>CM074857.1:107187500-109587500 GCA_037501455.1 Lantana camara
GCCGCTTTCTCTCTCCCCTTCTTTCTTCTTCTTCTTCAATAGAGGCAGACGAACGCGAAAACAAATCACCGTTTTGGAGCTTGGAGTCAGCTTCTAAGGATTGGGGTTCATGTTCTTAATAGTTGTTCATTGCTCATGAAGCCCAGTCCTTAGATGCTCGACTTCAAGCCCTAAAACCGGTGATGCTGATATGATATGCGAACAAATGGACAGATCTGAGGGATATAGCCGAAGAAGGAGAAGAACGGGAAAAGAGCGGCAGAGGAAAGGAAGGAAAAATGGAGATTTATGTTGGGTTTTTTTTTGCTTTGTTTATAACTTATAAATTTATTTTATTTACAGAAGGGCCCCTAAAATTTCTTCCTTTTACAAAACGAGTTAATTGCAACTTGATTAGTATATAAAGATACCACGTCAGAAAATATCGGGGAAAGAAAAAGGGAAAAGAAATTGAGGGTTATATCCCTAAAAAAAGACTTGGGCGTCCCTTGGGGCCTAATTCTCTCAAGTTACCTTAGCCCTTCTCATATTGTTCACATTTCTTAACATCTTCATCAAGAACAAGAGAAAATCAGCCAAAAGGGACTTAAATCTTCCTCCCGGCAACTTCGGATGGCCGATCCTAGGCGAAACGCTGGAATTTGTCCGAACACGTGATCAGATGATGTCTGAAAAGTTCATCAAAGACAGAGTCCAAAAGTACAAGGCACCGGTTTTCAAGACTTCCCTGTTCGGGGAGAACATAGCCGTGTTGTGCGGGGCCTAGCGGTAATAAGTTCTTGTTCAGCAATCAAAACAAGATGGTTACCCTTTGGTCGCCTGAATCTGTGAGAAAGCTGCTTGGAGAATGCTTGTCCACAACTTCAGGGGTTGAAGGTGTAATTATGAGAAAGATGTTGTCCTACTTTGTTAGTCCTGATGCATTCACAAAGCTTTATATCAGGAAAATCGATACCGTTTCTCAACAACATGTACAGACTTACTGGCAAGGTATGACAGTATGGGGCTGGTAAGAGCAGTCGTTCACACTCTTTATTTACGTAGAGAAATGCTTAATAAAAATGAGTGTTTCCTGTTCTTTGTTAGAAAGAAATTCAGTTAAGCCCATCAAGCTAAAACTTTCTTTTTTGTCGTGGCTGTGATTCGTTCCACGTAAATTAAATTGAGCTATCCTGTAGTGTGAAGCAATTTCACAAACTTCCCCTCTTGGTTTCAAACTTACAAAAGTACCCATGTGCGGGAAATGGTCCAGAAATACAAGAACAATATGTGATTATCATCAGAAATGGAGTGAGAGGAAAATAGGTTAAGAGGGGAGGTTTGTGTAATTATAAAACCAAGAGGGGATGTTTGTAATTCCTTCTTTCTTCTAATCTTCAAAAACATATAGTTAAAATGCAACTAAAATGAGCAGAATCTTCTTTATGGTTTTCAAGGTAAAAAGGAGTTGAAGGTCTACCCCGCAATCAAATTATATACATTTGAACTCGCGTGTCAATTGTTTATGAACATCGAAGATCCAACAAAGATTACAAATATTTCTGCCCTCTTCAACGTTTTCGTGGGAGGAGTTATCTCGATCCCCCTCAACTTCCCCGGAACAAAATTCCACAAGGCAAAGAAGGCAACTGCTGCTATAAAGAAAGAACTCCTTATAATAGTGAAACAGAGAAAAGAGGCCTTAGAACAAAAAACTGCTGTACCTTCACAAGATCTTCTGTCCCATTTGCTGACAAGCCCCGATGAAAATGGAAAATTCATGTCTGAACCAGTTATCGTAAATAATATACTGATGATTCTATTTGGTGGACACGACACTTCGAGTTCTGCAATAACGATGCTGATAAGAACTCTTGCACAAAATCCTCAGGTGTATGAGAAAGTATTGGAAGGTACGTTTTTGATGATGTCTGCTTGATGAATGTTTGATGATATATTTCAAAACTGAACGACGATTTTCGATTGTTTCTTCTATGGCAATGCAGAGCAAAACGAAATTGCGGCATCCAAAGAAGATGAGGAGTTTCTTCAATGAGAGGATTTGCAGAAGATGAAGTATTCTTGGAATGTAGTTTGTGAAACTATGAGATTATGGCCACCTGCAATAGGTTCGTTTCGAGTAGCATTAGTGGATATAAAGTATGAAGGCTATGACATACCAAAGGGATGGAAGGTAATAATTCCTAATTGAAAAGTATTCCTAAACCTTACAAGCTACCCCCTTCTGTTGAGCAAAGTTAAATGATAGTATAATTCGAATAGTTTTAGTGAACTTCTCAAATTTTAGTGAATTTCCTTTATATATATGTGTGTGTGTGTGTGGATTTTAATTTCGATGATCCGAAAAGGGTATCTTAGCTTTAAAAGTGAGGTTTGTCTAATTACATGTAGTGACAGGGGAGTTCCATGTAATTGACACTAAAAGATTGGAAAACAGATACTATAATTCAAATTTTAGTAAAATATTTACATTGTGCAACATTTTATTTTTTTTTACACACCCACCCTCAAGTGGGATTCGAACCCGGGTTAATCCCTGGAGAATGAATCCATTAACCACTTGAACCAACCCTTGTCGGCACATTGCATGACATTAACAATGCAAAAGTTTTTAAATAAATTTTACATTTTCTTAAAATAATCCAAATGGGGTACTCATTCAAAACTAAGAGGGGAAGTCTGTGTAATTCCATATAATACAGGGGAGGTCAGTGTAATGCATACTTAAATATCATGAATCAAAACTAATAAATAGTGATCTTACATATGTCTCTGCAACAGTTCTATTGGAACTCTCCATTGACACATACAGATTCAAGCATCTTTAAAGACAGTGAAATGTTTGATCCATCAAGATTCGAGGATTGTCCTCCTACACCGTATTCTTTTGTCCCGTTCGGAGGGGGGCCTCGAATGTGCTTGGGAAAAGAGTATGCGAGGTTGGAGATACTCATATGTCTGCACAATGTTGTGAGGAGATTTAAGTGGAATTTACTGATTCCAGATGAGAAAATCATGTGTGACCCATTGCCAAGACCAGAGAAAGGACTTCCAATACTTCTCCATCCACATGAAGCTTGAGAAGATAAAAGTTTCCAAATTTGGTGTTGTTTGTTTTGATTGTTTGGATCAGGGTGCAGTTTCGCTTCCTATTTTCTCATATTCGACTACTTTTTGTAACGAAATAATGTTGGCAAATACTATTTTCAACCTTCTAATGGAAACAAAGGGTTAATGCTATGCAACATTTGCATATCATCGTCACTAGCTATTCGTATCTAAAATTTAAAAACCAACTTTTACTTTCAGCTTCTGAGTTCTAAGTTATTTTCGTAAATAAATGAAGTTTCTTTTGTCACATAAAAGCTTTTTCAAATTCTTGTTTTTTGAAAACTCGATATTTTTCCTTTTTAACCTTCAATTTTTTTTTTCCCGACAGTGATAGCTTTTACTACTACAACTTTTTACAACTTTAGCTTCTTCTTCTCTAAAAGCAAAAGTTTTTGCAAGCATCCCAAAAAACCAGTATAGACTCCAGCTCATTCCTCTAGAGAGAAAACATTTTTTGCTGTATATATTGAGATCATGAATGCCAAAAACAAAAATAAAATAAATGACTCGCTGACAAGGTAAGCAAAATCATCAGATATAAAGAGGTCTATGTTTTCTGCATTTTGTGCATCCCACATTACTAAAGAGAGGTTCTTGACTCAGGAACACAAGAAATTCCATGATGCAGTGTTTGAAATTTGAACTAATAAAGGCAGAAACTTCACCAAGACTCCGAATCAAGGCCAATTTTTCAAAATGCAGAAACGCAGACGAGAAAATCGTGGGCAGTGGCACGAAATTTAATCTTTTCTATATATTTTCTGTCACAATAGTTACATGAGTTGACTCAAGTAAGGAACAACAGAAAAATCACTTAAATACATTAGAATATTGAAGAATATTCATCTTGAGCTAGTCCTACACACAAAATCAAGTAAATGGAAGCTGTTCAATCTATGTTCAGCAGTTTTGGGTATTGAAATGTTTATTCAGTTGGAATCCCAGTTTTCCAAATGAATCTCTAGGCACCTTAAATTTGTACATAAACAAAGCTGCTTTTATTTCTTGTTGAATCCAAAAAGAGATTTGATGGCATTGATGGCATTCTCATTGATAAATGATTCGTCAAATCTCTTTATAAGAGGGTCAAAATCCTCAGATTTCCTCACATTCTCAAGGTCGGCATCAGTTCGGATTCTCTGTCAGAAGAGTACATGAGAAGTAGGAAAAACTTTTGAAAAGACAGTTTGGATTTTGATCTGTTATAATCTATTACCTTAAAGTCTTCAAATCCTTCTTTCAAAGCCTCCTCAAGGGCAGATAGTCCAGCTTGTATCTGTGCCGAAGTCAGAGAAGAAGATAATTAGACCCTTAAAATTCGACTTTTGGATTTTCATAATATTAATCGAACAAACCTAATAAAAAGCTTTACTTTTCATAGTAGCTAAAGAACTTGAGATGCTTAGAAGATTGACCATTTTTTGGCCGATGACTGTATAAAAATTAACTTCAAACATGTGTAAGACCAATTAATACGGAACTCTTCTTGCAACTAAAATGCATCAGACCTATTCGTTTTTCCGCTTTATCTATAATTTGCTTATTAGTATTAATTTTTTATAAACATATTATACAAATTCATTGTCATTTTACAATTGGACAAAACACAAAGTTTGGAGCCAAAAATGCATCAAAGGTTTGGTTTGAGCATCCATGAATTAATTACCTGATTGAGCTTTGAGTAACAGCAAGCCACGTTGTAGCTTGCTACTGCAGCTTCATTGGATTCCGGTTTCGACCCTAATACCGACTCAAACTTTTCCAGAGCCTCTTCGTATTTCCCACTCCTTCATTAATCAGAGATCAGAAGATGAGTTATTGCTTTCATAAACAAAGCGTGGTAACTAAAGAGAGAGATCAATCTTACTTGTAAAGCTTCAATCCTTCACGTAGGTCCCTCTCTCTTTGTTCCTTCTGCTCCTTTTTTCTTGTGTAATTTTGCATCTATAAATATATATTTACACACACGCACACAGGGAAGTTCAAGAAAGTACATTAATTATTAGTTACTAGAGATGATTCCAGTTTTACATTGGAGAGAGATATCACTCACTTGAATTTCCTTAATCCGGTCACTAATAAAACCAGAGTTCCTCTCGGCTCTGATAATTTCTTTTTCAGTCAACTCACCGCCTTCATCAATTTTTCCTGATATGCAAACAGAAAATTGGAAAAACAAATTCATTCTTCCCCTTTTCTGATACAGTTGTCACTGTAAACAGCTATACTAAAGAAACCCCATCAAGATTTCGAGAAAGTAAACCAAAGTTACCATATCTCTTCTGCATTTTCATGAGCAATGGGCCAATCCTTTGTCTAATGGTGTACATTGTTCTTCCGTATTCAGCTGCAGGCCATATTTCTTCTCCAAAAACTGCACTGTATCACATTTTTAAAATTGTTATAAAGATTTTGTACACAAAATAGACCGGCAAACACCGGAGAAAATAAACCCTAATAATTTGATTCCAATTTCACTACTGTTGTAAACAAATCAGACGCAGCCTTTTATGAATGTAGATCCCAAACGATAATTCTCAGTTTCTCACTATGAACCGTACAAAACAACTTCCAACATATGATAAAAGAAAAACGCTCCTTTTCAAGTCCATAGAGGCAAAAGATCAAACACCTGGTAGCCAGCACTTTATCCCCCACAGTAAACAAGCCAGTCTTATCAGCCGCTCCTCCGGGCGCAATGGCATCAATGTAAGTCCCTCCATCTCTCCCTTTGACAAACCTTAGCCCATATGGCTGCACCAGCTCCACCTCATACTCTTCGTACTCTTGCCCTTCGTTCTCGTCTTCTGATTTCGAAGCCTGGGTCTTCGCTTCCGATGCTTTGGCAACGAATACCAATGTTTTACTCGAACGGGCACTGGAGAGAGCGCTCGAAATGCCGAGGAATGGATGGGTCTTGGTTTGGGTAAGGTTGAGCTTCAGCAAACAGCAGAGTGATGGGTTTTGCTTGACTGCCGAAATTCGAGCGGGCAATGATGGGGAAGACGATAGACAAGTGTAGCTGCTGCTGGAAGCCATTGGAGGAAGGCCCAATTAAGCTTCGTTGTTGCTTGGTGTGTGTGTGATCTTGGATGAAGATGAGAAAGAGAGCAGGATTGGAAGAGATGGAAGATTGAAAGGTTGAATTACAGAGCAGTGACTAGTGGCTGTTGATGGCCGTTGGAATTTGGATTCAATTCTGTTGGGACACGTGGCACTTGGAATTGTGGTGTAAGGAAAATTCAAAATTGGCAAATCAGAATCCAGACATTCTTTGGAATCAAAGAAACAGATACTCGCAGTTTTCCCGTATAAATTATCGATTCGGCGCTATGCTAACTTAAGTAAAAAGTGTCATGTTTGAACCTCTAGCATACAGCTATCAACCGTTATGTTAATTTAAATAGGGGAAAATGTCGTCCAACTTCCTTGTGTAACACGAAATGATCAAGAAAAACCCTGAGTAAAAAAAAATACTTTAAAAAACCCTATGTTTTTCAAAATATGTACCAAAAACCCTAAAATGAGGACGTGGGGTTCACGCGTGTTAACTGTGACTAAGATTGAGATTTTGGTCACTTTTTCAAATAAAATGACTATTTTACCCCTTTATTATATTTATTATATATATATATATATATTTTTGGTTTGAATATATATATATATATATACTCCTTCTCGGCGCACAACAATCACCACCACTTCGCCGGCACAACCGCCATCGCCGCCGCCGCCGTTGCCGGAGCCATCACTGCCACTTTCGCAGTTATTGAGCCTGAAATCAATGTTTGAAATCACCCCAGATCCGAGGCCAAGCGAAAGAGATCCGGTTTTTCCTGCTGGAGCTCTTCAGGTCACCGGCATAACCACCATCGGCACCGCCGGCTCTGCCACCGTCACCCATTGCAACCACCACCACCACAACAACGGCTATTATGAACTACCACTCAAAATCAAACTCAAATGCACACATTCACACACAAAAAGTCAGATCTGGATCCGCGGACCTGAGAAGCAAAGTTGGGACGACATTTGAGTGTGGTGGTCGTCGTCGTCGGGTGGAGGGCGGGGGATCTGCTCGTTGTGGACCAGATCTGGGGGTGGGGCGCGATTTTGGTGAGGGCCCGATTGTGGAGTTGGTGACGGTGGCGGTGCGAGGAGGTGGTGGTTGTGACGATGGTGTCGCGATTGTGGCGATGGTCCAAGGTGATGGAGGTCGTGGCATCCTTGTCTTCACCGGAGAAGACGGGCTGCGGTGGCGTCGGAGGTGTTCTTCTGGAATTAATTTGCAGAAGAGGGTGGGGTGGGGTTGTGCTTTGGGTTGAGAGAGGGGGGGGGGGGGGGGGGGTAACTTTTTAAAATCTTTTGTTATTTTAATTTTGATTCTTATATATTTATAATATATAGATGCATATATATATATATATATATATATATATATATTTGTATATAAAATATTATTTACAAATAATATATATATTATTATAATAGTGTATAATATATACATATATATATATTTCATGATAATTATATATATATATATATATATATATATATATTTATTAATTTATTACATTTTTAGTAAATATGATAATATATATATATATATATATATATATATATTGAATTTAGATATATATATAATTAATCTATATATATAATCATTTATATTAATTAAATATATATCTAAATTCAATATATATATAAAATTACTAATATACATAATATACGTATGAAATATTATTTCTATAAATTTGTGAATTTATTAATATGTATTATTAATATATATATATATATATATATATATATATATATATATATATATATACATTATTTTTATAAATTTGTTAATTTATTAATATGTATTTTTATATATTAAATAAGTTTATATATACATATAATGTATTTATATGCATATATATTATCTCTATAAATTTGTTAGTTTATTAATATGTATTTTTAGATATAAAATAAGTTTATATATACATATAATGTATATATATACATATATATTATCTTTATAAATTTGTTAATTTATTAATATGTATTTTTAGATATTAAAATTAAGTATATATATTATATGTATATATATTTATATAATTGCTACAGTATATAAGGGTATTATAGGGTTTTTGCACTTTTTGGTTCACCAAATGGGGTTAGGGGGTGGTGAGTTTATTTTAAAAAATAGAGGGTTTTTTAACGTACTTTTTTTTTTGTCAAGGTTTTTTATGATCATTTCGAATAACACAGGGTTTTTGGGGTTGTTTGCTCATTTAAATAGAGGTTTCATTTTCAAAATTTTGAAAAACAACTAACATTAGTAAGAAGAACTTTAATTAGAGGTCTAGTGTTCAAAATTTTAAAATGCAACAAAAATTAGTAAGGACTTTACACTTATGTTTGAACGCAACTAAAAGAGTTTTATACCTATTATACCTAAATGGTCTGACATCGGACCCCAAATAAATAAGATATAAAACTAGGGGGAAAAAAAAGTAGATACTCCATACAGAAACTATACTATATTTTGGTTATTTTTACAATTTCGTGTCAAGTACTATATATAGGAGATATTCCATATGAACATAACAAAATGATGGGTTTAATTTCCCAAAGGTTTGATTTAATTTAATTAAGAATATTCCCAAAGGTTTAATTTAATTACATGGGAAAAATCATGAGAAATTACAAAACACATTTTGAAATTTGGATAAGGTATGAAAAAACACTGATATATTACAAAAAACCACCCCACAAGTAGGGTGTTTTTTGTAATTTATTAACCATGAGGAATTTTTAGCAAAAGTAGATTAAATGTCGGGGGAGGTGTGTGTAATTGTCCATAAAAAAATTTGGATCCAATTTTGATACATCAGAAAACCCGTACTAAGCTTTGAAAGAAGTAGCCTTGTTTCAGCACTTCACATAAATTTCCTGCACTTTATCAACATCTCAGTTTCTTGCAAGATAAGGAAGCATTTGAAACCAATTAGATTCAAGTGAAAGAAGCTGATGAATATTTGTACACGTCCAAAATGGTTAATTCATGATAAATGACATCCAAGAATGCTCTTCAAAATCAGAATACGTTCGTTCGTCGTCGGTGGGGGGAAAAAGTTGCACAGGTCCCACTTATTCGGATGGTAAAGAACACGAAAGGGAGGTACAAGAACCTACAAGAATGCAGAAGAAATGTTCATCAATCTTAAGAACTCAAGAACAGGATAGAATATGAGGAAGAAGGGGAGTTATGAATGCTTTACCTCTTTAAACATACTGAACAACAATTATGCAGAAATTTATAAATTCTTCGGATTAGCGAAAACTGGCTGTTGTTCCCTGTTCATGGGAAGCGAAGTTTTTAGTTTTATGCCATAGTATATATATTCGGGTTCGAATGAAGTTGGGGTCCGCCCCTGTTTATGACAAGAAAATATGTACCTGAAATCTATTTCTTGAGACTGTTGCAGGAGAGAACCTTCTTCCCATATGGGCTTGTCTTGAGCACAGAAACATGGGCTCTCACAGCTTCCACTAATGCAGCATGAAGAGCACCCTGAGAGAGAGAGATTACAATCAATAAACTCCACAACCATATTTCTATCATGCAACTTGATTTGAAGCTTTTAGAAATATATCGAATAACATGAAGGGCAACCATGGGAATGAAAGCAAAAGGCAAGGGGAGTTGAACATTTGAAATTTTAGATGACACCACCTAAAAATGGCTGAAACCCCACTGGGATGGACTAATTTTTTTAATAAAACAATTTCACGAGGTAACATTCTCCAATATTTGCAAAGGTTAGGGTGCCAAGTAAGTTCCTAATCTCAGAAGGGGTATAGATGTAATCATCTTTTTGACCATATCTTTACGATACTTCTCGAGTAAAAATAGGAAAGTGCTAACCTTGGAGAGGTTTAGAGCTGCTTGTATAACATAGTTTCCATAAGGATCTTGCATGATTTGATCCAAACGAGGATTATTTATCAGTTCTTGGATGATGCACGTGCGTCTCTCTTCTCCTGCATGTTTGAGGCATTTTTCAACTACATTACTGCTGTACTTCTGCACAGAAAGGTCCCCATAGTTCCCCTCTAGTTGATCAAGAATCTCTGCCATGGCCCAAGGAAGATGAATATCAAAGATGAATTGCACAACATAGTTCCTGTGGCAAATGAAAAACACGAGTCACATTAAAACAACGATAATGGTTAACTGCATCAAGGCCCCCTTAAGAATTACCATATTAGCAACTGTTGGAGGGGTGAATATGTAAGTTTGAAATTCAATAATGGGGTGTAAGTTTTATTTTTGTAATTGTAGACTTGTAGGGGTATCTAACATAGCATGCTCCAGATAAATGATGCCTCATAATACAAATTAGTATAGGAATGAAGATAATGTACAGATACAATATTCATGGGAAATTAAAAATAATAAATTCCACCGGAATATCTTGAGATTTGGTCTAGTTACGCAAACTTCCCCTAAGGTTTGACAATTTAGGAAAATCTCCTCTAACATACCTGAGGCTTGGCCTAACGCATGCTATTATAGCCATAAATTTAAAATCAAATAGTGACCATTAGAGATGACATCATCAATATTTACGACATAGATGCAATGTAATCTCACAGGGAATGTTTGTGTAATTAGATCAAACCTGAGGGTCTGTCTGTCAGTCTAAATATTCCAAAAACAAGATAAAGATGAAAGCTTTAGTACCCAAATTGATCCTGTGACAAAAGTAAAGCATTCGAAGTGATCTCCTTGATCAAATGACGTCTCTGTTCACAGTCAGAATGGTTAAGGCATTTCTGAAGTACACAACAGCCATGACGGTCTGTTGCAAGCTCAACACAATTAGAAGCAACGGCTTCAAACAGGAACTGCAGAGAAAGGGATACGTGTTCATATCTTATTCATAGGAATAATAGCCGAGCATTGAATCACATTGTTGTTTACTAATTATTAATCTTATCACGTAAAAAGAAGAACAAAGTCTCAAGAAAATTCAGAAATAAACAAAAATAAGACTAAGTTAAAGTAAATACGAGAAATGAGGAAAAATATTTCCTGCCCTTTATAAAGAATTAACTTGTTCATTTTCCTTGTAGTTTTTCTTCGTAATTTATTTTTTCACAAGTTACAAACCTAATATTGATGAATCTGTAACACAGTGCAAATCTTTCGAATATATAAAAGTTGAGGCACAAAAACAAAAGAATTCAGCTTAGTTGATCCACGACGCTTCACGCCTAGCTTAATAACTAATAACAAGTTAGATTGATTAAATCCTTAAGATTATGTTCGGATCAAGGACTTCAACAAGGAACAGAAAAGAAAAGGAAATCACAATTCCAACTTGAGTACACATAAAAATCAAGAAGAAGCCAGTGTAGTGAAAGATTTTCATACCAGAGCCCAAAGGATTACTTACCTCACTGTATTCAGGTTTTAAGTACTGCAAACAGCACTGTGCGACATGGTTCCCATTCATGTTCTTTATCAAATTCACAATACCAAGTTTCAGAGAGGAAACCACCATAGAGAACTGCTCAGGAGTCGTGAGGTTCTCAATAACCTTCTGCACAGCTCTAGTCCTATATTAGGAAAACATACAAGTAGAAAAGAAGATCAACAGAGGATTCAAATTATCAAGAAAATGAAATAGATATTACTTTTAAATGAATTTCAAATGAAAAGAAGATAAGGGCAGAAGGGTCGAGGATGCACCCATGCATATTGCATGAAATCCGTACAAGATCACCCTTATTCCTAGTGATTTCATGAAGTATCTGCATTTTCTGGACTTCATTGCACTCTTCTATCAACTTCTGAATGAGATAATTACCGAAAGGATCTGTCATCAGCTCGACAATATGCATAATTATCTCATCAAAAATTCTTTGAATGTCTTCTGAAGTACCCTCATTAAATTTTCTCTGTAAAAGTCGGCACCCATTTTGATCTTTTGCCATATTGTATATCTTCCCACTTAATATCTCAACAGAATTTTCATCCCAGAGAGGCAACTTCTGATGAATAATAATATTATTATTATCACTTCTTGTGCTGAGACAATTATACTGAAATCCCACATTTCTGGTTGGATGGCCATTAGGCAATGGATTCTCATAATGGCTGGCCTTAGCAAGACCCTCGTTACCTCTAAACAGGCCGACCCTATCCGGCTTAAAAGAGTGAAATTTCTGAGAGTGGGAGGAAAATTTTTCTTGATAATAATTCTTGCTTGTTTCATCCAGAAATTGCACAGCATAAGGAAGCTTCTCACAAATTGGCTCTTTAACATATTGCTGACCAACCCTTCGTGAGGTGCTCCAATTTCCTTGTATCGGATTTTGATTCTCTAGCTGCTTCATATTATGCAGATACTGCATATGCATTCTGTAATGCTGTTCTTCCAAGTATATCCAAGGCTGACAAACTTGTGTTTGATGAAAATAAGGTAAGCTTTGAGAATCCATGTAGTAGTGATGATTGGAAGTTACCGGAAACTCCACATCCGCAGTCCTATGAAGCAGTGGAACGTCCTGTTGGTTTCTGACATCAGCATTGTTACCGTTGAAGCAGCAGAAATCACCTGAGAAGTTACGGGACAACCTAGGAGATTGGAAAACCGTGACAAACGGTTTTCTGTTCAAAGGGATTTTTTCAAGACAATTCATATGCTGCTGTTCTCCATTCACAAATGAAGGTTGGTGTCTGAAATTGGCAGGTTCCACTGCTGTTGTTGTTCCATTTATGAAGCTTAAATTTGAGGGATCTTCAAGATTAGCAACTGAGTGGGGAGAGTGGAGATTTGCACCGAGAAAAGAGGGTGTTTCGTTGGAAATGCCGTAAACGGGCTCGGTTTTGTCCAAATTTAAGGATCCATCTAAGGCTAATCTGCTTAGCTTGTTCTGGCAATAACTTATGCCTGATTTTTCAGAAGTGGGGTTTCCAGAGGTGACATTAGGTATCTCACCTAGCAGCTTCTCTAATTCATCAAACTCCAACTTTTCCATTTAGTAATAAACCAAGAAAAGCTCAAAATATTTTGCTTCACTATGAGAACTGCCAATTCTCGAAATATCAGATGAAGTAAAGAATGTCAAAGGCCTGAAAACCATCAAAATTTGTAAGTAAATTTACAAAAACAAAATTATGCACCAATTTACAAAAAGATAAATCACATCAATTTCAAAACAGTAACATTCAGGGTTCAAAATTTCTCAATTTCAGTAAACGACCACATCTTTTTTTTCCAATGATCGTGAAACAGTGACAAATTCTGAGAAATTATATCCAACAATATTCGTTCTTCATGATTTTACTGAATTAAACCATATCCAGTGTGTGCTGATCAAGGAACCAGAAATCTATATATAATCACATTCATCGCCAAATACCGACATAAATCCTCCAGATAAAGCCAAAAAGTATATTTTATTGATATTAACGTTCAAAAGGGGTGCTTCTAGTAATTATACAGTGAAAACAGTCACTCCAAATTCAAGCAGAGCAAAGAGGACAAAGCAGAGTGTATCCTCGGAAGAGGCAGGCCCAGAAAATCAGAAATTACACGCAAAATCATGAAAAGATTGCATCTTTACACGAAAAAACAAAAACCCACATCACAAAAACCATAATCTCGAAAGAAATCACAGTCCCATTTACTAAAACAGATATTCAGACGCATATTTACCAGAGCAAGATCGATCAGCACTCCAGCGATTAAGTAGACTATTATAACGCAGCCAAGAACCGATTAGATGAGTCCTGCTCGATTTATTCATACAGAAGATTTACAACATTGAAGAAAATGACAAATGGGCTCAAAGGAAAAAATTCAGAAAAAGAGAGAAAAAGGACAAAAAGTGATGATGATGATGATGAAAGGTAAGGGGAAGAGGCGGCGTGTGAGATGAAAGAGTGTCATTCATAGTATCAGAGAGAGAGAGAGAGAGAGAGATGTAAGTATTAGGGGTACATGCATATGCATGAGATGAGAGATGATGACAATAAATTCCACTTCCTACGTAGTACACCAAAGCTATTAACACCACCACACCAATTTAGCCATTACCATGCAGATGCAGTGCCAATGCCAAGTTTGGTGGGTTTTCGTTTTTTTGGTAGCCTTTCATTCATTAATCATAATAGGAGGACTATAGGTTATAAATTTATTATATCAATAGCCCACTAGTTGGGTGAAATTGTAATTTTCAAAACTTTGGAAACAAGATTAGCCCATAAGTTGGGGTGATGTTATAATTTCAAAAACTTTAATTTGGAAACAAGATTAGGCCACAAGTTGGGGTGATGTTATAATTTCAAAAAGCCCACATTTCATTTAGATAATTCTTATGTTTTCATGAACAACATATCTCTATCAGCAATAATCCACTTAACACAGATACAACTACACGGATACAATATAAACTTAAATTTATCATATGATCAGTGTCTGACACGACAACACAGATCAGTATTGTCAGGCGCAGCATGTGCAGCAAACCTGCTCACACAAACACAACGATATACGAATACAACACAAACTTTACTTCAATTTATCATATGACAAATGCTAATATAAAGACACCACAAAAAATAAAATATTATCTTAAGTATCGATCTGTAGCTGTTAGACGTGGGATCTGCATTATCATATTATAAATTTATAAAAAGGGTTATTAATTAATGGGTGTTAATGTGCATAAGTTAAGGTTTTTTTTTTTTTTTTTTTTTTTTTAGAGAGCATAAGTTAAGTTTAGACTTTAGATATGTATGTATTGTCCTTCTATCTTCCCCATTCATGCACATTTACTATTTGGTACTTAAGTCATTTAACCTTTATTGTGGGAATAAATATTTTAAATCAATAGTTTCCTTCTCTAGCTCTCACTTTTCCTTAGGGGAAAAAAGCATAGTAATTATCTTCCATAAATAATAGAATACATATTGAAGAATCTTTGTGATAAAGAGTTTGCTATCAATAAAATGGAAATATTCAACTTTTGAGCTGATTTTTCGTCATCAAATCAATTTCTATGGATTCCTACACATTTGTGAAGAGGCTAGCCACAAAATTTTCCTGATTTTTCTCCTTATATTAACTTCCATGTGATAAAGGCATCTTCTTTTTCTTTCTCTTTGATTTGCTTTTTATTTATATTTTTTAAAAGAGTTTTTTTTTTTTCCCATATGAATCCAATGTTAAATTAACTCATAATGGGAAAATTTCAGTTCATATTCTCCCATTGGACTAGTTTGATCCTAGATCACGTAATGCGAATGTGGAAGCGTGATTGCGGGTGCGGATGTGAACGTGCCAATATACAAAATTTTAGAACAAGTTAGAATGCAGAGCAACAAAGCGTTTAATAAAAAATATTTTAAATAATTATATATATATAATATAAATTTATATTATGTACTATTCAAATAAATTTTAAGAAATAACATAAGACGATTAATTTGACTTTGAATTATTTCATTAATAATTCTACAATCAATTTTTGAAACATGAATTCTGTCAAAATTTTTTGGACATTCTTTGTAAATATATGTTTTTTTTGGTAGAATTCTTTATAAATATAAGTGAATTAAGAAATTTTAAGTTCTCTTAAACCAAGAAATATTATCTTTCTCGATAAAATTGCACTTTTGATCTCATAAGATATAAGTCGATTTTTTTTTTTTTGTCCCGCAGTTTTTAAATAGTCCTACCCATTTTTATTTTTGACACTTTTGATCCCAAAAGTCAAAATTTTCACTATTAGTCCCAAAATCTGTTAAGCCTCTGATAGATGTTACACATAAATTATCTTTTTCTTTTTCTTTTCAATAAACATATAAAAATTATCATAGTATAATATAAATATAATAATATGTTATATAATTATAATTTGTTTTAATTTTAAAATTTTAACCCTAATTAAATAAGATGTGGTTAAAATCACCTTTAATTCTAATTAAATGTTATATTGATGGATAAAACAAATAAATAAACTATTATAAATCATTTTTAAAATATACATAATAAGTAAAAAAAATGAGGAAATGTGTCAAAAATCCCCAAATGTGGACTCAATTTTTAGTTAGGTCCCCATTTTCAAAAATTATTTTTGTTCAATCCTTAAATGAGATGCATAATTTCAGTTTATTCCCCATTTTGGACACCAAATACGACATATTGCGATTTAGATACGACTGATGGGTTCGGGAATGGATGGATCCGAATCCGATCACTTTACAATTTGTATTTGTGGAGGAAACCACCGGAGCTTCGCCAGAAATGTGAAAGGGGTTCTACCTGTTGGGACAAGCACAAGAAAAGTCAGATGGCCAAGCTGGGAGAACTGGGGGTGATACCCAGTTTGGCTCTCCGACGCTCAAGTCAGTTCAATGTACGAAGAGAAGTGTAAATTCAGTCACAGTTGCAGTGATGAAGAAAGCTTAGAGAATGCTCACAGTGTAGAAGATGACTTGGGTTATTTATAGTTGAGGGTCAAGGGCCCTTTGGTCCTTTGCCTCAAGTGGTCCTGGCCGAATGTTGCCCTAACACGTGGCGCTGTGAGAGAGAAACCTAGGAGGAATCTTCTGCAAAAGCGGCCCAAAAGTTAGTGCTAGCAACAGTGGCAGGTGCGCGGGCATGTACGTTGTGTCAGAGAGCCATGTGGGTGGTTGGTAACGAGGGCTTGAGAGCGCGCTCGTGACAACCTTGAGTCTTGGAGGCCAAGATATCCGCTGAGGGGAATGTTGGCTCCAATTCAAACGACGAGCCAAAGGAGAGGCCACTCTGAGGGAGTGTGACGCTCGAAGAGGGCTCCATTGGCACGTAGGTGTACCCATCGCTGGGTTTGTTGGACGCTCGTGGGAGTGATAGCGCTCGTGGGGCTTAACTCCTGAAGAAGACCTGCGCTCGTTGGTTCCAGCGCTCGTGAACTGATGATGCAGCCTGGGGGAGACAGATGTCATCATCTCGGGGATGCCACGTGTCTTAATGTGGGACGATCGTATTTTGCCCCCATCATTTTGCCCCCCAATTCTGTAGTCCTTAATGATAAGGACTGTAGAATTTTGACACGCTCAAACTCTTGCAAGCAACGCTCGTATGGGACTTGGCGTGTTGAGCAATTTTTCCTCTGATTGCGCCATAAATGCGGTCTTTTCAACTGACCGATCGTATCACTTCCGCATTAAATGTTGGTACTATTCTGAAGCCCTTGAAACGTCAGAGCATTAAATGCGGGTGCGCGTGGGGCGCGTGAGCATTGGGAAGCATGTGCCGGTTCCATAAAGTGGGCGGTTTCCTAGGCGGGAAATGATTGCCATTTTGAATTTATTGCCCAAAACGGTACCAACTCCCATCCCTATAAATAAGGGATTCTGAAATCTTCACACTCTTTACGCATTCAAAACTCTCAAGCATCCTTTGCAAAGAAAATTCTCTTGCATTCCAGTTCTTAGAGCATCTTCAACCTCTTCTTCAGTTTTCTTCAGAAACTTTTCAAGGTAAATCTCCAGTGTGATTTTCTGACTTTGCTAACCGTAGATTCGGACCTTAGGACTTTGTAATCCCTCAGATTCCCGTATTTCTGAACCCTAAACTCTCTCCAAGAAAAACCTCCAAATCCCCAGTTTCTGCCATGGCCGACCAACATGTTGAAGAATTTGCCCGTGAAATCCAAGAGATGGCCACCGATAGTTCTTCTTCCCACAATTCCCCCAGAGATGAAGAGTTGGGTGCTGCGGTAATGGCTATGGAAGACAGAAACCCAGGCGGAGTGGATCCTCTTTTTGAGGAGATGGATCTGGTGATTGAGGCAGAAAGACAAGGAGTCACCAGACAAGGAGTATCCCTCCCCATAACTCAAAGTGCTACACACCCCCACCGCCACAGAGTGACCGTGGCGGTTGCAAACCCGCTTCCGGTGGCGGAAGCCGTAACTGGGCCTTCAGAAAGGGCCCGTGTTGCCAACCCGCTTCCAGTGGCGGAAGCCGTAACTGGGCCTTCAGAAAGGGCCCGTGACAAGAGCCGAGGTAAAAAAGCCCAAAAATCCAAAGGACCCAACGAGGGGGAGGGCTCTGGTTATCAAGCTACCGAGCGCACTCCTGATGAAACTCCCAGCACCGCCACCGTGGGAGATGTAAAGACAATGATGGCCCCCATCTACTGGGACGAGCGGTATACCTGGAGAATTCCTCAAAACCACGAGCGTGCAAATAATCCGCCTCCTGGGGAGATGGCAGTATACGTGGACACCGTGCGCTCGGGAGGCCTGAGGTTCCCCATTTCGGTCTCCATGGCCCACTTGCTGAATGACCTGGGCTTGTGTCCATCCCAAATAGTGCCCAACGGCTTGGCCCTCCTGACTTGTTTCATAATTCTGATGAGGACCATGGGTTACGAGCCCTATTTGCGGAACCTCCATGCCCTTTTCCAAGTGGTCAGCTCCTCTCGCTCTTCTCCTGAGGCAGGCTTTTATTATGTTCAAGCAAAGGCCCATATGAAGTTGATCAACTCACCCTCGAGCACTTACGGCATTGATTGGAAAGAAAAATTCATCTTTGTCAAGGCTCCAGCAGGAGAGGATTTTGGGGTGATCACGGAATGGGGCTCGTACTCAAAGAGCCGTTTGCCACCCTCACTCCCCAGAGACTGGGCTAAAAACCTGGCAACAACCCTAAGGGACGAGGGTCACCTCATACAAGCAAAGGACTGGATAGACGATGCGGAACTCATGTTCTTGTGTGGTCTTACCAACGACCCTCATTTCCTTGACAACCCTCCGGCTCGTGACATAGAGAGAGACGGTTAGATCCTTAGGGCACTAACCTTAGATAGGGATGAATACTAACTGCTTTCTTGTACTTGTAATTTGCACTTAACAATGCTTGCTCAAGGATTTATAACCCTCGTACTTTCATTTTTGCAGGAGCCGCTATCTTAGAAATGGCAGGTGGCATCAGACAAGCAGCTCGTTTCGCCAACGCCCAAAGGAACCAAGCCACACAGGGGAACCAACAGCGCGAGCCCCAACGCCCTCGTAACCGCAATGACAGAGGGGACGCTCGAGGGGGTTCCAGTTCAAGCGCCAACCCAGAGGTGCAGCCCCCTCGTGGCCGAGGGGAACGTAGGTTGGTCCCCAGGGAGACCAGGCGAACGGAGAGAGGAGATGATGTTCAACCCCCCGTTCCTGCAGAAACAACGAGGCCAGTAACCACTCTGGCGATCACAGAGGCTCCTCCGAGCTCGAGCATAAATAGACCTTCCCGCAAGAGGAAGAGAATGCCTGACTCCGCCGCGATCAGAGGAAAGGGCAAACGGGTGGTTGAGGGTCCCCGAGGCGAGGGGGACACTTCCTCTTCAGAGGAAGAACACATGTGGGATTTCCCTCGCCGAGGGGACAGAGACTTCACTGGCGCCCCCGACGGCGGACCGGTTCTGTTGAGGCCGGGCTCGGTTGCCCAGACTATCACTGATGATTTATTCAGCCGGGCTCAATTCTCGGCAGACCACAGGCATCTCTACAGTGAGTCTGTAGAGAAGGTGACGTTCGACGCAGCCCACGCCCTGATTTCCGTAAGTCCTCATTTCTTGCATTCTTCTTTTTCTGTAATTCACCATTCTTCTAACACTTTTCCCCTCGATTATGCAGCAAGTTCTTCCTCGGCTCCGGAATGTACAAATGCGAGCCTCCACCTACGCCGAGCGCAAAGCCAAATACAAGAAGGTGGCCCGCTCGAATGATCCGGCCCATATCCAAGGGGAGCTGGATGCTGAGATAGCTAAGTACGAAACCCTCAAGGGTTTGTACAACAAAAATGAAGTGGAGCTATCAAAGCTGAAGGAGGACTTTGTGGCTGTGGATGGCGCTCGGATCCGTTTGGGCAATGAGCTGGCCCAAGCTAACGAGCGGCTCAAAAAGGCTGAGGCAGAGAGGGAGAGCTTGAGAGCAAGGGCGATGGAGGCCGAGCGCAAATTCAACGATACTGTCAACGAATGGCCTCGGAGCTTAGAGCGAGCAAACAAGGAGGCATTAATCAAATTTTGCCACTCCAAAGCCTTCAACTTTGCTGCTTCCCTTCATTGCTTGGAGGAGGCTCAGAAGGCCTTCAATCTGGCCATCGAGCAGGGCATACACAAAGGGCTAACCCATCCTGCCATGAAGGATGCTGAGGGCACGGGGCTCATGTTCAATGAGCACTGCGAGGAGGAAGATGAAGACCCAAACGACCCCGCAGATAGCATAGCGGAAATGGAGTACGACTTCCTGGTGAAACTGATCCAGGATGAGTACACCGATGCCCACAGGGGTGCGGGTCCATCCGACGTTCATGAAGACGAGCCACAAGCGCCGCTCATAGAGGATGCCCCAGTTCAAGTAGATGAAAACGCCAATGCTCCCGACGCCAATGAGCCTGCTCCTGCCAATGCTCCCAACGATCCGCAAGAGCCTGAGGGTCCCATTCACGGCCCAGTTCAGGGCCCACTTCTGGTGGTTGTTGATGAGGATGTCGCCCCAGCTGCTTAAAATCCTTCCTCTATCACTTTTCCTGTATTTCTCAATTTTTCTGCTTTTTCTTGTAATAGGATTCCATGGGCCTTTGAGCCCTTTAGCTTTGTAATACGCTTCCTCCTTTCTTAATGAATAAAATGCCTCTTTTTCGATGACTTTGTTGTTCTTCTTGTCCATTTATGAATTATATAATAAGACTGTGTAGTATACTCCTGTGAATGCTTTATTCCTTGTGAGGATGTTTTGCTTCTGTGATGAAAAATTTGTCTAAGTCTTGAGCGATCGTGAGGGTCTTATTGTGAGATTGCCCCCCACTCCGGACTTGCATAAATTTTGCTTTTGCTCTTGAAATTGAAAGTTTGCCTAAGTCTTGAGCGCTTGTGAGGGTATAATGGTGAGATGGCCCCCCCCGCTCAAGGCTTGTATAAATTTTATCTTTGACACAGACTTTGAAAATTTGTCTAAGTCTTGAGCGATCGTGAGGGTCTTATTGTGGGATTGCCCCTACGCTCAAGACTTGAGCAAAGTCCCTTTTGATTCTGAGGCCATCATTCGAGCGCTCTGGCTCTTATCCTTTTCTTGGTTCTGCAGGAAATCCCATTTTTGAGCGCGAGGCGTTTTAAGAAACGACCAAGGCACACTAGGATTTTTTTTTTTTTTTTTTTTTTTTTTTTGGTGGTGGATCCCGTTTTCGAGCGCAAGGCGTTTTAAGAAACAACCAAGGCCTACTAGGATGCGTTTTCGTGGGAGATCCCGTTTTCGAGCGCAAGGCGTTGTAAGAAACAGCCAAGGCCTACTAGGATGTGTTCTCGTGGGAGATCCCGTTTTCGAGCGCAAGGCGTTGTAAGAAACAGCCAAGGCCTACTAGGATTTTCTTCGCGATCCCCTTCCGTCTTGCATAATTGGTTGTGAGCGTAACCAGTCTATCCTTATGAGGGCGTCCCCCCATGTGGAGTAGATTGCTGGCCAGCGTAACCCATAAGAGAGAACAGCATTCATATTGGAATGGGTTGCCAACCACGCTCGAGAAGACGAGGGACGTGGGACTTATCCATTCAACCAACCAAAGAAACCGGAATACTAAAGAAATTAAAAAAGGATTATGTTACCTTTCACTTTGATTTGAAGTACATAGAACCCGTCAAAGTGGGTTGTTACATTGGAGTTTGCAAAGAGCTTTTAAACATAAAACCGCCGGAGGTTACATGCGTTCCAAGGGCGAGGCAAGCGCTCGCCTTGAAGTGTCTCCAGGGTGTAAGTGTTGTTAGCTCTGAGTTGTATGACCTTGAATGGGCCTTCCCAATTGGGATCCAACTTACCCACGTGCCTGGATACTTCCACTTTCTTCAAGACCAAATCTCCCAACTGGAAAGTTCTTTCCTTCACACGCTTGTTGTACTGTTGGGCTACAGAGGCTTTATAGTGGTGGATCTTGGCCCACGCTCGGTCTCTCCTTTCATCCAGCAAGTCCAACTCCAAGCCTCTGTTACCCTCGTTGAGCTGAGGCTCGAAATAGCCTACTCGAGCGGATTCATTCACTATCTCCGCCGGTATCATCGCTTCTGACCCATAAACGATCGCGTATGGCGTTTCTCCCGTGGCCGCTCGTGGGGTTGTGCGATAAGCCCAAAGCGCTCCCTGCAGCTCCTCAGCCCACTCACCTTTCTTGCTTTCAAGCATGGTTTTCAGATGTTGCAAAATGATCCTGTTGGTAACTTCTGCTTGTCCATTAGATTGTGGATGTCCCACAGAGGTAAATCTTTGTTCTATCCCCAACTCCGAACACCACTCTCGTGTGTCAGCTGCTATGAACTGGGATCCATTGTCAGATATGAGTACCCTCGGTATGCCGTACCTGCAAATGATGTTCTTCCAAATAAAGTCCCTTACAACCTTGAAAGTGATTTTTGCAACAGCTTCAGCCTCGGCCCATTTGGTGAAGTAATCGACGGCTAAAATGACAAACTTCCTCTGTCCTGCAGCCATGGGCAAGGGACCCACAATGTCTATTCCCCACTGGTCAAAAGGCCAAGAGACGTCTATTGGGATCATTTGTGCGGCTGGCAATTGGGGGATATTTGAATGAAACTGGCATTTGGGACATTTCCTTGAAAATTCAATGGCATCTTGGAGAACTGTAGGCCAATAAAACCCACTTCTCAGAACCTTCTTCGCTAAGATACGCCCTCCGGAATGATTTCCGCAACTTCCATTGTGTATGAGCTCGAGCGTTTCCTTTGCTTGGGAGGGCCTTAGGCATCTCATTGGGGGTCCTTGAAATGATTTTTTGAACAATCTCCCCTCGAGATCCAGAGCGAAACGAGGGGCCTTATTCCTGACTTTCCTGGCTTCCACCTTGTCAGTTGGAGTGATTCCATCCCTCAGGAAAATGATGATGTCGTCAAGCCAACAGGGCTCGTCTGGATCAATCACGGCGACCACCTCAGTGGCACCCCTTTCCCTGATCAAAGGTTCCTCAGTTCTGAGGAACGTAACAGAGCGCTCGGAAGTGCCTTCTAAAGCTGAAGCAAACTTTGACAGAGCGTCCGCACGCTCGTTTTCTCCTCGCGGTACTTGAAGTAGGTGAAACTCCTTGAACTTCCCAATGATTTCTCTGGCTTTCTTTAGGTACTGTATCATGGTGGTTTCTCGAGCCTCATAAGTTCCTTCAATCTGGCTCGCTATTAACTGTGAATCCACGTAGGCAGTGATTCTGGAGGCTCCCTTCTGAAAAGCTATGTTCAACCCTTGCACGAGGGCTTCATATTCCGCTTCATTATTAGTGACTTGGAAGTCTAGCTTGATCGCAAAGTCCAGTTCAATCCCGTCAGGGCTCCTGAGGGCCACACCTATTCCTCCCCCTTGAGAGGTTGAGGAACCATCTGTGTGCAGTACCCATAACCCCTCATTCTCCGCAACGGTGGGCTCGAAACCAAAACGTTCAACCAACAAATCCGCCACAACTTGAGCCTGTATCGCGGTCCGGGGTTCGAAGCATAAGTCAAACTGGCTCAATTCGATGGCCCACTTGATTAATCTGCCAGATACGTCCGGCTTGGACAACACTTGCTTCAAGGGTTGGTCGGTGAGAACTGTTATTGAGTGCGCTTGAAAGTAAGGCCTTAGCCGTCTTGAGGCGTTAATAAGAGCGAACACAAATTTCTCAATCTCCAGATATTTCTTTTCGGCTCCTTGCAAGGTTTTGCTCAGATAATAGACAGGCAAATGTTTCCGCTCTCGTATAGCGACCAGAACCGCGCTCGTGGCTTCAGGAGAAACAGAAAGATACATGAATAACCTTTCGCCGTCGACAGGCTTAGTCAGCAGGGGCGCGCTCGATAAGTAAGCTTTCATATCCTGCAGCGCCTTTTCACACTCCTCGGTCCAAGCAAAGTTACGTGCGTTCCTCAAAATTTTGAAGAAGGGAAGGTTTCTGTCCGCCGAGCGCGAAATAAACCTATTCAATGAAATGATTTTGCCTACCAGGACCTGCACCTCCCGCAAATTTCGAGGGGAGGGGATTTCCAGGATGGCCTTGATCTTCTCTGGATTGGCCTCAATTCCTCTCTGGCTGACCATGTATCCCAAGAACTTTCCCCCTTGTACTCCAAAGGTGCATTTCGAGGGATTCAACTTCATTCCATATTGGCGCAAGATTGAAAAGGTGGGCTTAAGATCTTCCAAGTGGGAGTCCTGTCGCTCGCTTTTGACAATCATATCGTCCACATAGACCTCCATGGATCTTCCAATTTCTTTTTCAAACATCCTGTTTACAAGCCGCTGATATGTAGCTCCGGCGTTCTTAAGTCCAAAGGGCATGACTAGGAAGCAATACACCCCCATATGGACAACGAACGAAGTTTTGGGGCGGTCTTCCGGGGCCATAAAGATCTGGTAATATCCCTGGAAAGCATCCATCATGCTCATGAGCTCGCAACCAGCGGTCGAATCCACTAATTGATCAATTCGAGGTAGCGGGTAAGGATCCTTTGGGCAGGCTTTGTTGAGATCCGTGAAGTCATTGCACATGCGCCACTTATTTGCGCTCTTGGGCACCAAGACGACATTGCATAACCACTCCGGGTACAAGATGGGCTCGATATATTGAGCCTCCAAGAGTTTATTAACTTCCTCTTCAATGACCTTTTTCCGAAAGCCATGCACATCCCGCTTTTTCTGCTTGATGGGCTTGAAAGATGGATCTACATTAAGCCTATGGACAATGACACTGGGGTCAATCCCGGTGAGATCAGAGGCTTTCCACGCGAATACATCCTTGTTCTCCCTTAGAAAATCGATCATCATGATCTGAGAAGGCCCTGAGAGGTTTGAGCCTATCTGTGTAGTCTTGTCTTTGTTTCCAGGCTCCAGCTCAATGGTGAGGAATTTTTCCGAGGGCTCGATTCTCACCTCAGGGCGAGGAAGTTCGAGCGCCCTTTTCTTTCCCGTCAAACGATCGCCAGAGGCAGGTTCACTCTCTTCCAGCTCGTCTCCTTCTGAGGACGATCCGCCAACGGTCCCTGGGGGAACACTCTCGAGGGGATTCTCCTCGTTGTTTCCTCTCTTCTTCTTGTTCTTTTTTTTGTTCAATTTCGCCCTTTTCCGTGCTGGGCTATCCTCGTCCAAGTTGGGGAAATCCACGGACTTTTTGGTGGAACCAATCTGGAAGGTTTTCTCCGCTTTTGGCTTTCTGAGGGACAGCATGTAACATTCCCAAGCCTCTCGCACATTGCACAGCACTTCTCCCACGCCCTCGGGAGTAGGGAATTTAATCTTTTGGTGGTAGGTGGAGATGATGGCTTTGAAATCCACGAGGGCTGGGCGCCCAATTATGATGTTGTAAGGGATGTCAATCTCCACCACCGCGTACGTCACCAAGAGCGTTTTGCGTTGAGGGGCTCGGCCGAATGATGTAGCCAGACGTATTTGCCCTCGTGGGACCACTTCCGAGCCTCCAAAGCCAATGAGGGCTGTTTTGAGAGGCTCGAGCGGGAGATCAACCTTCATTTTTAAGAAAGTAGAGTAAGGCAAAACATTAACTGAGCTTCCACTATCCACCAATACCCTTTTTACAACATGGTTATGAACATCTAAACTAACCACCATGGGGCAATCTGAGGTTACACCCTCCCCATGGGGCGTTACAATATGTTCTAGATCCCTATCATCAAAGCCTATTACATCATTTTCTCTTGATTTTGGGAGCGCTTGATCTCTGGATAGCGTAAATAGGCTTGGGCATTGCCGGGCGTTGGTTGTAGCTCCGAATGTGCCTCCGTCGAGAGGCGTTTGAATCCCCTCCTGATGAACCTCCCGCAATCATATTTATGACCGCGAAGGGCTCGTTTTCTTGTTCAGGGGCCTTGCCTTTATTACCTCGGCGGCTGCTGTTTTCCGGGGGTCCCCTACCCCTTGGGCTCTTTGACCGGGAAGGACTCCTTCTTCTCCTCCCGGAGCGCTCGTTGCATTGCTCATCGTAGCGCTCGAGCACCCGGACAAACTCCTTCAGATGGCCCCCTGCAACGAGCCTTTGGATTTCAGCTTCCAACTGTCGGCACTCATCCGTGTCGTGCCCTCTCTGCTTGTGGAAGGCACAGTATTTGTTTGAGCGCCTGAGTGAGTCTGTCTCTCTCATTTTGATGGGTCTTTTGAAGAGCTTCTTATCGGAGAGATTGTAGACTTCAGAATTTGGCCGGGTGAGCGGAATGCGCTCGAATCTACGAGGGGGTAGTGGCGACTTTCTGCGCTCTTGAGGGCGCTCTTTCTTTACTGCCACATCCCGCCCCCGCTCGTGATGAGGTCGCTCGTTCCTGGCCGGGCTATGATGTCGGGGACCATTCGTCCCATACATATCTTCGAGCGCGAAAAATGGCTCGACTATCTCTCTCAGGCCCATGAGGGTCCCAGGCCTCCTCTCCACGATGGCATCAGCAAATTTTTTGCTCACATACTGCTTGTGATCTACAGCCTGGAAGAGAACTGGGATCAAGAAATCCATTGAGGGCCTTTCCACCTGCAAGATCTCCTTATTGAAGCGGGCGAAGAACGAGCGCAGTGATTCGTTTTTGCCCTGCACCACGTTGTAGAGCGCTGTGGGTGCGGTAACTGGTGCCTTCAAAGAGTTGAAGTGGTTGAGGAAGGCATCGGCCAGTTCTTCATATGAGTGGATCGAGCGCGGTGGCAGACGCTTATACCACTCTTGAGCCATCCCTACCAAGGAAGTGACAAACACTTTCGCCCAGTAATGGCTGGAATGCTCGTAAAGGTGCATGAGATGCACAAAATGATCCAAGTGCTCCGCTGGATCGGTTGTCCCATCGTATCTGTTGATGGATGTGGGGACTTTGGCCATGCCGGCTTGGGCCATCAAAACTTCTTCGACGAGGGGTGAACCTCTCGCCAGCGGGTGATATTCGTACGTGCCGAAGTTTTCCTCCGGCTCCTTCCGTCGGGTGACCCTCGGTGGAGGATCCTTGGTGCGGGTGCTCCTGGCGTCAACCCGTTCATCCCGAGTATGGGAGATCTGAGTTGAGCGCCCTCGTGAGAGCTGTCCCACCATATCCTTGAGGCCCTGCAGCTGGTCTTGCACAGCCGCGAGGACGTCAGGATTTACTTCCACTTGCTTGTCCTTGTGGGCTCGTGAGCCCCTCCTGGAGACATGAGAGTCTCCTTCGTTTTCGTTCACTCGCTCCGTGGGCTCCTTGTTCCTGCCCACGGAGACACGCTCGTTGCCCTCATGCTGGGGCACTTCTCTGGCTGGTGGTGGTGGTGGTTGTGCCCTCAAGACAGCCTGAGCTTCTCTGAGGGGAAAGTTCTGTTGTCCGCCTAATGGGGCGGCAATCTGAGTGGCCTGCCCAGAGGGGAAATACATGGAATGGAACCTTTCCCATGCCCCCTGAGCCGCCTGAACCTCACACTGGGCATAGAGAGCCCGTAACTGTTGGGTGGTCAACGGAGGTAGCTCCACACCTTCAATCTCCCTGGGAACCACCACTGGGAGCTGGATCTGGCCGGCGTGATATGGTTGGACCGGCGGCATCATGGCGGCCGGAGTAAGAGTGTAGCCAGGAGGAGGCATCATGTAGCCTTGTATTCCAAGGTTCATCTGGGGATGGACCCAGGAGTTCTGTGCAAGCGGCGGTGGGACTGGGAGAGAAACTCCTCCCGCGGAGGTGGGAATGGGCATCACCGGCGGTGCAGGCGGCGGTGCAGAAGATTCAGCTGGTGGAGTTACCCCTGCGGCGGGAGGTGCTCCACCAGCGGCGGCAGAAAGAGGTGGTGCCCCACCAGTAGCGGTGGAGGGAAGAACGATGTTTGCATCTTGGGAGGTGTTTTCTCCTCCTCCCACAGCTCCAGATCTCGTTGCAACCATGGCTGTTGAAGATGAAGATGTGCTTGTTTTTCTACCAACAAAAAGAAAGGAGGTAAAAGGAAGATTGGTTTCCCACAGACGGCGCCAAAAATGATGGGTTCGGGAATGGATGGATCCGAATCCGATCACTTTACAATTTGTATTTGTGGAGGAAACCACCGGAGCTTCGCCGGAAATGTGAAAGGGGTTCTACCTGTTGGGACAAGCACAAGAAAAGTCAGATGGCCAAGCTGGGAGAACTGGGGGTGATACCCAGTTTGGCTCTCCGACGCTCAAGTCAGTTCAATGTACGAAGAGAAGTGTAAATTCAGTCACAGTTGCAGTGATGAAGAAAGCTTAGAGAATGCTCACAGTGTAGAAGATGACTTGGGTTATTTATAGTTGAGGGTCAAGGGCCCTTTGGTCCTTTGCCTCAAGTGGTCCTGGCCGAATGTTGCCCTAACACGTGGCGCTGTGAGAGAGAAACCTAGGAGGAATCTTCTGCAAAAGCGGCCCAAAAGTTAGTGCTAGCAACAGTGGCAGGTGCGCGGGCATGTACGTTGTGTCAGAGAGCCATGTGGGTGGTTGGTAACGAGGGCTTGAGAGCGCGCTCGTGACAACCTTGAGTCTTGGAGGCCAAGATATCCGCTGAGGGGAATGTTGGCTCCAATTCAAACGACGAGCCAAAGGAGAGGCCACTCTGAGGGAGTGTGACGCTCGAAGAGGGCTCCATTGGCACGTAGGTGTACCCATCGCTGGGTTTGTTGGACGCTCGTGGGAGTGATAGCGCTCGTGGGGCTTAACTCCTGAAGAAGACCTGCGCTCGTTGGTTCCAGCGCTCGTGAACTGATGATGCAGCCTGGGGGAGACAGATGTCATCATCTCGGGGATGCCACGTGTCTTAATGTGGGACGATCGTATTTTGCCCCCATCAACGACATAATGCAATCTGGATATGTGATTCTTGAGTTTTTAAAGTTTTTCAATTCATGGGGAGTTTTCAAAGTATCTCCCAAACTAAAAAAATTAAGATATTGTTCAAAATCACTTTTTAATTCTAATTAAGTATTACAATAAATAAAAAAATATAATTATATGTTTATTACTATAATTTGTTTTAATTTGATTTTTCAAATTTGAATTAAATAAAAAAAATGGTTAAAATCGCCTACTAATTCTAATTAAATACTATATTGATGGATAAAAGATATACAAATTTTAAATATTACATATCATTTTTAAAACATACATAATAAATAAAAAATTACTTTTGAATTCTAATTAAATATTATATTAATTAATAAATAAACAAATATATAGGGAGTGTTTGCAAACTCTAAAATTAAGTGATTATGTGATAAGAGATTATTTTAAGAGATTTTTGAGTGTTTGGAAATCCAACTTCTGATTATTTTAAGCAGAAATAAGCTAGAATCTAGAAGCAACCCAAGTCATGCTTCTGGATTCTGTTTATAGATTATGCGGTTATATATATTTTATTTAGACAATAATATCCTCATTAAAATATTAATAATACATAATTAACTTTTTAAACACAAATAAAAGTTTAGGAGTTATACAATCATGGTATCTTTTCTTTCCTTTTTCTTTTTCAATTAGAATTTGAAAATCTAAAAAATCTCCATTAAAATCTCAAGCAGAAAAATCTTATCTCGATTAAGTTCTTAATTTCAAAAATCTCAATTAAACACTCAGAATTCTAACCTCAATAATTCTCAAATTTAGAAATCTCCATTAAAATCTCATAACTAAAAAATATGCAATTACTAGGTAAATATTTCTCTTTTATTTAGTTTTATTATAATTTTTTTTGATTATTTATTTTTGTGAAGATTTGAACTTTTTATTATATTTTAAGATCAACGTATATATATAATAACCAAAACAATTAAAAAATATCAGGGTTAATTTAGTATTTTCATAAAAATTAAAAGTGATTCTCAATTTTTCCCTGTAAACACTCAACTGATTATCTTAGTGCTTTTCATTTTTTTTTCAAAACACTCACTGCTTTTACTACTGTAAATTTTTACAACTTTCATTTCTACTTTAACTTCTGATTATGCAGTAAAGTTTGCAAACACTCCCATAATTTCTTTTTTTCTCTTTTTTACCCCTTATATATGTATATATATAATATATTTACGCCGTACCTTCACAGTCGACACCACCACCACTGTTGTCAGCGGCAACACCATCGCCATCAATCGAACCACCATCCCATCCTTCAACATCACAAAAATTCACGCACACACTCACATCTAGAATCGATACAGATTTCCGACAAATTGTACCAAAATACTTCAATTTTCCAATTTATTGAAAATCCAAAAATTAAGAAAATTAAAAGTTTATTATGGAGAAATCGAACCTAGAAAAATTTAGAGACCTAAGATTGTGGCGGCGACTGCAATTTTTTCCGGTGGTGGTGAGGCGTTGAAGATTTTTTGTTGGTGGTGGTGGTGGTGCGGCGGCAATTTGGTGTGGTGGTGAGGTGCTGAAGATTTGTTAGTGTGGGTGATGCCAACGACAACGATTTTTCATGGTGGTGGCAACGGCGGCAATATGATTTGGTGTGGTGGGGTGGTGGCGCTGAAGATTAATATTGGGGGAGATGAAACAATTCTTTTCCCCCCTTATTTTAATGGAAGGAGGGGTGTGAGTTTTTGTAAATTTTATTTGATTTATTTCTAATTTTTTTTAAATTTGAAGACCTTTTTTAAATATTAGATACAAAATCAACTAACTATCGTTAATGATTCTGTCAATATTTTGGCATTTGGAACCAAAAATGTTAAAATTAAAATGGGTAAGACTATTTAAAAACTAAGGGAGAGAAAAAAAATCCACTTATATCCTATGGGATCAAAAATGCAATTTTCTCTATCTTTCTCTCTAGAAGTCGCCTTTAAATCTAGATCTTTGTTTTGTTTTCAAACGAGATCCAGATTGAGACCTGGATCTGTGTTTTTTTTTGTTTATTTCTCGTTTTTTTGTTGTTCCTCTCTCTCTAGTATGAGAGTAATTTTCTCTCGTATGAGAGCTATTTTACTTTTTTCTTTTTTATTGCAGGGTGGTCCTCCTGGTGATAGAAGCATTTGCCTCTTTTGTCACTTATGGATGATTGTCTTTACTTCAAGATAAAATTAGACTGGAGACACGCCTGATCACGAGTCGACCTGTATGACTCGATTTTAACAACTAAAAAATTTGCAAGCGCTGAGAATACGGTTGTGGCGTTTGAATTAGTTTTGAGTAAAAAAGTCATCTCCTTTGTTGGCTATATTCTCACGACCTTTATAAGTACTAGTTCTAGTTTTGAGAATGGTAGTTTTTGACATGGAACAAGTATGATTGCTCACAAATTTTTAGAATTGCGGTCTCGAATTTGGGTTATTTTTTTCATTATTTCCTTGTAGGTTTTAATTTCAGTTGATTTAGTAAATTTTTCCTCCGGGATTTTTATTTCAAAAAAAAAAAAAGAAAAAAAAAACATAGAAATTTGCTAGTGAAGAAAATTAAAAATTTAAATCGTGAGAAAAATATGTACAAATTTACCAATACGAAAAATTGAGTGCAAGTGTATTGAATATAATAGAAACATTATGTGATCTAAATTTAACCAAATTAAATTTCAGCATTACAACCTAAAGTCCTAGATATTAATAATGAGGTGAAATACACTCGTGTGGTGTATTTTTAAGAAGTGTGTCAAATTATATAACAAGTATAATTATATATTGTTTTGGTTTGTCGGTTATTATTCTGTTTTTGGGGTATTAGTAAGGTTTAATACGCAGGCGATATTAATTACTCCATTCACGATATTACAGTTGTGACATCCTACTAAACTAATTCGAAATTCAATAAATAAGATTATATAATATTGGTCAACTGATTAGGTTCAAACTAAGAGGATGTATTGATAAAATGAAACCAAACATCCGATTTGTACGAGGGGCAATTCATTTTTCATGTTCCCAATATATATATAAAGGTGCGAAATAAACGTGCTTGGATTTCTTCTTCTTCTTGGGTCGAGGATCTACAACCACCTCTTCCGCCCTCGCTACCACCTCTTCTGCCCTCTCGACCTCACCATCAGCCTCGTCCATGAGTTGGAATCTCTATGTCAAGGTCAAGGCTTGACCGCCCCTATTCGCCATAAACTTCTGTGCCTCGACCTCATCGTAGGTGTCCAACGAAGCGAAGCTCCGATCCGGAAGAGGAGGCGCCACCTTCCCAGGGCGATCCGGAGAAGGGGTGAACGACAGGTTGGAGCTGTCGCCCGTATCGGACACCGCCGCGTTATGATTACGCGCCATACTTATGCCAAGGGGAATAATTGGAAACGCTGGAACTCGAGTTTACCCGAACTGAATGCTCGAACCACGACTTGAAATCGATCTCGAATGCAGCGAAAAGAGAGCAAAAGACCACTGCGAGCTCGAGAACCTTAGCGCTGAAAAGTGAAAAATGAAAAAGGGGTGGCCGCCTATTTATAGGGGAGGTGCATTTAATTCCTCGAAAGGCGAAATGACGCCATCATGGTGCACGCCGAGTCGATTGCCTCAAAAGGCGCATCCCATCAATGAACGTCGGGTCGATTGCCTCAAAAGGCACGCCCCATCATTGAAGCGACGGGTCGATAGGGGAGGTGCATTTAATTCCTCGAAAGGCGAAATGACGCCATCATGGTGCACGCCGAGTCGATTGCCTCAAAAGGCGCATCCCATCAATGAACGTCGGGTCGATTGCCTCAAAAGGCACGCCCCATCATTGAAGCGACGGATCGATCGCCTTAAAAGGCGCGCCCCATCATTGAAGTGTCGGATCGATCGCCTTAAAAGGGGCGCCCCATCAATGAACCTCCGGATCGATTTTCCTCTAAAGATGTGCCCATTCAATGCGGCGGTGGATCGACTTCGACATCCCTACAGTTCCCGCACCAAATACCAGATCGATGAAATTACCACCACGAATTTTCACCCTGATAATTTGGGGGGCCTTTGATATGGCATAACATTATTAGGCCACGTGTCACGCCCGATGTTGAGCCACGTGGACCCCGCGTCACCTTGACCGACACAAGTTGAGATTTGCGCCCCATGGGCCATCTCGACCTCAACCTCAAATCCACCCCCACCTCACATGCGCCTAGATCGAGAGGCTAGTAGGGGTCGGATCCTTGCGGGCTTGCTTCCACATGAGCCAAGTTTCATCTCCAAGGGTCCAACCTCTTGGACCATTTGGCAGAGTAAGGCTTAGAGGGTATCGACCCCGCCTACCGACGCCAAGTTCCATCTCCTCTCTGCACGCCCGAGACACGTCGCAGTCAAGACACTTGTCATGCTCTCATTCCCCGACACTGGCGCGCGCAGACGCATTTAATGCCCTCAGAGCCAGACCCTGCCCAAAGGGGAAAAATGGCACGCTTTACGCCCCTTTGGTGAGATCGAGCAATTCCCCTTCGGGGCAATCCCTCGATCGCATTTAATGCATAGCTGCCGTACACGCACTACTGTGTAAATTAGCCAATGCTATAGATACGTCTCCCTTGAACGGTTGTTGATAAGTATTTAAGAGCATTTAATAGCGTTCTTTGCATTATTTCTCTCTCTAAGTGTACCCCATACTGACTTGAGCTTCGAAAAGCCAAACATGGGCCTAACCCCAAGTTTCCCAATTTGGCCTTTGAGCTCACGTGTGCTTGAGTGTTTTCAGATCGATAACGAGCCCACAATTACAAATTCTTGACTGATAGACCCGAGATTGCCAGCTAGATTACCATCTCAGTCAAACCAATTTTGAGCCGGATCAGTATTTATTTTAAATAATTATGTCAACCAACATAATATGTATATCACAATGTGATAATGAAAAAATATATATTAATACACCAAATTAAGAGAGTTTTAATTATAAATTATTTTATGAAATTTAATTTCATAAGCATGTATTCCGTGTTATAATTTATTTAAAAAAAATAATTTGGGGTAATTATTTGAAGTAAAAATACTCTCTAAATTAAAAAAGTATTAAATTAAACTGAATAAATATAGTAGGTCAGAAATTCGTATTAAAAACAAATATTGTATAGTGACAACAACTCTATTTTTTTGAACTCACAAGCTCAGATTTTTTCGGAAATATTATTTATTTCTTTTTTGAAGTGAATAAATAAAATAACTAAAAATATTACTTTCGGTTAAAAGAACCAAAATGAGACTTATTATTGATTTTAGGGACTCAAATGACACTTTCAAAACACTAAGAATTAAAGTGATACAAAATTGAAATTTTAAGGACTATTTTAGAATAATAAATATTAAATGATCCAAATACCCTTGAGTAAGATAAAAAATTGGGAAAATCTTTGAATAGTACCAAAAAGTTGAAAAAATTCCTTTTAGGTCCCCAATTTTGAAAAAGTTCCCATTCAATCCCCAATTGAAAAACAAAATTCCTTTTAGGTCCCCACAAATAGTACATGTTCGTACATTGTCTTTAGGAATTGCATACATTTTTTAGGGAATTGCGTATAAAAATCCCGGAATCTCGTATATACGAGATTCCGGGATTTTTATACGCAATTCCCTAAAAATTGTATAAAATCCCGGAATCTCGTATATACGAGATTCCGGGATTTTTATACGCAATTCCCTAAAAATTGTACGCAATTCCTGAATTATTATACAACCTTGGGGAGTGAAAAGAAATTTTGTTTTTCAATTGGGGAGTGAACATGAACTTTTTCAAAATGGGGGAGTGAAAAGGAAATTCAGTTTACACTTGGGGATTTTTGAGGAATTGTCCGTAAAAAATTCATTAAAATTGAATTAGTCAAAATAAATTATTAAGTTTAGGCACTTAAGTATTACTTTTTAGAATATTGAATATAAAATTAAAACTTATTTGCTCTTAAAAAAAAAAAAAATTACAGCGAGAATCGGAGTCCTAATTTTGAACAAACTCTAAAGCCCATAAACCCTTCAGATATCTCATCTCTCTATGAATTACAGCAATAATCCTATCAAAAGTCATTGAAATCCAACTCGCAGTTATCGATCAATCACACAAATCGCCGGAAATCTTCCATGGACTCCGTTGATCGAATCAGCGCGTTGCCGGACTCAATTCTCCGCCGCATTCTCTCCCTTCTGCCGACGAAGCTCTCCATTGCGACGAGCGTTCTATCCCGGAGATGGAGATATCTCTGGGCTGGTGTCCCAATTCTAGACGTGGAGGACAAACATCATCCCAAGGGCTTCAAGGCGGAACTTTCAGACGTCATCTGCAGATTCCTTCTGCTTCAGAATGTTGGCGCCTTGAAAACCTTTCGCCTCCGCATCGGGTATGATTGTGTGCAAGTCAGGGACATGGATGAATTTGACCATGAGTGTGATCTATACAAGGAAGACGATTATCGATTGCAGACATGGATGGACACCGCGGTTGAGCGGAAAGTTGAAAAAATTGATCTCAATTTTGTTTATACGATGATTTTGCGGGGATTCCTCTGGTCCTGCGAAACCCTAGTCGATTTAAGGCTTCGCCGCTGCAGAATTTCCCCATCGATTTTTCCCGACGGTGTGTGTTTACCTGCTCTGAAAATTCTTCATCTCGAGGAGGTCGCGTACGAGAGTGGAGAAACGCTTGGGCGCCTGATTTCGGGCTGTTCTGTGCTCGAGGAACTGCGAATCGACAAAATCAAGGCTCCAGATGTATTCTGCTATGGCATATCCTCGCCCACGATGAAGAGGCTAATGGTTGAATTTCAATATAGTTGTCCATGGCGAAGTCTTAGCCACGATTACAGACTTGAAATAGATGCTCCTGCGCTGGAGTATCTCCAGGTTGACGATCGTCTTTCCGAGTACATTTCAGGCCGGAATCTGTCGTCGTTAATTGAAGCAGATGTATGCATTAAGAATGGGACGGAGAAAGAAGACGATCATGCTTATAGTTCGGCAGTTTTGGAGTTCGTTGATGGGCTATGTAATGTTAGTTGCCTGAAATTGGCAATTGATCATGCAGAGGTACGTAGCTATGTGTGTGTGCATTTGTTCTTCAATGTTTTGATGTTTTTTTGATGTTTTGATCATACGGTGTTGGTGTTTTGCTTAAGCTCAAGTGTTGTTTTGCAGTTCTATTGTTCGAATTTCTTTAACTCACCTATAAGGTTCGACAATCTGACGAAACTTGAATTGTCTGCTGACTGGCGTTTCATCACCATGTTTCTTGAAAATGCTGACAATCTTAGAGTTCTTATACTCTCACGGGTAAGCACCGTCCTTGGTTCTTGGTATTGTCTTGTTCATGACTTCATGGCGGTCTTGCATTCGGTCTGTTTTTATGTTTATGTTGCTTTGTTCGTCGTGAGCAGGTGGAGAATGAAGACCTGAAATGCTGGATGGAACCGGAAGAGGTGCCTGTATCTCTGCGTTTGCATCTTAAGATGGTAAGAATTGATGAATTCCGATATGCGGACGATGAGTTTGGAATGGTGAGCTATTTTTTGAAGAATGCTCGAGTCTTGAACACGATGGAAGTATATTTCGACACGGTGTTTTCCTTTGAGTGGGAAAAGGCAAGCGCCATCGAGAGGATTTCGCAGTTTGAACGAGGATCTTGTAAGTTGAACTTTCATTGAAAAAGGCTGCTGATTTGTCTTGAGAAAACCGAATTCAATCAAACTTAAATAATTTATATGGGCAAGTGTGTTACATTTATTGATTACTTTCTCCCATCTCCCAACTTCACACGAGTCAAGTGTAAAACATTTTCCCTCACAATACCAAGTAAAATATTTTTCCTCGTTATACTGATTTAATCGAACCAAATTCCAGCTAAAACTACCCTTTATTTGGAGGGTTATTTATCGTGTACATAGTTTTACAGCCAAATGTGGATCAGAACTACAATTTACAGTTGATGCAGATGATCCTTAATGTTAACTTGCTCTGTTTTCACCCTTTCTTGGAAAGACAATATGTTATTTTCAAATTTCAACGGTCAAAAGATTTAGAAAGAAAGAGAAATTGATTCAAAAAAGAAAGAAAGAGAAGTAAACAGAAAGAAATATTTAATGTGTGACTTATGCTTATTTCTATTTTGTGTTAAAAGTGTGCTTTTTAATATTCTTCCTGCCTCATTAATTTTAAACAGAAAGTCAGTAGCGTACTCTAAGAGAGAAAAATAAAAGAGCTTTAAATGCTATTGAATACGATTAGATGAGCTTATTAACTACTATTCATGGAGGGGGTATATATAAATTTTGGACCAATAATGCACTAAGTACACGCACTGGGGTGTAGCATTAATAGTGTCGTAATCGACCTGACTGGTTGCTATTTCCGACCTGATCGGGGTTGTACGCTTCGTATTCTTTTTTCCTTTTGGGTAAGTTCACGTACTATGAGTCATTAATGGCCTCCTCGTACACTCGTTCTAAGTATGGATGGCAATGAGTCGAGCCGGCTCACGAACCCAACGAGCTGGCTCGAACAGAGCTCTGGCTTGGGTTCGAGGATGGCGAGCCGAACCGAGCCAAGGTTCAGCTCGTGGCTACTACGAGCCAAGCCCGAGCCCAATATTTTCTGTTTGTTGGCTCACGAGCCGGCTCCTGAACCATATATATTTTTAATAAAAAATTATATATTATATTTATATATATATTTATCTTTATACATATATATATTATATATATATATATAGATACATATATAGATACATATATTTTGAAAGAATATATATATATATGCAATGTTTTCAAAAGCGGACCGGAGATCAAAGCGGCAGCCTTACTGGTCACCGGTCGGACCGGTTCAACCACCGGTCGAACCGGTATGACGTCATAAATAGAAATATTATTTTTAAATATATATATATATATAATAATATGCTAAAATTAAAAATATAATATATAATATAGTTCAATATTAAAATAAAAGAACCATATTTCTTCATGTAATAATTAACATCCAAACTTCAAAAACAAAATTCCAACATTTCATCCCCCATTATCAAACATTAAACAAAACCAAACAACCTAAACAAGTTTCAAGTTTCAAGTTTTAAGATCAAACATGGCAAAAACCAAATGTTCCAACAGTTGCCTAGAGTTGCAAATATTAAGAAATACAAAAAAGATCTTCATTCATCACTTTCGTCAATAAGTTGATTTCTTTGTTGCCTTAAAATTCGATGCACTTCACCATCATTAGAGCTCGATGTTGCACCACCAAATGTTGCTAAATCAATCGGATCATTGGCTATATTCATTTCTTCTCCACCATCTAAAAATCATTTAAAAATAAAGCATCAATATCAATGAAATATTGAGGAAACAACAACATCATATTATTTTTAAGAATGCAATCTATAACCTCCAGTAGGTGCAACAAAATTTGACATCTCTTCCTCAAGCATTTCTTCTATCTCATCGGCATCAAGTTCTCCACTTGGCTCATCCTCAACGACCCAAAAATCCAATTTATCAATGCATTCATAATCAATAGGATCATATGCCTTTGTTCTTTTACCACTACAAATCAAAAAACACATATTATGACAGTTTTGAGAATGTAAAACCTGACAGTCTTAAGGATGTGAAAATCTGACAGTTTTGAGACTAATTCAAATAATCCAAACAATCCAATTAAATAAATGTTCTTACCGATTCTTCAAACGCAAATTGTAATGCACAAAGACAAGATCATTCAATCGTTGATGCTCTAATCTATTTCTCTTTTTTGTATGGATCCGCTCAAATACACTCCAATTGCGCTCACAACCCGAAGAAGAGGATGTTTGACTTAAAATTTTAACAGCCACCTTTTGCAAATTAGGTGCATCACATCCAAAAAGCCTCCACCATTCATCTAAACAGAAATTAATTAAATGAAACTCATAGATAACAAATATATAAGTTGATATTAATTAAATGAAACTCATAATCAAGCAAAAAAGAAACAAAAGTCATACCAGGACGAGTGTTCTTGGTGTTGTTTATAGCTAGTGCCCTCCCAAAGCTATTTTTTTGCTCTCGAAACATTGTGATCTCATCTATTATATTATTAACCCCCGGCACAATCTTCTCACAAACATCCAACAAACCATTGAGACACTCTGGCATCTTTGGGGTTTGTTTATCATATTGGAATGCGGGGTTTAAATAGAATGCAGCTGCGTGGAGACGTTTTCGCAACATGTTATCCCACCTATCATTGATAATATCAACATAGGTGTTGTACAAATGTGATTTATTCCTAAACAGCTCTTTTATACCATTTGTTGCTCTCCACATCCCCTCATATACATAGCCTAAAGAAGGCTTCTCATCGGAGTCACACATTCTTAACAATCTCATAATAGGACCCATAATCTTCACAATGATCAAGCAATTATTCCAAAAGGTACTATCCAACACAATTTGCTTAACCTCTTTTCCTTTTTCAGTTCTCAAAAACTTTTTGAACCCCGCATTTACAACCATAGCTTCCAAGTGTTCTTTATGGTCATAGAGACTCTTCAAAGCAATAAAAGCAGTTCCAAAACGCGTCTCTCCTGGTCTAATTATTTCAGTCCATCCGGGTCGTTTTCTCAACCATGCATGAGGCCACTTGTGATTATACACAAAGACAGTTACTCTTGAAGCAAGAATTACCAAATTTTTCACAAGTGTCAACTCTCCCATACCCTTAAAGATTAGATTAACACAATGAGCAGCACACGGAGACCAATAAAAAGAACCATATTTTTCAGAGAGCAATTTTCCAGCCTTCTTATAGTTACTTGCATTATCAGTCACAATTTGCACAACATTAGAAGCACCAACTAACTCAACTATCTCAGAAAATAGATTGCACAAGCTTTGGGCATCACCATCAATATCAGAAACATCAACTGATTTAATAAATGATATACCATATGGACAATAAACTAAAAAGTTTATCAATGATCTATGCGATTGATCAGTCCAACCGTCACCCATGACAGTGCACCCAGTTTCAACCCATTTAGACCTCATAGCATCAATAGTGAGCTGACATTGTGTTTTAGCTTCTTTAAGTAGAGGAATTCTTAAAGCATGGTAAGAAGGCCCCGTGTACCCATGACCCATTGTTGCTATCCTACTCATCATTGGTTGATAGAATGGTGAATTCACAGCATTAGTAGGAAGACAACAATCATAAAACCAAAGAGCAATAGACATATCTGTATCATGCTATCTCTCTCTACTTTGCAACGTAGCTTGAATGCTAGGTTGAGATAAATCAATCCCCGCACCGGCTTTCATATAGGTTTTAATATCAGTTTTCTTTTGTTTTTTATTACTACCACTCCTAGCTTCCTCATTCGTTAAGTTTTGAAGCTCCTCCACATCATCATCTTCAAAATTCATTCGAGATTGAGCCTTTTCCTTTTTATTTTGTGCAGTTTCAGCCAAACTATTCTTAATTTGAAACCTAACATCTGAAGGAACCTTATGACAAGCTTTTACATTACCAGGAATGCCTGCTAAATGTTGCTTCATACGATTGATACCTCCACCACTAATTGATTGTTGACAGTAGATGCATTTGAGTGTCCGAGTCTTCCCGGTTGAAGGCACCTCGTAGCAATGTTTCCAAGCTAAGTCACCCCTGTTTCGAGGATTTTGCCCACTACCTCCCGATTGTTCAACAGTTTGTGATGCACTTAATGGCGGTAGTGGTGACGTTGAACTTGCATTTTCCATATTCTACAAAAAAAAAAAAAAACAAAAAAAAACAAAAAATCAAAGAATCTGAAGCTCGAAATAAGCTGGAAATATAAAAGAAATCAAAGAAATGAAAGAATCTGAAGAAATAAGCTGGAAATATAAAAAAATCAAGTAAGCTGGATATGTAAAAGAATGAAAGAATCTGAAGCTGGAAATCAAAGAATCGGTTCATTTCAAGCTCGAAATCAAAGATCTGTTTATGTGAAGTTGGATATACACAAGAAACCAAATAATTAGTTTATGTCAAGCTGAAAATCAAAGAATCTGAAGCTCGAAATCAAGTTCGCAAAATGCTCTGATTATTTTGTTCTTGTTTTCTCAAATTCATGTATAGAGAATCGAAAAAAATAATATTTTGGAACAAATTCCCAATATATATATGCAAATTTCTGAGATTTCGACTTAAAATCAACTTCAAATTATTTCAAGTTTCAACAACAAATGAAATACTTCAATATATCAACACCACTTACCAACAATAGTAGAAGATCATGCCTCGGTGTGAATGGTGGACGGAGACCGGTGGTGCACGGCGGCAATGGAGGAAGCTCACGCCTCACGGTGGGTGATGACGGCGCATGGGTTGGGGAAGAACTTAGGGTTCAAGTTTGTTTCTAATTTTGATTTCACTTTTCAGATGGTTGGCATTTGGAAATTTTTGATGTCAAAAAACGTTTTCAAGCTTTGTGAAAACTGAAAACGTGAAAGGTTGGAGGGATTTTAAGGTTTTTTTAAAAAAAAAAAAAAAAAAAATGAAAATTCAGTGAACCGGCGCTCCGGTCCGGTTCACAGGGCCAAAACCGGCGGTTAACCGGCCGGTTTTTCCGGCCCTGTGCCGGTCCGATTGGCAATGGTTTTATAGGGTTGTTCGGACCGGACCAAGCACCGGTCACCGGTCGAACTGGTCGAACCGGCCGGTCCGGTCCGCTTTTGAAAACATTGTATATATGTATGCTGCGTATTTTTATTTGTTAGAAAATCCCAAATTTTAGAAAAAGACCTACCCCCCTTCTTCTCTCAAGTCTCAGCCGTCACGCAGCTACCCCTCTCCAACTCCACTGCCGAAAGCCGCCGCTGCTCTCTTCAACTCCACCGTCGGAAGCCGCCGCTGCTCTCTCCAACTCCCAATTTTCTCTAATTTTTCTTAGATCTAGAGTTTTTTATTTTTTGTTTTTTGAGAGAATGGAATTCTATTATTTTGTAAAAGTGTAATCCTTTCAGAAAACTGAACGTGGAGCGCCACCACCTTGGCTGGGTTTTCCGATTTCTTCACAATTTTCTCTAATTTTTCTTAGATCTAGAGTTTTTTATTTTATTTTTTGAGATAATGGGATTTTGTTATTTTGCAAAAGTATAATCCGTTCACTTTCTGAATTCTTGAATTGGGCTTCCTATGGGATTTATTGTTTACTGTCAAACTTCTTTAATTCCAAGCATACAGCAACTGGATTCTGGTTTGGAATGAAATATAAAACAACAGTATTCTTGGTTCTTTAGGGGGGGAAAAAAAAAGAAAAAAGAACAAGGAAATTGTGTAGGCTAATCCTGGTTTGCGAACCGAGCCGAGCCATTGCCAGCCAGACCCGAACCTCTAAAATTGCTAAGGCTCGGCTCGGTTCGGCTCGTTGCCATCCCTAGTCCTAAGGAAGGAGGTTGTTACATATGTCCAGACAAAAGTGCTTTAGGGAACGTAACTATCTGATGACTCATAGTGTGACTAGTGTCGATCTAAGGGGTACGGTCATTCTAGTTGTACATAAAGCCAAGATCTAAAGGGGGCTTTTTGAAAATCGATCTCTTGCTCCAGATCGATCTCACCCATTAAGCTCTCGTGAGATCGATCTTTTGGGGAGTTCGCCGACCTCGCCATTAGTCCAAAAGGGACTTGGTTTGAGGTTTTCCACATCAATCTGGTCATGCTCTGTGGTGTCCGTTTGGTGCCCACGTGGCTCCATGTGGTGCTCAAGTGGCATTCACGTGTCTTTACTGAGTCTGCCCAGGAGACATTGGGTCTACCTGGATTTTTGTTAGCATGCCATGTGGCGCAGTGACAATATGCCATGTCACATTGACCAATAAAATATAGATAATTATATTGTGTTTTGACCAAACTAATATAGTGAAGGAGTACTTATTATGTGTGATTACTGATTGACCAAAAATTTAGTACGAGTGATCAATTAAGTAGCAATTAGCAATGGTAATACTCATCAATTATCATTACAATTGATTAGTTCAACCTAAATCGAATTTGAGGTAGAGTTGTTCATACACCATCATTGGGAATTTTCTAATTTTAGTGCTTTTTTTTTTCCGTATATTTCAAGGGAAAAACGGCTTCATTCCGCTTTTTAAATAATCGGTTTCATTTAAAAATAAATTAATTTAATTTTTTAGCAATGGTAATACTTGTCAATTGTCATTACAATTGATTAGTTCAATCAAATCGAATTTGAGGTAGAGTTGTTCATACACCATCATTGGGGATTTTCTAATTTTAGTGCTTTTTTTTTTTTCATATGTTTCAAGGGAAAAGTGGTTTCATTCTGCTTTTTAAATAATCGCATTTAAAAATAAATAAAATTTATCTAATTTAATTTAATTTTTTCAAAAAAAAAATAATACTAATTATTACTTATTTATAGGTGCAGATGCTTAATACTAAGCCATCAACTCGTCTTAAATTAAATTAAATTAAAGTCCCATAGAGAGGTACACATTTTTAAAAGTTAGGGCGAATTACATTTAGGCCCCCTGAGGTTTGCCCTAATTACAAATCAGTCCCTCTTATTTTAAAAATTACATATTAGTCCCTAGAAACACTGTTTCAATTGAGGTCCCTGGACGCCGTTAGGGTTCCGTTAATTTTGACATTTGAATTTCCGAAAAATATTACAAAAAAATCCCTGAACTATGAATTTTCTTACAAAACGACCCTTTAACTAAATCACATCAACAATGTAATCCTATCAAAATTAACGGCATACTAACGACATCCAGGGACCTCAATTGAAACATTGTTTTTAGGGACTAATATGTAATTTTCGAAACAAGAGGGATTGATTTGTAGGGAAAATTACAAAATTGGTATACCAAGTCCCCCAATTCAGCAACCGTGGTACAAGAACTTTTCTGGTGGCAAAAGGGACCCTCAACTACCAAAATTCAGCAATTTAATGCATAAAGTCGCCGGAATACCCGAAACCGCTCCGGAAACCATTTTTTCTTTTATGAAAGGCAGCTTGACGTGTACACACTTAGTACGTGGCAACACGTTGACTGCCACATCACATTTAAATGCCACCTATTATCTGAGAAGGAAAAGCCAATAAAACAAATTTAAAATTAAAAGCCAATTAAACATATTTAAAAATTAAAAAAAGGACCCAAATTCTGCAACAGTTCCTAAGTTATCAGATCCTTCACATTCACTAAAAAATTTCAAAGTTCAAACCTCAGACATTTTGAAGGGAACCGAAACGAAACCATAGAAAACCCTAGAGTAAGTTCTTACCTCTTGCATTTTTAAGTAGATCGTCTTCTCTGGCTGAAATTGGTAGTCTCGCGGAGGAAGGATGGTGCGGATACGAAGTAAAAGGATGCTGTACACTGGACCACCTGCATATCGTAAGGCCCCCTTCCAAAACTCTGTTTTTTTTTTAGGTTTTGAGTTTTGAGTTGGCTGAAATTGAGATTTTGTGATGTTGTTGGACGTTATAAAGTTGGGAACTTTTTGAAGACTGTGTATATGTTGTCCCCTTTAATGGTCACCAATGCATGTGTTGTTTTTTCCAGTAAGTTGTGTCCCTACATCAATGTACACGGTGGTTGTTGTGTCTATTAAATAATGGTGGGATAGTTATTAATATACTGTTTGGTTTTTGTTTGTTTTGTTGGTGTGTACAGATGCAGATTCCTCTTCTATGACTTTGACAATATATTATAATGGTCAATTTGAAAGTGGTGCTTATGTGGGTGGTAGGGTTAGAAAGGTTGACTACGTGGATGTTGAAAAGTTAACATTTATGTGCTTTGATGAGTATGTGCAAGACATAATACAAGAAGGGACTAAACTCAGGGTGTATACTCCTGTTAAGACTGGTCATGTAGTGATGAAGGAGGACAATGACTTCAAAGTTTATGGAAAAAAATATTTAAAACATTGTAGAGAGTTTCCATTATGTGTTGTCTCTGTGGGTAATGAAGATGAAAACTTGAATAATATTTGGGTAAGAGGCCAGGTAGTAGCCAACAGGGTTGGGGAAAAACCTACTGAGACTAGGGAGATTGCGCAACCTAAAGAACCAACTGGGAATATGGATGAACAAACTGCTAACATAGGCCCAGAGGGAGATGCAAAAAATGGTGAATGTTTGGGGGAAATGGATACAACAATTCCACTAGAGACTTTAGATGACAATGACTTCTTTAGGAGGGTAGAGAATTCTGATGAATGGATAGCTGAGTATGAGCGTAGGTTTGGGAAAAAACCCTCTGGCAATGATAATAATTTGAATGTGGAAGAACATGATAAGCCAAATGATGACTCTGACAGTGATGACTCTGATTTTAATGTTGATTGTGGTTATAATTCAGTTGAAGATGAGGCTTTACTTGATGAAGTTTATGCCCAGTTAGAAGAAGAACCTAAGTTTAAGGTGCATAGGGAAAAGTTAAATGATATATATGTGGAATGGTTAGGTTCTGATATGGTGGTTTCAGACAGTGGGTCTGGTGGTGATGATGACTTTGCAATGCCTAAGAAGGGAACTGATGATGATGATGACAGTATATTCAGTAATAATGTGAGTGATAATGTTAAAAAAACCTCAACAACAGCTGTGAGTCTTTCAACAGTTGCATCTTGGAGGCTAGGAGCAAGCCAATCATAACCATGCTTTAGTGGATCAGAGAATACCAGATGAAGAGGTGGCACCTCAATAGAGAAAAAACTGAGAATTGGGATGGTAAACTTGTTTATTTCAATTGTGGTATAATTGACTTTTTTCCATGATTTGAATATTTACTGTTTCATTTTATATTGTTCTTATCAGGTGTACTTTGTCCAACAATTGCTGGGATACTTGAACAGAATGGCAAGCATGCAGGAGGTTGCAGGGCCATTAAAGCTTCCAAAACTCATTTTCAAATTCAATGTGATGATGGTGGCCAGTGTGCAGTTGATTTGGGGGCCAAAACATGTAGCTGCAGGAGTTGGCAGCTAACTGGGATACCATGCATTCATGCTATAAGAGCTATCAACAATGACAAACTTGATGCAGAAGACTTTGTGCATGAATACTACTATGTGAGCTCATTTAAGGGGGCCTACTCTAGCATAATTCTCCCAATCAGTGGTGCAAATGTATGCGAGAACACATTGTTCATCCCCCCTTTACCCCCAAACTTTGGAAGAAGGGCAGGCAGACCTGCAAGGTTGAGAAGGAGGGGTATCGATGAGCCAAAGAGTGGCAAGCAGAAAAAGAAAAGAGGACCTGTAATCAGGAAACTAAGGAGGTTCCAGAAGACCATCAAGTGTGGTCACTGTGGGCAACTGGGTCATAATGCACTTTTCTGTCCTCAGCTTCCTGATAGTGCAAAGAAGAAAAGAGATAAGTTGATCCAAAGAGCATGTTCAGTAAGTATTGCATCATTTAATTCAGTAATATATTCCTTTATGTTAACTAAATATTGTATCTTGTGATATTTTAAGCCCTTATATTCATTGTTTTTTAGGGTCCTGGTGAGACATCTACTGCAAGGGAGGTGGGCAATGAAGAATTCAATGAACTAAGAAATGATGATATCAATGATGCTGAAGAGTTTAACAATAATGATACAACAATCCATGAAGAGGTAAAAATGTCTTCATTTTCAGAGCATATCAAATTATCATCACATGTTTTGCATTATTAATATAACCAAATTATCAAAAGTACATCTTCCAGGAAATCCTTCCCCCTGTGATCACTAAAGAAGTTAAGGAAGCAGTTAGTGAGCCTTTGCCCACAGATGTGCCCAACTACAACATTTCAGATGAAGCAACAATGCCAGGGCCTTCTATGTTTCAACAGTTGGGAATGTCTAGCAATGAAGTCAGGACTTCAAGAAGAAGGCAGGCACTTACTGTCCAAGAGGTTCAAAATGCAGCTAAGTCAGACTTGAGGAAACAGAGCAAGAATTCACAAGAAACAGGGGGTGTGAGACACAGGGTTCCACCAACTTCAATGAGGATGAAGTTATCTTCGCTCAACAAAGTATAACCAGTCCAATAGTCAGCAAAAACATTGTCATTCAGGGGGGTAAAAAGTACTTACAGTTGCAGTGAAATAGGATATGAGCCTTAGTGGTTTTTGAACACTATGTGTAGTGGTTTTTGTTGTGTTTTTTATTTCTGGGAAACAACCAGCTGGTGCAATCTTTTGTTGACATTTTGGTAAACAATCTGCTGCTGGTAACTTATGTTTATATGCTAGCTAAGGGTTGCAAACTTATGTAATGGATGCACACTTTTGTATAAATATGCACACTTATCTAATGTTTTTAATTGGTTTTGAATGTCTAATTACTGTTACCTACTATCATGAAGTATTATTGTTGTTAATTGTGGATGATTATTGTCAAAGAAGTGGATTTCATTAAAAGACCCAAAGGGTAGACACCAGTACATCATCGAACATCATTCAGGAACTTCCCTTCCTTTTACTTTCTTACATGAAAACAAACATCAACACCAAGCAAAAGAAACCAAATGTTACAACAGTTGATATCATGGATGCCCTTTTCGCTTTCTTCTCAGCCACAACCACTCTCAATTCCAATTTTTGAGCATCTTCCTCCATCTTGTTTAACTTCTTCAATAATCCAGGTGATCTGGCTCAAATCTGGTCGATCTGACGTGGTCGATCTGGCTGTCAGATATGGGTCAATCAGTCAAGAATTTGTTTAAGTGGGTTCTTTATCGACCTGAAAGCGCTAACACACGTGAGCTAAGTACCAGCTTGGGGAACTTGGGGTTTTGCCCAAGTTTGGCACTCCGACGCTCAAGTCAGTAATGGAGTTCTTTAGAGAGAGAATAAATGCAATTTAATGCGGAGTAAAGGCTTACAAACTACTGTTCAAGGGACGAGTATTTATAGCCTTGGCCAAATAACACAGTAGTGCGTGTACTGCAAGTGTGCATTAATGGCGCTGCCAGTCGTCGATCTGGGTGTCGGACGATGGGGCTGGCTGGAGACAGGTCGCTTGTACCTTCTTTCCCCTTAGGGTAAAGGCTGGACTGGCGGGCATTGAATGCACCGCAGTAAGCCTGTCCTAGGGAATGAGAAGGTTACGCGTGTCCCGACAAGAGTGCTTTATAGTATTCGGGTGTCCGGTGACGTACGTAATCGATCTGCAGGTCGATGTTGCCTACCGGGTACCTCGGTTCTGTTTGGGTCCCCTCAAGGGGGCAGATGGCAGATCGAGACGAAACGCAGCGCAGATCGAGGTCGATGGACTCTTTAGATCGTTTATAGGCTTGCCACGATCTGATGGATAGATCTGTTGATCTGGTCTTTCCAGGCTGGCGCAACGGTTCACGTGGCTCCTCTTGGGCGTGCCACGTGGCCATACAATGTTCTGCCATGTCACCATGTATAATGTCCTTTGCCCTCTCGCACATCGGTGGATCGTACCACTTAAAAAATTTGCAAGTCTATCAATACAGTAAGATGAAATTAATTACATACAATAGAAGAATTGGAAGATAACATACATGGAAAATGATATTTGCGTTGTAACCACATTACCTGCTCTCCACAACAGAGGAATCGTCTTCCAGGATGTTCCCCTCTCCAAGCCGTCTTCATTGCAGCGCGTTCTCCACAGAAGCATGGTACTGCGTGTGGCGCTTCATGCCATGGTTGTCGTCCGTAGCTAGGTTCTAAGTCTGAGCTATGAGCCGCCATTAACTAGCGAAGATTGAGAAGAAAGGTTTCAAAGCTTGAGCAATGCAAGTTTATTCAAGTTCAGGTAAAGAAGATGAGTTTATAGGTAAAAATGGGACTTAGGATGATTTGATGGGTTTGGGGGGGAATTCTCCCCGCCCAAAATGTGTGTAATGTGGATTTTTCAAATTTTTTTTTTAATTGCTAAAGCATCATACATGGCGGATGGTATTTGAGGTGTCAAAAGTGGTATTGACACATAAGGTAAAATCTGACACATAAGTGGGCGGGTCGGGTTTCCGGAGCGGTTTCGGGTATTCCGGTGACTTTATGCATTAAATTGCTGAATTTTGGTAGTTGAGGGTCCCTTTTGCCACCGGAAAAGTTCCTATACCACGGTTGCTGAATTGGGGGACTTGGTATACCATTTTTATAATTTTCCCTTGATTTGTAATTAGGGCAAACATCAGGGACCTAAATGTAATTCGCCCTCAAAGTTATAATCTTTTACCAGCCTACTTTTATGAAAAGTGACTTCATTAGAATCTTTTTAACCCAAACTCTTCCCCGTATAAGCGATACCAATATGACAATATAAATCGTTTCTAAACTTTATTACAACATTCCCAGTTTGAGTTTGAGTTTAACTCTGAACACACTCCAAAACCCTTCAATCTTCATACATCTCAATGAATCATAGCATCAATCCCATCAAAAACTGAAATCCCAAGTCTCAGTTATCGATCAATCACACAAATAGCCGGAAATCTCCCATGGACTCCGTTGATCGAATCAGCGCGTTACCGGACTCAATCCTCCACCGCATTCTCTCCCTTCTCCCGACGAAGCTCTCCATGGCGACGAGCGTTCTATCCCGGAGGTGGAGATATCTCTGGGCTGGTGTCCCTACTATAGACATGGACGACAAATATTATCCCAAGTGCTTCACAACGAAACTTTCAGACGTCATCTACAGGTTCCTTTTGCTTCAGAATGTTGGCGCCTTGAAAACCTTTCGCCTCCGCGTCGGGTATGATTGTTTTCTAGTCAGGGACACCAATAAATATGACTATGAGTGTTTTCTAGACAGGGGAGACGATTATCGATTGCAGACATGGATCGACGCCGCGGTTGAGCGCAAGGTTGAAAAGATTGAGCTCGGTTTTGTTCCTACGATGATTTTGCGGGGATTCCTCTGGTCCTGCGAAACCCTAGTCGATTTAAGGCTGCGACGGTGCAGAATTTCCCCGTCGATTTTTTCCGATGGTGTGCGTTTACCTGTTCTAAAAGTTCTTCATCTTGAGGAGGTTGCGTACGAGAGTGATGAAATTCTTGGGCGCCTGATTTCTGGGTGTTCTGTGCTCGAGGAACTGCGAATCGACAAAATTAGGGCTCCAGATGTATTCAGCTGTTGTATATCCTCGCCCACGATCAAGAGGCTAATGGTTAAATTTCAATATAGTTGTACATGGCGAAGTCGCAGCTACGACTACAGACTTGAAATAGATGCTCCTGTGCTGGAGTATCTCCAGGTTGACGATCGTCTTTCCGAGTACATTTCAGGCCGGAATCTGTCATTGTTAATTGAAGCAGATGTATGCATTAAGAATGGGACGGAGAAAGAAGACGATCATGCTTATAGCTCGGCAGTTTTGGAGTTTGTTGATGGACTATGTAATGTTAGTTGCCTGAAATTGGCAATCGATCATACGGAGGTATGTAGCTTTGTTTGTGCATTTGTTCTTTGATGTTTTTGATCATAGTGTGTTTTGCTTGAGCTCTGGTATTGTTTTGCAGTTCTATTGCTCGAATTTCCTTAATTCGGCTATAAGGTTCGACAAGCTGACGAAACTTGAATTGTCTGCTGACTGGCGCTTCATCACCATGTTTCTTGAAAATGCTGACAATCTTAGAGTTCTTATACTCTCGCGGGTAAGCACTGTCGTTGGTTCTTAGTATTGGTGTAGTCGTGTTCATGGCTTCATGGTGGTATTGCGTTCGATCTGTTTTTTATGTTGATGTTGCTTTGTTCATCGTGATCAGGTGGGGAATGAAGACCTGAAATGCTGGATGGAACCGGAAGAGGTGCCTGTATCTCTGCGTTTGCATCTTACGATGGTGAGAATTGATGAATTCCGATATGCAGATGATGAGTTTGCAATGGTGAGCTATTTTTTGAGGAATGCTCGAGTCTTGAGTACGATGGAAGTATATTTCGACACGGTGTGTTCCTTTGAGTGGGAGAAGGCTAGCGCCATCGAGAGAATTTCGCAGTTCGAACGAGGATCGTGCAAGTTGGACTTCCATTGAAAATGGCTGCCAAATTGTCTGTCTTCTTTTGAGAAAATTTTAGTACAAACCGATTTAACGGATCATTTGAACAAATTTATTACACTTATTATTTGATTAATCACTTTGTTTCAATTTCACAGCAATCACACGATAAATATAAAATATTATCTTGTCATTACAACAATTTAACAGAACCAGCAAAATATTTACTTAGTACATGGTGACTAGCTCTGTTTTCACCCTTACTTGGAAACGAGAATATGTGATTTTCTGATTTCAATATTTCAGAGATTTAGAGGGGGCCATTTCAAATATATATCTTTGTCAGGGACGGAGCAAAGGGAATTTTTTTTGTTTTTATATATATATATTTTAAAATATTTATAATATTATCTCTCAAATTAAAAATTATGCTATTTTAATTTTTACCCACCTTTATGTTAAATTCTTCTTTATAGCACTGGTTTTTGTTGGTTTAATATCTGAGAAATAGAAAGAAAGAGAAGTAAACATTGTCACGACCAACATCACTAAAACAGATGGAGAAAAATGAAAAGTGAAGGTAAATTGCCAGAAAAAATACATAACTGAAGAATCATATTTTATTGAAATGTCTATTGCAACTTAGTATACGTTAACTTGCTAGTTCAAACAAGTTCCATGTCAAACCCGAACAACAATGCTGGATTTCAATCTACTCTCCTTCCCTCAAACTACAATAAACTTGAAACTAATTCACAAAATTCGGGGCCGATTTTGGCAGAAATCTCATGTGGTTTTGAGTATCTTGGATCGGTTATGCTTCTCAAAGTGACCTTAGTAACCGTATCCTGGCAAAAGAAGGCAAAAGGTTAAGCAACTGCATAGTTCTTCATACACCATTTGGCATAATTACACAAACTTCCCCCGAGGTTTGAGAGAATGAGAGAAGTTCCCATAGAATTAAAATTTACCTTATTTTGATGATTTCATAACTAACTCTATTACTATAAATTATAATAGTATGTGTTAGGCCAAATCTCAAGTTTCTGAAATTTCTCAAACCTCAAAGGGACTTTTGTCTCAGGCCAAACCTCGGGAAATGACCGTGTTGCAAGTATACCCCGGAATACGACCAAGCATTACCTGAATTGTCCATTGGGTTGGCTGGGACAGGTGGTTCAGGCTCCTTTATCTCAACAACTAAACAATCAGACATCAAGAATGTCTTTGCCACAGAGGATGCATGTTCCAGGCAGCATCTGACAACCTACATCAACAATTCATGGAACTTGGGTAAGTCCAAAACATTCAACACTACCCATGACAAGACCAAAAACATTATGTTGATAAATAGAACTACGGAGAAGCCATGTAACTTTCATCCTAAGTCATTTTGCAAAAACAAAAAGAGAGAAAGATTCATTTTCAGATTTCTCAAGTAGTTCTGAAGTAATGTATAGACGACACATACAAACAGAGCAAAGAGGACAAGAACAGAGTGTATCCTCGGAAGAGGCAGGCCAAGAAAATCAGAAATTACACGCAAAATCATAAAAAGATTGCATCTTTACACGAAAAAAATACGCAAAATCATGAAGACTTTTGGTTGTTAAAGAGCTAGTTTGGTTTTGTAAGCTGGACTTGAATTTCTTGTAAAGGGGCTTGAACTTGCCATAATATTTTCATTTTAGTTTAGCATTTGTAAATTGTAAGGTATTTAGAGAGGGTTTTTGGCGAAGTTGGAAGACTATAGGGGCAAATTGTAAATTTTTCGAAGACGAACCGAACAATCCAATTGATTACATGTGACACTACTGACTACAGCCTATAAATTATTTCACTCACCGCTCTCAATTCGCCAAAAAGCCATGGTTAGGAAAAGGAAGAGACCTAGTACGCAGTTGCAGAAGCAGAATCGTGTTCCCGATGATATCTTCTTGGAAATTCTTGAGAGGTTGCCGGTAAACAGTCTCGTGAGATTCATGGGAAGCTTCAATCAGAAACCCTAGTTTGATATCCTCCAACCACCGCCATCATCATCATGACTGTTCCCATCTCGTTTTCATGCCACAACCTTTTTGGCATCCCGTGCAAACTTGTTCCTTAATACCCGAAACTAGTAGCACCCCAATTCCTAATTACAACCCAGTCCTCAAACTAAGCTTATTGGTTCTAGTGAGGGTTTAATCTGCTTCCAATCCACATCCATTTTATTCCTGTGGAATCCTTTTATTAGAACAAACTTGAAGAAAATTTTTGCTGGCGAGATTCCGTTGAATGCCAGACCTAAGCCATCTGCAATAGTTCTGGGATTTGGTTTTGCTCCTAAGAGCCGCGATCACAGGGTTGTAAAGCTGGTCTGTAATGACGACCACTTAAGTGAAGTGGAGATTTACTCATTGGCATCGGATTCGTGGAGAAGAATAATCAAACCTCCTCCGACTCCGACGAGGTTTAAATACATGGACGACAGCAAGTGGGTTACATTCCATGGTCCTTCTTCTGTTTACTTGGATGGATCTATCTACTGGTTGGCTTCATTATGGGGAAACGGACGCTCGTATCTAATTTTGAGGATGAAAGGTTTGAGGAGATAGCGATCCCGTCTAATGGAATCAACATCTACATGCCACGTGGCCTTCTGGTTATCGATGGATTCCTTGTTGTGTCGAGTCCTGTTCACTGGATTTGCGATAGGATTAAAGTGCAGGTTTACATAAACAAGGAATCAGACTCTGGTGTTATGAATAATGCCCTAGAAAGCCGATTAGTTATACTCTATTTTGGGATTTTCCTAGTATCACAGACAATCTTTGAATAATATACGATTGATTAATATCATAGGCAAACACTTCTTTATATGCTCTTGTTCGGTATGCGTTTACTTTAGTTGTGCATATGTATGAGAACTCTCCTAATCCTGATGACTTTAGGACTCTACCATTTAGGTGAAATGGTTCATGAAACGAGCACTATATCACATAAGTCATGATTAGTAAAATACTCCAAGCCGATGAGTCCTACAGACAGTGGGAGTGTCAACCTGACTCCTCTAAGGCTTGCTTGTGGGATCACGCCCTTAAGAAGGACCACCTTGTTTCATGGAGGTGCAAAGTGTATAGTTGATACGTGCGTGATACATGAGGGTGCTTACTTCAATAAGTAAGTTCGCTGAGGTGCCCCGTGTGAGAAGATTCCTAAATGGGAAAGGAAGTTTCTATTTCAGGAAATTGAAACTTCCAGGTTAGGAAATATCTCACGAGTCATTGATGTGATTAATTGATCCTTGGACTTGAGGTTCCATGTCACTTTATGAGTTAACTCTGTAGTCTTAGGTATAAGCTTTAAAGGGTGTCGCCTTAGACAACTGATTCAAGGCTTATGTTGGGGCTGCACAAGTGACTCATAAAAGTGAATGAGAATCAAGAAAGGACCTACACTTGCATTTGCAAGGTGATCTCTTATTGTGTAAGTCATTCATATGCCATATGGAGTCCTTGGCCAAGGCAGTAGATCAAGACATCAAGAAAAGGGTTTCTTGGATTGAGATCAAATGGATATGAAATGCACTTAGCTTTAAGACCAGATTATTAGGGTTCTAATTATTCCCTTACCCTAGATCTTGGTTGAGAGATAGTAAGTAGGAGGATTGTATCTCACATGAATCAATGACTTAAAGGTTCTGTCGAATCCGAACATTCCAATTCAGCTAGGGGTTAAACACCTGTTGCTAGACTATGGTCGTTTAATCTGTGGACTGATTAATTAATTAGTGAATTAATTAATTAGGGTCACTGCTAATTGAATTGAGAACCTAGAGGGTCACACACAACAACTTGGTTACATGAGTTGAGGCTTTAAAATGATTAAACGAGTTAATCGGGCCTAGAGGGTCCCACACGTGTGAAACCACGCGTGTGGGTCACGGGACTGGACACATGTCATTGGGACACGTGTGCCACACGTGTTTATTTGATTAAATATTAAATAATTAATTTATTAATTATTTAATAGACTTTGGTTTAATTTTGAATTAAAAAGAAAGTCTTATTTTGGAGAAAAATAATCTAGTTAATGAATTACGAATTAATTAATTAGATAAAATAAGTTATTTATTTTAAATAAATAAAGTATAATAATATCCAAAAGGGTTTGGATATTTAGCTCTCTTGAAAGTTGATTTGAATTTGAATTCAAAAATCAAAGTCAAAATTACTTGATGATCAAGTAATAGGAGAGAGGGACCAAATCCTTAGTCCATAAGGACTAGGATTTTCGGCCACCCTTCCCTTTCCTATATATAGGGGAGCTCATGCTCCCCTTAGAGAGTAATTTGACAATTCTTTTAGTTCATTTGTTGAACACCTTCCCTTCTCCAAGATCATATAAACCCTAGGTTAAGCCTAAACACTAACTAGAGAACTAGCATCTTTACTAGTTAGATTGTAGCCAAGTTGGTGGACTATCTCTAGAGAGCTTCAAGTTAGAAGTTTTAAAGATTTGAGCTTTACCAAGGAGTGGGGATCAAGCAAAACGACCAGAAGGGATGATGAAACGATTCTGAAACCAACAGAAAACGAGTGAAAAAATCGAACCAAAGAAGATGGCGAAAACCGTTCGTCCATATCCTGAAGGATGAATTTTTTCACGAGGGTTTTATGGCTGGCAAATTTCTACTTTCGCAAAATTGGTTTTCGAAGGGAGTTTCAATCACGCCTTTCTCGTTTCATGTTTCTTTCTTTATGTTATATCGTTAAGAACTTCCCTAACATGATTTGAATCCAGGTTGGTGTGGATTGTTATCCCTACAATGGATTTTGAAGTAGAAAGAGATTTCGAGGGACGGGTTGCCATTACCGCATGAAGCGCGTTTGAGGGTGGCTCAAAACATGTCAAGAAAGCTACTACCTAAGTGAGTTTCTTGATCTCTACAAATTTGGATTCACGATTGCGAGTCTAAGATTCTTTTTGTTGGAAAAATTTTTAAATTTCCGCTGCTTTTTGATTCCTATTTTCCAACATCTGGATCATCATCTTGGGACACTAAAAGTGTTGATCTTCCGAAACCAGGGGTGTTCATTTTTCAGTACAACAAGAAGACAGATGGTCACATTATAGTCGGCCACAAAGGTAACAGGATTTTGGTTTACTATGGTTCCTATGATGGTAAGAATTTGAGTTTTAAGTTAAAGGATTTAGGATACCTTGATGAGAAATTGATTTATTTTCTTATTCCAACCAAAAAAACCCTTTTCTTACTTGATAAGAAATAGAATAGCAAAATTGCTCTAGATATATTTATATTTTTTATATTTTTTGTTAGGGATAAATATTCTGAACATCCTGTACTATTCCGTCGAAGGGGTAATGTGTTAAGTTTTGCAAAGGCGAAGGGGTTAAACGCACCGATTGGAAAGTAAGGGGACAAGGCACTCCCCCTCAAAGGTTGGGGGGTTGACTGGAATTAGCCCTTAAATTAATGATGATGTTTAAGAACAAAAATGGAATAAATAAAATATTTTTAATTTTCATAAGGTCACCCGTGGACATTTTGCTAGTTTGCTAATATATCGTAACACATAAATCTAAAATTTTCATAACTGTGGATATATGCTTAAATTTTAGTTTTTTTTTTTTAAATTATATTTCATCAAAAGCATGATCCATTTATTTTCAATCTCTCATAAATCTAAAAGTATTTTAATAACAAATCCGGGAAAATCAAAATAATTAATGATACATGAATAATGAGTATATTTAGGGGGGGGGGGGGGGGGAACAAATATACGAATTTCCTAATCTTTCTTATAAAATAAATTGAACTTTTCTTCAAAAGATTAACGCGGCTTGTCTATGATGGTTGATTTGATACCAAAAACGGAATATAAAATTGATCAATAACCTGCACATCAAAAAATAGATTAATGAGATAATTGTTTGAATGTGAATGAAAATTTCAAGAACATAAATAATTCATTCAAAACATTAAAGAAGAAAAACAAAGCAAAGGAGAAATATTAAAAAAAAAAATCTCGTTTACTTTGGAAGGTTTAAATTCAAATTTAAAAATTATATTGATTTCTGATGTATATTGTGTACATGATTTAAGTTTACAAAAATGTTTCTAATATTTAGAAAAATCAATACATCTACTTTTAAAATATTATATTTCTTATTTACAAAATTAATCCTCTTGATTGATGTCAAAAGTTTATTTACAATTTATTGGAATCAATAATTAATTAAGAGAAATATACTCGGATGTTTTTTTTTTAGATCAATTAACCACTTAACATAAATTAAATATTATTAATTGAACATTACCTATATTTATGAGATTAATAAGTTAAATATTGGTTTGATTTGTGAAATAATTAAAGTCTTAAAAAATTTAAAAATCGTATATTTAATTGACCAATAAGTAATTATTAATTAGATCATAAATATTTCTAAATTAATTAGTGTAATTATTAAAAAAAAAGTTAATTAATGTATTTGGTAAGTAATTAAAGTTTTCAAAATATTAAATATCGTAGATAATTAATCTATTAATGAAATAATTTTTATAAAATAATTTTTTTTTAAAAAAAGAAAGGAAAAAAGGACTATTGAATTAAAATTTTCACATTTTGAATTTCATGAGTTTTATTTTAATTTTCGGTATTGCCATTAATTGCATGAGTTGTATTTGATAAGTTAATTAGTGTAATTAATAAAAAAAAAGTTAATTAATGTGTTTGGTAAGTAATTAAAGTTTTCAAATATTAAGTTTCGTAGATAATTAATCTATTAATGAAATAATTTTTATAAAATAAAATTTTTCAAAAAAAAAAAAAAAAAGAAGGAAAAATAAACTAAACACGTTTTGAATTTTATGAGTTTTATTTGAATTTTGGGTTTTGTCATTAATTGCATGAGTTGTATTTGAATTTAAATTAACATGTATTTTCCTAAACTTATGCATTTAAATAAATTGTATCATTTTTTTTCATTGGAAAATTTTAACAAGGGTTTCTCTCTTTTTTTCTCTCTAACCGTCATCTTCTTCTTCTACACAGCTTTTTTTCGATCACTGTTTTCCAATTGAGATCCAAATCTCTTTTGAGATCTAGATCTCTATTTTCCTTTTACATTATTTCTCTTTTTTTGATTATTTCTCTCTCTCGTATGAGAGTTGTTTTTCTCTCACGTATGAGAGTCGTTTTTCTCTCGAATGAGGGCATTTTCACTTCCTTATGTTTTGTTTAATGCAGGGTACTCCTACTGGTGCTTCAAGCGTCTGTCTCTCTCGTCACTTATGGATGGCTGCATCTACTTCAAAACCAAATCAGACGGAGACACGCCGGATCACGAGTCGACCTGTATGACTCGAGCTTTAAGTGTTAAAGAACCTGCAATTGTTGAAATTCCGGTAGTGGTGGTGAAATTAATTTTAATTACCTATTCAAGTATTAGTTCGATTATTAGGTTTTGTTCTATTAGATGTGGAGCAACTATGATTGTCCACAAATTTGTTAGAATTGCGGCCTTGAGCCTGGGTTATCTTTTCGATTGTTCCTTTATATGTTTTGATTTTGTTTGATTTAGTAAATTTCCCCTTCGGGGTTTGCTTTTCAAAAATAATAATAATAATAATAATAATAATAATAATAATAATAATAATAATAATAATAATAATAATAAATTGTATCATAAATTGATATTTTAATTTAGGACAACTTCCAAAAATTAAGGGATGTTAAATTGCTAAATAAATAAATAAATTTAATATTCATCAACCAATCACAATTTTTAATTTTAATTAAAATTTTCAAAAAAAACCACAAAATTCTATTCAATCAAAATTGGTTCAATTAGGATCAAACAATCCTTCCTATATATTATAGTATAGATATAGATATGATCTTCATATTATTCGATTTTTCGGATCTTGTGTTGAGCACATATGTGAAATATGCCGGTTGCTGAAGTGAAGAACAAGAACAGTGATTATATCAAGGCAAAAATCCAGTTAATTGCCACCCAAATTGGCCCGTATTAGGAACGAGAAAATGTATCTGGACATTAAAATTTACACTAATCACAAAATGGATTATTGTGTCAAAGTTGTCCTTTTAGAAAGCAAAACCAATACATTAATATTTTCCAGAGTGAGATAAACAGAAGAGGGAAAGGACAGCTTAACAAATCAATCAAAAGAATACATTTCTCAAACTTGAAACATAGGAAACAAATCCAAAATAATGTAACAATTGTGAAGAAAAAGGAAAAAGATCAATTTTTTTACTTAACACCGTGAATTGAAGTGAATGGAACCGTCTTTAAACAATCATAGGTCAGTGTGTGGCCCTGCACGAAGGTCGAATCTCTCCTCGGTTAAGGCTGGTTAGGGCATCGACTCTGCCTAACTTGATCATAGCCTCGCCAAACTTCTTGTAGAAATCCGGCACGTTAGCCATGGGAGCAACGACTTGCCTCGACGGTGGATCAAGGGCCAATTCTTGGTCAATTTTGAGAACCCCTCTTTTCAAAACTATTTGCCTATAGTAGGAATTGTCAACAGTCATTGAGCTCAAAGGGTTTTGATCAAGGTCCACAGAATTGATAGACTTGGAATTTTGAGAACATCTTACTCTTAGGGTTTTAACTAGCTCAGGATCCATAGCGGGGTCCGGTTTTCCCGCTTTGTCGAAATTGTAGGGACGATTGTTGATAAACGAGCAGTGAGTGATCCCAACAGTGTGACCACCGGCATTTGTAAGCAGAAGTCAAACTCTGTCTGAATAACCAGCAAAGCTTAAATTGTTAGAAAGGAGATAAGAAGACTAGAAATTGTTACACATATAGTTGTGTGCATACCTAGAAGGTAAACCAAATCGGTGGCATTGAGTCCTTTACGGCTAACTTTGTTGCAATCGGAGACTGACATTGAAGGAGATGGAAGATTCACGTTCTTAGCTAGGGACATCTTCCCGCTATGATGCATGGACACGGACACGACACGACACGGATACGGCGACACGGATTTTTTCTTGAATTTCCCACGTAAGGAGTGTCGGACACGGAGTTGGACACGAGTGTCCGACACGACACGGCATGACACGACACGGCAAAATGATATTTTTAGAAGTGTCCGTGCATCATAGCCTTCCCGTCTCTCCTCCCGGTTTCTACGATATACCGTCCTCCTCCACTCTGCTTCCACATGCATGTGGCAAGGTGTAAAATAGTTTACTATGTATGTGATCAGGAACTAAATAAGAACGGAGCTGGTAGGAGCAGTCGTCTCATTCAATATTAGAATTTAGAACGATAGTTTTCAACATTTAAAAAAATTACAATTACCCCCCATAAAAGCTAAGATTCTTTGCTCCTTCCCATTGTGCGATGCATTATAAATAGAAATAATTTCAGAATTTCATCCAGAAAATGGTGAGAATTAAGAGAAAGACGAGGAAAAATTTCCCTTACCAGGGCGACTGCATCTCTTGTTGCCATAACAATGATATCAGCACACGAAACAACACCGGGGCAGACGGCCTCTACTACTTTCTTCACGTCGTCTATAATCTCATAGCCCCAGATGCTCAGATTTGGGCCTGCTGTTTTCTCAGAGTCCTTTCCATCTAGCAGAATGGATACATCACAACCCTTTCAAGAAACAATTTCAATTCAAATCGTAATCAGATGCTCATTTGTAGCACAATATGATCATGTACACATGATTGCAAATGAAGTATAATACTTAAAGTTTAACCTCCAATATATGAAAAAGGCCATAACATATCTCGTTTAGTAAAGTTCAACATTTTATTCTCTAACTAAAAATGATTATAGATTTCGGTTTGTATTTTCAAAAATTCAATTTTGCTGATCAATTTAAAGTTAGAACTTCGAAGTTTGTATAATCTTGATTACATTGAGAAATTAGCAGTCGTGAAACTGCAGTCTGTTAGAACATGGTATTCGGGGAAAAAGTTTTGTATTTCATTCATTGTATGGTATTTTTCTGTGTTCCAATATTCACACGAGCAAAAGAGATATATAGGGCCTATACACAATCCCTAGAAATTTGGACTAATTACAGTCAATTAGGAATCAAATCCGGTAAGTCAGACATACCAAAGATATGGTATTCTAACACTCCACCTCAAATTAAGTGATGGAGTCTACAATCCTTAGCTTGCACAGCGCTGTCTCAAATATTTGATTTGTAACCGCCTATATCAGCTAGCTGATCTTCTGATCTGACAAAGGGAATGGAAACAGCGATGCCCATCAGCTGCCGTCCCCCGGTATGCCGCTGATCACCATTGCCAACATCGCGGCTCGCACCAAGCTCTTCTTTGTCGTGGATGTCCCTAACTATTTCTCGTCGGATGATTTCCTCCTCTTGTGTGGGAACCACGTCCAGCATTTTCTGGAAATCCTCTTCCTAAGGTAAGGGTTTTGAAGTCCATTAAAAATTTCTTGATAGTTTGCCTTTTCATTTTTCTAAATTTGACCGTTTTGTGTGTTTTAGAATGTAATGGAAGCTTTTAAATTGGAATATCCGTTGCCATTAAATGGTGACAGTTGGATGGGGATTTGTCGTGGCTGTCAGATTGGCTTTAAAAAGAAAACCTTAAACGATGTCGTTGCACTTAATAAAGAGATCATCTCAACCGTTGAGAGTAGAACTGAAGATCCAATGGCCAGGAAAGAAGGAGAGCAGCTCAACATATCTTTCGTCCACGTTGTGAATGATCTAAGGGACAACAATTAGGAAACCGTTATTGTCACAGAGGGGACCATCAACAAGGTAGAGAAGATGCCATTGCAGCTGGAATGATTTGGAGTTTGTTAAGCTTGGCGAGCATGGCGTGAAGAGCATGTGTGTGAGGAGCACGTTAAATAGGGATTGATAGCTTAGTTTGAGCATTAAGATTTCTGTAAGCTAAATTCTGTTATTCGCATCCCCTGTTCTTCTTATTCCCATCTCCTTCTCTGTATTTCCAGTTTTGCTGAGTTTTGATAGAAGAATTAATATAATATTTCCATTTATTTCGCATTATATTATCCATATTTGCTTAAATCCTAACATTTGGTATCCAGAGCCAGGCGCTCCTTACGGATTAATGATGGCAGAGGGATTAAGATCAAAGGAATTACATGAATTGATCAAAAAACAAGAGGGCTCATTGATTGAAGAAAGAGCAATCAGGGTGGCTACTGACAAACGAAATGAAGGAAGATTCAATGAACTTTCTAGCGCCTTGGAGAAGATAACATTGCAGTTGGGGGCAATGGCTGATCAGATGCATCACTATAATAGGAACAAGTCAGTGTTAGGCGATGGGATGTCTGCATCGACTGGAAAAGGGGGGGAGCAATATCTGATAACGTGCTACAAACGGAGAGTAATTATCAGCAACAAACAAAGAATTATGGAGCTCAGTTATCACCTCACAGACAAGTGGAGTTTCCGTGCTTTGATGGCTCAAATCCGCGAGTATGGATAAGAAAATCTCAAAGGTACTTCGAACTCCTAAATACTATTCCTGAACGTGAGAAATTTACTCTAGCATCGATTCATTTCACTGGAATAGCTGAGTTATGGTTACAAAGTTTGAGGGATACCAAACCCAATCTGAGATGGGAACAATTGAATGATGAAATCCTTAAGAGGTTTGATGTAGGGGATAAACAAATGATTGTGGGGGAGTTTAATAGGCTGAGACATACAGATACAGTAGATCATTATTTGGATCAATTTGAAGAGTTAAAATCCCAGTTATTGCTGTTTGACAAGGATCTAAAGGAGGAATTCTTTAGAGCTGCTTTTATTTGTGGATTGAAGGATGAAATTAGAGCTCATGTTTTTGCTGGTAAACCTCAAGACTTGGGAGATGCTATATGTTTAGCAAGGCATCTTGAGGCAGCTGTAAATGCTCTTCTGTCAAGAACAAATGTGTTTGGGAAAACAATATCCCACCCCAAACCTTTTATTAAGACAAACACACAGCCTGCAGGAGGGAAACAGTGGAATTCTGGGAGCAGAGTTCAACCATTCAACAAGTTTAACTCAATTCCAAGGAGGTATCTTACTGCTGCAGAAATGAGATCAAGAAGAGAGAAGAATCTATGCTACAATTGTGATGAAGTATATCACCCTGGCCATAAATGCACACAGAAGCAAATTTTTATAATCATACCAGAAGAAGAGGATTGGGGAGGGTTGGAAGATTGTTTAGGTGAGGAGGATGAAACTGAGATGCACAATGGGAGTGATGTAGCTACTATATCTATACATTCCTTAACTGGAACTATCAACCCACATATGTTCAAATTCAAAGGACAGATTGAAGGGAGAGAAGCTCTAATATTGCTGGATTGTGGCAGCACCCTTTGTTTTGTGGATCAAGAGATGGCCAGAGTTCTCCAAGGTAAAAAGGAAAACACAAATCCCATGAGGTTAAAGCTGCTGGTAGACATCAGCTAGTAAGTGATGTAATTTTTCCAGACTTTGAATGGGAAATTCAAGATCATAGGTTTAAATTTCCAACAAGAATACTGGATCTAGGGGGTGTTGACATGGTATTAAGAGGAGATTGGTTGAACAGTGTAAGTCCCGTGGGGTTAGATTACAAGAACAAGAGGATCTCAGTATTGAAAGATGGAAGAAGGGTCAGTTTACATGCTATAAAAAGCCCATCTGAGTTTGATTTTGTATCTGCTGAGAGCATGGAAAAGTTGCTCAAATCTGGGGAACAGGGAAGCATAGCACAGCTGTATTCACTAACTACTGAGTTAGTAGAAGAGAAGGTGGAAAATGAAGCATTGAAAAATCTGTTGAAACAATATGATGGTATTTTCCAAGAACCACAGTCTTTACCACCAATAAGAAGCATTGAGCATAGGATTGAACTGAAACCAGAAGCTATACCAAGGAAGCAGATGCCTTATAGGTATTCTCATGTTCAAAAGGATGAGATTGAGTCTCTGGTTAAAGGAATGATGAAGGAAGGAATTATAAGACCAAGCCAAAGTTCCTTTGCTTCTCCAGTTTTACTAGTGAAGAAGAAGGATGGAGGTTGGAGAATGTGTGTGGATTATAGGTATCTTAACACTTTGACAGTCAAACATAATTTCCCTATCCCAGTCATAGATGAGTTGTTAGATGAGTTACATGGAGCCACCTACTTTTCTAAAATTGATCTGAGGTCAGGATACTTCCAAATCAGGATGAGAGAAGGGGACATACCCAAAACCAGTTTTGTCACCCACAATGGCCATTATGAATTCTTAGTCATGCCGTTTGGTTTATGTAATGCACCCTCTACCTTCCAATCATTGATGAATCAGATTTTTTTCCCACATCTCAGAAAATTCATACTTGTCTTTTTTTATGACATTTTGGTATATAGCAAAACCTGGAATGAACATTTGCAACATCTCCAAGTGGTCTTATCTATCTTGAAGGAGCATGAACTGTATGCCAAACTCAACAAATGCAGTTTTGGTAAGGTTAATGTGGAGTATTTAGGGCACATCATATCCAGAGAGGGGGTGTCTACTGATCCAGAGAAGATTAAGGTGATGAAAAACTGGCCTCAACCCAAGACCATCAAAGAATTAAGGGGATTTCTTGGCCTTACAGGTTATTATAGAAAATTCATACAAAATTATGGATTGATAAACAGACCTCTAACTGATCTTCTGAAGAAAGATAACTTTCACTGGAATGAAAAGGCTGAAAATGCATTCAGAGAATTGAAGACAGCAGTGACTATAACACCTGTTCTTATCTTACCAGATTTCCAGAAGCCCTTCATACTGGAAACAGATGCATGTAATGATGGGATTGGGGCTGTGCTTATGCAACAGGGGAGGCCAATTGCATATCTGAGTAAGGCCCTGAGTGAAAAGAATAAAGGGTTATCAGTGTATGAAAAGGAGTTTTTGGCAATATTGCTAGCAGTTAAAAAATAGAGGCACTACCTACAGGGTCACCATTTCATTATCAAATCAGACCAACAGAGCTTAAAGCATATGTTGGAACAAAGAATTGGAAGTATGCTACAACAAAAGTGGGTTTCAAAACTACTTGGCTTGGATTATGAAGTTCATTACAAGAAGGGAGTAGATAATAAGGTGGCTGATGCATTGTCTAGGGTAAATCATTCTGAGATACAATGCAATCATTTATCAGTGTTTGTTCCCAAATGGATTACTGAAGTCAGTGAATCATATGCCAATGATTCACTACTAACTCAGATCATACAAGCCAAAACTGTGGATAAAGATGTTTTTCCAGATTATGTATGGAATAGAGGGTTACTCAGAAAAGATTGGAAGGTTTGTATTGGTCATGAACAAGCATTGAAAGACAAAATTATACAGACTCTTCATGATATTCCTTGGGAGGTCATTCTGGGATTAATGGGACATACCAGAGGGTGAAATCCATATTTTATTGGCAGAAAATGAAAGATGATGTTGAGAGATGGGTGAAGGAGTGTGACACTTGCCAAAGAGTCAAACATGAGACAACCAAGTATCCTGGTTTATTGCAACCTCTTCCCATACCAGATCAAGCTTGGGCTCATGTGTCCATGGATTTTATTGAAGGGCTGCCTAAATCTGATGGGAAGGAAGTCATCATGGTGGTGGTTGACAGGTTTAGTAAGTACTCACATTTCTTTGGTATTTCACATCCTTTTTCAGCTGAGAAGATAGCAAAATTATTCTTAGATAACATCTATAAATTGCATGGAATGCCACAATCAATTGTGTCTGATAGGGATAAAATATTTACAAGTGCATTCTGGAAAGAGTTGTTTAAAGCTTTAGTTACTACTTTGTCTATGTCTACTGCTTATCATCCACAGAGTGATGGAGAAACAGAAAGGGTCAATCAGTGTGTTGAAACATATTTGAGATGTATGTGCCATATGAAACCCAAAATCTGGAGCAAATGGCTGTCACTTGCTGAATTTTGGTACAATACCAATTACCATTCTAGTTTATGTTAGGAATAGTGCCCTAGAAAGCCGATTGTATATCCGCTTTGTGCTTTTCCTTATTGTAATCACAGACAATCTTTGAATGAAATAACGAATTGAGGCAACACTTCTTTATATGCTCTTGTTTGGTATGCGTTTACTTTAGCTGTGCATGTATGAGAACTCCCCTAATCCTGATGACTTTAGGACTCTACCATTTAGGTGAAATGGTTCATGAAACGAGCCCTATATCACATAAGTCATGATTAGTAAAATACTCCAAGCCGATGAGTCCTACAGACAGTGGGAGTGTCAACCTGACTCCTCTAAGGCTTGCTTGTGGGATCACGCCCCTAAGAAGGACCACCTTGTTTCATGGAGGTGCAAAGTGTATAGTTGATACGTGCGTGATACATGAGGGTGCTTACTTTAATAAGTAAGTTCACTGAGGTGCCCCGTGTGAGAACATTCCTAAATGGGAAAGGAAGTTTCTATTTCAGGAAATGGAAACTTCCAGATTAGGAAATATCTCACGAGTCATTGATGTGATTAATTGATCCTTAGACTTGAGGTTCCTTGTCACTTTATGAGTTAACTCTGTAGTCTTAGGTATAAGCTTTAAAGGGTGTCGCCTTAGACAACTGATTCAAGGCTTATGCTGGGGCTGCACAAGTGATTCATGAAAGTGAATGAGAATCAAGAAAGGACCTACACTTGCATTTGCAAGGTGATCTCTTATTGTGTAAGTCATTCATATGCCATATGGAGTCCTTGGCCAAGGCAGTAGATCAAGATATCAAGAAAAGGGTTTCTTGGATTGAGATCAAATGGATATGAAATGCACTTAGCTTTAAGACCGGATTATTAGGGTTCTGATTATTCCCTTGCCCTAGATCTTGGTTGAGAGATAGTAAGTAGGAGGATTGTATCTCACATGATTCAATGACTTAAAGGTTCTGTCGAATCCGAACATTCCAATTCAGCTAGGGGTTAAACACCTGTTGCTAGACTATGGTCGTTTAATCTGTGGACTGATTAATTAATTAGTGAATTAATTAATTGGGGTCACTGCTAATTGAATTGAGAACCTAGAGGGTCACACACAACAACTTGGTTACATGAGTTGAGGCTTGAAAATGATTAAACGAGTTAATCGGACCAAGAGGGTTCCACACGTGTGAATTCACACGTGTGGATCACGTGAGTGACACGTGTCACTGTGACACGTGTCACACACGTGTATATATATATATATTATATATATATTAAATAATTAATTAGTTAATTATTTAATAGACTTTGGTTTAATTTTGAATTAAAAAGAAAGTCTAATTTTGGAGAAAATAATCTAGTTAATTAATTATGAATTAATTAATTAGATAAAATAAGTTATTTATTTTATAATAAATAAAGTATAAAATTATCCAAAAATAGTTTGGATATTTTTTAAGCTCTCTTCAAAGTTGACTAGAATTAGAATTCAAAGTCAAGGTTGAAAATACTTGATCCTCAAGTAATAGGAGAGAGGGACCAAAATCCTAGCCCATAAAGGACTAGGAATTTCGGCACCCCCTTGCCTATATATAGGGGAGCTCGAGCTCCCCTTTAGAGCTAATAGACAATTCTTGGTTCATGTGTTGAACACCTTCCTTTCTCCAAGATTAAATTAAACCCTAGGTTAAGCCTAAACACTAACTAGAGAACTAGCATCCTTACTAGTTAGATTGTGATCAAGTTGGTGGACTTTCTCTAGAGACTTCAAGTTAGAAGTTTGAAGATTCGAGCTTTACCAAGGAGAGGGGATCAAGCCGCGTGAAGAGCGTTCTTGGGTGGCTTGAAACGCTTCAAGAAAGAATAAAAGAAAAGTAAGTTTTCTATCTTTACGAATTCGGTTACACGATTGCGAGTTCAAGGTCCTTTTGTTGGGAAAATTTTTTTAAATTCCGCTGCTTTCTGATTCTGTTTTCCAACAAGTGGTATCAGAGCCACCTCGTTAATCGTGTTTCTGATTCGTCTCAATTATTCTGAATTTGGTAGAAATTCTTAGGCTTAGATGCGAATTAGGTATTCATGAGTTCTTTTAGAAAGCCTGAAATACGAAACTGTAATTTTTCCTGAATTTCTGAAACTGTTTTCTTAAATTGTGATTTTGAAAACCGTTTTGATTGAAATATATTTAAATCGAATTTTAATTTTTGGATTGAACCGGGTTTTCGAGAAACCCAGAAATACGAAACGAACACGAAAAGCAACGAGCCTAGGCGTGCTAGCATGTCGCACGCCCAGGCCCGTCGCACCGCCCAGCTCCTCCCGCAACAGCGCGGGAGCCGTCCCGGGCGCGCCTAGGCGCGCCCGCCCAGTCCGTCCCGCAACCGCGCGGGACGCCTGCCCAGGCCATGCCGGACGCTGCTGCGCGCAGGCGCGCGCATGATGCACGCCCAGCGTGCGCACGCGAGCGGCTCATCCCGCCCGCTGTGCGCGCGGCTGGCGCGCGTCTGCGCGCGCGGCTGCGCGGCGGTGCCTCGCACGGCTGGGCCCTTTTTCGGGGGCTCGTTTTCGTGTTTTCGAGTTTCGTGTTTTTCCGGTCCATAAAATCCCGATTTAATTTTATTTTGATTTTATCCTTTTAAAATCAGTTTTGTTAAAATAAAATTATTTTAAAATTTTGATTAAATTGGGATTTTTGAGAAATTAAAGCGATTTGGTTTTTTGGAAAAATTATGAATATTATTTTCTGAAAATAATGAAAGAATAAAATTATTAATTTTGGAAATTAATTGGAATTTTATTAGTTTAATGTTTTTCGGGTTTTATTGAAAAGGCTCTTGAACAAGAATTGCATCTAAGTCGTGTTTTGAGTCATTAGGACTTGAAACGAGAATTTTAATTTATTGGCTAAATTTAAATTCTCGCAAAAGCATGTTAGGTGATCATGGGTTTAGATCTATGTATGGTTTTAATTTATGCACATGAATGGTTTCAATTGGGGTTGGAGCCCTATAGTTGCGTTTTTCAATTGAGGTTGGAGCCTCACTTATGTGCGTACTGTTATGTGATTTATTATGTGGCTTTCCATATTACTGTTTTTGAGGCCGGGGTATGCCCCGTGTAATTGTCTAAGGCCAATATGAAGATTGAGCCTTATTACTTTATGTCTTTTTCTTTTTATTGTAATTTGAGAGTAGAGATAGGTGGTGAGGTTTTATTTTCATTTTGGAGACAATGCACCCATGGAGTAAGATGGACCACATTCAAGTAACAAGGAGGCCATAAGTGAAGACCCCTCAAAATGTTAGGGAGGGGAATCTCAATTGTTAAATGTAATAGAGATAGGGCTCGTATTTTGTTACCGCTTTCCCTTATGTGATTTGAACTGTTTATGTGGCATGTATGTTAGAACTTGTGATTGTGGAGTGGCTCCCACATATCACGCATAAGATAGGTAGAACCCATGATCATTACATGTTAGTATCATGCTAGGACATGTTATCTGTTTATGTGCTTGTTTGAAATGCATTTAAGTGTACTTGCATTAATCAAGACTAATAAAATTGGATAACATATATGTTGGTGAGGTCGAACCGGACAACTCTCCGGTTGATTCGAAAATTCCCATTAAATATTAAGCTAATTTCGAACAAATAGGTGTTTAATTCGAGATGCAAATTTTGAATTAAATTCCTAGCATTCCATCAATAGGTTTTAAGTTTAGTAAGTAAAGCTAGTTATTGTCCGCGAGTCGTGGGATAGCTAGTGGAGCTTATTAGTTCTTAGTTACCTAATTAATCATTTTAAATGATTAATATTTCGTGGTCAATTTTGGCGAGGGCGATGTCCGCGAGTCGTGGGTCGTTCGAACTAAGTTTTGGTCATGATCTTATGATTGATGGGTCTAGCTTAACGCCTAAGTAAATATGGATGTCGCACGAGTCGTGGGTCCATATTGAAAGATAGGTGATGCAAAAACAATTACTAAGAGTTCTAAAGGTGTTAGAATTGGTAAGTTGTACCTACCTAGGGTTCTTGCTAAGAATGTCCGCGAGTCGTGGGTTCGAGGTAAAATGCCTAGGATCTTAGTACCCATTGGGAAAACGTGTTCCTCTTAGATCTTTGGGAATTCTAGATCTTTGAAAAACAGTGGGAGCTACAATAGATTAAAGACCTTATCTTTTGTATATCGTTATAATTCAGCATGCTCACTAGTTCTCTGTTTCACCATTTAGGTCGTAGATTCTGTGATTCTCTACGTGTTTTGAAATGGCAACCAAAAACCCTCTTGTATCGATCCTCGAGTCAAACAAGTTGACTGGTCCCAACTATTCTGATTGGCTGAGGAATCTAAAAATCATTTTAGATTCTGAGAAGAGAACTTATGTTCTCTTCGAAGGGGAGCCTACTCCTGAAGGGGAGGCTCCCACTCGGGCCGAGCGGGACGCGATTCAGAAGTGGAAGGATGATAATCTCCAAGCCCGTTGCCTTATGTTGGCTAACATGTCTCCGGACTTGCAAAGACAACATGAGGCCATGGAATTTGCTTGGGAGATTTACGACCACTTAGAGCAACTTTACCGCCCTCATGAACGTGTTACAAGGTATAACACTTCAAAGGAATTATTCCACTTGAGAATGAGGGAAGGTTCAAGTGTCCATGAATATGGACTCAAGTTTCTTGCCCTTACTGAGAAACTTGCCTCCATGGACATGCCGCTGAAAGATGAGCTTTCAGTGGATTTGTTGCTAGCTTCGCTCCCACCATCATTCAACCCATTTGTCCTTAACTTCAACATGAATCATGCTGGTGCTACTGTAGCTGAGCTGATTAGTCAGCTTGTGACTGCTGAAAGCACGATCAAGAAGGACAATAAGGTTTTGATGGTGAATGCTCCATCTTCCTCTTCTGGGCCTTCTAAAGGTAAGGGCGAGAAAGCCCAAAAGAAGAAGAAGAAACCCCTTAGGCCCACTGGTGGCATTTCGAAGGGGAAGGCCCAAAAGAAGAAGCGTGATCAGAAAGAGGATGTTTGCTTCCATTGTGGCAAAGCGGGACATTGGAGGAGAAACTGCCCAGAGTACAAAGCTACTCTAAAGAAAGGTATCTTTCTCGTTGAAGTAAATCTTTCTATTAATTCTAGTTCTTGGGTACTTGATACCGGTTGTGGAACTCATATCTGTAATGATGTACAGATGCTAAGTGAGGTCCAACAACTCAAAGAAGGAGAATGTGTCTTGAAGATCGGCGATGGCTCAAACGTTGAAGCTCGAGCTTTAGGCACAATTAGATTAGATTTAGGTAGTTTTGAGTTAGTATTAAACAAAGTCCTTTATGTACCGAACATTATTCGTAATATAATTTCAGTTCCAATATTAGATTGTGAAGGTTATGAAACTTATATTAAGAATGGTAAATACTTTATCAAACGGAACAACTCTTCCGTTCATATCGGTACTCTAAGTAATGGACTTTACCTAACTCAAAATATCAATATTATGAATATACAACGAGAAACAAAGCGTAAGAGAGATGACCAAGTTTCAGCTCCCTTATGGCACGCTAGATTAGGACACATTTCCAAGAACAGAATTAGCAAGATAAACACTTTAGGATCATTCTCTGAAAATGATCTCAAAGAGTTGACTTCTTGCGAATCCTGTCTCAAAGGAAAAATGTCCAAAGTCCCTTTTAAAGGAACTGTGGAACGTGCCACTAAGGTTCTGGATTTGATCCATACTGATGTTTGTGGACCGCTTAGTGTAAGCGCAAGAAACAATCATCAGTATTTCATAACCTTCACTGACGACTTTAGTCGATATGGTTATCTATACTTAATGAAGTATAAATCTGAAGCTTTTGAGAAATTCTTAGAATTTCAAAAGGAGGTTGAGAACCAAACTGGTCACAAGATCAAAGCACTTCGATCTGATCGAGGAGGCGAATATCTTAGTGAAGAATTCCTTAATCATCTCAAGGATAATGGGATTATCTCTCAGTGGACTCCTCCGGGAACTCCTCAGCTTAATGGAGTTTCTGAGAGAAGGAATCGAACCCTACTTGATATGGTTCGTTCCATGATGAGTTTCACTGACTTACCGCCTTCTTTCTGGGGTTATGCCCTAGAAAGTGCAGCAAAGATTTTGAATCTTGTTCCCTCTAAGTCAGTCCCTAAAACGCCCTATGAAATGTGGCATGGTAAAATCCCTAGTTATTCTTACTTAAGAATTTGGGGTTGTCCTGCTTACGTGAAGAGGACAGTGGGAGATAAGTTAGAATCTCGTTCTAACTTATGCTACTTTGTAGGTTATCCTAAGGAATCGATAGGATACTACTTCTATGATCAATCTGAACAAAAGGTGTTTGTTTCCAGAAATGCCACTTTTCTTGAGGAACCGTTCCTTAAAGAAAAGAAAGGCAAGATCATAGAATTAGAAGAAGTACAAAGTGACCCCATACCACCCACTGAAGAAACGTCCCACTCTGATCAACTACAACCAATCACGAATTTCGATACACATGTAAATCCTCCTCTAAGGCGTTCTGAACGTACTCCTAGACAGCCGGAGAGATGGTATGGATTCTTCCATGAAATCTCTCAGAAGGATAATGATCCTTTGACATATGAGGAGGCACTTTCAGATTCTGACTCTGAACAGTGGACAGAAGCCATGAAATCCGAAATGGATTCCATGAACTCCAACCAAGTTTGGACCTTGGTAGATTTGCCTGATGGGGTCAAACCCATAGGTTGCAAATGGATCTTTAAGAGAAAGCTTGGAGTTGATGGAAGCATTGCAGCCTACAAAGCAAGACTGGTTGCAAAAGGATTCACTCAAAGACCCGGCGTGGACTTTGACGAAACCTTTTCACCAGTTGCAATGCAAAAGTCTATTCGGATCATGCTTGCCATCGCTGCATATTATGACTATGAGATATGGCAAATGGATGTGAAAACTGCCTTTCTCAATGGTAACATTGACAAAGACATTTATATGGAACAACCCATAGGTTTCACATTCAGTGGGAGTGAGCAAAAGGTTTGCAAACTCCAAAGATCAATCTATGGATTGAAACAGGCTTCTAGGAAATGGAACATTCGATTTGATGAATCGGTCAAAGCGTTTGGCTTCATCCAAATTTCGAATGAATCATGTGTGTATAGAAAGCAATTGGAGACCTCAGTGCAATTCTTAGTACTTTATGTTGATAACATCCTTCTTATTGGGAATTCGAAGGATGACATGAAAGTGACTAAGTTATGGTTATCGAACCAATTCGAGATGAAAGATCTTGGTGATGCGTCCTATATCCTTGGAATTAAAATCTATAGAGATAGATCTAGAAGGTTAATAGGACTATCACAGTCGATGTACATTGACAAAGTATTGAAGAGATTCAATATGGAGTCAGCAAAGGTTAAGAACCTTCCTATGAGTGTAGGAACATGTCTTTCAAAGAAAATGTGTCCTAAGACTAACCTTGAGAAGGAAAGAATGACTCATACACCTTATGCGTCAGCAATAGGTAGCATAATGTATGCAATGTTATGTACTCGACCGGATGTGGCTTATGCACTTAGTGTAACAAGTCGTTTCCAATCTGACCCTGGAGATGGTCACTGGGCTGCCGTGAAGAATATTCTTAAGTACTTGAAAAGTACTAAAGATTTATTCTTAGTTTACGGAGGTCAGAAAGATCTTACTGTCGAAGGATACTGCGATGCAAGCTTTGCATCTGACTTAGATGATTTTAAGTCAATGTCAGGATACATTTTCTGCCTAAACGGCGGAGCAGTGAGTTGGAAGAGTTCCAAGCAAACTACCACTGCTGATTCGACCACTAAGGCCGAATACTTAGCTGCAAATGATGCAGCTAAGGAAGGTGTTTGGATTAGAAACTTCATTCAAGAATTGAATGTTGTTCCTAGCATGAAAGACCCCATTACTGTGTTTTGTGACAACACTGGGGCGGTTGCTCAAGCAAGAGAACCAAGATCTCACCAACGGACCAAGCACATTATGAGGAAGTATCACCTAATCCGTGATATTATCAAAAGAGGAGATGTGCTAATTGAGAGGGTCACATCAGCAGAGAACGTGGCAGATCCACTTACTAAACCCCTTAGTCGAGAAGCTTTCCAAGGTCATCTTCAGAAGATGGGACTTAGAGTAGCTTTAGAATGGCTTTGACGGGCAAGTGGGAGATTGTTAGGAATAGTGCCCTAGAAAGCCGATTGTATATCCGCTTTGTGCTTTTCCTTATTGTAATCACAGACAATCTTTGAATGAAATAACGAATTGAGGCAACACTTCTTTATATGCTCTTGTTTGGTATGCGTTTACTTTAGCTGTGCATGTATGAGAACTCCCCTAATCCTGATGACTTTAGGACTCTACCATTTAGGTGAAATGGTTCATGAAACGAGCCCTATATCACATAAGTCATGATTAGTAAAATACTCCAAGCCGATGAGTCCTACAGACAGTGGGAGTGTCAACCTGACTCCTCTAAGGCTTGCTTGTGGGATCACGCCCCTAAGAAGGACCACCTTGTTTCATGGAGGTGCAAAGTGTATAGTTGATACGTGCGTGATACATGAGGGTGCTTACTTTAATAAGTAAGTTCACTGAGGTGCCCCGTGTGAGAACATTCCTAAATGGGAAAGGAAGTTTCTATTTCAGGAAATGGAAACTTCCAGATTAGGAAATATCTCACGAGTCATTGATGTGATTAATTGATCCTTAGACTTGAGGTTCCTTGTCACTTTATGAGTTAACTCTGTAGTCTTAGGTATAAGCTTTAAAGGGTGTCGCCTTAGACAACTGATTCAAGGCTTATGCTGGGGCTGCACAAGTGATTCATGAAAGTGAATGAGAATCAAGAAAGGACCTACACTTGCATTTGCAAGGTGATCTCTTATTGTGTAAGTCATTCATATGCCATATGGAGTCCTTGGCCAAGGCAGTAGATCAAGATATCAAGAAAAGGGTTTCTTGGATTGAGATCAAATGGATATGAAATGCACTTAGCTTTAAGACCGGATTATTAGGGTTCTGATTATTCCCTTGCCCTAGATCTTGGTTGAGAGATAGTAAGTAGGAGGATTGTATCTCACATGATTCAATGACTTAAAGGTTCTGTCGAATCCGAACATTCCAATTCAGCTAGGGGTTAAACACCTGTTGCTAGACTATGGTCGTTTAATCTGTGGACTGATTAATTAATTAGTGAATTAATTAATTGGGGTCACTGCTAATTGAATTGAGAACCTAGAGGGTCACACACAACAACTTGGTTACATGAGTTGAGGCTTGAAAATGATTAAACGAGTTAATCGGACCAAGAGGGTTCCACACGTGTGAATTCACACGTGTGGATCACGTGAGTGACACGTGTCACTGTGACACGTGTCACACACGTGTATATATATATATATTATATATATATTAAATAATTAATTAGTTAATTATTTAATAGACTTTGGTTTAATTTTGAATTAAAAAGAAAGTCTAATTTTGGAGAAAATAATCTAGTTAATTAATTATGAATTAATTAATTAGATAAAATAAGTTATTTATTTTATAATAAATAAAGTATAAAATTATCCAAAAATAGTTTGGATATTTTTTAAGCTCTCTTCAAAGTTGACTAGAATTAGAATTCAAAGTCAAGGTTGAAAATACTTGATCCTCAAGTAATAGGAGAGAGGGACCAAAATCCTAGCCCATAAAGGACTAGGAATTTCGGCACCCCCTTGCCTATATATAGGGGAGCTCGAGCTCCCCTTTAGAGCTAATAGACAATTCTTGGTTCATGTGTTGAACACCTTCCTTTCTCCAAGATTAAATTAAACCCTAGGTTAAGCCTAAACACTAACTAGAGAACTAGCATCCTTACTAGTTAGATTGTGATCAAGTTGGTGGACTTTCTCTAGAGACTTCAAGTTAGAAGTTTGAAGATTCGAGCTTTACCAAGGAGAGGGGATCAAGCCGCGTGAAGAGCGTTCTTGGGTGGCTTGAAACGCTTCAAGAAAGAATAAAAGAAAAGTAAGTTTTCTATCTTTACGAATTCGGTTACACGATTGCGAGTTCAAGGTCCTTTTGTTGGGAAAATTTTTTTAAATTCCGCTGCTTTCTGATTCTGTTTTCCAACAGTTTACAATTAACCCCATTTGAGGTTGTGTATGGATACAAACCTAGTCAAGCAATCATGGGATCTTACGCTCACAGTAGTAACATTGCTGTGAAAGATTTGTTACAAGAGAGGGATGCTTTTAAGGCTGTGATCAAAGAGAATCTGGAAAGGGCTCAACAAAGGTACAAAATGTATGCTGATCTACGAAGGATAGAAAGATCATTCAAAGTGGGAGATATGGTATTCTTGAGACTACAACCCTACAGGCAGACATCAGTTGCCTAGAGAAAAAATCTAAAGTTATCTCCTAAGTACTTTGGACCCTATGAGATTGTTGGTAAAGTGGGCCAGGTGGCTTATAAGTTAAAATTACCAGATAGCAGCATGATACATCCTGTATTTCATGTGTCATTGCTCAAGAAAAAAATTGGAAGGAAGCACTCTCCATGCATTCAATTGCCGGAAGTCAGTGATGAAGGGGTATTTAAAGTTTACCCTCTTGCTATACTAGAAAGGAGGATTATTCCCAGAGACAACAAACCGGTGGCACAGGTTTTGATTCAATGGAATCACTCTTCTGCAGACGAGGCTACATGGGAGGATTATAATGCTGTGATCAAAAAGTTCCCTGAGATAGATCCTTGGGGTTAAGGATCAAAAAGAGGAGAAAGCAATGTAATGGAAGCTTTTAAATTGGAATATCCGTTGCCATTAAATGGTGACCATTGGATGGGGATTTGTCGTGGCCGTCAGATTGGCTTTAAAAAGGAAACCTTAAACGATGTCGTTGCACTTAATAAAGAGATCATCTCAACCGTTGAGAGTAGAACTGAAGATCCAATGGCCAGGAAAGAAGGAGAGCAGCTCAACATATTTGTCGTCCACGTTGTGAATGATCTAAGGGACAACAATCAGGAAACCGTTATTCTCACAGATGGGACCATCAACAAGGTAGAGAAGATGCCATTGCAGCTGGAATGATTTGGAGTTTGTTAAGCTTGGCGAGCATGGCGTGAAGAGTATGTGTGTGAGGAGCACGTTAAATAGGGATTGATAGCTTAGTTTGAGGATTAAGATTTCTGTAAGCTAAATTCTGTTATTCTCATCCCCTGTTCTTCTTATTCCCATCTCCTTCTCTGTATTTCCAGTTTTGCTGAGTTTTGATAGAAGAATTAATACAATATTTCCATTTATTTCGCATTATATTATCCATATTTGCTTAAATCCTGACATAGAAATGATGGAATGGAGGATAGATATAGTGTTTTGATCAGATTAGAAAGTCAGCTTGCGGTCGATGGATTCTATTGCAGTTACAATGGCAAAAAATTCAAGCCGCCTGAGGTATTACAAGAATTACAAGATCCTCCCTGTCTTTCTTCCCGCTTATTTGTTTCTTTGGTTGTTTTTTTTTCAATTTCTGATTTCTTTAACTAATTATCTTTCATTGCCACATATATTTTTCTCAAAAAGTTGATTACAGTGATTCTGCTGAGATTGCCAGTCTCCCCCCTATTGATTACACTGAATTACCCTCCTGTCCTGTTTGCCTAGGTAAGTCACTTTGATAAAGAAGTTTGTTTCTATATTCATTGAAAATGAGAATAAACTGTGATGTTTTGATGAAATATTAGAGAGATTGGACACTGATACTAGTGGGATACGGAGCACGTTATGTGACCATTCTTTTCGTTGTTCTTGTGTCGCCAATTTTGGACCCTCTTGTCTTGCCCTGTTCGTTATCCTCCTATGTTAGTTTTTTCAATTTTTACTTTATGTGTGTGTGTGTGTGTGAATATGTATTGACTTTGCTTTTTTTAGGTTTGTCGACTTTGTCAGTGTAATTAAGTAGTGGGGTTCGGCCACATCCCTATACTTTAGGGAGCAGTTTTCGTAACTGCTGTGTGGCACTCCCCAATAGAATAGGAATAGGTTTACGCAACCCTATTCTATTCTATATATAAATGACTTATTTGTGAGATAGGTCTAACACACACAACAGAATACAGAAAAACCCTAATACAGAACTCTCTACGAAGTCCATCATCCGTAGACTGGAGATTTGGGGCGTGGAAACAACGGTGACTCTAGTAGCCACCTGAAGAGAAGATTACGGTCGAGATAACAGTGGGCTTAAGGCGGCAATCAATCGATTCGATTCGCTTCCGCAAAAGGTTAGTCCATTATATGATTACCTACAGTGGTATCAAAGCCAGTTTGTTCGTTTTAGGCCTCTGTTATCAAGACTGTCGAACAAACTATGTGTTAATTTGCAAGATTATATGTTCATTTGCTTATAGAATTATGCTCGGATTATATGTTAATTAGCATATGAAATTAGGCTTAGATTATCAGTATAATCAATTTTTTTTACCGAGATTTATTTGTTAAATATCTCATGCCAAGATTTGTTGTTAGATGAGATTATGTGTCCGTGAAATCTGTGGTGATTTTATGAAATCTTGCATGCTCAGATTTGTAGATAAAACAATTATATGATATCTCTTGTGACTGTATGAGATTTCTTTGAGGTTAATTCTGTATTAATTTGCCCGTTGTTGACATATGATATCGGCATATCTCTGTTAAAGATTGTGCTTGGATATATATGAAATTTGTTCTCATATATTTTTTTCTAAAATCTATTGTGATTAAGCGTTTAATAATTATTTGTTAATTACTCGGCTTATGATCATCTGAGCATGTTGTTCTGTCCATTTTATTAGTTGTTGATTATATGTTAATTATACAGCATGTTAGTTTACTTTCAATTATTAGTTGATTGTTCTTTAATTGCGATTGTAATCATAAAACCTAGTTTAGCCAATCCCTGTTAGTTGCCGCCGCCGCTGCCGCTTCCGTAGCGGCGGAACCCTAACCTCGCCGCCGCCTCTGTGGTGGTGGATTTCAGCCACGCGACGGTGGATCTCGACAATCAACCACCTCGGGACACCGACTCCACCCAACCCCTTAATTTTAAAAGAAATATGAAACTATTAACACTTCCGCTGCCGCCTCTGTGGCGTGGTACCGACGTTTTTATCTCCGCCATCATCGCGGCGAAAGCAGGCCACGACAGGTAATGGGAGGGCGAAGAAGCTTCGCTGAAAACTGAGGAGAAGGAGTCGTTGCCGGAGAGGAAGGAGGCGCCGTCGTGGAGCCCGGACGGCAAGTGGTCGGGCTACAATCGTGATACGTCCACGAATTTGGAGCTTTCCCTATTTTTCGGCAACGGAAAAGTGGTAACAGCATCCACCGAAAATGGTGTAAAGTTGATGAGATCTGGGGCAGGCGGCGGGACGTGGGGAACATTAGCTATTAGGTTTAGTCTTCTTTGATTAAAGAGGATTCGGTGGGCTTACGTATGTTTGATTTTTTAAGCAAAAGTGGCTTTTGAACTTAAGGTTAATTGGGTAGTTTTTGTATTGGGCTTAGGAAATTTGTTTTTCAACTTTCAATGTCTACTAAGGGCCAACTTTGTGTTGGACGATATACAGGCCCAATTTTAATTAATATAAATGTGTTTTATATAAAACCCAAATAAGTTATTATATAAATTAGTTTTATATAATTATAAGTCCAAACCCACTTATATATATAAATATGTTTTATATATAAGGGGCAATTCCTTAAAACTCCCCATGGGTTTGAAAACTTCCTTTTAGCTCCCCATTTTCAAATACATCATTTGGGGTTTTAGATACGCGATTCTAGGATTTAGATACGCAATTCTGGGATTTGGATACATGATTCTGGGATTTAGATACATGATTTTTTCCTTGTATTTCAAATACATCATTTGAGGTTTTAGATACGCGATTCTTGAGTTTTAATACATCATTTTTGAAAATGGGGAGCTAAAAGGAATTGGGCTTATCATTTGGGGAGTTTTCGGGAATTCCCCGTATATATAACCCAAATATATTATTGCATATAAATACGTTTTATATGTATTAAAGCCCATATGTTTTAAAAACATAAATGTGTTTTATGAAAGTCCATACGAACTAATTTGTTTTATATAATATTATATAATTTGCTTATGTAATATTTTATTTAGTAAATTAGTTTTACTAAATTAAATTAGTTCACTAATGTAAATTTGTTTTACATTATTTTTCAAAAATCATTTGTTGATTATAATTTTTCTTTGTGAAAACTTAACAAGAATTACGTTAATTTGTTTAACAATAATTTAATTTTATGAATTCGTTTCATCTGGACTTATTATAATTAAATTATATGAAGATTCAAAATCATATTATATGTGATGATTATGAGCTTAGCGAAATTTTCGAACATATGATGTGAATGATGAAATTTTTTGATAATTTAATTATTTAATTATGTGCCTAATAAATTGTCCTTTTCTCGTATACTTAGAGACATGTCTTCGAAACGCTTGGCACCTGAGACTTTTGAAAAACTCGATGGGACGAACTATGACATTTGGCATAGGAAAATTCAGTACTACCTCCATGACCGCGAAGTAGTGGACCCCTTATGTAGCACCCGGGACGACAGGCGCCACATCCCCCGCACAACAAGTCTAGTCCACACGTGAAATGGATAATCCAAGCATGAACCGGACTCATAGCGAACGGGAGACCAAAATAAAAGATATCCTAGCTAGGCGGAATCTAACCCTGTACCAAATAAATCAAGAATACGTAGAATGTAAAGCGGAAGCAATAACGTATAATTCAAAATTCGATTGAGTCCAAGGATTTCATATAAGATCAAATAGGTACATAACAAAATATAACATACAAATAACAATTAAACATACTAAACGAGTTTAATTAACATAATCACTTAAGTCACATAGTTCACATTATAGCAATTAGTTCATAAAATTAATAAATTAAATAATCACTTAGAAATTAAAACACATATAAGTCACATAACTCTCGATCTAAACCCACTCATGACGTCATACCTGTACGGCCAAAAAGTCGGGGCGTTACACCTTAACTACTAGTAGGGTCGCGCCTGTTGAACCTAAGAAGGATGCTACTGAGCAGCAAACCAATGAGTATAAGACTAGCCTGGTTGTGTACCAGGAATGGCTCAAAAAGGATCGTAGTGCACGTTATGGTATGTTGAGTAACATGCACGAAGACCTAATTGGAGAGTTTGAAGTTTATTCCACAGCTAAGGAGATGTGGGATCAGCTTAAGATCAAATATGGTCAAACATCCGAGACAAGGTTGCGTACCTTGCATTTGAAATGGATGCAATATACCATAGACTCTAGTCGAACCATAAGTGAGCATTTGCGCATAATGAGTGCTATGGTTCATGATCTTAAGGCTGTAGGAACTGATATTCCTGAAAATGCTCAGGTTCTGAATGTGATTTGTGCACTTCCAAATGAACCTGATCATTGGAAAAACTTCAAACTTCTTATGGCTCATAGCGATAACATTAGAACATTTGCTGAGATCTCAAAGCACCTGGAGATGGAAGAGGAGCGCATCAAATCACTTGGTCAATCTGAAGTTGCACTTGTTACCCGAAGTGGAAAACCCAAAGGTAACAAGTTCAAGCGAGGTAACAAGTCTAAGAAAGGAAAGCGTCCTTCTCAGACTAATGGACCAAAAGGTGGCGTGACCAAAGTGGGAAAACCTAAAGAAAAGAACATGGCGCGTGTAAAGTGCTACAATTGTAGGAGGAAGGGTCACTTTGCTAGGGATTGCCCCGAACCAAAGAAGGTACCTACCTCTCATTCTCCTCTTGAATTATATGTTTGTGCACATGCATTAGTTGCTAATCATTTTCCGAATTGGATTGTAGATTCGGGAGCAAGCAAACACATAGTGCAAGATCGAGCTGGTTTCCGAGAGTTTCATCGTTATCCGGTGGGAACTCAAACAGTCGTTCTAGGAAATGGCAGCGAGGAAGACGTCCTCGGTATAGGGACATACCAGCTGAAGCTTCGTGGAGGAAATACGTTGTTTCTTCATGATGCTTCTATGCACCGGGGGTGCGATGTTCTTTAATTTCAGTAGTTTTTTTGTTGAGACTTGGTTTTTCCTTTAATTTTAATTCTAGTGGTTTAGAGATTTTGTATCATGGCAATGTGTTTGGCCATGGTTCATTACATAATGGTTTCTTTGTTCTTGACTTGGATGATATTTATAATAGTAATTCCTCGCTTGCCTTAGTTGCTAATTTTGATTGTGATTCTGAATTTGTGAAATGGCATTCTAGATTAGGCCACATCGGCCAAGATAGGATGAGTCGACTAGCTAAAGAAGGTCTTTTGGACCAACTTACTAGGGTTAAGTTACCTAAATGTGAGTCATGCTTAGCTGGTAAGACAACCCGAAAGCCTTTTGGTAAGGCTTGAAGGGTATCAAGTCCCTTAGAGTTAGTCCATTCTGATATATGCGGACCTATGAACTTCAAGGGACGTCATGGTGCTATTTATTTCCTTACTCTCATAGATGATTATTCACGATATGGGTATGTGTACCTACTATCTCACCGCTATGAAGCACTCGATGTGTTCAAACGTTTTGTGGCGGAAGTAGAAACTCAATTGGAACGAAAAGTTAAGACTCTTCGAACCGATCGGGGCCGTGAATATCTCTCTGATATGTTTAAAGAGTATTGTGAAAGAAAGGGTATACGCAGACAACTTACTATTCCTAGAACTCCACAACAAAACGGTGTTGCGGAACGAAGGAGTCGTACTTTACTTGACATGGTTAGATCGATGATGGCACAAGCCAGTCTCCCGATCAAATATTGGGCAGATGCGCTGCTGACGGCAGTATACATACTTAACCGTGTACCAAATAAAAGTGTACCCGCGCATTCCATATGAGTTATGGAATGGTAGAAAACCTTCCTTGGACCATTTATGCCTATGGGGTTCGGCTGGCTTTGTGCACAATCCAAATCACAAACATGGAAAACTTGGTCCAAGAGCCACTAAGATGGTGTTCATTAGATATCCCGAACATTCAAAGGATATGTGATGTTCTGTGAACATCCAGATGGTGGCATGACGGAGATAGATTCCCGCAATGTAGAATTTCTTGAGAATGAGTTTCCGAGTATCGGTGAAATCAAACGAGACCTTGAGTTGCATGAGTTACAATCGAATGATGAGTTATCTCTTGGTGAGGGGAGGGGTATGAGAAATCACCAAATCACTAAGGATAATTCAATTCCACTGCATGAGGGAGATAGTGGGAGTGATCTTACATTCCCGGATAGTGGAAACTTGTTTGTTAATGAAAATCAATCTGAACATGAGGTGGGTCCAAGTGTTCAAGCACCCACACCACCAAGGGATAGTGGGAGAGATTCGATGCTCGAACAAACAAGTAATCAAGGTCCCACAATACGAATAAGTGAATGTGGAAGAATTCCTCGTCGATACTTTCAGTTCAAAGAGGAAATATTTCTATGCACTCCTTTAGAAATTGAGGAGCCTTCTTCCTTTAAGGAGGCTGTGAATTCACCGAATAATTCTGAATGGATGGATGTTATGAGGGATGAGATGGAATCAATAACTAAGAATAAGGTTTGGGATTTAGTTGACCTTCCACCTAAGCGCAAATCAATCGGAAACAAATGGGTTTTCAAGATAAAGCGCAAAGCGGATAGGTCAATTGATAAATTCAAAGCCCGACTAGTGGCGAAAGGTTTTACCCAAATTGAGGGTATAGACTATGAAGAGAATTTCTCTCCTGTGGTGAGACTTGCCTCTATTCGCCTACTCCTAGCCCTGGTTGCACATTTGGATTTAGAGTTATTCCAAATGGACGTAAAGACTGCTTTCCTCAATGGTAACCTTAAGGAAGAGATTTATATGGATCAACCTATTGGTTTTGTATCAAAGGGTCAAGAAGACAAAGTTTGTCATCTAAAGAGATCCATATATGGTCTAAAACAGTCTTCCAGATTGTGGTACTTCAGATTCCATGAAGCCATTTCTGAGTTTGGCTTGAACATGGTAGATGAAGACCATTGTGTATATGTCAAGAAAACTACAGAAGGGATTATGTTTCTTTCTCTGTATGTTGATGACATTCTTTTGGCTGGGAACAACATGGAGATGATCAATGCTACTAAGAAGTGATTGTCCTCTGCTTTTGAGATAAAGGACATGGGTGAGGCAAGGTATGTCCTTGGCGTTGAAATAATGAGAAATCGTTCCAAGAGATTTCTTGGTTTGTCTCAAGAAACTTACATTAAGAAAATCTTGGAACGCTTTCGAATGCATTATTCTAAACATGTTGATACTCCAGTTGAGAAGGGTTTAACCTTAAGTCTTGATCAATACCCTAAAACAGATAAAGAAAAAGAGCAAATGAGCAATGTTCCTTATGCTAGTGCCGTAGGGAGCTTGATGTATGCCATGTTGTGTACAAGGCCTGACATCTGTTTTGCGGTTGGTTTGGTGAGTCGTTACCAAAGTAATCCAGGACCTGCTCATTGGCAAGCTGTCAAGAGAATCATGCGATATCTTCGCGGTACTAGTGATTTAGTCCTTTGCTATCAGGGTGGGGACTTGAGTCTGAAAGGGTACTCGGATGCTGACTGGGGAGGTGATGTGGATGAATCTAAGTCCACCTCCGGATACGTTTTCATCCTTGGTGGAGGAGCCGTATCGTGGTGCAGTAAGAAGCAAGACTGCATAGCCTTATAAACCATGAAAGCAGAGTATGTTGCATGCTGCCTTGTCACGCAGGAGGCGATTTGGCTGAAAGAGTTTCTAAAGGACCTCAACCTCACCTCAGGGGTTGATGAACCTGCAGAAATAAGATGTGACAATACGGCTGCCATCCAATTTGGAAAAGATCCAAAATTCCATCGAAAGACCAAACATATTAAGAGGCGTTATCATTTTGTACAAGACGCCATATAGAAGACTGAAGTTGTCTTCAAGTATATATCCACTAATAAAATGATTGCTGATCCATTAACTAAACCTATTCCTAGGGATGCCTTTAAAGCTTATATGTTAAGCCTAGGATTGCGAAGGATTTAGTGTGTTGGATCAACTTTATTATGTACTGGACATTTCGTTTGTATTGAGCATTAATGAAATGAAATCGTTATTTATTTATCAATGCTTTTGTGTATACAATCACTTTATTAGGTACATAAAATTGTCACGATACTTTTGATTCACTCTGTCACACGAGTAATAGCCCTGATGCCTGAGTCGCGATTAGGATGAGACTGAACCATGTTAACACTAGGTGTGTGTAACATTGGATTATTATCTTACTTGTGTTGTAAAGGATAATAATGATAAAATTAGTAGCCGCCTTAGTAAGTTTAAGATGAGACTCCAAATGAGTCGAATATGAAATTTTGAATTTTCATATTAAAGCCTTAAAGCCGAATTCAGAACGGTAGATGAACACTGAGTTTGTTTAATCGAGAGGTTCAAGTTAGATTTTTTGAGTAAATATCTAGACTAAGAATTCGCATGGCATAGATAAGTGACATGCTTACCTTAGTGGGAGTTATACCATGACACACATATCATACTGTGTGTGCTATTTGACGACCGTTACAAAGGGTGACAATCGATTCCCTTCCTTTGTCACTGTGTGATCTTGCGGACTTGTGTGTCCATATAACCGATGCTCTTTGACCTAGAACTATGACTTGAAGTCGAAGTTTGATGATGCTACTTTATTGTGTTTTTCCAAGGGCTAAGATATATACAGTTCAGCGGAGCACAATAGGAAAGCAGTCTAGCTAAGATGTATTGTCGTGGTGTTTAGGGAACAATCATTTATCTTCACCATATTAGCCCGGGTGACTATATGCGTTATAGTCATATAATATCGATATAGCATAAAGGGACATTGTATGCTATTGGTGATGACTAAAATGATTTGGGGTATCGTAGATGTGAAAATGTTATGTTAGTTGGATGATGACTTAATATAACATTACTTGTTACTTTTTGGTCGCACACCCCATTTCTTGTATGAAACGTAGGAGAGGTATTTTCACAAAATTATTTTGTATAATTAAGTGGCTTATGTGGCCGAGTGGGAGCTGTAATTAAGTAGTGGGGTCCGGCCACATCCCTATACTTTAGGGAGCAGTTTTCGTAACTGCTGTGGCACTCCCCAATAGAATAGGAATAGGTTTACGTAACCCTATTCTATTCTATATATAAATGACTTATTTGTGAGATAAGTCTAACACACACAACAGAATACAGAAAAACCCTAATATAGAACTCTCTACGAAGTCCATCATCCGTAGACTGGAGATTTGGGGCGTGGAAACAACGGTGACTCTAGTAGCCACCTGAAGAGAAGATTACGGTCGAGATAACAGTGGGCTTAAGGCGGCAATCAATCGATTAGATTCGCTTCCGCAAAAGGTTAGTCCATTATATGATTACCTACCGTCAGCAACTAGGTGAAATGCCATCCTGTGTTGTATGTGGAACATTCAAGAACCTTTGGATATGTTTGATCTGTGGTTTTGTAGGATGTGGAAGGTTATACATTTCCTCTCAATGTGAAAATTTTAAGCAAATTTGAATTTATTGCAATTGTAATTTTCATCTGACTGAATAGTTTTTGACTTTTTGTGGCATAGATATGAAAAAGGTCATTCCAGCGGGCATTGGAGTGATAAGCAGCATCATTTTTCACTTTGATCTGGAAAAGCAACAAATCTGGGATTATGTTGGAGATAAATATGTTCATAGGTTGAATCAACCGAAAAATGATGGAAAATCAGCTACTGTAAATTCCCGTTGCACTTCTTCTGAAGAAAGTGGAACATGTGGATATGAGGAAGTGGAAGGAGCAGACGATGACCCTTTTAACAGCAAAATTGAAGGGGTATTTCTCATTTATTTTCGAAAAAGAAAAAAAATAATCTTGCTAGTTTGTCATATTTTCAAGAAGTTATGTAATGTCCCATTTAAAGTTCATCAACTTGGATTTTTCTTGTTTATTTGAATTAGTAGAGTGGTTGTTACTGACATTTCGATCAAGAAAATTCTGTTTTTGAGATATTCGATAATTGTATTTTTTTTATTTTTTGGGCAATAGGTTCTGAATAAGTACAACCTTCTTCTTGCTGATCAGCTGGACGAACAGAGTAAAGTAAGTAACAATCCCAGATTGTTGAGTTAAAATATGGAATTCTTGTAAATATCTATTTTTATTTCAACATTATACGTAAGACGGTGAACCATTTAATTCACATGTGGCACCCAAGACAGGGTTCATTTAATTTCGTACTTGTAAGGATGTGTTTACCAGATTGTCTGTCTAGATTGTGTCACATTTTGCATATTTATCCTTCTTTTCTTCCCCAAAGAATTAAGATCAATTTGAACAAGTTGGTAATTTATGAACAAGTTATTGGATTTGTTGGAGATAAGAGTCGATTTTATTTTGTTTGACATGGAAATGGGATATATTTTGTTGTATGTAGAAGTATTGCCTCCTGCTTACATGGTAAATTCTGCAAATACACTGATATTGATGATGTAAAATGTTGGAATTTTTTGGGAATTTGTACTTTGGCCTTTGTCTTTAGGGTTGGTTGAATACTTCAACTGAATGACTTTGAATCTCATGAATACAGCACAAAACATTATTATTTTTAAAAGTTAGTTTATTCCTGCCATTTATGCATACATATGAAAATAAAATATTCAAATTAAATTAGTATTCTCTTCTTCTATACTATTATATTAAGCGTCAGAGTCGATTGTGGTGTCATGGACTCTTGGTCTCTTTTTTTCATCTTTTCTTATTTATTTATTTGTTTATTTATTTTATTTTATAACTCCCACATTTTGTAATTTTTTTTTCTCTCACCAATTCTACTATTTTCTTTTCCTTTGTTTTTTATATAATTTTTATCTCTTGTTACTTTTGTTTTTTATCTATATATATATATATATATATATATATATATATATATATATATATATATTTTTTTTTTTTTTTTTTTTTTTTTTAGAACCCTCAAGGTTATCCACGTGTATGTAGATGTGGATAGTTCTAATAAATTTTATTATATTATACGAATAAATAATATTTTTAAAACATTTAATATCTATCCAAAACTTTTTTTTAATTGAGTTATCTAAAATTTAAAACTTTTTAAATTAAAACTATATAGTAGAAATCTCAAAATTTGTCGTCATATTAAATCTCAAAAACAGTTAGAAAGAAATCTCATTAAAATTTATTATATTATGCAAATAAATAAAAATTTTAAATATTTTACGTTTATCTAAAATTTTAAGATTGTTTAAATTAAATTATTATAAAATTTTCAAAATCTTCTATCATAAAAATCTCAATATATGTTAATAAGAAATGTTTGGACGGATAATTAATCAACACTCCCCGTACTTATAATTCAAACTTTTTCTAAACCCCCTAAATTGTATAAAAATACTAAAATGCCCTTAAAAAAACATGAAAAAGCCCTTATTTCCTTTTCCCCTATTTTTCCTTTTTTTTTCCCTTTTCTGCAATGCTGCGTTTTCGTTTTCTATTGAAAACGCAGCTTCTGTGATCGGAGCGCCGTCTCCGGCCACTTTCCGGAGACGACGCTTACGTGTTTCAACTCCACTCGACGTCGCGACTTCATTCGTGGCAATCGCGGCTCCGGAAAGTGGCCGGAGAAGGCGCTGGAGCTCCCCCCAAAATTTCGATTTTTTCAATACAAAATGGGTTTTCCGTCGGCAACATTACGGTGACTTTCTTGAACGATTTTTGTATGGATCTTGAAGATCTCGACACGGAGAGTTCATTGCAATTTACGGAATCGAATTTCGTTAAGCGGTTTGTGAGTTATGAACATTTTTTTTAGATCTAAAATTCTTAGATTTAAGATTGGGGACAAATGGATTCGAATTTTGAAAAACTAACCGAAGATATGGAACGAGGACGAGGAGTACGTTCCTGGTGAATTTTTCGGGATTTTTTGGACCACCTCCGGTGACGTCCGGCGGAAGTCCGGTGGTGGTGGTGGCGGCGGCGGCGCTCTGGTGAGAAGGAGGGAGGAAGAAGATGATGAGGTGGGGAAGAAGTAAAATTGGTGTGGAAAAAGTAAAAAAATTGGGGTAAAATAGACTTTTTAAGTGATTGGGGGGTTTAGGAAAAATGTTTTGTGTAGTAGGGATTAGAAATGTATAAAAATTGAATTGGGGGGTTTTGAATAAGTATTATACATATTTGGTCCTGTTCAAAAATTTCCCCATGTTTGAATTCAAAGTCAAATTATTAATAATAAATCTAATTCAATCTGCATTCAAAATCAAATTATCAATAATAAATCTAATTCAATCTGATGCAGTTAAAATAATTTAAATTTAAATTAGGAGGTTGATATTTAATAAAATATTCAAATTTAAAAATCTTTTAATATCTAGAATCCTTATGCATTTGGTAATTCCTAAGAAAAAAAAAAATAGTTATAAAGTTTGGTATAACTCACACTTTAAATACGTCTTCAAAAAATTTTACATTTTATTTTTCTACTTATCCCAAATTATTCTCATCTATTACGTGCCGAATTACACACACAACGAGTGTGCGGCATTTACTAGTACATATTATATATTACTATAAGGAAATTATTCAATTTTTATTGCATATTTATTGTTCACTTTTTTTTTTCTTTTTTTTTTTTTAAAGAGAGAGATATTTATTGCTCACTTTGAAGACGTCCTAATTATTCTTTTTATGACAAAAAGCCGATAATTCTTGTTGAAGGAAAGATCTGGAATACAAACGTTGATCACAAACTTTTTAAGTGGATTAGGTTCCTAATAAATCATGCAATATACTTGTTTATTATGAATTTGAATTTCTCAATTTCATAATCCAACTTTTCAATTTAATTGGGAAATGAGTCATGGATACAAATAATGAGAATGTGTATTTTTTTTCTCGAATTTCTCATCAAGAGGGAAAGGATTTAATCCTTTTAAGAAATAAAGTTTTTGATTGGAATATGAATAAAACCCAAAGATTGATTTTATTTTTTTTTTTGTTGATAATAGATAACATTTTTTAATAATTTCAACACGAGCCCTAACAATAGATAAGTTTTTGAAAATTCGAATACGAAATTCCTGATGACAAATAAGAAAAAATCTGGTTGTTAAATGTCGACCTCATAATATCAAATCAAACAAAAAACATGTTTTCCATACTCTTTGGCCTTCACAAGTTCACAACGATCAGACACTATGATCTGAGCTCCACACTCTTTTCTCCACTCCATTAATGGAGTGCGTGGCCTTCCTCTCTCCATCAACCACCACCTTCCCCCACTTCTCTCCTCCCCATCTCCGCCCCTTTTCCGCCACGTCCCTCGGTCCCTCCGCCCCTGCAGTTCTCCCTCCGCCGCCCATGAACTCCATTTCCTCCACCACCGCCATGCCAAATCCCCGTTCTTCCACCCCATCCGCAAAACTCACAAGAACTTCACCACCCCCTTAGCCTCCTCTCCCTCCACCTAACCAAAATCCTCGCCACAAGGTGCAAAACTGATACCTTTAATACTCTCACTCGCCATAGGAATATTCTCCACTTCTTCGTGCCCAGGCCCCTCGAAGTAACCCCATAAACGTGGCAACTGCTCTCCATTTTCCTCTCCACTATCGCCGGCCTCGTCCTCAGCCCCCTCCCTGTCGGCGAGTGGGCATTCCTCGGCCTCACCGTCGCTGTTCTCACCAAAAAGCCAATGAAGTCATCTGGTTGATTGTTATCTCTTTCTTCTTTGCTCGAGGTTTTGTGAAGACGGGGTTGGGAGATAGAATTGCGACGTATTTTGTGAAGTGGTTGGGGAAGAGTACACTTGGGCTGTCTTATGGGTTGACTCTGAGTGAGGCGTTGATTGCTCCGCCGATGCCGAGCACCACCGCCAGGGGGGCGGCATTTTCTTGCCGATTATTCAGTCTTTGTCGTTGTCGACGGGGAGTAAGCCCGGAGAACCTTCGAAGAAAAAGCTTGGCTCTTTCTTGGTACAAACTCAATTTCAGGTTTGTAATTTGTTCTGAAATTTGCAGATGGGGAAAATTATGTAAAAGATGAAGAATGGAGGAATATTTTGTATATTGCATAATGTGTCTTGCAGATACAAAGTACAATACAAGAATATATACAAATACGAAAAAGGTGAAAAAGGAAATACAATCAATCAAATAAATACACAATATAATTTGTCTCGAATCTACCATAAAGTTGGAGTCAATCTTTCCATAACTCCCGATATCCTTCAATACTCCCCCTCAAGTTGGAGCGTGTAGGTTCGAAATGGCCAACTTGGCCAGTAAATCAAGAAACCGATCGTGCCCTAGGGCCTTAGTGAATATGTTTGCCAGCTGATGACGAGTGGAAACGGAACGGGTAGTGATGGTTCCAGACTGAATGTGTTGTCGAATAAAGTGACAATTGATCTCAATATGCTTTGTTCGCTCATGAAAGACGGGATTGGCTGCAATATGAAGAGCCGCTTGATTATCACAAAATAGATCAACAGGTTCGGAATGCTTCTACCCTAAATCGCGTAATAACCTCAAGAGTCAAATGATTTCACTAGTGGTACCAGCCATAGCTCGATATTCTGCCTCAGCTGAAGATCGAGATACCACAGTTTGTTTCTTCGATCCCCACGATATGGGCGAAGAACCAAGAAAAATAACGTAACCACTGGTAGACTAATGGGTGGTAGGACACCCTACCCAATCTGCATCACAATACGCCTACAAGGATAAAGTACCACTGGAAGGAAGTAGAATACCCTGGCCGGGGTTCCCCTTTAAATACCACAATACCCTGTGCGCTGCATCAAGGTGACACTGACGAGGTGCATGCATGAACTGACTAAGGATGTGCACCGCATAGCTGATGTCCGGTCGGGTGATGGTGAGGTATAATAATCTTCCTACCAATCGACGGTATTGTCCAGGGTCATCGCAAGGTTCACCGGAATCTACTGAAAGTTTATGTTGTTGTTCCATTGGAGAAGTGGCTGGTTTGCAGCCGGTACTTCCAGCATCTGCTAAAATATCGAGAACATGCTTGCGTTGACTCAACGCAATCCCTTCCGAAGAGCGAGCAACCTCAATTCCAAGAAAATATTTCAATTTTCCCAAATCCTTGATCTGGAACTTATTATTCAGATACCGCTTCAAGCTAGCAATGCGGCTGGAATTTGTTCCTGTGATGACTACATCGTCCACATAGATGAGGACGACAATGAAGGATCCATCCTTGTGAGAAAATGTGAACAATGAATGATCTGCATAGGATTGCTGAAAACCGATGTCAACAAGTGAGGTGGTAAATTTCTGGTACCAGTTACGGGACGTTTGACGGAGGCCATAAAGTGACTTTCTCAACTTGCAAACTCTTTGCTCCCCCTGTTTGGCAAAGCCCTGAGGAACCTTCATATATACTTCATCATCAAGATCCCCATGCAAAAAGACGTTGTTCACATCAAGATGGTGAAGATCCCAACCCTTAATTGAGGCGAGAGCCAACAAGCATCGAACGGTAACGAGCTTAGCAACCGGTTGTAAAGGTCTCATGAAAATCAATACCCTCAACTTGCGTGTACCCCTTGGCAACGAGACGAGCTTTGTAATGCTCGATGCTTCCATCAGGCTTGTATTTGACCTTATAAACCCACTTGGAATCAATAGCCCGTTTTCCAGGTGGGAGTGGTTCCACGGTCCACGTCTCATTTGCCTCAAGGGCAGAAACTTCTTTCTCCATAACCTCTCTCCATTGATGGGACTTAACTGCCTGAGAAAAAGATTTTGGCTCATCCGTAGACGAGATGGCCGCTAAAAAGGCAGTATGAGATTTAGAGAATTTAGAGTATGACAAAAATTTAGAGATAGTATATACGGTCGAGTTGGCTGAAGGAGGAGGCGAGAGCAACTTATCATTGGAAGGAGCAAGAGAAGGAGGCAAAGGGTACTCATAACCGAACAACCGTTGTGAAACCTTGCGCTCCATTTTCTGGTTATGTGAGACTACATCTGAGGTACCAACTCCTGGAACATTATTTTTCGTCCGTGCAAGTACCGGTGTTGAGGGAACTAGTACTTCCTCTGGGCCATGTTCATGATTGTCAAGAGGCTACGGTGAATTTACTGGTATTTGCGAATCCCATACCTCTGTCTAGATATGATTAGTACCAATTGGTGTCTCTACATCCACAACTGGTATTTCCACTGAGACAGGATCTATCCTCAAAATGACTGGAACTTGCTGCTCCCTCATAGGTACAGGCCTCTGTGTGACTGGAACCTTATCTGGAAAAAATTCATTCACAAAAAAGTCTGGTAGTACTCGCTTTGCATCAGGTACCAACAGCATTATGGCTGGTAAGAAATCATTTTCTCTAAATCTGACATCTCGCAAGACATAAATCTGTTTACTCTGAATGTCGTATACCTTATATCCCTTTTGAGACATGGGATAACCAACAAAGATACCGATCTTCGCACGTGGTGCAAACTTATCTCGGGGTTTAGCATTTTTATGTGCATAGCAAAGGCACCTGAAACTCCTCAAGTGATCACAACCAGGTATCCTTCCAAAGAAAACTTCATAGGGTGTTTTGTTATTTAGTACCTGGAGAGGCATACGGTTGATCAAATATGCAGCGGTTAAAACACATTCTCCCCAAAACTTGATCGGAAGTTGTGCTTGGAATCTCAACGCTCTAGCAACTTCCAAAATATGCCTATGCTTGCGCTCAACAACTCCATTTTGTTGAGGGGTGTACACACAACTGGTTTGATATTCCATCCCGTGTTTAGCATAATGCTTTCTCAAATCAGCATGCACAAATTCTAAGCCATTATCCGTTCTTAAAACTTTCACCTTCAAATTATACTGTGTGTAAACCCAATTGAAAAAGAGTAGCAGATAAGTTTTGGTTTCAGATTTATGTTTCATGAGGTACACCCAAGTTGCACGACTAAAATCATCCACTATTGTCAAAAAATAATGACTACCAGTGTGTGATGCCGTATTATAAGGTCCCCAAATGTCACAATGAATCAAATCGAAGACATACATCGTTTTACTCGTACTATTAGGGAAAGGTGCTCGAGTTTGTTTTGCACGGCAACATGCATCACAATTTAAAGTTTTCTTGCAATCAGAGGAGACATGTATATTTGGTACCAGTGGAATGCGATTTACCGGTAGATGCCCCAATCGACGATGCCACAGACTTGCACTACCTGAATTACTAGCAGTCAAAGTCTTTGCCCCTCTCGATTGCTCCAAATGATACAGACCGTTTTGCTCTTTGCCCTCTCCAATCAGCTTTCCCGTGGTTAAATCCTGAATCACAAAACGACCGGATGTGAATGTCACAGAGCAATTCAAATCTTTTGTCAATTTACTTATAGATAACAAATTGAAACAAAAATTAGGGACTCCAAGAACTTGTTCCAGCGTGAGTCCATCTCCAAGGTCGACTTTGCCCACGGCACGAACTTCTTCTTCCGCACCATTAGGAATCTGTACTGGTGGTACGTTCGGTCGAAGGTCGATATTTGATAATGAGTCGACATCATAAGTTATGTGACATGTTGCTCCGGTATCAACGATCCAGTCACGATTATTGCTCGAAAAATTGCAAGCTGGAACTGGCGAATTTGTTCCAGTAGCAACAACAAAGTGCCTAGTACCATTTGTTTGACCCTTGCGGGATTGGTTGGTTCCAATTACAACAACTGCGTGGCTGGTACGTGACAAGCTGGTTCCATCAGTCTTGTCGTCTCGATCTTGTGAACAACACGAATCCGATGAGTGTAGGCGATGGAGGTGTTCTTCTTCGCCTTCAATATTACTCATGGTCGTGTGAAATGAAAAAGCAGATCTTAAAACCTGCTCTGATACCATGTAAAAGATGAAGAATGGAGGAAATATTTTGTATATTGCATAATGTGTCTTGCAGATACAAAGTACAATACAAGAATATATACAAATACGAAAAAGGAAATACAATCAATCAAATAAATACACAATACAATTTGTCTCGAATCTACCATAAAATTGGAGTCAATCTTTCCATAACTCCCGATATCCTTCAATAAATTAGTCTGTAGGGATGATTACAGGGATGTACACTGAAATTTGGTCTAATTACACCAGCTTCACGTTAAATTTAAGAAATTACGGAAACTTCCCCTGTCAAACTTTACATTTGGATCCATGAATTTTGACGATAACATCTCAATTTTACTTATGAATCCCCTATTTAGCCTTTGACAATTTCTGGTCAGTATTTGCTTTCACGTCTGTAGCTGTAATGACATGCGATAGGCCAACCTTCAGGGTATGGTAGGGGAAGTTTTGTAACCTCAAGGGAGGTTTATGTAATTAGATCAAATTTTGTAATTTTTGTAATTCGCGAATTTGTATTAATTGTTTCTCCCTTTTAATCTGGATCCATTTTCATGGAAGTTAATCACAATAACAAGTGTTTCTAGAAAATTTGAATTCGATTTCTACCTATATTTGTAGTGTTTCTTGGTCATCGGTTATCAAATTTAGTTTTCTTCAGCTTCACCTATTGTCTCATTTGTGGCTTTTTTGATCTGCAAACAGTCTATCGGTAACTCTATTGCTCTTTTCCTTACTGTTGGAGCTCAAAATCTACTATGCCTGAAGCAGCGGTAATTTCGAACCCGTGGCTTACTTGGTTTGAGGCTGCAAGTTTACCTGCTTTTGTGTGTCTTTTAACGTAACTACACCATTGATATTGTACAAGCTTTATCCTCCTCAAATCAAAGATACGCCAGATGCACCGGCTATGGCTGAACGAATGGGTGATGATCACCACAATGATTCTTGCTATTTATCTCTGGGTTTTCGGGTACGTGCAAGTTTTTCGAAAATGGTCATTTTGTAACAGATCATTGGTAATTACCTTTTGAAGATTAAAGTTCTCAAAAGGTTTTTTTACCATACTTTTGTGGAGGGTTCCCCGTAATTTAACAGAAGGCTAAACTAAAATCATATCTTGACAGGTGGCGAATCCGTCAAAAATAAAATTCCGATTACAACAATAACAAGTATAATGTAACGGGTCGAACCACAGAGATTAGACGAAGTCAATTCAATTAATTCACAGGAAAAATCACACAAATAACAAGTCAATTAAAAGGGGGGGGGGGGGGGGGGTTGGAGTGTTATCTAAATTAACTAAACTAATTATCAAAGCAACTAAAACGAATTAAAAGGAATGCAACACCTAGCTAGAGACTATAATTAAATTACGACATCGATCATTGACTCGAGGATGATTTACAGTTTATTCACGTAGGTTAGCTATAGCGGATAGAGACACTCGACTCCGCCTAGGTTTCTCTTAAATTATCAAATAGTCTAGAGACACTCGACGACTACCCTCTAATCAACTCACAACTCCTAAGAGACACTCTAAAGGAATTTAATGAGTCAACAACATTAAGATCCAAGAAAACACTGATCTGAATTAACCTAATCACAACCGCGTTAGATTTAAACCCGATTATTAATTCATTTAACGAATTCAGACTCGACTACAAATCCTATCGTTAATGCGCCACTAATTATCAATCAAGCACTACATAAAATTCATGCATCATTATGAGCTATATGCAATTCAAATCACTTAGATGATCGGGCCCTATCAAACAAGCAATTAAATCACAATAAACAAAACATTCAAGGAATTAATAAATACGCGAATTGTATTGCAATATAAAACGATCAAGTCTCACAATGTCTAACTAAGTTAAAAATCTCTAATTAAGCATTTAAGAAACTAGTCACTCATAGGGGGTGTTTACAAACTCTAAAATTAAGTGATTATATGATAAGCAATTATTTTAAGAGGTTTTTGAATGTTTGGAAAACCAACTTCTAATTGTTTTAAGCAGAAATAAGCTAGTCGAGAAGCAGCCCAAGGCATGCTTCTAGATTCTGCTTATAGATTATGCGGTTTTATATATTTTATTTAGACAATAATATCCTCATTAGAATATTAATATTACATAATTAACTTTTTAAACACAAATAAAAGTTTAGATTTATATAATCATCATATCTTTTTTTTCATATTTCTATTAGAATTTGAAAATCTCAAAATCTCCATTAAAATCTGAAGCAAACAAATCTTATGTCGAATAAATTCTCAATTTCAAAAATCTCGATTAAACACTCAAAAATCTAACCTCAATTGAATTCTCAAGTTTAAAAATCTCCATTAAAATCTCATAACTGAAAAATATGTAATTACTACGTAAATATTTCTCTTTTATTATTTTTTTAGTTTTACTATAATTTTTTTTTATTATTTATTTTTGTGAAGATTTGAACTTTTTATTATAATTTAAGATCAACCTATACAGATAATAACTATCAGGGTTAATTTAGTATTTTCATAAAAATTAAAAGTGATTCTCAACTTTTCTCTGCAAACACACTCAACTGATTATTTTACTTTTTTTTTTTTTTTTTTCCAAACACTCACACAAATTTTTACGACTTCCACTTTTGCTTTAAATTCTACTTATGCAGTAGAGTTTACAAACAGCCCCATACTCTCAATATTCAAAAATATAAAATAAGTCAAAAACATCTAAATAAAACTAAAGGAATTAAAAATAAGAATTTGTGAGGAATGATTTTGCTTCTGGGCATGTGTTGCCCGGCTCTTGCCAAGCTGCTGTCTCCAAACTCCAAATCGTCGAACTGCTGCTGCGTCCAGAAATCCCAAAAATCTGCCCAAAGTAGCTTAAATGATATACTCAGCACAAAAGTGGACTCCTATGGATTCTTAATGCATGCTCCCCAAGTCCAACAAATAAAAGAATTTAGCCTTCTTTTAATTAATCACAAGTACAATTCACGCAGCCCATAATCAATTGTTTCCAAGCAATAATGCCAACCCCAACTAATATTTCTAGCCTTGATCCATTCGAAAGAATTAACCACAATTTCTTGCACACTTTCAATCCATAAAGCTCCAATTATCTCGAAAAGCGGTCCAACTACTCATCAAACACGAAAACTCATCAATACCCCAAATTTTACCAATTAAAAACAAGGCCACAAATTATCGAGAATAATGCACGCTAACACATAACTTTGATCACTTATCTAAATCTTACACAGCAAAACACATTTGCAGTGATGCCCTTGGAATTACAACTGTTGCAGCAGCAATGCTCGGATTATCAATTCTCTTACTCTTAGGCATTCTTGATTGGGACGACTGCTTAAGTGAGAAATCAGCATGGGACACTCTGGCTTGGTTTGCAGTTCTTGTAGGCAAGTCAGGACAGTTAACTGACCTCGGCATTGTAAGCTGGATGTCGGATTGTGTTGCCAGCTTATTGCAGTCGATGTCCTTAAGTCGGCGTTCTTCAAGTTTCATATTTCTTGATTCACTATGTATTTGCAAGCCAAACGGGCCATGTTGGAGTGTTGTACTCTGCTTTTCTTGCTATGCATTTGGCTTCCGAAGTGCCAGGAGCGCTTGCAGCTTTGGCTCTTGCTTATATATAACACCAATTTGTTTGGTGCTCTGACACATTATAGCAGCGGGCAGGCCGCGGTATATTTTGGAGGTAACAACTCTTTTTGGTTCTTGTTCGTGTCATGTTACTTTTTGGGATAAATTACACTGAAATGCCCTGAGGTTTGGTCTAATTACGCAAACTTCCAATGATATTTGAGAAATTACAACAACTTCCCTTGATATACGTTCGGTGTAATTTGCTGATATTGTTATAGCTATCTGCATCAAATTATGGTTCTTGTCCATTGTATTTTTAGGTTAGGTATCGAAATGGCATCGAGGTTTACCTATTTGCGAAAGCACCCCTCTAATTTTCAAAATTACAATTATCCCCTTCCGACAAGCTGGACATCAGATGCCTTTACCCCCTAGAACCAAATCAATCTTTTTATCTGTAACTATCTATGTATGCATAACTTGTTGTAAGATTGGTAAATCTTGCTCATAACATTGTTTCAATGTATTTCTGTGGTTGTGGTAACAGCTGGTTATGTAGATCTTCCAGACATCTTCAAGCTGGGATTCATCATGGCTGTTGCAAATGCAGTGATTTGGGGAGTACTTGTGGGGACTTTCTGGTGGAAGTTTTGGGCTTATACTAATTCCTGATTTGCTTCATATGACTAAACATATATGTATATCGCATACGCATATATGTTACAAAGTATGTATTTGACCTAACTAATCCAAAAAGCTTGCTAAGGAGGTTAAAGTTATTAAACATTATCGTTAGATAGTGCATGATTTTAGTATATTACTTCACGACAATTTAAGTGTTTAATAATATTTTTTCTTAGTTTTTTATGCAGTAGGTCATTTTATAAGAGTTATATACACCATTGACCATACCCCGGTTGTTAGGTGAAATGAGCAAAAAAAACCCTGTGTTACAAAAATTAATACAAAAAACCCTGTGTTTTCAAAATATTTGCATTGCGAACCCTGAAAATTTATGGTATTAGACACGTGTTAAAAGCGAGACTAGAACACTAATTTTCTCTATTTATTAGACGTGAAATGACTTATTTACCTTTTATATTCTGATCATGCAACAAGTCATCTTCAAGAAACCAGTCTTGGTTTAGTTAGTTTTCATCATCTTGTCATTTTTCCATAGTATGTTTGTATCCAAGGGTCACTCCAAAATTATCGAATAGTGGGGTCAAAACAATTTAACTACTAATAAAAAAAATTAAAATATTTATTTACAATTATCCTCGACGATTTTTTATTTGTACTAAATACATTCATCTCTAAGGGTGTGTTTGCGAACTTTACTCCATAAGTAGAAGTTAAAATATAAGTGAAAGTTGTAAAAAACTGCAGTAGTAAAAGCACTGAGTGGTTAAAACAAAAAAGTGATAATCAGAAAAATAATAAGTGCAAACAAAAGTGGATAATCACTTTTAACTTTTATGAAGTTACTAATTTACACTAAAATACTTTGAAACATTTCTAGACATTATAATATGATTTAAGTATTATCTTAATATAAAAATTATTATAAATTATATAATTTTATATAAGATTATTTGTAATTAATTAAATATAGAATTATTCTATATTGTACCTTTATTTATAAATTTATAAAAATTAAGAAAAGAGAAAAAAATTACCTTGTAATTATAAATTTTTTAGTTATGAGACTTTTTGAAATTACCATGAGAAGAGAGAAAAAAAATTAAAGAATAGAAAAAGAAAATATGTAACCAACATATAAACCATAGAGTTGTATTTGTATGTAAAAGGTTAATTTAAAAATATTAATATTTTAATAAGAATATTATTGTCAAAATAGAATTTTAAATAAATTTAGAAAATGGTATAATTTATAAGCAGAATCAAAAGTATGTCATGGATGGCTGGTTTTTCAAATACTCAAGAACTGTTAAAAATAATCGCTTATTTTTAGAGTTTACAAACACTCTTTAATTATTATGTGCATTTAAATTGAAAAAAACTACGAAGTCCATATTATTTAGAGTTCTTTAATATTTGGAGTATCATTAAATAGACTTTTTTTTTTTTTTTTTTTTTTTTTGGTGATGGACCTTTTTAATTATATTCATTTTAAATTTAAAGGATCACTACGATTTTTTCATTTTTATGTGGGGTTAAAAAGACTATTTTTAAAACAAAAAATATAAAAACATATAAAAAGTATATAATTATATAACTAATTTTTTTTTAGTGGGCTCAATTGACCCCACTTCTCCTAAGGTGGAGTCGCCCTTGAAAGAAAGAAAAGAAAGGGTTCTACAGATGAATGGTTAAATGGGCAGCGGCGGCAGCGCCCGTTCGGTCAGCCGGGATTTCATATTGGCTATTTTAAAGAACCCCAAATTGAATGTACATGAAAATAAAATAGAAATAGAAATAAAACAAATAAAAATGACGCATGACTGAATAGAGAAAAGTTATAAATAAATTAGCCTGAGTAATATATGAAATTATTAAAATCAACACTGGTTGGCGAGCAACGGGTTTGAGTTCATCCACGGTACAAAAGCATATCCGTCAATCATTACATCATGTCTCTTAATCTGAAAAAATAGTGATATTATTAAATAGACCATAACAAAAATAAAGAAAATACGAATTACAAAATTTACCTTGTGACTTCTGTATTGTCCCAATTATATGGGTAATTCGTAGACAATCCTTTTCTCCAGTAATATATTCGAGTATACACTGCTCCACTGTTCACCAAAATTGCGTCTGTCACGATCAATTAACTCTTGTTTCGACTGTGACGATTTGCTTTATCTCTTCAACGGCACCCACGGCTGTGAGTGCCCAAAAAGAATCTTCATGTTTAAAAATCCAAAGAAAATCGAATCAGCAAAAGTCAAAGTGAAACAAACAGATTGAAAGAAGAAACAAAAAAAGACATGAAAGTTAAAGTGAGATGAATTTCAGGAATTGAAAATTTACAGAATTGAAATGAAACAAGAGATATGGAAAAGAAACAAACCACGAGTTATTGAGGTGTGTCTCCTAATCTTATTATTAGAAAACAAATCCAATTGGAAGGGATGAAGAATATGACGCAAATATTTTCACCCAAACTTAAATCGAACTTCTCAATAACATAACGCGAAGCTCATAGAATCCTCTCTTCCTTATGCATGTGAAGCTCATACAATCCTCCCTTCCTTACGAAATTTGACGTCTCAAAAGCTAACTTCTCTAATAGTGAAATAAAGGACATTTCATTTGTAACAATCAGACAAAGTATATATATTTAACGATCAAGTAAAGTTGAAAAATATATATGTATATATATTTTTTTAACCCAGTTTTCTAGAGGTGAGTTTTCAAAGTTTGTAGGGTTAACCCTATAAATAAGAACAGATTTCATTAGTAAGGATTAAGCAAGTTGAAAATGATTTTCAAAGTTTTGAATGAATAAAATTCTCTTTATATATATAGTAGGTATGAGAATTTAGTGTGGGGTTTCCTCAAAAGAAAGCAGGGGCAACTCCAAAATTTTCGAATAGTGGGGTCAAAATAATTTTACTACTAATAAAAAAAATTAAAATATTTATTTACAATTATCCTCTATGATTTTTTATTTGTACTAAATACATTCATCTCTAAGGGTGTGTTTGCAAACTTTACTCCATAAGTAGAAGTTAAAATATAAGTGAAAGTTGTAAAAAATTACAGTAGTAAAAGCGGTTGGAAAAAAAAAAAAAGTGATAATCAGAAAAATAATAAGTGCAAACAAAAGTGGATAATCACTTTTGACTTTTATGAAGTTTCTAATTTACACTAAAACACTTTGAAACATTTCTAGGCATTATAATATGATTTACGTGTTATATTAATATAAAAATTATTATAAATTATATAATTTTTAGATAAGATTATTTGTAATTAATTAAATATAGAATTATTCTATATGTACCTTTATTTATAAATTTATAAAAATTAAGAAAAGAAAAAATTTACCTTGTAATTGCAGATTTTTTTTAGTTATGAGACGTTTTGAAATTACGATGAGAAGAGAGAAAAAAAAAAGATTCAAGAATAGAAAAAGGAAATATGTAACCAACATATAAACCATAGAGTTGTATTTGTATGTAAAAGGTTAATTTAAAAATATTAATATTTTAATAAGAATATTATTGTCAAAATAAAATTTTAAATAAATTCAGAAAATCGTATAATTTATAAGTAGAATCTAAAAGTATGTCTTGGACGGCTGGTTTTTGAAATACTCCAAAACTGTTACAAAATAATCACTTATCTAAAAGTATGTCATGGACTGTTTGGTTTTTCAAATACTCCAAAACTGTTAAAAATAATCACTTATCTTGCTTATTTTTAGAGTTTACAAACACTCTTTAATTATGCGTATTGAAATTGAAAAAAACTACAAAGTCCATATTATTTGGAGTTCTTTAATATTTAGAGTATCATTAAATAGACTTTTATTTTTTATTTTTTTTTGGGTCATGGATCTTTTTAATTATATTCATTTTAAATTTAAAGGATCACTACAATTTTTTTCATTTTTATGTGGAGTCAAAAAGACTATTTTTAAAACAAAAAATATATAATTACATAATTAATTTTTTTTTTCAGTAGGGTCAATTGACACCACTTCTCCTAAGGTGAGTCGCCCTTGTTTGTTTCTAGCTCTACCTGTTCATTGGCTTATTTTTCATAGCATCTTCGTATTCTAAATGTTCATTTGTACTGAGAAGTGGATTGTTTTGTATCTCGGATGGGGTTTATGACTTCTTTGTGTCATTTTTCTATTTCTTCCGAAGTACTTTTCTTCCATGCACGTAGGGTATTCACGGGTCGGGTTTCCCTGAAAATGATTTGTGTCAAAATAAGTTGGGCCCAATATTTTATTTTTTGAGGAATGGTGAGCTATTTTTTCAGGAATGCTCGAGTCTTGAATACGATGGAAGTATATTTCGACACGGTGTTTTCATTCGAATGGGAAAAGGCTAGTGCCATCGAGAGGACTTCGCAGTGTGAACGAGGATCTTGTAAGTTGGACTTCTATTGAAAATGACTACTGATTGTCCTAACTTAAACCAATCATATTGGTAAGTATATATTACCCTTATTATTTGATTAAGGGATGATTATGAATAGTGCCTTGAGCTTATTATTTGACTACATCATCACACTATTAGTGTAAAACATACTCTCGTTACAAATTATTTGATTAATCACTACATCATCACACTATTAGTGTAAAACATACTCTCGTTGTTACAACGATCCAAAACCAAGCAAACATTACCCTTACTTTTGGAGGTTTATTACTCTATTATATAGTTTGTTAACTAGCTCTGTTCTCACCCTTACTTGGAAACGACAATATGTGATCTTCAAATTTCAATAGTTTAAAGATTTAGAGGGGTAGAATTTTGTTGTTGGTTTAATCTCTGAGAGAGAGAAAGAAAGAGAAAGAGAGAAGTAAACGTCCTCACTACTAACATCACTAAAACAGATGGAGAAATCTGAAACGAGGTAAAATCCACTTGTAGAAAATAAATTGCCACAGAAGTACACAACGGAAAAAACAGATTTTATTGAATTGTCTATTGCAACTGAGTATACATTAACTTGCTAGTTCAAACAAGCTCCATGTCAAACCCAAACAACAATGCTGGATTTCAATCTACGCTCCTTCCCTCAAACTAAAATAAACTTGGAACTAATTCACAAAATTCGAGGCCGATTTTGACAGAAATCTCACATGGTTTTGAGTATCATGCATCAGTTCTAGGACCGTGCGTGATGGTTTCTCAAATTGACCTTAGTAACCGTATCCTGGCAAAAGAAGGCAAACGAGATTAAGCAACTGCACATTTCTTCAGCGTTCTTGGTATATAACATTTGGTATAATTACACAAACTTCCCCCGAGTTTTGAGAAAATGAAGAACTTCCCATAGAATTTAAATTGCATACTTTGATGATTTCATCTCAAACTTCATGAATAACTTGTGCTCGCCATGACACTTATCAATATTTGAATTCAAATTTTTTACTATAATAGCACATGTTGGGCCATATCTCAAGTTCTCGAAATTTCTCAAACCTCAAGGAGAGTTTTTGTCTCAGGTCAAACCTCAGGGTATGACCGTGTTGCAAGTATACCCCTGAATACGATCATATTTTAAGGAGAACAAGCATTACCTGAATTGTCCATTGGGTTGGCTGGGACAGGTGGTTCAGGCTCTTTTATCTCAACGACTACACAGTCGGACATCAAGAATGTCTTTGCCACAGAGGATGCGTGTTCCAGACAGCATCTGACAACCTATATCAACAATACATGGAACTTGGGTAAATCCAAAACATTCAACACTACTCATGACAAGACCAAAAACATTATGTCAATAAAATAGATGTACAGAGAAGCCAGTAGCTTTCTACTTAAATCATTTTGCAAAATAAAAAAGAGAGAGATCAACCACAGAAAGATTCATTTTCAGATTTCTCAAGTAGTTCTGAAGTAATGTATAGACACATACTAACTTCTCCACTTTTTTAACTCCCTTTAAATTAGCATTAGCAAACCAATGTGTAGTTCCAAATAATTCTTTTGACTGCCAAACTTAGCTGCTCAACCAAATGATTGAATTAAGTATAGTAATTTCCCAAACAGTTCACCTTAGTTGGGTCGATAATTCCGGCAGTCATCAGATCTTCGTATTGTCCAGTAGCAGCATTGTAGCCAAACCTCGGGTTATCACTGGATAGCACCTGAAAATACAACAGAGTAATTTGTTACCTCATCGAAGTACATGACATAAATCACACAGAAGCACATATATTCGGACAAGCAAACCAAAGACACACATCTCTTTATATCTTTGATATGTTTAGAAAAGATCAATTAGTATACCTTCTCACTAACAACACTTCCATTAACACCAGCATTTTTGGCTATCAATTTTAATGGGTAGCTCAAAGCCCTTTTGACAATGTCTGCTCCAACCTGCAGCGAAGTAATGGAGTCAGTCATGATTAATCAGCATCCATTGAAACGATACACGATCATTTTAAAAAAGGCGTATAACAAAGGGTATCATATGATTTCTTCCAAAAATGTTCCAATAACAGCTTTAATCAATAAAATTCAAACAAGCCCTTACCTTCTCCTCATCATTTTCAAGAGTTTCCTTGATAGCATCAACCTTGGCAGCAAGCCTCAACAAAGTACATCCACCTCCAACAACAATACCTTCCTCAACAGCTGCCTGTATATCAAGTATGTATCATATATCCATTTTACTGATCAGTAACCTCTCCACCAACCACCAAAAAAGAGTAGACTCCGGCGACATGAAATGGATGTATCAAACCTTAGTGGCATTAAGCGCGTCTTCTACTCTGAGCTTCTTCTCCTTCAGCTCTGTCTCGGTTTGCGCTCCAACCTTCAAATATCATATTTATATTCATGAAAGTGATTCCAAGACTAAAATTTTAACAAATCATAAACAACAAAAGAAGAAATTTGAATCATAAAAGGAAGTACCTGGATCACAGCAACACCTCCAGATAGCTTGGCAATTCTTTCATTCAGCTTTTCCTTCTCATAATCTTGTTCTGCTTGCTGTTCAGAGAAAAAAATATCCCTAAGCAGCAAGAAATTAAAAAAAGAAACCCACAATGCAGCACAAGTCACAAAATGAAAAAGCAATGTACCTCAATGAGGTTCTTGATCTGAGCAACGCGCTTCTTTACAGCTTCTTCAGTGGTCCCATCACCAACTATTGTTGTGCTGTCTTTTGTCAACACAACCTTTGCAGCAAAGCCCAAAACACTGCTGTCAGCTTTGTCTAGAGTTAGCCCAATCTCCTCCCGGATAACAGTCCCTGCACAAAGGAAAACCAGTCTTAGTAGCAGAAAACATGAGCGAAGAAATGACGGAAAAAAAAAAAAAGTCATCCAGAAAATGTAGGATGGTACCAACCTCCAGTCAAAATTGCAATATCATCGAGATACTGGCTCTTTCTTTCACCAAATCCAGGAGCTTTGAGAGCAGCAACCTTCAGAGCTCCCCGTAGCTTGTTCACAACAAGAGTTCCCAAAGCTTCTTGCTCGATATCTTCAGCAATGATTAGGATAGCATAGCCACCTCTAATAGCATCTTCCAATACATTAATAAGGTCTCTTGCATTTGTAATTTTCTTGTCAACCAGCAATAGCTACAATACAAATAAGAGTTATGGCATTCAATCTCATATTGCAAGAAATCCAAGAATTTCTGGGGAATCAAAGCAAAAGCATTAGGATGACAAATCTCTTACAACAATTCAAACATATCCTTGGAACGGATAAAGACAGTGTACTACCTTGCAGTTTTCGTATTCAACAGACATTTTCTCACTGTCAGTTACGAAATAGGGAGAAGCATAACCACGGTCAAATTGCATTCCTTCAACAACATAAAGACTGTTGTCAGCACTTTTCCCTTCTTCAAGAGTCACGACCCCCTTCCGACCAACTTTGCTCAAGGCCTCAGCTATCATGTTTCCCACTTCATAATTGTTCCCTGCACTTACTGCCGCAACGTCTGCGAGTTCACTATCTTCAACCTGCAATATCTCACTTTATCAGCAGATTGAAGCAAACAAAATCAACCAATTCCTTATTGTAAATTCATGCATTACCTCTTTTGAGATTGATTGCAGCTCCGACACTAAGGCTTTAGTGGTCTTCTCAATCCCTCTGGTGATAAGTACAGGATTAGCACCAGCTGCAACTACCTGATAAAAGGAATTGCGTAAAATTAATGAAGAACTTAATAAAGAAGTCCACCACTTAAAATGACAGGTTATGGCATAAAAGAACTCAAGAATACCTTAACACCTTCAGCAATAAGACCTTGTGCAAGAACAACAGATGTTGTTGTCCCATCACCAGCCAAGTCATTAGTCTTAGCGGCTGCTTGTCTCACCAACTTAGCACCAATATTTTCCACTGGATCCTCCAACTCAACCTATGAGAGTCAAAGAATTTTTCATAAACAGAACCACACATGTCACACAGTCTGACCTCAGGAATAATTTACTGATCAATAGAAATGTTCATGATTCAGCTTACCTCCCTGGCCACTGTCACTCCATCATTGACAATTTTAGGGGCACCATACTTGCTCTCAAGGACAACGTTCCTTCCTTTAGGACCAAGGGTAACACCAACTAGATCTGCAAGTTTGTTCACACCATTCTGGCAGACAAGAAAATATGCCATTAGAAACTATTCGGTAAAGAGAACTTTTCACCTCAACAGAAAACCTAACAGTTTCATTAGCTCACTTGGAGTCTCTTTATAGCGGATCCATCTTTGTTGAAGTACAAGTCCTTTGCAGCTGCTGTTATTTGAAGGGAACGTGCTTTCCTGGAGGCAACATTCTTTCTTCTCCCAACAAGTGAACCAGAAGATATTGAAGTAACAGATGACAACTTGTTTGATGAAGCTGCAAGTTTATCATCCATCACTCTGCTGCCAGGGGCAGCTAAAGAACCGACTGATGACATGCCTGCGAAAGTTGACGCCATTTACTCCTTAAACCTGACATCAACATCAAGTTGATATATTCAATAAGTTTAGAGAATCGAACGTCAAGACTTTGAATAAATGGGATGTAAAAAGAACCACAGGGAACAAGAACAAGTTCACTTGGTTTAGGCTAATGGATAGCAATAGAAATACCGAATGCATCCTCCTATTTCAAAGATAAAGACGAGCGTAAAGCATAACAATCAGCTATTCTTCACACTAGAAACCCACATTAATTCAAACCAACAATTTAACATATTCTTAGCCGTATCTGCCGAGATATTTGGTTTTACCAGATTATATACTCGTTTTTGGTACAACATGAACTATAACAGCCCATACTGAACCAGAGGCAATCAAACAATTAATAAGTAGACCTCGTTACACAAAGAATCCCTTTATATTCAACAATTAAGCTCCAGCTTTCAAATCCTCAATTATCAAGTAGGTGAATACTAAACACAACCCAGCTGAGCTCAACTTATCATGAAGACATAAGTCAATACCATCCCACACCAATTCACAGCGCCCCAAATTACCAAAACCCGACATTACCAACACAACTCCACAAACCAGAAATGAATTAGCAACTACAGTGGACACACCAATTTCAACACTACAACAGTCAAACTACAGCAAATGGAAGACCCCATTCATCAAAACTCGTACACAAACAACGCATTAAACCAGAAACAAGCAAAATACTCACCGAAAGACGATTGAATGACGAAAGGGTTTTAGGAGAGCTCGTTGAGGAAAGGTGGTTGGGCGGAAGAGTAGAGAGGGTTTATCTAGAAATGCAGAGTGGTTGTTGGAGCAGATAGATTAGGTTTTATTATTAATAGAGGGAAAGAGAGGCAGTGACAGTGTGTGTGGTGTGTGAAAATAACGGATGAATTCAATTCTTGAAGCTTCCACTTAATATCAGCCGTCGGATTACCGTTACGTTACTTCCTCATTCGTTTGTCGTGGGCTCGAACTCTCTAGAAACTTTTGTAATGTGCAGAGACCCATTTGACCATCGGGCCCAATTTTATCATCCCCAAATGGATTGAATAATAAAAGGTCAATATGCTTCAGTTAGGGCAATTAATAATCCATCGGGCTTTCATCTTATTCGAATTTAAATGTACTCTATTGATTAAAAAGGAAATGGAAGGATAATCATATTTGAATATAAATATCTATTATTTGGTTTGGATTTCAACATATTTTATGCATAAAAAGAATATTGATGGATAATCATATTCGGTTATGAATATTTATTTTTAAAATAAATTGAAGGAAAATGAAGTTAAGAAATATAAGTTGGGTGGTGGTGGTGATAGCGATTTGGCATGGCGACGACAACGGCAATTTGGTGTAGTGTTGGTTGTGGCGATAGAGATGAAGGGTGGCGGCGGCGGCGGTGAATGTGGTGCGACGAAAATTAAAGTTTTGAGAGGATGACGATACCTCTGGCGCAAAATACAATGACATATGGGAGAATTTTTTACTTATATTGAGGGCGCATGGGTGATTTAATTCTACCAATATGAGTGGGCTAATTTGTAATTTGATTTTAGAATTGTAAGTGTTTTTTCTTTTTCTCCCTATTAATGGTAATGTGTTTTAATTCGAACTCAAGATTTTTAATTAAACTAGTATAGCGTCGAACTGTTAAACTACGTCATTTGATCATTATACACTATATACATAAGGGTCGTGTTCGTCGTCCAGGCGTAGGCTAAATGCAAAGTAGGAAATTAATTCTCCTCAAACAAAACGACATTGTTTTGGTTTTTCTATCAACGTGTGTCCCTTTCTCTCCAGCGATTTTTTCTTCCTTCCAAGTGTTCCCCTTTTTTTTCCACTAATTTCCTCTTCCTTCAAGTTCCAGTTCAAGCTTACATCGTTTTTCTTTTCTTTTTTTTTTTTTTTTTTCTTTCTGAGAATGTCTGAGATGAGATGAGAAGATCTCTTAGTACAAATGTCTCTTCGCTTTACCTCCACCGCATCCTTGCAAATGTCTCCTCCTTCCTTTCTTCCACCGACTTCTCCATGGTAACGTGTCTCTCTGTGTCCGATTATCCTTATATATATATATATTGGATTTCATTAGTTTGCAATTTTCTGAAGAAAATTTTGGCTCATATAAAATCTGCTTCAAATACACAATCAGTTTCAATTGCTTTGGATTCACAATCAGCTAGCTCGATCGCTGGGTAAAATGTTCTTTTATCTTTTCCTCTTTTGTATTTATTGTAGTTTACGAATTTTTTTTGGTGTAAGTATTTGAAATAATTTGTGGACTTAAAGAAATTTTCGAATAAGATGGCTAGGGTTTAAGAAGGGTTGATTATTTCAATTTTTTTGGGGATTAGCAAGTGAAGCATGCTTTCAATTAGTGGCATTTAAGCATTTTAAAAAAAATTGCAAAAGCATATTCCTATGTTTCATGTTGTCTGAATGCTGAAAAGTATGTAGGATTCGATATTGAAATTGTAAATTTAGGAACAGTTTTCAGAACATATATTTTGTTGGGCTTCGTTTTGTCTCTGAGCATCATTGTTGCCTGTAATTGTTTTGCTTCCAAGTATCACCATTGTTCGCTTGGTGACTTTAAGTAATCTTGTTTTGCAGATTGACCTACCATCACAAATTGTTTTGCTTTGGGTCACAAATCTGAAAATTCAAGCTCGAATTGACTGTAACCTTCAAAATTCGACACCTTACTTTGGAGATGGTGGCTTTGGATGTGAGGATTTGCCTGTAATAGCTTTCTTTACTTTAGCAATTGAGTGCTTCACTTTGAATCCAACATCTGACAATAAGTCTAATTTTCTACCCTCGCTTGGTACTCTTTATCATCTGTTTCTTCATCAGTTTTCACTTCTTCGTGCTCGATCTCATCAATTTTCTCTGCATGAAACTCTTCCCTACAGATAGTTAACTCATTTCAATGGTTGAATGATGTAGCATTTGTGATGTTTCTTTCACAGGCACATGAAGAAGGTCTGACAGAGAAGGCTTATCTTTTCATTCGTATTCCTCCATCAGATTCGATTTTTCCTAGTTTGTTGAAATGCATTTCTTCTATGGGATTCGGGGAATTTAATTCAAAAGAATTTTGGAGTCTCCTTTTTATTTTTATTTCTTTTTTCTCTTTTTCCTATTTTCTTTTCTAATGTTTTAATTTGGCAAATTTAATTTTTTCCTTCACATCATTATTCACAGCTTTTGGTTGTTGTGCTTCCCCATTTTCTCTAGCCCCAGTCCACCAGTTTGGGTTTCTGCTTTTTCTTCTCATCTCATCGAGGTATTGTTTTGAAGATTTTATGTGATTATTAGAGGTGTATGATGGATCTGTTTTCGAATTTGTGGAATAATATTTTTGTGGTATCGTTTGCTTGTTGGTTATGAATTTGAATCCGATCATGGTCTCGAATTGCAAGTGATTGTGAAGTTTATGAATTTAATGAAGTTGATAGAGTTTGATATGGCATAATGGTACAAGGCCACGTGGCCGCCCCCGGTTGGTGCCACGTGGACCCTTGCGCCAACCTAGACAAACCAGGAGCAACTTTTCCGGACAGATCGTCAGATCGATGTATGGTCCGCTGGTCATCAGATCTACGTGAGGCCATTAGATCGATTCACATCGCTTGATCGTCAGGTCAGCTGATCGATTTTAATACCCAGGTCATCAGATCGGGACGCCCCTCTCCTATGAGGAAACCCACAGCATTAAGGATCCCGGAAGGCAATATCGATCTCCGGATCGATATCATACGTCACCGGACACCCGAATACTGTAAAGCACTCCTGTCGGGACATGTGTACCCTCCCCATTCCCTGGAACAGGCGTACTACGGCTCATTAATGACCGTCAGTCCCTGCTTTTATCCAAAGGGGAAAGAAGGTACAAAAGACCCGCCTCAAGCCGGTTCCATCGTCCGACATCCAGATCGACGACTGGCAATGCCATTAATGCACACCTACAGTACACACATTACTGTGTCATTTGGCCATGGCTATAAATACTCGCCCTTTGAACAGTAGTTGGTAAGCCTTTACTACGCATTCAATTGCATTTATTCTCTCTCTATAGAGCTCCATTACTGACTTGAGCGTCGGAGTGCCAAACTTGGGTAATACCCCAAGTCACCCAGTTTGGTACTTAGCTCACGTGTGTTAGTGCTTTCAGGTCGATAAGAACCCACTCAAACAAATTCTTGACTGATTGACCCATATCTGACAGCCAGATCGACCACTTCAGATCGACCAGATTTGAGCCAGATCAGTTTGGCGCCGTCTGTGGGAAACTTTTTCACATCGACCTAGAAAAAAAAGCCCTTTCATCCTCTTTTCAACACCATGGTTAACACGAAGAACACCTACCAAGAAGAGGACATGGAGGAAGTAGCCAAAGGCAGGCATGATCACAACGCGCCGCTTGGCAACACCTCCACTGCTCCTCCGATCGGACCCAGCGCCACCTCTTCCATTCCTCAGCCGGACGCGGTTCCCCGGATCACGGTCACCCAGGCGGACCTAGACGCCTTCCTCGATCAGTGGCGGATCGAGCTCGAGCGAGCCCAGACGGAGGGCCGCGAACCCAGGCGCCCCGAGCTCCCAAGGGCCAGCCCAGCCACCACCATACCTAGCCCCATGGAGGGCAACACGTTGGCCCCCACCATCCAAGCATACGGGAACCCGGTTCCCTATGTCTTCCAGCCACTAGATGGGCGACCGGCTCAAATCATCTGGGGCCTTAGTCCTCAGATCGGAGCTGGGCAGGTCCAAGAATTCGCTCCGCCGCCGCCGTCACCCCCCGCGGCGAGCAAAGAAGTTCCCCGCAAGGGCCACGGGGACTCCGACCATCCCAGCCGTAACCACCGCGGCAAACGCGTGGTCGACGAGGACAATGAAGAATTCGACGATCTCCGAGCTCGGATCCCAGCTCGATCCTCTAGGGAGGAAGCCGCCAGGATCGCCGCCGCTCGCGCTGGGAGAGAGTAGGTCCAAGGTGTAGACCCACCGCGGAGACGGGTCCAAGACCGCCTGGGTGACCGTGGCTCCCACGTCACCCAGAGGCAGGTCGACCTCCGAGAGGGACTGAACCGACGCCCTCTCCGTTACCACAGCGACAGGGAGGAAGCTTCCCCCTTCTGCGAAGATATTCTCCGCACGACCTGCGATGGAGATCGAATTCCGACCGGCCTACCCATGTATAACGGGACCACCGATCCCGAAAAACATGTGACGGCCTTCGAGAACCGGATGCTGCTACATTCCCACCCGCAGCAGATTTGGGCCAAACACTTCGTCACCAAGCTGACGGGCCCTGCGCAGGATTGGTTCATCCGTCTGCCGCCTCGGTGCATATCGACCTACAACCGATTTGTAGATCGATTCACGGCGCACTTCTCCTCGATGTCCGAGGAGAAGCTACCACCCTCCTATCTCAACAGCATCTACCAGAAAGAGGGCGAGTCCTTGCGAGATTTCATGACTCGCTTTTCGAGAGAAGTGGTTCGGGTCGAGAACCCGACGATGGATACTTTACTTTCCGTAGTCCATCGAGCCCTTCGTAACCGCCTTTGGGCCGATGAGATCGTCAGGGCCGGGCCCCGCAACCTGACAGAAATACAAGATATCGCCCACGGCTTCATGCGCGTTGAGGAGATCGCCCTCGCGCATGGACCTCCGCCCGATCTGAGAGGCAGGTCATTGGGTCCAGCTCGCCCCAACACCGGAAAGGGAGTGAGCAAAAGAAAATCAAGGGGAAAGTCGACCAACCGACCCAGGTCGACCGACGAAACTACGTCCCCTTGACCAAGTCCATAGACCAAATCTACGTGGTCATGGACCAAAGCCTTCTGAAGAAACCAAAGCCATCCGAGAGGGCCCGAAGGCTGAGAAATCGGGAAAGTTCTGTGGCTACCATCAACAATGGGGCCACACGACCGCGGAATGTAACGCCCTCCGTGATGAGATCGAAAGACTCATTCAAGGAGGGCATCTGAAGGATTTTGTTCGACGCATCGACCACTACTCTGAGAAGGCGGGGAGGTCGAGCGATCGCAACCGGTCCAGGTCTAGATCTCCCCCTAAACGATCTGGGAAGCAGCCACTGGAAAGAGCTGAAGACAATCCCCCTACTCACGGCAAGATCTATATGATAGCCGGGGGGCACGAGGGCGGCGACTCCAGTGCAGCTCGAAAGAGGAACATCAGGCGAGCAGCTCGAGAGTTCAATGGCCCCCACGAAGAGGTCTTCCAGATCGATCAGGGTAGAGAGTGGGAAAGGCAGGAGGTTAGCGTTAGTGAGAGTGATAGCCGCCCGGGCCCCCATCGGGAAGGTGATACGCCTAGCTGTCCGATGGTGGTGACCTTAGGCGTGGCTAATTATGATGTAACCAAATGCCTAGTTGATAATGGAAGCAGCTCGAATATTATCACTTACTCGACTCTTGTAAAAATGAAGTTGCATAACCTAAAGCTCGATCCAATCCGAACACCGTTTTCCGGGTTCGGTGGATCGGAAGTCATACCGTTAGGGTGCATCCGACTCCTCACCTCGATGGGAACATCCCCCAAGAGGGTGACCCAGGAGGTCGAGTACGTCATCGTCAATATGCCCCTAGCGTATAACATGATCTTCGGCCGACCTGGCCTTATTCAGTTCAAAGCAATCATCTCAACGTACCATCAAAAGCTGAAAATGCCCACCCCGAACGGGGTCGGAGAGGTGACTTGCGATGTCATGGACAGTTGGGCTTGTTACGCCATCGTCCTCAAAAAGCTGTCCGAAAAAGAGGTAGAGGAAGAGCTCGACCTCCAGACCTATGCTGATGGGGAGATCGAGCTACCCACGAAAGAGAGCGAAGCGGAGAGATCCCCAGCAGCTCGAGAAAGAAAGACCAGCGAGCGGCTCGAGCCCTCGGAAGAGCTAAGAGAAATCGCCCTGATCCCTGGAGACAGCAATAAAACCACCAAGATAGGGGCGAACATGCACCCCCAACATGAGGTCATGATGATAGAATTCCTGAGAGACAACTCGGATATTTTCGCTTGGGCAGCCAAGGATCTGATCGGCGTCGATCCGAAGGTGATTTGCCACCGGCTCGGGATCGATCCATCGGTCAAGCCCATCAAACAGAAGTTAAGACCTCAAAGTCGAGCTCGTAACGATATCATTGAGGCGGAGGTCAATAAACTCCTCGACGCTGGATACGTTACTCCAGCTCAATACGTTGACTGCTTGTGCAACGTAGACCTCGTGCAAAAAACGGGCGGAAAATGGAGAATGTGCAACGACTTCACCGACCTCAACAAGGCATGCCCGAAAGACCCGTATCCGTTGCCCCGCATCGACCAGCTCGTCGACTCGACAGCTGGATACGAGATGCTCAGCATGATGGATACCTTCCAAGGATATTACCAGATCTCTATGGCCCCCGAAGATCGGAAGCATACAACTTTCATCGTGGTAAATGGAATATACTGCTTCAAGGTCATGCCCTTTGGGCTAAAGAACGCGGGAGCCACGTACCAAAGGTTGGTCAACTTGATGTTTAAGGATGAGATCGGGAAAACCATGGAGGTCTACGTCGACGATATGATCGTGAAGAGCCGATGGGCGTACCATCATCTAGATCATCTGCGCAGATCGTTCGAGATCTTACGGCAATATGGGATGAAGCTCAACCCTGATAAGTGCACGTTTGGGGTCGAATGAGGGAAGTTCTTGGGGTATATGGTGAGCCAACGGGGCATCGAGGCCAATCCCACCAAGATCCAGGCCATCCAGATCATACCACGACCTCGGTGCATCAACCAGGTCCAATCACTCGTAGGACGGATAATCTCCCTCAATCGGTTCATATCGCGATCGTCAGAACGAAACCTCCCGTTCTTCAAAGTTTTAAGGAATCTCAAAAAATTCGAGTGGAACGAAGAATGCGACCGAGCGTTAGATCAATTGAAAGAGTACCTGGCCTCTTCACCATTGCTGGCCAAGCCAAATGAGGGAAAGACCTTGTACCTCTACCTGTCCCTGTCTAACGAGACCTTCAGCTCGGTCTTGGTCGCCATTCGAGATCGAAAACACCTACCGATCTACTACCTGAGCAAGATCCTGCACGGTGCGGAACGAAACTATCTCGAGATCGAGAAATTCGTGTTCGCCCTCACGCACGCAGCCCGGAAGCTACGTCCGTACTTCCAGGCCCATCCCATAGTTGTCCTAACAGATCAGCCGCTTAGGCAGGTGTTATCCAAACCCGATGTGTAAGGTCGAATGATGAAATGGGCGATCGAGTTGAGTCAGCATGACATCACCTACCAACCCCGGGCCGCCCAACAAGCTCAAGTTCTAGCTGACTTTCTAGTCGAAAAGAACACCAAATCGATGGAGATCGTCCGTACCTCGCCTAGTTGGACCATGTACACGGATGGTTCATCGACCTCTCAAGGAGGGGGAGTGGGCATATCCCTTATAAACTCAGACGGACTACAGCTCGATTTCGCCATTAAGCTCGATTTTAAAGCGATAAACAATGAAGCTGAGTACGAAGCACTGGTGGCAGGGCTAAGGTACGCCACGGAGAACCAGATCGACAGGTTAGTCGTTGTAACTGACTCCCAGCTCGTCGCGGGCTAAGTCAACGGCACGTACGAAGCTCGGGAAGAGTCCATGGCAGCGTATCTCGAAATGGTGAAAGAGCTGGCCTCGAAGCTGAAAGAGTTCAAAATCGAACAGGTCCCTCGCGAAGAGAACGGTCGAGCTGATGCCCTATCAAAATTAGCTAACGGATTCCAAGGAACAAAGGATGCGACCATCTCGTTCATGGTCTCGGGGGGCCGTGCGATCGATGAAGGAAAGGTCGAGATCGCCACCATCGATCCGCCGGAGCCTTACTGGATGGACGATCTAATCGCTTACCTCAAAGATGGGCTTTTGCCCCAAAATCGAACTGAGGCCAAGAGAATAAAATATCGATCTCTGCTCTATATGATAGATCATGAAGGCAGGTTGTTCAAAAAATCCTTCACCGGTCCCCCGCTAAGGTGCCTACGACCTAGCCAAGCCCAAGATGTCCTGGAAGAAGTCCATGAGGGATGTTGCGGAAACCATTCCGGAGGTCGAGCTCTAGCTCGAATGATCTTAAGGAGTGGGTATTTTTGGCCAACTATGGTGTGGGATGCGAAGATCCACTCTAGGAAATGCCCCAAGTGACAAAAACACGGCAACCTAATCCACACTCACCCGACGTCCATGATACCGATTGATGTGTGTTGGCCCTTCGACCAATGGGGGATCGACATCATCGGCCCCTTCCCCTTGGCACCCAGACAGAAAAAGTTTGCCATAGTATGTGTCGAGTACTTCTCAAAGTGGGTCGAGGCCGAGGCAGTCCCCAAAATTACTGATGCAGTGATAAGAAATTTTCTCTGGAAGAATATAATCTGCCGTTTTGGGGTTCCGAGGGTACTCATCTGTGACAATGGTCCTCAATTTCGATCTGAGAATACCAAGAGCTATTGTCGGGACCTTGGAATCGACCTCAGATTCACTACAGTTGGTCATCCGCAAGCAAATGGCCAAGCTGAAGTCACCAACCGAATCATTATCCAAAATCTCAAGACCCGCCTTGATGCCAAACTGGGGGCATAGGCGGACGAGCTCGATGGCGTACTATGGGCATATCGAACTACCCCGCGGACAGCCACGGGACAAACACCATACTCTCTGGTTTACGGATCCGAAGCCGTCATCCCATCGGAGTTGTTGCACGAAACCGCTCGTGTATCGCAATACCAGCTCGACCGGAATACAGAGATCAGAGCTGAAGATCTAGATGTGATTGAAGAAAGCAGGGAACACGCCTATAAGAAGCTCAAACAGTACAAGGCAGCGGCGGCTCGATCATACAACAAACACGTGAAGCCCAGATCATTTCAGATTGGCGACCTAGTGTTAAAAAAGGTCGAAGTCTTGCAGCATGTCGGAAAACTTGAGCCTAACTGGGAAGGACCCTACCGCGTCACGGAGATCGGGAAAAACATGGCCTACCGACTCAAAGACATGGCCGGGGAGCCATTACCCAGACCATGGAATGCGCACAACTCGAAGAAATTTTACACTTAGCTTTCAAATTATTTCAAGTTGTAACGGTTAAGGCGGTCGAATTCGCCTGAGAATCGATCTCTATTCAGTAAATTAAAATACATGTTTGGGAACGACATCCGATTGGAGTCAATACATAATCCTGTACCAGGTTACTATCCCCTCGGGTAAGCTCTCATTCGACCTACGGTCATGAGTCGAGGTGGGAGCGAACCCCCCCCACATCCAATCGCTAGAGATCGAGATCCAATGAGGTCATTTTCAGACCCAACGAGATCCTAAAAATCCTAACGTATTGGGTGATTTTAAATCATTGTTAGAGATCGAGATCCAATGAGGTCGTTTTCAGACCCAACGAGATCCTAAAAATCCTAACGTATTGGGTGATTTTAAATCATTGTTAGAGATCGAGATCCAGTGAGGTCGATCTTAGACCCCAAAGAGATCCTGAAAATCCTAACGAATTTAACGTATTCAAACGGCATTAGAGATCTAGATCCAACGAGGTCGTTTTTAAGACCCAAAGAAATCCTAAAAAATCCTAACGAACCTAAAGATCCAGAGATCCAAGGAGATCGTTTTAGATCCGATGAGATCCAGAGATTAATGGTTATCAAAAAATTAATGATCCAGAGATCCAAGGAGATCGTTTTAGATCCGATGAGATCCAGAGATTAATGGTTTTCAAAAATTAATGATCCTAAGATCCAAGAAGATCGTTTTAGATCCAATGAGATCCAGAGATTAATGGCTTTCAAATCTCCGTTAGAGATCGAGATCCGATGAGGTCGTCTTTAGACCCAAAGAGATCCTAAAAATCCTAACAGACCTAATTATCCAGAGATCCAACGAGATCGATTTAGATCCGAAGAGATCTAGAGATTAATGATCTTCAGAGAAAGATCCTAAGATCCAATGAGATCGATTTAGATCCGATGAGGTCCAGAGATCAATCCGATGAGGACGCAGTAAGGTAAAAGGACCAAGGAAAAAATGCGAACGCCCGAGATTAGATCGACATCCAAACGAGATCAAATAGCGTGACGAACCTATCGATCCGAAAGCGATAAAAATCTAGCTAAAGGGTAAGCAAAACCTGGATCGACAAACCATGCGCATGCCAGATCGAACGAATACTCAACTTGCGAAGCAAAAGAAGTATGAAACAAAGTTCATTCATGCGAAAAATAGACCCCCCAAAATTGGAAGGGTTCGATTCTACCTAGCGCATCGAGCTCACCACGCGACGTGGCTCGATGGGCGAATGTTCAAAACAACAAAATTAAAGCAAATATTCACCTAGCCACAACCCCGGCTAGTAGGTCGGATTTAATGTTTTGGAATTGAGGGTTCAATCTAATCAAGCTCAACAGGAGCAGAGGATTCCCTACCAGATCCGGTCCGCGACCAGTCGAACTCACGGAGAGGAGGAAGGAGATGCTCGACCTCGACCGGCTGTGGCAGTTCGCACTCCACACGGCTCTTCGATCTCTTGGCCTTAGCAATTTCTATAGCATGGCCATACTTATGGGTCGCCCAATCGATCTGAACGGGCTCCTCCTCCTCCTGCTCCTGCTCAGTAGCTCCGGGATCAACCAGGAGAGGACCTATTGTGTTGAAATTGAACTCCGGAGGGAAGATGTTTTGGGCCTTGAGCTGGTTCACACATATCTGGAACCCTTCGGCCAGGTCGCCCTCGCCAACGATCAGGCTCGCCTCTTCAAAACCAGGGCCCTCCATGAACTCCCGCACCACGTAACGCTCGATCTCGAGCTTATACCGTTGCAGGTCGGAGGCAGCCTTCTGGATCCTCGACCGGGCAAGGTCGAAAACCTCAGCCCTACCCTCTTCCTTCGAAGCAGCCTGGGCATCTTCAAGCTGCTTGGCAAACTCCTCTCTCATCCTAGCCAGCTCTTGCTCGTGGCTTTTCTCCACCATCGCCAGTGCCTCATTAGAACTCTGAAGCTGAACCTCCATCGATTCCTTCTCCTCGGTCCGGACCCGCTTCTCCTCTCTAGCTTTGCGGAGTTCGTCTTCGAGCTGCAGGAAAGCATCAGGGTTCATCGAGGCGAGCTAGGCCTTTGCCGTCTGGTACTTCTCCTTGTACCTTAGCTTGCCGGCCTTAAAGACCTCCGCCTCCTGGATCGAATTGACCAATACAGGGAGGACATCCTGAAGAAGGGGCGAGGGTCAGAACGAATTTAAGTGAGATCGATGGAGAAAGCAATGAAGAAAAAATACTAACGCAAAAAAGCCCCCTGGCGGCCTTAGCCCTCTTCTGATCGAAAGATCTTGTGAAGGAGAGCTTCTTCTGTTCATCGATGATGCATCCAGTGTTGAACAAGGCCGATATCAGGTCGATGTCCGGGGTACCAAAAGCAAGATGACGCTTCGATCCGTCTGCCTTCTCTAGCTCGAGTCCGGCTGGCCATTGGGGAAGTGGGGTCGTTGGGAAATCCATCAACTCAGCTTCTTCATCCGATTCCTCAGATTCTTCGACCTGGCGAGCTGTCTAACTAAGGGGCCTCTTTCCCACACCGTGCCTTGCCTGAACAAACTGGGCATAAGGGTCAATGGCTTCATCAAAATAAATGTCTAAATGATCTAAATTTATATCGACCTCTTCCTGACCCCCTGAAGGCCCAGCCAGATCGACGAACTCCTGACCACGAGCTGGCTCCGTCGCCACGTTCTGAACAACCTGGGGAGGGCCTTGATCATGCAGCTCCTTTCTGAACCCCTCCTGATGGACTCGCTGTGTGTCAGGAAGAGCATTGAGAATCGAGCGGGCTGCGTCGACCACGGGCTGCATCTCAGCGGCTGTAGCCTCCCTTTGATGTCGTGCCCTCATCAGTGAAGCTCGAGACATGATTAGCACCCGAAGATCTGAAGATCGAATAAAACCAAAATCAGATCGATAACAATGAGCAAAATTCACTATTAAAAAGGACCCTGATCGAGGTGGGGTCCGGTCAAAGCAGGAGCATACCAAGACGGAAGTTCCTCCGACGGGTTCCAAGGATAATGCCCGCTTCGACCAGATGCCCCGTCCTCGTCAGGTTTGTATGGTCAAGAAGGCCCAAACGAGGAAGCAGATCGAAATGGTCATGGAGCCAGGAGGTCAATCAAGTCAGAAGACGCTTCGGATCATCAGATCCCCACGTAGTTCGGAATGAGGGGGCGACGGGGAGGTCGACGAAGAAGAACTTGGACTTCCAGTCCACCCCGTGCGACGACGATGGGATCGATACCATCTTTCGATTGGGCTTTGACAGAAGGTTAAAGTAGCCAGGGCTAGATTTTACAGCACTATTCAAAGTAAAAAACTCTCTGAAATCTTCGAACTCTGGCGCGAACCCCAAGCACTTCACGATTATCATCATGCAGTGAACCAAGGAGAACGAATTTGGGGTCAGCTGGGCAGGACACATATTGAATCAGACGAGAAGATTGGAAACGATCCGCGGCAAAGGAAGACGCAGGCCGTACTTGACTGCATGGTAATACAACCCAATCGATCTCGGCCTCAGAGGGTTGCCCACAGTCTCCCCAGTCACCGGCATTCGAACCACATACTGGGGGCCCAAACCCAGCTTTCTCACTACTTCCGCAAACTCCGAAGGGGTCTTCTTGGTTGCCCTCTGCGTCACATAGGTTAGAGTGCAGTAGACATGGCGTGGTTACTCCACCGCCGGGGGATTCACCTGCTCTTGAACCTCTTCTTCTTCGCCGACCTCCTGCGCCTCCGACTCATCCACCAATCTCATCGGGCCCTTTCTTTTTGAGGTCGAAGCGGGTCCCCCGCGGTTGGCCGTACCACCCGACCCTGTGAGTGACTCAAAACTCGCATCCGGAAGCGGGGGGACCCTCTGATCGATCTCTCGTTCGGGAGACGGCGTAAAAGCAACTACATCCGAGTCTCCTCCAGTTTTGATCTGGCCGCAAGCCATGAGATAATGGGAGAAGAAATAGAACTTTACCTTGAAAGCAGATCGAATGAGCCTCGAAAGAGCGGCGGGAAACTGTTGCAGATCGGAGCAGTTCGACGCTTTATATGTTAAAACAGTGAAATGAGTGCTGAGGGTGACCCCCTATTTATAAAGGGTGAAAAGGTAACGTCTCGAAACGCGAAACGATGCCATTATTACCCCGAACACGCCACCTCCCTCAAAGGTCACGTCGCATTAAATGCGGCGTCAGATCGAGGAACTCAAAAGACGCGCCTCATCATCAAGGCGACGGTTCGATTTTAACAGTCACGACGGTTCCCCTACCCAATGCCAGATCGATGAAATTACCACTGAGAAAATTCACACTGGTAATTTGGGGGGCCTCTGATATGGCATAATGGTACAAGGCCACGTGGCCGCCCCCGGTTGGTGCCACGTGGACCCTTGCGCCAACCTAGACAAACCAGGAGCAACTTTTCCGGACAGATCGTCAGATCGATGTATGGTCCGCAGGTCATCAGATCTACGTGAGGCCATTAGATCGATTCACATCGCTTGATCGTCAGGTCAGCTGATCGATTTTAATACCCAGGTCATCAGATCGGGACGCCCCTCTCCTATGAGGAAACACACAACATTAAGGATCCCGGAAGGCAATATCGATCTCCGGATCGATATCATACGTCACCGGACACCCGAATACTGTAAAGCACTACTGTCGGGACATGTGTACCCTCCTCATTCCCTGGAACAGGCGTACTACGGCTCATTAATGACCGTCAGTCCCTGCTTTTACCCAAAAGGGAAAGAAGGTACAAACGACCCGCCTCAAGCCGGTTCCATCATCCGACATCCAGATCGACGACTGGCAACGCCATTAATGCACACCTACAGTACACACATTACTGTGTCATTTGGCCATGGCTATAAATACTCGCCCTTTGAACAGTAGTTGGTAAGCCTTTACTACGCATTCAATTGCATTTATTCTCTCTCTATAGAGCTCCATTACTGACTTGAGCGTCGGAGTGCCAAACTTAGGTAAAACCCCAAGTCCCCCAGTTTGGTACTTAGCTCACGTCTGTTAGTGCTTTCAGGTCGATAAGAACCCACTCAAATAAATTCTTGACTGATTGACCCATATCTGACAGCCAGATCGACCACGTCAGATCGACCAGATTTGAGCCAGATCAGTTTGGCGCCGTCTGTGGGAAACTTTTTCACATCGACCTAGAAAAAAAAGCCCTTTCATCCTCTTTTCAACACCATGGTTAACACGAAGAACACCTACCGAGAAGAGGACATGGAGGAAGTAGCCAAAGGCAGGCATGATCACAACGTGCCGCTTGGCAACACCTCCACTGCTCCTCCGATCGGACCCAGCGCCAACTCTTCCATTCCTCAGCCGGACGCGGTTCCCCGGATCACGGTCACCCAGGCGGACCTAGATGCCTTCCTCGATCAGTGGCGGATCGAGCTCGAGCGAGCCCAGACGGAGGGCCGCGAACCCAGGCGCCCCGAGCTCCCAAGGGCCAGCCCAGCCACCACCATACCTAGCCCGTTGGAGGGCAACACGTTGGCCCCCACCATCCAAGCATACGGGAACCCGGTTCCCTATGTCTTCCAGCCACTAGATGGGCGATCGGCTCAAATCATCTGGGGCCTTAGTCCTCAGATCGGAGCTGGGCAGGTCCAAGAATTCGCTCCGTCGCCGTCGCCGCCACCCCCCGCGGCGAGCAAAGAAGTTCCCCGCAAGGGCCACGGGGACTCCGACCATCCCAGCCGTAACCACCGCGGCAAACGCGTGGTCGACGAGGACAATGAAGAATTCGACGATCTCCGAGCTCGGATCCCAGCTCGATCCTCTAGGGAGGAAGCCGCCAGGATCGCCGCCGCTCGCGCTGGGAGAGAGCAGGTCCAAGGTGTAGACCCACCGCGGAGACGGGTCCAAGACCGCCTGGGTGACCGTGGCTCCCACGTCACCCAGAGGCAGGTCGACCTCCGAGAGGGACTGAACCGACGCCCTCTCCGTTACCACAGCGACAGGGAGGAAGCTTCCCCCTTCTGCGAAGATATTCTCCGCACGACCTGCGATGGAGATCGAATTCCGACCGGCCTACCCATGTATAACGGGACCACCGATCCCGAAAAACATGTGACGGCCTTCGAGAACCGGATGCTGCTACATTCCCACCCGCAGCAGATTTGGGCCAAACACTTCGTCACCAAGCTGACGGGCCCTGCGCAGGATTGGTTCATCCGTCTGCGGCCTCGGTGCATATCGACCTACAACCGATTTGTAGATCGATTCACGGCGCACTTCTCCTCGATGTCCGAGGAGAAGCTACCACCCTCCTATCTCAACAGCATCTACCAGAAAGAGGGCGAGTCCTTGCGAGATTTCATGACTCGCTTTTCGAGAGAAGTGGTTCGGGTCGAGAACCCGACGATGGATACTTTACTTTCCGTAGTCCATCGAGCCCTTCGTAACCGCCTTTGGGCCGATGAGATCGTCAGGGTCGGGCCCCGCAACCTGACAGAAATACAAGATATCGCCCACGGCTTCATGCGCGTTGAGGAGATCGCCCTCGCGCATGGACCTCCGCCCGATCTGAGAGGCAGGTCATTGGGTCCAGCTCGCCCCAACACCGGAAAGGGAGTGAGCAAAAGAAAATCAAGGGGAAAGTCGACCAACCGACCCAGGTCGACCGATGAAACTACGTCCCCTTGACCAAGTCCATAGACCAAATCTACGTGGTCATGGACCAAAGCCTTCTGAAGAAACCAAAGCCATCCGAGAGGGCCCGAAGGCTGAGAAATCGGGAAAGTTCTGTGGCTACCATCAACAATGGGGCCACACGACCGCGGAATGTAACGCCCTCCGTGATGAGATCGAAAGACTCATTCAAGGAGGGCATCTGAAGGATTTTGTTCAACGCATCGACCACTACTCTGAGAAGGCGGGGAGGTCGAGCGATCGCAACCGGTCCAGGTCTAGATCTCCCCCTAAACGATCTGGGAAGCAGCCACTGGAAAGAGCTGAAGACAATCCCCCTACTCACGGCAAGATCTATATGATAGCCGGGGGGTACGAGGGCGGCGACTCCAGTGCAGCTCGAAAGAGGAACATCAGGCGAGCAGCTCGAGAGTTCATTGGCCCCCACGAAGAGGTCTTCCAGATCGATCAGGGTAGAGAGTGGGAAAGGCAGGAGGTTAGCTTTAGTGAGAGTGATAGCCGCCCGGGCCCCCATCGGGAAGGTGATACGCCTAGCTGTCCGATGGTGGTGACCTTAGGCGTGGCTAATTATGATGTAACCAAATGCCTAGTTGATAATGGAAGCAGCTCGAATATTATCCCCTTACTCGACTCTTGTAAAAATGAAGTTGCATAACCTAAAGCTCGATCCAATCCGAACACCGTTTTCCGGGTTCGGTGGATCGGAAGTCATACCGTTAGGGTGCATCCGACTCCTCACCTCGATGGGAACATCCCCCAAGAGGGTGACCCAGGAGGTCGAGTACGTCATCGTCAATATACCCCTAGCGTATAACATGATCTTCGGCCGACCTGGCCTTAATCAGTTCAAAGCAATCATCTCAACGTACCATCAAAAGCTGAAAATGCCCACCCCGAACGGGGTCGGAGAGGTGATTTGCGATGTCATGGACAGTTGGGCTTGTTACGCCATCGTCCTCAAAAAGCCATCCGAAAAAGAGGCAGAGGAAGAGCTCGACCTCCAGACCTATGCTGACGGGGAGATCGAGCTACCCACGAAAGAGAGCGAAGCGGAGAGATCCCGAGCAGCTCGAAAAAGAAAGACCAGCGAGCGGCTCGAGCCCTCGGAAGAGCTAAGAGAAATCGCCCTGATCCTTGGAGACAGCAATAAAACCCCCAAGATAGGGGCGAACATGCACCCCCAACATGAGGTCATGATGATAGAATTCCTGAGAGACAACTCGGATATTTTCGCTTGGGCAGCCAAGGATCTGATCGGCGTCGATCCGAAGGTGATTTGCCACCGGCTCGGGATCGATCCATCGGTCAAGCCCATCAAACAAAAGTTAAGACCTCAAAGCCGAGCTCGTAACTATATCATTGAGGCGGAGGTCAATAAACTCCTCGACGCTGGATACGTTACTCCAGCTCAATACGTTGACTGGTTGTGCAACGTAGTCCTCGTGCAAAAAACGGGTGGGAAATGGAGAATGTGCAACGACTTCACCGACCTCAACAAGGCATGCCCGAAAGACCCGTATCCGTTGCCCCGCATCAACCAGCTCGTCGACTCGATAGCTGGATGCGAGATGCTCAGCATGATGGATGCCTTCCAAGGATATTACCAGATCTCTATGGCCCCCGAAGATCGGAAGCATACAACTTTCATCGTGGTAAAGGGAATATACTGCTTCAAGGTCATGCCCTTTGGGCTAAAGAACGCGGGAGCCACGTACCAAAGGTTGGTCAACTTGATGTTTAAGGATGAGATCGGGAAAACCATGGAGGTCTACGTCGACGACATGATCGTGAAGAGCCGATGGGCGTACCATCATCTAGATCATCTGCGCAGATCGTTCGAGATCTTACGGCAATATGGGATGAAGCTCAACCCTGAGAAGTGCACGTTTGGGGTCGAATGAGGGAAGTTCTTGGGGTATATGGTGAGCCAACGGGGCATCGAGGCCAATCCCACCAAGATCCAGGCCATCCAGATCATACCACGACCTCGGTGCATCAACCAGGTCCAATCACTCGTAGGACGGATAATCTCCCTCAATCGGTTCATATCGCGATCGTCAGAACGAAACCTCCCGTTCTTCAAAGTTTTAAGGAATCTCAAAAAATTCGAGTGGAACGAAGAATGCGACCGAGCATTAGATCAATTGAAAGAGTACCTGGCCTCTCCACCATTGCTGGCCAAGCCAAATGAGGGAAAGACCTTGTACCTCTACCTGTCCCTGTCTAACGAGACCTTCAGCTCGGTCTTGGTCGCCATTCGAGATCGAAAACACCTACCGATCTACTACCTGAGCAAGATCCTGCACGGTGGGGAATGGAACTATCTCGAGATCGAGAAATTCGTGTTCGCCCTCACGCACGCAGCCCGGAAGCTACGTCCGTACTTCCAGGCCCATCCCATAGTTGTCCTAACAGATCAGCCGCTTAGGCAGGTGTTATCCAAACCCGATGTGTCGGGTCGACTGATGAAATGGGCGATCGAGTTAAGTCAGCATGACATCACCTACCAACCCCGGGCCGCCCAACAAGCTCAAGTTCTGGCTGACTTTCTAGTCGAAAAGAACACCAACTCGATGGAGATCGTCCGTACCTCGCCTAGTTGGACCATGTACACGGATGGTTCATCGACCTCTCAAGGAGGGGGAGTGGGCATATCCCTTATAAACTCAGACGGACTACAGCTCGATTTCGCCATTAAGCTCGATTTTAAAGCGACAAACAACGAAGCTGAGTACGAAGCACTGGTGGCAGGGCTAAGGTATGCCACGGAGAACCAGATCGATAGGTTAGCCGTTGTAACTGACTCCCAGCTCGTCGCGGGCCAAGTCAACGGCACGTACGAAGCTCGGGAAGAGTCCATGGCAGCGTATCTCGAAATGGTGAAAGAGCTGGCCTCGAAGCTGAAAGAGTTCAAAATCGAACAGGTCCCTCGCGAAGAGAACGGTCGAGCTGATGCCCTATCAAAATTGGCTAACGGATTCCAAGGAACAAAGGATGCGACCATCTCGTTCATGGTCTCGGGGGGCCGTGCGATCGATGAAGGAAAGGTCGAGATCGCCACCATCGATCTGCCGGAGCCTTGCTGGATGGACGATCTAATCGCTTACCTCAAAGATGGGCTTTTGCCCCAAAATCGAACTGAGGCCAAGAGAATAAAATATCGATCTCTGCTCTATATGATAGATCATGAAGGCAGGTTGTTCAAAAAATCCTTCATCGGTCCCCCGCTAAGGTGCCTACGACCTAGCCAAGCCCAAGATGTCCTGGAAGAAGTCCATGAGGGATGTTGCGGAAACCATTCCGGAGGTCGAGCTCTAGCTCGAATGATCTTAAGGAGTGGGTATTTTTGGCCGACTATGGTGTGGGATGCGAAGATCCACTCTAGGAAATGCCCCAAGTGACAAAAACACGGCAACCTAATCCACACTCACCCGACGTCCATGATACCGACTGATGTGTGTTGGCCCTTCGACCAATGGGGGATCGACATCATCGGCCCCTTCCCCTTGGCACCCAGACAGAAAAAGTTTGCCATAGTATGTGTCGAGTACTTCTCAAAGTGGGTCGAGGCCGAGGCAGTCCCCAAAATTACTGATGTAGTGATAAGAAATTTTCTCTGGAAGAATATAATCTGCCGTTTTGGGGTTCCGAGGGTACTCATCTGTGACAATGGTCCTCAATTTCGATCTGAGAATACCAAGAGCTATTGTCGGGACCTTGGAATCGACCTCAGATTCACTACAGTTGGTCATCCGCAAGCAAATGGCCAAGCTGAAGTCACCAACCGAATCATTATCCAAAATCTCAAGACCCGCCTTGATGCCAAACTGGGGGCATAGGCGGACGAGCTCGATGGCGTACTATGGGCATATCGAACTACCCCGCAGACAGCCACGGGACAAACACCATACTCTCTGGTTTACGGATCCGAAGCCGTCATCCCATCGGAGTTGTTGCACGAAACCGCTCGTGTATCGTAATACCAGCTCGACCGGAATACAGGATCAGAGCTGAAGATCTAGATGTGATTGAAGAAAGCAGGGAACACGCCTATAAGAAGCTCAAACAGTACAAGGCAGCGGCGGCTCGATCATACAACAAACACGTGAAGCCCAGATCATTTCAGATCGGCGACCTAGTGTTAAAAAAGGTCGAAGTCTTGCAGCATGTCGGAAAACTTGAGCCTAACTGGGAAGGACCCTACCGCGTCACGGAGATCGGGAAAAACATGGCCTACCGGCTCAAAGACATGGCCGGGGAGCCATTACCCAGACCGTGGAATGCGCACAACTCGAAGAAATTTTACACTTAGCTTTCAAATTATTTCAAGTTGTAACGGTTAAGGCGGTTGAATTCGCCTGAGAATCGATCTCTATTCAGTAAATTAAAATACATGTTTGGGAACGACATCCGATTGGAGTCAATACATAATCCTGTACCAGGTTACTATCCCCTCGGGTAAGCTCTCATTCGACCTACGGTCATGAGTCGAGGTGGGAGCGAACCCCCCCCCAATCCAATCGCTAGAGATCGAGATCCAATGAGGTCGTTTTCAGACCCAACGAGATCCTAAAAATCCTAACGTATTGGGTGATTTTAAATCATTGTTAGAGATCGAGATCCAATGAGGTCGTTTTCAGACCCAACGAGATCCTAAAAATCCTAACGTATTGGGTGATTTTAAATCATTGTTAGAGATCGAGATCCAGTGAGGTCGATCTTAGACCCCAAAGAGATCCTGAAAATCCTAACGAATTTAATGTATTCAAACGGCATTAGAGATCTAGATCCAACGAGGTCATTTTTAAGACCCATAGAAATCCTAAAAAATCCTAACGAACCTAAAGATCCAGAGATCCAAGGAGATCGTTTTAGATCCGATGAGATCCAGAGATTAATGGTTATCAAAAAATTAATGATCCAGAGATCCAAGGAGATCGTTTTAGATCCGATGAGATCCAGAGATTAATGGTTTTCAAAAATTAATGATCCTAAGATCCAAGAAGATCGTTTTAGATCCAATGAGATCCAGAGATTAATGGCTTTCAAATCTCCGTTAGAGATCGAGATCCGATGAGGTCGTCTTTAGACCCAAAGAGATCCTAAAAATCCTAACAGACCTAATTATCCAGAGATCCAACGAGATCGATTTAGATCCGAAGAGATCTAGAGATTAATGATCTTCAGAGAAAGATCCTAAGATCCAATGAGATCGATTTAGATCCGATGAGGTCCAGAGATCGATCCGATGAGGACGCAGTAAGGTAAAAGGACCAAGGAAAAAATGCGAACGCCCGAGATTAGATCGACATCCAAACGAGATCAAATAGCGTGACGAACCTATCGATCCGAAAGCGATAAAAATCTAGCTAAAGGGTAAGCAAAACCTGGATCGACAAACCATGCGCATGCCAGATCGAACGAATACTCAACTTGCGAAGCAAAAGAAGTATGAAACAAAGTTCATTCATGCGAAAAATAGACCCCCCAAAATTGGAAGGGTTCGATTCTACCTAGCGCATCGAGCTCACCACGCGACGTGGCTCGATGGGCGAATGTTCAAAACAACAAAATTAAAGCAAATATTCACCTAGCCACAACCCCGGCTAGTAGGTCGGATTTAATGTTTTGGAATTGAGGGTTCAATCTAATCAAGCTCAACAGGAGCAGAGGATTCCCTACCAGATCCGGTCCGCGACCCGTCGAACTCACGGAGAGGAGGAAGGAGATGCTCGACCTCGACCGGCTGTGGCAGTTCGCACTCCACACGGCTCTTCGATCTCTTGGCCTTAGCAATTTCTATAGCATGGCCATACTTATGGGTCGCCCAATCGATCTGAACGGGCTCCTCCTCCTCCTGCTCCTGCTCAGTAGCTCCGGGATCAACCAGGAGAGGACCTATTGTGTTGAAATTGAACTCCGGAGGGAAGATGTTTTGGGCCTTGAGCTGGTTCACACATATCTGGAACCCTTCGGCCAGGTCGCCCTCGCCAACGATCAGGCTCGCCTCTTCAAAACCAGGGCCCTCCATGAACTCCCGCACCACGTAACGCTCGATCTCGAGCTTATACCGTTGCAGGTCGGAGGCAGCCTTCTGGATCCTCGACCGGGCAAGGTCGAAAACCTCAGCCCTACCCTCTTCCTTCGAAGCAGCCTGGGCATCTTCAAGCTGCTTGGCAAACTCCTCTCTCATCCTAGCCAGCTCTTGCTCGTGGCTTTTCTCCACCATCGCCAGTGCCTCATTAGAACTCTGAAGCTGAACCTCCATCGATTCCTTCTCCTCGGTCCGGACCCGCTTCTCCTCTCTAGCTTTGCGGAGTTCGTCTTCGAGCTGCAGGAAAGCATCAGGGTTCATCGAGGCGAGCTAGGCCTTTGCCGTCTGGTACTTCTCCTTGTACCTTAGCTTGCCGGCCTTAAAGACCTCCGCCTCCTGGATCGAATTGACCAATACAGGGAGGACATCCTGAAGAAGGGGCGAGGGTCAGAACGAATTTAAGTGAGATCGATGGAGAAAGCAATGAAGAAAAAATACTAACGCAAAAAAGCCCCCTGGCGGCCTTAGCCCTCTTCTGATCGAAAGATCTTGTGAAGGAGAGCTTCTTCTGTTCATCGATGATGCATCCAGTGTTGAACAAGGCCGATATCAGGTCGATGTCCGGGGTACCAAAAGCAAGATGACGCTTCGATCCGTCTGCCTTCTCTAGCTCGAGTCCGGCTGGCCATTGGGGAAGTGGGGTCGTTGGGAAATCCATCAACTCAGCTTCTTCATCCTATTCCTCAGATTCTTCGACCTGGCGAGCTGTCTCACTAAGGGGCCTCTTTCCCACACCGTGCCTTGCCTGAACAAACTGGGCATAAGGGTCAATGTCTTCATCAAAATAAATGTCTAAATGATCTAAATTTATATCGACCTCTTCCTGACCCCCTGAAGGCCCAGCCAGATTGACGAACTCCTGACCACGAGCTGGCTCCGTCGCCACGTTCTGAACAACCTGGGGAGGGCCTTGATCATGCAGCTCCTTTCTGAACCCCTCCTGATGGACTCGCTGTGCGTCAGGAAGAGCATTGAGAATCGAACGGGCTGCGTCGACCACGGGCTGCATCTCAGCGGCTGTAGCCTCCCTTTGACGCCATGCCCTCATCAGTGCAGCTCAAGACATGATTAGCACCCGAAGATCTGAAGATCGAATAAAACCAAAATCAGATCGATAATAATGAGGAAAATTCACTATTAAAAAGGACCCTGATCGAGGTGGGGTCCGGTCAAAGCAGGAGCATACCAAGACGGAAGTTCCTCCGACGGGTTCCAAGGATAATGCCCGCTTCGACCAGATGCCCCGTCCTCGTCAGGTTTGTGTGGTCAAGAAGGCCCAAACGAGGAAGCAGATCGAAATGGTCATGGAGCCAGGAGGTCGATCTAGTCGGAAGACGCTTCGGATCATCAGATCCCCACGTAGTTCGGAATGAGGGGGCGACGGGGAGGTCGACGAAGAAGAACTTGGACTTCCAGTCCACCCCGTGCGACGACGATGGGATCGATACCATCTTTCGATTGGGCTTTGACAGAAGGTTAAAGTAGCCAGGGCCAGATTTTACAGCACTATTCAAAGTAAAAAACTCTCCGAAATCTTCGAACTCTGGCGCGAACCCCAAGCACTTCACGATTATCATCATGCAGTGAACCAAGGAGAACGAATTTGGGGTCAGCTGGGCAGGACACATATTGAATCAGACGAGAAGATTGGAAACGATCCGCGGCAAAGGAAGACGCAGGCCGTACTTGACTGCATGGTAATACAACCCAATCGATCTCGGCCTCAGAGGGTTGCCCACAGTCTCCCCAGTCACCGGCATTCGAACCACATACTGGGGGCCCAAACCCAGCTTTCTCACTACTTCCGCAAACTCCGTAGGGGTCATCTTGGTTGCCCTCTGCGTCACATAGGTTAGAGTGCGGTAGACATGGCGTGGTTGCTCCACCGCCGGGGGATTCACCTGCTCTTGAACCTTTTCTTCTTCGCCGACCTCCTGCGCCTCCGACTCATCCACCAATCTCATCGGGCCCTTCCTTTTTGAGGTCGAAGTGGGTCCCCCGCGATTGGCCGTACCACCCGACCCTGTGAGTGACTCAAAACTCGCATCCGGAAGCGGGGGGACCCTCTGATCGATCTCTCGTTCGGGAGACAGCGTAAAAGCAACTACATCCGAGTCTCCTCCAGTTTTGATCTGGCCGCAAGCCATGAGATAATGGGAGAAGAAATAGAACTTTACCTTGAAAGCGGATCGAATGAGCCTCGAAAGAGCGGCGGGCAACTGTTGCAGATCGGAGCAGTTCGACGCTTTGTATGTTAAAACAGTGAAATGAGGGCTGAGGGTGACCCCCTATTTATAAAGGGTGAAAAGGTAACGTCTCGAAACGCGAAACGATGCCATTATTACCCCGAACACGCCACCTCCCTCAAAGGTCACGTCGCATTAAATGCGGCGTCTGATCGAGGAACTCAAAAGACGCGCCTCATCATCAAGGCGACGGTTCGATTTTAATAGTCACGACGGTTCCCCTACCCAATGCCAGATCGATGAAATTACCACTGAGAAAATTCACACTGGTAATTTGGGGGGCCTCTGATATGGCATAATGGTACAAGGCCACGTGGCCGCCCCCGGTTGGTGCCACGTGGACCCTTGCGCCAACCTGGACAAACCAGGAGCAACTTTTCCGGACAGATCGTCAGATCGATGTATGGTCCGCAGGTCATCAGATCTACGTGAGGGCATTAGATCGATTTACACATCGCTTGATCGTCAGGTCAGCTGATCGATTTTAATACCCAGGTCATCAGATCGGGACGCCCCTCTCCTATGAGGAAACCCACAGCATTAAGGATCCCGGAAGGCAATATCGATCTCTAGATCAATATCATACGTCATCGGACACCCGAATACTGTAAAGCACTCCTGTCGGGACACGTGTACCCTCCCCATTCCCTGGAACAGGCGTACTACGGCTCATTAATGACCGTCAGTCCCTGCTTTTACCCAAAGGAAAAAGAAGGTACAAACGACCCGTCTCAAGCCGGTTCTATCGTCCGACATCCAGATCGACGACTGGCAACGCCATTAATGCACACCTACAGTACACACATTACTGTGTCATTTGGCCATGGCTATAAATACTCGCCCTTTGAACAGTAGTTGGTAAGCCTTTAATACGCATTCAATTGCATTTATTCTCTCTCTATAGAGCTCCATTACTGACTTGAGCGTCGGAGTGCCAAACTTGGGTAAAACCCCAAGTCCCCCAATTTGGTACTTAGCTCATGTGTGTTAGTGCTTTCAGGTCGATAAGAACTCACTCAAACAAATTCTTGACTGATTGACCCATATCTGACAGCCAGATCGACCACGTCAGATCGACCAGATGTGAGCCAGATCAGAGTTTTTATGTTGTTTGTGGTGTATGTGTTTGGCGAAAGTTTGTTATCTTAGTTTGAGTTGGGGTAGTTGTGTTCTCAGAATGAAGTTTAGTGTTTGATTTAATAGTATTTTGGCTAAAGGATTGTCCTGTGCAATCATGTGGATATAAAATTAATTGAAGTGCTAGTTTTCTTGAGCTGGTCATGAAAATCTATGCGTTCTGATTTTGAATTTCCAAATGTTTTACTTGCTTTGAACTTTCTACGATAGAGATATATTTGTGGTAGGTTTCTTTCAGTGCTGAAAGTGCCGACATTGAGAGCTCGGTGAATCTTGAAAGGAAAATGCAGTGTATGAAATATTTGTTCCGTTGAGCAGGGAATTATTTATGTAGTTTCTATTAAGCTTCACTCTAACTCCTACCTCTTAGGTGTGTGATTCCGCTTTGACTAAAAGCCTAAGGGGGTCTTGATTCAAAGTGTCTAGGTACCATGGAAGGAGGGCTAACTGAAAGGTAACACTTTCTTAGTTGACTTAAAGTGACACCATACCCAAGTTCCAGAGAATGAGCCAAAGGTGATCTATTTTTTTCTTTTATACATGTTATTGGTACTACTCTAATGTGCCACACCTAATATTATTTTTTCCTTTTGGACAGGTGATCCGGCTCAAATTTGGTCGATCCGAGTTATCGAACTAGGTGGCAGGTTTGGGTCGATCAATTAAGAATTTGTATGAGTGGGCTCTTTATCGATATGAAAACACTAGCACGCGTAAGCTAGAAGGCCAAAGCTGGGGGACTGGAGGTGTGGTCCAGTTTTAGCACTCCAACGTTCAAGTCAGTATTGGGTTCTTAGTGAGAGAAATAAATGCAATAAGTGAAAAAATAAATGCTCTTGAATGCCTACCAATAATTGTTCACGGGAGGAGTATTTATAGTCTTGGCCAATTAACACAGTAGTGCGTGTACCACAATTATGCATTAATTGCGCTGCCGACAATCGACCTAATGGTCGGATGCTGGAGTTGGCCAAGCGGAGGTCGGTCGTACCTTCTTTCCCCTTTTGGTATAGACAGGTGCAGGTAGGGATGTAAACGAACAGAGCCGAGCAGAACCTTAGCTATTTTTTAAGGTTCGAGTTGGATTCGAGGGGTATTTTAATGAACCCGAACTCGAGCCCGAACCTGACGAACCTTGGAAAATAAGGTTCGAGTTCGGCTCGAGCCAGGGTTCGGTTCGAGTTCGGCTTGTGTTATTCGAGGGTTCGTGGGCCCGTGGCCTAGTTCAGAGAAGCAACAAGGAGTAGAAGAGAAGAATTCAATATTACATCCCAATATCTGGTTTATTATTCAGAATAAGTGAATAACATAAAAATTACAACAAAGATTAACTGCAATATAGCAAAACATTCTGCAATTTCTGATCTGAGATAAAAATACCCAAAATTTGGAATCTAAACCTAATACTAAATTATACAATGATTTACAAAATTATAGTTACTTGGAGACTGAAAATGCAGTGGTGGAAGCGCGGGTAGACGGTGGAGAGGTGGGTGAGCGATGACTACTATGGAGGTGGGTATCGCAGCGGAGGGCGACGGTTCAACGTGGAAACAGTCGCGGTTTGATGCCCCAACTTTTCGGCCGTAAAGGTATGACGTATGTGTTTACGTAATTGCGCATTTAAATTATTTAATTATGTAATTAATTGTTTATTATACTTATAATTTTAATTATTTTTATTTCGTACATTTTAATGAACATATTTTAAAATGGAATTTAATATTATAATTAAATTATGAATTTTAATTGAATTCTTGAATGCTTTGCACTTGACTGATATGATCGCGTGTCGTTCCTATTCGAGTTGAATTCGAAATTCTGTGAAAATTTAGTATGTTGTAGATTTATGTGTTATGAACATGTCTATATGCTCATTTCATGTTTTTGATCTCATTTGATGCAGTAATTAATTTTATTTTGGGAACGAGACCAAAACGGGGGCTAAAGAGCATTTAGCGCACCTTTGGTTCGGGTGACATATCTTGAGCTCGGGAACTCGGATTCGAGTTCCGTCACTCCGCTGAACTTGTATCGAAGATTCGGGTTTAATGGAACAAGCCTCATATTTTTCTAAACACGTTTGGACTTCCGAAATTTCACCGAAAAACTGATCTCGCTCCTAAATGACCACCCTTAGCTTTAATAGCCATAACTTAACCCAAACCTCACCAAACTTGAACCCTAGTTTACCTAACTCACTCCCCTACACCTCACATCAGCCCCAAACCGAGATCACTCCAAGAAATAAAGGAAAATCAGCTGCAAACTTGGAGAAACCCTTGTTTTCCCGTCACTTTCTTTCACCAAGAGGATATTGAGCTCATATCTTCATTTTTCTTCATCATCTTCAAGAGGTGAGTTCATATTTGTGTTTGGCATCATTATGTGGTCATTTTCATCCATAAGTTTCAGATTTTAACTTGGATTTGATATGCTTTTGGAGCAAGATATGAATAGTAAGCGTTAGGATGAAATTTGAACTCATATGCTTTCTCTTGTGATTTCTGTTGAATTGATGACATTTATGTGACCACATGAGCTTCATTTAGAATTTTATGGACTTGAATTAGATGGTGGTTGAGTGTGTTCAATGTTACCATTAATGAACTTGAGTTTATGAACTTGAAATGGGGGATTTTTGGCAAAACCGAACTGCCGTCATGGTTGATTTAAACTGCTGTCATTGCTGCGTTGTGGCTGCTATTTCTTGTGCATTTTGGCATGAATTTATTCTTGAGTTTGGCCCTTAATTTGCTGTTTATGCCTGCTTTGCTGTTGTTGAGTTTTACCCTGTTTTCCCTGCCCTGGATCCGATGCCTGCTGCTGTTGGTTTTTCGCGCCTGCAACATTCTCCCCGGACTGGGAGAATTAAGCTTTGAAAGTCCCCGGCCGGGGACTTACCTCCAAAGAATTTCCAGTAGCATTTTACCCAGCCGGGGAATGTTGAAGAAAACATTTTCCCCCCGGCGGGGAACTTCTCATTTGAATTTTAATTGCTGCATTTTTTGTTACTGTGCGTGCTTGTGTTGTATATATATATAGTACATGCATGGCTGTATGATTGAGTTTGTGTGCATTTGTTTTGTGTGTAGTGGTGCATGCATGTACATATATATATTGTGTATTATTTGTGGTGTGTGCATATAATCTGTACATATTATATACATATATATATATATGCATGTGTACGTATATATAAATGTGTGCAACTAATGTATATATATTATATATAATTAATGTGTTTATATTATATAAATATATATGCATGTGTGTACGTACATATAAATATAATTATATGCATGGCTATTATATATATATATATTAGATATTATACATGCATGTGTATATGTGTGTATATATATATATATATATATTACGTAATATGAGTATTGTTTATTTAGTATTATTTAATATATATTGTATTTATTCTTTGATTATGAGATTAATTTGTTATCTAATTTCCGATCATGATTTGAAAGCCTTATTTGTTCATTTTATAATTGTAGACTTGATATATTTGAGTTGTACTTGTTATATGAAATTCTCGACTTGAATTGCTATGAATTATGAAACGGTTGAGAGTGAAACTATCATGTATTGAATGTACTTAAATGAATTTCTTGATAATGTGACTTCATAACATCATTTTACTTTTTATGCGTTTCATATCATTATCATTGCATCGCCGTGCGTCGAATTTGGTCATTTTGAGTCTCACTTCACCTCTTTTGCACAGATTTTGGTCCGAACGGAGACGAGGCCGATCAGTGAGGCTCTTGCACCGTTCCTTTGGTTTTCAGGTGGGTCTCTCTTCTACTTAGTTAAAAGGCCCGATATATTCCCAATGTGTAACGTTTTAAGCCAAATTATTATACGTATATATCGACTCTTTTGAAGAGTCTATGATTTTGAACGTATAGCCTTTTCATTATTGAATACCCTACCTATTGTTTTGGCGAGACATGATTGATTGCACTGAATTGGGGCCCTGAGACTTAGTGTACGTGGCTAACCGGGGAAGCACGGGCTGACGGTGAACCCGTACACTAGTTTCACCAAAACTACGACGATACCGGCCCTCGCTAGGAGGTTTAACAAGGAGTGGGAACCGGGCTTTTGGGGATTCATGTACCCCACTAGCCATAATGATTGAGGTGGCCGGGCCTTGCAAACCCGTCCACCTCCCGGAGGAAAAAGGAGTTTAATTGGATGATTATGAATGATCGAATGATTATGACTGATCGATTGATTGTGCACGAAAGATTATGTGTGAAAACCTAATGAATACTTTAATGATTACACAAGGTCAAGGTTGGAGATTTAGCCTTCTCGCCGGGCTCATGAATAACCTATTGATTGAATATGACCGTTATAATCCCGTCTGATGACTTTCTTGTTTTACCTACTTTGGAAAAGTTCGAAAACCTCTTTCGGGATTATAACTTGCATGAACGTGTTTAATTTCCGCGATATTCATATATTATGCCCCGTTTTTATACCCGCCAGTCCCCTTTGGACTGAACCCGTTTGCTTTCAGTTGTTTTGTGCAAGTTTGGGATTGCTAGGCGGGAATTTGAGTCCTTCGAGTCTTGTATTCGAGTCTAGCACTTCTTTTAGGTTTCACATACACTCATATCATATTATTTTTGTATATTGATTAGGAATACTTGAGCGTACTTTATAGATTGAGCCGTGGTGGCTTTTGAACACTTGCATTTATTTTGGAGCTTGAAAGCTCGTCGTATATATTATGATCATGCATAGCTTCCACGTTCATAGCTTACTTTGTTCTTTATTTCATTTCATTTTTGAATGGTTAAGGGTTAGCCCCGCCTAGCATAGCGAGCGTGTTGTGTCCCCATTCGCCTTGACGTGGCACGTGTATGGACCCTCCATTTCATATACGGGTCGGGTCTTGGTGCGGGGGATGTGGTGTCTCACGCTCGGGCGCTACACGCGGTGGTGAGTGGCGGTGGAAACGGATCTAGGACTTGGGCGGTGTCGGCATAGAGATGAGCTCTGGAAACGAAGGTGGGACTTTTATGGCGGTTGAGAAAATTCTTTTTTGGTCCTAGGTTATTTCTTTGAGTTTGAAATAAGAGGAGAGAGGGGATATAATCGTTAGACATTTAATAGGTATTTGTTTTTCTAATATATAATGTTATTTTATATAATTAATAATATATATAATAAATATTTTATTTTTTATTAAAATATTAAGGTTCGCGACCAGCTCGCAAACCCAAATTTTAGGAAGAAAGGGTTCGAGTTTGGTTCGTTTAGGGCACGAATCGAGCCAGAGTTTGGTTCGGGTTTGACTACCTCGAATTCGAGCCCGAACCTTTATTGATTCGGATCGTTAGGCTCGCAAACGGGCTCGTCTCGTTTACATCCCTAGGTGAAGGAGGGCATTGAATGCTCCTTAGTACACTTGTCCTAGGGATTGAGAGGTCCACACGTGTCCCGGCAAAGATGATTTATGGCATTTTGGTGTCTGGTGACGTGGAGCATCGATTAGGGGATCGACATTCTACTACCCATACCAAGATAAGTCAGGTTTTGAGTCGACCTAGGAATAGTTCGGTCGAGGTCGTAGTGCAACGTGGTCAGATCGATATGACCATTGATATCCCCGTTATAGGTAGGCCATCGGGAGGGCTGGGGTCGACCATTCGACCTGAAGCGGGTTTGGTGCCACGTGGCTGTTTATGGGTTATCCAGATTGGCACGGGGTCCACGTGGCTCCCGGGAGCGCGTGCCACGTGGCCCATTGGATTTATGCCATGTCAACAGGTATGGAGCATAATAATGTGCATGAAATACCATGTTGTAGTGCTTAGAGGGGATCAAGCATTTATATGCTTCCGTGTTGTGAACTTGACATCCTTGAAGAGTGAAAATGATGGAGAAATAAAGGAGAGTTATGTGATATGTTTATCCTTTTGTATAACTTTACAATCTTGAAATGTTGCAAATTATAATTTTTTTTTTTTTTTTTTTGTGCAGCTTGGTTGGTTGATGTAGCTAACTATTCTGTTTTTATATGAATTACGCATCAACATCCTTGTCATATCTAAAAGCCGTGAAGGAAAGATATTAGGAGAAAAGGGTTAAATACAATGGTTTTCTAGACGTCATGAAAGATATCAAGGCTCAAAGGTAGAACCTTGCTCTTATTTTTCATTGTTAATGAGAATTCATTTACTTAATTAGTTAATTTAGGTTTGTAGTCGTACCCTATTTATTCTCTTTGGTTGGTGTGCTTATAGAATTGGTACACTTGATGTTATACGTAAAGTGAAGGAATTGTTTAAAGGTGAGCGAAACCTAATTCTGGTAGAGTTCGTTTTCTTCAAACCTTAATAAATTTATATATTTATTTTATTTGTGTCTTTACTAATTTCACGTACATTTGTTAGTGCTACTAATAATGTTGAACTTCTAATGTGCAGGTTCAATCTTCAAATACAATGCAAGCCTCTTTTTCCAGTTGAACAAATTTTGTTCTTCTGTACTCTATTTTCAATGTGTGTTGATGATATATTTTGCACTCTATTTTTGACAAGCTTCTTTTGACAATATGCATCTAACTAAATTTTGCTTTTGTACTCCTCTTTAAGAATTTTGTATTTTTACTATATTAACGGGCATAGTTTATCGCGCATTGCGCGGTTAACTAAACTAGTGAGTTGTAGAATAGCATAGTCATGTCCATTTGGACCCCAATGAACTTCCACCACATGGCCTGCTATCTATTAAAGAAAACGATGGAAATCGATTAGTGTGACGGCCCGTCTCTTCGGCATTCCAGGTACGGCGTCACGAGAGAGTTTAATTCAGTATTTTGTGGATTATGTGATTTAGCATGCTTACGTGTCAACGTGATATTTATTTTAATTATGTGCGCTTTAGGATTTAATTAAATGTCTTGGACTCAATTGTCCAATATTTGCAATTTAGGGACCTAATTATAATTAGGACGTTTGAGCCTTCGTGGCTATTTGAGCTCGGGAATTCGAATTCGAATTCCGACCCTATCATTGAGTTCGATTCGACGATTCGGATTCAGTGAATTAACCTTTTAATTTATAAAGCCATTTGATAGCCCTATCGTTTTAAATTCGATCCGTTTGGACCGGATACCGTTTGACCCTACCCGTTTCAACCGACCCGTTTGCCCTGCCCTAAAAGGGCCAAGCTTTTTCCCTCCTCACTTGATCGATCAGCAGCAACAAGGAAGAGAGGAAGAGAAGCATTTTTCCCCATTTTGGTCATCAAGCCTTGAGCTCGGGTTTGGAAGATCCAACCGTCCGATCAACGACCCAAGGTAAGATTTGTGACCCTTTCGTTAAGTGCTTTAATTTATCGTCTCTTTCGTGCCTCGAATTTGTGCCTACGTGTTTTGTTGGGGAAGATGATGAATAGTAGTGTGTCGGGGGTTTGGCGTGTTTAAGCTCGTTTCTTGAGCTCTTAAGTGTAATTATGTGCTATATATGTTATATATGCTTTACAGTGTTAATTTTGCATGTTTTGGTTGTTGGTTGTGGCTGTGTGAGTGTGGTGGTGTTGGCTCCCGACGCCATTGCTGCTTCAGCTCTGTTTTAGTGAGCAGGACGGTCCGGAACGGCCGTTCCCGTTTTGGCCTTGGGGCCGGAACGGCCCTTTCCATCCTTGTATGGGAACTGCCGTTCCCGTTTTGTTCTTCGGGCTGGAACGGCCCTTCCGGGCAGCGCTCGTGGGAACGGCCGTTCCCGTTTTGCCTTGTGTCTGGGAACGGCCCTTCCCGTGGTCCAGTAGGTTGGTTTGAGTTTTTGTGCTTTTAATTGATTTCTTTTGTCGCTTATTGATTTATATCTTAATTGTATTACATGTTTCGATATGAATTCGTATTATATGCTATGTTAGGTGCATGAATTGTATCTTAATATTAAGAATGAGTATTTTATGTGCCTATACGTGATCCATGACTTCATGCCAATCATAAGCATACGTCGTGCGTTTATTTGGTTCATTCCCGTGTCTAAGTCCTGTTTTGTATTCAGCTTGTTCAGGTACACCCGGGGTGGTGTTTTGTTGGTCGTGTTGATTCCGGGGTGTATCATTTGTTGTGTCTTCGGCCACTTCGATGTCAGGTGAGGTTAGGATATAGTTACACCTTATTGCAATGTGCTCGGTTTTGATTGCATGTGATTTAATAAGCCTTATATGTATATAAATAAGTGTGAAATATGTATTTGTTGGATATGCCTCGAGTTTGCAAGTATGTTAAGCAATGAACGAGCCTATGTATGCTTGATTTGGATTGCTTTATTATGTTTTGCCACGTGAAGCTATGCTTCTAACCGTATACTTCTCACGAGCCAAGTTTGGCAAGGACCGAGTTTGATTGAAACGGGAAGTGGTATGTATCTACCTATAAGTCTGTCTGTCTGTCTCTGTTGTAGCGGTTATGATTTGATATGTGTATCTTGGGCCCCGGAGCTATGGGTAAGGAGCCCTCGGGACGGCATAGGGCAGTCGAGGTTAAGCCTGTGCATAGTCTCCATTTGTCTGCAGAGGATCACCCCTGAACTCACCAGGAGGTTTGGTGAGGGAAGGAATCCTGAGGGTTTGAGTACTCGCAAGGCGTTCCCCTCGTTTGTTTGGATGGTTGGGCGTATACACCCTTCCATCACCCGGAGTTGAGGATGTTATGATATGATATGTATGTAAGTTTTCTGTTTTGATTCTGATATGTTATGTTATGTTATGAGGAGATTGGGGGAGTCGGAGCTCGTACCCGCCGAGTTCTATATGATATGTATGTTATGTTAAGGTTTATGAAACGGGGATAGATTCTAAGTTAAACTAAAAGGGAGTTTTTATAAGATAAGCTAAGTTCTAAATATGTTAAGATTTAATAGGTTTTGCTAAGTTTGCTCGGTAAGTTAAAATTGGTTAATTTGCTTTTGTTAAGTAAATCCTATATGTATATATATCACAGGAAATGATTTAGTGTGCAAAAACTATCCCGGCGTTCACGAACATTATGAGTTTGATACTTGCTTTGCTCTTATATATACAGTGTGAGTGTGTTAACCCCTCACTCAGTCGAGTTAAGACTGACCCCTCCCCTTTTACCTTTTTAGTTTGCAGGTTTGCTTGGAGTTCGTGCTAGGCGGAGTGTGTGTCTGTCTTTTGGAGTCCGTCCTGAGTCTTTGTCTAGTAGGTGGTCTTGCATTTGCATTTCTTTCATTTGGCTTATGTATAAGCTATGTTTGTATATGCTATTTGGAATTTATATAAGATGTGATATGTATATCTCGGGACAGGTTAGGACAGGTTGCTCGGTTTAGTTGAACCCGTTGGATTTATGATTATTGTTTGATATTCGGGATTAGGTATTTATGCTAGTGGAACCCGTCAACTATTTATGTATGTTTGATTATTGCATGGCTTGTTTCGCTTCCGCATTCTTGTTCTGGTTTGAGTTTTGCTTTCAGGGTCTAAGTTTCGCCTAGCCTAGGTGTGAGTTTGTCAGTCTCCCATTCGCCACTATTTGGTTCATGTACGGACTCTCCATTTCGTAGGTGGATCGGACTTTGGTGCGGGGATGTGGTGACCCACCGTGTGGGTGCTACATCCTTAAGTGGTATAAGAGCCCCAGGTTGAAAATTCGGGGTTCAGTGTCAGGTCGTGTCTGTCTAAGTCGAACGACATAGGACAATTTGATTATGTGTGCATTTGCATCATGATTTGATAAGCTATGTATTTGGAATTTCAACACTTTATTGATTTCATATTACATGAAGCGTTGCATTTCTTTGATGCTCTACGTGATTTACTACGTGACATAAGCACTTCCTAATCAACATGCATATATCTTTGTTATATTTGTTGAGATTTCAGGATTCCTCCGCATCGACAACACTACGGATAACCTTTTCATCCAAATTTGTGCAACCTAGGATAATCTTCTACCGAAGTATTAGCAATGAATCCGATGGCAATGATGTACCAGGAATTCATAGCATTCAAGCCTCCCCAATTTCGAGAAGGAAATGATGTAAAGGCTGAGGAGTGGCTTTCAGAAATAGTGGGTATCTTCGAAATATGGCCACGTAACTCTCAAGACATGGCTCGCCTTGCTACATTTCTCTTGCAAGGACAACCAAAGCAGTGGTGGAAAAGAGTTGCTCAACAACTAGGGACTACGAACGAAGAGTTGACTTGGGAAGTATTTATTCGAGAATTTCGAAAGAGGTTTGCACCAGCTATTCTACAAGAGCGAAGACTTGAAGAATTCCTCAATCTGAAACAAGGAGATAGATCCATTGTGGAATACATAGAAGAATTCGAAAGATTGGGCGTATATGTACCTCATATTACGAGTGATGAACAAATGAAAGCCAAACACTTTATGGAAGGTCTTCGGGATGAATTCAAGGAAGCCCTAATTGCATTAAGAGTCGAAACTTGGATCATGACAAAGGGCAATGAAGAAGAGGTATCAGGGTCTAATGTTGAGTCGGGTTTATGCTCAAACTTACAAGTGGAAGAAGAACCTCCTCAACAGGGAACTAGGGCCAAAAGAATTCGGGGAAAGAAACACAAGACCGGGAATACTTCTAGGTTGGGGAAGAGGCCCCAATTGTGTGCTTATTGTGGAGGAACCACTCATACCTACGAGGCATGTCGGGACAGAATGAAGAGGTGCTACATTTGTGGGTCAAATGAGCACAAGGTTTCCGAGTGTGATCGACCGAGAGCTAATAAACAACGAGCACGGGATCAACGACTTCAAATTGGAAACCAACAGGAACCCGAAAATTGAGGTAATTGCATCCATGGCACGAGCATTCATCCTCCATTTTAAATATTACAATTATTTATTTTGTGCCGTAATTGTTAATTGTCAGTAATTGCTATTCATTAATAATTATTGTTAATTGTTGAAGCCATTATGTGTCTAAGTGATGATTAAGTGATGCATCTCATTCGCACTTTAACTCAACACGCATATTTAGTGTTTTATTTTAGGATATTTCTTCATTCAAGTACCAAGTTGTGTTCAAGAGAAATTGGAAGAGTTGGTTGGGTATAGGACAAAAATTTAGGATTTCTTTTATGAAGATCGTGATGGGTATTTGAGCGAGTTGTAAGGACATGGAGGATATGACAAAGAAGAATAATTAGAGAGGTCCGGGGACAAGATTAAGAAAATTTACGAATTGGAGGTACACCTTGAAGAGAAATTAAAGATTCGAAATAACTTATTTCACCAAGCACAACGTATGAATTGTTTTGGAATTCGGATTGAAGAACAATGAAGGAAGTTAACTCTGGAAAATAATTAAGAGAAGGAATCAAGGAGCCTTCCTACCGGTATAATTCGGATATCTACCCTGAGAGTTCAGAGCAAGAGTTTATCTCGGGACTTGGGAACAAGTATACGTAATTAAAATTCCGGGAGCACGGTAACCAATTGGTTTTTATTTAACCATGCCTTGAAGAGAAGAATTTGCTAGAAAATTTTAATCGAGCCTTTATTGAACTTCAAGAGAAATAAATTAAAGTATAGTAGAAGGTATTGGTTCGGGAGAGCCTACGGAACATATTACTACGGGAATTGGGTTATGGGATTCACTAAATCACTGGGTGGAATAGATCACACAAGAAGTTACCTCAGGGTTACCAAAGAAAAACAGTAGCATTAATCAAGGGACGACGCACTTTCTTATATATTCAAGAGAAGGGTGTTAAGGTGAGTTGTTCGGCACCTAATTTGAAGAACACTTATTGGGAAGGAACTAAGATTTTGAGGCAAGGCAATTATTGGAAAATTCCACAATACACAAATGGAAGAAGAATTCGGGCCGTGGGATTTGGGAAAGACTCTGAGAAGGAACTACGGTTTCAAGACATAACCTTTTTCTTAAGTACTTCTACAAGAATTTCGGGAGAAACGAAAACAAGACCAAGAGATCACTTAAGAGATGGAGTTTAAATTAGAGAAATTATCAAGGATTAACCAAAGTCCCAAGAATTCAAATACTTTGGGAAAACGAGGACGTTGCAGAGTGGAGAATTGTGTTAGAAGAATTATTCGAGCTAATAGCAACCATAAGAGGAAGGTCGGATTAATTTATGAAGCATGAGACTTACCAAGAATTACAAGACACAATGGCGAACAAAGAGACTCCAATGTTGATCAAATCATCACAAAAGAAAAGATTACAATGCTTCGGTGAACGGTACACTAAACATACATATCATGTGCATCATCCATCTTTTGTTTTGCTTTGTTTGGGTGTGTATGTTGTTGTTGTGAGTTGTTGGTTACCCTTTTTGGGGTAACTTGAGTGTGCGAGTGTTGTTGTTTTACGGTAAGTCGAGGGTCGTGCTTTGCAATGGTCTTCTCCACAAGTTGTCTGAGTCTACAGTTGAGGTGAGCCACGTTCGAAGGTCAATCTCGAACTACAAGATTGAAGGCCTGTTTGGGTGGGAGAACGAGTGGTGGAAGTTCTTTAACAACCCCATTCGTGGTCCCGATTGTGGGTTGGTTTGGACGAATTCAAATGGTGGGAGTTGAATCACTTGTGAGCCTTCTATCGTGCGAAAAGTCTGAACTACTCCTAGTCGGGATCAAGTTCGTGTGAAGCTTGAAGTGAGCGATCGAACCCCCCTCCGTGCTTGGAAGATCTTTCTCGGGCTAACCCTTGTCGGAGTGTCGCGAGCCCCGAACTTGGGTGAATACGGGAGAGTTGCTCGTAGTTTTGTTACGAGCGGTAGAACCTGGGGGCCAGGTTCTCTTAAGGGGGGGAGATTGTGACGCCCCGTCTTTTCGGCATTCCAGGTACGGCGTCACGAAAGAGTTTAATTCAGTATTTTGTGGATTATGTGATTTAGCATGTTTACGTGTCAACGTGATATTTATTTTAATTATGTGCGCTTTAGGATTTAATTAAATGTCTTGGACTCAATTGTCCAATATTTGCAATTTAGGGACCTAATTATAATTAGGACGTTTGAGCCTTCGTGGCTATTTGAGTTCGGGAATTCGAATTCGAATTCCGACCCTATCATTGAGTTCGATTTGACGATTCACATTCAGTGAATTAACCTTTTAATTTATAAAGCCATTTGATAGCCCTATCGTTTTAAATCCGATCCGTTTGGACCGGATACCGTTTGACCCTACCCGTTTCAACCGACCCGTTTGCCCTGCCCTAAAAGGGCCAAGATTTTTCCCTCCTCACTTGATCGATCAGCAGCAACAAGGAAGAGAGGAAGAGAAGCATTTTTCCCCATTTTGGTCATCAAGCCTTGAGCTCGGGTTTGGAAAATCCAACCGTCCGATCAACGACCCAAGGTAAGATTTGTAACCCTTTCGTTACGTGCTTTAATTTATCGTCTCTTTCGTGCCTCGGATTTGTGCCTACGTGTTTTGTTGGGGAAGATGATGAATAGTAGTGGGTTGGGGGTTTGGCGTGTTTAAGCTCGTTTCTTGAGCTCTTAAGTGTAATTATGTGCTATATATGTTATATATGCTTTACAGTGTTAATTTTGCATGTTTTGGTTGTTGGTTGTGGCTGTGTGAGTGTGGTGGTGTTGGCTCTCGACGCTATTGCTGCTTCAGCTCTGTTTTAGTGAGCAGGACGGTCCGGAACGGCCGTTCCCATTTTGGCCTTGGGGCCGGAACGGCCCTTCCCATCCATGTACGGGAACGGCCCTTCCCATTTTGTTCTTCGGGCTGGAACGGCCCTTCCGGGTAGCGCTCGTGGGAATGGCCGTTCCCGTTTTGCCTTGTGTCTGGGAACGGCCCTTCCCGTGGTCCAGTAGGTTGGTTTGAGTTTTTGTGCTTTTAATTGATTTCTTTTGCCCCTTATTGATTTATATCTTAATTGTATTGCATGTTTCGATATGAATTCGTATTATATGCTATGTTAGGTGCAAGAATTGTATCTTAATATTAAGAATGAGTATTTTATGTGCGTATACGTGATCCATGACTTCATGCCAATCATAAGCATACGTCGTGCGTTTATTTGGTTCATTCTCGTGTCTAAGTCCTGTTTTGTATTCAGCTTGTTCAGGTACACCCGGGGTGGTGTTTTGTTGGCCGTGTTGATTCCGGGGTGGATCATTTGTTGTGTCTTCGGCCACTTCGGTGTCAGGTGAGGTTAGGATATAGTTACACCTTATTGCAATGTGCTCGGTTTTGATTGCATGTGATGTAATAAGCCTTATATGTATATAAATAAGTGTGAAATATGTATTTGTTGAATATGCCTCGAGTTTGCAAGTATGTTAAGCAATGTACGAGCCTATGTATGCTTGATTTGGATTGCTTTATTATGTTTTGCCACGTGAAGCTATGCTTCTAACCGTATACTTCTCACGAGCCAAGTTTGGCAAGGACCGAGTTTGATTGAAACGGGAAGTGGTATGTATCTACGTATAAGTCTGTCTGTCTGTCTGTCTCTGTTGTAGCGGGTTATGATTTGATATGTGTATGTTGGGCCCCGGAGCTATGGGTAAGGAGCCCTCGGGACGGCATAGGGCCGTCGAGGTTAAGCCTGTGCATATTCTCCATATGTCTGCAGAGGATCACCCCTGAACTCACCAGGAGGTTTGGTGAGGGAAGGAATCCTGAGGGTTTGAGTACTCGCAAGGCGCTCCCCTCGTTTGTTTGGATGGTTGGGCGTATACACCCTTCCATCACCCGGAGTTTAGGATGTTATGATATGATATGTATGTAAGTTTTCTGTTTTGATTCTGATATGTTATGTTATGAGGAGATTGGGGGAGTCGGAGCTCATACCCGCCGAGTTCTATATGATATGTATGTTATGTTAAGGTTTATGAAACGGGGATAGATTCTAAGTTAAACTAAAAGGGAGTTTTTATAAGATAAGCTAAGTTCTGAATATGTTAAGATTTAATAGGCTTTGCTAAGTTTGCTCGGTAAGTTAAAATTGGTTAATCTGCTTTTGTTAAGTAAACCCTATATGTATATATATCACGGGAAATGATTTAGTGTGCAAAAACTATCCCCGCATTCATGAACATTATGAGTTTGATACTTGCTTTGCTCTTATATATATAGTGTGAGTGTGTTAACCCCTCACTCAGTCGAGTTAAGACTGACCCCTCCCCTTTTACCTTTTTAGTTTGCAGGTTTGCTTGGAGTTCGTGCTAGACGGAGTGTGTGTCTGTCTTTTGGAGTCCGTTCTGAGTCTTTGTCTAGTAGGTGGTCTTGCATTTGCATTTCTTTCATTTGGCTTATGTATAAGATATGTTTGTATATGCTATTTGGAATTTATATATGATGTGATATGTATATCTCGGGACAGGTTAGGACAGGTTGCTCGGTTTAGTTGAACCCGTTGGATTTATGATTATTGTTTGATATTCGGGATTAGGTATTTATGCTAGTGGAACCCGTCAACTATTTATGTATGTTTGATTATTGCATGGCTTGTTTCGCTTCCGCATTCTTGTTCTGGTTTGAGTTTTGCTTTCAGGGTCTAAGTTCCGCCTAGCCTAGGTGTGAGTTTGTCAGTCTCCCGTTTGCCACTGTTTGGTTCATGTACGGACTCTCCATTTCGTAGGTGGATCGGACTTTGGTGCGGGGGATGTGGTGACCCACCGTGCGGGTACTACAATTAGGCTCCCCATTACAACAAGGTCCCCTATTTTTTAAAGTAAACTACGGAAATCAATAGGCTCAAGGTCTAACCCAAACGAATACAATAAAGTAATGGCCTGCTATCTATTAAACAAAACGATGGAAATCGATTAGGCTCCCCATTACAACAAGTCCCCCTATTTTTTAAAGTAAACCACGGAAATCAATAGGCTCAAGGTCTAACCCAAACGAATACAATAAAGTAATGGCCTGCTATCTATTAAAGAAAACGATGGAAATCGATTAGGCTCCCCATTACTACATGGCCCCCTATTTTTTAAAGTAAACCACGAAAATCAATAGGCTCAAGGTCTAACCCAAACGAATACAATAAAGTAAACTATCTCCAAGAAAATAGATATTTCAAGCGCACTACTTATTCAAGTAAAAGATGGATTCAATACATTTAAGTAGTCTATCTCTTACAAAATCAATAGATTCAAGGACTAACCCAATCCAATACATTAAACTAGGCTCAAAGACTATCTCAATCCGATGCATTAAACCAAACTATCTCAGGCTCAAAGACTAACCCAATCCAATACATTAAAATAAAGAGAAAATTACATTTTTGGTCCCATAGGACATAGGTCAATTTTTTTTTGGTCCTGTAGTTTTTAAGTAGTCCCGCACTTTTAGTTTTTCGATAAATGTAGTCCCAAAGTGAAATTTTTTCAATATTAGTCCCAAAAAATTTAGAAATATATATTTATAATATTTTTCCTTAATTAAAAAATACATATGAAATATTAGGAAAAATTTTAAAGAATATCAACCACAAGATATGCATTTTATTTTTATAATAAATAATAAATTTGATGGTGCAGGAAATAGAATCCTAATGCATCACCAACACTTTCAAGATTTGTTTGTGAAAGGGAAGACCATCACAGGCGCGAGAGCCTCAGGAACTGGGTTTCCAAGTGAGCGTGGGTTCTTCCAGCTAGGATAACACCAGAACATGCAGTGAGGATGCAGTGAAAAATGGTGAAATGTAGGGAGCTTGGAGAAGATGAAGTTCAGAGGAAAAAACCCAGTTTTTGTGTGTGGTGTCTATAGAGAAGATGACTTAGGGAGAAATGAGTAGATTTTCCTATTTATATGTTGAGGGTAGGGGTGTTTTAGTAATAGTGACCATGTGGTCCCAAACTTGTGTTGCCCTAGACACGTGGCGACATGTGAGGGCATGAGAGTGACATCCCTGACTTATTCCCTTGTACGGGGTTAGTGGGTGTCAGGAATTGGTGTGCGCACTACCTACATGTGTCAGTGGCAGTTGCACGGCAACAGTGTAAGCACTGGGAGACTCGAAGATTGCCTCGCGGGCGCAAGGAGATTTGGGGGTGTGTCCCAAAGATGACCCAATTCGAGCGTTGGTGACGCTCGACGGGGATGATTCCCTGGACCGATGTGGCCGATCGTTGGGATGCTCGGGTGGAATTTTGACCGTGGGGTCGTGGGTTCCCTGGAGGGGCCTTGTGGCTCGACGGGGCGGAGCCAGGTGGACAAGACACTTTGATGATCTCCTGAGCGTTGCGTGGGAAACGAGCTTCAGGATGGTTTTGAGCATGGAGTAGGCGATGGAGCATCCCGGGCCGGTGACGCGAGATGGATTGATCTGACCCTACGAAGTATTACGGGCGTCGAGGGGGCCCGTAAAGGAGGCCCATGCTCAAGGGTTGTGCCTCGTCAGGCGTGTTGGGAATAGTGCGGTGAAAATTCAATTTGTTGAATTAATTAAACTGAATTTACAGTAAGTTGTGAGTATTTCACATATTGATAATTAATGACGTATGAGGGTATTCTTATATGAAATGTGTTTCATAGGAAAAGACTTTGAATACCGAAATCATGCGTCATTAAAGTTATAGTCGGTAAAATAAGAATATGTTCTTATCAAGACTATAACGTGGTTATATAAGATGATTAGTCTTTCGTCATAGGGAATGGTGATTCCGGTTATAACACATTGATGATTTTCAATAGGATAGGAAACATCGAACTGGACCACTGAGATTATTCATTTTATACTGCTATCTGAAATGAATAAAATCTCAAAAAGCATTGCACTCTTAATCCTGATAATATTTCGGCTTTAGGCATGTAGTGTTAGTCACTGTTATATACTCGAAGTGAGGTCTTGTCAACGGTGGCCAAAATACTTTGTATGTTCGGTAACAACATAAAATGTGCTAAAGAGTAATATTGATCGAGGAATCAGTGGCCTTGTTGGAAGGTAAAAGATATCCCTGAAATAGATTTGCAAAAGTTCAAATTAAGACTTTGGCCAAAGCACTTGGTGTGATACGTCACCGAAGTTGTATGATGAATGTGTTTCACATAGAGAAAATTTGAATTTAAGGTGAATCAATAAATTTCAAATTAGAGATGAAAAATAAATGATAGTAGTTGCAATTTATTTTTCATGGATATCTACACGGAGGAGTGAAATGCGAAATTATTCTAGATCGAGAAATTCGTGAATAATTTAATTAATTTTAGAGTACAACAATATTTATTTAGTGGAATTAAATATTGTTAAACGGTAATTAATTACTATCATGAGATGATAATATATTAATCCATTTGGAGCTAAAATTAATTAGTCCTGCAGGTCCCCCAACAAGCCCTAATTGAAAACCCGAAGAGAAAATATTAAAAGGAGAAAGAGAAATGATTTTTCAAAGTGTTTGAAAATAGCTAAGGGATTTATTTTTAAAAAATAAATCAAAGTTCCAAAGAATTGGAAATGCTCGGAATTTTATTTTTGAGAAAATAAAATTTTAAATTTTTAATATTAAAAGGAGAAAGAGATATGATGCATGCGATGCATAATTTTAAATCTGCTACTGTGCACGTAAATTCTGTAAAAGGGAAGACCATCACAGGCGCGAGAACCTCAGGAACTGGGTTCCAAGTGAGCGTGGGTTCTTCCAGCTAGGATAACACCAGAAAATGCAGTGAGGATGCAGTGAAAAATGGTGAAATGCAGGGAGCTTGGAGAAGATGAAGTTCAGAGGAAAAAACCCAGTTTTTGTGTGCGGTATCTGTAGAGAAGATGACTTAGGAAGAAATGAGCTGATTTTTCCTATTTATATGTTGAGGGTAGGGGTGTTTTGGTAATAGTGACCATGTGGTCCCAAACTTGTGTTGCCCTAGACACGTGGCGGCATGTGAGGGCATGAGAGTGACATCCTTTACTTATTCCCTTGTACGGGGTTAGTAGGTGTTAGGAATTGGTGTGCGCACTACCTGCATGTGTCAGTGGCAGTTGCACGGCAACAGTGTGAGCTCTGAGAGGGTCGAAGATTGCCTCGCGGGCGTAACGAGGTTTGGGGGTGTGTCCCAAAGATGACCCAATTTGTAGCACCCTAGACCCCAAGGCGCCACATCCCCCGCACTGTAGCCTCAATCCACGTATGAAATGGACAGTTCATACATAAACCAAGACCACAGCGAACGGGTGACAACAAAACGACGCTCTAGGCGGGACACTCTCCCAACATAATTAAACAACCATGAATAGAAAAGCGGAAGCAATAAAGTCATTCATATATATAGATACCATATTTATTCCATAGATACATATAGGTACCATTTCTATCAATACATTATCATATCTTCAATAATATACATAACCATGAATCCAAAATACTAATATCGATCCATACATGAAATGTTCCAAAACAATATACATGAAGGTATGAAACTAGACCCGTGGAAATGCAAGACTCGACCAACTCCCGCCTAGCACAACCACGCTCAAAAGGTACCTGAAAAGTGGAGTATCAGTCTACCGAAGACTGAGTGAGGGGCAATAAATATATACACACATCACATGCAAGGTGTAGCCTCGGGTGAAGATCTTTGAAATGAAAGGAATATATACACAATTAAAAACTTAATCTTTGCCCGAGATTACAACCACTCATTTTAACACGTTTAGTTTATCATGCTTGTCAATATCATGAACATGTGGCCCCGGCGAGCAAGGGCAATCTCCAACCGAACTCCCAATCGTGAACAATACGTGATCATGCTTGCTTGCTTGATAAATACGTGATCATGCAATATACTTTAGTGCTCACATAGACAATTTCATACTTGAAAACATGCAATAACCCGAGGATAACCCGACATTCCGGATTAATCCCCAGTCTCCTTCTTCCTCCGGATGATAGCGAGTTTGCAAGGCTCGACTATCCACGACATGGTGTGTGTAGAGGACATGACCCTCTAGACACGGAACTCCTTCCACCACTAATCTCCTAGTGGCTTCGGGGGTGATCCCAACAATGTGAGGATAATTCAGGAGTTACCCGTCAGCCCGTGCTTTCCCGGTTGGCTCAAGAATTACCCTCGGGCCCACGTGCAATCATGTACTCGCCAAACATGCTTGAAAATCATGACAATCGATACATTCTTGCTTGAAAGGTTTATCACTTTGAAAATGTTTATAAGTATAATAGGTTTTGGCCGAAACTAGCACATAAGGGTCGTAGGGTTCGTTTTACCAAAACAAAACCTCACCTTTCTTGCAAAATAAAATAAAGTAGCGTTCTAAGGAGCTTGCTCCTCGTCCACGCCCTCGTGACCTGTGCAAATACGACATATGAACATGAGACATGGACTAGAATGGCCAAAATATGACGAACGGCGAAAACGTGTCGAGACGACCTCGAAAATGCAATGTGGTATTATAACTTTTCGTTTCACATCATATTAACACGTATTATAGCAATTCGGGGTCAAAGAAGTCGTTGGATCGAGGGGTCAAAATCGTAATTTTATGCAGTGAATTTTGTTCTGTCAGCCCTATGGGAACGGCCGTTCCAGGCTTCCTTTGAAAACTGGGAACGGTCGTTCCCGTTGCCCAGAGAAACGCGGCAACGTTTTTCCATTTTAAAAGCGCGCCTACGCTGGGAACGGCCCTTCCGGCCCTTAGGCCAAAATGGGAACGGCCGTTCCCATGCTCGGCCGCCCATATTTTGAAAAGAAATGGGAACGCCCGTTCCCACCAAGCCTTGAGGCTGGGAACGGTCGTTCCCAGTTCCTGCAACTGAAAAACAGAGCAGAAACAGGGGAGGCTCTCGGGAAGAAAGCAACAAAGCAACCAAATTCCATTTTTGATCCCCAAATGCTATAATCTCTAGAAATATGATGCAAACAACTTCACTACATGATAATATATCACTTAAACACATAAACCATGAAATATCATCAAGAATTCATGCTTTCAAGTTCATGATCAAACTTGATCATTCAAGCCATATATTCCATTTTTCAAGCTATAATTCATGCAATAATTCATGAAATAATCATTCAACCATGTCTTGCACAACTAAGAGCACATCTAGCATATTAAACTCAAACCCTAGCTACCCCATGTATGATCAAGAATCATGGATTCATGCCAAACCAACCTTGAAGCTAAGAAATGGATGAAGAAGAAGATGATGATAATGATGACTTCCAATTCCTTGAAAAACTTCTTGAAATCTTGATGATTGATGAAAATTATCTTCTTCCCTTTTCTTCCTTTTAGAACCGAGAGAGAGATGAATGAGTTGGGAAATATTTTTGCTCAAAAATGATCAAGGATGAACCTTGGAGATGTATTACGTGATGCATCTCCTTGATTTTAGTGAAATGTGCCAATTTGCCAATTAATCCTTGAAGTCTATAAATTATACAATTAGGTATGCTACAATTTAAAATATGCTCAATTTGGTCCCTACAAGTTTATGCAATTGTGTCCCTAATATTTTAGAAAATAATTAACTAGGGACAATTTGGTAATTTTATCACTCTCGGTAATTGATTTCGTGCAATAAATATTTTTCGTGTCATGAAATCACATTTTGAATGATATGAAATCCAAGAATTGATATAAATAATGTTTCGTGAATTTTATGAAAATATGAAATGCCACGTAATAATATTATGACATTAAAAGAAATGAAATAAACCTACACTCAAACGCACACGTGGCGTGCTTACCTGTTCAACCGGAAACCGGGGCGTTACAACTCTCCCCCCCTTAGAAGAATCTGGTCCCCAGATTCTCTAGTCTTGCTCGAACAACTCCGGGTGGAACCGTTTCATTTTATCCTCTGTTTCCCAGGTAGCTTCTTCGGTTTTGTCGCTTCTCCACAACACTTTAACCATGGGAATTCTCCGGTTTCTCAACTCCTGAAATTTCCGATCCATAATCTTAACCGGTCTCTGAACAAACGTCAAATTCGGTTCCAGCTCAACTTCTTCCACGGGGAGAATCGTAGTCTCATCGGGGTAATATTTCCTTAATTGCGAAACATGAAACACATTGTGAATCCCCGTAAGACTCGGTGGTAGGTCCAGTCGATAGGCTACCTCGCCTATTCTTTCAAGAATCTCGAACGGACCTAAGTAGCGAGGATTAAGCTTTCCCCCTTTCCCGATCCGGGTGAAACCTTTCCTTGGTGACACCTTCAAGAATACCCGGTCCCCCACTTCGAACTCTAGATCCCTTCGGCGCTTATCTGCATAGCTCTTCTGTCTATCTTGCGCGGCTTTCATCCGTTGTTGAATCATTTGAACCTTTTCAATCATAGCTTGGACGACTTTGGAAGGCCTTTCGAGTCTTTCACCTCTCTGTACTCCTTCCTGTTTCGACCATTTCCATTCTTCCAAGTCAAAGAACAACGGAGATCGGCACTTTCTTCCATAAAGTAACTCGTAAGGAGCCATCCCGATCGAAGCCTGAAAGCTGTTATTATAAGCAAACTCGATCAAGGGAAGCTGTTCTGACCACGAGTTCTGAAAATCCATCGCGCAAGCCCGAAGAAGATCTTCCAAATACCTGATTAACCTTTCAGTCTGGCCGTCTGTCTGAGGGTGAAATGCTGTACTGAACTTGAGCTTCGTACCCAAAACGGCCTGTAACTCCTGCCACAACTTCGAAGTAAACCTCGGGTCTCTATCCGATACTATGCTCACCGGAATACCATGAAGTCGAATAATCTCTCTGTTATAGATCTCGGCCAACTTCGGGATCTTATAGGACATCCGGACCGGTAGAAAGTGAGCAGACTTCGTAAATCTATCCACGATCACCCAAATTCCATCAAACCCGCCTTTAACCTTCGGTAATCCGGAAACAAAGTCCATCGTTACTTGTTCCCACTTCCACTCGGGAATAGGTAATGGTTGTAGAAGTCCCACGGGTTTTTGGTGCTCAGCTTTCACTTTCTGGCAAGTCAGGCAATGTTTCACGTATTCTGCCACGTCTCTCTTCAACCCGTTCCACCAATAAAATTGCTTCAAATCCTTATACATCTTATTTCCTCCTGGGTGGATCAAGTAGGCTGACTTGTGAGCTTCTTCGAGTAGGACCCGTCTCAATTCCTCAGGTACTACTACTCTGTTTTTAAACCGAAGCAACCCGGTCTCATCAAACCCAAACGGACTCTCCGGGTCATCCTTAGCTTTACCTGCAAGCTTCTGTACTTCCGGATCCCTATTCTGAGCCTCAAATAACTGATTCTTTAATTCCGGCTGAACTGTGATATTAGAAACCCGAGCCCGTAACACAATCGAGGCAACTTCCTTACTTTCCTTTATTTCTAAACTCGATACACTCGCCTTCCTGCTAAGTGCATCGGCGACCACATTGGCTTTCCCGGGATGGTACTTAATTGTACAATCATAATCTTCCAACTTCTCCATCCAACGCCGTTGCCTCATATTTAGATCCTTCTGCGTGAATAAATACTGGAGGCTCTTGTGGTCGGTAAATATCTCAAAAGAAGTCCCGTAAAGATAATGTCTCCATTTCCCGAGCGCAAAGATCACGGCTGCTAGCTCCAGGTCGTGTGTCGGATAATTCCTTTCATATTCCTTCAGCTTTCGGGAAGCATAGGCGATCACTTTTCCTTTCTGAGTCAAAACACAACCTAAGCCTTCTTTAGAAGCATCTGTATACACTGCATACTCTTCTGAACCCTCGGGAAGCGTTAACACCGGAGCTGAGACTAACTTTTCCTTCAGAAAATTAAAGCTTTGATCACACTTCTCGTCCCAGACAAACTTAACATCCTTCTTTGTCAATCGGGTTAACGGTGCCGCAATCTTAGAGAAGTCCTGAACAAACCTTCTGTAATAACCGGCCAATCCCAAGAAGCTTCTAATCTCTGAGGCGTTCTTTGGTTTCTCCCACTTAAGCACGGCCTCAATTTTCGAGGGATCGACTTCCAACCCTTTTCCTGAAATCACATGCCCCAAGAATGAAACCCGATCTATCCAAAATTCACACTTGCTGAACTTAGCAAACAACTGATGCTCTTTTAGTGTCTGAAGAACAAGTCTGAGATGTCTTGCGTGCTCCTCGGCTGATTTTGAGAAAACCAGAATGTCATCAATAAATATCACCACAAACTTGTCGAGGAAAGGCCTGAATATCCGGTGCATCATATCCATGAAAGCTGCTGGGGCATTAGTCAATCCAAAAGGCATAACCACGAACTCGTAATGCCCATACCGAGTATTGAATCCTGTCTTTGGAATGTCCTCTGCTCGGATTCGCAGCTGATAGTATCCCTGTCTTAAATCCAATTTCGAGTACACTTTGGAACCCTGGAGTATATCGAATAACTCCTCGATATGTGGAAGGGGATACTTGTTCTTAATAGTCATCCTGTTTAACTCCCTGTAATCGATGCACATTCTTAAAGTCCCGTCCTTTTTCTTTACAAACAACACTGGTGCTCCCCACGGCGAAGAACTTGGCCGAATGTACCCAACTTCCAATAAAGCCTCAAGCTGAACTTTTAATTCCTTTAATTCGGCTGGAGCCATCCGGTAAGGAGTCTTTGAATACGGCTCGGCATTCGGGAAAAGATCAATCACAAACTCAATCTCCCGCTCAGGAGGCAAGGAATCCAATTTCTCTGGGAATACCTCGGGGAATTCCTTTACCACTTCAGTGTCCTCTAACTTCACCTGATCCTTGGGCTTGTTCAAAATGTAAGCAATGAACCCTGTGGCCCCGTCTCTGACTAGTCTCTGAGCCTCTGCAAATGAAAGTAAGGGTACGGTCTTTGAAGTACAACCCGTAACAACTTCTGAACCCAACTGAACCTTCTTAGCCCGACAATCCACAGTAGCACAATGCCTGTATAACCATTCCATCCCCAGAATAGCTCCGTATCTCTCCATTGGCATCACAATAAAGTCTGTCAGAAATTCCCTGCCTTCAATCACAACTGGAACATCCCTGTAAACCTGATCCGTCTCTCGCCTACTACCGAAAGGAGTACTAACTATATAGCGCACAGAAGTACACATAGCAGGCAAAGACAAGGTAATAGCAATAGAATGCGCAAGAAAGGAGTGTGTAGCTCCTGGATCAAATAATGTATGGATGTTCGTGCCATGGATGCAAATAATACCTTCAACTACTGCAGCGGGGTCAATATCCGCATCCTGCTCCTCTCCCGCGAGTGCAGAAGCTCGAGCTCTCACCAGTGGTCTCGGTCCTGCAGGTGGTGGATCCTGGCGATCCGGACAACCATCAACCAGGTGCTCGTTACTCCCACAGATCAAACATAGGCCCAACCGACGTCTGCAGTTATCATAGGTGTGCGTAGGATGTCCACACCATGTACATCTCGGTCTCTGAGGTGGCTGGGGTGGTGCTGGAGCTCTCGGACCTCTCAGTAACGGCCCTGCACCCTTCTGTAATGATCCTGCAGTCTTAAACTTCTTCCCCGAGTCCCTCTGTGCTGGTGGTGCAGAGTAAACCATCGGCCTTTTTCCTGAGCTCGATCCCTGACCTGCTCTCGAGCCTGAAGCCTGTCCTGCTCGCTGAGTAGCCCTCCTGGCACTATCAGAATCCTCAACCTTCAGGGCCTTTGCAGTAGCCTTTGCCCAGGTACTGGTATTAGTCGCTTTCAGTGCATCCTGAATGTCCGGTCTCAACCCCTGAACGAACTGCATCGCCTTGTGAAAGTCATCATTCGCTATGTTGGGTGCATAGCGAGAAAGCCTCTCGAACTCGGCGATATACTGGCCCACAGACCTGCCTCCCTGCTTTAATTCTGTAAACTCCCTCAACCTGCGGGTACGGGAAGCTGGAGGAATATACTTGTTTCTGAACTCCCGTACGAAGACCTCCCAAGTAACCTCGGTCCCTGCTGCCGCCAGAACAATCTCTGTGCTCTCCCACCAGGAGTAGGCCTCGCCCTGAATAAGAGTGAGTGTACAGCGAGCCTTCTCCTGACTGTCGCAAGGGATAAGCTGCCAAATCCTCTCAATCTCCTTCAACCACATCTCTGCCTGTATGTCGTCTCCCTTATAGAACTTCGGGGGACGCTGATTCTGGAACTCCCGCAAGATAGCAGAAATGGGATTCTCCGGAGGTGCTACCTGCGCTGGTGGTGGTGGTGGAGGTACCCGTTCTTGTAACCTCTGATCAATTAGCCCCACTACTGCGTTCATAAAATCCTGGGGCTGTGCCTGGGCAGGTGGAGGAGGTGGTGATCTCTCGCGGCGATGATGTCGGCGATGATGATGCCTGTGCCTCGGGGATCGATCACTGTAATGTCTGTCAGGCTCCATCCTGAAATTAGGTCACTAAACATGCGTGGCTTGATCAATAAATGCAAATGTGTGCATAGAATTTCCATAATATCAAGTAGCACATATTCAAGGAAAGTCACGTAGTTCAATTAATACGAATAAGGGAGTAAATCAAGTAAATCAGCCCAATGCAGACTCCCAAATACCACATAATCCTATGCCGTGCGACCTAGACTGACTTGACACGACTCGAGAACCTCGGTTTTGCAACCGGGCTCTGATACCACCTGTAGATGTAGCACCCTAGACCCCAAGGCGCCACATCCCCCGCACTGTAGCCTCAATCCACGTATGAAATGGACAGTTCATACATAAACCAAGACCACAGCGAACGGGTGACAACAAAACGACGCTCTAGGCGGGACACTCTCCCAACATAATTAAACAACCATGAATAGAAAAGCGGAAGCAATAAAGTCATCCATATATATAGATACCATATTTATTCCATAGATACATATAGGTACCATTTCTATCAATACATTATCATATCTTCAATAATATACATAACCATGAATCCAAAATACTAATATCGATCCATACATGAAATGTTCCAAAACAATATACATGAAGGTATGAAACTAGACCCGTGGAAATGCAAGACTCGACCAACTCCCGCCTAGCACAACCACGCTCAAAAGGTACCTGAAAAGTGGAGTATCAGTCTACCGAAGACTGAGTGAGGGGCAATAAATATATACACACATCACATGCAAGGTGTAGCCTCGGGTGAAGATCTTTGAAATGAAAGGAATATATACACAATTAAAAACTTAATCTTTGCCCGAGATTACAACCACTCATTTTAACACGTTTAGTTTATCATGCTTGTCAATATCATGAACATGTGGCCCCGGTGAGCAAGGGCAATCTCCAACCGAACTCCCAATCGTGAACAATACGTGATCATGCTTGCTTGCTTGATAAATACGTGATCATGCAATATACTTTAGTGCTCACATAGACAATTTCATACTTGAAAACATGCAATAACCCGAGGATAACCCGACATTCCGGATTAATCCCCAGTCTCCTTCTTCCTCCGGATGATAGCGAGTTTGCAAGGCTCGACTATCCACGACATGGTGTGTGTAGAGGACATGACCCTCTAGACACGGAACTCCTTCCACCACTAATCTCCTAGTGGCTTCGGGGGTGATCCCAACAATGTGAGGATAATTCAGGAGTTACCCGTCAGCCCGTGCTTTCCCGGTTGGCTCAAGAATTACCCTCGGGCCCACGTGCAATCATGTACTCGCCAAACATGCTTGAAAATCATGACAATCGATACATTCTTGCTTGAAAGGTTTATCACTTTGAAAATGTTTATAAGTATAATAGGTTTTGGCCGAAACTAGCACATAAGGGTCGTAGGGTTCGTTTTACCAAAACAAAACCTCACCTTTCTTGCAAAATAAAATAAAGTAGCGTTCTAAGGAGCTTGCTCCTCGTCCACGCCCTCGTGACCTGTGCAAATACGACATATGAACATGAGACATGGACTAGAATGGCCAAAATATGACGAATGGCGAAAACGTGTCGAGACGACCTCGAAAATGCAATGTGGTATTATAACTTTTCGTTTCACATCATATTAACACGTATTATAGCAATTCGGGGTCAAAGAAGTCGTTGGATCGAGGGGTCAAAATCGTAATTTTATGCAGTGAATTTTGTTCTGTCAGCCCTATGGGAACGGCCGTTCCAGGCTTCCTTTGAAAACTGGGAACGGTCGTTCCCGTTGCCCAGAGAAACGCGGCAACGTTTTTCCATTTTAAAAGCGCGCCTACGCTGGGAACGGCCCTTCCGGCCCTTAGGCCAAAATGGGAACGGCCGTTCCCATGCTCGGCCGCCCATATTTTGAAAAGAAATGGGAACGCCCGTTCCCACCAAGCCTTGAGGCTGGGAACGGTCGTTCCCAGTTCCTGCAACTGAAAAACAGAGCAGAAACAGGGGAGGCTCTCGGGAAGAAAGCAACAAAGCAACCAAATTCCATTTTTGATCCCCAAATGCTATAATCTCTAGAAATATGATGCAAACAACTTCACTACATGATAATATATCACTTAAACACATAAACCATGAAATATCATCAAGAATTCATGCTTTCAAGTTCATGATCAAACTTGATCATTCAAGCCATATATTCCATTTTTCAAGCTATAATTCATGCAATAATTCATGAAATAATCATTCAACCACGTCTTGCACAACTAAGAGCACATCTAGCATATTAAACTCAAACCCTAGCTACCCCATGTATGATCAAGAATCATGGATTCATGCCAAACCAACCTTGAAGCTAAGAAATGGATGAAGAAGAAGATGATGATAATGATGACTTCCAATTCCTTGAAAAACTTCTTGAAATCTTGATGATTGATGAAAATTATCTTCTTCCCTTTTCTTCCTTTTAGAACCGAGAGAGAGATGAATGAGTTGGGAAATATTTTTGCTCAAAAATGATCAAGGATGAACCTTGGAGATGTATTACGTGATGCATCTCCTTGATTTTAGTGAAATGTGCCAATTTGCCAATTAATCCTTGAAGTCTATAAATTATACAATTAGGTATGCTACAATTTAAAATATGCTCAATTTGGTCCCTACAAGTTTATGCAATTGTGTCCCTAATATTTTAGAAAATAATTAACTAGGGACAATTTGGTAATTTTATCACTCTCGGTAATTGATTTCGTGCAATAAATATTTTTCGTGTCATGAAATCACATTTTGAATGATATGAAATCCAAGAATTGATATAAATAATGTTTCGTGAATTTTATGAAAATATGAAATGCCACGTAATAATATTATGACATTAAAAGAAATGAAATAAACCTACACTCAAACGCACACGTGGCGTGCTTACCTGTTCAACCGGAAACCGGGGCGTTACAACTTTCGAGCGTTGGTGACGCTCGACGGGGATGATTCTCTGGACCGATGTGGCCGATCGTTGGGATGCTCGGGTGGAATTTCGACCGTGGGGCCGTGGGTTCCCTCGAGGGGCCTTGTGGCTCGCCGGGGCGGAGCTAGGTGGACAAGATGCTTTGATGATCTCCTGAGCGCTGCGTGGGAAACGAGCGTCAGGATGGTTTTGAGCATGGAGTAGGCGAGGGAGCATCCCGGGCCGGTGACGCGAGATGGATTGATCTGACCCTGCGAAGTGAAATTACGGGCGTCGGGGGGGAGGGCCCGTGAAGGAGGCCCATGCTCGAGGGTTGTGCCTCGTTAGGCGCGCTTTGGGTTGCGAGTTTGCAAGTCAATGGGCCGGATTCGCTATTACGAGCCCATCTTCTCGAGCGTCTAAGCCCAAGTGTTCCCAGTTATTCTGAGTGAGCCGTCCTGATCCCGACACATGTAAGGGGATGACTCGAGCGCGATTTAGCCCCATCAAAATTATTACATTTCAAAGTATAAATATTACTTTAAAATTATAAAATAAAAACATATACATAGTAACATAATTAATAAAATAATCTTCAATATTGCATTTAGTTAAAAATATATAAAATAAAAAATTGAAAATAATTAATATATATGGCTACTAATTGAAAATAAAATACTGGTGTTATTTTTGAATTCTCATTAAATATATATGACTACTAATTACTTTTTAATTTTTTAATTAATATTATATTATTGAATAAAATATATATAAATTTTCTCTTATTATCAATTTTAACTAAACTCAACGTTAATTATTTTAAATAAATACAATATTATATACATAAATATTTAAGTATTATAAATATTAGTTATTTTCAATTTTTTATTTTACATATTTTTAGCTAAATGCAATATTAAGTATTATTTTATTAATTATATTATTATGTCTATATTTTTATTTTATAATTTTATAATTTTAAAGTAATACTTATACTTTAAAATATAATAATTTATTATTTATTATAAAAATAAAATGCATATCATGTGGTTGATATTCTTTTAAATTTTTCCTAATATTTGATATGTATTTTTTAATTAAGGAAAAATATTATAAATATATATTTCTAAATTTGTTGGGACTAATATTGAATTTTTTTCACTTTGGGACTATATTTGTCGAAAAACTAAAAGTACGGGATGATTTAAAAACTACGGGACCAAAACAAAATTGACCTATTTTCTATGGGACAAAAAATGTAATTTTCTCTCCAAAGGACCAAATATTGCAGCCTTGGGCTTCAGTTTACTACTAAATAAGTTCTTTGCCGTCTATATCGGCCCTCACTCGGTCGGACAAAGCCAATTATATGAAAAGTGTATATCTACCTAAAAATTCAGGTAATCATACAATTAGTATAAAAATCCTTCTTATTATTACACCGGAAATGAATTCGGAGTAGAACTACTTCTTACTTTGCTGTTAGTTCTCACTTCTCACCATATGACAAAAAATTACACATAACAACATCTCTCTCTTCCCTTTACAAGATATAAAACAGTATGCATATTCAATCCCTGGTATACAAAGACACAAGAAAAAGTAAACACACTCCTCTAAAACTGAACAAATTTAGAATAACAAAAAAAGAAAACCAAGTTAACTATAAAAAATTAATAACATCATAATACTTAAAATAAAAAATCCCTCAATGAGAATTGTCAATACAAACAGTCAGAGTAGAAGCTGACATATCATCAGAAGGAACAACCTGAAGAGGCTCCAATGTTTCGACTATGTCTCTCATCAAAGGCCTGGCTTTCGGATTGCGGTTTAAACAGTGATAAGCAAGCATTGCTGCTTTATGAACACCCTTGATGGGATAATCCCCATCCAGTCTTGGATCTACAATGTTGAGCAGTTTCTTCTTCTCTTTCAGCAACGGGATCGCCCAATCCGTGAGGTTTTGCTCGCGAGCAGGCCTTGATTTGTCTAGAGATTTTCTACCCGTTAGAAGCTCAAGCAGAACCACCCCGTAGCTGTATACATCGCTTCTTGGTGTTAGATGGCCTGTTCCATGCAATACTCAGTATCATCAGTTAAACGGTATTATTCGGTGATAAAATGTTGAGTTTATAGTTTTCTTTTACAAGTAAAAAGCAATCACCGTGAACAAACAGGGTTTTATGATATTTTCTTTTATTCGCGGGATCTTTCTTTCAAATTGGTCATGATGCAGGGATTTGGGTGTCAAGATGCTTAGATGGTTAAACCTAAACATTAAACCTTATATTTGAGATGGTATAACATTCCTTACCACTATTGCTCGCGATTTGATTACATCCTTTCTTCTTACAACATTCTGAAACTAAGCATGGGTTGAGTACCTGTCATTATGTATTCCGGAGCAGCATAACCGTATGTTCCCATAATGCGAGTCGAAACATGAGACTTGTCTCCTACTGGCCCGTCTTTAGCCAAGCCAAAATCGGAGAGCTTGGCATTGTAGTCCTGTTTATGGTTTTGTGTTAAATAAAATAACAATACTATAGACTAACTTAAATTTAAATCGTATACATAAGACTAAAAAAATTCAATTATTCAATTGATTTCCTTATAACCTGGTCCAATAAAATGTTGGATGTCTTAAAATCGCGATAGATGACGGGTTTCTCGGCCTCGTGTAGAAATGCAAGTCCTTTTGCCGCACCTAACGCAATCTTCATTCTTGTTGACCAAGGAAGGGGAAGCAACACTCCTGCACCAAAGTGTATTCATCTAAGGGTCGGTTCTTTTTATTAATTTTTAGTTTCAAGTAATAGTACTTGATATAAGGCACTAAGGCACTACATTGAAACTTCGAATCTGAGAAAAGATATGTTAAAAGCTATACAAGAATCTAAGAGTTGCATATAGAACATCAAACTTTGAGTAATACAAGAACAAATCATTTTTGCTCTATGTCGCATCTTCTGAGTTTTAGCTAACTAGTAAAGAGCAAGGACGAAACCAAAAATTTAATTCCTGGGTTTTCGAGGACGAACAATATAAGATATATCCAAATTTAGCACTGCAAAAGCCAAGAAAATATAACACACACTTGAGAATAGATTGTTTTCAACACTGCCCCGGGACATGTACTCGTATATCAAGACCCGATGTTCTTCTTCACAGCAATATCCAATTAACTTCACCAAATTTGGATGAGAAAGTTGCCCCAGGAATATCACCTCTGCCTAAAATACCACATATGATTCAGTTCCCAGAAAAATAAAAATAAATAAAAGAATAAACCATCAAAAGATTGAAAAAAAGTAAAAAAATTATTTATTTACCAGCCATTCCCTATGACCTTGATAACTATTATCTCCATCATGAACCTTAACAGCAACGGGGATCGGCTCTAATCCTTCCCGTAATTCATCAGAAACATATCCTTTGTAAACACTTCCAAATCCTCCTCCACCTAGCATATTATCTTGTCTGAAATTATCAGTAATGTTCTTTAATTCATTGAAGGTGAACACAATTAGAGGATTTGATGTCATAGACCGACGAAGGTCTTCGACTTCTTCTGGATTAGATGGCAGTTTACTGACGGTTTTCGCCGGTTTTTCAGATGGACTTTGATTCTTTGGAGATTCTGCAAGAGATGAAAATGTAAAAATTGAATCTTGAAGTTTGAGATCTATGTTTTTCTACAGAAGGGAAAAGGCAAAGTAGGAATATTGAACAAGAGCCCATCTTGATGATGTTGGTTTCTATCCTAGGACTTGGAATCAAACTAGGACAAGATTTGACACGAACAGAAAACTTAAAAAAAGTGATGAAAAACAGAGTCGATACACAAAAAAAATTAACCTCAAAAGTAAGACAAAGGAATAAACGTAAAAAGAGTGATTCTGTTTCTGTCAACCAAATAATGAAAATAACTAATCTCTCTCTCACACACACACATCAACTCTGTGTATCTTGAGGAAATCTTCTGCTAAACATTCTCAGTATTCATCAAATTCCAACAGGGCAGTATCTTTTAACAGCATCATACTAAACAAATACACAAGAAACAAGATGATCTACCATATCTCTTATTTATTCAAAAACCCAGCAAAAACATGCATGGCAAAAACATCAAAAAGCAGATAAAGATCACATTTTTCCCATAAAAACCAGACATCAACACAAACAATCGACCCCGAAAACTCACCAGACTTCGCATTAGATGAAACTCTGTATATTTTCGTCTCCCACCCACACCAGCAATTCCCCATCACGCAAAACAACCCAAACACAAAACCCCCCAAGAAAACCCCAAACCACACCACCCCACCACTGCGTGCGAACAAATCTCAACACAGAAAAAGATCACGACCCAGAAAAGGCAACCAAAACCCAAAAAGAACCCAATAAAAGAAGCCAAGAAAGCAAGAAAGAAGACCACCCCAAATGTGAAAAGAGAATGTGAAAGTGAAGGAGATAGTGCTTAGTGGACACTGTGTATAGTGTGTGTGAGAGAAAATGGAGTCTTGATTCTTCAAAGGCTATGATGATGATGATAGGGTTGTGTTGTGAGAGAGGGTCTTGAGGTGGGTGCTTACTTTTTGTGTTCGGTGATGGTGGTGTGCCAGTGTGGTGTTTGGGGAGAAGAATGTATTTCCATTTTGTTTACTTACTGTGCGCCTTTCTTTTTCAATTGTTTTTCAGATAGTGCGCCCCGGCGCATTGTAGTGTGTAGAAGCCCCACCAATATCGTTTATATCATTTTCCTCCCCACTTTTTTTGTCGAGCGTGCGCATATACCCCCCAACCCCACTTATATTTGGTGTTATGATGAAGATTAGTGTTAATTTCGTAAGTAGCAAGTTTAATCCAAATCTTTCAATTTCATACACTCAATCAAGACATCATCTCATGAGTCCTTTGAAGGTTTTTTATAAATTTTTTTGTTTTTTGGTTTTTTACTTCTATTTTTTCTTTTTTTCCTTTTTTTTTTTTGTCAAGAACTATGTTTATATATATATATAATTGCATGGAGGTATAAATTTAATAATTTTTTATTTATGCATCCCTTGATTAGCTTCTAATTTCTAAATGATTAGTAATTCACCGTCTTATTTTGATGTGAATAACGAGTTTATACCAAAAGATATTTAATGGGTCATATCACATATGGAGAGATCAACGAAATATATCTTTAAGTCAAACGTGTTAATACAAAAATAAGAAATCTTTAAAAGGTATGCTGATTGCTGAGGAAACATTTAATAAAAATTCGTTGACGCTCAAGTCAGCACAGTAGACGTTCTAGATTTAGAGTGTTAATAAGTTTAAAATAGAAAATATGCACTAATTATCTCTTCCAAAATCAACAAATGAGTGCTCTTCACGGTTTTTCTTTTGATCGGCAGCGCAACAAAAATCCACGCAGGGCCCAAAAAAAGAATTACTCAATAAGCTCAAAGGTAAAGCAGCGGCCTAGCTCTCCCAAAACATAATCCTCTTCGAGATGAAGTGACCCATTCTCGCTAACTAATTTGTATTCTTGTTTCTCGATCTTGACATATGGGTCAAATGTGTTTCCCATGACTTCTTAAGAAACTTCCGACAATTTAAAAAAAATTCTTTCAAAGGCACATAATAATTTTAAGGCGTCAAGTAGCATGATCTCAACGTAGTTTATTAATTTCAACTTGGAGTATTTCGAATTAATATATAATAAATGGATTAGTGTCTGCATCAAATTTTTATATATTTATATTACACCCCCAATAAGTCGATAAAAGCACCAATACGACTTAGGGTAGTGGAAAATTTTAAAATGAAAAAGGTACCATCATTTTAAATTGAAAAAAAAAAAATAGTGGAAATTGTTTCTAGACATAAATATGAATACAATATTGATGAGAAACTTCTTTTTTTTCTCAATCTAAATAACAATAATAAATGTAGGAGTTATATTAAGTTATCCCAAAAGAGACAGCTACAGTTGGGATGTACTATAGTGGAAGCTGAGCTAGTTATATCAATTTCATAATTAAATTCGTGTTGTAAAGTACTTGCCGATACATTTGGAGCAAAAAAAGAAAAAAATTTGTGGTCCTTATTTGAAATTCTTGGACTAGCAAGACCTAGAAATATCACTTATAATTGACAACCACTTACTCTTTTGGATTTGGATCGAGGAATGGGAGTGATCTGGCTCAAATCTGGTCGATGTGAAGTGGACGATCTGAGGGTCAGATTTGAGACAATCAGTCAAGAATTTGTTTCTGTGGGTTCCTTATCGACCTGAAAGCACTAGCAAACGTGAGCTCAAAACCAACTTGGGGAACTTGGGGTTTTACCCAAGTTTGACACTCCGACGCCCAAGTCAGTACTGGATTCACTAAGAGAGAGAATAAATGCAATTTAATGCGGAGTAAAAGCTTACCAACTACTATTCAGGGGGTGGGTATTTATAGCCTTGGCCAAATAACACAGTAGTGCGTATACCGCAAGTGTGCATTAATGGCATTGTCATCCATCGATCTGGATGTCGGATGATGGAACAGGCTAAAGTGGGATCGATCGTACCTTATTTTCCCTTTGGGTAGAGACTGGGACTGGCGGGCATTGAATGCTCTGCAGTACGCCTGTCCTAGGGAATGAGAAGGCTACACGTGTCCCGACAGGAGTGCTTTACAGTATTCGGGTGTCCGGTGACGTATGTAATCGATCTTCAGATCGATGTTGCCTTCCGGGGTCCTCAATTCTGCCTGGGTTCCCTTCTCAGGGGAGCAGATCGTGGGGCATCGCGTTGTGACGGATCGGGTTCAGGCAACCCGCCAGATCGATTTGATAATCATGTAGATCTGGCTATTTCGATCCGCCGATCTTGCCATAGTTGCCTGCCACGTACTGTCCAAATGGCCGCTTCGGGTTTGTCCAGGCGGGCGAGGGAGTCCACGTGGTACCCACGGGCCCAACACGTGGCTTCGTATCATCATGCCATGTCAGAGGCCCCCCAAATTACCAGTGTGAAATTTCGCAGTGGTAATGTCATCGATCTGGCATCGGGTAGGAGAACCGTCGTGACCGTTGAAATCGAACCATCGTCCTAATAATGAGGTGCGTCTTTTGAGTTAGATCGACCTAACTCTGTATTTAATGCGACGCGACCTTTAAGGGGAGAGGCGTGTTCAGGGTAATTATTGCGTCGTTACGTATTTCGAGGTGTTACTTTTTGACTTCTATATATAGGAGGGCACCCCAAGCTCTAATTTCACCGTTTCTACATTCCAGCATTCGAACTGCTCCAATCTGATTAACTCGTTTCGAGAACAGCCGGCTTCGAACTCCGCTTCGATAAAAGGTAAAAAAAATTTCTTTTATGGCACAAAATGAGCTCGGATCCGGCCAAGATCCCAGGGAATCGGCCTTCACACCTTCGCCAGAACGAGGGGACGATCTACCGGCTCCCCCTCTGCCCAATGTGAGCTTCGAGTCTGCAGCAGAGTCCACTCAGCAAGGGGGGCTGCTAGACGAAGTGGTAACGACGAATAGAGGGGGACTTGCTTCAACGTCGAGGGGGAGACGGCCCATAGGGCTATTAGACAAACCTGAAGTGGAGGAACTTGAAGGCGAAAGACAGATCGGGGGAGGGAGACAGGTCGATGGTAGGGAGGAGCTCGGGACACGCATTGTGAATCCCCCGGATCGACCTCCGCACTTGTTCAGGACCCTTACGTATGTTTCCCAAAGGTTGTCGAAAATAACTCCCCCCGAGTTCGAGGAAGTCAAGAGATTGCTGGGGTTAGGCCCCCAATACACAGTTCGGATGCCACTTGAGGGGGAAATCGTGGAGAGTCCAAAGAGGTTGAGATCGATTGGTATATACTATGCCTTGGTTAAGTATGGTTTTAGGCTTCCTCTTCCCGTGATCATCGTCGATTTCTTGGTTCGGTTTAATTTGTGTCCCTCACAGCTGACCCCCAACACTTTCTCTCTTATGCACTGTATGATCATCATAATGAAGTGTCTGGGATTCGATCCGGAGATCTGGGACTTCGGGGAGTTCTTTACTGTCAATAGTGCTACCAAGTCCGGGGTCGGATACTTTAACCTCCAATCGAAGCTGAACCGGAAAATCGTATCGATCCCGTCGACGTCGCATGGGGTCACGTGGAAGTCCAAGTTCTTTTTCATCGATCTGCCAGTGGTACCCCGCTTCCGAACTACCTGGGGGGATAATGGTCTGAGGCGACTTATGACCAAATCGACGACCTGGCTCCATGAACGCTTCCAGCTGTTGCCCAATCTAGGCCTCCTGGACCATACCAATCTGACGAGGACGGGTAATCTGGTTGAAGCGGGCATCATATCCGGGACTCGTAGGAAGAACTTCCGCTTTGGTATGCTCTCACTTCGACCAGATCCCTACTCGATCAGGGTCCTTAGGATTTTATTGCTTATTGTCGCTTTTTCGACCCTTTTTTTTTTTTCTTTTTTTTCGATCTGACGTTTTTCGTTATGCAGATCTCCGACCGCTGATAATGTCTCGAGCTGCAAGAATTAGGGCGAGAAGCCAAAGGGACCCCACCACAGACGAGCTACGACCCGTAGCAGATGCCGCTCGTGCGATCATCAATTCCCTTCCCAATGCCCAACGAGCTCAACAAGAAAGGTGTCTGAAGGAGCTGAACGATCTGGATGTCGATCTGGCGGGACAGCTTGTCGGAACACCACTTCGTGGACAAGAGCTCAAAGGTCGAGCGGGATCGTCAGAGGCGCAGAATGAACAGGTCGAGGGCAACCTCGAACAAGTAATAAACTTAGACCATCTTCCCTTATATTTTGATGAAGATGTTGATCCTCAAATCCAATTTGTTCAGGCAAGGCATGGGGTAGGCAAGTGGCCCTATAGAGAGTTGGTTCACCAATTTTGGGATTCCGACGAGTCTGAAGAGGAATCCCAACTTCTGACCTTTCCCAAGATCCCTCTTCCACAATGGTCAGCCGACCTCGAGCTCGAGAAGGAGGACGGGACCAAACGAGCTCTAACGTTCGGAAAAGCCGACCCCGACCTTCTTGCTGCTCTTTTCAACACCGGGTGCATCATTGATGAGCAGAAGAAGCTCATCGAGCGATCTGCGAGGCAGAAGAGGTATCAGGCTGCCCGGGGTCTTTTCGGGGTAAGTTTTTTTTTTTTTAAATCGATCTCTAAGTTCGTTCTTTGAATCGATCTATGCAGTTCATTCTATCTTCTTTCAGGACGTTCTCTCCGTTTTGATCAACTCGTTCCGCGAGGTTGAGGTCTTCAAAGCCGGCAAGGAGAAGTACAAGGAAAAGTATCAAATGATGAAGGCCCGGCTTGTCTCGGCGGACCCTGAGAAGATCCAGCAGCTCGAACAGGAACTCCGGGAGGCCCGGGAAGAGAAGAAGATATGGGTCGAGGAGAAGGAGACCATGGAAGCCCAATGGAAGAGCTCGCAGGAAGCCTTGCAACGAGCTGAGAAGGAGCATGAGGAAGCTCTTGCTAAGTTGAAGGGGGAGTTCGTCAGAGAGCTCGATGCGGCCAGAGCAGCAGCTAAGGACGAGGGTCGTGCGGAGATCTTCGAGGTCGCCCGTACCAAGATCGCCAAAGCCGCCAAAGATATGAAACGATGCAAGCTCGAGATCGAGAGATACGCCGTGCGTGAGTTCATAGAGGGCCCTAGCTAGCCTCATCGTGGGAGAGAATAACCTGAAGGAGGGATTTTAGATCGCCATCAACCAGATCAAAGCTCAGATATTTCCCCCCCCCCCCCCCTATGTTCAACTTTGACTCAATCGGTCCTTTATTTCCTGATCCCGGAGCCGTTGACCAGCCTGAAGAGAAGCAGCCGGTGGAGATCGACTGGGCGACCTATAAATATGGGCATGCCATTGGGATTGCCCAGGCCAAGAAAGAGAAACGCCCAGTGTCATGCGAGCTACCTCAACAGGTCGAAATCGAGAGCTTTCTTCCAACCATAAAGGAGCTCGAAAGGGTTGGAGCTCGGGCCGCCCAGAGAATGACCTCTGAATCCGTCCAGATCGACTGAGGCCACAATGTGCTCCAATGAACATATTCGATTTGACCTACCGGCCGGGGTGTGGCCATGTGAATATTATTATTTTTTCTTTCTTGTTTTAAAACAATGACCTGCTGGGCCACGTCGCGTGGTAAGCTCGATAGAGTAGTTCGGCCCACATCATGTAGTGAGGTCGGTTGTTTATGAATGAATTCTTGTTTATCCTTGTGCGTTTACTTTTGCTTTGCAAGTTGGATGTATGTTTCGATCTCGTTAGAACGTTTAATCACTTTTTTTTTTTTTTGTACTCATCAGATCAATTTTGATCTCTGTTTTATTCACCTTGGATCGCGTGCAATCTCTTCGGGATTATAGCGATCTGGTTAAGGCTCGGATCGATCTTAACTGCTGAGTAGGATTGCTCTTAGGATATCTTGGGGAAACCTCAAAAGATTTTTAGGATCTCTTGGGTAGGAATGTAAACGAGACGAGCCCGTTCGCGAACCTAACGAGCCGAATCAATGAAGGTTCGGGCTTGAATTCGACACAATCGAACCCGAACCGAACCCTGGCTCGATTCGTGACCTTCACGAATCGAACTCGAACCCTTCCTCTCTAAAATTTAGGTTCGCGAGCCGGCTCGCGAACCCTTATATTTTAATAAAAAAATAATATATTTATATTCTTTAAATGATATTTATCCATTAAACAATTATATATATATATATATATATATATAATGTAATAAATAATAAAATAAGATTACCTTATTAGCTTAGGTTTAACGTATGGATCTGTTTAAAATTTAGAATTCTAAACCCTAGATCTTAAAATCTCTCTCTCTCTTTCCGCCGCTCATTCTCTATCAGAGAATTCCCAACTTTCAAACTCTCATTCTCACTTTCAGCTGCCCACGAATATGTTGGAAAACAGAATCAGAAAGCAGCGGAATTTAAAAAATTTTCCCAACAAAAGGATCTAGGACTCGCAATCGTGTAACCAAATTCGTAAAGATAGAAAACTTACTTTTCTTTTATTCTTTCTTGAAGCGTTTCAAGCCACCCAAGAACGCTCTTCTCGCGGCTTGATCCCCTCTCCTTGGTAAAGCTCGAATCTTCAAACTTCTAACTTGAAGTCTCTAGAGAAAGTCCACCAACTTGATCACAATCTAACTAGTAAGGATGCTAGTTCTCTAGTTAGTGTTTGGGCTTGACCTAGGGTTTAATTTAATCTTGGAGAAAGGAAGGTGTTCAACACATGAACCAAGAATTGTCTATCAGCTCTAAAGGGGAGCTCGAGCTCCCCTATATATAGGCAAGGGAGTGCCGAAATTCCTAGTCCTTTATGGGCTAGGATTTTGGTCCCTCTCTCCTATTACTTGAGGATCAAGTATTTTCAACCTTGACTTTGAATTCTAATTCTAGTCAACTTTGAAGAGAGCTTAAAAAATATCCAAACTATTTTTGGATAATTTTATACTTTATTTATTATAAAATAAATAACTTATTTTATCTAATTAATTAATTCATAATTAATTAACTAGATTATTTTCTCCAAAATTAGACTTTCTTTTTAATTCAAAATTAAACCAAAGTCTATTAAATAATTAACTAATTAATTATTTAATATATATATAATATATATATATATACACGTGTGTGACACGTGTCACAGTGACACGTGTCACTCACGTGATCCACACGTGTGAATTCACACGTGTGGAACCCTCTTGGTCCGATTAACTCGTTTAATCATTTTCAAGCCTCAACTCATGTAACCAAGTTGTTGTGTGTGACCCTCTAGGTTCTCAATTCAATTAGCAGTGACCCTAATTAATTAATTCACTAATTAATTAATCAGTCCACAGATTAAACGACCATAGTCTAGCAACAGGTGTTTAACCCCTAGCTGAATTGGAATGTTCGGATTCGACAGAACCTTTAAGTCATTGAATCATGTGAGATACAATCCTCCTACTTACTATCTCTCAACCAAGATCTAGGGCAAGGGAATAATCAGAACCCTAATAATCCGGTCTTAAAGCTAAGTGCATTTCATATCCATTTGATCTCAATCCAAGAAACCCTTTTCTTGATGTCTTGATCTACTGCCTTGGCCAAGGACTCCATATGGCATATGAATGACTTACACAATAAGAGATCACCTTGCAAATGCAAGTGTAGGTCCTTTCTTGATTCTCATTCACTTTCATGAATCACTTGTGCAGCCCCAGCATAAGCCTTGAATCAGTTGTCTAAGGCGACACCCTTTAAAGCTTATACCTAAGACTACAGAGTTAACTCATAAAGTGACAAGGAACCTCAAGTCTAAGGATCAATTAATCACATCAATGACTCGTGAGATATTTCCTAATCTGGAAGTTTCCATTTCCTGAAATAGAAACTTCCTTTCCCATTTAGGAATGTTCTCACACGGGGCACCTCAGTGAACTTACTTATTAAAGTAAGCACCCTCATGTATCACGCACGTATCAACTATACACTTTGCACCTCCATGAAACAAGGTGGTCCTTCTTAGGGGCGTGATCCCACAAGCAAGCCTTAGAGGAGTCAGGTTGACACTCCCACTGTCTGTAGGACTCATCGGCTTGGAGTATTTTACTAATCATGACTTATGTGATATAGGGCTCGTTTCATGAACCATTTCACCTAAATGGTAGAGTCCTAAAGTCATCAGGATTAGGGGAGTTCTCATACATGCACAGCTAATGTAAACGCATACCAAACAAGAGCATATAAAGAAGTGTTGCCTCAATTCGTTATTTCATTCAAAGATTGTCTGTGATTACAATAAGGAAAAGCACAAAGCGGATATACAATCGGCTTTCTAGGGCACTATTCCTAACAATCTCCCACTTGCCCGTCAAAGCCATTCTAAAGCTACTCTAAGTCCCATCTTCTGAAGATGACCTTGGAAAGCTTCTCGACTAAGGGGTTTAGTAAGTGGATCTGCCACGTTCTCTGCTGATGTGACCCTCTCAATTAGCACATCTCCTCTTTTGATAATATCACGGATTAGGTGATACTTCCTCATAATGTGCTTGGTCCGTTGGTGAGATCTTGGTTCTCTTGCTTGAGCAACCGCCCCAGTGTTGTCACAAAACACAGTAATGGGGTCTTTCATGCTAGGAACAACATTCAACTCTTGAATGAAGTTTCTAATCCAAACACCTTCCTTAGCTGCATCATTTGCAGCTAAGTATTCGGCCTCAGTGGTCGAATCTGCAGTGGTTGTTTGCTTGGAACTCTTCCAACTCACTGCTCCGCCGTTTAGGCAGAAAATGTATCCTGACATTGACTTAAAATCATCTAAGTCAGATGCAAAGCTTGCATCGCAGTATCCTTCGACAGTAAGATCTTTCTGACCTCCGTAAACTAAGAATAAATCTTTAGTACTTTTCAAGTACTTAAGAATATTCTTCACGGCAGCCCAGTGACCATCTCCAGGGTCAGATTGGAAACGACTTGTTATACTAAGTGCATGAGCCACATCCGGTCGAGTACATAACATTGCATACATTATGCTACCTATTGCTGATGCATAAGGTGTATGAGTCATTCTTTCCTTCTCAAGGTTAGTCTTAGGACACATTTTCTTTGAAAGACATGTTCCTACACTCATAGGAAGGTTCTTAACCTTTGCTGACTCCATATTGAATCTCTTCAATACTTTGTCAATGTACATCGACTGTGATAGTCCTATTAACCTTCTAGATCTATCTCTATAGATTTTAATTCCAAGGATATAGGACGCATCACCAAGATCTTTCATCTCGAATTGGTTCGATAACCATAACTTAGTCACTTTCATGTCATCCTTCGAATTCCCAATAAGAAGGATGTCATCAACATAAAGTACTAAGAATTGCACTGAGGTCTCCAATTCCTTTCTATACACACATGACTCATTCGAAATTTGGATGAAGCCAAACGCTTTGACCGATTCATCAAATCGAATGTTCCAATTCCTAGAAGCCTGTTTCAATCCATAGATTGATCTTTGGAGTTTGCAAACCTTTTGCTCACTCCCATTGAATGTGAAACCTATGGGTTGCTCCATATAAATGTCTTTGTCAATGTCACCATTGAGAAAGGCAGTTTTCACATCCATTTGCCATATCTCATAGTCATAATATGCAGCAATGGCAAGCATGATTCGAATGGACTTTTGCATTGCAACTGGTGAAAAGGTTTCGTCAAAGTCCACGCCGGGTCTCTGAGTGAATCCTTTTGCAACCAGTCTTGCTTTGTAGGCTGCAATGCTTCCATCAACTCCAAGCTTTCTCTTAAAGATCCATTTGCAACCTATGGGTTTGACCCCATCAGGCAAATCTACCAAGGTCCAAACTTGGTTGGAGTTCATGGAATCCATTTCGGATTTCATGGCTTCTATCCACTGTTCAGAGTCAGAATCTGAAAGTGCCTCCTTATATGTCAAAGGATCATTATCCTTTTGAGAGATTTCATGGAAGAATCCATACCATCTCTCCGGCTGTCTAGGAGTACGTTCAGAACGCCTTAGAGGAGGATTTACATGTGTATCGAAATTCGTGATTGGTTGTAGTTGATCAGAGTGGGACGTTTCTTCAGTGGGTGGTATGGGGTCACTTTGTACTTCTTCTAATTCTATGATCTTGCCTTTCTTTTCTTTAAGGAACGGTTCCTCAAGAAAAGTGGCATTTCTGGAAACAAACACCTTTTGTTCAGATTGATCATAGAAGTAGTATCCTATGGATTCCTTAGGATAACCTACAAAGTAGCATAAGTTAGAACGAGATTCTAACTTATCTCCCACTGTCCTCTTCACGTAAGCAGGACAACCCCAAATTCTTAAGTAAGAATAACTAGGGATTTTACCATGCCACATTTCATAGGGCGTTTTAGGGACTGACTTAGAGGGAACAAGATTCAAAATCTTTGCTGCACTTTCTAGGGCATAACCCCAGAAAGAAGGCGGTAAGTCAGTGAAACTCATCATGGAACGAACCATATCAAGTAGGGTTCGATTCCTTCTCTCAGAAACTCCATTAAGCTGAGGAGTTCCCGGAGGAGTCCACTGAGAGATAATCCCATTATCCTTGAGATGATTAAGGAATTCTTCACTAAGATATTCGCCTCCTCGATCAGATCGAAGTGCTTTGATCTTGTGACCAGTTTGGTTCTCAACCTCCTTTTGAAATTCTAAGAATTTCTCAAAAGCTTCAGATTTATACTTCATTAAGTATACATAACCATACCGACTAAAGTCGTCAGTGAAGGTTATGAAATACTGATGATTGTTTCTTGTGCTTACACTAAGCGGTCCACAAACATCAGTATGGATCAAATCCAGAACCTTAGTGGCACGTTCCACAGTTCCTTTAAAAGGGACTTTGGACATTTTTCCTTTGAGACAGGATTCGCAAGAAGTCAACTCTTTGAGATCATTTTCAGAGAATGATCCTAAAGTGTTTATCTTGCTAATTCTGTTCTTGGAAATATGTCCTAATCTAGCGTGCCATAAGGAAGCTGAAACTTGGTCATCTCTCTTACGCTTTGTTTCTCGTTGTATATTCATAATATTGATATTTTGAGTTAGGTAAAGTCCATTACTTAGAGTACCGATATGAACGGAAGAGTTGTTCCGTTTGATAAAGTATTTACCATTCTTAATATAAGTTTCATAACCTTCACAATCTAATATTGGAACTGAAATTATATTACGAATAATGTTCGGTACATAAAGGACTTTGTTTAATACTAACTCAAAACTACCTAAATCTAATCTAATTGTGCCTAAAGCTCGAGCTTCAACGTTTGAGCCATCGCCGATCTTCAAGACACATTCTCCTTCTTTGAGTTGTTGGACTTCACTTAGCATCTGTACATCATTACAGATATGAGTTCCACAACCGGTATCAAGTACCCAAGAACTAGAATTAATAGACAGATTTACTTCAACGAGAAAGATACCTTTCTTTAGAGTAGCCTTGTACTCTGGGCAGTTTCTCCTCCAATGTCCCGCTTTGCCACAATGGAAGCAAACATCCTCTTTCTGATCACGCTTCTTCTTTTGGGCCTTCCCCTTCGAAATGCCACCAGTGGGCCTAAGGGGTTTCTTCTTCTTCTTTTGGGCTTTCTTGCCCTTACCTTTAGAAGGCCCAGAAGAGGAAGATGGAGCATTCACCATCAAAACCTTATTGTCCTTCTTGATCGTGCTTTCAGCAGTCACAAGCTGACTAATCAGCTCAGCTACAGTAGCACCAGCATGATTCATGTTGAAGTTAAGGACAAATGGGTTGAATGATGGTGGGAGCGAAGCTAGCAACAAATCCACTGAAAGCTCATCTTTCAGCGGCATGTCCATGGAGGCAAGTTTCTCAGTAAGGGCAAGAAACTTGAGTCCATATTCATGGACACTTGAACCTTCCCTCATTCTCAAGTGGAATAATTCCTTTGAAGTGTTATACCTTGTAACACGTTCATGAGGGCGGTAAAGTTGCTCTAAGTGGTCGTAAATCTCCCAAGCAAATTCCATGGCCTCATGTTGTCTTTGCAAGTCCGGAGACATGTTAGCCAACATAAGGCAACGGGCTTGGAGATTATCATCCTTCCACTTCTGAATCGCGTCCCGCTCGGCCCGAGTGGGAGCCTCCCCTTCAGGAGTAGGCTCCCCTTCGAAGAGAACATAAGTTCTCTTCTCAGAATCTAAAATGATTTTTAGATTCCTCAGCCAATCAGAATAGTTGGGACCAGTCAACTTGTTTGACTCGAGGATCGATACAAGAGGGTTTTTGGTTGCCATTTCAAAACACGTAGAGAATCACAGAATCTACGAACTAAATGGTGAAACAGAGAACTAGTGAGCATGCTGAATTATAACGATATACAAAAGATAAGGTCTTTAATCTATTGTAGCTCCCACTGTTTTTCAAAGATCTAGAATTCCCAAAGATCTAAGAGGAACACGTTTCCCAATGGGTACTAAGATCCTAGGCATTTTACCTCGAACCCACGACTCGCGGACATTCTTAGCAAGAACCCTAGGTAGGTACAACTTACCAATTCTAACACCTTTAGAACTCTTAGTAATTTGTTTTTGCATCACCTATCTTTCAATATGGACCCACGACTCGTGCGACATCCATATTTACTTAGGCGTTAAGCTAGACCCATCAATCATAAGATCATGACCAAAACTTAGTTCGAACGACCCACGACTCGCGGACATCGCCCTCGCCAAAATTGACCACGAAATATTAATCATTTAAAATGATTAATTAGGTAACTAAGAACTAATAAGCTCCACTAGCTATCCCACGACTCGCGGACAATAACTAGCTTTACTTACTAAACTTAAAACCTATTGATGGAATGCTAGGAATTTAATTCAAAACTTGCATCTCGAATTAAACACCTATTTGTTCGAAATTAGCTTAATATTTAATGGGAATTTTCGAATCAACCGGAGAGTTGTCCGGTTCGACCTCACCAACATATATGTTATCCAATTTTATTAGTCTTGATTAATGCAAGTACACTTAAATGCATTTCAAACAAGCACATAAACAGATAACATGTCCTAGCATGATACTAACATGTAATGATCATGGGTTCTACCTATCTTATGCGTGATATGTGGGAGCCACTCCACAATCACAAGTTCTAACATACATGCCACATAAACAGTTCAAATCACATAAGGGAAAGCGGTAACAAAATACGAGCCCTATCTCTATTACATTTAACAATTGAGATTCCCCTCCCTAACATTTTGAGGGGTCTTCACTTATGGCCTCCTTGTTACTTGAATGTGGTCCATCTTACTCCATGGGTGCATTGTCTCCAAAATGAAAATAAAACCTCACCACCTATCTCTACTCTCAAATTACAATAAAAAGAAAAAGACATAAAGTAATAAGGCTCAATCTTCATATTGGCCTTAGACAATTACACGGGGCATACCCCGGCCTCAAAAACAGTAATATGGAAAGCCACATAATAAATCACATAACAGTACGCACATAAGTGAGGCTCCAACCTCAATTGAAAAACGCAACTATAGGGCTCCAACCCCAATTGAAACCATTCATGTGCATAAATTAAAACCATACATAGATCTAAACCCATGATCACCTAACATGCTTTTGCGAGAATTTAAATTTAGCCAATAAATTAAAATTCTCGTTTCAAGTCCTAATGACTCAAAACACGACTTAGATGCAATTCTTGTTCAAGAGCCTTTTCAATAAAACCCGAAAAACATTAAACTAATAAAATTCCAATTAATTTCCAAAATTAATAATTTTATTCTTTCATTATTTTCAGAAAATAATATTCATAATTTTTCCAAAAAACCAAATCGCTTTAATTTCTCAAAGTCCCAATTTAATCAAAATTTTAAAATAATTTTATTTTAACAAAACTGATTTTAAAAGATAAAATTAAAATAAAATTAAATCGGGATTTTACGGACTGAAAACACGAAAAACACGAAACACGAAAACGGGCCCGAAAAGGGGCCTAGCATCGCGCGGCACAGACGCGCAGCAGCGCGCGCACAGCGCGGCAGTTGCCGCTCGCGTGCGCGCGCCGGCCGCGCATCATGCGCCCGCCGCGACTAGGCGGACTGGGCAGGGCGTCCGGCACGGCCTGGGCAGGCGTCCCGCGCGGTTGCGGGACGGACTGGGCGGGCGCGCCTAGGCGCGCCCGGGACGACTCCCGCGCTGTTGCGGGAGGAGCTGGGCGGCGCGACGGGCCTGGGCGTGCGACATGCTAGCACGCCTAGGCTCGTTGCTTTTCGTGTTCGTTTCGTATTTCTGGGTTTCTCGAAAACCCGGTTCAATCCAAAAATTAAAATTCGATTTAAATATATTTCAATCAAAACGGTTTTCAAAATCACAATTTAAGAAAACAGTTTCAGAAATTCAGGAAAAAATTACAGTTTCGTATTTCAGGCTTTCTAAAAGAACTCATGAATACCCAATTCGCATCTAAGCCTAAGAATTTCTACCAAATTCAGAAACAATGGAGACGAATCAGAAACACGATTAACGAGGTGGCTCTGATACCACTTGTTGGAAAACAGAATCAGAAAGCAGCGGAATTTAAAAAATTTTCCCAACAAAAGGATCTAGGACTCGCAATCGTGTAACCAAATTCGTAAAGATAGAAAACTTACTTTTCTTTTATTCTTTCTTGAAGCGTTTCAAGCCACCCAAGAACGCTCTTCTCGCGGCTTGATCCCCTCTCCTTGGTAAAGCTCGAATCTTCAAACTTCTAACTTGAAGTCTCTAGAGAAAGTCCACCAACTTGATCACAATCTAACTAGTAAGGATGCTAGTTCTCTAGTTAGTGTTTGGGCTTGACCTAGGGTTTAATTTAATCTTGGAGAAAGGAAGGTGTTCAACACATGAACCAAGAATTGTCTATCAGCTCTAAAGGGGAGCTCGAGCTCCCCTATATATAGGCAAGGGAGTGCCGAAATTCCTAGTCCTTTATGGGCTAGGATTTTGGTCCCTCTCTCCTATTACTTGAGGATCAAGTATTTTCAACCTTGACTTTGAATTCTAATTCTAGTCAACTTTGAAGAGAGCTTAAAAAATATCCAAACTATTTTTGGATAATTTTATACTTTATTTATTATAAAATAAATAACTTATTTTATCTAATTAATTAATTCATAATTAATTAACTAGATTATTTTCTCCAAAATTAGACTTTCTTTTTAATTCAAAATTAAACCAAAGTCTATTAAATAATTAACTAATTAATTATTTAATATATATATAATATATATATATATACACGTGTGTGACACGTGTCACAGTGACACGTGTCACTCACGTGATCCACACGTGTGAATTCACACGTGTGGAACCCTCTTGGTCCGATTAACTCGTTTAATCATTTTCAAGCCTCAACTCATGTAACCAAGTTGTTGTGTGTGACCCTCTAGGTTCTCAATTCAATTAGCAGTGACCCTAATTAATTAATTCACTAATTAATTAATCAGTCCACAGATTAAACGACCATAGTCTAGCAACAGGTGTTTAACCCCTAGCTGAATTGGAATGTTCGGATTCGACAGAACCTTTAAGTCATTGAATCATGTGAGATACAATCCTCCTACTTACTATCTCTCAACCAAGATCTAGGGCAAGGGAATAATCAGAACCCTAATAATCCGGTCTTAAAGCTAAGTGCATTTCATATCCATTTGATCTCAATCCAAGAAACCCTTTTCTTGATGTCTTGATCTACTGCCTTGGCCAAGGACTCCATATGGCATATGAATGACTTACACAATAAGAGATCACCTTGCAAATGCAAGTGTAGGTCCTTTCTTGATTCTCATTCACTTTCATGAATCACTTGTGCAGCCCCAGCATAAGCCTTGAATCAGTTGTCTAAGGCGACACCCTTTAAAGCTTATACCTAAGACTACAGAGTTAACTCATAAAGTGACAAGGAACCTCAAGTCTAAGGATCAATTAATCACATCAATGACTCGTGAGATATTTCCTAATCTGGAAGTTTCCATTTCCTGAAATAGAAACTTCCTTTCCCATTTAGGAATGTTCTCACACGGGGCACCTCAGTGAACTTACTTATTAAAGTAAGCACCCTCATGTATCACGCACGTATCAACTATACACTTTGCACCTCCATGAAACAAGGTGGTCCTTCTTAGGGGCGTGATCCCACAAGCAAGCCTTAGAGGAGTCAGGTTGACACTCCCACTGTCTGTAGGACTCATCGGCTTGGAGTATTTTACTAATCATGACTTATGTGATATAGGGCTCGTTTCATGAACCATTTCACCTAAATGGTAGAGTCCTAAAGTCATCAGGATTAGGGGAGTTCTCATACATGCACAGCTAAAGTAAACGCATACCAAACAAGAGCATATAAAGAAGTGTTGCCTCAATTCGTTATTTCATTCAAAGATTGTCTGTGATTACAATAAGGAAAAGCACAAAGCGGATATACAATCGGCTTTCTAGGGCACTATTCCTAACAGAATATTCCTCCACCCACCGTCGCGCCACCACCGTCCAATCTGACAATCTCCGCTGCCGCTACTGCATCGTCGCGAAGCCTGATGCGTCGTCCACCGCCCATGGCCACACCACCACCGCTGACCCCGTGCATCCAGGCCCTCCTCCAACAGCTCTCATTGTCCGAGATATATCCTCACTTAGAGGTATAGATCTCAGAAAGCTTCTTGAAATTTTGAGCAGTTAATTCATCATCTTCTTCAAGTTTCTTCCACACAAATCGAGAAAGGTTCTCGAACCCTCATGACGAACTCAAGCCGAACTCGAACCGAATCTTATCTCGAACCCGAACTCGAACCTTATTTTTTTAGGTTCGTCAGGCTCGAGTTCGAGTTCGAGTTCGGGTTCGCCAAAATAGCACTCGAACCGAACTCGAACCCTAAAAAAAGGACAGGGTTCGGCTCGGCTCGGTTCGTTTACATGCCTACTCTTGGGTCTAAAGCAACCTCTTTGGATCGATCTCATATGCTAATTAGATAATTAAAATCAAGACATGAACAATGCTCAGAGTAGCTTAGGGTCTCCTTGGGTCTGAACCGACCTCCTTGGACCCTTGGACCTCGATCTAAAAGTTTTTTTAGGGATTTTTAGGATCTCTTGGGTCTAAAGCGACCTCTTTGGATCGATCTCATCCACTAATTAGATAATTAAAATCAAGACGTGGATAATGCCCAGAGTATCCTAGGGTCTCCTTGGATCTGAACCGACTTCCTTGGACCCTTGGACCTCGATCTCTAGTTATACCGGGGTACCCCCCTTTGACTCATGACCGTAGGTCGAATGAGCGTTCAATAGAGAGGTTTAATGAATTCGTGGGTTATTTCGGATCGAACACGGAATTAGAAATTCTCATTAAAATAAGAAATCGAACTTAATCATATGAAATATACATCTGAGAAAAGGAAGCTCAGTGCAGAACCTCTTCAAGTTGTGCGCGTTCCATGGTCTGGGTAGTGGTTCCCCGATCATGTTTTCGAGTCGGTAAAACATGTTTTTCCCGATCTCCGTGACTCGGTAGGGTCCTTCCCAGTTGGGCTCAAGTTTTCCGACATGCTGGAGGACTTTGACCTTCTTTAACACTAAGTCGCCGATCTGGAATGACCTGGGCTTCACACGTTTGTTGTAAGACCAAGTCGCGACTGCCTTGTACTGTTTGAGCTTCGGATAGGCACGCTCTCTGCTCTCTTCTATCACGTCAAGATCTTCAGCCCTGATCTCTGTATTCATGCAAGAGCTCCGATGGGTTCACGGCTTTGGATCTGTAGACCAGTGAGTATGGGGTTTGCCCAGTGGCTGTTCGCGGAGTAGTTCGGTAAACCCATAACACACCGTCGAGTTCGTCCGCCCAAGCGCCAAGTTTAACGTCGAGGCGGGTCTTGAGATTCTGGATAATGATGCGGTTGGTGACTTCAGCTTGGCCATTTGCTTGTGGATGACCAACAGTAGTGAATCTGAGGTCGATCCCGAGGTCTCGACAATAGCTTTTGGTATTTCGGATCGAAATTGAGGACCATTGTCACAGATGAGTACCCTCGGAACCCCAAAACGACAGATTATATTCTTCCAGAGGAAATTCCTTATCACTGCATCAGTAATTTTGGGGACTGCCTCGGCGTTAACCCACTTTGAGAAATACTCAACGCACACTATGGCGAACTTTTTCTGTGCCGGAGGAAAGGGGCCAATGATGTCGATTCCCCATTGGTCGAAGGGCCAATAGACATCGATCGGGATCATCGATGATGGGTGAGTATGGATGAGGTTGCCATGTTTTTGGCACTTGGGGCATTTCCTAGAGTGGAGTTGTGCGTCCCATACCATAGTTAGCCAAGAATATCCGCTCCTTAAGATCTTTCAAGATAGAGTTCGGCCTCCGGAATGGTTTTCGCAGCACCCTTCGTGGACTTCTTCCAGGACATCTTGGGCTTGGCTGGGTCGTAGGCACCTTAGAGGGGGACCAGTGAAGGACTTTTTGAACAACCTGCCTTCGCGATCCATCATGTAGAGCCGAGATCGATATTTGACTCTTCTGGCCTCAGTTCGATTTTGGGGTAAAACTCCGTCCTTGAGGTAAGTGATCAGATCGTCCATCCAACAGGGTTCCGGTGGATCTATGGCGGCGACGTCGACCTTTCCTTCGTCGATCGCTCGGCCCCCCGAGACTATGAAAGAGATGGTCGCGTCTTTTGTCCCTTGGAATCCGTTTGCCAGCTTTGACAGGGCATCAGCTCGACCGTTCTCTTCGCGGGGGACTTGTTCGATTTTGAACTCTTTTAGCTTCGAGGTCAGCTCTTTCACCATCTTGAGATACGTTGCCATGGACTCTTCCCGGGCCTCGTACGCGCCATTGACCTGGCTGGCGATGAGCTGAGAGTCTATTACTACGGCTAGCTTGTCGATCTTATTTTCCGTGGCGTATCTTAGTCCTGCCACAAGTGCTTTGTACTCAGCCTCGTTGTTTGTTGCTTTGAAATCGAGTTTTATGGTGAAATCGAGCTGGAGTCCATCTGAGCTTATAAGGGATATGCCCACTCCCCCTCCTTGAGAGGTCGATGAGCCATCCGTGTACATGGTCCAGCTCAGCGAGGTAGGAATGATCTCCATCGAGCTGGTGTCCTTTTCGACCAAGAAGTTAGCCAAAACTTGGGCTTGCTGGGCGGCTCGGGGTTGGTAGGTGATGTCATGCTGACTCAACTCGACCGCCCACTTCATCATTCGGCCCGATACATCGGGTTTGGACAAGACCTATTTAAGGGGTTGATCTGTCAAGACGATTATGGGATGAGCTTGGAAGTACGGGCGTAGCTTCCGAGCAGCATGCGTGAGGGCGAACACGAATTTCTTGACCTCGAGATAGTTTCGTTCCACGCCGTGCAGGATCTTACTGAGGTAATAGACCGGGAGGTGTTTTCGATCCTGAATGGCGACCAACACTGAGCTGAAGGTTTCGTTAGAGAGGGACAGGTAGAGGTACAAGGTCTCGCCCTCATTTGGCTTTGCCAGCAATGGGGAGGAGGCCAAGTACTCTTTCAATTGATCTAATGCTCGGTCGCATTCTTCATTCCACTCGAATTTCTTCAGATTCCTCAAAACTTTGAAAAACAGGAGGTTGTGTTCTGACGATCGCGATATGAACCGATTGAGAGAGATTATCCGACCCACGAGGGATTGTACTTGGTTGATGCACCTGGGTCGAGGTATGATCTGGATAGCTTTAATCTTAGTGGGATTGGCTTCGATGCCTCGTTGGCTCACCATGTATCCCAGGAACTTCCCCCCTTCGACCCCGAACGTGCACTTATCGGGATTGAGCTTCATCCCATATTGTCGTAAGATTTCAAACGATCTACGTAGGTGATCTAGATGATGGTACGCCCAGCGGCTCTTTACGATCATGTCGTCGATGTAGACCTCCATTGTCTTTCCGATCTCGTCTTTAAACATCATGTTGACCAGCCTTTGGTACGTGGCTCCCGCGTTCTTCAACCCGAAGGGCATGACTTTGAAACAGTATATTCCCTTTACCACAATGAAGGCCGTGTGCTTCCGATCCTCGGGGGCCATAGAGATCTGGTAATAGCCTTGGAAAGCGTCCATCATGCTGAGCATCTCGCACCCAACTGTCGAGACGACGAGCTGATTGATGCGAGGCAGCGGATATAGATCTTTCGGGCAAGCCTTGTTGAGATCGGTGAAGTCGTTGCACATTCTCCATTTCCCATCTGTTTTTTGCACAAGGACAACATTGCACAATCAGTCAACGTATTAAGCTGGAGTGACGTATCCCGCGTCGAGGAGTTTATTGACCTCGGCCTCAATGATATCATTCCTTGCCCGACTTTGCGGTCTCAGCTTTTGTTTGATGGGTTTAACTGACGGGTCGATCCCGAGCCGGTGGCAGATCACTTTCGGATCGACGCCGATCAGGTCTTTGGCTGCCCATGCGAAGATGTCAGAATTATCTCGCAAGAACTCTATCATCATGTTCTCATGTTGCGGATGCATGTTTGCCCCAATCTTGGTGGTCTTGTTGCTATCTCCGGGGACAAGGGCAATTTCCTTAAGTTCTTCGGCGGGTTCGAGCCGCTCGCTAGCCTTCCTCTTTCGAGCTGTCGGGGATCTTTCGGCATCGCTTTCCTTCGTGGGGAGTTCGATCTCCCCATCGGCGTAGGTCTGGAGGTTGAGATCTTCCGCTATTTCTTTTACTGAGGGCTTCTTCAGGACGATGGCATAGCAAGCCTAGTTGTCCATGACATCGCAGGTCACCTCTCCGACCCCGTTCGGGGTGGGCATTTTCAACTTCTGGTGATACGTCGAGATGATTGCTTTGAACTGTATGAGGCCGGGTCGACCGAAGATCATATTATATGCTAGGGGCATGTTGACAATAACGTACTCGACCTCTTGGGTCACCCTCTTGGGGGATGTTCCCATCGAGGTGAGGAGTCGTATGGTGAGGAGTCGTATGCGCCCTAGGGGACTTGTTCGATTTTGAACTCTTTTAGCTTCGAGGCTCAAATCTGGTCGATCTGAGGGTCAGATTTGGGACAATCAGTCAAGAATTTGTTTTTGTGGGTTCTTTATCGACCTGAAAGCAAAGCTTACCAACTACTGTTCAGGGGGCGGATATTTATAGCCTTGGCCAAATAACACAGTAGTGCGTGTACCGCAAGTGTGCATTAATGGCGCTGCCATCCGTCGATCTGGATGTCAGACGATGGAGCAGGCTAAAGTGGGATCGATCGTACTTTATTTCCCCTTTGGGTAGAGACTGGGACTGGCAGGCATTGAATGCTCTGCAGTACGCCTGTCCTAGGGAATGAGAAGGCTACATGTGTCCCGACAGGAGTGCTTTACAGTATTCGGGTGTCCGGTGACGTATGTAATCGATCTTCGGATCGATGTTGCCTTCCGGGGTCCTCAATTCTGCCTGGGTTCCCTTCTCAGGGGAGCAGATTGTGGGGCATCGCGTTGTGACGGATCGGGGTCAGGCGACCCGCCAGATCGATTTGATAATCGTGTAGATCTGGCTATTTCGATCCGCCGATCTTGCCGTAGTTGCCTTCCACGTACTGTCCAAATGGCCACTTCGAGTTTGTCCAGGCGGGCGAGGGAGTCCACGTGGCCCCCACGGGGCGCACCACGTGGCTTCGTATCATCATGCCATGTCAGGGAGAACTTGAGTAGAACTTAGAACCATCAATTTCATATGAATTGAATGCGATTGTAGCTTAATATTTCGGTGTTGTATTAGATCAATTTAATTTATCGTATTTGAAAGTTTATTTATTGCTCGTAGAAAGTGTTATTCTCATTAGTTATTCGATTACTTAATTCAAAATTTATAAGTATGCACTATAATTGGAAAATTAGCTCAAGCTAAATTCGATCTAATCCAATCAATAATATGGCCAATGTTTTATACTTTTTGATTATTTGGTCGCTTAATTACAAGATAATTATAAAATAATCATCTCTTATTATACTTGATTAGTCGAAATATATTAAAATTAGAGTTACCCATCCTAGTTTGACAACAAATTTCTTTATTAACTTTACATTTTACTCATTTGTACACGTTGAGTGTATCGTTAGGCGGCTGTAATCCAAACCCTTTTCATGTTTATCTTCATAAAATGTGCACATTCAATCTATATGTAAAGTAAAAATAAGATTTTACTATATCATAGTATTAATTTTAATTTTAATAGCAATGTCAAACATGCATTATCTCTCCTTTAATATATTCTCCATTTTGATATATGCATTATCATCTCTCATTGCCCCATTCTTATCTCTCTATTTACTTTATTTAAGATTTAAAATATCATAAATAATATTTAATTGAACCTTATTTATAGTTTGAGATTTTTTATTAAATTTAATATCCAATAAATATAACTTTGTTCCAAACTTATGGCCCATAAGGAAATGCCACAGGGCCCAATCTGACAACGTTAACGGAAGGTAAAACCCAAAATCTTCTTCTCCTAAAATCCCAAGTAAACCCAATTTCATTCAGCATCAATGGAAGAATGCTCGGAGGCCGGAGGAGTTCCGTTCGCCGCCGGTGGCGTTAGCATGTCCGGTGGAATGCGCGGACAGATCACGACGTACCTCCTCTTGCAGCATCCCCTTTATATACGATCGCATTGCTTGATTTCTCTAAGATATCTGTTGATCGAGAGAATTCGAGGCCTATTAGAGGAATTATGAAGAGGTGTTGGCTTGCGAAGCGTCGGACAAGGATAAACGCGGTTGTAGCGGCTCTTTGAGCTCTTGGAATGTCTCCGGCGACAGTGACTGGCTTCAGGTTTGTAACGATTTCGGCAATCTCAGGTACGGTTTGATATCGGATTTCTGTGGCTGAGAAGTGAAATTCAGCCGTTTGTGCTACTTGGTTCCTATGTGTGATGATTGAAGGTTGCATTGTGGATTCAATTGATGGGGGCTGGGGTACTATTCGCAGTAAAAGCATCAAATTGGTGGTTAACTTGTAATTTTGATTGCGCTTGTGTTCGTTATTTGTCTGGCAGGTGCTTGAGATTATTGGCGAGCTCAATCACTCTCATCTCTATTTACTTATCAAATAATTTTGCTGCAGATGACATAAGTGGAGATTGCATGCATGATTCCCCTGAGGAAACGTGCTGAAGCCTGAAGTTGATTCTAACAACCTTATATCTCTTTGTACCAGCTGATAACTTGGAGCTTAAACATCCCTAAGCAGGTATGCTGCTCTATTCATGTTAATGGTCAAGTTTCTTGTAGGCCCTGTCTTTATCGAGTCTGCAGATCAAGTTTGATCTTCCTTGCTATTTTCTTGAGCACTCTTGAATCTTGATGACCTTGGTTTGCTATATTCTTGGAATATGGGTCAACATGAGTGATAATTCAATTTAGAAACATGTGCAATGTGCTTAAACCAAAATTTAGTCTTATCAGCAATGAAATTTGAAGCTTTTAGAGATCACAAAAAGAAAATTATTTCATGACTTCTGTTTTGTTGGCAATATTATCCTCAAGTAAATATAACTTGAAAACGAATTTGTATGCTTTTCTGCAAGCTCTTTTGCCAGCTCCAGATGTGAAACCGGAGTTCGTCATTTTTGGAGATGGCGACTAGATCCATGCAATAGCAGCAATACATGAGCTAATGATATCAAGATCGAAAATTAACTTTGATGGCCGGTATATATGGAGAACGACATTGAGAGGAGGACACCTTTGCTAAGCTAAATAATCCTATCTTGAAAAATATGTGTTGTGAATCTGGATTCTGGAAACTAGATTGAACCACCGTAACTGTTACAGAAAACAATATCAATTCTTTATAATGCTCTCGATGGAGCTTGTTCGTCGGAATATTTTGTCTCTGATTGTCTTTTATATCAGATAAATCAAATCCCACTCATCAAATCTGCACTATTCTGTGTTTATTTGTTAATGTAACTCTTTCCTGTCTGCTGTTGCATGTGTGACTGTACAAAGATGTTTAGCAACATCAACGAGATAAAGACTGTTGCTGAATGCACCTTGTGACATCGACAATGTTGCTGCACCGTGGAAAAGTATTAGAACCAATTGCGCGCGGTTCCGGAAGCATGGTGCTAATCATGGGAAACCTTGAGGAAGCATACAATCTTCGGCATTGGCTCAAGTGCTGGAGACGAGCTCGATCAGTTTGCAGAGAAACCAAGTAACCAACTGAGTGGGAATGTCATCCAGCTTATGGCTTACTACTATCAGGTAGCTCATCATTCATTACCTTTTGAAAGTAAAAGATCTAATTGTCAGATAATAATGATTGAGTTTTAATTTGACATATCTTAATTCTTACAACCGCAGATTGAGTTAAAGATCTCGAAGGGCATGAAGTGGTAATTTATACGTACAAGAAATTAAAAAATGAAATTTTCGTATGGTTTGAAGTGCATCGGTGCAAGAAATTAAAAAACGGAAAGATAATCATAGGAATTGATGAATAAGTTGATGCAAAAATAATTTGAACGGAGTATTTCTTTGATGCTGCCGGAAAACACCTTCCATGGGTTTCGAACTTTCAATGCTGCAAATCAGGAATATAACCTTCTTAATAAGTAGGTTCGAATAGTTGACTTTTAGGAAATCACTAAAGTATGTCTGCTGCGATCTAGCCAAGTCACCACTAGACCAAGCGTCATTGAGTGAATATTTGTTATTTATGCAATATCCATTAACTTGTTAGATCATATCACCAAGTGGTGTAGTTTAGCGATTCGGCGTTATGCTAGTTGACTCAGATGTCTGTTTTATTAGTAGAGAGAGCTTTAGAGTCTTTGTGATCCATCCCGATTCGACCAATGGAAATGGGCTACAGAACCAAAAATTAATTTGTTAGATTATAAATTATAAGATAAGACGTAAATTTCCCCAAGTTTTTCCCAAGGCGCATGTTCTAAAATTCTTTAAATCGTACTAGATTTATGTTATTTTAAAGTTGAAAATTCAAAAAACTTTGACAACATTCGCACTACGGGGATGTGGTGGACTGGTGGTACAATATTATGGGGAAATTTCGCGAAAGTTGGGGAAAAATAAAGTGAGTCAATACTCAATAACTATGGGATGGGGACGTGGTTGTACAATATTAGACATAACAATTCAATTTCCAAACCTCTTCTTGCTTAGGGACGAAGTATACCACTTAACTAGCATGAAAATTGAAAACAATTATTATACATTAACATCAAATTTAGGACATCTTCGTTATCACTAAAATTACTAAATAAGTGCGGAATTTTCTACTAACAACATAAATTTAAATTTGCCATCGCTTTATTTCCCTTCCATTTATTTCTATTTCTTTAACTATGAGAATAATCGACAAGTTCTAAATCGAATATATATAATTAAACATATTATATATATGAAAAACTAAGAAGACTCAATTTTTTTTATTGTGTTCTAAAATATTTCATGTTGTTAAGATAAGAAAAATTTTCAGTTCACTTTATTTGTTTGTTCACGGATCTACTTTTCTTCTTTAAAAACTGAAATGTTATTATTTCATTTTTTTATTGGTAGTTTATTATTTGTTTAATTTAGTTAAAATCAAATAATTACATAGCCAATACCCATTATTGAATATATATTTAATATGTATGATTTCACAAAAGATAAATTGAATTAATAACAATCATAAATATAATCAAATTTTATTTATTTTTGGATAGAACAGTATTAAAAATAAAATCTTTATTAAATATAATATATCTATTAATAATATGTTAAAATAGAATTCAATCAAATATTGATATGGATAGCTTTAAATTTTAATAATAGTTCTGGATTGTTTTGATGATCAACAAAGTCCAATAGGGACATGTTTGCCATTTGTCATTCCTTGCTGTAAGACCTAACATCACTCAGACCAAAGAGCTTATGATGAAAGTTGAAACCAATCCAATAAGAATCTGCCACGTGTTGGATTTAACCAATGTACATACAGCTAGTGTCACAGCCGGGTAATCGTAATATAGGGGAAGATCTGCAAATAAACTAAAATACAGGGACTGAAGCGAAAGATGTGGTGGTAGAATTTGAATCACCAATTTAAGATCGAAAAAAACCCTCGCCCGACTCTTTTCTCTCTCTCTCCACCAAAACCCAAACCCTTAATACTTTTGCCTCGCTCGGCCTTTTGTGGCGGCTGATACTCCTCTGCCTTCTCCCTCGCGCTCCTAGGGTTTTTTTTCTCCCTCTCTCACACCGGAAAAACAGAATTCCTTCGCCGCCAATGGCCGCCGTTGCTCCTCCGGCAGATCGTATCCTTTTTTTCATGTTTCCGGCGCGTGGTCTACATATTGTGTTGTCAATTTTAATTGGCCCGTGTTTGATTGTATTTGTGAATTGTTGATTTGGTTTTTGGTCTCGTTGTGTGTATGGTGGAGGGAGGTGGTTTTTTCTATTGATTCGTGTGGTGTTATAGATCTGAGCTTGTTGAGCTGACGGGCGTCTGTGTCGTCAATTGGTTTGTGAGTTTGTACGGTTTGGAGAGCGTCCGGGATATGTGGATTTCCGATCTTGGAAGGGTTCCCCGTGTTTTCTACTTTTCTTTTGGAGATACTATTTCTCTCTTTTATATAGAGATTCGATTTCTTTTTGCCGCCTCACTGATTACCAAAACGTTTTTAATTTGGTACCTAGATAAACAGTAGCTTATGGGAATTGAACTTCATATTAATTTCCATCGTTATATCCAGAATCATAGGAAGTTTGTTTTTCTATGCTATCTTGCTCTTAATGTTAAGTTAAAATTGTGTATACTGTTAGAGGTTCTGTGCGAAACAGCGTAAATTATGTGGGGTGTGTTCTTTTTGTACCATCTGACTTTTGGTTAATTAGATTTTTTTCATAAGAAAAATGTATTCCTTTACTCGTTTCTGTTATAGAGGCTGCAGATTTGTTGCAGAAATTGTCCTTGGATTCACAGGCAAAGACTATTGAAATTCCAGATGCCACCAAAAAGGTGTTTATTTGCCCCTCTTAAATATTTAATTTATGGATACAAGAACTGAATATGCCTTCCTTTCTTTATGTAAACTGAACCTTAATGTTTCATGCAGCCTTCAGTGGATTCGAACAACGTAGCTAATGGAGCGCAGGCTGATCGATCTGTCACGCCTATATTAGATTGTATGGATCCAACTGTATGCTACGTTCCAAATGGATATCCGTCAACCACCTACTATTATGGTGGTAAGTTAGTCAGTTCATAATATGGTCAACAGGCTTATTGAAAGATATTATCCATTTTTCATCCCTTTATATCATTCTTAATCCTAACCACTCAATTCTTCTGCAGGCTATGATGGTAATGAGTGGGAGGAATACAGTAGATACATGAATCCAGATGGAGTGGACATGACTAATGTAAGTAATCTTTACTCCATAATTATATTCAAGCCCTTATCAGCAGTTAATGATAGCTAATGCATGTTATCATTAACACTATGTTTGGTTCGAGGAGCTTTGTGAGGAAAAGAAATGGAATTGCAAGAAACCATATTGTTGTTTGGTTGTGAAAGAGAATATGTTGGAAAAAAATTGCCAAGGGAAATATGGTGCAGTTAGGGAGAAACCATTTCCTCACAAAAAAGGTGAGGAAAATTATAACAAAACGTATTTTGCTGTATCCTTTTGTACTGCACCAAGAAACTTCCTTCCACAATTTCCTTTCCTCACTGTTTCTTCTTGAACAACCAAACAAACTTGAGATTGTATATTTCCTTACTTCTCTTTTTCTTTTCCCAAAATAATATAACCAATCATAGTGTAAGTGCATAATGTATGGGTGATATGGCCAAAAACTAGTTTCCCTGCCATATGTTTTATGTTAACCTTACTGTAAATTTCAGGGAGCTTATGGGGAGAATGGATCATTGATGTATCACCATGGCTATGGCTATACTCCTTATGCACCTTATTCACCAGCTGGTTCCCCTGTTCCCTTTGGACATGATGGGCAGCTATATGGAGCTCAACACTATCAGTACCCAACCCCTTATTTCCAGTCAGTACCAACAAGTGGTCCATATCCGACCCCAGCTGCCCCAGCAAAAGGAGAGATGCCAGCCTCTGCAGCTACTGACCAAGCTTCTTTGTCAGTCGATTCTACTAATAATACAAAATCGAATGGCATTGTCAATAATGGTGGTGCAAAGGGAAGTAATGTGACAACTTCAGTGAGGCCAGCATATCAAAGTTCTTTTAATGTGAACAATACCTATGCTAGGGGTGCTTTGCCCCGAGGAATCCCTGCATCTGGTTATCAGGACCCAAGATTTGGATTTGATGGTTTACAGTCACCAATTTCATGGTCAGAGAGTCCATATTTTTCTGATGGACAGCCAAGACCGATAAATAGTTCGTCAATGAATTCCTCCATTTCTAATGGAAATACAGTTCCTTCATCTAGGAATCAGAATTTCCGGCCTCATGTGATGGTATATGAAAAACGCCACATACTTCTTTTATTCTGTCGTTTTAGCATATTTTGGTCTTGTCATTCCTAGTTCTTTCTTTTTAGAAACTATTGAAAAACTTTATATTTGTTAGAAAATTATTAAATATTTTTAATTTCTTATACAATCAGATAGTTTTTAACTGAAAATTTACTATAAGATTGACTAATTTGTTTACAAGTATGATTGGGTTCGAAGATTGTGCAATTCCTTTTAAGTGTAGCTAGTTGGTATAATTTGATTGATTTAGTAATGATACAACTTTACAAAGCGATATCGGTAAAATATTAGAATCTATGTTCTGATTGAAATTCACTTTACTTGTACTACTCTCTTATATCTAATACTGATTATAATGTGTTAATATCAGGGTTTGCAGCAACCCAGGCAAATGTCTGGTATGAACACTGCTAGTGGCTACATGAATAGGATGTATCCAAATAAATTCTATGGTGGTCAATATGGGAACACATACAGATCAAGTATGGGCTATGGATCTAATGGTTACGATACACGACCTAATGGACGTGGCTGGATGCCCAAGGGAAGAGGAAATAGCTTTTACAATTATGGAGAAAGCTTGGACGGACTTAATGAATTGAACCGGGGACCAAGAGCCAAGAGCACCAAGAATGCCAAGGGCTTTACCCCAGCAGCTTTGGCTGTCAAAGGGCAAAATAATATCCCATTGAATGTGTCAGCTGAAAATGAGAAAGATAAACCTAGTGCAACCCCCGATCGGGAGCAATACAATAAACCAGATTTTCCCGAAACCTATTCTGATGCCAAGTTTTTCATCATCAAATCATACAGTGAGGATGATGTTCATAAGAGCATAAAATACAATATTTGGGCTAGCACACCGAATGGTAACAAAAAACTCGATTCTGCTTACCAGGCTGCCCAACAAAATCCTGGAGGATGCCCTGTTTTTCTGTTTTTCTCGGTAAGCATCCAAAGGTTCAGTAGTCAATGGCAATTTTGTGGGTTAACTTTCTCATAACTCATGTTGGATAACTCTGGAATATAATCCTCTCTATGACAAATTAACTCGAAAAAAATAATCTTCAGTCGTTACTCTTCTTCGTGCAGCCTTTACTCCCATTACTTTGTACCTCCTCAACGAATTCTATTTTGTTTTTATTCTTATCTAGTTGTTCAGACTGTCGAGGCCAGTAAATTACTTGTTTTATGGTATTTATTTTAGTTGTACTGACTTGTTCTGTGGTTGCATAGGTGAATACCAGTGGTCAGTTTGTTGGTGTTGCGGAAATGGTAGGCCCTGTTGATTTCAACAAGAATGTCGAGTACTGGCAGCAGGACAAGTGGATTGGTTGTTTCCCTGTTAAGTGGCACATTGTGAAAGATGTTCCTAACAGTTTGTTGAAGCATATCATCCTTGAAAACAATGAGAACAAACCCGTAACCAACAGTAGGGACACCCAAGAGGTAATTCTTGTTTCGTACATTGATTTGGTTTCTTATCAACTGATTTATGTGGTCGAAAAATATTAATACACCATAAATTGCACTTTACAGGTTAAATTGGAGCAGGGGCTTCAGGTGCTCAAAATATTCAAGGATCATTCCTGTAAACAGTGCATCCTCGACGATTTTGACTTTTACGAGGAACGCCAGAAAAAGATTCAAGAGAAGAAAGCCAAGCAACAGCAGTTCCAAAAACAGGTAATTTAGTATTCCTAATTCTAACATACTCTTTTCTCTGATTGCTTTTGAGTCTCCTATTTACACTGATTCCATGCTATATCAATAGTCACAAGTATGGGAAGGCAGACCGACTGAAGAGAAGAGCAAGGAAAGTACAAACGGTGATGCTAAACTTCAGAAATCACCAGAAGTGGAAGCTGCATCAACCACCGTAGTAGCCAACGGAGATATCGACAAGACTGTAAAAGCTGCCTCTAATGGAACTGCAAATAGTAGTTAGTTTACTGAATCATCATTGGGGGGTTACTATCTGCACTTGCTGCTGCAGAAACTCTTACCATTTCCCAAGTGCAAGCATGGGAATGAGTTTTATGCAGCGGCAAAAACAGCCCCATTTTTCCTCTTGATGGGTACTGTTGGGTTGTCTGGGTTATAGGGTGGTTCTTTTTCTTTTTTCTTTTTTGCTTAGTTCTACATTGTGGCTTTTACTTCTGGTTTTCTTAATGGTAAGAGTTGTCATGTCCTTTTGTTTTCTCGTTGTTTGGCCTTTTTTCTCTTTTGTTCTTGTAGTGTATCATCCTTTTTTTGTTGAGTTAGCTTTCTTCTTTTGTGTTGTTCGATTGGCAGCCAGAAGCAAGGTGGGAAAAAGCATTGCAATTTAGTCTATTTATGAGGGTTTTTAAAGTAATATATCCAGTTTTGAATTCAATAAGAAATGCAGTCCCAGAAATTCCATTTCAAATTTGGAGTGATATATATGAAGTAATTTACACGCGATATGACTTAAGCAATGGGAATGCGGAAAAATGATAAATGTTTATAAGTATACGATTGAAATCCTAAATTCGCTGGCCGTAATTGGAAACGTTATTACATGATTGGAGGAATTTTCAGAATCGGACGTCCCAACGCTTGAAACTGTCCATGCAATGCAAGTAAAACGTTGGCACCGTATATTCAGCAATCTTTGGCGGAGAGCAGCGAACTATGCGTGAGAAAACTGACTGTGGGTTGGATGAAATTAAATACGGACGGAAGCTACGTTAAAGACAAACGCTCGGCAGCCGTAGGAGGAATTTTACGTGATTCGACTGGAAAATGGAATGTTGATTTCAGCATGTTATTTGGGATTGTAGGAGCTAACCATTTGGGAAGATCCCCCTAATGGTTTTGAGGGGGGTCATTAATTCCGTAGTCTGGTTATGTTTTCTTGTACCAAAGAAAAGATAATAAATAAACAAAAAGAAATGTAACTAAATATTTGTAAATTTTTGGTTATGGGCTTATGACAAATATAGTCATTTTCTCTAAATTATGTCTTTTATATTTTGATGGTGTCTGAATCAGGTTTGTTGAGTTGTACGTGGATCCGTGCATCAACACTTAAGATTTTGTAATACTAGTAAAGATCTAGATTTGGAAAAATGATTGTGAACAATAGTAATATCGAACATGAGTTTAAAGGTCAAATAAGAGGAGTAGGGGTTGTGTCTTGTTTGGTCTCTCCTTCAACGTCAGGGTGTTCGACGAACAGTACCTGAGAGCGAAGACACATTTGAATTAGGTGTAATAAACATCTTACCTTATGTAATAAATGAGAAAATATTTATAGTGTGAAGTTTTATGGGTATCTTGAATCTATCGTCAAAGTTTGCATTATATGCGGTTGACGGTGCCCAAACTGGAGAGAGGCTGAAGGTACTCAGATAGTTGGAGTTGGTGTTCCACACTTAAAATCAAGGTCGAGAGCAGGACGTGGATCGACCTTGGTCAAGTGGCGACCCTTAGAAGCTCCAAAACTTCACCACGTGACAATATCTATCAGTTCGAGATACAAACTTGTAACATTCAATTTTTTGAGAATTACAATATCAAAAAATTTTAATTGCTTCATACTAAAAAGTTAGAAGTGAGAGATTGGATTACTAATTAAATTGAAGGGTTAATTATATTTTTCAATTCAAAGTATCCCCTTTTTGCACTTTGCTACCTTAACTTTTTAATGTTGTCGATTGCTACTTGAAATATGCCAAGTATTGCAGTTTAGTACCTGAAATATTTTTCCGGTCATTTTAGTAACAATCATGAACATATTTCATGAAAAAAATGGATATAGGATTTGATCTTAATTTGTATTTATCCTAATTTTATCTCTATAAATTTATTTTTATGGTGAAAAATGTTGTTAAATTACCTTTTGTTCTTAAGAAAAATATTAAAATAGCTGGAAAAATATAATACTTGTCAAATTTTATGTAGCTATCACATAAAAATGTAATTAACATATCGATCTTATTTCAAATATGTTCAATGGTACTCAGAAGTCGGCCCAAAAGGCAAACCGATACGGCCCAATCCAGCAAGACGAACGGAAAGCCCACAGGTGGCTTCTCTCACATCTCAATCGCTTTTAGCTAACGTCTTCTTCTCCCAAAATCTCAAGTAAACCCAATTCATCGATTCACCATCAATGGAGGAATACCCGGAGGAGCTGCGTACACCGCCGGTGGCGTTAGCATGTCTCGTCGGATGCGCGGAGGTGCACGGCCAGATCACGGCGCACCTCCACTCGCAGCAGCCCCCTTTAAATACCATCGCATTGCCCGATTTCTCTAAGATCTCTGTGATCCCCGCGAAAAAGCCCCCGCGAGAGAGTTCGGAGCATATTAGCGGCATTATTAAGAGGGAATGGCTTGCGAAGCATCGGACTAGGATACCCGCCGTTGTGGCGGCTCTTTTTAGCTCTCAGAATGTCTCGGGTGACCCGGCGCAGTGGCTCCAGGTCTGCACCGATCTGGAGAATCTCAGGTACGGTTTGATGTTGGTATTGTGTAATTGAGAAGTGGTATTCAGGAGTTTGTGATGCTTGGTTCGCGTTTGTGATTATTGACTGTTGTATTGTGGATTCAATTGATGGGGGCAGGGCCACTATTCGTAGTAGAAACATCAAATTGGTGGTTGTGGTTGTTGCTCAGTCAGGTGAAAAAGGTGAGATTGTTTCCTCATTCCTGAGTGTAGTTCACTTTTGTTATTTTGATTGCGTTTGAGTTGATTCTTTGATTGCCAACTGCTTAAGATTTAGTTATGATGCTCTGCAAAAAAAAAAAGAAAAAAGATTTAGTTATGATGAATCTCTGCATGTTAAGTTTTGATTGAATACTGTGAAAATTCGTGTACATAGCAACTATATTTTGGGTTATTCTCGTTCTGTTCCTTAAGACGTTTGTTTGAAATAAGGGATAGAGGCTAGTTTAGCTTCTCTGCTTTTAGTTTGTGGTTTGCATATACTTGTCCAAACATGCTTTTCTTAATGATAATCTTGCAATAGTCATTGGTAAAAATTTATGCTGCAGATTACATAAGTGAAGATCGCATGATTTCCCTGAGGAAACGTGCAGAAGTTGATGCAAAGAACCTTATCCTATTTGTACCAGATGATAATTTGGAGCTTAAACAGTCTCTAAGCAGGTATCGTGCTCTAAATATGTTATTAGTTAAGTTTCTTGTATGCTTTTTCATCATCTTTCATTATTTTCTGTTCTGGTTTTGTGAAATGTACAAGGAAATCAATTTTCACCCAAAAATATTAAAACATTTATCAATTAAACCAACTTAAAGACTTCCAGAATGCAGGTATTAATCAACGGCATGCCACGCCAAGTCCTTTTGTTTCTTTTCCCAAATTCACAGACCCTAATTAGTTGTAAGACTGCAGGCTCTACGCTGCTTTTACAGATCTGGCAAATGCATATTATAGAGAAGAAGGACGACGAATAAAGCTGCGCCTTGAAAGGAAAACTTTCGGCACGCCAGAGTTAAATGTTCGCTACTCTTTCAAAGTAAGGACCATCAGTCATTGTGATGCATTCCTCTGCTTTCTTGAAATATTACCTTGAGCATCCATATCTTACCGCAGTTGGTGTGAAACTTTTGTCGAGTACCATCATGTGCTTTTTCTAATCTAATGACTTCAATAATGCTTTTATGCTGATTATTATTGTTTATTTGGAATAATGTCGATTTCCATTGTTCCTCTTTTGCCAAGTACCATCATGCTTTTGACTAATTTTATGGCTTTGATAATGCTTGTATGCTCATTGACATTCATATGGAAGAATGCCTATTTGTACTCGTCCTCTTTAACTTCTGAAACTTATTTTATAATCCTGGGAATAAGAATGAATTTATCCTGAAGCTCATGGAACTAATATTGCTGGACCCTGTCCGTTATCTGCGCTATGAAGTCCATTATTTTCTCTCCTATGTTATGCTATCTAAACTCTATAAACTGCTAGGTTGCTGTGTATGCAGAATTTCGACGAGACTGGACTGAAGCTCGCAAGCTATATGAGGATGCATACCACACATTGCGTGAGGTAATTCTTACTCAAGTTTGATTTGCCTTGCTATTATCTTAAACACCATTATAGACCTTGGTTTTCTATGCTCGAGTACGTGGGTCAACATGAGCAGTCATTCAATTCAGAAGCACGTGGCGTGTGCTTAAACCTAAATTTAGTCTCATGAGCAACCAAATTTGAAAGCATTTAGAAATTAAAAGGAAAAGGTTATCTTGCTTTTGGTTTCTTAGTAACATTATGCTCGAGTAAATTTTGGAGAAGGAACTTATATGCTTTTTGCCAGCTCCAGATGAGAAACTGGAATTTTCATCTTTCGAGATGGTCAGTAGGTCCATGCAATACATGAACAATGCTATCAAGATCGCAAACTAATTGTGATGGCTGGAATATATGGAGAAAGACATTTTGAAGTTGTATGATGCTTGTTTACAACTGTTGCTAAGCTAAATAATTCTATATAGAAAAATATGTGTTGTGAATTTGGGACAGGTCCTACTCTTTGTAAACCAAATAGAATCGCTGTAACCATCACCCAAAAACAATATCAATTCTTTATAATGCTGTGGCAATGGAGCTTGTTAATCGGGATATTCTGTCTGTGACCATTGTTTGTATGACATAAATCAAATCCCAGATGCCAAATCTGCACTATTTTGTATTTATTTTCTTTCTTGTCTAATGTTGCATTTGTGAGCGTACACAGATGGTTGGAACGTCAACGAGGATGCCCCCTATCCAACGCTTAGTTGAGATAAAGACTGTTGCTGAACAATTGCATTTTAAGCTGTCAACATTGTTACTGCACGGTGGAAAAGTTGTAGAAGCAATTGCGTGGTTCCGCCAGCACACTACTAATTATAGGAAACTTGAGGGAGCCCCAGAAGTTGTTTTTCATCACTGGGAGTGGTTAAGCAGACAATATTTGGCATTTGCTCAATTGCTGGAGACAAGCTTGACCAATCCCCAGGTTCCAAGTGTGGTCTCAAATCCTGCAGATAAACCATCTGAATGGGAATTTCATCCAGCCTACTATTATCAGGTAGTTGATCATTACATTTTGAAATTGAAAGATGTAGTTAATTAGTGATGAGTTCTCACTTCAATTTTATTTTGACACGTCTTATAACAGCTGGCAGCTGGCTACCTGAAGGAGAAAAACACTTGTTTAGAATTTGCACTATCTATGTCAGCAGATGTTGATCAAATTGATGAGAGTGCAGAGTCAGTAGTTGCTTCTGTGTATCTCGGTCAGTTTTCCAGGCTTCTTGAGCAGGATAATACTTATATAATGCAACCGTGAGTTCGACAGGCCCAACTATCTAACTTTCCCTTCATACACATATGCATGCCTAAAGATTCTTCTATAGTATCTGGTATTTCCTAAAATGTGTTGAATGTTTTCTCTGATGCAATTTGGATGCAGCCTGACTGATGATGAATATGTTCGTTACACACTTTCTGAAGGGAAGAGGTTGAAGGATTCTTTTGAAATTATTGCTCTCCTAAAGAAATCTTTTGAATCCTACAATAACTTAAAGGCTGAGAGAACAGCTGCCTATTGTGGATTCCAGATGGCGAGAGAATATTTTCTAGTGAATGATTTTAGCAACGCTAAGCTAAATTTTGACAAAATTGCATCCCTCTATCGACGAGAAGGATGGCTATTATCATTGTGGGAGGTCTTGGGTTACTTACGGGAGTGCTCAAGAGGAATTAGCTCAGCCAAAGACTTCATAGAATATTCACTTGAAATGGCTGCATTGCCAATAACAACTGATGCTGCTGAGCCATCTTTTAAAGATTGTGGTCCAGCTGGACCAGCAGTTTTTTCACAGAGAGTAAAAATACACAATGAAGCAATTGAGGTTGCAAGGGGGGACTCAGAACTTAGTCTCAAAGAACAGAAGAGTCACCTAAAAGTCAACAGTGATTATCCTCTTTACCTTGAGATTGATCTTGTCAGTCCCCTAAGGGTTGTACTTCTTGCTTCGGTTGCTTTTCATCAACCAATGGTTAAGCCAGGTGCTCCCTCTCTCATCACTATATCGCTTCGATCCCAACTGCCAACAAATGTTGAGATTGATCAATTGGAGGTTCAGTTTAATCAATCAGAGTGTAATTTTATCATTGGGAATGGTCAGAAGCCAAATGTAGCTGCGATCTCCAACGTACAACCTGGTCGAAGAGTCGAGATGGCTCCTGCTCTGGTGCTTGCAACAAACAAATGGTTGCGTTTGACATATGAGATAAAATCTGGTGAGTTGGATGCGTTAGAATGTGTTACTACTTTCGAATTTCTGCTTTTTGTGTAACAGTAGTTTGGGCTGCAACTAGGAAACAAAATCTTAAATTCATTCATGCCCGTATACTTTTGGATACGGGTTTGAAATAAAACTAACCAACAATTGAAGAAGTTTTATTTAAGGTCTAACCAAAAGTTTCTGCTTTGTTAAGGATTCTTTATGCATTTGGTGTTTCGTATCAAACATTATGATCATCACATTATTGCAACTGGCGTCCAAGCACAGTCTTTGTGTCTGCAAAATAAAAAGATATATGATTTATGAAGTGTTTAAATTTCAATACTATAAATTTATATATATTTAATAGATTTTTCTTATTAAGCTTCTTGGTACTTTAAAAAATATTGACTAATGGTGATTAGACAAAATACAGAGGAGAGATAACGAGATCGGGAAGTAAATAGAAAGAAAAGATAGATAATTAAATCTAACTTGAAGGTCAATGTTGTAATTATGCTCAAGAAGACTAAAGGTAGTTATTTTGTGGTTTGAGTTTTTATATAATAGTGTAGACATAGGTCCGTTGTTTACGTGACATGATCTTGCCTTTAGATGTGAAAACTCCCTTTTCCTGCCTCATATGTTGAGTCCTGTTCTATGCTGCACCATTTGTTGGAAAATGGTGGATCATAATTTTACATACATCATTCTGCAAAATTAAGAGAATGTCATGAATAATGCAGATCAAAGTGGAAAGCTTGAATGCATATACGTAATTGCAAGATTAGGACAACACTTCACGATATGCTGCAGAGCTGAAAGCCCAGCCTCGATGAACGATTTACCACTATGGAAATTCGAAAACATACTCGAAACTATTCCCACCAAGGATCCTTGTCTGGCACTCTCTGGACAGAAGGCCATACAGGTTGAAGAACCAGACCCGCAAATAGACCTACTCTTAGGTTCATCGGGCCCTGCATTAGTTGGAGAGAACTTTATTTTACCTGTGACAGTTGCCTCGAAAGGACATTCAGTTTATTCAGGTGAACTAAAGATTAATCTTGTAGATACAAGAGGAGGTGGCCTACTGAGTCCAAGAGAAGAGGAACAATTCTCCTCTGACAATCTTCATGTTGAGCTTATGGACATTTCTTGCACTGTTCCTGAGAACCAATCTGAAGCGGATAACATTCAGAAAATCCAGCCCTCTTTCGGATTAATTTCAGTCCCATCTCTAAATGTGGGAGAATCTTGGTCCTGCAAACTCAAAATCAAGTGGAATCGTCCTAAACCCGTAATGCTTTATGTCTCGCTAGGTTACTATCCTCAGAATGGTGAACCTAGTTTACAGAAAGTGCACGTACATAAAAGCCTGCAAATCGAAGGCAAAACTGCTGTCACATTAAGCCATAAATACATGCTTCCATTCAGGCGGGACCCACTTTTGATCTCAAAAATAAAATCGGGTCGTGAACCTGAACTGTCACCGTCACTAGCTTCAAATGAACTGACGATGCTTATAATTAGTGCCAAGAACTCTTCAGAAGTGCCATTACGTTTGCTTTCCATTGCAATCGAGCCGGAAGAAAATGACTGTCCATTCATTTTGCAACCACAGCATGAGAATTTCAAAGAACCTGTTCTTCACGTGCCGGGAGAAGAGTTCAAGAAGGTTTTCAGCATCCTTCCTAAGGTAAATTCTGCTAAACTTGTAATTGGCACTGTGTATCTGAAATGGCAACGAGACTCGAAAACAGAGGAAAATTTACATTCTTGTTCTGAAGTTGTTACAAAGTACAGACTTCCCGATGTGAATGTTGAAAAACCTCCATTAGTTGTGAGTATTTTGTGCCCGCCTCATGCTATTCTTGGAAATGCTTTTAATTTTTCTGTTGAGATAAAAAATCAGAGCGAGTTGCTCCAGGAGATTAAATGCTCGTTGGGTGATACTCAAAATTTCGTATTGTCTGGTCCCCACAGCGATACGTTCTGTATACTGCCAAAAACGATGCATGTTCTGAGTTACATGCTTGTGCCTTTGGGGTTAGGGTCGCAGCTGCTTCCTAGAGTTTCTGTCACTTCTGTGAGATATTCTGCTAGTTTTCAGCCCTCGACACCGTCTTCCGTTGTGTTTGTATATCCTTCGACTCCCCGCATGGAGTTGATCGATGCACGGGATGTAAGAAAAGATTCTGACATTGCTGTTTAGATCACTGGATTTAGTAGCATCCAGTGCACTTCTGCTTTTTCAAATCATTTTCTTGTATAATCTTTGTACAACAGTTCCTTTTGCTGTTTGTGAGGAGTGAAACGACATTGATTAGTGTTATGTACACTCTATTTATCGTTTTCCTTTCCAGAATACATGTTATTATTGAAAACAGTGTACAAGTTTCTGCAGTGTAAGGTGGCTGAAAAACATCACATCTTTGAGCATGGTTTCTTTTTCGTTTTTTCCCTTTGCTAGTAAGTTAAATCCTATTATTCTAGCCAGCCTCTTACTCTTTAAGCTATCGCATGACTTGTGTCTAACCATGCGAACGAGCTGAGCCGAACCTAGGGTTTTTGGGGGGACTCGAGCTAAGAAGCGGCTCGAGATTGGCTGGGTTTGATGCCGGTGAGCTTATGAGAAAATGCTCAAGTTTGGCTCGAACTGAGCGTGAGGTACAGGGAAAATGCAAAGCTTGGCTTAAGGCTTAACCATCCTTAATACTACAAAGTTAGCAAGTTGTTAGAGTTTTAGGGTTTGATACTAAACGAGTCGAAAATCAAACAGGTAAGGTCAAGTTAACAAGATGTTAGAATTTTACGGTTTGACACTAAACGAGTCGAAAATCAAATAGGTAAGGTCGTTTTCAAGTTGTTAAGAGTTTTAGGGTTTGACACTAAATGTGTCGAAAAATCAAACAAATAAGGTCGTTAAGAAAGTGTGGGAAAAAAAATGATCTAAAATCTATGAGACCAAAAATACAAATTTCTCGACTATATCTTAAAAGTTATAACATAAGTTATTACAATATACATTATTGAGCCAAAATCTTTAGACATCATCAAATACTAGTAAAACTGGTAAAATTTAGGGGCACTTATTAAAAAGGACCAAATATGCCCAAAACTTTTCCAAAACCCCAATACACAACACATTTTTTGTAAACCCCCCAGGCCCCAATCACCTAAAAAGACCAATTTGCCCCCAAATCTTACTGCGTACTATTAGCCAACAACACAGTTCTTCACACTCCCTCTTTCCCTTCGCGCTGACAGTTGCCCTGCCTCTGCCTCCGCCGTCGCTGTCGTCGTCGTCGTCGCCCTATTGTTTCTCTTGCTTTTTTGATTAGCTATCTAAAGATGACTCAATTTGTTTGAACCGAAATCTAGAAAACCCACGCTACCAAAGATGGATTCCGTCGGCTGTGTGTCTGGTTCGATATGGTGTAGTGTTTTTTTCGAAGGCGAACATCATGTCTTTCAACTTCGAGAGCGATACTCTTGCAAAAGTTTTTTCAAAGATTGAGAACCATTGGCCCGAGTTCGATTCTGATGCATATGTGGTGCAGTACAAGGCTGCCCATATGGAGGATGAATCATGGATTAGTTTGAAGAAAGATCAGGATGTTGAGAGTATGGTGTCAGTGCATGCTATAGCAAAACAATACATTGCAAAATTGAGAGCAATTCAGCCCCCTTCAAGTTTATCGCAGAGAAGGTAGTGCCTATATTTTAATTGCTCTGTTTTTTTCCTTGTGGTTTTTTTATGTCTTTGTTTGATGGGTTATTCGTTCGGTTTGTGGTTTATTTGAAAAGGGACGAACAGGGAATGACATCTACAAGTGAAGCCCTAGTTGTCGTTAACTGTACCAACAACCATGAATCCAGGAGTCGTTGCATCCGTGGGGTTGGTCAGGCCTTTAAGGATGCTAATGACTGCAGGGTTCATTTAAAAAATTATCATATTGTTGTGAATAGAAAGTTTAAATACTTGAAGAATGATACCGATAAGATTATAGCTGCTTGCCCGGATGAGAACTGCAAGTGGTGGTTATATGCCTCTTATTGCAAGAGAGACGGTACGTTTGCCGTAAGAAATCTCATTCCTGACCATGTTTGTGGTTTGGAAACAGTTACAAATAAAAGGTCACACCCCAATGCCGATTCAAATTGGGTTGTCGGTGTAATGAAGCCTCATATCATGGCCAATCATAAATTCAAACAGATAGATATAGTCTCTTGCATCCTGAAAGAGCACAATGTGGAAATTCCATACCATACTGCGTGGATGGGGAAGGAGATAGCATTGCACGAAATCCACGGTTCTGATTTTGGGTCTTATAACCGACTCCATTGGTATGTGGATGCAGTTAGACGCTCGAATTCCGGCAGCATATGTGATTTGGATACAAAACAGCCGGATAACAGGTTTGACCGATGACTTTGAATGGATGTTTGGTTGGTTTTCTTAAAGGATGTAGGAAAGTAGTTTTCCTAGATGGCCCTCACATCAAGAGCAAATTCAAAGGTCATTTGCTTTGTGCTACATGAAGGACGGGAACAATCAATTGTTTACAATAGTGTATGCTGTCGTTGACTCAGAGAATGATCAGAATTGGGAATGGTTCTGCCAAAAATTGAGACATGCTCTTGAGTCAGTCTTTCATTTGTGATTTTAGATAGTACACGTTCTTCTCCGACAGGCATCCAGGACTTGTTACGCATGTGCCACGGGTATTTCCAGGACCTCAACATGCCTTCCGCCTGAAATTGAGACATGCTCTTGAAAGTCAGTCTTTCATTTGTGATTTTAGATAGTACACGTTCTTCTCCGACAGGCATCCAGGACTTGTTACGCATGTGCCACGGGTATTTCCAGGATCTCAACATGCCTTCCGCCTGAGACATTTGGTGGATAACTTCAGAACTCAGGTCCTTAGAAAGCATTACCCCAAATACAACAAAAAACATTGGACCAATGTATTCAATATTGTCGCTTATGCTCCTACTAGGGCTGAGTACTACTTGCACATCAATAAAATCCTTAAGGCAATGCTTTTGGCCGCAGACTTCCTAGATAAGTCACAACCTGAAAATTGGGCCAATTCATTGTTTCCCGGCAATCGATTTGGTATTATCAATAACAATCTTGCTGAGTCTTGGAACAGTTGGGTGAAGGATGCGAGATCACTCCCAATTGTAGCTTTGATTGACCGGATAAGGCAGCAGATCATGACCATGATGTGCACTAGACGGGAGTAAAGTTATGAATGGCAAACGGGACTCTGCATGGATATAGAGGTAATGGTTAAGGCTGAATTTGAAGTAGGGAGATGCTTGGATGTCATGCGAGCAGACTCAGTGACATTTGAGGTGAATGAAGGGGAAATCCGGCAAACCGTAGACCTTGGCAAACGCAAATGTTCTTGTAATTACTGGCAGGTCTTAAAGCTTCCATGCAAGCATGCTTGTGCGTGCATTGACAAGAAAGGGTGGTCGGTCTACGATTTCTGTGATGAAGCTTATTCAATTTGAATGTATAGAAAATCGTATGAAAACATTATTTTCCCTGTATCAAATACTGACATAGACTCAAACTTCGATGTTCAGATAAAGCCGCCGGATGTCAGGCCTCAGCCTGGTCGTCCGAAGAGAACTAGGTTCCTGTCGCAAGTCGTCAAAGCTGTTACAGTGTGCTCATCATGTAAAAGGCCTGGTCATAACAAAAGAACATGCAGGGCACCTGTGTCAAACTGACTTTTTGTAATTGCTGAGTATGTTCTTGAATTCGGGATTCTAATCACGTTTTTGTGATTTTTGTTCGAGCAGAAAATGAAGATTGAGCGAGATTTTGGTTGGTGATGCTGGATCTGGCAGGATGCTCTCTCTTTGGAAGGAGTCTATTTTGTCTTTGTATATATTATGTGCTGTAACTGACTGTTGTTCTGTTTTTATATTTATTTTTATTTTTTAAATTGGAAAGAGTCTATTTTGGCTTTGCATATTTTATTTTATTTTTTTAAAATTGGGTCTAGTGTAACCGAGTTTAATGCATAATGGGATGGGGACTTTGTCCAGTTAAACGGGTTTAATGCGTAATGGAATGGGGACTTTGTCCAGTTAAACCGGGTTAATGCGTAATGGGATGGGGACTTTGTCTAGTTAAATGGGTATAATGCGTAATGGGATGGGGACTTTATTCAGTTAAAACCGGGTTAAGTTGTAATGGGATGGGGACTTTGTCCAGTTAAACGGATATAATGCGTAATGGGATGGGGACTTTGTCCAGTTAAACCGGGTTAATACGTAATGGGATGAGGACTTTGTCCAGTTAAACGGGTTTAATGCGTAATGGGATGTGGACTTTGTCCAGTTAAACAGGTATAATGCATAATGGGATAGAGACTTTGTCCAGTTAAACGGGTTTAATGCGTAATGGGATGGGGACTTTGTCCAGTTAAACAGGTATAATGCGTAATGTGATAGAGACTTTGTCCAGTTAAACCGGGTTAATGCGTAATGGGATGGGATGAGTATCATTATTGTAATATTGTTGTCCACAACATTACACTTATGATAATCAATCAATCTTGAGTTTCATTACTATAATATTCTTGTCCACAACATTACACTTATGATAATCAATCAATCTTGAGTTTCATTATTCTAATAGTCTTGTGATAATCAATCAATCTTGAGTATCATTATTGTAATATTCTTGTCCACAACATTACACTTATAATAATCAATCAATCTTAAATATCATTATTGTCACATTACGCATTAAAACTGTTTAACTGGACAAAGTCCCCATCCCATTACGCATTAAACCCGTTTAACTGGACAAAGTCCCCATCCCATTAAGCATGATACTCGTTTAACTGGACAAAGTCTCCATCCCATTATGCATTAACCCCGTTTAACTGGACAAAGTCCCCATCCCATTACGCATTATACCAGTTTAACTGGACAAAGTCCCCATCCCATTACGCATTACGCATTATACCCGTTTAACTGGACAAAATCTCCATCCCATTACGCATTAACCCAGTTTAATTGGACAAAGTCCCCATCCCGTTACGCATTAAACTCGTTTAATTGGACAAAGTCCCCATCCCATTACGCATTAACCCAGTTTAACTGGACAAAGTCCCCATCCCATTATGCATTAACCCCGTTTAACTGGACAAAGTCCCCATCCCATTACGCATTATACCCGGTTTAACTGGACAAAGTCCCCATCCCATTACGCATCAAACCCGTTTAACTGGATAAAGTCTCCATTCCATTACGCATTATACCCGTTTAACTGGATAAAGTCTCCATCCCATTACGCATTTACCCAGGTTTGAAACAGATTGAAGAAGATATCAAAAAAGCTAAATGCGCCATAGTCATTGCTCCCCTTGTCTTGAATTTGTTGGAAAACACGAATCAGAAAGCAGCGGAATTTAAAAAATTTTCCCAACAAAAGGACCTTGAACTCGCAATCGTGTAACCAAATTCGTAAAGATAGAAAACTTACTTTTCTTTTGTTCTTTCTTGAAGCGTTTCAAGCCACCCAAGAACGCTCTTCTCGCGGCTTGATCCCCTCTCCTTGGTAAAGCTCGAATCTTCAAACTTCTAACTTGAAGTCTCTAGAGAAAGTCCACCAACTTGATCACAATCTAACTAGTAAGGATGCTAGTTCTCTAGTTAGTGTTTAGGCTTAACCTAGGGTTTAATTTAATCTTGGAGAAAGGAAGGTGTTCAACACATGAACCAAGAATTGTCAATTAGCTCCATAAGGAGCTCGAGCTCCCCTATTTATAGAGAGGGGAGTGCCGAAATTCCGAGTCCTTTATGGGCTAGGATTTTGGTCCCTCTCTCCTATTACTTGATCATCAAGTATTTTCCAACTTTGACTTTGAATTCTAATTCAAGTCAACTTTTAAAAGAGCTAAAAATATCCAAACTATTTTTGGATAATTTAATACTTTATTTATTATAAAATAAATAACTTATTTTTATCTAATTAATTAATTCGTAATTAATTAACTAGATTATTTTCTCCAAAATAAGACTTTCTTTTTAATTCAAAATTAAACCAAAGTCTTATTAAATAATTAACAACTTAATTATTTAATATTCAATTAAATAGTCACGTGTGGCACACGTGTCATAGTGACACGTGTCCAGTCACGTGACCCACACGTGTGGTTTCACACGTGTGGAACCCTCTAGGCTCGATTAACTCGTTTAATCATTTTAAAGCCTCAACTCATGTAACCAAGTTGTTGTGTGTGACCCTCTAGGTTCTCAATTCAATTAGCAGTGACCCCAATTAATTAATTCACTAATTAATTAATCAGTCCACAGATTAAACGACCATAGTCTAGCAACAGGTGTTTAACCCCTAGCTGAATTGGAATGTTCGGATTCGACAGAACCTTTAAGTCATTGATTCATGTGAGATACAATCCTCCTACTTACTATCTCTCAACCAAGATCTAGGGCAAGGGAATAATCAGAACCCTAATAATCCGGTCTTAAAGCTAAGTGCATTTCATATCCATTTGATCTCAATCCAAGAAACCCTTTTCTTGATGTCTTGATCTACTGCCTTGGCCAAGGACTCCATATGGCATATGAATGACTTACACAATAAGAGATCACCTTGCATATGCAAGTGTAGGTCCTTTCTTGATTCTCATTCACTTTCATGAATCACTTGTGCAGCCCCAGCATAAGCCTTGAATCAGTTGTCTAAGGCGACACCCTTTAAAGCTTATACCAAAGACTACAGAGTTAACTCATAAAGTAACAAGGAACCTCAAGTCTAAGGATCAATTAATCACATTAATGACTCGTGAGATATTTCCTAATCTGGAAGTTTCCATTTCCTGAAATAGAAACTTCCTTTCCCATTTAGGAATGTTCTCACACGGGGCACCTCAGTGAACTTACTTATTAAAGTAAGCACCCTCATGTATCACGCACGTATCAACTATACACTTTGCACCTCCATGAAACAAGGTGGTCCTTCTTAAAGGCGTGATCCCACAAGCAAGCCTTAGAGGAGTCAGGTTGACACTCCCACTGTTAGGAATAGTGCCCTAAAAAGCCGATTGTATATCCGCTTTGTGCTTTTCCTTATTGTAATCACAGACAATCTTTGAATGAAATAACGAATTGAGGCAACACTTCTTTATATGCTCTTGTTTGGTATGCGTTTACTTTAGCTGTGCATGTATGAGAACTCCCCTAATCCTGATGACTATAGGACTCTACCATTTAGGTGAAATGGTTCATGAAACGAGCCCTATATCACATAAGTCATGATTAGTAAAATACTCCAAGCCGATGAGTCCTACAGACAGTGGGAGTGTCAACCTGACTCCTCTAAGGCTTGCTTGTGGGATCACGCCCTTAAGAAGGACCACCTTGTTTCATGGAGGTGCAAAGTGTATAGTTGATACGTGCGTGATACATGAGGGTGCTTACTTTAATAAGTAAGTTCACTGAGGTGCCCCGTGTGAGAACATTCCTAAATGGGAAAGGAAGTTTCTATTTCAGGAAATGGAAACTTCCAGATTAGGAAATATCTCACGAGTCATTGATGTGATTAATTGATCCTTAGACTTGAGGTTCCTTGTCACTTTATGAGTTAACTCTGTAGTCTTAGGTATAAGCTTTAAAGGGTGTCGCCTTAGACAACTGATTCAAGGCTTATGCTGGGGCTGCACAAGTGATTCATGAAAGTGAATGAGAATCAAGAAAGGACCTACACTTGCATTTGCAAGGTGATCTCTTATTGTGTAAGTCATTCATATGCCATATGGAGTCCTTGGCCAAGGCAGTAGATCAAGACATCAAGAAAAGGGTTTCTTGGATTGAGATCAAATGGATATGAAATGCACTTAGCTTTAAGACCGGATTATTAGGGTTCTGATTATTCCCTTGCCCTAGATCTTGGTTGAGAGATAGTAAGTAGGAGGATTGTATCTCACATGATTCAATGACTTAAAGGTTCTGTCGAATCCGAACATTCCAATTCAGCTAGGGGTTAAACACCTGTTGCTAGACTATGGTCGTTTAATCTGTGGACTGATTAATTAATTAGTGAATTAATTAATTGGGGTCACTGCTAATTGAATTGAGAACCTAGAGGGTCACACACAACAACTTGGTTACATGAGTTGAGGCTTGAAAATGATTAAACGAGTTAATCGGACCAAGAGGGTTCCACACGTGTGAATTCACACGTGTGGATCACGTGAGTGACACGTGTCACTGTGACACGTGTCACACACGTGTATATATATATATATTATATATATATTAAATAATTAATTAGTTAATTATTTAATAGACTTTGGTTTAATTTTGAATTAAAAAGAAAGTCTAATTTTGGAGAAAATAATCTAGTTAATTAATTATGAATTAATTAATTAGATAAAATAAGTTATTTATTTTATAATAAATAAAGTATAAAATTATCCAAAAATAGTTTGGATATTTTTTAAGCTCTCTTCAAAGTTGACTAGAATTAGAATTCAAAGTCAAGGTTGAAAATACTTGATCCTCAAGTAATAGGAGAGAGGGACCAAAATCCTAGCCCATAAAGGACTAGGAATTTCGGCACTCCCTTGCCTATATATAGGGGAGCTCGAGCTCCCCTTTAGAGCTAATAGACAATTCTTGGTTCATGTGTTGAACACCTTCCTTTCTCCAAGATTAAATTAAACCCTAGGTTAAGCCCAAACACTAACTAGAGAACTAGCATCCTTACTAGTTAGATTGTGATCAAGTTGGTGGACTTTCTCTAGAGACTTCAAGTTAGAAGTTTGAAGATTCGAGCTTTACCAAGGAGAGGGGATCAAGCCGCGTGAAGAGCGTTCTTGGGTGGCTTGAAACGCTTCAAGAAAGAATAAAAGAAAAGTAAGTTTTCTATCTTTACGAATTTGGTTACACGATTGCGAGTCCTAGATCCTTTTGTTGGGAAAAATTTTTAAATTCCGCTGCTTTCTGATTCGTGTTTTCCAACAAGTGGTATCAGAGCCACCTCGTTAATCGTGTTTCTGATTCGTCTCAATTATTCTGAATTTGGTAGAAATTCTTAGGCTTAGATGCGAATTAGGTATTCATGAGTTCTTTTAGAAAGCCTGAATTACGAAACTGTAATTTTTCCTGAATTTCTAAAACTGTTTTCTCAAATCGTGTTTTTGAAAAATTGTTTTAGTTGAAATTTGTTTAAATCGAATTTTTTAATTTTGGATTGAAACGGGTTTTGGAGAAACCCGGAAATACGAAACGGGACACGAAAAGAATGGGATTGGGCGTGCTAGCACGTCGCACGCCCAAACCCCATTACCGCCGCCCAGCCCTCCCGCATCCGCGCGGGAGGCCTCCCCGCCCGCCTAGGCGCCCTGCTCGCCTGTCCCGCAACCGTGCGGGACAGCCGCCTGCTCCTCCCGCAACCGCGCGGGAGCGCCCGCCCAGGGATGGGCGGGACTGCCTGCCCGCGCCGCACATCTGCGCGCAAGGGCGCGCCTGGCGCGCGCACTCTGGCGGCAATCGCTGCCGGCTGTGCGCAGCGCTGGCGCGCGCCTAGCGCGCGCTCCTGCACGGCGGGCGGGCGATCCCGCGTCATGCCGGGCCCGTGCATTCGTGTTTTCGTGTTTCGTGTTTTTCGGTCCGAAAATCCCGATTTAATTTTATTTTAATTTTATCTTTTAAAATCAGTTTTGGTAAAATAAAATTATTTTAAAATTTTGATTAAATTGGGATTTTTGAGAAATTAAAGCGATTTGGTTTTTTGGAAAAATTATGAATATTATTTTCTGAAAATAATGAAAGAATAAAATTATTAATTTTGGAAATTAATTGGAATTTTATTAGTTTAATGTTTTTCGGGTTTTATTGAAAAGGCTCTTGAACAAGAATTGCATCTAAGTCGTGTTTTGAGTCATTAGGACTTGAAACGAGAATTTTAATTTATTGGCTAAATTTAAATTCTCGCAAAAGCATGTTAGGTGATCATGGGTTTAGATCTATGTATAGTTTTAATTTATGCACATGAATGGTTTCAATTGGGGTTGGAGCCCTATAGTTGCGTTTTTCAATTGAGGTTGGAGCCTCACTTATGTGCGTACTGTTATGTGATTTATTATGTGGCTTTCCATATTACTGTTTTTGAGGCCGGGGTATGCCCCGTGTAATTGTCTAAGGCCAATATGAAGATTGAGCCTTATTACTTTATGTCTTTTTCTTTTTATTGTAATTTGAGAGTAGAGATAGGTGGTGAGGTTTTATTTTCATTTTGGAGACAATGCACCCATGGAGTAAGATGGACCACATTCAAGTAACAAGGAGGCCATAAGTGAAGACCCCTCAAAATGTTAGGGAGGGGAATCTCAATTGTTAAATGTAATAGAGATAGGGCTCGTATTTTGTTACCGCTTTCCCTTATGTGATTTGAACTGTTTATGTGGCATGTATGTTAGAACTTGTGATTGTGGAGTGGCTCCCACATATCACGCATAAGATAGGTAGAACCCATGATCATTACATGTTAGTATCATGCTAGGACATGTTATCTGTTTATGTGCTTGTTTGAAATGCATTTAAGTGTACTTGCATTAATCAAGACTAATAAAATTGGATAACATATATGTTGGTGAGGTCGAACCGGACAACTCTCCGGTTGATTCGAAAATTCCCATTAAATATTAAGCTAATTTCGAACAAATAGGTGTTTAATTCGAGATGCAAGTTTTGAATTAAATTCCTAGCATTCCATCAATAGGTTTTAAGTTTAGTAAGTAAAGCTAGTTATTGTCCGCGAGTCGTGGGATAGCTAGTGGAGCTTACTAGTTCTTAGTTACCTAATTGATCATTTTAAATGATCAATATTTCGTGGTCAATTTTGGCAAGGGCGATGTCCGCGAGTCGTGGGTCGTTCGAACTAAGTTTTGGTCATGATCTTATGATTGATGGGTCTAGCTTAACACCTAAGTAAATATGGATGTCGCACGAGTCGTGGGTCCATATTGAAAGATAGGTGATGCAAAAACAATTACTGAGAGTTCTAAAGGTGTTAGAATTGGTAAGTTGTACCTACCTAGGGTTCTTACTTAGAATGTCCGCGAGTCGTGGGTTCGAGGTAAAATGCCTAGGATCTTAGTACCCATTGGGAAACGTGTTCCTCTTAGATCTTTGGGAATTCTAGATCTTTGAAAAACAGTGGGAGCTACAATAGATTAAAGACCTTATCTTTTGTATATCGTTATAATTCAGCATGCTCACTAGTTCTCTGTTTCACCATTTAGGTCGTAGATTCTGTGATTCTCTACGTGTTTTGAAATGGCAACCAAAAACCCTCTTGTATCGATCCTCGAGTCAAACAAGTTGACTGGTCCCAACTATTCTGATTGGCTGAGGAATCTAAAAATCATTTTAGATTCTGAGAAGAGAACTTATGTTCTCTTCGAAGGGGAGCCTACTCCTGAAGGGGAGGCTCCCACTCGGGCCGAGCGGGACGCGATTCAGAAGTGGAAGGATGATAATCTCCAAGCCCGTTGTCTTATGTTGGCTAACATGTCTCCGGACTTGCAAAGACAACATGAGGCCATGGAATTTGCTTGGGAGATTTACGACCACTTAGAGCAACTTTACCGCCCTCATGAACGTGTTACAAGGTATAACACTTCAAAGGAATTATTCCACTTGAGAATGAGGGAAGGTTCAAGTGTCCATGAATATGGACTCAAGTTTCTTGCCCTTACTGAGAAACTTGCCTCCATGGACATGCCGCTGAAAGATGAGCTTTCAGTGGATCTGTTGCTAGCTTCGCTCCCACCATCATTCAACCCATTTGTCCTTAACTTCAACATGAATCATGCTGGTGCTACTGTAGCTGAGCTGATTAGTCAGCTTGTGACTGCTGAAAGCACGATCAAGAAGGACAATAAGGTTTTGATGGTGAATGCTCCATCTTCCTCTTCTGGGCCTTCTAAAGGTAAGGGCAAGAAAGCCCAAAAGAAGAAGAAGAAACCCCTTAGGCCCACTGGTGGCATTTCGAAGGGGAAGGCCCAAAAGAAGAAGCGTGATCAGAAAGAGGATGTTTGCTTCCATTGTGGCAAAGCGGGACATTGGAGGAGAAACTGCCCAGAGTACAAGGCTACTCTAAAGAAAGGTATCTTTCTCGTTGAAGTAAATCTTTCTATTAATTCTAGTTCTTGGGTACTTGATACCGGTTGTGGAACTCATATCTGTAATGATGTACAGATGCTAAGTGAAGTCCAACAACTCAAAGAAGGAGAATGTGTCTTGAAGATCGGCGATGGCTCAAACGTTGAAGCTCGAGCTTTAGGCACAATTAGATTAGATTTAGGTAGTTTTGAGTTAGTATTAAACAAAGTCCTTTATGTACCGAGCATTATTCGTAATATAATTTCAGTTCCAATATTAGATTGCGAAGGTTATGAAACTTATATTAAGAATGGTAAATACTTTATCAAACGGAACAACTCTTCCGTTCATATCGGTACTCTAAGTAATGGACTTTACCTAACTCAAAATATCAATATTATGAATATACAACGAGAAACAAAGCGTAAGAGAGATGACAAAGTTTCAGCTCCCTTATGGCACGCTAGATTAGGACACATTTCCAAGAACAGAATTAGCAAGATAAACACTTTAGGATCATTCTCTGAAAATGATCTCAAAGAGTTAACTTCTTGCGAATCCTGTCTCAAAGGAAAAATGTCCAAAGTTCCTTTTAAAGGAACTGTGGAACGTGCCTCTAAGGTTCTGGATTTGATCCATACTGATGTTTGTGGACCGCTTAGTGTAAGCACAAGAAACAATCATCAGTATTTCATAACCTTCACTGACGACTTTAGTCGGTATGGTTATGTATACTTAATGAAGTATAAATCTGAAGCTTTTGAGAAATTCTTAGAATTTCAAAAGGAGGTTGAGAACCAAACTGGTCACAAGATCAAAGCACTTCGATCTGATCGAGGAGGCGAATATCTTAGTGAAGAATTCCTTAATCATCTCAAAGGTAATGGGATTATCTCTCAGTGGACTCCTCCGGGAACTCCTCAGCTTAATGGAGTTTCTGAGAGAAGGAATCGAACCCTACTTGATATGGTTCGTTCCATGATGAGTTTCACTGACTTACCGCCTTCTTTCTGGGGTTATGCCCTAGAAAGTGCAGCAAAGATTTTGAATCTTGTTCCCTCTAAGTCAGTCCCTAAAACGCCCTATGAAATGTGGCATGGTAAAATCCCTAGTTATTCTTACTTAAGAATTTGGGGTTGTCCTGCTTACGTGAAGAGGACAGTGGGAGATAAGTTAGAATCTCGTTCTAACTTATGCTACTTTGTAGGTTATCCTAAGGAATCCATAGGATACTACTTCTATGATCAATCTGAACAAAAGGTGTTTGTTTCCAGAAATGCCACTTTTCTTGAGGAACCGTTCCTTAAAGAAAAGAAAGGCAAGATCATAGAATTAGAAGAAGTACAAAGTGACCCCATACCACCCACTGAAGAAACGTCCCACTCTGATCAACTACAACCAATCACGAATTTCGATACACATGTAAATCCTCCTCTAAGGCGTTCTGAACGTACTCCTAGACAGCCGGAGAGATGGTATGGATTCTTCCATGAAATCTCTCAAAAGGATAATGATCCTTTGACATATAAGGAGGCACTTTCAGATTCTGACTCTGAACAGTGGATAGAAGCCATGAAATCCGAAATGGATTCCATGAACTCCAACCAAGTTTGGACCTTGGTAGATTTGCCTGATGGGGTCAAACCCATAGGTTGCAAATGGATCTTTAAGAGAAAGCTTGGAGTTGATGGAAGCATTGCAGCCTACAAAGCAAGACTGGTTGCAAAAGGATTCACTCAGAGACCCGGCGTGGACTTTGACGAAACCTTTTCACCAGTTGCAATGCAAAAGTCCATTCGAATCATGCTTGCCATTGCTGCATATTATGACTATGAGATATGGCAAATGGATGTGAAAACTGCCTTTCTCAATGGTGACATTGACAAAGACATTTATATGGAGCAACCCATAGGTTTCACATTCAGTGGGAGTGAGCAAAAGGTTTGCAAACTCCAAAGGTCAATCTATGGATTGAAACAGGCTTCTAGGAATTGGAACATTCGATTTGATGAATCGGTCAAAGCGTTTGGCTTCATCCAAATTTCGAATGAGTCATGTGTGTATAGAAAGGAATTGGAGACCTCAGTGCAATTCTTAGTACTTTATGTTGATGACATCCTTCTTATTGGGAATTCGAAGGATGACATGAAAGTGACTAAGTTATGGTTATCGAACCAATTCGAGATGAAAGATCTTGGTGATGCGTCCTATATCCTTGGAATTAAAATCTATAGAGATAGATCTAGAAGGTTAATAGGACTATCACAGTCGATGTACATTGACAAAGTATTGAAGAGATTCAATATGGAGTCAGCAAAGGTTAAGAACCTTCCTATGAGTGTAGGAACATGTCTTTCAAAGAAGATGTGTCCTAAGACTAACCTTGAGAAGGAAAGAATGACTCATACACCTTATGCATCAGCAATAGGTAGCATAATGTATGCAATGTTATGTACTCGACCGGATGTGGCTTATGCACTTAGTGTAACAAGTCGTTTCCAATCTGACCCTGGAGATGGTCACTGGGCTGCCGTGAAGAATATTCTTAAGTACTTGAAAAGTACTAAAGATTTATTCTTAGTTTACGGAGGTCAGAAAGATCTTACTATCGAAGGATACTGCGATGCAAGCTTTGCATCTGACTTAGATGATTTTAAGTCAATGTCAGGATACATTTTCTGCCTAAACGGCGGAGCAGTGAGTTGGAAGAGTTCCAAGCAAACTACCACTGCTGATTCGACCACTGAGGCCGAATACTTAGCTGCAAATGATGCAGCTAAGGAAGGTGTTTGGATTAGAAACTTCATTCAAGAATTGAATGTTGTTCCTAGCATGAAAGACCCCATTACTGTGTTTTGTGACAACACTGGGGCGGTTGCTCAAGCAAGAGAACCAAGATCTCACCAACGGACCAAGCACATTATGAGGAAGTATCACCTAATCCGTGATATTATCAAAAGAGGAGATGTGCTAATTGAGAGGGTCACATCAGCAGAGAACGTGGCAGATCCACTTACTAAACCCCTTAGTCGAGAAGCTTTCCAAGGTCATCTTCAGAAGATGGGACTTAGAGTAGCTTTAGAATGGCTTTGACGGGCAAGTGGGAGATTGTTAGGAATAGTGCCCTAAAAAGCCGATTGTATATCCGCTTTGTGCTTTTCCTTATTGTAATCACAGACAATCTTTGAATGAAATAACGAATTGAGGCAACACTTCTTTATATGCTCTTGTTTGGTATGCGTTTACTTTAGCTGTGCATGTATGAGAACTCCCCTAATCCTGATGACTATAGGACTCTACCATTTAGGTGAAATGGTTCATGAAACGAGCCCTATATCACATAAGTCATGATTAGTAAAATACTCCAAGCCGATGAGTCCTACAGACAGTGGGAGTGTCAACCTGACTCCTCTAAGGCTTGCTTGTGGGATCACGCCCTTAAGAAGGACCACCTTGTTTCATGGAGGTGCAAAGTGTATAGTTGATACGTGCGTGATACATGAGGGTGCTTACTTTAATAAGTAAGTTCACTGAGGTGCCCCGTGTGAGAACATTCCTAAATGGGAAAGGAAGTTTCTATTTCAGGAAATGGAAACTTCCAGATTAGGAAATATCTCACGAGTCATTGATGTGATTAATTGATCCTTAGACTTGAGGTTCCTTGTCACTTTATGAGTTAACTCTGTAGTCTTAGGTATAAGCTTTAAAGGGTGTCGCCTTAGACAACTGATTCAAGGCTTATGCTGGGGCTGCACAAGTGATTCATGAAAGTGAATGAGAATCAAGAAAGGACCTACACTTGCATTTGCAAGGTGATCTCTTATTGTGTAAGTCATTCATATGCCATATGGAGTCCTTGGCCAAGGCAGTAGATCAAGACATCAAGAAAAGGGTTTCTTGGATTGAGATCAAATGGATATGAAATGCACTTAGCTTTAAGACCGGATTATTAGGGTTCTGATTATTCCCTTGCCCTAGATCTTGGTTGAGAGATAGTAAGTAGGAGGATTGTATCTCACATGATTCAATGACTTAAAGGTTCTGTCGAATCCGAACATTCCAATTCAGCTAGGGGTTAAACACCTGTTGCTAGACTATGGTCGTTTAATCTGTGGACTGATTAATTAATTAGTGAATTAATTAATTGGGGTCACTGCTAATTGAATTGAGAACCTAGAGGGTCACACACAACAACTTGGTTACATGAGTTGAGGCTTGAAAATGATTAAACGAGTTAATCGGACCAAGAGGGTTCCACACGTGTGAATTCACACGTGTGGATCACGTGAGTGACACGTGTCACTGTGACACGTGTCACACACGTGTATATATATATATATTATATATATATTAAATAATTAATTAGTTAATTATTTAATAGACTTTGGTTTAATTTTGAATTAAAAAGAAAGTCTAATTTTGGAGAAAATAATCTAGTTAATTAATTATGAATTAATTAATTAGATAAAATAAGTTATTTATTTTATAATAAATAAAGTATAAAATTATCCAAAAATAGTTTGGATATTTTTTAAGCTCTCTTCAAAGTTGACTAGAATTAGAATTCAAAGTCAAGGTTGAAAATACTTGATCCTCAAGTAATAGGAGAGAGGGACCAAAATCCTAGCCCATAAAGGACTAGGAATTTCGGCACTCCCTTGCCTATATATAGGGGAGCTCGAGCTCCCCTTTAGAGCTAATAGACAATTCTTGGTTCATGTGTTGAACACCTTCCTTTCTCCAAGATTAAATTAAACCCTAGGTTAAGCCCAAACACTAACTAGAGAACTAGCATCCTTACTAGTTAGATTGTGATCAAGTTGGTGGACTTTCTCTAGAGACTTCAAGTTAGAAGTTTGAAGATTCGAGCTTTACCAAGGAGAGGGGATCAAGCCGCGTGAAGAGCGTTCTTGGGTGGCTTGAAACGCTTCAAGAAAGAATAAAAGAAAAGTAAGTTTTCTATCTTTACGAATTTGGTTACACGATTGCGAGTCCTAGATCCTTTTGTTGGGAAAAATTTTTAAATTCCGCTGCTTTCTGATTCGTGTTTTCCAACACCCACTGTCTGTAGGACTCATCGGCTTGGAGTATTTTACTAATCATGACTTATGTGATATAGGGCTCGTTTCATGAACCATTTCACCTAAATGGTAGAGTCCTAAAGTCATCAGGATTAGGGGAGTTCTCATACATGCACAGCTAAAGTAAACGCATACCAAACAAGAGCATATAAAGAAGTGTTGCCTCAATTCGTTATTTCATTCAAAGATTGTCTGTGATTACAATAAGGAAAAGCACAAAGCGGATATACAATCGGCTTTCTAGGGCACTATTCCTAACAATCTCCCACTTGCCCGTCAAAGCCATTCTAAAGCTACTCTAAGTCCCATCTTCTGAAGATGACCTTGGAAAGCTTCTCGACTAAGGGGTTTAGTAAGTGGATCTGCCACGTTCTCTGCTGATGTGACCCTCTCAATTAGCACATCTCCTCTTTTGATAATATCACGGATTAGGTGATACTTCCTCATAATGTGCTTGGTCCGTTGGTGAGATCTTGGTTCTCTTGCTTGAGCAACCGCCCCAGTGTTGTCACAAAACACAGTAATGGGGTCTTTCATGCTAGGAACAACATTCAACTCTTGAATGAAGTTTCTAATCCAAACACCTTCCTTAGCTGCATCATTTGCAGCTAAGTATTCGACCTCAGTGGTCGAATCTGCAGTGGTTGTTTGCTTGGAACTCTTCCAACTCACTGCTCCGCCGTTTAGGCAGAAAATGTATCCTGACATTGACTTAAAATCATCTAAGTCAGATGCAAAGCTTGCATCGCAGTATCCTTCGACATTAAGATCTTTCTGACCTCCGTAAACTAAGAATAAATCTTTAGTACTTTTCAAGTACTTAAGAATATTCTTCACGGCAGCCCAGTGACCATCTCCAGGGTCAGATTGGAAACGACTTGTTACACTAAGTGCATAAGCCACATCCGGTCGAGTACATAACATTGCATACATTATGCTACCTATTGCTGATGCATAAGGTATATGAGTCATTCTTTCCTTCTCAAGGTTGGTCTTAGGACACATCTTCTTTGAAAGACATGTTCCTACACTCATAGGAAGGTTCTTAACCTTTGCTGACTCCATATTGAATCTCTTCAATACTTTGTCAATGTACATCGACTGTGATAGTCCTATTAACCTTCTAGATCTATCTCTATAGATTTTAATTCCAAGGATATAAGACGCATCACCAAGATCTTTCATCTCGAATTGGTTCGATAACCATAACTTAGTCACTTTCATGTCATCCTTCGAATTCCCAATAAGAAGGATGTCATCAACATAAAGTACTAAGAATTGCACTGAGGTCTCCAATTCCTTTCTATACACACATGATTCATTCGAAATTTGGATGAAGCCAAACGCTTTGACCGATTCATCAAATCGAATGTTCCAATTCCTAGAAGCCTGTTTCAATCCATAGATCGATCTTTGGAGTTTGCAAACCTTTTGCTCACTCCCACTGAATGTGAAACCTATGGGTTGCTCCATATAAATGTCTTTGTCAATGTCACCATTAAGAAAGACAGTTTTCACATCCATTTGTCATATCTCATAGTCATAATATGCAGCAATGGCAAGCATGATCCGAATAGACTTTTGCATTGCAACTGGTGAAAAGGTTTCATCAAAATCCACGCCGGGTCTCTGAGTGAACCCTTTTGCAACCAGTCTTGCTTTGTAGGCTGCAATGCTTCCATCAACTCCAAGCTTTCTCTTAAAGATCCATTTGCAACCTATGGGTTTGACCCCATCAGGCAAATCTACCAAGGTCCAAACTTGGTTGGAGTTCATGGAGTCCATTTCGGATTTCATGGCTTCTATCCACTGTTCAGAGTCAGAATCTGAAAGTGCCTCCTCATATGTTAAAGGATCATTATCCTTTTGAAAGATTTCATGGAAGAATCCATACCATCTCTCCGGCTGTCTAGGAGTGCGTTCAGAACGCCTTAGAGGAGGATTTTCGTGTGTATCGAAATTAGTGATTGGTTGTAGTTGATCAGAGTGGGACGTTTCTTCAGTGGGTGATGTGGGGTCATTTTGTACTTCTTCTAATTCTATGATCTTGCCTTTCTTTTCCTTAAGGAACGGTTCCTCAAGAAAAGTGGCATTTCTGGAAACAAACACCTTTTGCTCAGATTGATCATAGAAATAGTATCCTATGGATTCCTTAGGATAACAGTTGCATAAGTTAGAACGAGATTCTAACTTATCTCCCACTGTCCTCTTCACGTAAGCAGGACAACCCCAAATTCTTAAGTAAGAATAACTAGGGATTTTACCATGCCACATTTCATAGGGCGTTTTAGGGACTGACTTAGAGGGAACTAGATTCAGAATCTTTGCTGCACTTTCTAGGGCATAACCCCAGAAAGAAGGTGGTAAGTCAGTGAAACTCATCATGGAACGAACCATATCAAGTAGGGTTCGATTCCATCTCTCAGAAACTCCATTAAGCTGAGGAGTTCCCGGAGGGGTCCACTGAGAGATAATCCCATTATCTTTAAGATGACTAAGGAATTCTTCACTAAGATATTCGCCTCCTCGATCAGATCGAAGTGCTTTGATCTTGTGACCAGTTTGGTTCTCAACCTCCTTTTGAAATTCTAAGAATTTCTCAAAAGCTTCAGATTTATACTTCATTAAGTATACATAACCATACCGACTAAAGTCATCAGTAAAGGTTATGAAATACTGATGATTGCTTCTAGTGCTTACACTAAGCGGTCCACAAACATCAGTATGGATTAAATCCAAAACCTTAGTGGCACGTTCCACAGTTCCTTTAAAAGGGACTTTGGACATTTTTCCTTTGAGACAGGATTCGCAAGAAGTTAACTCTTTGAGATCATTTTCAGAGAATGATCCTAAAGTGTTTATCTTGCAAATTCTGTTCTTGGAAATGTGTCCTAATCTAGCGTGCCATAAGGGAGCTGAAACTTTGTCATCTCTCTTACGCTTTTTTTCTCGTTGTATATTCATAATATTGATATTTTGAGTTAGGTAAAGTCCATTACTTAGAGTACCGATGTGAACGGAAGAGTTGTTCCGTTTGATAAAATATTTACCATTCTTAATATAAGTTTTCATAACCTTCACAATCTAATATTGGAACTGAAATTATATTACGAATAATGCTCGGTACATAAAGGACTTTGTTTAATACTAACTCAAAACTACCTAAATCTAATCTAATTGTGCCTAAAGCTCGAGCTTCAACGTTTGAGCCATCACCGATCTTCAAGACACATTCTTCTTCTTTGAGTTGTTGGACTTCACTTAGCATCTGTACATCATTACAGATATGAGTTCCTACAACCGGTATCAAGTACCCAAGAACTAGAATTAATAGAAAGATTTACTTCAACGAGAAAGATACCTTTCTTTAGAGTAGCCTTGTACTCTGGGCAGTTTCTCCTCCAATGTCCCGCTTTGCCACAATGGAAGCAAACATCCTCTTTCTGATCACGCTTCTTCTTTTGGGCCTTCCCCTTCGAAATGCCACCAGTGGGCCTAAGGGGTTTCTTCTTCTTCTTTTGGGCTTTCTTGCCCTTACCTTTAGAAGGCCCAGAAGAGGAAGATGGAGCATTTACCATCAAAACCTTATTGTCCTTCTTGATCGTGCTTTCAGCAGTCACAAGCTGACTAATCAGCTCAGCTATAGTAGCACCAGCATGATTCATGTTGAAGTTAAGGACAAATGGGTTGAATGATGGTGGGAGCGAAGCTAGCAACAAATCCACTGAAAGCTCATCTTTCAGTGGCATGTCCATGGAAGCAAGTTTCTCAGTAAGGGCAAGAAACTTGAGTCCATATTCATGGACACTTGAACCTTCCCTCATTCTCAAGTGGAACAATTCCTTTGAAGTGTTATACCTTGTAACACGTTCATGAGGGCGGTAAAGTTGCTCTAAGTGGTCGTAAATCTCCCAAGCAAATTCCATGGCCTCATGTTGCCTTTGCAAGTCCGGAGACATGTTAGCCAACATAAGGCAACGGGCTTGGAGATTATCATCCTTCCACTTCTGAATCGCGTCCCGCTCGGCCCGAGTGGGAGCCTCCCCTTCGGGACTAGGCTCCCCTTCGAAGAGAACATAAGTTCTCTTCTCAGAATCTAAAATGATTTTTAGATTCCTCAGCCAATCAGAATAGTTGGGACCAGTCAACTTGTTTGACTCGAGGATCGATACAAGAGGGTTTTTGGTTGCCATTTCAAAACACGTAGAGAATCACAGAATCTACGACCTAAATGGTAAAACAGAGAACTAGTGAGCATACTGAATTATAACGATATACAAAAGATAAGGTCTTTAATCTAATGTAGCTCCCACTGTTTTTCAAAGATCTAGAATTCCCAAAGATCTAAGAGGAACACGTTTCCCAATGGGTACTAAGATCCTAGGCATTTTACCTCGAACCCACGACTCGCGGACATTCTAAGTAAGAACCCTAGGTAGGTACAACTTACCAATTCTAACACCTTTAGAACTCTTAGTAATTGTTTTTTGCATCACCTATCTTTCAATATGGACCCACGACTCGTGCGACATCCATATTTACTTAGGCATTAAGCTAGACCCATCAATCATAAGATCATGACCAAAACTTAGTTCGAACGACCCACGACTCGCGGACATCGCCCTTGCTAAAATTGACCACGAAATATTGACCATTTAAAATGATTAATTAGGTAACTAAGAACTAATAAGCTCCACTAGCTATCCCACGACCCGCAGACAATAACTAGCTTTACTTACTAAACTTAAAACCTATTGATGGAATGCTAGGAATTTAATTCAAAATTTGCATCTCGAATTAAACACCTATTTGTTCGAAATTAGCTTAATATTTAATGGGAATTTTCGAATCAACCGGAGAGTTGTCCGGTTCGACCTCACCAACATATATGTTATCCAATTTTATTAGTCTTGATTAATGCAAGTACACTTAAATACATATCAAACAAGCACATAAACAGATAACATGTCCTAGCATGATACTAACATGTAATGATCATGGGTTCTACCTATCTTATGCGTGATATGTGGGAGCCACTCCACAATCACAAGTTCTAACATACATGCCACATAAACAGTTTAAATCACATAAGGGAAAGCGGTAACAAAATACGAGCCCTATCTCTATTACATTTAACAATTGAGATTCCCCTCCCTAACATTTTGAGGGGTCTTCACTTATGGCCTCCTTGTTACTTGAATGTGGTCCATCTTACTCCATGGGTGCATTGTCTCCAAAATGAAAATAAAACCTCACCACCTATCTCTACTCTCAAATTACAATAAAAAGAAAAAGACATAAAGTAATAAGGCTCAATCTTCATATTGGCCTTAGACAATTACACGGGGCATACCCCGGCCTCAAAAACAGTAATATGGAAAGCCACACAATAAATCACATAACAGTACGCACATAAGTGAGGCTCCAACCTCAATTGAAAAACGCAACTATAGGGCTCCAACCCCAATTTAAACCATCCATGTGCATAAATTAAAACCATACATAGATCTAAACTCATGATCACCTAACATGCTTTTGCGAGAATTTAAATTTAGCCAATAAATTAAAATTCTCGTTTCAAGTCCTAATGACTTAAAACACGACTTAGATGCAATTCTTTTTCAAGAGCCTTTTCAATAAAACCCGAAAAACAACAAACCAATAAAATTCCAATTAATTTCCAAAATTAATAATTTTATTCTTTCATTATTTTCAGAAAATAAAATTCATAATTTTCCCAAAATCCAAATCGCTTTAATTTCTCAAAAATCCCAATTTAATCAAAATTTTAAAATAATTTTATTTTAGCAAAACTGATTTTAAAAGATAAAATTAAGATAAAATTAAATCGGGATTTTTCGGACCGAAAACACGAAACACGAAAACACGAAATTAGGCCCGAAAGCATCCGCCCAAAGGAGGGCACTGTCGCGCGGCATCAGGCGTGCGCCGCACGCTGTGCGCGCGCTGGGCGCGCGATTCGTGCGCTTGTCGCGCGCAGCAGTGCCCGCCCGATGGCGGGCGATCTCGGCCTGGGCGTCCCGCTCTGTTGCGGGACGGTGCGAGCGGTTGTCCCGCGCGGTTGCGGGACAGGCGAGCGGTCGCGCATAGGCGCGGGCGGGAGGGCCTCCCGCGCGGTTGCGGGAGGGCTAGGCGGCGGCGACGGGCCTGGGCGTGCGACGTGCTAGCACGCCTAGGCTCGTCCTTTTTCATGTTCCGTTTTGTATTTTGGGTTTCTCCAAAACCCGGTTCAATCCAAAATTAAAAAATTCGATTTAAACATATTTCAATCAAAACGGTTTTCAAAATCACAATTTAAGAAAACAGTTTCAGAAATTCAAGAAAAATTACAGTTTCGTATTTCAGGCTTTCTAAAAGAACTCATGAATACCTAATTCGCATCTAAGCCTAAGAATTTTTACCAAATTCAGAATAATTGAGACGAATCAGAAACACGATTTAACGAGGTGGCTCTGATACCACTTGTTGGAAAACACGAATCAGAAAGCAGCGGAATTTAAAAAATTTTCCCAACAAAAGGACCTTGAACTCGCAATCGTGTAACCAAATTCGTAAAGATAGAAAACTTACTTTTCTTTTGTTCTTTCTTGAAGCGTTTCAAGCCACCCAAGAACGTTCTTCTCGCGGCTTGATCCCCTCTCCTTGGTAAAGCTCGAATCTTCAAACTTCTAACTTGAAGTCTCTACAGAAAGTCCACCAACTTGATCACAATCTAACTAGTAAGGATGCTAGTTCTCTAGTTAGTGTTTAGGCTTAACCTAGGGTTTAATTTAATCTTGGAGAAAGGAAGGTGTTCAACACATGAGCCAAGAATTGTCAATTAGCTCCATAAGGAGCTCGAGCTCCCCTATTTATAGAGAGGGGAGTGCCGAAATTCCTAGTCCTTTATGGGCTAGGATTTTGGTCCCTCTCTCCTATTACTTGATCATCAAGTATTTTCCAACTTTGACTTTGAATTCTAATTCAAGTCAACTTTTAAAAGAGCTAAAAATATCCAAACTATTTTTGGATAATTTTATACTTTATTTATTATAAAATAAATAACTTATTTTTATCTAATTAATTAATTCGTAATTAATTAACTAGATTATTTTCTCCAAAATAAGACTTTCTTTTTAATTCAAAATTAAACCAAAGTCTTATTAAATAATTAACAACTTAATTATTTAATATCCAATTAAATAGTCAAGTGTGGTACACGTGCCATAGTGACACGTGTCCAGTCACGTGACCCACACGTGTGGTTTCACACGTGTGGAACCCTCTAGGCTCGATTAACTCGTTTAATCATTTTAAAGCCTCAACTCATGTAACCAAGTTGTTGTGTGTGACCCTCTAGGTTCTCAATTCAATTAGTAGTGACCCCAATTAATTAATTCACTAATTAATTAATCAGTCCACAGATTAAACGACCATAGTCTAGCAACAGGTGTTTAACCCCTAGCTGAATTGGAATGTTCGGATTCGACAGAACCTTTAAGTCATTGATTCATGTGAGATACAATCCTCCTACTTACTATCTCTCAACCAAGATCTAGGGCAAGGGAATAATCAGAACCCTAATAATCCGGTCTTAAAGCTAAGTGCATTTCATATCCATTTGATCTCAATCCAAGAAACCCTTTTCTTGATGTCTTGATCTACTGCCTTGGCCAAGGACTCCATATGACATATGAATGACTTACACAATAAGAGATCACCTTGCATATGCAAGTGTAGGTCCTTTCTTGATTCTCATTCACTTTCATGAATCACTTGTGCAGCCCCAGCATAAGCCTTGAATCAGTTGTCTAAGGCGACACCCTTTAAAGCTTATACCAAAGACTACAGAGTTAACTCATAAAGTAACAAGGAACCTCAAGTCTAAGGATCAATTAATCACATCAATGACTCGTGAGATATTTCCTAATCTGGAAGTTTCCATTTCCTGAAATAGAAACTTCCTTTCCCATTTAGGAATGTTCTCACACGGGGCACCTCAGTGAACTTACTTATTAAAGTAAGCACCCTCATGTATCACGCACGTATCAACTATACACTTTGCACCTCCATGAAACAAGGTGGTCCTTCTTAAGAGCGTGATCCCACAAGCAAGCCTTAGAGGAGTCAGGTTGACACTCCCACTGTCTGTAGGACTCATCGGCTTGGAGTATTTTACTAATCATGACTTATGTGATATAGGGCTCGTTTCATGAACCATTTCGCCTAAATGGTAGAGTCCTAAAGTCATCAGGATTAGGGGAGTTCTCATACATGCACAGCTAAAGTAAACGCATACCAAACAAGAGCATATAAAGAAGTGTTGCCTTAATTCGTTATTTCATTCAAAGATTGTCTGTGATTACAATAAGGAAAAGCACAAAGCGGATATACAATCGGCTTTCTAGGGCACTATTCCTAACAGAATTCTCATTTGTGCTCGCACCAATTACCTCTTTTTTGAACAAATGAGAACTTTGTTCTTACGCCACAACTTCCAGAGGAAATCGGAGTATAAATCGACATCAGCAGAAACTTCTGCTGTATGCATTAAGTTGTAATGACTGAAACGTTGTTGCACGGTCTCATATACCAACATATGTCAGTGAGTATTTGTCATTAAATGGAAAACAATATAACGATTGTTGAACATAAAATTCCTGGCAAATGGCAAATTCCTGGTTCACGTTTTTCGTCATAAAATCGTCGATTGAAGATGGCGCAATATAAGGGACAGTGTTATTCTTTGACTTTCCTTTTACCCTGCTCTTCAAATTCCTCACAAAATCAACTGACACATGAGGGTTGACAAAATGCACATGATGGAATTTCGGCCGAACGTGATCAGGACTTGTTATCAGGTCGCAATAAGACACAATAACGTTGTCATTAGTCTCTTTCCCCGTAACTAGATCACGTAGATCTTCAACAAAGACAAAACTTGACTCACTATTATACACAACTTCACCTCTGCAAAAGGTTATAATAAAAAAATCAACACGCTTCACTCAACTAAGTTCATTTAATGAAATCAAGAGCACTTACTGTTGCGTCTCCGAGTAGTTCATAATCAACTCAAATGCCCTAGCACGTTGCTCATCAGTGACCCCCTCACAGCCTGGGGCCTCCTTAGGCCTACTGTCCACATGAGCCTCAACAAACACAACCTGATAAATAGGTATCAAATCAAATACACGCACATAAACAAAAGCCATTGTAATGTTAAATCTTGTGGAAATGATTGTCTCACTGTTTCTTCCACATGCTCCTTCACATCATTCTTCCGCTTAGATCTAACCTCATCTCGACCGGAATCATATCATCGTCAAAATCCCCGTTCCGAGCAGCTTCACCCTCCTCACTCAAATCAACCTGCACTCCTTCGTCGACATATTCAATATCCTCTTCCACAAAATCGGTTTGAACTCCCTGGTCGACACCTTTTGCTTTCTCATCCTCTTCTAGGCGCTCAACTTCAACCACTTCGTCAACAAAAAATATTTCTTCGACTTCACCCAAACTTTTCTCCAATTTACAAGCTGCTCGTACAGGAACAATCTGCGCATTTTTAGAGCAACGGACTTCACAAATAAGTTGATTAAAAATAAAATATTGGTTCAATGAATTCGGCAGGCTTAGGACTTACATCCGACCGCCATATACTTTCCAGAGCCTTATTTGCATTCTCTTTTGAATTAGGCAGTAGTGCACTCCCCTTCCATTTGAACCACCGAGGGAATGCTTGTCGAGATGCCAAACTTCGAAATTCTTTCATGAAACCATGCCTGCCATAAAAAAGATCATAAGCACAAGTGTATATATGTATAAAATGACACAATCTAGTGAAAACAAGCCAACAACTTACCAACAAACCCATGGTACATCCATCAAGGAAATCATGCTTATCCACAACATGCTTCTTAATAGCTTTGATCAAGAAAATATGAGCCGCCGTGCCCTACGCGTATTGACCAATCCTGGCCAAATCATCAACATAACGGACAAGTGCAGCAGACACATGTTTACTGCTTCGCGGGAACAACAAACAATTGAAAACGTGTAAAACATACATCCGTAAAAAATCATCAATCCCGTCATCATCAGACCTTCCAACGAATTCGCGCAGTTTAGATTCAATGTTAGCACGAGAGACATTGTCAGTCTTATTACCGAAATGCTTGGCCACTGTATTGGATTTAATCTGGTCCAATACCATGACGGGATGATCGGCCTGCCGCATTCCTATAACAATGCTACATTCCTTCTCACAAAATGCAACTGCTTCCAAATTTAAAGGTATTAGTGTTGCAGTTATAGTAATCCACCAAGAAGCCAACTCTGTTGATGCTCCCCTTGTGAACAGGCGCTACCAACAAACAACCAAACGACGAATTTTTGACAACTTCAACTTGAGCGGGAGACATTTGGCCACGAATTTCAGACATAACCTGACTGAATCTCTCCACCACGCACTGATGCAAGATGGAAACCACCCGCTTCTTCGAAATCGTTACCTCATCATGCGCCTGGACATTTAACTCTGAACTTTTTCTCTTTCCCCAGCTTGTTCCATCCGGGGAAGGAACAATCATCAAAGGTGTCGTCGGCAATGAACGCACCATCTATGGAAAAAATTGGATTTAATTATTTAACAACAAAATACCGAAACTCTTGTTTGTTGAGTTAAAAGAATCAAGTACCAAATATATATAGGAATCGATAGGAAAAACTGGAATTCCAGAAATTTTAGGGAAGAAAACTAACTTGGCCACGTTGGGTACGACGTCCCTTAATCTGAGACCTACCCATTTTCACAAACGAACTGAATGACTAACGTGCGTCGTGGTGGAGTGGGTGTCAACTGCTAAGAATTTGCCCTTGATTTTAGGGTGTCGGCGGTGGACTCCACAACTGCTTCTTCTTCACTTGAAGGCGGTGGTGTGTCGCGTTCAACTCTCATCGCCGGTGGTCTGCGATAGTCGACTATCAGAAGTTTTCCCGCGATGAAGAAGGAGGATGAAGCTTCAGTTGTTTGTGTGGGAATTATTCAATTTCACCAAGGATATTTGTGTAATTTTACGTGATTTGGGGGGGTTTTGGAAAAATATGAGGTGAATTGGGGATGTAAAATGGTCTTGTTTCAAATTGGAGGGTTTTCAAAAACTTCATTGCCTTATTAGGGTGCTTTCATTAATTTGCGGTAAAATTTATAAGTCAATATACAATCATTATATTTTAATAATATATCTTTTATTATTTTCTTAAAAAGATATTAATATATTTTCCAATATTTTTTTAATATCATTTTGTATTAGTGTTGCTATTTGGTTTAAATTGATATATTTCAAATGAAAATAAGAAATACATACTTCCATTAGATAATATTTTTTTGGATAAATATCATAATGTCTTTTTTCCGTTTCATTTAATTTCAAAAATATTATAATATTTTAACATCAACCAAATCGATTTTTTATGGAAAAAAAAAAATCTGAACTCGTTTCAAAATCAATCCATTTAAGTGCACAATTTCAAACTTTTACTCGCTTTAGGGCGAAGTATCCCCCTCAAACTCCTTGAAGTCAATTAATTTGCATTAAAATCAACTTGGAGAGAACAGAATAGAGAAGCTGATTGGCTTGCTAAATTCGGTCATGGCATGTCTGATGTGAAGAGATTCTGGAATAGGGATGCAAACGAGCCGAGCCGGCTCACGAGCCTAGCGAGCAAACTCGAGCCAAGCCCGAACTCAAGCCCCTTCTAGTTAGGCTCGTGGCTCGCGAGCCAAGATATTTAATTAAAAAAAATAATTTTATTTTTATATAATATTATATATATTTTTATTGATTTTTATATAAAATTAATAAAAAATTAATATATTTATAATATATATGTATATATATTTAATAAATATATATTATTATATATAAAAATATATTAAATTATTTAAAAAAACTAATTTTTAATTAAAAATAATATAATTTCATTTGGCTCTAGCCAGAAAAAAGGACAAGGCTCGGCTCGTTTGCATCCCTATCTGGAATGAGCCCCCTGTGGAGCTGCGGTTTCTGAGGGAAAACTTGGAGAATGGTTGATCGTGGCAGCCGCAGCACTTCGTTGATGACCAAAAAAAAAAAAAAAAAGTCTAATTTATAATAATAATAATAATAATTAATAAGAATATAAATTAAATTTCATTTCCCTTTCTTTTATTTTATTTGAAGTAATTGATGAGCGGCGTTATGGACTATACGTAGTCCCTTATACGTAGTCCGATAGGGACACTTTTGTCTTTTCACATTGCATCACACACCAAAACAAGAACTCATGATGCAATCACACCAATCAGAGACAGCCACGTGTCGGGTCGAGCCAACACGAACATGAAAGTGTGACAACCGGGTAAGGCAATGTAGGGGGAGATCTGCAAACAGGCTAAAATACAGGGACTAAAATGAAAGAAAAAGAGGTGGTAGCATTTGAATCACCAATTTAAGATCGAAGAAAAACCCTCTTTTTTTACTCTCTTTCTCTCTCCACCAAAACCCAAACCCTTAATACTTTTGCCTCGCTCGCCCTTCTGTGGCGGCTGATACTCCTCTTCCCTGCCCCCTCTCGCTCCTAGGGTTTTTTTTCTCCCTCTCTCACACCGGAAAAAGAGGATTCCTTCGTCGCCAATGGCCGCCGTTGCTCCTCCGGCAGATCGTATCCTTTTATTTTGTGTTCCGCCGCGTGGGCTTCATATTGTTTTTGTGAATTTTTATTGGCTCTAGTTTGATGGTCTTTTGTGAATTGTTGATTTGGTTTTTGGTTTCGTTGTGTGTATGTTGGAGGGAGGAGGGTTTTTTTTCTATTGGCTCGTGTGGTGTTGTAGATCTGAGCTTGTTGAAGTGATGTGCTTCTGTGCTGTGAATTGGTTTGAGTGTTTGTGCGTATTGGGAGCTTCCGGGATTTGTGAAGTCTTGGAAGGGTTTACCGTGTTTTCTGTTGGAGATGCTTTTTTTTTTTTTTTTTAAATTTGATGTGGAGATTTGATTTCATTTTGTCTTGGTGATTTGAAAAAAACGTGTTTTTATCTCGTTACATGGTGAACAATAGCTCATGGGAGTTGAAGTCGTCTTTATTTGCAGCTTTGATTTGTATTGAATTGATTGGGGTGGGTTGTTGTTTGAGTTTAATTCGAGTTGTTACAACAGGGTGAATTAGATGGGAATTTATTCTTGCAGCATCTGAGTTTTCGTAATTAGATGTTTTTTTACAGAAATTGAATTCCTTTACTCATCTTTGTTATAGAAGCTGCAGATTTGCTGCAGAAATTGTCTTTGGACTCGCAGACTAAGACCGTTGACGTTCCAGATGCCACCAAAAAGGTATTTAGGCGCGGTCTTTGTATTTTATGGATATGGAGCTGGACTCTCCTCAATATATGTCTACCACAATCCATTCCTTATGGCTACTGAATATTGATGTTTCATGCAGCCTTCAGTTGATTCTAACAAGATAGGCAATGGAGCTCAGTCAGACCGATCTGTCACACCTATATTGTCGGATTGTATGGATCCAAATCTGTGCTACCTTCAAAATGGATATCCGTCTACAACGTACTATTATGGTGGTAAGTTTGTACTTTCATAGTCTGTTAAACTGTGTTAATGGAATATAGCATCCATTTTATCCCATTTATCTTATTCTCAAGCCTAACCACTCAATTTATGTGTAGGTTATGATGGGAGTGAGTGGGAGGATTACAGTAGATACATGAATCCAGAAGGAGTGGACATGACTGCAGTAAGCAATCTACAATTCATATTCAAAGCTCTTTTTTTTCGGTGAATAGCAACTAAAGCATGGTATCATTAACACTATGTTCGGTTCGGTTCAAGGAAATTTGTGAGGAAAAGAAATGAAAATGCAAGGGGAAACAATCTTCTTGTTTTGTTGCGAAAGAGAATACTATGAAAAAGAAAATGTCAGGAAAATGCGGTGCCAGTAGGGAGAAACCAATTCCCCCACAAAAGGTGAGGAAAGTGACAGAAAACTTATTTTACTCTGTCCCTTCCTCTAATGCACCAGTAATCTTCCTTGCATAGTTCTCTTTCTTTACTTTTTCTTCTAAAACAATCAAACAAACTTGACATTTATATTTCCTTTCCCTTTTCTCTTGCTCAAGATTTTCTTAATCATCAAATTCATTGAACCAAACATAGTGTAAGTGCTTAATTTATGGGCAATACACCAAAAATTAGTTTCCATTATGTTTTTTGTTCACTTATTGCTGAAATTCCAGGGAGCTTATGGGGAGAATGGCTCACTGATGTATCACCATGGCTATGGCTACACGCCGTATGCACCATATTCACCAGCTACTTCTCCTGTTCCTACCTTCGGACATGATGGGCAGCTATATGGAGCTCAACACTATCAGTACCCGACTCCTTATTTCCAGTCGGTACCTACAAGTGCTCCATATCCGACCCCGGCTGCCCCCACAAAAGGCGAAATGCCCACTGACCAAGCTCAGTTGTCAGTGGATTCTACAAATAATTCAAAATCTAATGGCATCGTCAATAATGGGGGTGCAAAGGGAAGTAATGGTACAGCTCCAGCGAGGACAACTTATCAAAATTCTTCTTTTAATGTGAACAACACCTATGGGAGGGGTGCTTTGCATGGAGGAATTCCTGCATCTGGTTATCAGGACCTGAGATTTGGATTTGACGGTTTACAATCACCAATTCCTTGGTTAGAGAATCTATATTTTTCTGATGGACAGCCAAGACCGATAACTAGTTCATCAATGAATTCCTCCGTTGCTAATGGAAATAATGTTCCTTCATCTAGGAATCAGAATTTCCGGCCTCAGATGATGGTATGTGAAAAGTAGATCGTACTTCTGTCGGTTGTTTTGGAATTTTTTGTGCCATCATCATACCTAGTTCTTACCTCTTCGAACTTAGTAAAATTCTGTTTCGGAAAATTGCGTGGCAAAATATGTCAGAAGCATTACAAATGATATTAAAATAGTTAATACTAGAATCCACTTTTTAAGGAAAATTTCACTTAATTCCTACTACTCTGTTATGTCTAACTTGGATTATAATTGGTCATTCTCAGGGTTTGCACCAACCAAGGCAAATGTCTGGTATGAACACTGCTGGTGGCTACATGAATAGAATGTATCCAAACAAATTCTATGGTGGTCAATATGGGAATACTTACAGATCAGGTTTGGGCTATGGATCCAGTGGTTATGATACACGATCCAATGGACGTAGCTGGATGCCCAAGGGAAGAGGAAATGGGTTTTACAATTACGGAGAAAGCTTGGATGGCCTTAACGAATTGAACCGGGGACCGAGAGCCAAAAGCACTAAGAATGCCAAGAGCTTTACACCAGCAGCTTTGGCTGTGAAAGGGCAAAATAATATCCCATTGACTGTGTCAGCTGAAAATGAGAAAGAGAAACCTAGTGCAACCCCGGATCGGGATCAATACAACAAACCAGATTTTCCTGAAACCTATTCTGATGCCAAGTTCTTTATAATCAAATCGTACAGTGAGGATGATGTTCATAAGAGCATAAAATATAATATTTGGGCTAGCACACCGAATGGTAACAAAAAACTCGATTCTGCTTACCAGGCTGCCCAACAAATTCCTGGAGGATGCCCTGTATTTCTGTTTTTCTCGGTAAGCATCCTAAGGTTCAGTTGTCACTAGCCTTTCTCGGGTCGTTTTTTATAATTCAATTGGATAACACTGAAATAGAATCTTTTCAGTCAACTTCATATAACTGACTAATAACTCGAAACTAGAAATCTCCAGTCAATTTCATTTACTCTGGTCTTTACTCCAATATATTGGTTTCTTTCTAGATTCCACTTGGAATTCTGATCCAGTATTTTAGACTGCAAGACCAGTAACTTTCTTGTTTTATGGTTTTTGTTTTAATTGTACTAACTTAATCGGTGGATGCATAGGTTAATACCAGTGGCCAGTTTGTCGGTGTTGCGGAAATGGTCGGGCCTGTTGATTTTAACAAGAATGTCGAGTACTGGCAGCAGGACAAGTGGATTGGTTGTTTCCCTGTTAAGTGGCACATTGTGAAAGATGTGCCCAACAGTTTGTTGAAGCATATCATCCTTGAAAACAATGAGAACAAACCCGTAACCAACAGTAGGGACACCCAAGAGGTAATTCTTATTTTATACACTGATTTGGTTTCTTATCGATTGATTTATGTGGTGGAAAAATATTAATACACCATAAATTGCTCTTTGCAGGTTAAATTGGAGCAGGGGCTTCAGGTGCTCAAAATATTCAAGGATCATTCCAGTAAACAGTGCATCCTCGACGATTTTGATTTCTACGAGGAACGCCAGAAAAAGATTCAGGAGAAGAAAGCCAAGCAACAGCAGTTCCAAAAACAGGTAATTTAGTAATTCCCAAATCTAACACTCTCTTTTCTCTGATTGTTTTTTGAGTCCCCTATTTAAACTGTTTCCATGCTATATCAATAGTCGCAAGTATGGGAAGGCAGACCGACCGAAGAGAAGAGCAAGGAAAGTACAAACGGTGATGCTAAGCCTCAAAAATCACCAGAAGCGGAAGCTGCATCAGCTGTTGTCACCAGTGGGGATACTGACAAGAATGTAAAACCAGCTGCCAATGGCGTTGCAAATAGTTGCTAGTTTATCGAAGCATTCGGGCCACCATTTCCCGCGTGCGAACTCGGGCATGAGTTTATGCCAGCAGAAGCAGTCCCATTTTCCCTCGTGATGGGTGCTGTTTGGGTGTTTGGTTATAGGGTTGTTTTTTTCTTAGTTTTACATTGTGGTTCTTAATGGTAAGAGTTTTGTTTTCTTCTTTTTCGTCCCTTTTTTTTTTTTCTTGTGGTGTATCATCCTATTCTTGTTGAGTTAGCTTTCTTTTTTCTGTTGATGAAGGAGAGCTATAAACAAGGTGGGAAAAGCATTGCAATATAGTTTATTTATGAGTTCCCCTTTAGATTTTCGACTTCTGCTCGTCTTTGTAAGTTTCTTTTGTTTTGGCTGTGTTAAATAAGTTCGTCTTTCAAGCACGACATAACCCATATAGAACTAGTATCTTGGTATCAGACTGAAGGGGAAAGTTCGTTATTTCAGTAGTTTTATTTAAATTATTTAAGAGTGAATACATTGATTTTAGTTTTGTCAAAATCATAAAGTTTTGGATGTCCATGGTGTGCCATAAGGTGTCATAAAGGTAATTATATAATTTTGATATAACGTTTCTGGATTGTATCTTCTTTCGCGCGACGTCTCACTCAGCTGCCGAACCCGATTCATGCCTGAAAAATTGCAAACACTTCGTTAGAAGAATTCGTGCAACGTCTCCCTCAGCTGCCGACACCCGATTCACGCTTGAAAAATTGCAAACACTTCGTTAGAAGAACAAACAAATACATCTTCATAGGTCATTCACCCCATTATAAACATTTCTATATAAAAACAAGTTGAGTTTTCCGAAGACATTCACAGCCTTTGAATAGGCCATCCCCTCGATTTAGAATTTTTTCAAAAAGAAAAAGAAAAAAAAAAAAATATATATATATATATATAAACCATTGAGCTATGGATTATGATGGTGAACTAGTATCATCCCCTCAACTTAAAATTTTTTCTAAAAAAAATAAAAAAAATGTATATATAAACCATTAAGCTATGGATTATGACGGTGAACCGGTACTCAATGCTAAAATTTGGCAGCAGCCGTACCTATTCGGCTACTCCTACGTCCCTAATTTACCCAAATTACTTCGCAACAACAGTACATTAACTCCACATTAATTATTATGTTATAATATATGCCACTTAATTTAAACTAACCGTACGAAACGTATTATTAGCCCACAATTTTATTATTTTGTTTTATTTATATAATAATTCCAATCTTCGCAAGAAGAAAGAAACTTTTAGACCTTTTTATTTCATATCACAAATGATTTTCTTTTTTTTATTTTTTTATTTGAGTTGCCTAACAACTAACAAGTCAAGTATGGGTCCAATGTGATGGGGTCAAAATACGATCGTCCCACATTAAGACACGTGGCCTCACCGAGATGATGACATCTGTCTCCCCCAGGCTGCATCATCAGTTCACGAGCGCTGGAACCAACGAGCGCAGGTCTTCTTCAGGAGTTAAGCCCAACGAGCGCTATCACTCCCACGAGCGTCCATCAAACCCAGCGATGGGTACGCCTACGTGCCAGGGGAGCCCTCTTCGAGCGTCACACTCCCTCAGAGTGGCCCCTCCTCCGGCTCGTCATCTGAATTGGAGCCAACATTCCCTTCAGCGGATATCTTGGCCTCCAAGACTCAAGGTTGTCACGAGCGCGCTCTCAAGCCCTCGTTACCAACCACCCACATGGCTCTCTGACACAACGTACATGCCCGCGCACCTGCCACTGTTGCTAGCACTAACTTTTGGGCCGCTTTTGCAGAAGATTCCTCCTAGGTTTCTCTCTCACAGCGCCACGTGTTAGGGCAACATTCGGCCAGGACCACTTGAGGCAAATGACCAAAGGGCCCTTGACCCTCAACTATAAATAACCCAAGTCATCTTCTACACTGTAAGCATTCTCTAAGCTTTCTTCCTCACTGCAACTGTGACTGAACTTACATTTTCTTCACGGAACTGAACTGACTTGAGCGTCGGAGAGCCAAACTGGGTATCACCCCCAGTTCCCCCAGCTTGGTCATCTGACTTTCTTGTGCTTGTCCCAACAGGTTGAACTCACTTCCCCGTTTCCGGCGAAGCTCCGGTGGTTTCCTCCACAAAATACAAATCGTAAAGTGATCGGATTCGGACCATCCATTTCCGGACCCATCACAATGGATCAGACCATATGGGTATTATGGGTTTTTCGGCAATAATAGTTGTATATTTAAAAGTGTAAATTCAAATCGTCTAGAAAATTCTTCTATATTTGTATTTTTGAGTTAATCTTTTTTTACAATCCAACATTTAAGATGTTCTGTATTTTAGTACTCAATTTGAAATTTAAGAATTCAATATCCAACCTTTAAATTTTGTTCACTTAAGTGCTCAATTTCAAATCCAGTCAATTAAAGCCAACAGGGGTTGATCAAGTGGTTTGAGTGTTGATTCTCGAAGGCAAAGACCTGAGTTCAAATTCCTCTGGTCACTTGGGGTGTGTGTGTTAAAAAAAAAAAAAAAAAAATCCAGTCAATTAAGTGCAAAATATGTGTCATTTTTTCAGTGGCCGAATCTGAAATTGAGCATTTAAGTGAAACAAAATTCAAAAATTAGATATTAGAGTATAAAATTTTAAATGTTGAGATAATTAATCAAATGTTGTAAAAAAAAATCCTTACCAAAAATTTGAAGTCCGAAAAATTAATTAAACTAGCATAATATAAAATCCTTAAATTATAAGTGGTATAACTATTTTCAACAAAAAAAAAGAAAAAAAAAAAAAAAAGATAACTACCACGTGGTTTGAGTGGATTACTATACCAGCTCACCGTTACCAGAGCACGAACACCATTTCTGATTTCTTCAAATGGGAATGGTGAGCTGAATAAGTGCAAGAGCTTCCTGAAATCATCATAGCAGAAGCAGTATTTGAGCTTTGGTTTGGTTTTATTCAGGGATTGATTGAAAATATGGTTGGCTACTTGAGGAGAATTGGAATTGGGAGATTGAGTGCGATTTCGAGGACTGGTGGTTGCGTTGATGGAGGAAGAAGCTGTGTGAGGGGTTTCTCCACCGGCGTTGATGAGCTCACGAAGAGTCAGGATGGATGTACGAGCAGTAGTGATGTTAAGGCGATTAATCTTTTCTCCGCCGTTAATCAGGCTCTTCACATTGCCTTGGAGACCGACTCGCGGTATCCTCTCTCTCTCTCTCTGTGTAGTGTTTCTATTTATTTCTTTCTGTATATATTTAAGTTGTATTGTATTTCTTGTGCCAGCTGCAGTTTGATTGCTTCTGTTTCTGTAAAGAGAATCGGTTGACATTTGGGTCAACCCTCTGTGATTGCATTTTTTTTTTGCATGATTATAAGTTATGAACTGCTTGTTTAGCATTTGAAATTCTGCTTTTGCCATTCGTTTGAATTTTGTGCAACTTGGTTTCCCTTCAGTTCTTATGTATTTGGGGAAGATGTTGGATTTGGTGGTGTTTTCCGCTGCACTACTGGATTGGCTGATCGATTTGGCAAACATCGGGTTTTCAATACTCCTCTCTGCGAACAGGTACGTAAAGGCGTAATATTGATTGCAAATTGAGTTCCATACGTGATGGTGCCTTACTGAGGAACAATATGTGGTGTTTCATGCAGGGCATTGTTGGCTTTGCTATTGGTCTGGCAGCTATGGTGGGTATTTATGTTACCCTGAATAATCTTTCTTTTAAGCTTTCAAGTTGTGGGCTTGTGTTCAGAGAAAGAAGAAAAGATGAGGAAAAGGTTGCTGACATTTACTTACGTGCTATGCAGGGAAATCGAGCTATAGCTGAAATTCAGTTTGCAGATTATATTTTTCCAGCTTTTGATCAGGTATGAACCCCCTTCTTTTGTGCTATCATGCTCGTTCCTATGGAATTCACTCTTGATGGACATTCACTGATCTTTAAATTATAGATTGTGAATGAAGCTGCTAAGTTTAGGTACCGGAGTGGTAATCAATTTAACTGTGGAGGTAATTAATCAAGTTGTGAACAGTCTTTCTCATTCTGTATTTTCTTTGCACTTTCTAATGCTTAAAATCTTATTAGGTTTAACAATCAGGGCACCTTATGGAGCTGTGGGCCATGGCGGCCATTACCATTCACAATCTCCTGAAGCGTTTTTCTGTCACGTTCCTGGTATTAAGGTATTCCTTTCTGGAATTTGGGGTGATTTAAAAATTAGTTTGGTTTTTTATTTCCTATAGTACTCTTCTCTAATATTACCTATTCTATATTTGTTTTGAGTTCATAAATGTAGTTAAAGAGGGTGTGTGTGTGTGTGTGCACGTGCGCAGATGACTTCTCTATCTAAAATTGAGATATACAAACCATAAATTTCTTTCTCAATTGATTCGCATGGAGAAGAATATGATATAATATCATAATTCTCAACTAAAGTATTTACAAACTGTGTTTCGTGCTTCTATGAAGAATTTGTAGTTCTTTTCGCACATTAGCTTTCTTTGTTCAGGTTGTAATCCCACGCAGTCCTCAACAAGCTAAAGGGTTACTATTATCAAGCATTCGTGACCCAAATCCAGTTGTATTTTTTGAGCCTAAGGTACATCATTATTTGCTTGCAACAAGTGCGCTGTCATTTATGTTTTAAATTAAATTTATTTACCATATGTGTAAATGGTCTCAGTGGCTGTACCGGCTTGCGGTAGAAGAAGTCCCAGACAAAGATTACATGTTGCCTCTGTCTGAAGCTGAGGTATGCCAATTTTATGTTCTTGCTGACAGGATAGCTCTGCAACTGAAAATTCCTTAAAAAATCTCAGGTGATTCGTGAAGGGAGTGACATAACACTTGTTGGGTGGGGAGCTCAGCTACAAATCATGGAACAGGCCTGCATTGAAGCAGAGAAGGTATGTAGTTCTACAAATAGCCGATGCATCAAAAGTTTATTTGCTAAATAATTTATTTCAGTAAAAATTTGAGCTTGGTTTCTTGGTTTGGAACTACACACACTTGCCTTATAACTTATTTCCACCTTACAGTTACTTTTGATTGTATTTTGTACTTTTTAATTAGTTTATAATCCAGTAAATTTCTTAAATGAGATTCGGTGTTTGGTTAGATGATGTTATCCAGTTTATTAATAACTTTTCAGTTTGATAAAATTTTGATGATTAAAACTTAAAATGGGTATTTGTAAATTTGATAAACTGATAAAGGAAGCTTGTGAAACTATACAGTAGTTACAGGAGGCAGTGCAATTGATCCTTTTTTGTATAACAGTGATTCAAAATTACAATAGCCCTCCTAATTTATGATTTTTGATTCCATGATGATCTTATCTTAACCACCAAAATCTTATATACCAATTGAAATTTCTTTCTGTATTATGTGTTGCTGGTCACTACATCCTCACCCTTTCAGCCAATGAGACCATTGAAAGCATAATTCTGCTTTTCCTGTTACCTTCTGATCTTAAAGATTTTAGCATTCTTTAGGATGGAATCTCTTGCGAGTTAATAGACCTAAAAACACTAATTCCATGGGACAAGGAAACAGTGGAGGCCTCAGTCAATAAAACTGGAAGACTTCTGGTGAGCATCATTTTTAAAATACTAACTGTGTTCATAAAACCTCTAATGCCCCTCTTTAACTCATTTGCATCGTTTTTCCTCTGTAGCTTAGTCATGAAGCTCCAATAACAGGTGGATTTGGAGCTGAAATTTCTGCTTCTATTGTTGAACGTTGCTTCTTGAGGGTAAGCATCAAAATTTGTATTAGTTTTGGATCTTTTTGGTTATGAATTTTATGTTTTCATTTCCAAAGATTATTCTCAATAGATGAAAGAGGCAATGAGGTTCAGTAACTTTTGCTAACATACAAACCATTGGAGGTTGTCCCATCCAAAAATTGCCCTATTCTGTCTGTAGCATACGTTAGTTGAAGATTCAGCTGATAATATCTTTCCCATCAACCTACCTGTTTTCATTTCCATATGTTTGCCTATGACTTTTGATAATATTTACCAATATATAATCTTAGGATTAACTGTGCCTTCCCCTCAATTATACTCAATTACACATATCACCTCCAGGTTCTAAATTGCATGTAACTGCCTTATAACTTATTGTGCATTGTAGTTACTCCTTACTCCCTCTGTTGATCTCATAGAGTTGGAAATTTAAACTATTCTTGTTTGTAGGGATGATATTGTTTATAAATTCAATTTTTGTTAAAATTTCTATGAACTACTAGAAGGGCATATTTACTTACCAAAACTAAGAGGGGAAGGTTGTGAAATTCCACTCCCATACGCAGGAAGTCAATGTAATTCACCGATAACAACTTATGTGCTGATTCATGTTATATTTAATTTCACCTATAGGAGGTGGAACCGTTTGCTGCTATTCTGCTGTAAATATGGTCATCTTTTACGAAGTCATAGTTTTTTAGCCCTTTTTTCTTTCTGGGTAGTAAATCTTGAGAACTTGGTTTGAATTCTTTTTCAGCTGGAAGCTCCAGTAGCCAGAGTGTGTGGCCTTGATACGCCTTTTCCTCTTGTATTTGAACCGTTCTACATGCCAACTAAAAACAAGGTTAGCATTATACAGTATTCCTGTCCGAAAATCCACATATACTTGAAAATGAAACTCAAATTATGACACCTCAACTTTGCCTGCAGATATTGGATGCCATCAAATCCACAGTAAAGTATTAGTAGAGTTTGGCCACCTGGATAAAATGCTGCGGCATTCATAGCATCAGGTTACTATCAGGCATCATACATTCATAAATTGGATAAAATGCCAAGTTTTGTAAATTGGATTTTGCAAAGGGAAAGTTGAATAAACTTCGGAGCTCAATGTTTCCGGCCTTCATCCATTACAATGCTTTGAAAGATGGTTTTCTAATTTTTTTTTTAGGGATAATTACACTGTTATACCGTGAGGTTTGGTCTAATTACACACAATTTTCCCTAAGTTTTGAAAAATTACAAAAACTTCCCCCAACTTACCCTAAGGCATTACACATGCTATTACAGCCATGATATAGAGTGAAATATTGACCAGTATGTATGGATTACAAAACTGGATATTCATAATCAATAGTGTCATTATCAAGATTCATTGATCCTACTGTAATCCAAATTATCTCGAAAGGGAAGTTTTTGTAACCTCTCAAACCTTAGGGATGGGGTGGCAATTAGCGAAAACCCGCATGGTATGTCGGTGTAATTATCCCTTCTTTTTTATTCTCATCTTCTTTTAAATATTTTGAGAGTTAAAAGTAAAATGGAGAGATCTATGTTTTCTTTTTTGTCATACAGATACTTACGACATCAATTGCTAAATGCAGATTTGCAGAGAGAAGAAGGATAAAGTAAAATGCGTAGAAGATGGGAAACGTATAGGATGATTGGAAGTTTGGCGCCCCAGCCATTTGTAGACTTTAACTATTGCAACTTCTCATTCTAATCTGTATCGAAAACTATACGTACTACATAATACGACAAAAATGATGTTCATGAATCCAGAACACTTTACCCTTTTCAAATTTATGGCACGCAGTTATTCACCTCTTGTCATGTGAAATCATGCTCTTGTCATCTAAGTCGATTGCCAAATCAGGACACTTAAAGTTGGGGAATCACTCGTTGATAGTTAGGGATCGCACATAGTCAAAATTATGCTCATGTCATCTTTGTCAATTGTAAAGTTAGGACTCTCAGAATCAATGAATCACTTTTTGATGGTTAGAGAATTGCAAGCATTCGAGTATCCTTCGAAGTGCATTGCTAGTACTCGGGCACTTCTGAAATTAGAGAATTATTTTGATGTTGGGGTTCATTAACACAAAATTTATTATGACATCTAGCACCATAAACTCAATAATTGATAAGTTAAGCAATACTATTTCAAAATTACAATCGTTAATTAGTGAAATTGTTCACCTACTCTATCAGGAATTTATTGGGAAAAAAAAAAGTATATATATATATATATATAGGGATAATTACAAATGTCCCTGAGCTTTGGTAAAATTACGAATTCCCCCTGAGGTTTGGAAAATTATGGATTTCTCCCTGACACCTTATCTCCTCTGTTAAATTTAACGGAATTTGTAATTTTATTATTTTACTCCTTATATACTAAAACTTAGGAGGTATATGTAATAAAAGTCCAAAAACAAGAAAGTTAATGCAAGTATTGAAATTTTTGGGGGGTTTGATGTAAGTGCTTGAGTTTCGTATTTACCAAATATATATATTTTTTGGTTTAGCAAAAAATGTTATTTAATGATATTCCTGATGGTGTAAGAACTGGAAACGTACTAAATCAACAACACTTTCAAGATTTGTTTAAAAAGGGAAAGACCATCACAGGCGAGGTGCCTCAGGAACTGGGTTTCCTTTAAGCGTGGGTTCTTCCAGCTAGGATAACACCAAAGAGTGCAAGTGTGACAGAGATGCAGCTGAGGTGCGTGAAATGCGGAGCTTGGAAGGAAGAAGGGAAAGCAAGGGAAATTGCCCAGTTTTATGCAGAGTATTCTTGTGGAAGAAGATGACCCTGGAAAAATGCATGTGCTTCCATCTATTTATATGTTAGAGATAAGGATGGTTTAGGTAATTTGACCATGTGGTCCCAAACCTGTGTTGCCCTAACACGTGGCGACCTGTGACGGTATGAAAGTGATGCCTCTGAAAAGTGGGCGGCGTGTCAGGTACGAGGTGCATGCGGCCACTGTGTCAGAGGTTGTTGGCGAGTGTCGAGCGTCTGGGAAGGCTTTAGGTATGGGGTATAGGCGAACGGATGCCTATGCCCTGGTGTATGCCTTGCCTGAGCACTAGTGATGCTCGTAGGGACGCATGAAGGTGTTCGCCCCAACAAATGTCCATCGAACGTCAACACCCCGAGCGCGTTCAAGGATGGGCCCTCGTGGAGCGCTTACCTGGGGATGGGATGGCCTTGAGGGCCTCAGCATAGGCGTCGGGTTGGACAGTTGGAACCCTTGCTCGAAAAATGGGCCGAGGCTCATGGGCCTGGATCCGTAGTCAAGCAAGTGAATGGGCTGGGTTGGCCCGCGAGCCCATTAATTCGAGCGGCCACGCTCTAAGTTAATAGATGGCGACACGTGGACGGCTCTGATCTGAGCGTGGTTTTATGTCTCATCATTTTGCCCCCCAAATTCTGTAGTAGCGCTTGAGCGCACTGTAGAATTTCAGAGAAACAAGCCTTGAACTTTTTGAATATCCGAGGGTTAAGCTTCTGAGAAGGAAGTGACCGCTTGTCTTCCGTAACGGGCACGTTCTGACATCGCCATAAATGAAGTCATGTCCGCATTAAATGCTGAGTGGGAATGTGGGCGCGTGTACCCCGGGAGACGTAAGGCGGTTACCAAAAGTGGGGGGACTTTCAAGGCGGGAAATGATTGCATTTTCAAATCCCTAACCCTAGTTAATGCCAGCTTTTGCCCCTATAAATAGGGAGAGAGAAAACCTTTGAAACCTTTCACGCCTTCAGTCTTCTTCAAGCAAACTCACAGCAAAAAGTTTTGCGAATTTCTGCAAACTCCAGTAAGTTTCTTCCTTCAATCCTTAGGTAAAATCCTCGTAACCTCTGATTTCCTGTACTAACTTTAGATTTAGGTTGTGTGTGAGCGATACTTTTGGTGAGGAACCCTTTTCTTCTTCCCCACTGAACTTTTGTGAAAAGCTTCATCTTCAAGAATAAAAAACCAGACATGGCGGGAAATAATGCAGATGCTTATGCGAGGGAGATAGACGAGATGTCAGTTGCGAGTTCTTCCCCTCATGACAATGTTCCAATTGTCGTTCCACTGGCGAGGTGTAGCACCCCGGAACACGTGGAGGTACCACACCCCCGCACTATAGGTCAATCCACATACGAAATGGCCAATCCGTACCTGAACCAACCTATAGCGAACGGGTGACAATGCAATACACGACAAGCTAGGCGGGATACTCGAACATGCGACATAATAACGCGGAAGCATAAACAGAACATTATCAACTATTTCCATTTATCCAATCATGACATTTCTCGATTACCAACTAAACTGTGTTCTAATTTTACATATCAATACATTATCACTTCCAAATAAAATAATAATAATCACTAATAACATTAAACATAATTTCTTTGAACAATAAATAAACAAGCAAATAAAATGCACCGTGTACGACTCGACTACCAAGACTGGACTCGACTCACTTCCAGCCTAGCGCGCACCTGCAGTAACCTGAAAGGTGGAGGCGTCAGTCTGTAAAGACCGAGTGAGGGGTTTAAATACATATTAGCGCAGATAACATGCAAGTCATATTCTCGGGTAAAGATTTATAAAAGATAATATACAGGTTCAATAATAATATAGCTTCGCCCGAGAATACAACTATCAATATTAAATACTTGTTCTTTCATGCAATCGATAAACATGCTTGCTTGATTATAAATTAATAGGTGATCACGCAATTCAATTATCGTGCAATCGTGTGATAGTGTACTCAATTAGCACATTCATGGAATGGAAATCATGCAATCAATACATGGCTTGCTTGTAACACGATAGGGTTTGTTCCTCCTGTGGTTGGACGGACAACCACCAGCCCTGAGACTAGCCCAGCGCCCCACTAAGGAGAACCTGACCAGGAGAACACAGGTACACGATAGGGTTTTGTTCTTCTTGTGGTTGGACGGACAACCACCAGCCCTGAAGACCAGCCCAGCACCCTCACTAAGGAGAGCCTGGCCAGGAGAACGCACGTGCTTGCTTTCATGAACATGGCATGCTTGATTTTGTGCACATTATCATGACCTACTTACTTGATCCATGAACAATAACATACTTGAAATGATAAGTGATTTCATGAAATTATAACTATAAATACCTTTGGCCGAAATATCACATAAAGGTCTTACGGGTTCTATATAACTAGAAATTAAACCTCACCTGACAGGCGACACACGACTCGTGAATGCGTGAACGTGCTCAAGATCCACAATCTCCGCCCTGGAGAATAACTGGACAAGAAACGAGACAATGTACGTGCATGAGGCTACAATTCAAGCATATTATTCCATATAATGACGCACGGCGTGATCATACACGAGACATCGAGCAATACACAATGTAGCATGATAACATGTTGTTTTGACATATAATCAATCATATAATAGCAATTTGGGGTCAAATAAGCCGTTGGAACGAGGGGCTAAAAATGTAATTTTATGCAGAATGTTTTCTTCTGTCAGTGGGGTGGGAACGGCCGTTCCAGGTTTTAGTTCAAAGTGGGAATGGCCGTTCCCGCTGTCGGGCTCCCCGAAGATGGGAACGGCCGTTCCCGTCTGTGAGACAAAGTGGGAACGGGCGTTCCCGTCCTCGCCGCCTGACACATATTTCAAATCTATGGGAACGGTTGTTCCCCAATTGCAAAGGGGACAGGAACGTCCGTTCCCGTTACACAGAAGGTTCAGCAGAACAGGGGACGAAACAGGGGAACACGAACCATAACCCAACATGCATCAAACACTCATGATTCAATCTCTTATGCTATAATTCATAGAAGGAAACATATATACATGCTTTTGGTACCATAAAACTCATTATAAACACACAATCCATGCTTTAATCATCATAATCACCAACTTTGGCATATATACTAATTCATCATATAATCTCATATTCTTCAAGGATTCATACATGTTTTCAAGTCTAAGGCTCCTAATCATGTTTCTAACACCAAATACCTGAATTATCAAACTTGAATCATAAACCCTAGCTTCATACATAATTTCAAGAAATCAAATATATGCTCATCTATACCTTGAATGAAAGAAGGAGAAGAAAAGATGGAGATATGGTGAAGATGATGACCTAAGGCTCCCAATTCCTCAAAGATTTTGGTAAGAAATGAAGAAATCTCTCTTCCCTTCTTGGATGGATTAGCTCGGTAGAAAAGAGAGGAAAGGGATGATGATTTTTAGTGTAAAAGAAATGAATGGAAGCATGATGAAGCTATACCGTGATATATTTTTGGGAAATATGATATTTGTGATTAAACCCTCCAAATTCATAAGCTATGCAATTGAGGATACAAGGTTTGGAAATGATCAATCTAGTCCTCAATGGTTATCATGCGATTTGGTCGTCTAATTTATGTAAATGGACAATTAAGGACAATTAAGCAATTAATTCACGTAACAATAAATTCAATATGTAACATAATTCCCAAGTTGGCAAACATTTCATATATTTTCACGTAATCATGTTGGATCACAATTTATAAAATTAATATAACACGTATAAATTATTTAAACGAAATTAATAGAATAAAATCCTAACGCTCGAAACCCACGCGTGTCGAGCGTACCTGACTGTCTGAAAATCGGGGCGTTACACGAGGGTCTCCCCAGGAGATGCAATCCCCACTGCTATTCCAGTAGCGAGGGCTCCTGTAGAGGATGAAGATGAAGAGCTTGATGCCGCCGTTCAAGGAATGAATGAGCGTGGACCCGAAGGAGTGGATCATCTCTTTGAAGAGATGAATAATGTGATGGAGATGCAGAGGCAAGGGGAGAGAGTGTTTCCTGTGTTGAGAAGCGCTGTAAGGCCTCAAGACCATCGGATTACGGTGGCGATTGCGGCTCCTGAGGGTGATGCAGGGCCATCCGGGCGTCAAGTTGATGGTGAGCCCCCCCGCAAACGACAGAGAAAAGGGAAGGAGCCAGTGACCCGGGTGAGACAGAACAATCCTCATCAAACAGATAGATCGCCTGATGAAATTGAGAGCATTTTGACGCTCGAAGATTTAACTGATATGAAGGCCAAGGTTTATTGGGATGAAAGGGTATACTGGACTCGTTTGCCCTTGAATAGTGAGAGAGCTAACCGTCCGCCCCCGGAGTCTTGGCCGGAGGTTTGAGGTTTCCGATTCCGTCCGTTGTTGCCAACATCTGCAACTACCTAGTCCTCAGTCACACTCAAATTCTCCCGAACGGTATTTCCCTAATAAACACCTTTTTTATCTTGATGAGGGCTACGGGCCACGAACCTTCAATAGACAACTTCAACAGTTTAATCCAAGTGGCCCGCTCTCCACGCTCGTCCCCGACCGATGGGTTCTACTACGCCCAAGCCAAGTCTGGACTGAAGATGATTGATTCGCCTTCAACATCGTACGGTGAAAATTGAAAAGAGAAATATTTCTTTGTGGGGGCGCCCAGGGGGATTTTTGGAGCTCACCGAGGGTGGGTAGTGCACGGAGACGACCCTCTAGTTAAGGATAGATCCGCGAATAAGCTCTTCGAGCACTGGGCGAAGAGTTTGGCCCTCGTGATGAAAAACGAGAAAAAATGGATCAAGGCCAAGGATCTGATGAAGAGCGAGGGGGTACTGTTCCGATATGGCCTTTCCAACCCTCCAGAGATGATACTCAATCCTCCCGCTGACATCATGGGCCTTGACGGTCAGACTCTAGGAACTAACTCTTCTGACACTTAGGATAACACCACTAACTTGTTTAGGTTGCAATATTTTTACAGTGGTTATCTATATATCATCATTTTGACGCTCGTACTTTTATTTTTCAGACATTCAAATACTGACGGCTGGGATGGACGCCGAGAGGGTTGTCGAAATGATGTGCGCTCAGCGGGCGGGCGCCAATCAGCAGAAGCAGCAACCAAACAACAGGCCCAACCCTCGAATGCTCCAAGGGGAAGGGGAACCCGACGAGGGCCAGGGAGAGGCGATGGAGGCAGGGGCGCTCGCAGGGGTGCCGGAAATGAGGTTCAGATCGCCGACCCTATTGAAGATTTGACCATTGGTGGAGCTCGGAGTGCCACTCCTCCTTCAGCTGCTCCTAAAAAGTCAATAGCCCTCAGTTCTAGTAACTCCCCCAACCGCTCGGGGGAGTTGGCCCGCTTTCACGATGCGATAAGGGCTGACCGCACAGGGAAAAGGAAGAGGTTGCCAGACTCCATCCCTATCTCCGAGAAAGGAAAGCAGGTGATTGTGGGCCACCGTGGCGAGGGTAGTGATACCTCCTCATCTGAGGATGAGGATTTTTGGAAGATTGGATACCGGGGGGACGCTAGGTATAAGCGCCAAAGGGCGGACGACCCTGTCCTCCTGAAGAAGAGTGCAGCCACCACCAACTTGGTTGCGGAGATCGTCAGGAAACTCCAATTCTCCGGCGATCATGACTAGCTGAACAAGCATGATACCGCTCGGGTTGCAGATGATGCTTATCACACTCTCCTGACGGTAAGTCTTTAGATCCCTCTATGAAGCTTCAATCTTTTCCGCTTTTACTTCTGATAGTGACCCTCGTTTCTGGCTTTTCAGGAAGTAATCCCGAGGTTGAAGAACTTACAGGGTCGAGCGCTGGCCTACTCTGAACACAAGGTCAAATACAAGAAGTTGTTGCGCATCTCTGACCCCGGCCAACTGCAGGAGGATTACAATAATGTCTGCGCTCAACTTACCGCCTCCAACCTTGAAAAGGACAAGCTGAAGGAGGACTTGAAGTGGTCAGATGATGCGTACTTAGCCCTTGATGATCGCCACAGGAAACTCAAGGAGGAGCCCGACCAGCTGAGGGTCACCAACGGGAAGCTTGGCGAGCAGTTGGTTGAGAGCACTCGGCAAAATGAGGTAACCAAGAAGACTCTCACTGAATTGCAGGAGAAGGTGGTCGACTTGGAGACGAAGGTGGCATGGGAGACGGTGACAAGATTTGTGGGCTCGAAGGATTTTGCTTTGGTCGCCAACCTCCATTGCTTCGATAACGCTCGGCGTTTCTTCTGGAAAGCTGTGGGGGCAGATGGTGAAGTTCAGAATGGCTCCTGAAAGTGCTCGGACTGATGAGCGCTTGCGCATGGATTTAGACGAAAACTTGGAGCCCATCGTCCGGAATGAGGACTCCTCGGAAAGCCTGGCAGAGCCGGAGTATCAGGATCTCGTGATGATGCTCCAGAGGGAGTTCATGGAGGCCAATCCCATAGATCCTGAGCCTATCCCGATAGAGGACGACGGTATCACCGTCGACGCTCAAGTCGGCGAGGAAGCAGGTGATGCTCAAACTTCCGATGCCAACGTGCTGGCCCCAGTTACTCTCTCAACTGCCCCTCCTGAGCCCGAGAGTCGAGCCCAGTGATGTCTTCTCTGTGCCTTCCAAAATTATGTATGTTCTATTTCATTCCTATTTAAATTCCACCCTTGTTTGTGAACATTTTTAATCTGTATTTGGTCTCCGTACTTTTGATAGTGTATCTGAACTTGCTCTTTATCTTTTGCTTGAATGTTTCTGTTAATGAAGTTTAATTCCCTTCATTTTGGATGTTGGGCATTGTTGTCTCTTTGTGTTTGATGTTTGTATGCTTGTCTTTGTTGGTATTTGAATATCTATAAAGAGAATGTACGGGCACGAGGGTGTTTCTTATGAGGGTACCCTGGCTATATACACAGTGAGGCTCGAATTTGAACTTAGAAACCCACTGGGATTTAGCTAAGCAGTGGCCTCAAGTATATGATGCGTACTTCTGATTTGAGCATTCCAGTAGCATGAATGAACTTAGAAATTAACTGTAAGATTTGCTAAGTATGGGATAAAAGCGAGCGCGGCTGTAATGTTAGCTTCATATTTAGGTATCCGTGGGAGGATTAGCCCAATGATAGCTATTTACGAGCGCACTCATACCTAAGAGGATGAGGGTTATTGGGGGCTTACGAGCACAAACTGGTGTGATCAGCATCCAGTTGGTGTAAATCATTTAGCATCCCCCCTTTCGACACGCTCATTCCTAGGGTTTACATGCTTACGAGCGTCAAACTATTCAGGGTGGATGATTCTCGACACCCAGATAGCGTTGATTTGAAAATAATCGTGCGTTTCACCAAGCCATTCGGCATGGAGGACGCCCGGCACGGAGTAGGCATTTAACGCTATTGATTACTCAGACTATTAATCAGAGAAAAAGTAAGTAAATGACATAATAATTGGTAAAATACTTACTGTTATGCTTGCAATTAAAAATAAGGGTTAATTACATTTACACCCCAAGGGAGTATTGAAAACTACAACTCATGACCCTCTTAGTCAAATAATTACATATACACCCATTGAGGAGTTTGAAAATTACAAAAAACACCCAAAATTAGGATTCTGTTAAATTTTTAATGACATCATCAAAAATGTAACTTGATTTTCCTGTTTTGCCCCTTCAATTACTATAATAATTTTTATTTCAAAGGATTATCCCTTATTTATATATAAATCAGTCTTGGAATCTGAATTTAATAATAAAATAGTTAATAAATATAAAATAGTATGATATTTTTCATTTCAAATTATATTATATTATAAAAAATTAACATGAAATCTAAATTTATTTTAGATATTTAATGTTTTCTCACGCCAATTATCTTTAAATTTTACTAATTATTACTTTTAGATCTAAAATGAAAATTACAAATCGATGCAAAAAATATTAACACGCCTTTTTATTTATAAATATACTTCATTAATTTTATATATTTTAGATTTACAAATTTAAATAAAATAAAAAATTTCTTAATTTTTTGGTAAATCTTAATAAATTAATAAAGGTAATAAATGTTTCAAGTATTATTATTATTTTTATTTTAAACTAAATATAACAAATGAAAAAAAAATTCTAGCCTCCTTCAACCTTCTTTGCAGCCCTAAAATTTCTCCGGGCATAACAAGAAAAAGGTCAAGAGAAAAAAGAATGTTGGAAGAAGGTGGTGGCAACAACTTGAAATCTTGAACTAACACCAATGTCACTAGCCGAAGGAGAGAGAAATAGATCTGGCCATGGCAGATTGGAACCACCAAGCACACAACTGCGTCTACAGTGAGAGAGACACAGAGAAAGAGAGAGAACTGCTTCACTTCCAAAAATAAAAAAATCAAGACAAACAAAGCCTGAATTGGCTCCATCTGTCCGACGGCGAAGCATCTCAATTTTTCGCTTTTCAATCTCCCTAATTCTACTACCTGCAATTCCATTTTTTATGACACCAATTCTGCATATATTGAAGTTTGTTCTCTCAAGAGCTGCTTGCTATGGTAGTGTGAATAGGTTGAAGACTTGAAATTGTTGGTTCCCAAGAAATTTACTTCTCTTGTTGATTTGACGGCAATACTTTTTCTTTTTCTTTTTTCAAATTAGTTGTTCAAATGGGTAATAGGCTATTAACATTCAATATATTCTAATTCTTATTTTTTATTTCTTTTAAAAGTAATAAGTAAGGGTATATAGGTCAGTTTACATAATTTTGGCATTATTCTGTTAATTGATTAATGGAATTCTTGACAATTGGGTGATAAATGTAATTTTCAAATTGCTTAGTGGGTGTATGTGTAATTATTTGACTAAGAGGGTCACAAGTTGTAGTTTTCAATACTCCATTGGGGTGTAAATGTAATTAACCCTAAAAATAATAACTGTCATGCTTTCTGTCAAAAGAAAGTACAAAGTGCCGCGAGCGGGCAATTACAAAGGTTGACATTTACACGTAAAACCGTCTAAGGTTACATGCATTCCACGGTCTAGGGAGACACTCGCCTTGCAAAGTCTCCAGCAGGTAGGTGTTGTTCGCTCGTACCTGGATGACTTTGAAGGGGCATCCCAATTGGGGTCCAACTTACCCACATGTTTGGAGACTTCAACTTTTTTGAGGACCAAGTCCCCTAGCTGGAAAGTTCTTTCTTTGACGCGTTTGTTATACTGGCAGGCTACGGTCGCCTTATACTGGTGAATACGAGCCCAAGCAGCGTTTCTCCTTTCATCTAATAAATCCAATTCGAACGTCCGATTATCCTCGTTGGTTGTGGGCTCGACATAGGCGACGCGTGCAGACTCTTGAGCAATTTTCGCAGATATCATAGCCTCGGAGCCATACACGAGAGAGTAAGGGGTTTTTCCTGTTGCCACTCATGGGGTAGTACGGTACGCCCAGAGGGCTCCTTGAAGCTCTTCTGCCCATTCCCCCTTCTTACTTTCGAGCATTGTTTTCAGATGCTGGAGTATAGTTCGATTGGTCACCTCAGCTAGACCGTTGGCTTGAGGGTGGCCCACGGAAGTGAAGAGTTGCTCAATCCCTAGCTCGTAGCACCAGTCTCGTGTGTCAGCGACAATGAATTGGGAACCGTTATCTGAGATGAGCACCCTCGGGATATCATATCTGCAAATGATGTTCTTCCAGATGAAGTCCCTTACCACTTTGAACGTTATCTTCGCGACTGCTTCGGCTTCAGCCCACTTAGTGAAATAATCCACTGCGAGGATTACAAATTTCATTTGTCCGACCGCCATGGGAAGGGGTCCCACTATATCGATCCCTCATTGGTCGAAGGGCCACGAAACATCAATAGGGATCATTTGGACTGCCGGCAGTTGAGGGGTGTTGGAGTGAAACTGGCACTTAGGACACTTCTTGGAGTAGTTGATGGCATCCTACAGTAGTGAGGGCCAGTAGAACCCACTCCTCAACACTTTCTTAGCCAAAATTCGACCACCAGAGTGATTCCCACAACTTCCGTTGTGCACATGCTCTAACACTTCTTTAGCCTGCGAGGGTCTCAGGCATCTTAATGAAGGACCCTGGAAGGACCGCTTAAATAATCGACCGTCGTTGTCAAGAGAGAAGCGAGGGGCCTTACTCCTGACCTTTCGTGCTTCCACTTTATCGCTATGGTAGGTTCCATCCCTCAGAAACTTGATGATATCATCGAGCCAGCAGGGCTCGGAGGGATCGATCACGCTCACTTCACCCGAGGGTCCTGTCTCGCGAATCAGCGGCTTCTCCGTTCTGAGGAATGTAACTGAGCGCTCGCAGGAATCTTCCAGAGCGGATGCAAACTTGGAAAGAGCATCTGTACGCTCGTTTTCCGTCCTTGGGATCTGCAGCAGATGGAACTCTCTGAACTTAGAGATCACTTCCTTAGTCTTTGCCAGGAATTGCACCATAGTGGCTTTTCGAGCCTCATAAGTGCATCAATTTGACTTGCAATCAGCTGGGAGTTAACATAGGCTGTGACCCGAGCGACGCCATTCTGAAGGGCTATCCTGAGCCCTTGGATTAGAGCCTCATACTCTGCCTCGTTGTTGGTGACCTGGAACGCTAGTTTGATTGCGTAGTCCACTTCCATTCCATGAGGGTCCCTGAGGGTCACCCCGGCTCCTTCCTTCCCCTCCCCCCCCCCCCCTTGTGAGGTCGAGGAGCCATCTGTGTGCAGAAGCCACAACCCCTCTTCCACCGAGGGTACAGTATCCAGATGGAAGCGCTCCACTAATAAGTCCGCCACTGCCTGAGCCTGTATCGCCGTGCGAGGCTCGAAAGTGATGTCGAACTGGCTGAGTTCAATTGACCATTTGATTAACCTCCCTGAGACGTCCGGTTTGGCAAGCACTTGTTTAAGAGGTTGATCTGTGAGCACCGTGATGGAGTGGGCCTAGAAATACGGTCTTAGCCTCCGGGAGGCATTAACGAGAGCAAAAGCAAATTTCTCTATCTCCATATATCTTTTTTCTGCCCCCTGCAAGGTCTTGCTTAAGTAGTACACCGGTAAATGCCTTCGCTCGCGTACAACCACAAGGACAACGCTCGTGGCTTCTGAGGAGACGGAGAGGTAAAAGGTCAAGTTTTCCCCTGGGTTGGGCTTGGTCAACAGTGGGGCGCTCGAGAGATAAGTCTTCATATCCTGCAGGGCTTTCTCACATTCCTCGCTCTAGGTGAAATTACGAGCGTTGCGCAGGATTTTGAAGAAAGGCAGGTTCCTGTCGGCCGAGCGAGAAATGAATCTGTTTAAAGAAATGATCTTGCCTACCAGCACTTGGACCTCCCTCACATTTCGAGGGGAGGGAATGTCAAGGATCGCCTTAATCTTCTCTGGATTGGCCTCTATGCTTCGCTGGCTGACCATGTACCCCAAGAATTTGCCACCCCGAACGTCAAATGTACACTTGGAAGGGTTCAATTTCATTCCATAATGACGTAGGATGTTGAATGTTCGCTTGAGATCCTCCAAATGGGAATGTTGACGCTCGCTCTTGACAATCATGTCATCCACATAGACTTCCATGGACTTTCCAATTTCGCGCTCAAACATTCTGTTGACAAGGCGTTGATAGGTTGCTCCTGTTTTCTTGAGCCCGAACGGCATAACCTTGAAACAATAGATGCCCACATGGACCACAAACGAGGTGTTTGGGCGATCCTCGGGGGGCCATAAAGATCTGATAATACCCTTGGAAGGCATCCATCATGCTCATAAGTTCACACCCTGCCTTTGAATCTACCAGTTGATCAATCCTTGGTAGAGAGTATGGGTCTTTGGGGCACGCTTTGTTGAGTTCTGTGAAGTCGTTGCACATGCGCCACTTATTAGCGCTCTTGGGAACGAGCACCACGTTGCAGAGTCACTCAGGATACAAGATATCCTCAATGTACTGAGCCTCAATAAGTTTGTTAACCTCCTCTTCGATGACCTGCCTCCTGAATCCATGAATGTCCCTTTTCTTTTGCTTGATAGGTTTGAAGGCCGGGTCCACGTTGGGCCTGTGGACAATGACGCTCGGATCTATTCCAGTGAGGTCAGGAGCCCTCCATGCAAACATATCAAGGTTCTCTCGAAGAAAATCAATCATCATGATCTGTGAGGGACCGTCGAGACTGGAGCCTATTTGCATGGTTTTATCCGGATTTCTTGGCTCTAATTCGATGGTCAAGAAATTTTCAGTGGGTTCCATGCGAATTTCAGGGCGAGGGGTTTCGAGCGCCCGCTTTTTACCCGTAAGCTTACCGTCCGCTTCGGCCGAGTGGTCCTGGCCCTCGCCTTCCGAAGAGGAACCGTCCTCCGCGCCGGGAGGGCCGTCCTCCGCGCCTTTGTCCCCGTTCACCGCTCTCTTCTTGTTCTTCTTCTTATATAGCTTGGCCCTTTTGCGCTCGGGGCCGTCCTCATCCAATTTGGGAAAATCCACTGACTTCTTGGTGGAACCTGCTTGGATGGTTTGTTTGGGTTTGTGGCTCCGAAGGGAAAGGATGTAACATTCCTAAGCCTCCTTAACATTGCACAGTACCTCGCCCGTTCCCTCGAGGGTGGGGAACTTGACCTTTTGGTGATACGTTGAAATTACTGCTTTGAAATCTACGAGCACCGGTCGTCCTATGATGATGTTGTAAGGGAGATCTACTTCGGCCACTGTATAAAGGACGCTCAAAGTCTTCCGCTGCGGGGCGCGACCAAAAGAGGTGGCCAAGCGTATTTGTCCGCGAGGGACAATCTCGGAACCCCCAAAGCCGACGAGGGCTGTTCTGAGGGGTTCGAGGGGAATGTTTGTTATTTTCATCTTTTGAAATGTTGAGTACGGGAGAACATTCACAGAGCTTCCACTATCAATTAAGACCCTCTTTACAACATGATTATGAACGTCTAAACTAACCACCATGGGGCAGTCAGAGGTTTTTCCAACTCCATGGGGTGTTACAATGTGCTCTAGGTCTTTCTCTGTGAACCCTACAATGTCATTCTCCTTTGAGCGTGAAGAGCTACTGATAGAGAGTACAGGCTTGGGCTGGGAAGGTCTCTGATCATAGCTTCAGACATGGCGGCGCCGGGACGCATTAGAATCTCCTCCCGAGGGTCCCCCAGCGATCATGTGGATGACCGTAAATGGTTGGTTCTCCACGTCAGCAGCCTTCTGCTTGTTGCGCTCGTTGGTCCCAGGGCAGTGATGGCGCGGGCTTCTTGAGCGCGAGCGGCTCCTTCCTCTGGGTCTCGTGCGCTCGGAGCAATGTTCATCATACCTTTCCAGCACCTTCACAAATTCTTTGAGGTGCCCTCCAACGATGAGCCTCTGAATCTCGCTTTCCAACTTGCGGCACTCATTTGTGTCGTGTCCCTTCTGCTTAGGGAAGGCGCAGTATTTTCCCGAGCGCTTTTGAGACTCCGATTTATAATTATAGATAAAATATCAATATTAATTATATTACAAATTTTCAAATTAAAAAATACAAATTTAACCAACATTACAAATGTATCATTGTACTTTCAATATTATTACAATATACCTCCCAAGTTTGGACCAAAAAATATATATATATATATATACCTCCCAAGCGTATGATTAAAATTTTTAAAAATAATATTACTGACGTCTGTAAAGTTAACACCGTTATTAACATTTGGGGCAATTTATAAGAGATAATATAAACCTCAAGGGTTGTCAATAATTTTTCAAACTTTATGAAGGAATTCGTATTTTTGCAATAACTCGGGGAGAGTTCGTAATAATCCTACGAGTAATGAGGGATTTGGACATCATATTTTTACTTAACTCCCCAATTGACATCATATTTTTACTTAACTCCCCACGTATAAATTTCACATAATATAGTACAAATATGATATAATACAGTATTTATATGCTATTATGTAATATAAATTTATTAATATGTTGTATTAAAAAGTGTTATAAATATATTCTAAGTCTCAAAATATGTTGTATGATTTTCACATAATGTAGTACAAAAATATTGTAATACACTATTTATATTATAGGATTTTTGGTGCAATAAACTTCTTATTATATAGTATAAATTTATGGGGAGTTAAAATAAAAATATTTTAAAATTGATGGGGTGTTATATATATAAATAATTATAGATATATTTTTTCTTGTATAGAACAAATAGAAAAATATCATCGCGCCTTCCCTCTCTCTCTCCCCGACGCTAAAGGATAAGAAACTCGGAGAGTGAGATTGCTAGGCGGCGAAAATGGAGGCAAGCTCTGTTCTTACCTCCTCATCTGCTTACATACTGTCCCTCAACTCCCACAAAACTCGTATCACTTTCATCTCCGCTTCTCCCAAAACCTCCTCTGCTTCTTTACCCAAATTGCCTTGCCTGAAATTTTCATGCTCCAGTACTTCTCCCCTCGCAATTGGTCACGTTATTGATGATTCTGTGCTGGAAACAAGTTCGAGTTCTAAGGATACGCTTCCGAAGATTGACAAAAGTGGCAGATTTTGCAGCCCGAGAGCCGCCAGAGAACTCGCTCTGTAATGATTTATTCTCCCCGCCATTTTTATGCCGTTTGCTCGTTTTGTTGCCTTTTACTGAAATTATTTTATGTTTTCTGTGTTTGGCCTGAAATGAATGTAACTTTGTGTGTCTCTTAGGATGATTCTGTACGCGGCTTGTTTAGATGGGTCCGACCCGGTTCGTCTTTTTGACAAAAGAGTGAATGCCAGAAAAGGTTATTGCTTATTAGTACATTTTGCTTCACTGTTTTTTATTTCTTTTTGCATTGTTGGCTGTTGTTTTATTGTACTGCAGTTTTTCTTTTTGCTGAATTTTTTATTCGGAGAGTTGAGGAGGAATTTAACTTTTCAAGCATGTTTGTCTCTGCAGAAAGTGGATATGAGTTTGATAAGGCGTCTCTAATGGAGTACGACCACATGAGCTTTGGAGGGCCTCCGGTAACTACCGAGACGACTGAAGAAGCTGATGAGATCTTGCGAAATGATCAAAAGGAGTCGGAAATTGGTAATTCTTGTCTAAGATGTATAAAAATGTGTATTTTTCATGTGTATAGACTTGTGCATTCTCTTGGAGTGTTTGATATTTCTCGTTTAGAATATGAAATGTGTTTTTTCCATTTTAGAATAGCAACCTCTCATGATTTCAAATATAAAAATTACACTAATTCGCAATTGGATGTTTCTTTGTTGGCATTTGCTGGTTCCTGTCAAGCTTGTATTTAACTGTCTATTTGGTAATCATTATTACATCTCTGTATTTTTATGTTGGTGCATTCCAATTCCTGTGCATCCTGTCACATGATGTGGTTGGATTTCTGTATGTTTTTCTATCCAAACTCCAAAGAGCATGAGTAAATTATGTAGCTTCCTTCTCTCAGAAGCAGAAGTTCTTTCAGCACCTCCAAAGTTGGTCTACAGCAAACTAATTTTACGGTGAGCAACCTTCAACCTTATTGTAGATTAAGCATGTTTCATTGTGGTTTCCAGACACTAAACGAGAAGCATGTATAAATTGCAGGTTTACCAGAAAACTTTTGGTAGCTGTTGCAGAGAAGTGGGACAATAACGTGCTTGCAATTGACAAAGTTGCACCCCCTAATTGGAAGGTATGCTTTGCCACACTATGATTTAACTGTGTTTCGTTTTTTATGTGTGCATGATTTTTGTACCCAAAGGGAAAACAGTGTTAATTTTCTTAGATGAACATATTCTTCAACAATTTCAAACAAGCTTCATTGTTCGAGTAACTTATTTATTGAATAGTACTCGTAAGTAATCTAAATTGTTTTGAGGGGCGGTATTAGCAAACCTGTCGAGAAGGTAATGTCCTTATGCTTATAAGTACATCCTTGTTCTCTTGATGCTAGTGTCTTAGTTATCAACCATGTCGATTCTGATTCTATTACATCTTTCTTTAGTAAGTTATTTGTGTACTATAGCTGTCTTTAGGACTAAACTTGTTTTTTCTCCTTACTGATGCCATTCTTTCTGATTGTGCTATTTGTATTAGAATGAACCCGCTGGTAGAATCCTGGAGTTTTCAGTTCTTCACTTAGCAATGTCAGAGATAGCAGTTCTTGGGACGAGGCACCAAATAGTCATCAATGAGGTTGGTTAATCTCTCTGATCATTTATCACACGCGCACACACACACACACACACACACACACAAACTTGTTCATAATTTTAAACTTTAAAGGCTTGTTTTCTACACTGAAACCACGTGAGGTTTTCAACGTTATGCAAATTTTCTTGCCGTCCATGTTTTATGTAAGCATTTGTAGTTACACAAAACTTCTCAAGTCTCAAAATTACAAATACTCCTTTTGATCATTGAAAATAGTCAAAACTGGATGAATTTATTTAGAAACCTAACAAACCTTGTTACTTTAAAGAACAACTTGAAAGAATATTTTTCCAATCATGTAACTATATGTAATAGTTAACAAAAGGAGGTAGCTTAAGTTAAAACTAAAGTTACAAGGGACGTATGAGTAAATTTAAAACCAGGAGGGGATGTTTGTCTGATTGTATATAATTGCATGAGAGGATGCTGTAATTATTGCTAAAATTTGTTGTGCCCAACAAACTGTGTTAACATTTCAATACTCATCTGATTCTTGTAGGCTGTTGACCTTGCAAAGAGGTTCTGTGATGGGGCCGCTCCTCGTATAATAAACGGCTGTCTGAGAACTTTCATAAAGGAACACCACCGAAACAGTGATGCAGAGAATTTCAAAATCAAACAGACTGTTCTGTGAGAAGTAGTTTTGGAGGGTGATACATACATCAATCTATATATACATATATGTATCCGCTGGCCCATGTTCAAAAAGAAAAGAACCGCAACTTGATGGTTTCGATGGTTAGTGAAGTTTGTAGGGCTGAATTTTGTATATGATTTGTACAATTTGAGCAAGTTGGTCCTAGCTGAGTTTTTTACATGTTGTAAAGTCATTGCAGCAATGTCATGTGTGTGTATTTCTCAGGCCATTTCTCTCAGAAGTCAGTAAGATGTTAACTCCATATTGGAAAGAAATACACATCCCAATAGTTCGTCAATCGTCACCTTGACCTTGGATGTGTTATGTTCAAATGGATTCTGAAAATGCAATATCAATTCTAGTACAAAAGATATTCTTCAACAGGGATAGGTAATAATAAAAAAAAATCTATTGTTGTGTTGTTACGTTACTGTATTTTTATTGTTCTTTATTTACAAGATCAATGTTCCATTTTAATTTACCATCGGTGTTTGACGTCACTATAATGCAAGATCGCCCCTATCAATGGTAACTTAGTATTGACGGGCTTAAATATGAAAATTCTAATTAAATTAGCATATTATAAAAGAGTTAATTACATTTAACACTTCTTGTAATTTTAGATATTATAATTGGATTCGTCATTTTATTACATTTTAACTCCTTTTAAAAATTATAAATTATATCGAGTTAGTTTTCGGTTAATTTAGGGGACGTCATAAATTTTGCAATTTGAATCTCTCATTTTGACCCTACTTTGAATTTAGAGGTAAAATATGAAATTCAAGTCTCAAAATTTATGACATCACCCTGAATTTAACAAAATACTGATTTGATATAATTTTTAGAAATGAACTAAAATATAATAAAATAAGTAACCGGACTTCAATTATAATATTCGAAATTTCAAATTATGCTAAATGTAATTAACCCTATTATAGGGTTATTTTCCCATCTAAAGTATCAATTTTTTTGTAATTTACTATCTCAACTTTCTAAGGTTAACGATTGTTACTTGAAGTACGACAAATATTGCAATTTAGTACCTGAAATATTTTTCCTGTCATTTTAATATTTTTTTAGAACAAAAGGTAATGTAACAACACTTTTCATCAAAAGAATAAGTTTATAGAGATAGAATTAGAACATATCAAATCCTACGATTAAAAGATATATATTTTTTGTTAAAAAAACGTAACTTAACAACAATTTTTTTTTGTGAAAAGTGTTCATCATTGTTACTAAAATGGCCGAAAAAACACTTAAAGTACTAAACTATAATACTTATCATACTTCAGGTAGTAATCGATAATACTAAAAAATTGGGGTAACAAAATGCGAAAAAACAATATTTTGAATTGGAAAATAAAATTAGCCCTAAATTATAACCTTGTCAACTCGTGGAAAGTCGATGTCCTACACTCCTACTAGAACCATAGTATGGGCTCAAACAAGCCCATTAAGTCAGCCGTAGAAGTTCTCTCTTACTCGGCCCAATAACAAGGCGTATTGATTACTACGCCGTCGATCTTAAACCCTAACCCTAAAATATTCACAAACATCCGCTTCTCATTCTTCTCCCTATTCTGTATAAATTGGGAGTCTGTGAACCGATTTATCACCATCTTCGTTCTGATCTCTCTCAATTTCTGTATGCCTCTGATTTATCTTCTTGATTTATTTTATACTTCAATGGCGATGGAGGCGGTGGCGCTGATGATAAACTTCTAAGGCTTGTTTCTCAAAACATTCGCAGTGGCCGCCTAAAGCTTTCGCCTTTCGCCGGGCTTGAGAGCTGATGCTGCTAATATCCTTCCTTGGATGTCTGAGCCGCCGCATCTCCGCCGCATAATCTGATATGCTCTCTCTTTGCTTGTATATTTTTTTTTTAAGTTTTGGAAGCCTAATAATTGCAATCCGTTGGTTTATTATGGGTGATTTAATGGATCTATCGTTAGGCGATATTAAACCCCATATCATATATATTTATTCCTATATATATGTTTCGACCTTTAGCTCCGAATTTTTCCTTCCTTCTCGAGGAATTTCGGTGACAAGGTAGATACATTTGAGTTCTTTTGAATTTTTTCTGAAAAAATTTTGTATGAATTCCAGTGATGATGGTAATTTGGGATGAGGAATAAATCAGACGGATTCCCAATGATTTCAAACCGTGATTTCACAACCAGCTACTTCTGACCTTTATCATCATCACATCTACAAATCAGTCAAATCCTAGTTCTTTTCTATTCAAAAACCAAAATTAGTAAGAATTTGTATTTTTCCTAATATGCTTCTTGACGTTATTTTTATTGGCCGGTGATGTAAGATAATATTTGCTACTCTTGATGGGAATTCCCATCTGATGATTCTTATCCACCAAGATCTCTGAGGCTTTTCTTCTATTCATATTGTTCAAAAATTGTTTATTTTGTTGGATATGAATTCGAAAGTTTCTATTTTGAAGACAAAATGCAGTTGGTAGCTATGATGATAATCTTTAAGGCTTGTTTCTCAAAACATTCGCAGTGGCCGCCTAAAGCTTTCGCCTTTCGCCGGGCTTGAGAGTTTATGCAGCTAATATCCTTCCTTGGATGTCTGAGCTACCTCAAGAGTTGTTAATACCAATGCCCTTTATTTATTTTCATTTTCATAATTTTTAAAAGCTGAGCTTTTGTTTAAATTGTCGTTTCTTGAAATCCAACTTTGACATTTGCTTATCATCACTTGGGATGTTGTTTGAATTATGAACTTGATTAATTTTGTGAGTTGTGTTGCAAGTCCTTTTTTTCTTCTTGTTTTTCATTTTAATGTGTTTATCAAGAAGTGTCTTAGTATCGTTATCAAAGGTATTTGGGAGGTGAGCTTAATTGGTTGTGGTGGCAATTGGTGTAGGAGCTTGAGTTTGAAGATGAATGTGAAGAAGATATATTGTTGGCTGAGTGGGTTGGTATGTTGATATGGTGTTGTGGCGGAGCTCTGCGGAGGGGGTTCAAAGTGATGGGGCGGCGATGGCCTTCTCATATGGCTGTGAATGTAGCAACATGTGTTTTTCTGTAATCTTTTTATGGGAATCAGTGAAAACGTTTTTGTTAATGTTTGCCGATTGCATTTTTACTGTATTTTTCCCCATGTATAGTAAATTACATGTATGGTCATTGTCTAATAATGAATTCAAAAATGCTCAGCGAATTATAGCAGTGTTTGTATCGGTCTACCATGGATACTGGTTATCTTCTTCAAATATATACATTATCATGAAGAAAATGTATGAATTAATATAGATTTTAGTATTATATTTAACGAAGAAAGTTCTAAACTATTTGCATAAATTAGAAATGTATTTTGAATGTGTTTTTCGCAGCAAAATGTGGTAATTGAAAGCCTGTTACTCTTCTGTAATCCAAATTTGAAATTACTCAAACGCTCTTATGCGGCTCTATGTTTTTGGTTAGGGAGTGATGTGGCGGTACTGGTATGTAGCGCCAAGGTGGGAACCAAAGGTCGCAAGACAATATTGGGCGTTATCAAGTTTTCCGTTGGAAAGGTAATGGCCGTGACTGATGGTGGTGTATGTTACGGATGAGCGATTGGGCGCTATCGAGTTTCTTATGGAAAATTATTTGCTCTTGGAAAGGTAATGGCGATGATTGGTGTTGTAACAGATGAAGAGGAAGATCGTTTAGAGCTAACGGGAGATGGTTTCACGGTATTTGCGGGGTGGTGTAGGAATAGCCGAATAGGGAAGTGGGTTGATGGCGAGGAAATTGATATTACGAACTTCAGTGGCTGCTGCTAATAATTTCTATCGGATTGTTTATATATCCAATTGGACACAAGTACCACCCGAGAAACTTAACCGATTAAGAAGTATCACCTGAGAATTATTCTTTCCTTGTTACTTGGGCTAAACCTGCGGCTGGTTTGTGCAAAGTCAATATTGATGGTGCTATTTTTGCCCAAATTGTATTGTAAAAGCGGCTGGAGACTTGGCATTGTGGACGCAGAGCTTGTCGAGACAGAAGCATAACAGGCGGCCGAGTTGATCAATTCCAAGGGATATGACAAGGTTATCGTTAGAAGTGATTGTCTAAATTTGATCCGGAAACTTCAAACAGTTAGAAATTTTTTTTTCAATATTGGGGAATTTTATCATTGATATCCGAGAGCTCCGTTGCCGTTTTTCCATCCGCAATGAGCCTTGAAGCTACCTCGCTGTCCTTCTCTCACGATGTATCCCTGCCGACAACAACCTCAACTCTGGTGCTCCTTTCTCTACTTTCATTTGCGTCCTTCAATTTGTTTGGGCTCTTTCCTTCTTTCTAGGGAGTTGGGGAGTTGGAGAGAAAGTGAGGGAAGTTGAGAGATATCTTCTTCTCAACTATCCATTACATGGGATTAAGTTGAATTCTAAATTGACAAAGACATGGGAGAACTCCCAAAAACGTGTAGAAAACTGCCTTGACCGAGATCCATGGATTAAGACCTGGTAAAACCTTATTCCACCCAGATCTTCTGCGTCTTTAGGTAGGAAACCACTTAAGACGCGTTTGACATGGGCAGAACTGTCGAGCCATGTGGACCACGCAAACTAGTCCCAAAGCATCATGTGTCACGCAAAGCAGGCCTGACTCAACGAGAGAGGCCATGTGGGTCGGCTCGATCGGTAGCCTCAGGTCGGCTATCACCCCGGAGAAAGGGTCGAGGGAAAGTCGACGTTTAAGGCAGTAGATCGAGATTCAACTGTCGAGCTGTCCACCTCTAACTCGACTATCGACCTGGGCATAGGAGTGGGGCCCTTTAGTCGTCTCAGCATTAAATGCGGACTGTGCGCTCGGGAGGCTTGATCCCCCCTTTTGTGAAGAGATCATCCGGGCGATGGCCGAAGACAAAATGCCCACCAACCTCCTGACCTATGGGGGAACCACCGATCCAGAAAGGCATGTGGATCGGTTCGAAATCGAGATCAGCATGTTCGGCCACTCCCCCGTGATATGTTGCATATTCATTGCATAATTGAGCTTAAGTTGTGATATTTTGGCCTGTAATTTAGCTTCATGATGGACTATTGATTGGTTTATTGTTTCCTTGTAGGAAATCACTTATTGCATGAATTTGAGGGAAATTGGGCTCAATTGTGTTACAACTCCTTCAACTGCAAATCAAGCCCATGACCCTTCATCTGGAAGCCCCGCAAAACCATATTTTGGTGGATTAAAATAGGATGGAAAGCTTGAAGCCCAATCCTTTGTTGGTTGGCCATGTTTAGGGAAGAGATCCACAAGCCCAAGTCTTGATTTTGAGGAAGTCCAAAGTCAGCTCACATGCCACAAGAATTCATAATCCCCCACTTTGTCTTTGGCAATTAATTCACACAAATAAGGGTTGCACGATCTGGCGTTACTAGGTGTGCACTACTTTGGGAATTATTGTTCTCATTGATGACAAGAGAGTGGGGTAAAAGAGTGGAGAAGGTGGGCGTTTCTTGGCAGAACGTGGGGAGGAGACTTCATGGTTGCTGCATTACATAAGAGGGAGAAATGGGTGTCGAGGCCACCAAAAATAAAGTCTCAAGTAGCGAATACAAATAAATTATAAATAGTGGTAAAAGGGATCGATCCACGAGGATTGGATGCTATCGTGACTTTCAAAGATACCAAGGAATGAAACAAATAATTAAAAGGGGGGGGGGGGGGGGGTTGAGATATTTGATTTAACTAAGAATAAACTAATTAAACAAACGACAAATTAACTGAAATAAATTGAGACGTAAACTAAACTAGGACAAATTCAGTGGGAATCAAATAGCTAGGATTTCCCTATGCATGCATCAGACTATGATCATTGATTGGGTGATTAATTCCACGTTAGGCTAGCTATAGTTACCAAGTACTCTCTGGCTCCCTCGTTTCTTCGTATTTTTAGAATAATCTAAAGAAACTCCTAAAGACTATTCCCTAACTAGCTAATAACCTTTTCGGAAACTCCCTCTAAGATTTAATTAACCAGTTGCTTTACGGGCTAAAGAAACACTAACCCTAATTGACTTAGTACGAACTCATACTTCGCCTAATTAGATAGAATTATTCCACAACACAAATTCAGACAAACTTAATGTCCTAGTTTTGATTGCCACTTCGTTAATTACCCGGTTAACACCACCAAATAGATTAACTAGCTATATGCGTATTGATAATTCTAAGACTTGGGCCCTAAATCAAAGAATTGAACAACACTCAATGACATGAAAAGCAGGAATAAAACGGATAACCTGAATTAATCAACAAAAATAAGTAGTCTCACAAAACCTAATGCATACTAGGAAAATCCCAACTAAAACGAAACTAGAAAATCACGAACAAAGGAAATTAACAAAGTCTAAAATAAAACCAACATAGTTTGAGAAAAAGAGTAAGCTAAAGGAAAGGGAAAAACTAGTGTTGTCTCTGCCCGTTTCTCCCTCTTATGTAATGCAGCAACCATGAAGTCTCCTCTCCACGTTCTGCCAAGAAACACCCACCTTCTCCAATCTTTTACCCCACTCTCTTGTCATCAATGGGGACAATAATTCCCAAAGTAGTGCGCACCTAGTAACGCCAGATCGTGCAACCCTTATTTGTGTGAATTAATTGCCAAAGACAAAGTGGAGGATTATGAATTCTTGTGGCATGTGAGCTGACGTTGGACCTCCTCAAAATCAAGACTTGGGCTTGTGGATCTCTTCCCTAAACATGGCCAACCAACAAAGGATTGGGCTTCAAGCTTTCCATCCTATTTTAATCCACCAAAATATGGTTTTGCGGGCTTCCAGATGAAGGGTCATGGGCTTGATTTGCAGCTGAAGGAGTTGTAACACAATTGTGCCCAATTTCCCTCAAATTCATGCAATAAGTGATTTCCTACAAGGAAACATTAAACCAATCAATAGTCCATCATGAAGCTAAATTACAGGCCAAAATATCACAACTTAAGCTCAATTATGCAATGAATATGCAACATATCAATTCCCCCCACACTTAGGCAATGCTTGCCCTCAAGCATAAACTGAGATCAAAGATAAGAGAGAAATTCGACTCTATTCAATGAAAACACGAGGTAGGCGATGTAACTAGGAATGAAGGCATAATCTAATCTTACACTTCAAAACATCAACCTTTTGCAATGAAATTCTCATGCAAGAAATCACAAGCCCGATCACAACTTAAAGCACATGCATCATTTACCCAAGTTGAATTATAAACCAATCAATAATAGAAATCATACTCTACTTATTAGATGGTCGGTATGTATAAAAAATGTCCAAATGAGGTGGTAGTTATGGGGAGTTCGGGTTATTTGCATTTAATCAACTGTAAGAACATTAAGCTTGAAAATGCTTGGAATTGTCATTAGCCGTTTTACGCAAACGCAAACATTTGTGATGAATGTCATCCGGTTACTAAGCCAATCACAACGCCAAGTGGTTTCACCATACTCTTAATTACCCGTGTTATTGTGATTTTTCAATTATTTGGCCCGGTAATCAGCAGAGTATTATAATTCGCCTCACTCGTCAAGTTTGTTCGGGACCTTTTTACGCGAGCACAAACATTGGTGATGAATGTTACCCGGTTACTCAGTCTCGTTCAATTATTTTGACGGATTTTTGGCACTGCAGTCATTTCACTTCCTTTTTCAACTTAATCATACTCCCTAGTTCCACCACAATGTCCCACAATCAAATGGAAATTCATTATGCACACCAACTCAACTTCTAAGTTTCATACGTTCTACTCAAGAATGGTGCCAATTATGCACACAACATTTAATGTTCAACTTATTTAAACCGGGCATGCAAGTTTCAATGTATGAAAATATTTCACCAACAATTAGTTGATATCAAGGAATGTAAGATTTCAACCATGCTCCATATCCTTTCTAAGACAATCCATCATCGCCTAAATCGTATCAAATCATCAAGTAAGAAGCAAATTAAACCATATCTTGTCACCTAATCATGCATATAGAGGTCACAACACTGAATTTACAGCCACAAACACGCACAACATGCACCAAATTAGCTCTAATGCAGGATATAGCTGCAACAACATATTTTCAACATTTTCAGCCCTTTATTAGCTCAAAAATACCCCGAAATCATGCAAAAATGCAAAAATTTTCTCATACAGCCCTAAGACAATCCAATATCCCCCCCCCCCTAAACGCATGTTGTCCTCAACATAAAGTAAGTAAGAAATGAAAAACAGAGGGCTTCCTTGAACCCGGGGGGTGTGATGCGCCGCTCAGTGGTGCTGATGGATCTCACGAATGAGAAGGAGAAGGGTACGAAGCTGCTGTTCGCTGGAGAGAGAGGGTGAGCTGGAGATCGGATCGGCGGAGGATGATGTCGGTGAGGTGGCGACGAAGACCTGGCTTTGATCGCTGGCGCTATAAGCGGAGGTTTGTTAGGACTGTAAATCATCCCGTTACCCATGGTGGAATTAGGGTTTGGAGTGTCTAGCAATTTGGGAATTGGGAAGAATGTGAGAGTTCAGGGGAATTGGAATGCCGATTTGATTTGGGGAACTTTGGGTGAATTGGAGAGAGTAAGTTTGAATTGGGAATTATGGATGTGGGTGGCTGATATGGGAATTGGTGTTAGGGTTAACAAGTGGAACGGGTCGGTTCGTGGGTTGTGGATGCGGTTTATGGACTGTGACCCGCGGGTCGTGAAATGGGAAAGGTGGCGGATGTGTTTTGGTATGAGGGTAAGGCTCTGTTTGGTAAAAATGGGTCAAGAACCCTGTCCGTGACCTCAGGCATGTGTTCTTACAATAGAAAAATGCCATCTGCATTGGTTCTGTCTTTTCATCAGTGATGGTTCTGCTCTTTTGCCTCCCCCACACTTATCCAAATATATCAGCTACATATTCACCTGCGAAACACGGGAAGAGAAGAGAATTACAACGGGACGAGAGAAACGAAAAAATCAAAGAAACAAAAAACAAAGGAAACAAAAGGAAAGGGAAAGAAACATTGGTTGCCTCCCATTAGCGCCCTGCCTTGGTTGGATCGATATGATTGCCAGAGGACCAACCGGAGGTAGGGATGTAAATGAGATGAGCCGGCTCACGAGCCTGACGAGATGGCTCATATTTAGCTCGCGCTTGGGTTTGGGAATACAAAGCTCGGCTCGGCTCGGCTCGCGGGGAGTAGAATCCAGGCCTGAGCCACCTATTTCTCAGCTCGTGGCTCGCGAGCCACACTATTAATTAAAATATATATATATATATATATATATATATATATATGTGTGTGTGTGTGTGTGTTAGTATGTATATGTACTTATATATATTATCAATTTATATATTATATATTATTATCATGTTATCAGCCTAAAATCTAAAATTCTAAATGCCTAATTCATATTTCAAATACTGATAATGATATACTAATATAAAAATACAACGTCTCCAACTTCAACCCTAATTCATTTTTCCCCATTTCTATTTCAGCCGCCCACTCTTAACGTTGGAGCCACACCTCTAGGGATCTCACCTCCAAGCTCCAGCGACGCCGCCACCACCTCCTTCGCAGCTCCAGCGACCACGCCACCACCTCCTCCGCGGCTCCAGTGACCTCGCCACCACCACAATTTCTTCGACGTCGCTGCTCCAGCAAGCTCCAGCGATGCCACTGCTCCAACAAGCTCCAGCGACGCCGGCTACCATGGAATCTCCAGCAACTCAGATTCCAGCCAGGTATTTTCAGTATTCTTCATTTATTTAGCTACATTTTAATTTTATCTTAGCATTGAGTGTAATAAAGATTCAATTGAGGAAATGAAGTGTTCTTTCTTGAATTCTTGTGCTTTTGCGCCTGTAATCTGTATGTAGAAAACGGAAATGAAGTGTTGTTTCTTGAAAAAAACATTTCCTTCAATTCTTGTTCAATGTGTTCAAGATTTTGTTTTTCACAAATCTCTTTTATGTTCTCTCTGTTGGTAGTCTGATAATGGAGTTTGACACATTTTTTCTTTATTATTTTTAAGGCCTACAAGAAATGTCAACTTCTGCATCAAGAAATGAGTCACAAGCAGAGTTGACTCCTGTAACTCCTCTGACTCCGAGAACTCCTATAACATTTTTTGGAGAAAAAATTAATTTGTAGGATAAAGATGAGGTACGTTTCACAAACACACAAATGGGGATGAGACAGGATCCAACAGTTGTGGTGGATTTCGAAAAGACCGCAAAGAGACAGCTAACGTTTCCAGTGTGGGTCATGATGGAAAAAATTTTGGATAGTAAGAGGCAAGTGGTGAGATACGAGTGCAAGTTTTGTCGCAAAAGTTTTGCAAAGACGAAATCGGGGTGTTATATCTCATATGATCAGACATATCAAAGTTGTCCTAAGTATTTGGAGGCAGAACGGATGAAGAGTGCCGAAAATGTTAAACAAATGAAGCTAGGGTTCGGGCCTGCAAGTTGTTGTTCACTACCCCCATTGCATGATGGGAAGTTTGGTACGGAGAAAATGAAAGAAGCTGCTGCAATTTGGACGATGATGCATAATAACCCATTTACGATTGTTGAGGAAGAGGGATTTAATTTGTTCTGCAAGCGTGGGATGACAGAGTGGAAGGCTATGTTGGGATTAATGCCCTGAAAATCCAATTATATTGTAAATATTTTGGATTAATAAAATTGAAATTGCAAGTAATGAGTGTTTTACAAATTTAATAATTAATGACGTGTGATGATATTTTTATATGAAATGTGTTTCATAGGAAAAGACTTTAAATACCAGAAATCATGTGTCATTAAAGTTCTAGTCGATATGATAAGAAAATGTTCTTATCAAGACTATAATGTGTTATATAAGATGATTAGTCTTTCGTCATAGGGAAATGGAGTTTCCGATTATAACACATTGATGATTTTCAATGAGATTGGAAACATCGAACTGGACCACTGAGATTGTTCATTTTATACTGCTATCTAAAATGAATAAAATCTAGGAAGCATTGGACTCTTAATCCTGACAGTGTTTCTACTTTAGGTATGTAGTGTTTAATCACTGTAATGTACTCAGAAGTGAGGTCTCGGTAACGGGTGGCCAAAATACTTTGTATGTTCGGTGATTGCATGAAATGTGCTAAAGATGAATACTGATTGAGGAATTTGTAGCCTTGTTGGAAGGTTAAAAGATATCCCTGAAATAGATTTGCAAAAGTTCAAATAAAATTTTGGCCAAAGTACTTCGTGTGTGCGTCACCGAAGTTGTATGTTGAATGTGTTTCACATATAGGGATTTTGGACTTAAGGCAAATCAAGAAATTTCAGATTGAAAGTGAAAAATAAATGATAGTAGTATTGATTTATTTTTTCATGGATATCTGTACAGAGGAGTAAAATACAAAATTATTCTAGATCGAGAAATTCGTGAATAATTTAATTAATTTTAGAGTGCAACAATATTTATTTAGTGGAATTAAATATTATTAAACGGTAATCAATTATTGTCATGGGATGATAATAGATTGACCCCGTTTGGAGCTAAGATTAATTAGTCCTGCAGGTCCCTCCGCAAGCCCCAACGAAGATCAAAGAGAAAATATTAAAAGGGGGGAGAGATATAAATTTTCAAAGAATTTGAAAATAGCTAAGGAATTTATTTTGAGAAAATAAATTAAATTCCAAAGAGAAAATAAAATTTTCAAAAAAAAAAAAAAAAAAAAAGTGCTGATGTGGCAAGCCACGTCAGTGAGTCAATCGCCAAATGGCGCTGACTGGGCGCCACATGGCGAGACACGTGGACGGATGAGATTTCTCCGAGTCAGCGCAAAGGGATGGTCCAGATTGGATCTGGAACGAACCGGGTCAGGGCTCGGATGCGGATACGGGTCGGTCAAGGTTTGACTGACCCGGACACGTGGGCTAATGGAGATTTGCCACGTGGATGTCAGACCAAACCGCCCGAACCGACCGGTTCATGTACGAACCGGTTTGAACCTCCGGTTAGACCGAACCGAACCGGACATGTGGCGGCCAACTGTGGAGGCGCGTGTGGGACACACGCCAACACACAGCAGGCTTCAAGTCGCGGGTGGAGGCGCGTGCCACGTCGGAACGGCGCGTGGTAGGTGGCGTCGGTTTCCTTGTAGACCAAGCTTCCACATGGCAGTCTCTGATTGGCCATCGGAGCTTGGGGCGCAAGGCTAAAAGCTGAAAATACCGCGGGTGTCCTCATTTCTTGGCTATAAATAGAGCCTTCCTATTTCATTTTATAGAATGAGCTTTAGGCATTACATTTCCAGCAGTTTCAAAGCCATTTCGGCTCCCTCTCCATAATATTTAATTAGTCCTTTAATTAAGGATTAATTTACTTAATTAGGTGGTTATATAATTAATATATAATCCACTTAATTAATAGAAAATAGGGATTTTCTAGTTTTAAAAAAAAAGGGTTTTTTTCTAGAAAAATATTTTCTCAAAGTATTAGCAAAATACTGCCGGAGCCCACACTCCAATTTCTTAATCGGGGATATTGCACGGAAGTTCTGCCGGTTTCACGAGAAAATCAAGGTGCTGGAAAAGTGTCGTTGATAGCCATATTTTGCAGTACGGTAATACCATTATGCTGCCCAAATTAATATTTGCATATTGTGATTATATGCTAGATGATTTAAAATTATGTTATCGATGCCTGTATATATTAGAGTTATGTTGCCCGATTTATTCCGCTGCTTTATTAAAATATTTTGATAACGAGGTTATGGCGAAATTTTTTGAAATATTGACTATACCGTCACTCTGATTCGGGTCGCCACACCAACAGGCTATGTCTTGAGCTACATTGAAAAGAACTGTTTCATGGTGTTTGAAATGGAACAAAAGAGGGTGAAACAGGCATTGAAGTTCGTTGAGAAGATCTGTTTGACAACAGATTTGTGGAAGTCTAAGAGTCAGAAGGTTGAATATATGACAATTACCGGGCATTGGGTTGATTTAAGTTGGAACTTGAACAAGCGTGTTCTCAACTTTATTCGGTTTCCACCTTCTCACAATGGCATATCGATTGCAGATGCGGTTATTAAGTGTACGAACGAGTGGGAGATCGACAACAAAATCTTAAATGTTTTGGTCGATAATGCTAGTGCAAATAATGTAGCAATTGGGTGTATGCTCGATTCATTCAACCGGACAAGTCGAGTGTGTGACGGCAAGTTGTTTCATGTCACGTTTGTTTTACTCTTTTATAAGTATTTATAAATCTGTCTTATGACTCTTATGCATAACGATTTATATAATTTGCTTTATAAACGTCTAACTCCTCTGTTTTCTATAGTTTTTCAAGTCAGTTTTATAATTAATTTTTCAAGTTAGTTTTATAATTAGTTTATCAATGCTGTTTTTATATATGCATAACGATTTATATATTCTGCTTTATAAATGTCTTAGTAATCTGTTTTCTATAGTTTTTCAAGTCAGTTTTAAAATTAGTTTTTCAAGTCAATTTTATAAAAGTTGTTTTTATATAATAATCGGTTTTTAAAATTAGTTTTACAAGTCAGTTTTATAAAAGCTATTTTATAAATTCAGTTTTATAAAATCTATTTTAAATATTCAGTTTTATAAAATCTGTTTTTGTAAATCAATTTTATGAAAGCTATTTATATATTCAGTTTTATTAAATCTGTTTTTATAAAAGCTATTTTATATAATCTGCTTTATATATTCTATTTTATAAAATATGTTTTTAAGGCCAGTTTTATTTGTCTTTTAGGTGTACAACCCACATCTTGAATCTCATAGCGCAAGATGGCCTTAACGAGATTAGTGAAGTTATTTCAATCATTCGTGAAACTTGAAAGTATCAATTTCGTTAAAAAATCTGAATCGAGAGTGATGATATTTGCTGAGATGGCTAAACAGTTGAAGTTGTCAAATAAACAACTTATTTATGATTGCAAGACGAGATGGAATTCTACATATGAGATGCTTGAATGTGCATATGCTTTCAAAGAAGTGTTTCCACGATTCAAAGTTCGACAATCAAATTACTTCAGTTGCCCAACTGATGAGGATTAGAAGAATACGGAAAAGGTAATCAGGATTTTGAAAACCTTTTACAATGCCACCCACATTATCTCGGGGAGTGATTATCCGACTTCGAACTTATTCTTGAATAAAGTGTTGATGGTGAAAAGTGTGTTGGATAAAGGGGCGTACGACGAAGATAAATTTGTGTGGGCTATGGTTGGAAAAATGAAGACAAAGTTTGACGAGTATTGGGGTGAAACAAATATTTTGATGGCTATTGGTGCTATTATGGATCCTAGGTGCAAATTGAAAAACTTAGAAGTTTTTTTCCCACAATTTTATCCCGATGAGGAGGCTCGAGAAAGGTGTGCAGAAATCAAAAGAAACTTAACCAAACCCTACTCGGATTATTGTGAAATGGAAAATGCTAGAAAGTCAAAACTTTCGGGATCTAAAGGAAAACACGACTCAATTGAAGTAAGTGGAGGGAGTAGTGGAACATCTTCTAGTTCGTTTGGTGGATGGAGTCTATTCAATGCCGTGGTTCGGACTAACGAGACGGTTACCCCAACGAAGAGTGAGTTAAAGGTTTATCTTGAAGAGAGATGCCATGAATACGATCCAAGTTTGGCTCCAAGTGCATTTGATGCATTGGCGTGGTGGCACCAAAACTCATACAAATGCCCTATATTATCCATAATGGCTAAGGATATTCTATCCATTCCGGTTACAACCGTGTCATCCGAGGCTATATTCAGCGCTGGTTGTCGTGTGATTGATAAATATCGTTCCCGACTAAAGCCAGAGACTGTGGAGATGTTGCTATGTGGTGGAGATTGGTTGAGAAAACGTTACGGTGTCAAGATTAAAGTTGAAGTAAGTAGGTTCTTATTAAAATTGCTTATTTGTAATTCAATGTTAGTATGTTTCTAATGATCTCTATGAATTTTTAGGAGGAACGAGGGCCATTAATAATCAAGCTATTGGACATTTGAAGTATGATAAATGACAAGTGATTCTCACGAGGTATTTTTACAAACTGAAACTTTACAAATTGAAAGCAGTTGTTTTTCTCTAATTTTTAAACTTTAGCATGATTCTTGGACACACAGGTTGGTTGATGAAAGTTTTTCAAGTTGTATGGATGGAGCCTTTCCAAATTCAGCATATTCTTCAAGCTTCAAAGTTCAAAGTGTAATCTTGTTAGACTTATGAATTAAGGTTTACGTTATGGGAGTTGTTTAAACTTTAATGTTCTATGATTATGGCTACTGTAATATTGTTGTTTAATGTTTTATGTTCATTTTATGGCCGAAATTCTGGACTAGTGACATTGAGAAATTCTATAAACGTTTACGTTTTCATTTTGGCCAATTGAAATTATGCAAATACACATTTAGATGCCAAAAAAAATAAAGGAAAAAAGTATCCTGGTTCGCGAGTTGCTCGATCCATGCCCGAGCCAGTTTTTGGGGGGTCGGCGGCTCACAAGCCAAGCCCGAGCCACCTCCAGTATGCCCGAGCCCGAGCCCGAACCCGAACCCGAACCCGAATCAACAAAAAAACCCCTCGGCTCGGTTCGGCTCGACTCGAATTGATTACATCCCTAACCGGAGGAGACACGAAGTCTGCCCAGAAGAGAACTCGGAAGGAAGCTCAGCGCAGTTATTATGGACCGAGCGAAGTGATGCAGGTCGAGCAGAAAGAGATATGGGTCGAGGAAGAGATTACTTTCAGCAAAAGGGATTTAAACAGTGAGCCACCTCGGGAGGGCGATATGCCCGGTTGTCCGATGGTGGTCACGCTAGACGTAGCAAACTTTGTTGTATCCAAAACCCTTGTTGATAATGGGAGCTCGGTGAACATTATTTATTACTCGACTCTTGTTAAGCTGAATTTGGATAACAAACTTCGATTGGAACCTTTGAAAACTCCTTTAACAGACTTTGGGGGCTCGGAAGTCTATCCGAAGGGTCGGATTCACCTGGTCACCTCCATGGGAACTCTCCCTAAGAGGGCGACCGTGGAAATCGAGCAGCCCTCCGCATATAACATTATTTTGACCAGCCAGGTTTCATCGAGTTTCACGCCATAATCTCGACTTACCATCAGTTGGTGAAGCTCCCGACCCCGGCCGGCATTAGAAAAGTTAGATACGATATCCCAACCGCGTGGACCAGCTATTCGATCTCGATGGAAAAAGTTAGATTACCCGATAAACGTGTCGTGCCAGTGCTTCAAATTCCAGACTTTGATGAGGAAGATCTCGAGGATTGGGACATCCAAGGTCCCGAGAGATCCCATAAAATCACTTCAAAGCTGGCAAAGAAGAGGAGGAAAGCGACCAAGAGTCATATTGAGGCCGCCAGTCAGACGGAGGAGATCGAGCTCCTCCCAGGCCAAGCTAAAAAGATTACTCATGTAGGAGTGTCTCGCCCCAACAAGGAACTTGAATAGGTCCTTCTTATTCAATTCCTTCAGGAGAATGCAGATGTATTTGCTTGGAGTGCAAACGACCTAGTGGGAGTCGACCCAACTTTTATAATGCACCATCTCAATGTCGGTCCCTCTTTTAAGTTGGTCAAACAAAAATTACGCTCTCAAAGTGTTAAGAGAAATGAAACCATCGAGGAAGAAGTCAACAAACTACTAGATGCTGGATACATTACCCCGGCCAAGTATGTCGATTGGCTCTGCAATGTGGTCCTTGTGGCCAAGACTGGGGGCAAATGGCGCATGTGCAATGATTTCGCCGACCTGAAGAAAGCATGCCCCAAAGATTCGTATCCCCTACCTCGCATCGACCAGCTGGTCGACTCGACCGCCGGATGTAAGCTGATGAGTATGATGGATGTCTTCCAGGGGTATTACCAAATTTTTATGGCGCCCGAAGATGAAAAGAAGACTGTTTTCATAGTCGTAAAGAGCATCTACTGCTTTCGAGTAATGCCCTTTGGGCTTAAAAATGCAGGGGCCACATATCAGAGATTGGTGAATTGAGTGTTCAAGGAAGAGATCGGCAAAACCATGGAGGTCTACGTTGACGACATGATAGTCTGGAGTAGGAAATCATGCGGCCATCTTGCAGATCTAGGTCGAGAATTCGATCTCCTGAGGAAGTATAATCTGAAGCTCAACCCGAATAAGTGCACATTCGATGTGGAGGAAGGCAAGTTTTTGGGCTACATGGTAAGCCGGAGGGGAATCGAGGCTAATCCCGAGAAGAGCAATGCCATACGATACATTTCCAGCCCGAAAACAATTCGAGAAGTCCAATGTCTAGTGGGCCGTATCATTTCCTTAAACAGATTCATATCGAGATCGGCCGAGAAAAGCCTTTCATTCTTCAAAATTCTATGAAGCAACAAAGAGTTCAATTGGACAGAGGAATGCGAGCAGGCATTCAAGGCACTGAAGAAGTACCTAGAGTCGCCCCCTCTGCTGGCTAAGCCCGAGCCAGGTGAAAGGGTATACTCTACTTAGCCATTTCGAGGGAAGCCACCAGCTCGGTCTTAGTGGCAGTGAGAGAAAGAAAGCACATGCCGGTTTATTACGTGAGTAAGATCTTGCATGCAGCAGAAACCCGGATACATGGAGATCGAGAAATTTTCATTGGCCCTGGTACATACCGTCCAGAAGTTGAAGCCCTACTTCCAAGCCCACTGATTACAGTGCTCACCGACCAGCCACTCAGATCGGTTCTTGAAAAGCCCGATACGTCGGGAAGGTTAACTAAATGGGCCATCGATCTGGGGCAATTTAACATATCCTATCAACCCCGATTGGCCCATCAAGCACAAGTTTTGACCGATTTCTTGATTGAGAAGGATGCACCCCCGAGCCCCAAATAATTCTTGCCACTGGATCCTTTCAGTTGATGGCTCATCGACCACATTTGGGGGGGAGGGGGTGCTAGTGTATCCCTGAGGAGTGCTGAAGGAATTGAGCTCGATTTTGCCATATGCCTCGGATTCCCTGCGATCAACAATGAGGCCGAGTACGAGGCCCTCATAGATGGGTTGAAAATTACGACGGAGCAGGGAAACGAAAATATGATAGCGTTTACCGACTCAAAAACTGGTGGCAAGTCAGGTCGAAGGAACATATGAGACAAGGGAGGAGTCGATGTTGAAATATCTAGTGAAGGTGAAGTCCCTAGCGAAAGGGTTCAAGAGTTTCAAGCTCGAGCAGATTCCGCGAGAAGAGAACGAGAAGGCCGATGTACTCTCTAAGGTGGCAAATGGATTGAGAGGAACAAGGGATAGATCGATCACATTCCTAACGGCCTCGACCAGATCAATCGACGAGAAGGGCAATGCCATTCTGAGCATCGACCCATCGGAGCCTTGTTGGTTGGATGAATTGGTTCTTTACTTAATAGACAGGGTTGTTGAAAAAAAAGAAGAGTTAAGCAGTAGAAGTTTAAAATTTTCCAAAAGTTTAATCATTGTCTTGCAATTTTCGTACTGTAACGTTGGGTGTTTAGAAACTTACTAAGTCAGAAGCTTTCTAGTGATGTCGTTACCGCCTAACGAACACCCTTCAAGTTGAATCCCCCGCACGGCTTTCGAATTAGACTCCAAAGCGTATCCACACCAGACCTAGAACAGGATCAAGCGAGTGAGAATGCTAGTTCTATGGCTTGTGTTAAGGCTAGGATAATTTTTGCTTTGAAAACTTTTCTTTTATTTTTCTTAAAAACTTAACACTTTGTGAGTGTTGGTCTAAGAATAAGAGAAGCACCACCACTAGTATAAATACTAGGGGGTTCGAAAATCCAAGGGTTTCTCAAACCTAGTGGACTTTGTTTTCTTGCTCACTAATTAACTAATTTAATTATTAATTTAATTGGAGAAAATAAGTACCCAACTTGTTCTCCAAGTCTTGCAAGAATAACCTTCTCTCTCCTACAATAGGAAGTTAGACTTTTCAACTTTCCTAAAGTTAAAAGTCAACATTCAATAAATCAATTAATTCTCAATTAATTATTTATTGGGTTAAGTTTATTTGAGAATAGTTTTAACAATTAATTCAACAATTAATTAAAAGATCAAGATTAATCAATTATAATTTAATTAATTAATTTTAGAAAAGAATTCACGTGTGAAATAAATCACACGAAATGGGACACGCGTGAAGCCACGTGTACGTGACACGTGGCAGCCACGTTGACCGCGTGACACGTGGTAGCCACGTGTACTTGACACGTGGCATCAGCCTTGTTTCATGCCCATTTCGATCAACTATTTTGATCCTTCATTAATCATATTAACATCCTACCATAACCCTCGTATTCTGACATTTGTGTGTGACCTTTTAGGTTCATTATTCGATTAGCAGTGACAATAATTAATTAATTCCCTAATTAATTAATCACTTCACAGATCACACTACCGTAATCTAGCAATGTGTGTGTGACCCCTAGCCAAATAACGAAATGAATCGAAGAACCTTTCAGTCAATGACAATCAGTGAAATACAATCCTCTACAACTCTATCTCTCAATCAAGAACTAAGGCATGAGAATATTCTCAGAGCCCAACTATTCTTGATCTTTAAAGTTAAGTTCGTTTCATATCCATTTCGATCTCAATCCTAGAAAACCCCATTTTCTAGATGTCTTGATCTTTTATCCACCTTGGCCAAGGGTTTAATGTTTAATGGACTACGAACAACTCAATCAGTAAGAGATCATTCTTATTCTTAACAAGTGTAGGTCATTTATCGATTCTACTAATTCTACATATGCCACTTGTGTAATCCCAACATAGGCTGTGGTTCAGGTGTCTATATGGTGACACCCTTTTGAGCCTATATTAAAGAGTACAGAGTTAGCTCATATAAGACATTACAGAATCTCAAGTCTAAGCATTAATAAATCACGTCATTAACCTGTGAGATATTTCCTAATCTGGAAGTTTCAGGGAACTTCCTTTCCCATTTAGGAATGTTCTCACGCGGGACATCTCAGTGATGAAGTTCTTGTAACAATCACCCTTATGTATTATGAACGCATCAACGCATGCACTTATCACTCCATGAAATTGAGTGATCCTTCAAAAGGACATAATCACGTAAGCAAGTCTCAGCAGAGTCAAGGTCGACACTCCCACTGTCTGTCGGACTCATTGACTTGGAGAAGTTTCTAATCCTCGCCTATGGAGTTAAGAACTTGTTTCATGTGTCGTTCCTATAATGACAAAGTTCTGAACGGCCTCATCGGATTAGGAGAGTTCAATACGTGCAAAACACAGTCAACCCAAACAGACATAAATAAGCACATAAAGAAGTGATTGCCTATGAACAAAATCATCTCGTTTATTATTCAAAGATTATTTGTGATTTTACAAGGAAATAGTAAAGCAAACATCTGCTTTAAGGGCACTATTCCTAACAAGGGTGATTCCCGAGAACAAAGCAAAACGACGCCGGCTAATAGCCCGATCAGTGAGTTACGTGCTCGACCCCGATGGAAAGCTTTTTAAGAGGTCCTATCGAGAACCGGCCAAGAGGTGCCTTCGACCTTCCCAAGCCAAGGAGGTTCTCGAAGAGGTGCATGCCGGGTCCTGCAGAAATCATGCAGGAGGAAAAATGTTGGCTAAGAAGATAGCTCGAAGTGGATACTATTGGCCGACCATGGTTAGAGATTCGATTAATTTTGTGAGGAAATGCCCAAGTTGCCAAAGGCATGCTAATCTCATGCATCAACATCCGAGAGAAATGATACCCATTGACGTAGCTTGGCCTTTTGATCAATGGGGAATCGACATAGTGGGCCCGTTCCTCCTCGCACCGAGGCAACATCAATTCGCCATTGTTTGTGTTGAGTACTTTTACAAGTGGGTCGAGGCAGCGTCGGTCCCAAAGATTACTTTCCAAGTTATGAGACGCGAAGAAGGGGGCTTGGGCGGAAGAACTCGATGGGGTATTATGGGCTTATCGAACAACGCCTCGAACGGCTACCGGGGAAAACCCCTTTCTCGATGGTCTATGGGTCAGAGGCCATGATACCCGCCGAGTTAATATATCAAACAACCCGAGTATCCCATTATCAGCTTGACCGAAACCAGAAAAATCGTTAGTTTGAGCTGGATACCATCGAAGAGAAAAGAGAGCAAGAGTTTCGCCGAATGCAGCAATATCGAGCATCTGTCACTCGAAGCTACAACAAGAAGGTCCTATCCCGGCAGTTTCAAGTCGGAAACCTGGTTTTGAAGCTTGTCGACGTTACTAAGCACGTTCGAAAGCTCGACCTAAATTGGGATGGCCCGTATCGCATTGCCAAGATTGGGAAGAACCACGCCTACCATATCCAAGAAATGAATGTCGACCCCGTGCCTCGATCTTGGAATGTTCACAACCTTCGAAGGTTTTTTGTTTAAAGTGACTGCAAATTATACATGTTTTGGGTCGATTTTCATCATCCAATAAAATTTCGTTTGGACATACATCTATCATGTCCTCTAGATTAAATAGCTTAGAATTCATGCGAGCTGAATGGTTGCTGCATTCTCTCATATCTTTATCGAATGAAGTTAAATTTTCGACCCACAACTTGAACATACGTTATTAAAAATATGTTAATTCAAATATTCAGAAATGAGGTCCATATAACAAATAAATTTCCATTGACAAGAGAGTTGGCTGACCCCAGGGTCGGTGGGTTACAAAATTTGGGTCTTCACCCTTTGGATTTTACTAATGGGAGCGTTCCTCGACCACCCTGGGCCGAGTTGGTACTTCTACGCTACAAACGAGAAAAAAAACAAGCAAGACAAGAGATTACAATAAAGACCCATGTCGGGCCAGTGAAATCAGTCAGACTCGGCATGGGCAACATCCTCGGGGGCTACCTCGATGAAATTGGGGTCAATCAGGGGCTCCTAGGTGGCATTCTCTCCGAACAACTCGGGAAAAATCTCTTCAGGACCCAGGGAGCTCTCGGGGTCGACTTCTTGTGGCATTTTGCTCAAATCTTCCTCCCGCTGGAAATTTGGCCAAGCTAATAGCGAAGCCAAATTCATGGGTATCCCAGTCGATCGGCAGGATCGGGGTCGAAGTGGTGGTCGTGGGGGCCCTGGGATCATGGCATCAGAGGCTGACTTTCGTTTTATCGTAGTCTACAGGGATGTAACCGGCCGACTTACACTGAGCAAGGCATAGTTCGAAGTTTTCCTTCAAATCATCTATCCCGAAAGTCGAGATGGCCCTTGTGAATGCCGGCGACTTCATAAAACGATACGCCATGTAGCGTTCGGATAAAGCCACAATCTCAACATAAGCCCTCCGACACCGATCAATGGCCAACCAGACCCCCTCTCAGTTCACCAACTTTCTCTCCTTTTTTGTGGGTTTTCACTATCTCGAGGGCCTGCTCATCGATCTTGGTGTTGGCAGCGATGAGCTTTTTCTGTAGGTCGGCCATTTGTTGTTTTAACTCGGTCGTCGTTTTTTTGGACTTCTGCTTGGACATCCTAACCTCTTTCAACTCGGCGTCGGTTCCCCTTTGAGCGGTCTCCATGGCTATCAATATGCTCTTTAAGCCCTCAACCTCTGAGTTGACACCAGACTTCGCCGCCAGCCTAACATACCCCTCCCTGTAAATCTGAGCCCTCCGACTTAGGTGGAAAAGGTCCTGTGAGGCTTATCATCTAGGAAAAGTAAAGTCAGTGTTCGATTAGACACTTAGGAAGTGAAGCTGTGGAAAATTGAGAGACTTACCGCGAGCATCTTCATGGTCGCATTCATTTCTAACTCCAAGTCGCTTATCTCCCAGCGATATTGGTGGACGGGAACGATTTGAGCACCGATGTAGAGTGTGCCAATCACCCGGCTATCTCATGGCTGGGAGCCGACACTGCGTAGGCCTCCCAGAAAGTGAGGCTCAGATATTTTCAACATCTTGAAGAAGTCGGCCGTATCGTCCTCGGGGGCTTTAAAAGGGTGGTGGAGCGACGACATGGCCTCATTCGAAAATGGGGTCGGGGTCTTGGCGGTGCCAGAGGGAGTTGACGGCAAGGAGGAGGTCGAAATATTCCAACGTGATTGGCTTGATCCTTCTGGTCGGTCCAAGCCCTGGCCTACATTAACGGGCTTTGGGGTACTGAGTCGGACCTCCTTCTCCTTTCGATGCTTCTTTTTGCGAGGGTCACTTTCCTCGACGGTCGGGTCCTACCCCTCTTGGGCTTCTGGGGGGTTGGGTTGTGGGTTGTTAAGCTGTGGGTTGTCTTGAGCTGTGGGGGCCGGGTGAATTGCGTCGATGGTTTTGGGCTGGTCGGGGACCCCTTGAGCCTACGACTGCTCCGCTCGTCTGTCGGCCTCTTCCATGTCAGCTTACATTTAGGTGAGTCTCGACGATATTATCACTTGATCTGCAAGATAAGAGTAACTCGGTTAAATCGAGAAAGAACTCTGACGTCGACCTACTACTATGGATAACTAAGCAAAGTGTAAAGTGTCTTGACTCGTCCTCCCCAGTTACTGGGTCGAAATCGCTACTCTGGAATCCGGGGGCTAGTCCAAAATCCACCAAAGTTTGGGCCTCGGTTAATTTCTTGCAGTCGAACGTTCCAAACACCCTCATATCCCTCAAAAAGGTATTTGACCACTTGTTGCGAATTCAGGCAAGGTTGCTCGGGGCTGCCAGTTCCAAACTCGGTTAGCCAATCCCGGCCAGCCGACCGGGCTCTCGAAGTAGATGAATTGTTCCTTCCACCCTTGACCGTTTGAGGAAGTGGGGGAAGTGATAAGCTTGTGGTTGTTTTTGGTGGCCAAGGAAACAAATCCAAATCCCGACCCAGACTTCTCGATTGTCACCGATGCCTTGAATAATTCTTTTATAACCCCTCTCATCAGGATTCCAAAGTACCTCATTAAGACTCGGATTCCATTGGCCATCACGTACGCGTTAGGCATCAGTTGGATCAGGTTAATGTTGAAGGAGTTGAGGAGCTTGATCACGTCATTATCGATGGGAACCCGGAAGCCCGAGGTGACCATTTTGTAAGTAATAGAGATACAGCTTGGAGGAGAATCGGTCATCCTGTTGCCAATTCTGGGGGCAGGTAACACTGTAGCCGCCAAACTCGGGGGCTCCACCGAATAGTGTATCTCGTATCGATTCAAACATTTTTTGCGACACCTTGCTTGAGACCTCCCTGGGGTCGTTGCGCAACTGGTAGGTCGGGGATCGAGCTCTGGGAGGGAAGAACTTCTCTCGTTCATCCTCATCGACCAGCCCATATCTACCGGACGTCGAGGGACCCGCCTCGAGGGCTCTACTCGGAGGCTCATGGGCTCTAGCCGAAGACTTAGGGTCGACCCTCATCCCCACGGGCGGGATTGCTGAAATTAGCTCGACGAATATGAACGGGCCCACCAGAGAAGAAGAGTGCTCGTCCCGATGGTCAGAAAAAACCTCCATTATGTTGACTTCCCGATCGGAGGCCTGGTTAGATTGCAACGACTCCCCACTCTGAGTACTCGATATACTTTGGTTCGACATGGCCCTAGAGTCAGTAGCCCAACTGGAAGCCCCAGAACTTGAACCATCCGAGTTCGAAGAAGACATCCCTACACTCGAAATTAAAACTTCGAGTAAATCCCTCTTTTCAATAGGCCCTTTCCTCGTCATAAGGAATGAGGGTTTTATATCATGCACTGATTCGAAATGATTCGAGATGGGGTTCTTCTCACTCGAAGATCAAACCCTCCCCAAAAAGAAAAGCAAAATCGACAGGAAAAAACAAGCTTAAAAGATTCAAGTCAAAGGAGGACTTACTTGAGGAAATCTAGTGGAAGATCGACTTGCTTGAATGCTCCGGATTTGTCTCGAGGATCCTGCTTGCTCGGCTCGAAACGCTCTGGATTTTCTAAGGAAGTTTAAATTCGCAAAAGTGAAAAATGAAAGTTACTGAGGCATGGGCTTATATAAGGGTACTTTGGGCGGGAAATTCGAAGACGAACCGTCGCAATGATTGTGTCAGTACCCATTTTCGAATTCAAAAGGTCACCGCCACGTCATCCTTGCCGCCAACCTTTCCGGAGATTTATAACGTGGGCCAGAACTGTCGAGCCACGTGGACCACGCGGACTAGTCCCAAAGCGTCATGTGTCAAGCAAAGCAGGCCTGACTCAGCAAGAGAGGCCACGTGGGTCGACTCGATGGGTAGCCTCAGGTCGGTTATCACCCCGGAGAAAACCCCCAACCGCCAAAAGGGTCGAGGGAAAGTCGATGTTCAAGGCAGTAAGTCGAGAGTTAACTGTCGAGTTGTGCGTCCTTCAGCAGCCTCAACATCAAATGCGGATTGTGCGTCCGTACTGTACCTGATGGGAATTAAATGCACATGTAAATAGTACAAAAAGGTCATCATTAACCCCAATGGTATAAATACACCCTCATAAATGTCATTTGGTAATCTCATTTATTGCTCCTCAAGTCTAATCGATCTTCTCCCCATAACTCGAAACTGACTTGAGCGTCGGAGCGCCGACATAGGGTAAAACCCCACCGGTCCCTGGTCGGCCTTCAGCTTACCTCTCCTTTCCATCTTGCAGCTTTATCCGCTCCGAGCATACCACATCATTACAAACTCTAAGTGATCAGTCGCTACCTCTCGACCACGTCAGCAAACCCGATTTCGACCCGATCAGCGTTCATGAGGAATCCCTCTAAAATGCCTAAAATGCATTCCTCCCGGATTTGCTTGAGATGCATCTCCAGGATGTCGGTTGGGCTAACCTTTCTTTTAGGCTTGGACATATGGGTCGGCCCGTTCCTCTCAAGATCGTCTTCTTACTTATGCTTGATGGGCTTATCCGCAAAATGGACTGAGACTAAAAAAATAGTGAAAATAGGATGCATCAAATTCTATAATTAAATTATATGCACGAGCAATAATAAGACAGTTAAACAAATATAACAATTGAAAGAAAATAATAATCAATATCTATTGGTTATAATGTCCTTTTTACTATCATGAAAAAGAAAATATATTATGAAAAAAACGACTAATATTTTAGACGTATATGCATTTTATTTTAGAATAATATTCGGACATCATATGATAAACTTCTCACATGAAAAATTTTTAAAAAATAAAAAATTATATCACTATATGTATATTATATCATGTCATGTCCGTTTTATCGTATCGTTTTAAACCCAATTAAAATCCTATATCCTTCTAAAAAAAAAAAAAAATCCTATATCCAAATATAAAAAGCGACAGTTTGAAATAACTCCCCATCAATTTGGAATATTTTTATTTTACTCCCCATAAAATTATACAATATAATAGGATATAAATACTACATTAGAACGTTTAGTACTACATTTTTTGAAAATTATACAATATACTTTGAGAGGTATTTTAAGTACTACGTTATGTGAAAATTATACGATATTTTGCCAAAATAAGGAGTTAAGTAAAAATATGATGTCAAATTGGGGATTTAATATAAAATATCTTATTAAAGAATAATAAGAAATACTTGGAAGTTTCAAGAACATGATTGGGCTTTCCAAATAATTGGGCCGGCCCAATCTCCTAACAATATGAACAAGGCTTTTTGACTTTCTATTGCGGATTTTACGATTTAACCAAAATACCCCTCGAAGGTGGGAAGGAGATCGGGGAAAGGCGGAGGGCACTTTGGGCATATATAAAATAGGTGGGACAGTGATATCAGCCCTCATGAGACCGCCTCACATCCATAAGCTGCACCCTTTTCCCACAGACATCGCTGATTCCCATTCTTCTCTTTCTCTCTCCCTTCATATTCTCCCCCTCTCTCTATAAATCTCTCCTTCCTTATCATATATATACACGCAAATCATATAAAAGACTCCATCTTTCAAATTCTTGCCGCTCTAATCCCCAATTTTTGCTCATTTTCCCCCGTCATCTGCCCAGTTTCTCTGTTTCTCTGACCGAAAAGGATTGTTGTAAAACCCTAGATCGATTGGATTCAGGCGTAAAAGGTCCGATCTACGATTCTTGAACTGATATTTGGCCTTACCGTATGGGAACCTGGGATCTGTTATTGTTCTGTTTGTTGGTTTTGTTTGGGGTGTTGGGGTTGGGGTAATGCCCTGAGAAATGATGGGTTGTCTTTTTGGAGTTGAATACTTGGGTCGTGTGAAGGGGGTGATGGGTTTGTCTTTTGGGTTCTGTTCTTGTTGTTAACAGAAATGAGAATTTAGTGACGAATTAGGGATTTTGTAGATGCTGCATAAAATTTAGTACTTTTCCCGATTTTGGAGGTGGGATTGACTTTGGGTGTTTCAGTTTTGTTTTTTCTAGGATTGTGGGCAGCTGGTGAATTTAGCTCAGGAGTAGGGTTCATTGAAAGCAGGTAATTTGATGGCTGATCCTCAAGGCCTAGAAGGGAGCCAACCAGTTGACCTCTCCAAGCATCCTTCTGGAATTGTTCCAACTCTACAGTAAGATAGTTTCTTCACGGGATAATTTTTCCTTCCTGTCATGATTCCTTGTAGAAATGCTTGTTTTCCGTGCCACTTGAGGCGCCTGTATGCTTGGAGTTGGTCCTGAAATTTGATACCACTGCTGTTGACTTGCTTATTTTCCAACTAGAGAACTCCTAAGTATTTGTACATGTATTTTGTCATCTTTGTTCTTAAAAAATTGTGAGCCTGGAGAACGAATAGTTATCAGAAAGTTTATATGAGCAATATTTTCCCAATGTGTGAAGCAAACTGTTGAGCAAGCTCCCTTGACTTGTAAATACTCACATGGATAGAGTGAAGTGCATGATGTGAAAATTTGCAAAACGGGACAGAAGAATTATTCTTCTTCCAAAATTCAATTCTACTCTTCTAAATCCAACAGGAAAGAGTTAATTATTGGGTACTTAAAAAAACATAGTAGGCCCCTGGGTATTTCTCTCCCTTTGGTGTAAATGTTGAATATTGCTTAATCACTCATTAGCATTAGTTTGTTTTTGTAATAGTTATTTGTGTGCATATTCTATCCTATAGTGCCTCTTCTTCATGTTGTGAACTTTAAGGTGACAGATAAAAGGGATATATTGATAAAAATGATGTGATGTATATTGCATTCATGAAGTTCATTTTATACATATTCAATTTTTACTTATCTATGGATCTTTGATTGATAATAAACAGGAATATTGTGTCAACTGTCAATTTGGACTGCAAGTTGGATCTTAAAGCTATAGCATTGCAAGCCAGAAATGCTGAATATAATCCAAAGGTATGCAGCTAGTGCTACATACTCTGATACTCTTTTCTTCAGCTTTTGGTCAAATTGTATGCATGGTCTCTATAGTGGATACTTACTTGCTAATGGGTTTCCAGCGTTTTGCTGCTGTGATTATGAGGATTAGAGAACCAAAAACAACCGCGCTAATATTTGCATCTGGGAAGATGGTAAGTGATGATTATTTCTTTTAAAGTTTGGTTAACTTTTATAGACTGCTTCTGTTTAGATATTTACTACTGTATGTTAAGTGAAAATTTAGATATTTTTATTGATGACTCATGTTTGTTAAATGATCATCTTCTTCTGGTCCTCTCACTTACAAGATGAGAGAAGGCCTTTTGTAAAGTAATTCTGCGTTGACCTTTTCTTCATCATTGCTTCAGGTTTGTACTGGAGCCAAAAGTGAACAACAATCAAAATTGGCTGCTCGGAAGGTAGATCATTTTATATGACGAACTCGGTTACTTTAGTAAAATTTTCAATTGGTTCTCTAAAAATAGAGCAAGGACCTTTCAACAAATGTGAGATTGTTTTATAACATTTATTCAGCAATTCATTTATCATAATGAGATCTTTTTTCTGTTTCTCCACACTCCAACCTGATTTCCTATTTTCTTCAGTATGCTAGAATTATTCAAAAGCTTGGTTTCCATGCAAAATTTAAGGTACTAGTCGTTGTCCTTGTTCCCTTTATTTTCATGTCACTTACCCCTGTTTTTTCTTTGAATGTTGAATTACTAAGATCCACCTTTTTTTAACCTTTCTCTGTCTTTTTTCCCTTCCCTGTAGGATTTCAAAATTCAGAACATTGTGGGTTCCTGTGATGTAAAATTTCCGATTCGACTTGAAGGCCTGGCCTATGCTCATGGGGCCTTTTCAAGTGTGAGTGGCCTTTTCCGGTTTAGATATTTGTCTTGGTATCTGTCTATCGGTTGGGCTAAATCAGAGTGTTGGTTGTACTGCAATATTCTTCATTGTAAAGTTACTTCACCTTCAGAGGCTATTGGCTTTCATGATTTTTGGAATCAACAACCAAGTTTAGAATCCGGCATTTCCTTTTTTCTGTTGGAGTGGTTTTGTGTTCTAATTATGAGTTTCATTCCATTAACTAGTTGTGGAGTAGTCTGAACCATAACCTTGTTCTGATTTGGCTTTTTTCAAGGCTCAAACCATATTTCTTATTGATGTGATTTGGATACTTGAATTTTGTTTACTAAATTGTTTGTTGGTTCAGTATGAGCCAGAACTTTTCCCTGGATTAATCTACCGGATGAAACAACCAAAAATAGTGCTGCTTATCTTTGTGTCGGGGAAGATTGTTCTAACTGGAGCTAAGGTAAGAAATTCTAGCTTATCAATTTCCCTTTACTTTGTGCTTCATTGTTAATGTGCCCGCTAAAGATGATGTCCCATTTTCTATTAAACATTCCAGGTCAGGGATGAGACCTATACTGCCTTTGAGAATATATATCCAGTGCTCACTGAATTTCGGAAAGTTCAACAATGGTATGAAAAAGATGGTGTTGTGTGCTACATATTTAAATGCTATGGTCTGGTAAAATCTGTCTTCTCTTTGCATTCATCACTTGATGAACAGATTACTTGTGCCTTGGAGGCTTGCGTAAATAAGATGGGATTCCACTGTTCACTTTTGTTTCTGATATATAAGTTTTTGTGTTCTGTTGGGATGACCATTGCCGAATATAAGGTGTAGGAAAAAGCACCTCAACTGATGGTAGCATTTCCTATTTGACTATTGAAAGAAAACTTACCTAGCAACAAAATTGAGTGCTGTTGTGACCAAAGAATTGTAAAACTTCAGTGGGCATCAATTGTGGCACAGTAATATCATTGTTCTTAAGAGTATGCACTCACGGTGGTTCAACAAAAAATGTTGTTACCCATCCTATTTGAGTGCACCACCAACAACTGTGCAAGTTGACCTTGTCAAAAACCGGTGGACACACCCGTTCCTGTATTGACATTGTCCCCCACCCCCACAACCCTTGTGCCAAGATAGTTCATTTCATAATAAGAAAATAATCTTCACTTACAGTTGGCGCTGCAAACTGACCGAGATAAATGTATTGATGAAATTTGATCCTTTTATTTACGTGTTAAACATGACTTGGGTATATGAATGACCGGGTGGAATGCACGCTAATTTAGCATCTTATCCCACTTTGATTATATACGTTTTAACTAATATAGCAAGTAAAGTTCTGCTTACTTAGATGCCAACAAAAAAAAGTTTTAACTCTTTGTTTAGTAAGACACTTCTATAACTATTATCAATTATCTCTAAGAGATCTGAATATTAACTCAGTTTCTTTTAGAGCTTTGCTTTTGCTATACTCCCTTGATTTTCTAATCTTTAATTTCAATGTAGATGTATCGAGGATGTATTAAGGAGCCGTACATTGTCTCTAATGGATGGGAAGAGAGCTCAAGGGTACCTGGGACTGCATCACGGACGGATTTGGGGCTAATTTGTAAATAAGTTTTGGTCTGGGGATTAGACTGAAGGGCTGTTAGGATACATGATTCCAGGTGGAGTTAAGGCACTTGTGTTGTTCTCTTTGTTATCCTTTCCTTTTGAACTATATCTGTGTACCACATATGAAATGTGTATTTTGGAGAGAAATGGTAATAAACTATAGTGGTTTTGTTTTTCTTTCGTACTTCGAACAATTCGGTTATGTTTTCAGAACAAATGCATTTTCCATTGCCCCGTGACTAGTGAAATTATTTGGGCATGACTTGTATCTTCAGAGCTGTGCTGCTATTGATTAGTTTATGTACAAGTAGTGTTGTTTAATTTCTTGTTTGCTTCAAGTTGACAATTGCTGCAAATCTGTAGCATGTTAGATATGCATAAGCATGTTCTGTCTTTGGTAGTTGGTACCAATATTTTCTTACTTTTCAATTCCGTGTATGTATTTCATTTTTGTTTTCTATATCTCATTAAGGTATACATACATTTCTATCGATGTAAACTGCGTATTCAAGACTTGATTAGCTTGGTTGAATGTAAGATCTCTGGTTAAACATCAATGAAATTCATAAAATGTGTTCTATCTTCCATACCAGTTTGGACATTGTTGATTATCTAAGATGTATCGATACTTTTGAAAATATTATTTTGTCGTGTTGTGTCGAACATTGGTATCGGACGCGTGTTCAACACTCTTCATGTGGAAAATTAAAAAAACAATATATATCATCGTATTTATGTCTGTGTTTGAGTCGTCGTGTCTGTATCAGTGTATCATAGTTTCAGCATAGTTGATTATGTATACAAATTTGGAATATGAAGCAAAGATTGCAACAGAAAATGCATCTTTTAGCATCACATAACAATGTACATCTCCTACCAAATCAAGAATCTAACCTACACAGCAGTCATCTCTCCATCATCACTTTTCTTACCAAAACACCTCCAAGAACTATGAAACAAAAAACTAATACTCACAGCAAAAAACCCCACAAAATATCCCATCCCAAACGGGACGGGAGACCACCACTCACTTTCCTCTTCCTCATCCTCATCTTCATCGTCATCAACCGGACTCACAATCGGACAACTTCGTCCTAGTACACTCCCGCAAAGCCTAGGATTCCCCTCAAATGAAGCAGCACCAAAAGTATCAAACTGTCCCCCATTCGGCACCTCTCCTTCAAGATCATTATTCGCCACACTAAACGAAGATAAGAAATGCAAGCCTGCAAGCGATGTTGGGATCTCTCCCGACAAATGGTTTCCGGACATATCCAATCTCTCCAAATTCTCAAGTTCAGACAGCCTATCTGGTATGCTTCCAGTGAAGTTATTGTCGTTGAGGTCCAAAAGATGCAGAAGCTTCAACCGTCCTAATTCTTGAGGGATACTGCCACTGAGACTATTGTTGCCAACTTTCAACCCACGAGGCAAGTTGAATAGACGGTTATATTGCAAACTGTCGAACAAGAATGGCAACGCTAAGAAACTCAAATCTGAACTCGAGTTATCAGCAATCAAAGCCGGCAGTTCACCTATTTCACGCGGTAATGGCCCTGATAGCGAGTTTCGCGTAAGGTTCAGAACAAAAAGGCTCGGCATCGATCCAAGCCATGTTGGAATCGGGCCCGTGATCAGATTATACGAAAGATTCAACACTTTGAGCTTCCTCAGCTTTGAAATCCAGGCCGGGATTTCGCCTTTTAGCTGACATCCTCCGAGTGTCAGAATCTGCAATTCCTGAAACCCGTTTAGATGCATTAGATCATAATCATCAGGCATCGGTTCATCTTTGAAGCACCTGGACAAGAACAGAACAGCAAGATTTTCGCAGTTTCTGAGGGTTTTCAATGCCCCAACAACGTTGGAGTGATAATTGTCTGAAAGTGAGAGATGTGCTAGCGATTTCAACGAAGCCATGCATGGAGGAACTTCTCCTACAAACTGGTTGTACGCTAATCTTACAGCTGTAACAGACCTGCACAAGCACAGGCTTTCTGGGATTGGACCAACAAAGCTGTTGTTGCCCAAGTCGATTGCTTGGAGCTTCTGCAACTTGGAGAAATCAAGAATGGTGATTTCTCCATGGAAATGGTTGTTCCTCAGAAGCAGAGTCGTCAGGTTCTGGCAATTAGCGAGAGAAACCGGGATGGTGCCGTTCAAATTGTTCGTGTGGAGCTGAATTTGTTCTAAATTTGAGAGCAACCCTATGTCTGAGGGGATCCCACCACTCAATTCATTGACATGAAGCTCCAAGATAGTGAGATGAGAAAGAAGAACAATCGAGTCATTGATGGGCCCTGATAAACGGTTGTTGGGCAACGAGATTTCCTTCATCATCTTCAAACTGTACACATCGTAGGGCAGCCAACCCGAGAGAGAATTGAAACCTGCTCTCAAAACCTGGAGATTTTCACACTCACCTAATCCAAGAAACATCTCGCCGCTGAACTTATTCACGGAAAAATCCAGAATCTTGATATTCCGAGAACTCTTACAGATAGAAGAAGGAATCGGGCCTGTAAAACTGTTGTTGCTGGCATTGAAACTGATCAAGTTCAAAGCTTTCGCGAAAAACGATGAATCAATCGACCCATTAAACCGATTGTTCGACAGATCGACGGTCAGGATTGAACTGGGCAAATAATCCGACGACTGAGGTGCCCTCACCCCACCGGAGAAGCCATTAGAGCTCAAATCAAGAACTTGCAGACTATCCAAACCCTGGAAAAATCTTTGTGGGAGAGAGCCGGAGAGGCGATTTCCCGACAGGTTTAAGTAAGAAAGAAACGAAAGGTTGGCAAGAAAGGGGGAAAGGGTTCCGAACAGACTCCGACCCGGTAAAGATAAACGGGTGACCCGGCCGCCATTGTTGCTGCAGAGTATACCTTCCCATTTGCAGCAATCGGAGGAGGACCAGTTGAGGGGAGATGAGACGTGCTGGTGGAAAGAAACGAGGGAATTGCGGTCGATTTCATTGCAGGAAAGTGTTTGGGAATTGAAGGAAGAGAATTGCAGAGCAAAGAGTAGGAAGATGAAGATGAGAGGTGGCATTGACGGAGCTTAGAATTTTTCCCTGTATTTTCGTCCTTGTTTGCTACTTTACATTAAAGTATTAAACTAAAGGTAAGAGTTTGAAATAGGAGGGTTTTTTTTTTTTTTTTTTTTTTTTTAACACACACCCCAAGCGATCAGAGGGATTCGAACCCGGATCATTACCTTCGAGAAAGAAAGCTCGAACCACTTGATCAACTCTATTGGCAGTTTGAAATAGGAGGGTTAAATATGACTATTTTGGAGTGCTCATGGATGACTGAATTTTTTAAGCGGACCTTGGACCTTGGACCTTGGTTTTGTGGAAGCAAATAAAGTGGCTTATGTAGTTAGATGCTATGTTAGTTTATTAAATTTTTGTATTTGAATTTTTAAATTTTTAATTATTATTATTAAAGAAAAGTTTTATATTTTAATAGTTCGATCTGATTCTATCCGTATAAATGAAAATATAGAAAAAAAAATGTGACAAAATTTTAAGGGTTGAATGTGATCTCAAGTGCAATGATATAAATTTCATTTTTTAATCGTAGTATGCGATTTAACTACTCATTGATGTATTAATTTAATTGGAAATTTTATATTTTGAGTACCTTAATAAATATGCAACCACCATTATTCAATTGATCATTCTAGTGTTTTTTTTTTTTTTTTTTGAAAGAATTGATCATTCCAGTTTCGGGAAATTCCCGCAAAATCCTCATATAGGAACTCAAATTCCTTTTTACTCCCCACTTTCAAAAAAGTTCTTCTGAACTCCCCAGATGAAAATCAAAGTTCCTCTTTACTCCCCGTTTTTTTGGAAGGTTGTATAAAAATTCAAGAATCGCGTACCCGAACCCCGAAATCACGTACTTAAATGCCCAAATGATGTATTTGGGGGCAAATACATCATTTGAGCATTTAAGTACGTGATTTCGGGGTTCGCTTAAGCGATTCTTGAATTTTTATACAATCATGGGGAGTTAAAGGGAATTTGGCTTGTCATCTAGGGAGCAAATAGGAACTTTTTTAAAAATGGGGAGTTAAAAGGAATTTTTTCAACTTTTAGGTGCTATTCATAGAAAACTCCTTCCAGTTTATGATACACACATTGACCACAAAAGAATAGTTTAACATTTTCGTTGCATAATTAAACAGATTTGATCGAGTCTCGTTTTGAATGATTTATTACATAATAAAATTATTTTTATCAAGTAGGATTTGAACTATAATTTTCGAAAAATAGATTTTCCTTGAAATAATGAAGTTGGGTTCAAGATTTCTAGAATGAAATCATTTTCACTTCGTGTACCATTGATAAGGCCTAAGGGCATGTATGTCCACAAATTGTGTCTCCCTCAAGGTCCTTGGGCGTGAATTATTGACTTATCTATCGTTGCCAGTTTTGTGTGGGAAGCCAAGATTTGTACACATATGAACCTTTGACTCTAAGAATTGGCCTTTTCTCAAAGTCTTGACCACTCTAGTCTCCACATCTTCATCCAATTTGAGGTATTATTTGAAATGGAATCTTTGTGAGCCCTTTTTGGGTTTTTATATAGTTTTAAACATCCATATGTATATTATATGTACAAGTGTATTTATTTTACGTTGCAGAAATTGTCCTGGTTAAGTACACTTGATATATAATTAAAAGAAAGATTTTTTATAGAGATTTTTTTTTTTGGTTATTAAAACTTTACGTCTTTTTGTAATTTATCATCCGAATAAACTTTCATTACAAATCGTCATCGTATGTTTGCATTTGTAATATATGTGATGGTGCAGGAATCTGGGTTCCTAAAATGCAACAACACTTTCAATATTTGTTTAAAAGGGGAAAAACCATCACAGGCGTGAAAGCCTCAGGAACTGGGTTTCTTTTTGAGCGTGGGTTCTTCCAACTAGGATAACACCAAGAGTGCAAAGTATGATGACGATGCAACGATGGTAAAGTATGATGACGATGCAACGATGGTGAAGATGGTACAGAGTTTGGGAAGAAGATGAAGAAAGATAGAGGAATTATGCCCAGTATAATGAGTGCAGTGTGTATATGGAAGACGACTTGGGAGATAAAGCATGTGTTCTCTCTTATTTATATGTTAGGGGTGAGGGTAGTTTGGGTAATTTGACCGTGTGGTCCCAAACCTGTGTTGCCCTAACACGTGGCGGCCTGTGACGGGTTGAGAACGATGGCTCTGAAAAGCAGGCGGCGTGTCAGGTACGAGGTGCGCACTGCCGTTGTGTCAGAAGTTATTGGTGAGGGACGTGCGCTGGGCCTGGGAGGCTCAAGATTAGTCCCGCGGGTGTACGGACGCCCTACAAAGGGGAAGGCCATACTCGAGCGCCAATGACGCTCGAAGGGACGCACTGTTGGACATATGCATTGATACTTTCAATTAAGCTAATGGAGGTTTATTGGAAATATCAAAGAGGCATATGAAAAGGTGTTTGGGAAAACTAAACCTGTCCCACATTGGATTAATAACTAAGTGTGGTCAACTATATAAGTTAAGACACTAAGTGGGTTATTAATCCAATAAGTGTGAGGTGGACTGATGGGCTCACACGCGGTGCGGTGCACCGCGCGCGCGCGCGGGCATGGGCACGGGCACGGGCACGGGCACGGGCTCGGGCTCGGGCTCGGGCACGAGCACGGGGCCGTGGGCTGGGCATGGGCGAATGTGGCGTTTGATGGCGCACTTTGCACTTCGCACGTGCGCATCGTCGCTAGGAGCCGAGCCCAGAGCCTATCTTTTTGGGCCAAATTCATTCAGAATTAACCCTAAATCAGTCCAATAAATCAAATGTGACTGTTGAGTGGCCAATGTAACTGAAAGGTCAAGGAGAGTTAAACCACAAATTAATTCAGGGGCCACTAACAGCCCATTGATGCTGAATTAATTCTCCAACAGTCATAATTTGATTTAATCCGTTTTTGTAACACCTGATATCAATATATACAATCCTTGAGCTGAAAAGAAACACAACACATTCATCTGATTTCTTGTGCAGTGCTAGTACACGAAATCATTCCCAGAAATTAGCTTGACATATATCCTGGAAGTGTATCGCCTGGAACCTTTAGCACACTTCCCAGAAAGCTAGGGACGATAGAAACTTTAAGGACAGGGATTACCCGTGTCTAGCTTCTGTTTTTGCCCGGATTTCTCAACAATCTTAAAGTTTCTATCCGTAGAAATGGAGTCTGAATCCTTCAGAATCATGAACCAGCAAAAGCTAGACCGTTTCGATGGCAACAACTTCAGCCACTGGCAGGACAAGATGAAGTTCCTGCTTACTGTCCTTAAGCTTGCCTATGTTCTGGATCCCAGTCTGCCACCGATTCCAGAAGATCCTCCTGCTCCCCAGCAGCCTGTTGATTTGGATCCACCAACCACTGCAGCAGGTGTTGTTCCTCCTGCCAATCCCACTACAGCAGGCGGTGCTCCTCCTGTCAATCCTCCTGCAAGTACTGCAGTCGCAGGTCCCTCCCAGAATGCCTTGCAGATCCATCAAGAAATAGTACAGACACTTCAGCAACAACGAAAGAAAAGAGCTGAAGATGAAGAGTTGGCTCGTGGCCACATCCTCAACACTCTTTCTGACAGATTATATGATTTGTACACAAACGTCAAATCACCTAGAGAGCTTTGGGAGGCGCTGGAATACAAGTATAAAGCTGAGGAGGAAGGTACTAACAAATATTTAGTATCTAAATATCTTGATTTCAAAATGGTTGATAATAAACCAATCCTGGAACAAGTGCATGAGCTCCAGGTAATTGTCAACAAACTTCGGATAGTGAAAATTGTCCTTCCAGAAGCCTTCCAGGTAGGAGCTATAATTTCAAAGCTCCCTCCTACCTGGAAAGATTATGCAAAGAGATTGATGCATAAATCTGAGGATATGTCCTTGGAACAAATTCAGAAACATCTGCGTATTGAAGAGGAGGCTCGGAAACGCGATGGAAAGAATTTGGTTCAAGGACAATCCAGCGTGAATTATGTTGAGGCTGGAAGTTCTAAAAAGAAGCCTTTCGGGGTTAAAAAGAATCAAGGGCTGTTAGGAATAGTGCCCTAGAAAGCCGATTGTATATCCGCTTTGTGCTTTTCCTTATTGTAATCACAGACAATCTTTGAATGAAATAACGAATTGAGGTAACACTTCTTTATATGCTCTTGTTTGGTATGCGTTTACTTTAGCTGTGCATGTATGAGAACTCCCCTAATCCTGATGACTTTAGGACTCTACCATTTAGGTGAAATGGTTCATGAAACGAGCCCTATATCACATAAGCCATGATTAGTAAAATACTCCAAGCCGATGAGTCCTACAGACAGTAGGAGTGTCAACCTGACTCCTCTAAGGCTTGCTTGTGGGATCACGCCCTTAAGAAGGACCACCTTGTTTCATGGAGGTGCAAAGTGTATAGTTGATACGTGCGTGATACATGAGGGTGCTTACTTTAATTAGTAAGTTCACTGAGGTGCCCCGTGTGAGAACATTCCTAAATGGGAAAGGAAGTTTCTATTTCAGGAAATGGAAACTTCCAGATTAGGAAATATCTCACGAGTCATTGATGTGATTAATTGATCCTTAGACTTGAGGTTCCTTGTCACTTTATGAGTTAACTCTGTAGTCTTAGGTATAAGCTTTAAAGGGTGTCGCCTTAGACAACTGATTCAAGGCTTATGCTGGGGCTGCACAAGTGATTCATGAAAGGGAATGAGAATCAAGAAAGGACCTACACTTGCATTTGCAAGGTGATCTCTTATTGTGTAAGTCATTCATATGCCATATGGAGTCCTTGGCCAAGGCAGTAGATCAAGACATCAAGAAAAGGGTTTCTTGGATTGAGATCAAATGGATATGAAATGCACTTAGCTTTAAGACCGGATTATTAGGGTTCTGATTATTCCCTTGCCCTAGATCTTGGTTGAGAGATAGTAAGTAGGAGGATTGTATCTCACATGAATCAATGACTTAAAGGTTCTGTCGAATCCGAACATTCCAATTCAGCTAGGGGTTAAACACCTGTTGCTAGACTATGGTCGTTTAATCTGTGGACTGATTAATTAATTAGTGAATTAATTAATTGGGGTCACTGCTAATTGAATTGAGAACCTAGAGGGTCACACACAACAACTTGGTTACATGAGTTGAGGCTTAAAAATGATTAAACGAGTTAATCGGGCCAAGAGGGTTCCACACGTGTGAAATCACACGTGTGGCTCACGTGAGTGACACGTGTCACTGTGACACGTGTCACACACGTGTGAATATATATATATTGTATATATATATATTAAATAATTAAATGTGTTAATTATTTAATAAACTTTGGTTTAATTTTGAATTAAAAAGAAAGTCTTATTTTGGAGAAAAATAATCTAGTTAATTAATTACGAATTAATTAATTAGATAAAATAAGTTATTTATTTTATAATAAATAAAGTATAAAATTATCTAAAAATAGTTTGGATATTTTTAGCTCTCTTGAAAGTTGATTTGAATTAGAATTCAAAGTCAAAGTCAAAATTACTTGATGATCAAGTAATAGGAGAGAGGGACCAAAATCCTAGCCCATAAAGGACTAGGGATTTCGGCACCCCCTCCCTATAAATAGGGGAGCTCGAGCTCCCCTTTAGAGCTAATTGACAATTCTTGGTTCATGTGTTGAACACCTTCCTTTCTCCAAGATTAAATTAAACCCTAGGTTAAGCCTAAACACTAGCTAGAGAACTAGCATCCTTACTAGTGAGATTGTGATCAAGTTGGTGGACTTTCTCTAGAGACTTCAAGTTAGAAGTTTGAAGATTCGAGCTTTACCAAGGAGAGGGGATCAAGCCGCGAGAAGAGCGTTCTTGGGTGGCTTGAAACGCTTCAAGAAAGAATAAAAGAAAAGTAAGTTTTCTATCTTTACGAATTTGGTTGCACGATTGCGAGTCCTAGATCCTTTTGTTGGGAAAAATTTTTAAATTCCGCTGCTTTCTGATTCGTGTTTTCCAACAAGGGCAATTTAAGAAATCCGGGCAGAAACCTAAACCTGTTCATAATGCTACTAACAAAAGAAAAGGCAAGTGTCATGTTTGTGGAGAAACAGGACATTATGCGAGAGAATGCCCACAACGGAAGAGTGGATCCGGAGTTGCAAACATGGTTGAGGAGAACCTAGTTGGCATGGTGACTGATCTTAGCCTCGATGTGGCTATGATTTCTGAAATCAACATGGCAAGTGAACTTTCTGGATGGTGGTTGGATTCTGGAGCAACGGTTCACATTTGCAACGATCGAAGTCTTTTCAAGACTTTTGAAGAAGTCGTTGGGCAAGAGGTTCAGATGGGAAATAGCTCCAAAGCCGGTGTTGGAGGCAAAGGATCTGTCGAGCTCAACTTTACCTCCGGAAAGAAATTAACTTTAATTAATGTCTTGTTTGTACCAGATGTTAGGAAAAGTTTAATTTCTGTTGATTTGTTAGATAAGAAAGGTTTTAAGATTTCTGTTGAATCTGGCAAAGTCATCATCATGAAAAATGGTGAATTTGTTGGAAAAGGCTATGCTTGTAATGGGATGTATAAGATGTCAATCAATAATATGAGTTCTATTTCTGCTTACATGATTTCTTCAATTTCTTTATGGCATAGTCGATTAGGACATGTTAGTGCAAAGAACTTGAAAAATATGCATGCAATGGGATTAATTGATATTGGTAAAAATGAACTTGATAAATGTGCAATTTGTGCAAAATAAAAAATTGTTAGAAAACCTTTTCCAAGTGTTAAAAGAGAATCACAAATATTAGATTTAATTCATACAGATATTTGTAAATTAAATGAAATTTTAACTAGAGGTGGTAAAAGGTATTTTATTACTTTTATTGATGATGCTAGTCGTTTTTGCTATGTGTATTTGTTAAGAACTAAAGACGAAGCTCTTAGTTCTTTTGTGAAATACAAATCAGAAGTAGAAACCCAACTTGAGAAGAAGATTAAGGTTCTACGTTCTGATCGAGGCATGGAATATTATTTGAATGCTTTTGATACACTTTGCGAAGAAAGTGGTATCATACATCAAACAACTGCCGGTTATACACCCCAGCAGAACGGTGTAGCTGAAAGGAAAAATCGTACCTTTCTGGATATGATAAATTGCATGTTAAATCATGCAAATTTACCTCACAACTTGTGGGGTGAAGCCCTTCTGTCTGCATGCCATATTCTAAATAGGATGCCTAGTACTGTTGTGAAGTCTAGTCCCTATGAAATATGGAAAGGGAGAAAACCCAACATAAGTTATTTTAAAGTGTGGGGGTGTGTGGCTTACTTTCGGGTTCCTGAACCTAAACGGACTAAGTTAGGGGCTAGAGTTATTAAAAGTGTATTCGTTGGATATGCTCTTAATAGCAAGGCCTATAGACTTCTCGATTTGGAGTCTAACGTGATAACTGAATCCAGGGACGTGGAATTCTTCGAAAGTACGTTTTCAAAAGATGTTGGAAACGAATCTGTGCCATCCCAAATTGAGCCTAGAGGTCCTATAAGGCCGGTTGTGGAAAACGATGTTCCTAAACAACAAGTTGAGCCTAGAAGGAGTACTAGAGCAAGAAAAGAGAAAAGTTTGGATAAAGACTTTATCTCTTCTGATGCTTTATTATTCTTGGTGGAGGGGGACCAAGATAATAAAGTGGTAAGTGAAATACCGTTTGTATTTTCACTTGAGACGGATCCTAAAACATTTTCAGAAGCTATGGCTTCTCGAGATGCTTCATTTTGGAAGGAAGCTGTAAACGATGAAATGGATTCGATCTTGGGTAATAATACTTGGGTATTAGCAGACTTACCTCGTGGTTCTAAACCCATTGGGTGCAAGTGGGTATTTAGAAGAAAACGAAACAGTGATGGCACTATATCAGCTTTTAAAGCTAGATTAGTTGCCAAAGGGTTTAGACAAGTAGAAGGGATTGACTACTTTGACACTTATGCACCGGTGGCTCGAGTTGCTTCCATTAGAATTCTTCTTGCCTTAGTCTCTCTTTACGATCTATTTGTTCATCAAATGGACGTAAAGACAGCATTTTTAAATGGAAATTTAAAAGAAGAAATCTATATGGAGCAACCTGAGGGTTTTGTAGCACCGGGAACAGAAAACAAAGTGTGTAAGTTAGTCAAATCTCTTTATGGTCTAAAGCAAGCACCAAAACAGTGGCACGAGAAGTTTGACACTGCTATCTTGAAATTCGGATTCAAGTATAACAGTGCTGACAGGTGCATTTATTCCAAAAGTACGGCTGACTATATGGTGATAGTCTGTCTATATGTCGATGATATGTTGATCATCGGGACGAATATGATTGGAGTAAACGAGACTAAAAAGTATCTATCCTCGGTCTTTAAGATGAAAGACTTAGGTGAAGTAGATACTATTTTAGGCATTAAAGTTAAAAAACATAGTGGGGGTTTTTCACTAAAACAATCTCACTATATTGAGAAAGTTCTGACTAAGTTTAGTCACTTCGAGATCAAGGAGGTAAACACTCCGTTTGACAACGGACTGAAACTTAAAGAAAATACTGGTAGAGCTATTGCACAGCTTGAGTATGCAAGTGCTATTGGCAGCCTTATGTACGCAATGCATTGCACTAGACCAGATATTTCCTTTGCAGTTTCAAAACTTAGCAGATACACGAGCAATCTCAATGCTGATCATTGGAAAGCTATTAGTAGGGTACTTGGGTATCTTAAGAGAACTATTAGCTTTGGTTTGTTCTATAACAAATTCCCTAGTGTGTTGGAAGGGTACTCAGACGCGAGTTGGATAACTAGCGTGGGAGATAACAAATCCACAAGTGAGTGGGTTTTCACTCTTGCCGGTGGGGCTGTTTCTTGGGCAAGCAAGAAACAGACAATAATCTCTCATTCTACCATGGAATCTGAGTTTATAGCTTTAGCACAAGCTGGACAAGAGACTGATTGGATAAGAAACATGTTGTTAGTGTAGCACCCACACGTAGGGCCACATCCCCCGCACCATAATCCGAACCCGAATACGAAATGGAATGTCCGCACCCGAATCCGAATCATAGCGAACGGGAGACCAAACACACACACTAGGCTAGGCGGAGCTAAACTAACCGGAAACAGAGTGCGCGGAAGCGAATAAATAAAAGCAACAAGCACAAACATCACATATATGTATAGATACCAACTCACACCTATCCATAAAGTATTTACATATATGTACCAACACGTTTCTGTACAGAAGCCATCCCGGCTCGAACAAAAGACCAGTAAGTATATACAAATCAAAGCTATACAACTACAAAATAATAAAGTGCAAGAATGTAAATGCACCTAACGAGACCTAGACTGACAAGTGCATAAGAAAGACACACTTCTCCGCCTAGCTCACGCTCCCAAAACCTGCAACTAAAAGAGTAAACGAGGAGTCAGTCAACTGACTGAGTGAGGGGGCTAACGCACACCCACACCCTACATATATATAGAGCAGAGCACAAAGCAAAGGCGAAACTATGAACCGGAATAGGTTTTACAAGCTAAAACTTTCCAAAACAAATACATATACTTTAAAACATTTCATAAACACTATCCCGATTCATACTTCTCAATCATACACAACAAACATAATGCTCGGCGAGAACGAGCTTCCAACCTTTACTCCTCAGAACAAACAAAACAGAAATCATACATACTCCTCTACACCAATGATGGAAGAGCCACCGGCGGCCCTAACCATCCAAACATATACAGACTCACGAGGGGTAGCGAACCCACATCGTGCCCTCCCCGGTTTTTACACCGAAGGCATCGAAATATCACACCTTCCCAAACTCCCAGGGGTCGCGTGTGACATATCGGATGGAGACTACGCACAGGCCGAACCTCGACGGCCCGAACCGTCCCGAGGGTTCCTTACCCGTAGCTCCTTGGATCCACACATACAAATCATATCATATCACATGCCAAATCTTTCATGGCGATCTCGCTAACAGAATCGTAAAGCTTTTCCAAAATATAGCTTACATAGGCTTACTTAATATCTTTTCCCAAAGCAAAGTTGTTCACAAGATCATAAACATATTCTAATCAACACATACATATCTATATATATAATATATAGTCACATGCACGGCTTGAAAACATCACATAAGGCTTTAGGTCACTTTAGCTAATAAAAATCCTAAACCTCACCTTGTGCGTGATCAAAATATGAGCAGACGTGAACCTACGCCTCGGGCTCGTCAACTGGAACCTCCTCTGTAAAGAAAACACGAAAGCCCAAGACTTAAACTCTATATGAACCAAATAGGACGCTCGGCAAAATGCATGGTTCATATTCAAGATAAAATGTCACAATTAATTCATAAAATTCACAAAATCATATCACACATGCTTAATTACAATTTAATTATGCAAAACAATCAAATTATACAATTTAATATGCAAAAGAAAAGCATTTAAAATCATACAAATGCATAACTAAATCAAAGGAAAGAAATGGCAAAATCCACCCTAGCGGATTTTTCCAAAGGGAAAAATCCACCCCCATGGATTTTTCCCAAGCTACTGCCTCAAATCCACCCTCGCGGATTTTTCCAAAAGGAAAAATCCACGATCGTGGATTTGCTCCAGTAGAACGGGTTCCGGCCCTGGGAACGACCGTTCCCGTTCCCAGTACAAACTGGGAACGGTCGTTCCCACTCTCGGGATGAACAGTACCGAGCCTGGGAACGGTCGTTCCCAGTTTAAAACTGGGCGGGAACGGCCGTTCCTGCCTGGTTCGAAGCTGGAACAGAAAATTTTCTTACAGAAACAGGGGAAGCTCATTTAAGAGCCAAAAATGGCCAAAATTCATCCCTAAGAGTTGCCACAACCTCCCAAAATGCACACACAATACATATAATTCATGCTTGACATATAAACACTCAAATAATGCAAGAAAACGGAATGAAATGGCATGATCAAATGAATGCAAAATTCAAGCTAAATTCATGCTCAATCATAAATGCTCAACCAACCATGGATAAAATGCAATAAATGCAACATATATAGCATATACTACTCATATAAGAAGCTAGAGATCAATAATAACAAGCAAAGAGCAAGTATCCACATTTTACATGAAACCCTTACTATTCACGTAGGGAGACAAAAGCATGCCAAACTCACTCCAAACTCAGAATTTAATCCATGGAAGCGACAAGCACGACGAGAGGATTCCGAAACATACCTAAGTTCGAGAAAAGGCAAAGAAACGGGAGAGATATCGGCTAGAGAAGTTGGATGATCAAACTTGGGGTTTATGGCTCTCTCTTGGCTTGATGTTGCTGTTGTTGAACGTAAGAAAGGAGAAAGGAAGAATGGTTCAGCCTTTAAGGGCTGAACCGGTTCGGTTCACGGGTTCGGTTCAAGGTTTCCGGTTCAAGTTGGTTCGGTTTAACAAATACGGGTTCAAATATGGCCAGCTCAAATTAAAACAAATAAAGCACATGCAACACTAATTCAAATAATCCATATAAGTTCAATTAATTCCAATAAGTCATATACAAATAATCTAAAACGCAAATATTGCTAAATCACATAATTTACCTGTACCGACTGTGAGTCGGGGTGTTACAACCTCCCCCCCTTCAGAGAACCTGGCCCCCAGGTTAACTGTCTGACCTGAGAACAAATCTGGGTACAACTGTCTCATCTTCTCCTCGGTCTCCCAAGTAGACTCTTCGGATTTTTGATCTCTCCAAAGAACTCGGACCAAGGGAATCTGTTTATTCCTCAACACTTGTATCTTCCGGTCTTGAATCTCAACCGGATGCCTTACTATCGTCAAATCCGGCTCAAGTTGTACCTCTTCCACAGGGAGAATAGTTGATTCTTCGGGATAAAACTTCCTGAGCTGCGAGACATGAAACACATTATGTATCCCGGTCAGTCTCGGCGGTAGGTCCAACCTATACGCCACTTCTCCAACTCTCTCAAGGATTTCAAAAGGTCCAAGGTATCTCGGGTTAAGCTTCCCACCTCGACCTATTCGAGAAAATCCCTTCCTCGGAGATGCTTTCAAGAAAACCTTATCTCCGACCTCAAACTCAAGGGGTCTTCTCCTCTTATCCGCATAGCTCTTCTGACGGTCCTGAGCTGCCTTCATTCTCTGCTGAATCAACTTAACCTTAGCAGTGGTCTTATCTAATCTCTCTTGAGGTGTAGCTCTTTCGAGCTTGTTCTCCTCAGTCCACCGCCAATCTTCTAAGTCCCAAAATAGAGGCGATCTACACTTCCTTCCATATAGTGCCTCGTAGGGAGCCATACCAATAGAAGTCTGAAAACTGTTGTTATAGGCAAACTCAACCAGAGCTAAATGCTTATCCCACTTCTCCTGGAAATCTAAAGCACATGCCCTCAACAAATCCTCCAAATACTTAATCAGTCTCTCTGATTGTCCATCTGTCTGAGGATGAAAAGCGGTGCTGAAATTAAGTCTCGTACCCAATCTACCCTGAAGATCCTGCCAAAACTTAGCTGTAAACCTCGGATCACGATCGGAAACAATACTAGCAGGCGCCCCATGAAGTCTCACAATCTCGTTACAATACAATTCGGCCAACTTTGGAGTCTTGTAAGACATCTTTACCTTGAGAAAATGAGCAGACTTGGTCAATCGGTCGACTATCACCCAAATTCCATCATAACCTCCTCTTGATCTTGGCAAGCCGGACACGAAGTCCATAGTCACTTGCTCCCACTTCCATTCAGGAATCGGAAGTGGTTGGAGGGTTCCTCCCGGTTTCTGGTGTTCTGCCTTTACCACTTGGCACGTGAGACACCGCTTCACAAAGTTCGCGACATCTCTCTTCATGCCATTCCACCAGAAGTATTCCTTCAAATCTCGGTACATCTTCGTACCACCGGGGTGAATGGAATATCCAGAACGATGTCCTTCCTCAAGTATTAACCTCTTGAGGTCTTCTGGGACACAAACCCTGGTCTTGAACCTGAACAAACCGGAGTCATCAAACCCAAACTTCGTCTCGGGATCTATCCTAGACCGAATCACTAGTCTCTGAATCTCTGCATCCGAAGCCTGAGAATCCAACAACCTCTGTTTCAAATCCGGCTGAACTGAGATATTAGCTAACCGAGCCACTGAAACCAAAACTGTTGAACCCTGTCCTGAAGACTCTGTACTCAAACCTGAAACACTTGCTTTTCTGCTCAAAGCATCTGCCACGACATTGGCCTTGCCCGGATGATACTGAATCGTGCAGTCATAATCCTCTAAGAATTCCATCCAACGCCTCTGTCTGTTATTCAACTCCTTCTGAGTGAAAAGATACTTGAGGCTCTTATGATCCGTGAATATCTCGAAAGTGGTCCCATAGAGGTAATGACGCCACTTCCTCAAAGCAAATACAACCGCTGCAAGCTCAAGATCATGAGTGGGGTAGTTCTTCTCGTGTTCCTTCAACTTCCTAGAAGCATAGGCCACCACTCGGCCATTCTGCATCAATACACATCCGAGTCCTTCCTTAGAAGCATCTGCAAAAACCGAATAACCCTCGGATCCCTCGGGTAGGGTAAGAACTGGTGCTGAAGTTAATCTTTCCTTCAAAACTTGAAAACTTCTCTCGCACCCCTCATCCCACTCATACTTCACCTCCTTTTTGGTTAATCGAGTCAACGGGCAAGCAATTTTGGAGAAGTCCTTCACAAATCTCCTATAGTAACCCGCTAACCCGAGAAAACTTCTTATCTCGGAGGCATTCTTCGGTCTCTCCCACTGAACCACGGTCTCAATCTTGGAAGGATCAACTTCAATTCCCTCACCTGAAATAATATGACCCAGAAAAGGCACTCTGTCGAGCCAGAACTCGCACTTGCTAAATTTGGCATAAAGCTTGTGCTCTCGAAGGGTCTCCAACACAATCCTGAGGTGAGATGCGTGCTCTTCTGCAGACTTAGAATACACCAAGATGTCGTCTATGAAAATGACCACAAACTTGTCAAGATATTGCCTGAATACTCGGTGCATCATATCCATGAACACGGCTGGAGCATTAGTTAACCCAAACGGCATCACTACAAACTCGAAGTGTCCGTAACGGGTATTAAACGCAGTCTTAGAGATATCCTCTTCCCGGATACGAAGTTGGTAATACCCTTGCCTCAAATCTAACTTAGAGTACACCTGCGACCCTTGCAAGATGTCAAACAACTCTTCGATGTGAGGTAAAGGATACTTATTCTTCACTGTCATCCGGTTCAACTCGCGGTAGTCTATACACATCCTCAAAGTCCCATCTTTCTTCTTCACAAATAACACAGGAGCACCCCACGGGGATGTACTCGGACGGATGTAACCGCAAGTCAAAAGCTCATCCAGCTGCGTTTTCAACTCCTTCAACTCAGCAGGAGCCATCCGATACGGTGTCTTAGAGAAAGGCTCAGCTCCAGGATAAAGGTCGACTACAAACTCGATGTCCCTATCAGGCGGTAAAGAACCCAAACTCTCAGGGAATACATCGGGAAACTCACTCACGACCTCTGTCTCCTCAAGTTTGGCCTGATCCTTCGGTTTATTCAAAAGATAGGCCACAAAACCTGTCGCGCCGTCCCGGAGGAGCTTACTTGCTTCCATAAAAGACACAAACGGGCTGGACTTCAACCTCTCACCCGTAAAGACCACTGACCCCAAAGAAACTTTCTTCTCATGACAGTCCAACTGAGCTCGGTATCTGAAGAGAAAATCCATACCAAGAATAACCCCATACTTCTTCAACGGTAGAACTATCAGATCTGCAGGAAAAACTCGGCCCTCAAACACCACCGGACACTCCCTAAACACCCTGTCCGCTTCCACAGATCCTCCCAAAGGAGTATTCACCACATACACATGCGCAGATAAATCATCAAGTAAAGGCAAAGAAGCAGCAATATCCCGGGAAATAAATGAATGCGTAGCCCCGGGATCAAACAATGCATGTAGTGATATGCCATGAATGTTTATTGTACCTTCTATCACGGCATTTGGGTCGACATCAGCAGCTTCCTCCTCTCCGTCCAAAGCATAAACACGTGCCTGCACAACCGGCCTCCTATTCGGGCAAGCATTCACCAAGTGATCAGAGGACCCGCACACAAAGCATTTGCCCTGAAGTCTCCAACACCTCTCCACTGGGTGTCTCCCCTGACAATGAGAACAAACGGGTGGTCCCTGAGCTGGAGCCGGTCGAACTGGAGCAACAGGAGGTGCCACGGGACCGGTAATACGGGGCTTTTTGTTCTCTAAACCCTGGGGACGAAAAGCCGGTGGGACAGGAGCTCGTGGAGCATAAGAAATGGGCCTCTTACCCAATCCAGAACCGGATCCTGCAACCCGTGTAGAAGAGAAAGGTGGAGGCTTCAATCGAGCCATTTGGGCCTCAACTTGAATTGCCCTCTTGGTAACCTTGGCCCAGGTACTCACATTCGCCGCTTGTAAAGCTTCTTGAATATCCCGGCGAAGTCCATGAAGAAAAGCTCGGGCCTTATGGTCATCATGGTCGGTGATGTGAGTAGCATACGGAGCTAGCCTCTCAAACTCCAATAAGTAATCCTCCACCGTCCGGTTGCCTTGCCTCAAATTAGTGAACTCTTGGAGGCGACGTTCTTGTGCACTATGAGGGATGTATTTCTCATGGAATTCCTGCACGAACGTCTCCCAGTTAAATTCCATACCCATCCTCTCCAACTTGGATCTCACGCTCCTGAGCCAAATAGCCGCTTGCCCTTGAATAATTCGCCCGGTGCAAATAGCCTTGTCCTGAGAAGTCCCTGGACATATTTCCCAAATACCTCGAATTTCCGACAACCACTCTTCCGCCTTAATATCATCACCTCCATACCACTTTGGAGGATTGTTGTTCCGGAAGTCCCGATAAACAGCTGAAATATCTTGTCCTTCCCCCTGATTGGCATTACCCCTTTGATTGTTTTGGAGTTGATTGAGTAGGGCTTGAACCACATTCTCCGCATTCATAGGTGGTGGCGGAGGTGCGTTATGTAGAGCCGGTTCATTCAAATCAGGAGTTTGTTCACGGTTGTTATGTCTTCTTGGAGGCATCCTGAAATTCACAAATTCAAGCAATATGGATGCATGTACATTAGTGTATGAATATGTATACAATTTAAGAAAATAATCAAGTAATCAATTAGTCAAGTAATCACATACTCAAATCATATATACACATAATCAAACAATCACGTTGCCCTAAGCCGTACGACCTAGACAGACCCACACGACACTAGAGCCCGGTTTTGCAACCGCGCTCTGATACCACTTAAGGATGTAGCACCCACACGTAGGGCCACATCCCCCGCACCATAATCCGAACCCGAATACGAAATGGAATGTCCGCACCCGAATCCGAATCATAGCGAACGGGAGACCAAACACACACACTAGGCTAGGCGGAGCTAAACTAACCGGAAACAGAGTGCGCGGAAGCGAATAAATAAAAGCAACAAGCACAAACATCACATATATGTATAGATACCAACTCACACCTATCCATAAAGTATTTACATATATGTACCAACACGTTTCTGTACAGAAGCCATCCCGGCTCGAACAAAAGACCAGTAAGTATATACAAATCAAAGCTATACAACTACAAAATAATAAAGTGCAAGAATGTAAATGCACCTAACGAGACCTAGACTGACAAGTGCATAAGAAAGACACACTTCTCCGCCTAGCTCACGCTCCCAAAACCTGCAACTAAAAGAGTAAACGAGGAGTCAGTCAACTGACTGAGTGAGGGGGCTAACGCACACCCACACCCTACATATATATAGAGCAGAGCACAAAGCAAAGGCGAAACTATGAACCGGAATAGGTTTTACAAGCTAAAACTTTCCAAAACAAATACATATACTTTAAAACATTTCATAAACACTATCCCGATTCATACTTCTCAATCATACACAACAAACATAATGCTCGGCGAGAACGAGCTTCCAACCTTTACTCCTCAGAACAAACAAAACAGAAATCATACATACTCCTCTACACCAATGATGGAAGAGCCACCGGCGGCCCTAACCATCCAAACATATACAGACTCACGAGGGGTAGCGAACCCACATCGTGCCCTCCCCGGTTTTTACACCGAAGGCATCGAAATATCACACCTTCCCAAACTCCCAGGGGTCGCGTGTGACATATCGGATGGAGACTACGCACAGGCCGAACCTCGACGGCCCGAACCGTCCCGAGGGTTCCTTACCCGTAGCTCCTTGGATCCACACATACAAATCATATCATATCACATGCCAAATCTTTCATGGCGATCTCGCTAACAGAATCGTAAAGCTTTTCCAAAATATAGCTTACATAGGCTTACTTAATATCTTTTCCCAAAGCAAAGTTGTTCACAAGATCATAAACATATTCTAATCAACACATACATATCTATATATATAATATATAGTCACATGCACGGCTTGAAAACATCACATAAGGCTTTAGGTCACTTTAGCTAATAAAAATCCTAAACCTCACCTTGTGCGTGATCAAAATATGAGCAGACGTGAACCTACGCCTCGGGCTCGTCAACTGGAACCTCCTCTGTAAAGAAAACACGAAAGCCCAAGACTTAAACTCTATATGAACCAAATAGGACGCTCGGCAAAATGCATGGTTCATATTCAAGATAAAATGTCACAATTAATTCATAAAATTCACAAAATCATATCACACATGCTTAATTACAATTTAATTATGCAAAACAATCAAATTATACAATTTAATATGCAAAAGAAAAGCATTTAAAATCATACAAATGCATAACTAAATCAAAGGAAAGAAATGGCAAAATCCACCCTAGCGGATTTTTCCAAAGGGAAAAATCCACCCCCATGGATTTTTCCCAAGCTACTGCCTCAAATCCACCCTCGCGGATTTTTCCAAAAGGAAAAATCCACGATCGTGGATTTGCTCCAGTAGAACGGGTTCCGGCCCTGGGAACGACCGTTCCCGTTCCCAGTACAAACTGGGAACGGTCATTCCCACTCTCGGGATGAACAGTACCGAGCCTGGGAACGGTCGTTCCCAGTTTAAAACTGGGCGGGAACGGCCGTTCCTGCCTGGTTCGAAGCTGGAACAGAAAATTTTCTTACAGAAACAGGGGAAGCTCATTTAAGAGCCAAAAATGGCCAAAATTCATCCCTAAGAGTTGCCACAACCTCCCAAAATGCACACACAATACATATAATTCATGCTTGACATATAAACACTCAAATAATGCAAGAAAACGGAATGAAATGGCATGATCAAATGAATGCAAAATTCAAGCTAAATTCATGCTCAATCATAAATGCTCAACCAACCATGGATAAAATGCAATAAATGCAACATATATAGCATATACTACTCATATAAGAAGCTAGAGATCAATAATAACAAGCAAAGAGCAAGTATCCACATTTTACATGAAACCCTTACTATTCACGTAGGGAGACAAAAGCATGCCAAACTCACTCCAAACTCAGAATTTAATCCATGGAAGCGACAAGCACGACGAGAGGATTCCGAAACATACCTAAGTTCGAGAAAAGGCAAAGAAACGGGAGAGATATCGGCTAGAGAAGTTGGATGATCAAACTTGGGGTTTATGGCTCTCTCTTGGCTTGATGTTGCTGTTGTTGAACGTAAGAAAGGAGAAAGGAAGAATGGTTCAGCCTTTAAGGGCTGAACCGGTTCGGTTCACGGGTTCGGTTCAAGGTTTCCGGTTCAAGTTGGTTCGGTTTAACAAATACGGGTTCAAATATGGCCAGCTCAAATTAAAACAAATAAAGCACATGCAACACTAATTCAAATAATCCATATAAGTTCAATTAATTCCAATAAGTCATATACAAATAATCTAAAACGCAAATATTGCTAAATCACATAATTTACCTGTACCGACTGTGAGTCGGGGTGTTACAGTTAGACATAGATCTTTGGCCAAATCCAATGCCTCCAGTTTCGCTGTATTGTGACAGCGAAGCAACGCTTACAAAAGCGTACAGTGGTACCTATGACGGTAAGTCTAGACACATTGGTCTTAGAAATGCATTTGTGAGACAATTGATACAAGATGGTATCATAACAATTGTCTATGTGAGGTCAAATAAGAATTTGGCTGATCCGTTTACTAAGCCTCTGACGAGAGACTTAGTAGCTACAACTACTAGAGATATGGGACTTAAACCACCCGAACCATAAGTGATGGTAACCCTACCTATAATCTAGGTTTCCCCTAGTTAAAGGTTCAAAGGGAAAAACAAGTCACGAGTTGGTTAGAGCTATCAAGTGGTCTCATATAGAGTAGAAGATAGCTCAGTGAGTTGCAAAGTGACAAGGTTGAGCTATGCTCTTAACAAAATGCTGCACTATTTGCAACTAGTGCCCGAGAAACATTTTGCCTATATGAACTAGATGTGAAGCCGCTTCTTATAGAGAGTTATGGTTTACTCTCTTAGAGGTTCATGAAACGGGATATGACGTATGGCTTGATAAGCGCCGAGCAGTGGAGTGCTTGTTGTGTGAGAAAGAACACGTGTGCGGTGACTCCGGTCACACCAGTAAGGAGTTGAGGTTCAATCTGCGGACACCATCAACTTCGGGGTGATTTTGAGCTGCTTACACTAAAGGGAGGTTCAATGTTCATCACACCTTCTATTATGCACGTGATCTTTAATTAAAACCAGACAGACACTGGTTTGGGAAAGAGTAGTTTTCCAAACAAGTGGGGGATAGTTGGGCATATGCATTGATACTTTCAATTAAGCTAATGGAGGTTTATTGGAAATATCAAAGAGGCATATGAAAAGGTGTTTGGGAAAACTAAACCTGTCCCACATTGGATTAATAACTAAGTGTGGTCAACTATATAAGTTAAGACACTAAGTGGGTTATTAATTCAATAAGTGTGAGGTGGACTGATGGGCTCACACCGCACCGCGCGCGCGCGCACGGGCACGGGCACGGGCACGGGCTTGGGCTTGGGCTCGGGCACGGGGCCGGGGCCGTGGGCTGGGCATGGGCGAATGTGGCGTTTGATGGCGCACTTCGCACGTGCGCATCGTCGCTAGGAGCCTCGCCTCCGAGCCCAGAGCCTATCTTTTTGGGCCAAATTCATTCAGAATTAACCCTAAATCAGTCCAATAAATCAAATGTGACTGTTGAGTGGCCAATGTAACTGAAAGGTCAAGGAGAGTTAAACCACAAATTAATTCAGGGGCCACTAACAGCCCATTGATGCTGAATTAATTCTCCAACAGTCATAATTTGATTTAATCCGTTTTCGTAACACCTGATATCAATATATACAATCCTTGAGCTGAAAAGAAACACAACACATTCATCTGATTTCTTGTGCAGTGCTAGTACACGAAATCATTCCCAGAAATTAGCTTGACATATATCCTGGAAGTGTATCGCCTGGAACCTTTAGCACACTTCCCAGAAAGCTAGGGGCGATAGAAACTTTAAGGACAAGGATTACCCGTGTCTAGCTTCTGTTTTTGCCCGGATTTCTCAACACGCACAAGGGGGTCTCCCCTGGCAGATGACCTACGAGCGTCAACTACACGAGCGTTAGAGAGCAAGTGCCCTCGGTGGTGCCTCCCTGGAAAGGGTGGCTCTGAGGGCCGTGGTGTGAGCGTCAGTTTTGACAGCTTGAACGCTTTACTTAAACAATTGGTCGAGGCTCATGGGCCTGTATTAGTCAGCAAGTGAGTGGGTTGGGTTGGCCCACGAACCCATCAATGCGAGCGTCCAATCTCTAAGTCGGCTGATGGCGACACGTGAACGGCTCTGATACGAGCGTGATTTTATGTCTGATCAATATGGTTATCTGAACCTTTTTTTTTTTTTTTTTTTGTAGTTTTGACTAAAAAATGTGACACGTGTCATGTTTATAAAACATATACGTCAGTTGTATGTTTACCAAAACCAATAAAAAAAATTAGTTTAGATAGCGGTATATTACAAAATGTAAAAATTGGATGACGGTTTGCAACAAAAGTTTGTTCATATATAAATTGTAACAAGAGACAAAATTCGGACGATAAAAAATCTTTTTCCCTTTTTTATATTTAGTTATTTACGGACCTTATGAAATTGTATAATTATAATTCATTTCGTTTTAGATGGAAATATTATAAGCTCTACCCTCAAGAGTTTCAAAATTTACAAATTATTTCATTTTACTAAGACATAGTTGATTTTACTAGTAAAATAATAATTTTACCCACGACTTAATGTTTTTAAAAATATTTATCTGTAGAATATTCAAATTGAATCTAATTTTAAAGTTACTTTAGCATTGAGTTAATTTTTAAAAATATCTTAATTTTAGTTTTCAAAAATTTAATTAAGGGTATAAATTATGGGACCAACTTTTAGAAATAATTAGGAGGATAGTTAGAGGGGTCTATTTCTCAGTTATGGAATGTTGCAATTCTATTATGATAGCGTGAAGTAGGCCATTATCAATGAGACAATGAGCGTAACCTCTGGTGTTTAATTGAAAAGGGAAAAGATGATTTAAGGAAAGACTTCAATATTCAACTAAAGACTAATTGTCTCTGATTTGATGGCATATTCGTCCAAATTCGTAACAAGTGGACTTTTGGTTTTTGTTGGGAATTGGGATATTACTTCAACAAATAACGCGGAAGTTACGTGCCACTCAAATAATGAAACTAAAATGATAAATATAAAGTTTTTAAATGGAAAATTGGGGATAAGACCCTGCCCCACCCTTTTTTTTAATAAAAAAAAGATTGAGGAGATGACGCCCGATAAAAAAATATGTTTGGACTCAGATGCGATAAGAATAAATTCTATTATACTTTACTCGATTAATTCTATGAAATTTGTGATCGAATTTAAATATTGTTTTTGTAATAGTATATTTTATTTATACACACATTATGTATATTAATCGATATTTAAAATTAAAAGAAAAATAATTAACATACACCGTTATTATGGGACCAGTCTAATGGGTGGTACTACTACTACCACCCCTAGTAATAGGCATTTGAACTTACAGGACGTAACTAAGTTGATTTTTTATGGGCATATTTATTTCAAGGTCCAAAGTTTAATTCTCTCACAATCTATAATGTGGAGGTTTTATTCTTAAATTCACTATGAGTTTTGAGGGTGGGTCTCTTATAAATTATGAGAGACACATCTTTTTCTTAACGGATGATGAATATTTAATTTACAATCTTTCAATTGTTTTCGTCCGTCTGACCAGAATATGGGAATCATAAGGTGAAAGATTCAACCATTTGCTCCGAAGTATTTGAGAAACAATGTGATTTGGGCAATGTTTTCAAAAGCGGACCGGACCGGCCGGTCCGACCGGGGACCGGTGCCTGGTCCGGTCCGAACTAACCTATAAAACCAGTGGTGACCGGACCAGTACTGAACCAGGAAAACCGGTCGGTTAACCGCCGATTTTGACCTCGCGAACCGGACCGGACCGGCGGTTTGGTTAATATGCAGTTTTTTTTTTTTTTAATTTCAATTGTCAAACACGTTTCTTATCGTCAAATACGTTTTCTCAAATACTCTTCAGCCTTTCTCTTGGACATATTATTGTCGAAAATCAATCTAAACCTTCCAAAAAATAATAAGGGGCAATTAATAAAGAGGACCAAATATGTTCAAAAGTTATCCTAAACCCCCTAATTTGAAAAAAGTATGTTTTACATCACCAATATACATCTTATTTTTTGTAAACCCCCCAAAGCCCTAAAAAGTCTGTTTTACCCTTATTTTTTTACTACAACCACACCATTTTCACTCCTTCCAATCTCAGATCTCTTTATCATCTCCCTTTTTATTTCTCCATTTTCTTTACTCATCGATTTTGGAATCCGACCATCAGTGGCAACCAGCTCAACTCATCGTCGTTGGAGAAGAAAAAGAAGAAGTCGATACATTTAAGTTTAATTTCAGGTATTTTTATAACCTTTCTAATTCGAAATTTTTGGGTTCAAATTTGTAAAAATTTCTGTAAAATTGAGAATTCTACATATATGTCAATAAATTTCTGCAAATTTGATTTCTTCATGTATTTTTGTGAATATCCGAAGATATTTTTTTGGTAGCTAAGAGATTTGAGATTTCTGTATATATGTGTGAAGAAATTTTTGTGATTTGTGATTTTTGCGATTTGAAATTTCTGCATATATCGCAATAGACTTGATATGTACTACTAAATTTGCAATTATTTTTAGTTGGGTAATCTGGTGTTGAATCTAAAGTTATTATCTGTTTTAAGTATTTTAGTTGGTTTGAACAATTACCCTATCCAATTTGAGATTTCTAAAATTTCGGTATATATTTGTATATATTTCTGCATAATCTGACTTTGAGATTTCTACATATACGTAAAATCACACAGTGTATGTAGAGATATATACAAATATATATATTTGAGATATTTGATATATATATGAATATATTTTTGTATAAACTAATTTATATATATTTCAGCATCTGTATACATCTAAATATATCTCTACATAAACTGATTCTGGGATTTCTGCATATATCTAAATATTTTTTTTGTATAAATTGACTGATGATTTGCTGTTGTATTTGTTCTCATAAATAAATTATAATCACCTATTGTAATGATTTGTTTTCTTACAGAAAATTGAAGAGTGATCGAGCTTCTGGATGATGCATGACCAGTAAAAGTTTAAAAATGCGTAATTAAAGGCAGGCTTTGTCCAGTGAAATCTTAAATATGCGTAATTAAAGTCAGACTTTGTCCAGTGAAAGTTTAAAAATGCGTAATTAAAGGCAAACTTTGTCCAGTGAAAGGTTAAAAATGCGTAATTAAATGCAGACTTTGTCCAGTGAAATCTTAAAAATGGGTAATTAAAGGCAGATTTTGTCCAGTGAAAGGTTAAAAATGCGTAATTAAGTGCAGGTTTTGTCCAGTGAAATCTTAAAAATGCGTAATTAAAGGCAGACTTTGCCCAGTGAAAGGTTAAAAATGAGTAATTAAAGGCAGACTTTGTCCAGTGAAAGCTTAAAAATGCATAATTTGTTGGAAAACACGAATCAGAAAGCAGCGGAATTTAAAAAAAAATTCCAACAAAAAGGATCTTGGACTCGCAATCCTGTATCCAAATTCGTAGAGATAGAAAACTTACTTTTCTTTTATTCTTTCTTGAAGCGTTTCAAGCCACCCAAGAACGCTCTTCTCGCGGCTTGATCCCCTCTCCTTTGGTAAAGCTCGAATCTTCAAACTTCTAACTTGAAGTCTCTAGAGAAAGTCCACCAACTTGATCACAATCTAACTAGTAAGGATGCTAGTTCTCTAGTTAGTGTTTAGGCTTAACCTAGGGTTTTATTTAATCTTGGAGAAAGGAAGGTGTTCAACACATGAACCAAAAGAATTGCCAATTAGCTCTAAAGGGGAGCATGAGCTCCCCTATATATAGGAAAGGGAGAGGGGCGCCAATCCTATTCCTTGTTGGGCAAGGATTTGGTCCATCTCTCTCCTATTACTTGATCATCAAGTAATTTCCAACTTTGACTTTGAATTCTAATTCAAATCAACTTTCAAGAGAGCTAAAATATCCAAACTATTTTTGGATAATTTTATACTTTATTTATTTAAAATAAATAACTTATTTTATCTAATTAATTAATTCATAATTAATTAACTAGATTATTTTTCTCCAAAATTAGACTTTCCTTTTAATTCAAAATTAAACCAAAGTTTATTAAATAATTAACACATTTAATTATTTAATATATATATATATACAATATATATATTCACACGTGTGGGACACGTGTCACAAGGACACGTGTCACTCACGTGACCCACACGTGTGGTTTCACACGTGTGGAACCCTCTAGGCCCGATTAACTCGTTTAATCATTTTTAAGCCTCAACTCATGTAACCAAGTTGTTGTGTGTGACCCTCTAGGTTCTCAATTCAATTAGCAGTGACACTAATTAATTAATCAGTCCACAGATTAAACGACCATAGTCTAGCAACAGGTGTTTAACCCCTAGCTGAATTGGAATGTTCGGATTCGACAGAACCTTTAAGTCATCGATTCATGTGAGATACAATCCTCCTACTTACTATCTCTCAACCAAGATCTAGGGTAAGGGAATAATCAGAACCCTAATAATCCGATCTTAAAGCTAAGTACATTTCATATCCATTTGATCTCAATCCAAGAAACCCTTTTCTTGATGTCTTGATCCACTGCCTTGGCCAAGGACTCCATATGGCATATGAATGACTTACACAATAAGAGATCACCTTGCAAATGCAAGTGTAGGTCCTTTCTTGATTCTCATTCACTTTCATGAATCACTTGTGCAGCCCCAGCATAAGCCTTGAATCAGCTGTCTAAGGCGACACCCTTTAAAGCTTATACCTAAGACTACAGAGTTAACTCATAAAGTGACAAGGAACCTCAAGTCTAAGGATCAATTAATCACATCAATGACTCGTGAGATATTTCCTAATCTGGAAGTTTCCATTTCCTGAAATAGAAACTTCCTTTCCCATTTAGGAATGTTCTCACACGGGGCACCTCAGTGAACTTACTTATTAAAGTAAGCACCCTCATGTATCACGCACGTATCAACTATACACTTTGCACCTCCATGAAACAAGGTGGTCCTTCTTAAGGGCGTGATCCCACAAGCAAGCCTTAGAGGAGTCAGGTTGACACTCTCACTGTCTGTAGGACTCATCGGCTTGGAGTAATTTACTAATCATGACTTATGTGATATAGGGCTCGTTTCATGAACCATTTCACCTAAATGGTAGAGTCCTAAAGTCATCAGGATTAGGGGAGTTCTCATACATGCACAGATAAAGTAAACGCATACCAAACAAGAGCATATAAAGAAGTGTTGCCTCAATTCGTTATTTCATTCAAAGATTGTCTGTGATTACAATAAGGAAAAGCACAAAGCGGATATACAATCGGCTTTCTAGGGCACTATTCCTAACATAATTAAAGTCAGATTTTGTCCAGTGAAATGTTAAAAATGCGTAATTAAAGGAAGATTTTGTCCAGTGCAACGTTAAAAATGCGTAATTAAAGGCAGACTTTGTCGAGTGAAACGTTAAAAATGCGTAATTAAAGGCAGACTTTGTCTAGTGCAACGTTAAAAATGCGTAATTAAATACGGACTTTGTCGAGTGAAAAATAAAAAATACATAATTAAAGGCAGATTTTGTCCAGTAAAACATAAAAAATACGTAATTAAGGGTAGACTTTGTCGAGTGAAACGTTAAAAATGCGTAACTAAAGGCAGACTTTGTCAAGTGAAACGTTAAAAATGCGTAATTAAAGGAAGGCTTTGTCCAGTGAAAGGTTAAAAATGCGTAATTAAAGACAGGATTTGTCCAGTGAAACGTTAAACATGCGTAATTAAATACAGACTTTGTCGAGTGAAACGTTAAAAATACATAATTAAAGACAGACTTTGTCCAGTAAAACGTTAAAAATGTGTAATTAAAGGCAGACATTGTCTAGTGAGACGTTAAAAATACGTAATTAAAGGCAGTTTTTATCCAATGAAACATTAAAAATGCGTAATTAAAGGCAGACTTTGTCCAGTGAAAGGTTAAAAATGCGTAATTAAAGACAGTCTTTGTCCAGTTAAACATTAAAAATGCGTAATTAAAGGCAGATTTTGTCTAGTGAAAGGTTAAAAATACGTAATTAAAGACAGGTGTTGTCCAGTAAAACGTAAAAAATACGTAATTAAAGGTAGATTTTGTCGAGTGAAACGTTAAAAATGCATAATTAAAGGCAGACTTTGCCAAGTGAAACGTTAAAAATGCGTAATTAAAGGAAGACTTTGTCCAGTGAAAGGTCAAAAATGCTTAATTAAAGACAAGATTTGTCCAGTGAAACGTTAAAAATGCGTAATTAAATGCAGACTTTGTCGAGTGAAACGTTAAAAATACGTAATCAAATGCAGACTTTGTCCAGTAAAACGTTAAAAATGTGTAATTAAATGCAGACTTTGTCGAGTGAAACATTAAAAATACGTAATTAAAGGCAGACTTTGTCTAGTAAAACGTTAAAAATGTGTAATTAAAGGCAGGCATTGTCTAGTGAGACGTTAAATGCGTAATTAAAGGCAGTGTTTGTCCAGTGAAACATTAAAAATGCGTAATTAAAGGTAGATTTTGTCTAGTGAAAGGTTAAAAATGCGTAATTAAAGACAGGCTTTGTCTAGTAAAACGTTAAAAATGCGTAATTAAATGCAGACTTTGTGGTCATTATTCAATAAATCTTGAGTATCATTATTGTAATGTTGTGGTTAAAGGCAGACTTTGTCCAGTGAAACGTTAAATCTTCAGTATCATAATGTTATTGAATCTTGACCACAACATTACAATAATGATTCAATAAATCTTGAGTATCATTATTGTAATGTTGTGGTCATGATTCAATAAATCTTGAGTATCGTTATTGGAATGTTGTCATGTTGTGGTCATGATTCAATAAATCTTGAGTCTCATTATTGTAATGTTGTGGTTAAGATTCAATAACATTGTGGAATAACATAAGTGTCCACAACATATAACTCAATATTGAGTATCATTGTTTATACGTAATTAAGATTCACAACATGTAATGGTAACTTTTTAACGTTTCACTGGACAAAGTTTGTCTTTAATTACGCATTTTTAACGTTTCACTAGACAAAGTCTGCATTTAATTACGCATTTTTAACGTTTCACTAGACAAAGTCTGTATTTAATTACGCATTTTTTACGTTTCACTGGATAAAGTCTGCTTTTAATTACGCATTTTTAAAGTTTCACTAGACTAAGTCTGCATTTAATTACGCATTTTTTACGTTTTACTGGACAAAGTCTGCCTGTAATTACGCATTTTTAAGCTTTCACTGGACAAAGTCTGCCTTTAATTACGCATTTTTAACGTTTCATCGGACAAAGTCTGCCTTTAATTACGGATTTTTAACGTTTCACTCGACAAAATCTGCATTTAATGACGCATTTTTAACGTTGCACTGGAAAATGCCTTTAATTACGCATTTTTAACGTTTCACTTGACAAAGTCTGCTTTTAATTACGCTATTTTAACGTTTCACTGGACAAAGTCTGCATTTAATTATGCATTTTTTACGTTTTACTGTACAAAATCTGTCTTTAATTACGTATTTTTAACCTTTCACTGGACAAAGTCTGGCTTTAATTATGCTTTTTTAACGTTTCACTAGACAAAGTCTGCCTTTAATTACGCATTGTTAACGTTTCACTCGACAAAGTTTGTATTTAATTATGCATTTTTAACGTTGCACTGGACAAAATCTGTCTTTAATTACGTTTTTTTAACGTTTCACTCGACAAAGTCTGCCTTTAATTATGCATTTTTAACCTTTCACTGGACAAAGTCTGGCTTTAATTATGCTTTTTTAACGTTTCACTAGACAAAGTCTGCCTTTAATTACGCATTGTTAACGTTTCACTCGACAAAGTTTGTATTTAATTATGCATTTTTAACGTTGCACTGGACAAAGTCTGTCTTTAATTACGTTTTTTTAACGTTTCACTCGACAAAGTCTGCCTTTAATTACGCATTTTTAACCTTTTACTGCACAAAGTTTGTCTTTTATTATGCATTTTTAACCTTTCACTGGACAAAGTCTGCATTTAGTTACGCATTTTTAACCTTTCAATAGACAAAGTTTGCCTTTAATTACGCATTTTTAAACTTTCACTGGACAAATCCTGCCTTTAATTACGCATTTTTAAACTTTTACTGGACAAAGCCTGCCTTTAATTATGCATTTTTAACTCATCACTCAACAAAGTCTGTTTTTAATTAAGAATATTTAACCCATTACTCTACAAAGTATGCTTTTAATTACGAATATTTAACCTATCACTCAACAAAGTTTTCTTTTAATTATGAATATTTAACCATCACTCTACAAAGTTTGCTTTTAATTACGAATATTTAACCCATCATTATACAACCAGAATCGAAGAAAATAAAACATAAATATCAAACTAAAATACTGTAATTCAAAAACGGATTGTGTAACTTGGTTCATCATCATAAAATGGTCTTGCATTCTCCAAAACCTTGATCACTCTTCAGTTTTCTGTGAGAAAACAAATCATTACAGATTACAATTTATTTATGAAAAAAAATACAGCAGCAGATAATCAGTCAGTTTATAGAAAAATATATTCAGATATATGCAGAAATTTCATAATTAGTTTGTTCAGAGATATATTTAGATATATACAGAAATCTTACAGTAAGTTTATGCAGAAATATATACAGATTAGTTTATACAAACATATATTCAGATATATATATTTGTATATATCTCAAATATCTCAAATATATATTTGTATATATCTCTGCATAAACTGACTGTGGGATTTTACGTATATGTAGAAATCTCATATTCAGTTTATACAGAAATATATACAGATATATGCAGAAATATCATAAATATCAAATAATTGTTTTACAAAAATCTTAAATATCAAATTTCAAGCAAAATTCTCTTTAGATATATGAGAAATTTCAAATCACATAACAAAAAACTCAAATAAATTAGCGGTATAATTGATAAAATGCCCAAAACACAGGTAATGGATAGAGTCATTGTTTAACAAACCAGCTAAAATACTCAAAACAGTTAATAATTTTAGATTCAATATCAGATTACCCAACCAAAAACAATTGTAAATTTAGTAGCACACATCAAATCTGTTGAGATATATGCTGAAATTCCCAAACCGTAAAAATTTTCAGATATATGCAAAAATTACAAATCGCAAAAATTTCTTCACATATATACAAGAAATCTCAAAGTCTCTTTGGATATTCACAAAAATATATGGAGAATCTCAAATCTCATAGCAAACAAAATTCTTTTAAGTATATATAAAAATTTCAAATAGTATATATTCAGAAATCTCCAATTTGTAGAAATTTATTCACATATATATAAAAATCTCAAATTTGCATAAATTTATCAACAAATTTGAACTTAAAAATATCGAATCAGAATGGTTACAGAAAATACCTGAAATTAATTTTGGTATGGTGGAAGACGCAAAGACTTCTTCTTGTTCTCTCATCTTCTTCTTCAACAACGCAGGTACGCTCGTCTGGCGCAACGATTTCTTCCTCTTCTCTCATTTTCTTCTTCTTCAACATTAGATTTCGATCTAAACTCCATTGGTACAGAGGTTGGGGAAGTAAGAGAGAACGATGAAGATAGGATATGACTTGTTATTTTTCTAATTTATCATGGGTATTTTAGTAATTTTACGTGTTTTCGGGTGGGTTTAGTAAAAAGATGTTGTGTATTGGGGATCTAAAATAGGCGAATTTCAAATCAGGGGGTTTAGCAAAAGTCCTGAACCTTATCAGGGAGTGTTTATTAATTCTCCGAAATAAAAATTACCATTCTTGAACCCTAAGTCCCTAACCCCATGGTGCAGTCATCACCATCGCATCGGTCTTGAGCAGCCGTCGCCGCTGCGAAGCCACCGCATCGAGTCGCCCCCAGCAACATCTCCGTCCACCATCATCGTGCAGCAAACGACAACTCTTATTGGTGAATCATGAGTGTCTACAATGTTCTCTTTTTCTTTTTTCGCGCAGCAAACGACAAGTCGGCAACTGATATTTTTCTGATGATATCGTCGGACTTTTGGTATTAAAATTAATTGATTCACTTAGCTATTTATGGTTGCGGTTGGAGAAGAGTAATTTTCTGCCCAATTTTACCCTATCTTGATTTAATGGATAAAATTCCACACTACGGTGTGAAAATGAAAGCTATGAGTTTGGAGATTTCTATTCAAGATCCTATGTGTTGATTTGCTGAAAATTGATTTTTGAGAACTTAGTGCTGACTGCTGAGATGATTCGCTGTTGTATATTTGCTAAAAATTGATTCTTGAGAACTATATTGTATATTTTATTTTTAATTTTAGCATATTATCTCTCTCTATATATATATTATTACATATTATTTATAGATATATATATTATTAAAAATAATATATTTATTTATTACGTTATATCGGTTCGACCGGTTGAATCGATCCGATCGATGATCAATAAGGCTGTCGCTTTGATCTCCGGTCCGCTCTTGAAAACATTGGATTTGGGCAATAGGCCTTTTTGACTTGTGTTGCAGACTTGCAGGCTGCAGCCTATTAAATTTAATAAACGGGTTACTCAATTAGTTTGTGGCATCTGATGTGTAATGTAGGTGACAAAAAGCATTGACCGCGTCCACCCTTTTGTTGGTTGTTGCCACTTGCCATCTTCCTCTGCTCACTTGTTTTTTCTTCTAACTTTTTCCGTCTATTCATATTTCTTAAAATTTATGGTTTTATTGTGTGGGATTTCTATTATGTAACAACTTTTTATGTATGATTTATGCGTGTATTATCATTATTATTTTCATATTATCGTATTTGTATCCTTTCATCTTAGGCAGACGTATGAATCTCCGGCAATCCTCGATAATGAGTTCCATGGGATGATTCTCCACCTTCAAGTTCTTGACTAACTTAATAGTCACTTTCGAGTTGCACTCCACCTCTATTTTTGGAAATCTCATGTCCCAAGCTTATCTCAAACCTTCCCAAACCCCTAAGAATTCAGCCATGGTAATCAATGCATCCCCTAATTTCGTAGTGAACCCCAGTAACCACCTTCCTTCTTCATCACCTATAACACCCTCGTGAACCGATAGCTATACACACTGCCATCCGTCTCAAGTTTAACCCATCTTTAAGATAGGATTTAGTTTGAATTCTTATAAATGTGATAAAGGATCCAATAATCCATCCATGATCCAACGAATAGCAAGAAAAAGAAAACTTGGGCAGTAGTGATTATAATTTATAGGCATGGACCATGAAGTATTGTCTGGGCTAACATGAAAATGAAAGTATTATATGATCCAGGGCCAATAGAGAAGCCCATACCAGGATTTCTCCAAGTTGAAACTAAAAGAATTATATTAATGTAGGACTATATTAACGGGTCAAATTTTAATCCGAATTTTAGCATGCATAATCAATAAAATATTGGGTAGGTTATGTTCTATTTTATATATATGTGTAGACGAATTAATTTTCGTCGAATTAAAATGTGATACGTGTAAAATTAAATATTAATTATCAAATTTAATTCATGCTATTTCTATATTTTTTGGATAATTATTAAATCAATATCCATAAAATATTTAAATAGTTGTTTTAATTGATAATTTTAATATTTATTTTATCATCAAATCAAGTATCAACATGTGTCAAAATTGAAGTGTTCCGGCGAATCAAATCAAGCCTTGCAGCTCAGTTGGTTATGACCAATCAAATGATGACACGTGACATGTCTCAACACGTGGACCAATCAAGTCAAAACTTATGTCATTTATTTATTTTCTTTAATATAAATTCATATTAAAGGGATAAATAAATAAATACATTTGATATTATCCTTTAATAAATAAATGAAGAGATAATTATCAAAATATTCAACCCTACACCTATAAATAGGGGTCATGGGTAACACTTCAAACATATTGACTTCGATCAACGGACTTCAAGACTTCGACTTCGACACGGACATCAAAGGAGTCTTCACGCCATCAAGTGTACATACGTGCGCGAGTCTTTTTCAAGTCATCAAGTCTTCGTCAAAGTCTTCTTCTTGTCGTCTTCAAGTCTTCTAGATATTCAAGCCCCGCTGCTACAACAAACTACAACTACAGTTTCATCAAGGCTGGAGGTAAATCACGTGATTTCTCCGTCAAATTCGGCAAAGAGTCACGCCTATGTGTTCGAGAATAAGCTTCATGCCCTCGAATGCGAAGTTGAAGAGGAGAATCAGAGGAATAGACTTTATAGGATTTATTCCTTTAAATTTGAATTCTTTAAATTTTCATATATTTATTGTTCATATCATATTTTGTCTTGTAATATTATTTTGCAGACAATATAAAATTTGTTGTGAACAATATGTATCCTTAATTCAAAGTGATTTGTAATATATAGATGGAATATGGGATTCATAATTTAATACTGTAAATTATAGCTATTTTATATCCTTGAATAATATTAATTTACTTAGTAGTCAATTCTTCATTGTCTGAGTTTAAATCGATGGAGCTTATTATTTGTTTTTTGTGCACTTAGAGAACAATTCAATCATTTTTGTCTTTGACATACTCCTGTAATTTTAATTATTTTATTTCTAAGATGACATGACAAAATACAAATAGCCTATGCAAAGCGCCGAAATTTGTTTTAATAACCTAAATTGGGCATTCATTATTTCTTAATACTAGTAATTCCGCATATATGTGTGCAAAGAAAAACTATTATTATTAAAATATACTAAATTAAATTATTTATCTTAATGTAAATTTAATAATTGTATAGTAATAAGAAATAGTTAAAATATAAACTCAAAAAAATAAAAACTAGAAAAATAGGAATAAAAGTGGGGTGAGAGAAAAGTAGAAATAATAGATCAATCAATTTGTTCCGCATAGAATTGAGAAAAATAAATTAATTAAATAAAAAAGAATTATAGACCAAGTCCAAGAGACAAATAAATTAATTAAATAAAAAAGAATTAGAGACCAAGTTTAAGAGACCAGCTTTGCCTCTCACGTTTAATAATAGAGTATAGATTACACATCACATAAAACAATAATTTAAGTTTGAATTTAATTTAATGGAAAGAAATAATGTTTGTATATTTATTGTGGTTGGTTAATATAAAGTTTCAACTAAAAAAAGTTCCCGAATCACACTTTTGATTTTAACTTGAGAAAAAGAATTGCTCCATGGTTAATATAAAGAATTACTCCATGTTACTCTTGATAAAATTGCACATAATAATGGGGCTATGCCATGATTATGTATAAAATTATGCAAGTTATATCCATTATCATACCTTTTGTTTTCCTATTTGTTGCTTATACAAATGTACATCAATGTTAAAATATCTCGGTAAGGCATAGTTTAATTAATTTTTGAGGGACAATTTGTTTCAAGATACTTTTGGTGGTGAGTAATCTGAAGTGATGCTTGTGGGTTTATGCAATACTAAATTAAGAAATAAAGATGGAAAATTATATTAATAATAGAGAATGATTACAAGGTAAATGAGATTACAATGAATGATAATTATAAACAATAATAAAATTAAAGATGCGAGGAGCCGTTGAATGGCAAGGTTGATGATAAGATCGCTTGCTAAGAATTCCCCTTCTTCAGAGAATTAGAATGCAGAATATCGTAAGAATATGAGAGCTGATAATTGTCAAAAGTTGGAGAAATGGGGTTGCTAGGACTCCTTTTATAGTTTGGAAGAGGGGAAGGTTGTGACTGGATAGGTAGTATCTAGATAGATGAGAAGTGGAGAGTTTGGAAGTTATGGGGCTCCTCTTTTCCTGGGAGTTAGTTGCTCAAAATTTGAACGTGGGGGACTTAGTCTCCCTGCCCCAGTTGTTGAGTGACTTCCGCCTTTTTAGGACAGGCTGTTAAGGCTTCTTTTTTTAACCTTTCGGGTCCTCTCATCAGGCCTGATGGGCAGCCCGTTCAACCAGCTGCTAAATCCAGTAACCAACCCCGTTAAACCACCTGCTAGCTGACCTCCACGATGGGCTGCTGTGTCGAACATGTTGGGCCACCCGTTTGGGCCTGGATGTAATATTTTCTCCTAGTATCATCAAGTATATTATTTATCATGGTATTAGAGTAGGTTCGATTCTAGGTCTGTTTTTTTATCCCGTTAGTCGCTAGATATTTCAATTCTTGGCGATGTATTTACACTCCAATTTGTCTCGCATTCAGCGGCACTGGGCGTGAGGAGAGTGTCTCAAATATCCCACATCGTAATCAAAGCTGACAATCCTCCCCTCAACAATTAACTTTTGGGGATAAATAAAACCAAACACATTATTCATCATTCTTGAACCTACTATTGACTCCTAAGATTTAACGAGCTGCTTAGTACTTGGTATACTTCCTCTTAATTGCTTCGTCGAATTAGAGGTGTAAGGACATTTCGGGTTGGAAATTCAATATTTTCATGGGAAGAAAGTTAAAGGTGAAATTTTACTTTTAATGCACTGTTCATCCGAATAGTGTAAAAATGGTGTATTTTTTGGAGATAGTCTATCTTTGGTGTAAAACGCGTATGCCAAAAACGTCTTTGAAGACGTCTTTGTGAAAAATGTCTTCATCGCATTTTCCGTTGACCAAACTTCAGTGTACGACTGACAAAAAACTGATGAAGACGTTTTCCAGAAAAACGTCTTTAAAGATGTTTTCTAGAAAAACGTCTTCAATTAAATACGTCTTTCTGGAAAACTACCAGAAATGCTGAAGACGTCTTCAATTAAAGATGTCTTTTCTGGAAAACGTCATATTGATTATGTGTGTGCTAAAAAATAAAATATTATCATTAAAATTAAATCTGTTATATTAATAAAAACTAAATAATTACTAAATCAGGAAATTCCTGAAAACTCCCCAAATGATAAGTCCAATTCCTTTTAGCTCCCCATTTTCAAAAATGATGTATTAAAACTCAAGAATCGCATATCTAAAATCCCAAATGATGTATTTGAAATACAAGGAAAAAATCATGTATCTAAATCCCAGAATCGCGTATCTAAATCCCAGAATCGCGTATCTAAAATCCCAAATGATGTATTTGAAAATGGGGAGCTAAAAGGAAGTTTTCAAACCCATGGGGAGTTTTCAAAAATTGTCCGTTACTAAATTATAATTATTATCGTAAAAGGAAAAAAATAATAAGAATATGTAAAAATTAGTAAAAAGAAAAAAATATTAATAACTATTGGATAATCTATTAGTAATTTTTTTTTCTTTTAATCTTGATAATACCAGATAAAAATGCTTCAGATTTTGTTACTATTCTGTAATGCATTCTTATATGGTATTATCAAGATTAAAAGAAAAAAAAATTACTAATAGATTATCTAATAGTTATTAATATTTTTTTTTCTTTTTAATAATTTTTAAATATTCTTATTATTTTTTTTCCTTTTACGAACAAGATATTATTAAATTTATTTATTATAGTTTAGTAATTATTTAATTTTTATTAATATAAAAGTTTTAATTTTAATAATAATATTTTATTTTTTAGCACACATATTATCTATACTAGAAAGTAAATTAAAAACTGTTTCGGTTTCTAGGACTCTTCATTTCTTTTTTTTTTCTATTATTATTTTATCAACTAATCATGTTATTTTTTATTTATCTCGTAACACATTTTCTGGGATCTCTCACCTCATTCCAACTTTTCTATTATATTTTTATCCGGTATTATCAAGATTAAAAGAAAAAAAATTACTAATAGATTATCCAATAGTTATTAATATTTTCTTCTTTTTAATAATTTTTACATATTCTTATTATTTTTTTCCTTTTACGAACAAGATATTATTAAATTTATTTATTATAATTTAGTAATTATTTAGTTTTTATTAATATAAAATTTTTAATTTTAATAATAATATTTTATTTTTTAGCACACATATTATCTATACGAGAGAGTAAAGTAAAAACTGTTTCGGTTTCTAGGACTCTTCATTTCTTTTTTTTCTATTATTATTTTTTCAACTAATCATACAACGTGTTATTTTTTTATTTATCTCCTAACACATTTTCTGGGATCTCTCAACTCATTCCAACTTTTGTATTATATTTTTATTTGGTATTATCAAGATTAAAAGAAAAAAAAATTACTAATAGATTATCCAATAGTTATTAATATTTTTTTCTTTTTAATAATTTTTACATATTCTTATTATTATTTTTCCTTTTACGAACAAGATATTATTAAATTTATTTATTATAATTTAGTAATTATTTAGTTTTTATTAATATAAAAGATTTAATTTTAATAATAATATTTTATTTTTTAGCACACACATTATCTATACGAAAGAAGTTTTTAATTGAAGACGTCTTCAGCATTTCTGGTAGTTTTCCATCTTTAATTGAAGACGTTTTTCTGGAAAACGTCTTCATCAGCTTTTTGTCAGTCGTACACTGAAGTTTGGTCAACAGAAAATGCGATGAAAGACGTTTTTCACAAAGACATCTTCAAAGACGTTTTTGGCATACGCGTTTTACATTAAAGCTAGACTATCTCCTAAAAATATATCATTTTTATACTATTCGGATGAACAATGCACCAAAATAAAATTTCACCAAAGTTAAAATTTAGATATTTGTGTAATTGTGTGTGTGTCGCTCTCTCCCTCTCCAGGAGCCCACATGCCCCTTCTCCTTCTCCCATTTGGTTAAAATAAATAAATTGATAATTTATTTCCTTTTGCCTTTTCTTGATAAATAATAAATAATAATTAGATAATTTACAAATGAAATGTGGTGGTGGTCTACACTCTACAGTCCACACACCGTACAATTTGCCCTTTCGGCATAAAGGAAAACACAAATAACCAAATTACAGTCCCACCCCATATATTCTTATTAATTTCATATTCGCCCCTATTTTCATTCCCAGAGTTGCCCAACTCCGCAAGTCACACGTCTTTCCAATCCTGCCACTTGACTCCTGCCCTCAGTTTTATATATCAGTTACCACTTACCCGCAGTCAGAGAGAGAGAGAAGGCCGAAGGGTTTGAACTTTGAAGTACTGTAGTCATTTCTTTGCTTGTTCTTCAATCTGAAATTCGTTCTGCTACTCAGATCCACTTGGATTTACTGCACCTGATCTCGCATGGCGATCAACGACAACAACGCTTACTACGAAGGCGAAGGGAATGGGGTTTTGGATGGCGGAAAGCGGCCGAAGACTAAGATCGTGTGTACGCTTGGACCGGCGTCGAGGTCGGTGCCGATGGTGGAGAAGCTACTCAGGGCGGGGATGAACGTCGCGAGGTTCAATTTCTCGCATGGATCGCATGAGTACCATCAGGAGACGCTCGATAACCTGCGCAAGGGTATGGAGAACACCGGCATCCTCTGCGCCGTCATGCTTGACACTAAGGTTTTTCCTGTCTCGATCTATCGCCTTGAATGTTTCCCGTGTTTGGTTTGAATTCAGTTCGCTTGTAGTGGTTTTTTGCTTTTGACTTGCTGCTTTTCATTTCGTCACTGCTCTGTTTTTGTCTCTGTCTCTTTACTCTTTGGTTTTATTATGTCTTTTGTTCTCTTTGAGCGAGGATTTAAGCATTTTCCTCTTCCCCTTTATCTGTTTCTCGGCGAATTTCAGAGGTTCACTTTCCTGGGCACCTAAGCGGCTGCTTATACATTTAGGGCTATTTGGCCCATCGTTTTCAAGTAATTATTTACTCTATACACAAACAGGATATCGTTTTACCCTCGATTTGTTGTTTTTCAAACAATTTCTGCTGAAACCCCCAATTTTGAGAACAAGTTTTGAGGATGTAATCAAGAAAAAATCTATGTTTCTGTAACCCCAATTTTGAGAACAAGTTTAAGGTTGTAATCAGGAACAAATCTATGTTTCTCCAACTTGAAAGTAAAATATACCACGAACAGTAAAATTTCCTTATATTAAGGAAGAAGAAATTAGGTTTACCTTCCTCCTGCTCCGGCTAGTTTCAGGCTACTTGGGGAAGATCCAGTGTTGGTAATTGTCTGGGGAGGAGACCTATCTTTCCCTTCTATTTTGTCGATTGGCTTTTCTTGCTACCTGATATTTCATATTTGAACTAGGTGTTAGCAGTATGCCTTGTTCTTTTTTTTTTTTTTTTTTTGGTCCAGAAAATAAGGGGGACCGAATTGGATCGGGGGTTAGTATGCCTTGTTCTGGTGAGGGGATATTGTAAATGGTGAATTGTTTGTTCTATTCCTTATTATATACTTGTAAATCCGATTCTAGACATCCAAATACGTATAATGTGAATGGGGTGATTATATTGGTGAATTATGAAGTTTATGGCGTTGTTTTATTTGATTTAAGTGGTTTTAATTTCTGAAATCCAGCTCAGATTTGCTAGTTGACTCTGGGAATGGAAATGTGAAAAAAATTGCATCTATATGTTCTCAAAGGCATTATTTTTCACATTTTCAGAATTTAGAATTCTATGTTAGTAAAGATTTAAAACATTGCGAACCACACTTTACTGTCTCATTTTCCCGCAATGCATTGCTTGCAATCACTTGAAGTAGAAACCTGATGGACGGAATTAGAAATAGAGTCTGAATGGAAAATTCTGAATCTCGTGGTCTTTGTTTAATTTAAATTAAATACTAGTATGAAGAAATGAAATTAATGTATATTGATTAAATGCCTACTTCCAGTTATACTTCCACAAGCTTTTCATCAATCTGTTCTCTTACAAAATGTGGAAACAAAGAATCATGATTGCAAGTATCTGTGCTTCCTCCCTGTTATTTAGGATATGATTATATCTATCAGTACTCTTTTGGTTTTTACCATTACCATCTTCAAACTTTGTACTTAAACATCACTTAGCATTCATGTCTTGCAAACGCAGGGTCCAGAAATTCGAACTGGGTTCTTGGAAGATGGCAAGCCTGTCCAACTGAAACAAGGCCAGGAGATCACAGTCTCAACTGACTACAGCATCAAGGGCAACAACAAGATGATCTGCATGAGCTACAAAAAGTTGGCCGAAGATGTAGAGCCTGGAATGGTCATACTCTGTGCTGATGGCACAATCTCTTTCACTGTTTTGTCCTGTGACAAAGAAAAAGGTTTAGTGCAGTGCCGCTGTGAAAACACTGCAGTTCTTGGTGAGAGAAAGAATGTCAACCTTCCAGGGGTCATTGTGGATCTCCCAACTTTGACAGAAAAAGATAAGGAAGATATCCTGAAGTGGGGTGTTCCCAATAAAATTGACATGATTGCTCTGTCTTTTGTTCGCAAAGGTTCTGACTTGGTTGAAGTTCGCAAGTTGTTGGGTGAACATTCCAAAAGCATCCTTCTCATGTCTAAGGTCTGCAACTGTTTGCTCCATCCATCAAACCTTTAGAACTTGAAATCTATAATATTAGCCAGAAAAATATGTTTTCACTCTATATACTTTACTGGATTGCATCTATATCCCTGTGTTTCGTATGATATCCTTTACATTAAAAAATGATTTGTCAAATAGTGAAAAAGCGAAAATTGTATGCTGAAGTTTGGTTGAAGAAATCTTCTAAGTTTGGTTCATAATGTTCCTCTCCTCATTGTTGGATAACCTATCTCGCTGTCTATAATTTATTTTAGGTTGTCGTTGCATTTGTGCAGGCATGTTTGTCTTTAGTGTTAATACTATTTCCTGTAATTACGTGAGCAAACCCATGCATTGATTCTTTTTTAGGCGTCTATATATGGGTGGGCAATCGATGCTTTTCCCCTTACATTGGCTGCTCTCTGCAGGTTGAAAATCAAGAAGGGGTGGCAAATTTTGACGATATTCTTGCGAATTCAGATGCCTTTATGGTGGCAAGAGGTGATTTAGGAATGGAAATCCCAATCGAGAAGATATTCTTGGCTCAGAAGGTGATGATCTACAAGTGCAACATCCAGGGAAAGCCAGTTGTCACAGCAACTCAGATGTTGGAGTCCATGATCAAGTCTCCAAGACCAACAAGGGCAGAAGCCACAGATGTTGCAAACGCTGTTCTTGATGGCACAGACTGTGTCATGCTCAGTGGTGAAACAGCTGCAGGAGCTTATCCCGACCTCGCAGTCCGCACCATGGCCAGAATTTGCTTAGAAGCCGAAAGCACAATCGATTATCCTGATGTTTTCAAAAGAATAATGTCAAATGCACCAGTCCCTATGAGCCCATTGGAGAGTCTTGCTTCTTCAGCAGTCCGAACAGCCAACTCTAGCAAAGCAGCTCTTATTTTGGTTTTAACTAGAGGAGGAAGTACTGCAAAGCTGGTGGCCAAGTACAGGCCAGGAATGCCCATACTGTCCGTTGTGGTTCCTGAAATTAAGACAGATTCGTTTGATTGGTTGTGCAGTGATGAGTCTCCTGCTAGGCATAGTCTTATTTTCAGGGGATTGGTTCCGGTACTGTGTGCAGGATCTGCTAGGGCTTCTCACGAGGAGTCAACTGAGGAAGCTTTGGAATTTGCTCTTCAGCATGCTAAGACTAAAGGGCTGTGCAAGGTGGGAGATGCTGTCGTGGCACTTCACCGTATCGGGACTGCGTCGATTATCAAGATTGTCAATGTGAAGTGATTGAAGATCACGATTTTCCCCCGATCTGGGGACGAACATCATAATTTTCGGTATGTTTTTTGTTTTTGTACGCTACTACTTTTTGGGTTTTAACCTTATTATGTTGTTCACCATAATTGTCAAGCATGCTACGCTGGACATGTGACACTTGTGATCTGTTGTGACTATTTGCCAGATATATTTATCAGCACCTCGTGGTTGCCGATTGATGATAATATGATATTACCTTAGTTCTAAGCTTCTAATAAGATTGAGATCATGGTCACGTTTAGCCATTTTTCATTTATTTTGTTCCATTATATCTATATTTTAGCTGCGCCATGATTGGTTTTACAAATATTGAAATATATATTTCAAGTGTGATGTATATTTTGAATAATTAGAAGCTCAATGTGCGTTGTGGCGTGTATCATAAACCTCTAAAATAAGCCTTTATAGATCTGGTAAGGAATATAAACTTTTGGAAGCCCCAAATGACTTTGGACTATAAATCAAAATGTCGCGAGATACACTATCACATACAGTGAAACTTCAAACGACTTCCTGAATAAATCAGACTTCCTAGGGTAATACTCGAAGAAACTCTTATGCTAAAAAATAAAAAGGGCTAATTCCAAATGCCCTTCTATTTTTAGGGCCTTTATTTCTTAATATTTGAATCAATGATTATTCTCCTAATCTTTTTAAAATGTAACACTTAATCCCGTTTGCGGTATCTGAAAACATATCTTGAGGACGTCCTAATGTGCTCATGGTATCATTATGAATATACAAACCAAAACTGTGAAAGCCCAGACAGAAATATACATATCCAGTTCAGATGTGATATGATTGCATCACAATGTCTAAAGACACGATCTAATAGATCGTTGTATCGAGTAGTTGGATCATAGTTTCTTACCATAAAAATGAAGTCCGAACAATTGTCGACCACCAGATCCGCTGGTCTACAATATTCACCCCGACCCACAAGCATAAATCCTCGGTGCGGAATTTAATCCCAAAGTACTCCAAAGACTCAAATAGAGTCAATCATGAAGGCCCAAGATCGACATTAGCAGCACTTAGGCCTTCATCGGCGGATTCATTAGCTGTTGATTCTTCTTAAAGGGATCCATGTCATTTCACTCCTTATTTTGGGAATTTTCTGTTCAAGTTTAATTTGATCATCGATTTTTTTTCTATCACGGTGATTCAAGAGTTAAGACCACAAAACCACTAGCATCGTGTTTTCCGTTTCATGACGAACAAAACCCATATCCCATTTGATCCTATTGGCCGTCAAAAGCATTGAAATTCGCTTGCAAAGTTTCGTCGGCCTTACATCATTTTGATTGGTGATTTTTCCTTTGTTGGTTGTCGAATTTTGATTTTGAAACTACCATTCTGTTCCTTGCGTTGAGATTTTTGATTTGATGTATAATATTAACTCATTTGAAATTTGATTTGCAGAAATTTGGTCTTATAAATCACGTCAAAAATTGAACGAAATATTCTCCACTAGAAAAAGGGGTTAAATATTACAATTTTACAAAGGTTAAGGATTAATCACACCGATTCAAAAATTAGGAAACAAAATGCATTAAGCCTTTAGGACAATAATGTTTGGAATTAGCCAAATAAAAAATAGAAACTATAATATAACTGCACATAATTTTGCAAATTTAATCTCTTCAAATTTAATTTGGTCGGCACAATTTGTATATCTTGTTCTCGGTTTCTGAAAATTTTAATGAATTACTAGTAGTTTGGGTTGCATGAATACGGATACAGACATGATAACACGGATACGATATGGATATAACGATACATATTTTTTTATGATTTTTTTACGTGAGAAATGTTGAACACGAAATCCAACACAACACGACACGATAAAATAAATTTTTAGAAGTATCGTGCATTAAAACTAGGAGTGAATGGTGCGCAAGAGATTACGTACTTGATACTACGAAAGGTGATATTGTCAAAGGCTTTCTCAGTATGTTAAGAAAACTGATCCTGCCAAGTGCTAAAAAGTCCATCTAGATGTGCTGAAACATTCCACAACAGCCTAAAATTGACCAAGCTCAGCAATATCATTAATAAAGAAGAGAGACACAATTAATTAAGTCTCTCATATAAAACTTACACGAAAGAACCAGAAAAACCAGAAGTTCTCCGCACATGAAACACAAACCTTTCATATTATTACAATTATGTATACGAACAGTAAACTATATACAAAGAGACTACCCAACACCCCAAGAACATATAAGCAGATATCAATAAACCCCCAACACCAACTTCAATCCCCATTAGAGGGCTCAGATGGGGATGTCAAGGACGAATTCCCATTACCAGATTGAGAACCAAACAGACTGCTGAAAGGCCAAATAAGAGGAACCGAAAACCGTCTCCCGTTTCCATTTCCGCCATTGTTATTACCACCTACTGCACCCTCTTGATTGTTGCCGTTATTCCTCAATCCCTCCGGATCAACCTTTGTTTCAATTTCCTCAGGGGGCAGCTGATGCCGACAAACGGGGCAAGAACTATGAAGCTCGAGCCACGGGACAATACAGTCGTTATGGAACTTATGTTTACAGGGCATTTCTCTGGCTTCGGCCCCAGCCTCAAAGTCATCCAAACAAACAGAGCATTGAAGAACAGAGTGCTCTGTTTCTTGAATCTTGACCACTGGCAAAGCTTCCACTGCATCCTTTCGGGCCGGTGGGGTCCCGTACCTGTTTGGATCATTCTCCGACAAATGCTGAAGCAATAAATCCAAACCAGGCCCCATGAAATAATCGCCTAAAGAACCGATAGGGCCGATGCGGTTGATATTATTGTTATTGTTATTGGATTCGGTGTCCGGAGAGCCCTGAACAATTATGGTTTGGTTGAAGGGATTGATCAGAATAACACGTTCTGCATTATCGGTATTGGGCTCTGAACCGCCTGATTCGGGCAACATTCCTGCCCGAATGCCCTGGAGGAGGTGGAGGATGGCAGCTGAGCTCCTCCTCCGCCTCCTCACTATGGACTCCAATTCTTGATCAAGATTTGCCTCACCATCATTACTATTATGTGGATTGTTATTGTCAATGTTGTTTTCATTATCATCATCTTCATTATCCTCGTTGTTGTTGGGCCTCAGGCGATGGTGGTGCCTCGGATTTCCCATCATCCCTAGCAAGATTGGGGCCCACAAGGAGAGGGCGCGGTCGGAATCAGACCCTCCGAGTGGAAAATCAAGAGTGGCATCATTGTCATTCCCAGGAGCTGCTGCAGCTGATGATGTCATCTCTTCAACAAAGCCGCTTTGGCAAATCGGGCATTTTATTGTTTCGATTTCCATTATCGGATTCACGGTTTGCGAACACATGTGACACCAATATCTTGATGCTTCGGCTTCCTCCATTTCAGCACCTGTTTACAGTAAACAAGATTCTCTTGTTAATGGGATCGCAATAGGAATTCTGGGAAAGAGTCCAAGCTTGTCAACGACCCCAAAAACTCTTATCTTCGCAAATCCTAACAAACAAATAAGTCAAAACCTCTATATTTAGATAGTTGGAAAGTAAAATGATTGCTAGCTTATGAACCAACAATTCGAAATCTGTATGGCAAAGAATCACGGAACGAAAAAGGTGGAGATGGAAGATCGAGATTCATTCAATCTTCATCACAACCTCCATGATTTTCGCAGAGCTCACATCCCTTTATCCTATTTTGAACAAGAATGAGAAAAGGGAAAAAGCAAACCGCCCTTGATCGTACCTTTGCAAGACTCCTAGAAAGAGAGAGATCACTTATGCTTGGAGTGGAGGAGATTAAACTAAACTTGCAGAAAAATTGGCAGATCCAGAAACAGAACCAGTGGCTGTGAATCGAGGAAAAGAATGAAAATCTTTTTGGGGTTATTATATACCTAAGGTGTTAATTAGAAGAAAATAATTAAATGGTAGGTAAGGGAATTAAATAAATCTGTGCGTGTTGTGTGTTCAAAACCTATGTATTCAATCAGAAGGATCTCGAAGGTTGCAGAACCCATCAAGAATTTTCGGTCAGTTTAACATTGTATGGCCGAAGCATAAACAAATACGCATCTCACATAGGTGTCGTTTTCGAATAGTTTGAATAAAGGCACAAGTTTTACCAAGCAAAATATAATCAACTACAACGTCATCATCATCATATACATTCAAAATCAAAGTCAGAAATGAAAAGGGTTTTCTGGGTTTTACCAGATTACCAAATTCTTTGAACGCCGCCAAAGGATTTCTTCTGAAATCTCAGTTTCTGGAAAAGACACCAAACTGTTTTGTGGGTTCTCTTCGTTTCAGAATTTGAATTTGAATTTGAATTTTGATTCTTCTCCACTTTTACTGGTGATAAGGAGCAACAATCAAAGCCAACGAGACTGATTTACAGCAAATTATGATTATGGTAAAATGAAAAATTGTGAAGGAAATTAGTTGAGATTGAGAAGGGACAGTTGAGGAGAAGCTTTATCAGAACTAAAACCATTCATTCCTTTTTATCTAAATCTCCATTTTTCTCACTTTCCCTGTCCTCCTGTCCCCTTCCTTGCTTTATCTAAGATAGAAGAACGCCATGAAAGAAGGAGAGTAAGCTAATAATGTTGGGGAAATTGGGCTGTGCTTTGCTGGCAAAATGTTATTCATCTTGACATTTTGGTTCGTTTGTGATAGGTCGTAGAAAGAATTGAGGGGGAGTGAATGACCCCGCCAATGCACATGCTAATGCTCCCATGACAATGAGTGTTCATCCATAAACAAATATATTTTTTTTTAGATATTGCTAAATACCTTAATTTTTATGAGAAATATACATTTAAAGTGCATTAAACTGCATATAATTTGAAATAACAGATCTATATTGAAGGATTTAGTTAGGGATTTACCTTATGAAATATGAACATAATTATCATAAATTTGTAATCGTTATTCATATTTGGCATTATTCTTATATATGCTTGACAAGATTTCGAACAAGTGATATAAGTTAACCAATATAAGTTAGTCATTCAACGTTATTCTAACTTAATTAAAAGTATAGTATTTAAGTTCCTTAAATACGTAACTACTATTAATAGAAAGAGATTTACACTTTTGTGATATCAATAAGCAATAAAATAAAAAAAATATTTATATATGCTTGGCAATGGCAAGATTTCTGATTTCATCAAATTTCACCGTGACAATTACAAATAACCCCACATTTAGATAAGCATAGCCTAACATCTATGATTCTAAGAAAATAAGATTCACCATCACAAATTAGACTTGGTTATTGGACATAGCATGCTAAAACATAAATATAGGTATTTGTCAAAATCAAGAGGACAAATTGATAAATAAAAAAAGAATTCTGCCCAAGTGAAGTGACACACTAACTCTTAAAATTTTGGATACTGAAATGCCTCGCATGTAAATGCAAATTCCTCATCACAACAGCTGCATCTGTACAAATCATAGGACACTCATTCTGTGCTTAATGCTATACTTCAGAAAAATACAAAAGTGGGAGAATTCTTATATGCACAACTGAAGAAAAATCTTGCACATCAGTAGCACAATGTAAGTCTCACTGCTGCTTACAAGGGCTACTTTTGTATATTCACAAGCTGATGCATATAAGAATTTCGGAACCACGGTATTTCCTTGGAAAAACTGGCTTCTCGTTGCCTCAAAACCTTGACGCTATCACAAGAATGAGATTCTTCATCTTCCCTGCTATCTAAACTGCAAAAAGAATACACGACTACTGTACAGATGTTCGCCTTGCCGCCTACAAGAACCGTGCCTCGTTGAATAAAGTTGAAATCATTGAAACAAAAGTATGGGGAATGGAGACAGATGCTAATCCACTTCAAACCAACTGGAACTTCTTCATAGCATTCTCTTCCTGAGAATGAGCGTTTTGTTAAATAATGAGCTACAAGTAGCAATTTTTTAGGAGTTTGATGAATTTTGAACCAGCAATTATGAATCTGATACAACTTTAAAACTTTGTCTGTCAGTACGGTAACACGATTAGAGTAAGGTGTAGACGAATAAATAAAGAATTTTTAGTGCAAACATAAGGCTCAATAAGGAATTTAAGAATTAGCACAGGAAATATAAAAACAATCAAGCCCAATGGCATTCATATCCTTAACAGATTGTCTTCACGAATTTTAAAGTATAGAGGTTCAAAGCATCTGAAGCGGGGTTATCTTCAATGTAACAGTCTTTTCTCTCTCTTTTTCCTAATTTATTTTCTTACCGGCGCAATAATTAAACAATTTATGGTTTATTTGATTTTAATTGTTAAATGTTCATCTTAGAGTTTGGAAATTTCAGTTTAAACCTGGACTATCATGTCCACAACATCAATGTATCAGAGCTACTGATGTGAAGTTCAAAAAACTTACATCTTTAGCATGAACAGGTCTGTCCAAGGGTGAATTCGGATTAGAAGTTTCAGCAGCAGAGACAGAGTTAACTACAGGAATGCCATGATTTTGACCACTCTGAAATCACAAGAAGTCACCATAAGTATCAGCATCATCTCTAGTAAGTAAATAATAAGGGGACTATATTTCATCAGATTCAGAAATAAAATCACAAATACACAACAAAAATTTTTACCATTAAAAATCCATCAAAAAGGCTATTTGATTAAAAGAATGATTAGCAGTCTATCAGGGTTCTTATAGATTTAACTTCACACGAACAAGTACAGTTGCATCTAAACAATGTCAAGCTAGGTCACATCTTCTTCCAAATTTAATAAAGTGCATTGAACTGTTCCTACGCATGGCTTCTGAAATCATGGCAATACTTAATGAGCGGAGACAACTAACGACATTTAAAATGACAGTTTAATCACGAATTTTGCAAGAGAATTGTGTGCCGTGAAAAAGTAAACTATATATCAGTTGGCCTCAAATTCCAATGCTTTAGGTACATGCATGTGATAAGCAATACACGAGAGTAGAGATTACATAACGAGATTGAAAGGATTATCAGGTAACTTCTGTTTGAGATTCCATCCAACCCTCCTAATTATGTCTTGTATGACAAGTATCAGGTAGTGCACTGGTCGTATAGACTATAATTGCATTTCTTACTTATGAACGCTTGCGAGAGGCAGGTGTTAGGATTCTACAGAGTCTAGGGTAGTTTAGGGAAAAATGACTCCTTAAGGCATTAATATTTTGGTAAAGCCAGACACAAAACACAAACAAAATCTGAAAATACATAGACATGTAGAGTTGTTCCCTTCTAAACTCTGGCATCAAGCAAAATTAGATAAAAAGACAGCAGCAATAATATGCTAATGCCATTATGTGGTAAATTGAAAAGAAGAATAAAGCGGTAAGAAAATTTCTGCATGAATGTATCATATTCAAGAAAGAAACTCACTGGTAAAATCATAAAAGATAGTTTTGTACTTTTCACCATAAAGACATTGAGAAGGTAGAACAATCTTGAAATACATATAAGTACATATTATACACATTATTTCACAAAAGGCAGCAGTAGCATGCAGAAAGTTTTCCACAGCATGAATTCTTGGTACATGGTCTAGTTACAACCAAGTCCCATGATACAGGAGAATAATAAATAAGCTTCAAATTACTATTTCAAGTCTCAGAAACCATTATGACTATTGTACCAAGTCCCAAAATTTCGAGGTTTGGTGGCCAAAGTCAAAATAGAGTCCATTTCTGCATCTTTATTCACCAATTTGTGTAAGTCTGGAAATAATTTGATGAATGGATGCATCACCACCATCATAAAATTTCCTGCAATAACTGAAACTTATGACAACTGTTGAATTCATGCCTTGTTTTACCATAGATGGTGGTGATGCTTGATGCAAGTGATATTACTAATAAGTTTGATCAGTGGTACTGTGGTAATTAATTACTATTGTGGCTTATGATAACAGAAGAATCTACTTTCTTAGGAGTTAGGGCCAACCAAGTATACAGTAATAGGTTTCTCAAATCGCACACACAAGTCATCAGATTTTCATGGCATACAAAAGATTGAAGAACAAGCTAAGGGTGTTTTGTTCTCATGCAAAAGAGGTGTGTGAATTTGGAAATTGTAAAGATGGGGTGACAGGACCATACCACACATAATAACGTATCATCCCTGCCGTCTTCAAAAAGAGATGAGTAATATGCAGGATCATATATTGAGCCTCCAACAACATCATCAGAATCAGAGGTCCGTCTAACTATAGAAGGAGTTCTAGGACTAAGGAAACTATTTCTCAAATCAGCGTCTGCATCTCGAGGAAGCGAGCTGTCCATGTAAGAAGCACCCAATCTGTACATCTGCACCCATAATAATGAAGATGACAACTTCACTGAAAATCCAGTGATTTGCATGGCGAGAGTGAGCTTCACTGAAAATCTAACAAAGGTTCCATAAATCTCAGACGGAATGTGCCTGCACATATAATATGAAAAATGAGTAACAGATGAAAGGAAATGATTATAAATAAAAGTGATGAAAAATGAGTAACAGATGAAAGGAAATGATTATAAACAAAGGTAATGGCCATTTTACTAAGTTATTCACATTGTGCAAGTGCAAAAAGAGAGGTATCAAGGCCGATCACCAGTTCCATGAGCATCTCCTACATTTATATGGTGAAAAGTAGACACACATATAACATGCCAAAATATAAGTTGCAGTAACAATATTTTGACCATATAACCCTCCATAAGCAAGTTAAAGCGAAATAATAATGTCATTTTACAAATAAGCCATCCAGATAAGTATTTTTGACCACCAATCTTTCTACTTTCAGTATACAACTGACAGACAACTAATTGCAACTCCAACTACATATAATTTTGCAGTCCCTAAAAGTTCTCTCATGTTCTTCAATCTCCAACAACCAGACCACCAGTTTTGACTAAATCACTTTGCAAGATAACTGATAAGCCAAAACTAACACATAAATCTAGAATTAACTCCGGGATACCCTGAAGTTATTCATATAACAACAAGAGGTTGGTCTTTAATGAACTTTGAAGGTTATATTCTTCAGAATTTGGATAATTCTTTCAGTCTGTTCCAAGCTTATTTCTTCATGTTGTTTCAGAAGAGAGGTGATGACTCAATCCATTTTGGTTCAGAAATATTTCTGAAAATGAAAGGAAATGGCCAAGGAAAGTGTATAGAAATCTAAATGTGTCTGGTTTAGCATAGGAATAACGGAAGTGGTGGAATTAGTTGATATGGAAGGTAATTGTTAATGAGGCACTTTGGGCAAACAAGCATGTTTGGTTTAGACATTCTGAAAACATATTCACAAAGTTATTAAGAATGGTTTATACGTGTATTGAAAATGGTCCATCTGCTTTCTATATTATGACCGTGTATTCCAAATTTTCCGAAAATGCAATGAAAGTGGTCAAACCAAATGCATTTTAGACTTTCAATCTCTGAAAAAAGGCAAATGCTTTTGAGAGACTGCACCAAAAGGAGCTGCCCATTCAAGCTCTCAATCTCCCGTTCATAATGAAGCTCTAAAATCTTTTAAGATCAAATCCAAGGTACCCTCGACAATTGAAAAACTTTGATATTCGAATTAGTATTCATTGCAAAAATAAGGTAGATGGGACAAACTTCAAACCCAAATACACACATCACCCCCTAACTGCATGAAACTACCTTCAAGAACATTAGAAGTTACGGAGCGACAAAGCATATAGATTACTCACACAGTAGCATTTACACTATATCTCACAGGAAATTCAACAGGTAACTTAGCAAAAATTCTATCAACAACAACGGAGAAAAAAAAATGGAAGAGAATAAGAGATGGGAGTAGCAAGTACCAGATACGGTGAGAAAACAGAATAAACCAGCAAACGTCGAGCAAAAAGGATAAGAAAAGTAGAACAGCGTAAGTCCTGGCGAGGCTCTGACTGCTGCTCTCAATGGCAACGAGCGCAAACAACGAAATCCCCAAATTGACAATCAACGCGCCGTTGTAGAGCGCCCCCAGCGATCCAATCATAGCGCAACCAATCTGAGCGTAGATCAATTTGACGGCGAGGCGCTGAATGTTGTCATAATCTCGAATCCAGGTTTCTACATCAATCCACCCCAATCCACATCCACCACAACGCATCATATGCCAATTCGAATACGTACACTATTTCATCATCCAAAAATTTCAAAAAAAAAAAGAAAAAAACAACTTTTCCAGTGCTGAGAAGCAAAGCAGTGGGTCTACATCGAGTTCGTAGTAACCGATGCCAGTAAATTTCCAATCTCAGTTTTCGAAACTGAATCCTACTTCTCTATGTGGAGACAAGGAAAGATTAAAGCTTGATAGATCCCTCCGTGCTTGCTTTCGTCGAATGAAATCAGATGAAACAATGAATTCTCATCTCAGCAGATACAGATACATACAGATACAGATACAAAAGGGACACGAGAAAAAACAAGAAAAGTAGGGGTTGAAGGAATACTTTTGTTAGACGAACGCCAGGTGGTGAGGAGGTGGTGGCCCGATTTAAATCAAAATGGGTTAATTTAAGTTTCACCCTCAACTATGTATTATGTGCCAATTAGCCCCACACACACACACATACATACATATATAATATGGAATTGTATTTTTGAAACGTGTATGCAAGTTTAATTCAATATATGTAATGGTGTTCAAATCTAACTGTTTCGTTGGAAAGTAGATGTAAACTAGTGAATCACCCAATAATATATATTGCGGGTCCCTTGAAACGGTAAGAATGAACAAACGTAAATTCAAAAGCCAAAACGAGAGAATATGAGATTTGACCCATTTTGGCATTCCAATGTTCAAGTCAATGAAATTGGTCGAGAAATGCGATGTGAGTGAGTAGGTGGGAGTATATTAAATAAGGTAACAGTGTCGTATCTGATATATAAACGAGGGGATATTTATAATTGAGAACTCATATGTGTGCTTAGTACACGTAGTCAAATGTGCATTAAATGTAGACATAGTGTAGGTAAGCTCCAGCATAGCTCATCATACCTACCTTATCAGAGTATCTGCAGAAAATTTGCACAGTATGGGGTGTATTAATGTGCTTGCAGGAGGGATGTAATGTATTAAATGTAGTCTATGTACAAAATACTATGTGTCGAATCGATCATTCCACTCGAGAGACTAATCAGTCGATAGGCCATTCAACTCGAGGAAGGTGGGACCAAATAAATAAATGAGAAATCGATCTTTCCGCTCGAGAGGTTAATCGGCCGATAGATATTTAACTCGAGGAAGATGAGACCAAGTAAATGATTGAAATGATGCATCTCAAACTATAAGTACTCCAATTATCAAAGGGGGACCGTGGGTCGGAAAGCCTATGTGGAGGAAAAATTCAGCAAGACCTATCGCGAACCACTATACGGTAACATATGGCACCAGTTGACAGCTTCAAATTTACCCGGTCAATATATATGTATTATATTTTTTAAGTTTATGAGACACATAAATGCAAGACATATTTTGTTATACTAGTTTATTAAAATGTTGTATTAATCTGAATTGCAGCTATCTAGCTTTACGGATGAACTTAGACAAAAAAGTTACATTTATTTTTATATGTATATTTGAACTTTCAATTAACCCAACTCCTCAAAATAAGTAGCAACGATGAATCACGACAAATACTTCAAGGATCTTATATGTGAAGTGAGCAATAAAAGATTGCGAGGAAATTGAACACTAAATGAAAATTTGCTAGGGAATAAAAAAAATATACTTAAAAAAAAAAAAAAAATCTCATATAGCCCGGTTAATTTTTATAGTTTAGAATGTAAATTAGTAATCCTATTTTAGGATCATTTTAGGATCACTATATATATTAAATTATAGAATATTATAAATTATGTACAAATAGAAGATAAGAAATTGATATTATTTATGTGAATGAAATTCAAGGCATTAACAATATCCAAAAAATTAATTAATAAAAACTTCATACTTTGTGACTACAAGTTATATTTAATCAAAAGAAGGATTTATTTGGAACTTTTAATAACCAAAACGATTAATTTTGAGATTTTTGAAAACTTCAGAGGGACTTTTGATATAAAACTTTAACTTCAGGGGTACAAGTTGTAATAAACCGAATTCCCCGAGTATTTCCAATCTCCTCTTCTTCTGACCTCTCTTGTCTCGGTGTCACTCGTTGGGCGAGAAATCCAGATTTAAAGCCAAAACCTGGCAAATCAATAAACTATCACAACGTGGGTGCTGCGATTTTGATATTTCTGTGCATCTACAGGTGAGAAAGGGATCCGTTCTTCGATCTTCTAATCTCTGCCGATGCAAAATTTCCCCTCGTATAATTACAATCATTTTTGTGTGATTTCTAGTGGTTTAGATCCAGTATACCGAGTTGTGGCGTGTTGAATCACAACCCTAATATCAATTTCGTTGTTAATTGAACTTTTCGCGATCTTTTTCCGGTTGGATTAGGTGGGTGGTTTGGTTCGATTGGATTCAAGTTCGTATTTGGGGTGTTGGTATCTGGTGATCCGAGCCAGTCAGTTGGCATAGTCTTTGGCTACTCGGGATGAAGATGGAAACTGCACCGGTGGCATTATTGGTGGCTCTGCTTGTTGTTGTGGCCCAGCTGCCTGTTGGGCTCACTTTTGAATCCACGGTTCCCGCATTCCTGTGGTCGTCTCATCTGGATGGGTAATGGTTTCATATTGCTTCTTATGGATCATATTTTTTTGTATATTGTTTGATGAGTGAGCCTTGGTCTTCCTTTGTTTGATTGATCATGAATTGGGACTGGTATAATACTACTTGTTGCAAAATATGTTTGACCTTATTCTATCATGTGGGAAGATAGTTTGATTTGATTTTAGATGTCCCAGATAGTAAAGTTCATGTTTCTGATCCTAATGTTCTATGTTTTAGTTTTCTCTCCCTTAGGTTAGAGGGTAGATGCTAGTAAATGGTAACTGATCATATAGGAATCTTCAACGTTCATCAAGATAAAATCTAATGTTCAAGGACCCTGTTATAAATGTGTCTTTAAACCTGGATTATAGCTTACCCTGGTGCTTTGACTTGTCCTTCTATCTTGATTCCAGTTTGATACAAAATATATGAAGTTCTGTTACAGGATTATGGAATTGTCGGCTGACAATGTAACTTGAATTTTTAGTTATTACCCTCTTATCCAATCATCATTGCCATCTGCCATGTGTGGTTTCATAATGCTTTAAAGATACTTAGGCTTTTGTAACTAGTATCTAGTCAGTGCTCTAGAATTTTGGCTATCCTGTGACTGGAGATTCTGTATGTATTAACTTCTGTGAGTCCCGAAATTTATGTACATATCTTGCAATTGTTGGCAGAATGAAAGAAATGGTTGATTACAGAATTCTCTCTCCAAGAGATCTAGCCAAGTCCACAATGTCTGAAGGGGGATGGTCGAAATACCTGGTAAATCTGTCCTTGTTTGATATTGATAGTAATTCTTTGTTATTATAATCCTTGAATCAATTATTTGCCAATTTAAGATCATATATGAAGTATATTTGGCCAAATAAATATGAAAAGAATATAAACTGCTTGTCTGATTGTTAAGGGTACTAATTCTGTTCTGTGTCAACTAAGCAAAACCTTATGGTTTCATGGTCTTCAGTGCTCAAGTGAGGAAGCTCAACAGTCTAAGAAGTTTGCGTTTCTTTTTGTTGGGACAGAGGTATGATGTGTGTTCTTTCTTCTTGTTTTGCGGGAAATTTACCCTTTATTTTCTGCTGATCCTGCTCCATATCCATGTTAATTACTAGGGAATTCTATTTTGAGTTGCCTGTGATCGTTTATGCTATAATTGTTTATGTTGTCTAGACTTTATGTATGTAGATGGTCAGGTTTGTGAAATGCATCATGAATTTAGTTACTGGAGGATAGTTCTTATGAATGGATGAGTGCACTTCTTTGATGAACTTTGCCTATTAACATAGAGTACCTGTAACTGACACCAACTGGGGACAGTGACTTCCATCCTTTCATTTTATAGTCCCTCGGGATAATGGCAGTGTGATGAGTAATCTGCAAGTCTCCTTATTCATTAATTGTAGTTATGTGTCAGCATTAGATAAAAGACATAATGGGACATGCTTGTTTATTCATTTACTAAAGTTTGAATGACATGCGCGTATGAAAATCTACTCTGGTTGATTTTCACTTGGTATGCTTCATAGTTTTAAAAGGCGTTCGCCTCCCTCGCCTCGGGCGCCCCAGGCCGTCAGGCGAGGGTTGGGCGCCTTTCTTAGGCCAGGCGAGGCAAATTACGAAAGGCGATGCAAGGCAACGCTTTTTCTCGCCTTTTTCTCGGGCCAGGCGATCTTTTCTTCGCCTTTTTTTCCATATAGGACTTTTCATATCTTTTCTTGCTTAGGTTTACAATAAATAGAGATTTTATGAGTACTAATGGGCTTAATTTTAGTGTTCAATTTAGAATAAAAGACTACCTAATAAATAATATTAAAACCTAATATGAAGATAAAAAGAAAACAAACACGTTTCTTTTTAAAATATAACGTGGTTTTTTATATATATATATATATATATATATAATTTTTTTTATATTATATCGCCGAGTTCGCCTTTTTGTCGCCCGCCTCTCGCCTCGCTTCTCGCCTTGAGAAAGTACCTCTCGCCCGCCTCTCGCCTTTTAAAACTATCACTATGCTTGTATTTTTTCCATTAACATAGGCGGCACAGTGCATAACTAGTAACTTATGATTAATAGAATTTAAAAAACTGTACACATCTAGAAGAATCTACAAGAATTTCCTTATGATTGGCATTGACTATTTTCTTACGGTGATTTAAGTATATTTTTCCTATTGCAGTTACAATCTCTTGATATTTCCAGACCCTCAAAGACTGATCCAGCTATTATAGACTTACTCAAGGTTAACTAATTTTCTCTTCACTAGTTTCAATTCCTTGTTTGTTGGTATTTGGTATTGAGAATATTATTTCAGCATATGTCCTTTTACGCATCTTGATACTAAGTTGTGGTGTTCTTCAGGACACTTTCTCAAACTCTTCATCCTCTGTAGCCTTCCCTTACATAGCTGCTGGAGAGGAGAAGGTTGCAATAGAAAGCTCTTTAATTTCAGAGTTTGCAGATACCTGTCAGAAAAATTATGGAATTGGCAATATTGCTTTAGTGGGTTCGTGCTCTGTAGAAGGTGAAAATTTTGATAAAATAAAGGATATTCACTCAGTTCATGTAAGTACAACAACATATAATCTTTATATTCGTTCTGCTAGTTATATTAGTCCTACTGATGACGTAGTGGCATACTGTAATTTTTGGTAGGATTATCTGAACTCGAGGATTGAAAAGGAATCTAATGGGCATACTGATCTAGTTGTGCTGTGCCCTGGAGGCTCCCCTTCAATGCAAGATTCTGAGCAATCACATTCTGAGAGTATGCTGCTTTATTTCTATTTTCTTTTAGGCGAGAAATATTTTCATGTTTTATGATCTTACACTTTTATTGAGCCTGGAAATTCGACTAAATAGTTTGATTTTGTATGCAGGCAGCATTCTTTCTCAACTTCTCAATTCCGTGAATCAGTTGGGTGTTAAATATACAGTTCTCTACGTATCAGATCCATTCAAATCTCATCAGTACCTCTCACTTAGAGGACTAGAAAGATATCTTGCTGAAGGTGCTCATGGAAATGGATCAGTTAACTCCACACTTTGTGATGGAGTTTGCCAACTTAAGTCATCTCTTTTGGAAGGACTCTTTGTGGTAAGCCAGTTTCGTGACTTTGGTCCCATCCCCTGTATGATTGTTGAGAGAATCTGGCCTTAAAGTTTATTTCTTGCATATTATTTCTCAAAACTTTGTGTTGTTTGTAACCTTTTCAGGGGATTGTTCTGCTCATAATTTTGATATCTGGGCTTTGCTGCATGATGGGAATTGATACGCCAACGAGGTTCGAAGCTCCTCAGGATTCTTAGATCCATTGCTTGTGAAGGATTTACATATATTCTTGAGTGGTGGTGATGTTTATCTGCTTTGTAGTTTCTGTAGAAGATATAACCTCTTATTGCTTGTTTTTGCCAGTGAGCAAGAGTATTCTGCTTCTTTGTATTTTTTTTCTTATTTTATTTTTGAAGGGAGTGAGTAAATGAATAAATAGAATTGGCTTCTGTCCAATATCAAATGTGGAGGTTATGAAGGGATGGATCTATAATTTATAAATTTCCATTGTGTTCATACTTTCGTGTTTCAGTATTTCCTTTTTGGTTAAACAAATATCAATTGGATTCTACATTTTTGCTATTTTTTTAAACACTAATAACTTCATTTTCAAATATAATTATATTTGCCATCACATGATTATTGTCCATTTTAGAACTAATGCCTCAGGAGGTCCATACAATTTAGTCAAATATCAAGAGTTTCTTTGAACTTACACAATTCCTAAAATCTCATATTAATTTCTCATTTACACTTAATGTTAAATCTTATTGATTGTGGGTTCGAGTCGGGCTCGACTACGTAATTATAAAATTCTCTCAAACACTGTCATACGTTTATTGTCTTCATGAAATTATTTGGCTAAATATTTTGATTGTAAATGTGATATAATTGTTGTAAAATTCTCTCTAACACTTGTCATACCTCTATTCCTAATGAAATTTAGCTAAATATTTTGATATCATAGTTGTAAAATTCTCTCTAACCATGGTTACCCATTTATAAGTTAGCAAGAACATCGTCTTGGGTGCCTGCTGAGTATAAATTGCATATAAACACTTGTAATTGGTCAATATTACAATAACAACCTCTTTTTTCATGATCAAACCCTTTTAAACTCCCTGGTGCCAAGAACACACGTTTGGTCAATATTACAATAACAACCTCTATGAAACGTGTGGTCAATATTACAATAACAACCTCTATGAAATTTTTATTTTTTTTAATGATCAAACCCTTTTACACCCCACGGCGCCAACAACCCACATTGGGTAGGATCGAACAATGGGAATGAGGACTATCACCTTCCCAGAGGATCGAACAATGGGAATGAGGACTATCACCTTCTTTCCAATGTTTTTACAATTACAGTTCACTGCGCCAGAGAGTGCGCCAGAGAGTAAAGGGGCTTGAAAGCTTACATATGTGAGATTTCATCCAAGGAGAAAAAGAAAGATTGTTTTTACAATTACAGTTCACTGCGCCAGAGAGTGCGCCAGAGAGTAAAGGGGCTTGAAAGCTTACATATGTGAGATTTCATCCAAGGAGAAAAAGAAAGAAATTAAGCTCATTCTGCAGCAAAATTTAGAGCGGCTGTTGTCTTAATCTTGTGCAAAATTCCATCAATTGCAATATCAAATGCATCTTTCTTACTCCTTAGCCCCAACGAACTCCCATGCTTTCTGTATATTACTCTACTCATCATCTCAAAAACTTTCTCCCGCTTGCTCCTAATCTCAGCCCTCGGAAGGCTCATCAACACATCCAATATCTTCAACCCTTTGAAAACTACATCTTCCTTTTGTATGAAAACAGAGAATTCCTCATACTCATTCTCCGGCAAGTGCCATGTATATTGTTTTTTTGCAGACAACTCCTCAAAGAACACGGGTATGCAGCCTGCGAGGATCGCATCAAAGGTTGATCTTCGTGTCGGAGTGTCACCAGGCGGCTGCAAACAGAAGGTGGCCTGCAACATTGGCTTCATGAATCTGATCGGGTCATGTTCGCAGACACCATTCGAGCAATCAACGAACTCGCACAGTTTAGCATACCCAGTCCCAGTCGAGTTCATACTAGTCGCATCATTGCACTCAAGGCGGATGCTCCGCCTGACATTGGGATTCGCCGAGATCCCGCCACCACCGACGAACAACATCGCTGTGCTCCGCCGAGACTTCCTCACGCGGTTCACCCAAGACTCGAAAAACGCGAGATTCGGCGGGTGAAACGATGTCGGGTAGGGAATCGCCTGCTCCTGCCATGGGCAAGCTCGGGACTCCAATGTTAGCGCCGTGATGTTGTAGAACTCCGGCAATTCGAGAAACGAAGTGCCGAAAATCGGGGGATCATTCGACAGTGGCTGACTGAAATCCCAAGCTGGTCGCGCCATAACCATGAAATGGTCCTGGCCATGATTCCTGTTCCAGATCGAAGGGCTTTCAATGCGTGCTAAATAATCAAACAGATCCAATCCGTGGTTAAAACTCGAATTCTGTTCTGGTCCGAAGAGATACTTCAAGCTGTCGATTCCACCATAATAGGGGACATAGACCGCGTCCGCGAGATTTGGATCTGGCGTTAAACAGGGGTATTCGAGCATACGGCGGTGAAAAATCAGTTCAAGCATGAATGGGTCTGTTCTGTACCAGCTATGAGAAGAGTTGTGAGTTTTCTGTCCGAGGCCATGATTGGCGATGTAAGGACAGAAGTTGTCGAAAACTGGGTATTCAGAACAGTTTGCGAGGAGGTCTAGATTGAATTGTGGCGGAAGGTTGCGGATGTGGATCCATCGGTCTGTGCAGTCGGAATCGAGATCGGGATCTTGGGATACAGCGGCGGTGACGGCGGTGGTGAAGAGGAGGAGGTGGAGGAAGGTGGGAGGAGACATGGTGCTGAGATTTGTGTTGATTGAGAAATGGGACAAATTTTTTTGCTCAAACTTTGTTGTCCAAAAAAGACAAACTAAAATTGCTGACTGAAAATTTTGGGATTGTGTAAATGAAGTGTACGTGGCATGCGTAGGACTGATAAAATAGAATACAAAACTATAGCTATTTATGCATTTCACCTTTTATATTGACGGTAAAAATGAAAAACATCAAGTAATAAAAAATAAAATTTTAGAACATTTATAAATATGATTAAATATAAATATAAATATATTTATTTTAGTAGGTTATTGTAATTTTAAGTTTTTTTTCGTATATTTACAAATATTGATTATGTTACTACGTTCTTCTAAATTATTTTATTTTTTAAAAATATTTTATAATTATTTCTTGATATAAAAATAACTTGTGTTTATAATAAATTGAACTAATTGTTTATGAGTTATTAATTTTCGGTTTAAATAAATATTATATAATTAAGTTGGATCATGAACATTTATGTCAATTTACACCGAAAAGAAACACCACTAAAAATCCACACTTTTATAATAGTATAGACTAATTTAAATTTACAATTGATAATCATGTCTTGAAATTTTTTTGTTTTGCCACTTAATATTTCGAGCAAATTATGTTTTTGTCCCATATGTATTTTGCAATTTTAATCTCTTATTTTCGAAATTAGATATATTTAATCTTATTATTTTTAAAAAGTTATACATTTGGTCCCATCAGTTAAATATTTGATGGAAATGAGAAGTGATTCGCATGTGTCCATTATCCCCAATAAGTAATATCCTATGAATTTTTACTTGGCTCAAACCCATTTCACCATTGCAATTTTTACCTAGGGTTCTTCCTTTCCCTTCACCGGCGACAACTTCATCTTAACTCTAGCCAGTTGTTGGCCGTCAAAGAAAGCACCTTGGCGAAGGAAAATAGTTCGCAGCAGTGGTGGAGCCACATGGTAACGAGCGGGTACAATTGACTCCCTTAATTTTTATTTTTATTTTTTATTATATAAATATATAGATATATGCGTATATAATTTTATGATATTTTTCATTATTGACATCCTCATCAAAGTTAAAATTAATACTAATGAGGATCAATATAATAAATTATTGATAATTAAGACCATACCTAAAAAAATTTTTATAGAATATTTAGTATTATATTTTGATCGATCTAAATAAAATTTCTGACTACGAGACTAGTTTGCATAATGGGTAAAGGTGCCATTGGACGGGGAAAAAAGTATGGCCTTTTGACTTTTTCTCAAATTCTCAACAAACTCGATGCAATAGGTTTGTTTTTTATCAAACTTTTGTGATCTCAAAACCTAAACTCTAAGGCCTTTTTGCTTGAGGGACAATCCCATTGTATTGTTTGACATGTTACATAATTACAATGTTCTAAAAAATAATCTAAAAAAAAAATCAATGAAATTGCTAACGTAATTGCTAACACGTTTCTTGCCATCTTATCTCTTTTGAGTTTGGTCTCTAAATTGTCGATTTTGAACTCTCACATGTTCAATCTTTTAATAAGTTCGAAAATGATTGCCTTTGCTCGATATGTCGACCCACACCCACAAATGACAACCGCCACTAGAACATAGTGCAAACCATCTCCCGAAATTGTCGTCGGTTCACGACGTCACAAAATTGGTGGTCTTCCACAATCACACATCATCCTTTGACTATTGAAAGAAGAAGAAGAAGCAGCCATGGTGAATATAAAAAAATTATTGCAAAGTTGTGGTGTTAGGGTGTCTTGGTAGGGTATTAATATGTAACCCCAGAATGAAGGGAATGATCTCGTAGTTCTTGGTCTGTGAAGCGTTGTTAGGTGTTCCATTTTCTTTTCCCATTAAGGTCGAACCTAAACCTGTGCTCGAGAGATAGCTGTCCATACACTGATAAGGGATGTATGGATCTCGAGAAGAGAGGAGCCACGGTGGTCGGGGGAACCGCCTGGATCCCACGATTAAATCGAAAGTTGGATCTACATTGGATCTCACCCGAATCGCCCCATCTATTCTCCTGAGGAGAGGTTTCAAACCTCGGTTCGAACAGGAGGAGTACGTCATGCTAATGTGCCTTAGATGATCCACATCTCAGGGTCAGGCGCCGATGAGCACATTGAACTACATGTGGTTGAGAGCCCTCACAGCCCAAGCACAACGACGCAATTATCAATTATCAGGGGCGCGCTCTACCACTGAGCTAATAGCCCATCATGCGAGCCTCCCACAAGGGGGCCCGCTATGCCAAAAGCAAGAGAAACCCCATCCCTCTCTTTAAAAAATAATTTAATGAACAATAAATTTTTTCCCCAAATCACATATAGTGACAAAAAAAATTATTTTCGTCAAATATTTGACGGTTGGGACCAAAAGTGCAACTTTTGAAAATAATAGGACTAAATGTGGCTAATTTAAAAATATAAAATTAAAATTACAAAATATCTAATTATATGAGATCAAAAATATAATGTGCTCTAATGTTTTCTATCCTTCTTTATTGTCCATCAACACCTAGTATGCAAAGAAAGAATTTGTGAAGCACGACAATAAAATATAAGCTCAAATAATACCTATTTATACAAAATGTTCTTCTTAATAACTTTTGATAATGTTACTTCCTTGTTAATAATTTGTCAAACAACATTCTTTCAATTATATACATGTATTTTATGGATTCTTGATTTATTTTTTATGTTGTTGTGTATTCTTAATTTTTTTGTCCGATTCTTTCTCAACAAATTTAGTGATCGTTCTGTTTCTTTTTTCTTTTTTTTTTTTTTAATTCTTGATAGATTAGATAAGTTTTACAAGAATCTAATCATATACACTAGCTAGATATTATCTTATATTTTTAAGGTTTTAAATATTAGAATATTCATGATAATATTAATAATTAGACTTCATTTTATATAAACCAAACTATTTAAGAGAGAAGACATTTAATTGATGAGAAAAAAATTTCACAGATTCCATGAAATACGCAGCGTTATACACACTATATATATATATATAAAAGTTTGAAATTAATATATATGAAACTTTATTATATTGAGAGATTATGTCGCTCACAATTTTAGCCAAGAAAACCGATGCAGGGAATTAAGGGAGACCAAGAACAAATCCACATAAATGAATAGCAAAGAGAGAATGAAGGAGTAAAAGAAGGATCTCCAAGAAATACCCTAACTTTAGCAACCATCTTTCCATTATAAAAAGACCTTGCATGAGGCCATTTCAATCACCATCTTCCATTCCAAGCTCTAATTGCCAGAAGAGGGTCCTTACCTCTTCTCATAGGCAACAAATAAAAATAAAAAAATAAAAAAAAGGGGCACCATCGACGAGCCAATGGCATCGAGGCCGATGATCTTCGTGGCATTGTTGCTCGGCCTCACCATCGGGGCTTTGGCCGAAGACCCCTACCTTTTCTTCGACTGGAAGGTCACATACGGCACTATATCCCCTCTCGGCGTCCCCTTGCAGGGCATTCTCATCAATGGCCAATTCCCGGGGCCCCAAATCAACTGCACATCTAACAACAACATCGTCGTCAACGTCTTCAATCACCTCGACGAGCCCTTGATCTTAACATGGAATGGGGTCCAACAGAGGAAGAATTCGTGGCAGGACGGGACACCAGGCACAATGTGCCCTATCATGCCTGGCACAAACTATACTTACCATTTCCAGGTCAAGGATCAGATTGGCAGCTACTTCTACTACCCCACCACCGCCCTCCACCAGGCTGCTGGCGGAATGGGGATGCTCAAGATCCACAGCCGTGCCCTGATCCCGGTCCCGTTCGCTTCCCCAGCCGATGACTTCTCTATCCTCCTCGGGGATTGGTACAACCGCGGCCACAAGACCCTGAAGCAAATGCTCGACAGCGGTCGCACCATCGGCCTGCCTGACGGCATCCAGATCAACGGCAAATCCAACAAGGTCGGAGACAACGCTGCCCAACCCCTCTTCACCATGGAGGCCGGCAAGACCTACAGGTACAGATTCTGCAATGTAGGCCTCAGAATCTCAATCAACTTCAGATTCCAGGGCCACACCATGAAGGTTGTAGAGATCGAGGGATCCCACACCGTCCAAAACGAGTACGACTCCCTCGACCTCCACGTCGGGCAGTGCCTGTCTGTCCTTGTGACGGCAGACCAGGACCCTAAGGACTACTACCTCGTCGCATCAAGCCGTTTCTCCAAGAAACTCATGAGCTCTGTCGCAATCATCCGCTACGCCAACGGAAAGGGACCCGCATCCCCTCAGTTGCCACCACCGCCACCGGTCAACACCGTCGGCATCTCATGGTCCATCAACCAATTCAGATCCTTCCGGTGGAACCTCACCGCCAGCGCGGCCCGCCCCAACCCGCAAGGCTCGTACCACTACGGAAAGATCAACATCACCCGCACCATGAGGATCGTCAACGGCCGCTACGCCAACGAGAACAAGCTCAGATTCGGCATCAATGGCTTCTCACACGTGGACTCCCAGACCCCATTGAAGCTCGCCGAGTACTTCGGCGCCATGGACAAGGCCGGAGTCAAATACGACCAGGTAAACATCGACCAGCTGCCACAGGCCTCCGCCTCCGCCGCCCCACAAAACGCTCAGGTCGCCCCACTGGTGGTGAATGCTACCTTCAGAAACTTCGTTGAAATCATCTTCGAAAACAGGGAGAACACCATCCAGTCGTGGCACCTCGATGGGTACAGCTTCTTCGCCGTCGCGATCGAGGCCGGGCAGTGGACACCGGAGAAGAGGAAGAACTACAACTTGTTGGACGCCGTGAGCAGACACACAGTTCAGGTGTACCCACACTCATGGGCCGCCGTGATGACGACACTAGACAACGCCGGAATGTGGAACTTGAGGTCGGCGATGAGAGAAAGGACATACTTGGGGCAACAATTCTACTTCAGCGTTCTCTCAGACGCACGATCACTGAGGGATGAGTATAGTTTGCCGGCAACACAGCAGCTGTGCGGTGTTGTTAAGGGTATGCCAACGCCACCACCATATGTTTGAATTATTAATTCGAACAATATTTGTATTTGAGGATGGAAATATATATAACAAAAGAGCTTGGATTAAAATTGCCTTTTAATTTTTATATTTATTCTTATTAATTTTTCCCGGTACGCTTGATTATCACATTTTAATTTGGTATAAATATACTAACTAACTAACTAACTAACTAACTAACTATATATATATATATATATATATATATATATATATCATAATATTGGAAGTTAATTTAGGGTAGGACCGTAGGAGTGCAAAACAATTTATTTGAAAAACATATAAAAGGGATATAGTAAAACTTGGTTTACTATCGTAATACAATCAATCAATGGGTACAAATTCTGAAGAAAACAAAACGAGTTGATTCGGTTGAAATCCAAAAAATTGTATTATACTTATTATTTAATTGGTTTATTCTCTTTAAAATTTAATCGATTATATAGTAGGAATAAAACTCTCATCACATTATAAATGTAAAATATTCGTATCTCACTGATTTACTCAAACAAGTTTCAGATTAAAATTATGAAAAAAAATTAAAAAATAAAGAGAATAGAAAGAAAGAGTTAAATGTTTCATGTATGGGGAATAAGAACATTAGTAGTTGGTGCATGAAAGGTGCAATCTTTTGTATGAAAGTAGTAATATTCTTTGATTACTATAGAGTAGTATTTTTGGTTTCTTCCGAGTATTATGTCATTGTACTTCAAAATAAATATTAACTTAGGTTACCTTAATTTTATTCAGATTATAGAATATATTCTATTATTTTCTAGGAACATCGATGTTTATACAAAATTGATTAATATTTTGAAGAGTGTTATAGAGAATCAATTTCCATCGTTATTTATGTGATGCACATAAACTTCTCTAGCTTGTGAACATTATATAAAGAGATCTATGTTTATTTTTACAAGCTTTATTGTCCAAATCTTATTATTTGGGTTGGTTTTTAAGTTAATAAATATCAGCAGAGAGACTATGCGATGAAATAATTTCACATACATAAATAAAAAGTGATGAAGAATTCAACGAAAATATCAGAAAGAAAAAATCATAATTAAAAATATCACTACATCATAAAAGAAATTTCATCTGCTCTTTGATATGCGCTTCTGTGATCCCGACTTAGAATCGCCATCACCAGATTTTCCTTTTTGCCGTCTCTTGACGCCACCCTGGTGATTCATGAATCACCGGAAAAAATAGAATCAAATCAAAAAATCAAATCGGAAAAATCACAATGAAACACCACTCACATACCCTTATATACTACTAAATCCTATTTTGACTAGTAAAAGTTTGTAACAATGGCTTAAATCTTGAAGGCTTAGATTTGTTCTTAGAAGGAAAAACAATTGAAGAATTTCTGATTTTCCATTACTGAAAGTCTGAGTACAACAGCAAAATTATAGACAAAGAGGGCAAGCAATAAATAATGGACACGTGTCTTCTACAGCTGTCAACAAACTAACTAACTCAGCTAAAAGAGTCAACGAAAGAATGAGCTAAGTACTAATTCCAGAATCTGGAAGTTTCCACCAATTACAAAAGCCTCCCCTCAAGGTGGATGGAAGATATTCTTTACATCCATCTTGTCCAGTAATAAGCGAAGTTGTGGCGCAGGTAAGGCTTTGGTAAACACATCGGCCAACTGATGTGCAGAACGGACAGGTAAAAGTTTGAGAAAACCAACTGAGACTTTGTCTCTCACGAAGTGGCAGTCCACCTCAATGTGTTTAGTGCGCTCGTGGAAAAGAGGGTTCTCTGCCAAATGTACAGCAGCCAAGTTATCACAATACATCACAATTGGACCTTGAATATTCACTTGCTAGTCCTTGAGCAGCTGTGAGATCCAAACCAACTCATTAGTAGCAACTGCAAGAGCACGGTATTCCGCTTCAGCTGAAGACCTGGAAACCACGGTTTGTTTCTTGGATTTCCAAGCTATCAAAGCATTTCCAAAGAATATACAAAAGCCCGATGTAGAGCGTCGAGTGTCTTGACATGATGCCCAATCCGCATAAACAAAGGCAGTAAGTTTAAGATCATTGTTAGAAGGAAAGAAGACACCTTGTCCAGAGGTGCCCTTCAAATATCGCAGCAAATGATGCACAACATCAAGATGGATAGTACGTGGTTGGGAGACATATTGACTTAGCTTATTTACTGTAAAACAAATATCGGGTCTAGACAAAGTCAAGTATAATAACTTCCCAACAAGCTTCCTGTAACCTGTAACATCATCTAAAACAGATCCATCAAAAGAGTTTAACTTTGCATTAGGATCCATTGGTGTGTGTAGAGGTTTAGCACCAAGATAACCAGCCTCTTCCAAGAACTCCAAGGTGTATTTACGTTGACACAAGACAATGCCTCTCTGTGATCTGGCGATCTCTAGGCCAAGAAAGAATTTGAGAGGACCAAGATCTTTCAGTTTAAATTATGTTCTAAGAAAATCTTTAAGATCAGCTATAGAAGTAGGTAGGGATGTAAACAAGCGAGCCAGCTCGCGAGCTTTTTCGAGTCGAGCTCGAATCCAAGCCTTTTTATTTTAGGCTCGTGGCTCACGAGCATGCTCGTGAGCGTATATATTTAATTTAAAAATAAAAATATATCAATTTTTATATATAAAAATACTTAATTTATAGGGAAAATGTCGTCCAGCTCCCTTGTGTAACACGAAATGATCAAGAAAAACCCCCTAAAAAAAAAAGTACTTTTAAAAACCCCATGTTTTTAATAATGTGTATAAAAAACCCTACAACGGGAATTTGAGATGCACGCGCCCTGACTGCGAGTAAGAATTGTTTTTTTTTCACTTTTTCAAACAAAATGACTATTTTACCCTTCCGTTATATAAATAAATAAATAAATAAATATATATATATTTATATATCTACTGTAGCTCCGCCGCACTGTAGCTCCGCCGTCCACTGTAGCTCCACCGCCACCGCCGAACCGCTGAAGGTTACCGAAAAAATCCCCAAAAATCAACCCCGAATATACTACTCGTGCTTGTTCCATATGTTCGATTGATTTCTGGAAATTCCAAACCGTTTATCCCCAATTTCAAATCTCAAAACACGAACCTCGAAATTGAAATTGCAATTCCTCTCAAACCGTTCAACGAAATTCAAATCCGTAAATTGCATTAGCTTACCCGTGTTGAGAACTTCGAAATGCATATGTTGGTCGCCAGAAAATTTCACCGTAAACCGACCGCTGCCGTGAACAACCGCGCGCCTCCGCTGCTCTGCCGTGGCCGTCATTCGGGTGGGTTTCAGGTGACGGGAGTGTCACCAATGGACTCGCCTCGTCGAACTTAGTCAAAATCCAAAGATTCCGTCGCTGGAGGATGGCCAGAACGGCCATCCCGTCGCCGCCGCAGTGGTGGAGGATGGCAGTGGATGGAGGTGGTGGGTGCTGTGACGGTGAGGATGGTAGTGGTGGGTGAAGCTGGCGTCGCCGGCGGCGGTGTGGTGGACCGGAGATTCCACCGGCGCTTGTGTGCCATGGTGGAGAGGAGGCGGCGAGGGGTGGGTGACTTGAGGAAGAAGATGATGTATATGTATATATATTTACATATATACATATATTGCATATATTATATGTATTACATAAATATAATATGTATTATATAATATTTAAGAGTTTATAAATATAATTTATTCATCAATACAATATTTAAATAGAATTAAAAAATATATATCAAATTAAAATACATTATGATAATATAATAAATAATTATATTTATATTATAATTACAATATTTATATGTATTTTTATGTATTAAATAAGTTTATATATATATATATATATAATATGTAATATACATATAATATCTGTATTAATATGAATTATATATATTAAGTATAAATATCATGTATAATATTTAAGAGTTTATAAATATAATTTATTCATCAATGCAATATTTAATTAGAATTAAAAAATATATATCAAATTAAAATACATTATGATAATATAATATATAATTACAATATTTATATGTACTTTTATATATTAAATAAGTTTATATATATATATATATATATATATATTATGTATATATATACATATATACTATTTTTATAAATTTGTTAATTTATTAATATGTATTTTTAGATATTAAATAAGTATATATATTATATGTATATATATATTTATATAACTGCTACAGTACATAAGGGTATTATGGGGATTCTATACTTTTTCGTTGACTAAATGAGGTTAGGGGGCGGTGAGTTCATTTTGAAAAACAGAGGGTTTTTTAGAGTACTTTTTTTTTGTCAGGGTTTTTTATGATCATTTCGAATAACACAGGGTTTTTGGGGTTGTTAGCTCTTAATTTATATATAATATTATATATATATGTACTAATTTATATATTTAATTATTTAAAATAATTAATTTTAATTTAAAAAATATATTTTTGGGCTAGCTCCAGCCGAGCCCGAGCCCAGAGAAAAGGCCAAGGCTTGGCTCGGCTCGGCTCGATTACATCCCTAGAAGTAGGATTAGGCCCTGTGATGATGATATCATCAACATATACCAGAAGTGCAACAAAATCTTGACCAACACCTTTTGTAAAGAGAGAATAATCAGCTTTGGATTGTGTGAAGCCACACTGAATTAAAGAAGCTGAGAATTTGGCATACCACTGCCTGGAAGCTTGTCTAAGACCATAGATGGATTTGTGTAATCGACATACCAGCTTTCCAGAGAGATTAGAACTTGATTCAGGCAATGCATAACCTTGGGGCAGATCCATATACACTTCTTCAAAGAGATCACCATTGAGAAAAGCATTATTGACATCTAACTGAGCCAATTCCCAACCATGTGCACTTGCTAAAGCCAATAGAGTCTTCATAGTGGCTAACTTAGCAACAGGTGAATATGTATCCATGAAGTCAATCCCTTCAAGCTGACTAAACCCCTTGGCCACTAATCTGGCTTTGTGTCTTTCCAAAGTACCATCTGATTTGAATTTAGTTCTATATACCCATCTACATCCTATTGAATGATGTCCAACTGGAAGGGGTACCATAGACCATGTATTATTGTTATCCATAGCTTGCAGCTCCTCTTGCATTGCTTGTCTCCATTCAGGAACAACTGAAGCTTCTTGATAACTTTGAGGTTCTATATGAGAAGAAATATTTAAACAAAACTGCTTGTGTTGAGAAGAGAGATTTTCATTAGACAAATAAGAAGAGGTTGGATAAGTATTGGAAGTTTGTGGTGGATTCTCATTGTGGAGTAAGCTGCAACGATAATCTTGCAGGTATGAGGGCTGTCTGATTGATCTTGAAGATCTTCTGGAAGCCATGGGAGCTGCAGAAGTTGTAGATGTCATTGAAGGGGCTGATGAAGCTGTCAAGGCATCATTAGAGATGGGAATTGCAGGGATTGACAGACTCACTTCAGAGAAAATGTCAAGAGAATGGCTGCCAGATGGAGTTTGATGGAAAGGAAAAGACATTCGCATGGAATACAACATCTCTTGAGACAAACAATTCCTTGGATTCCATATCCAACAATTTGTAGCCTTTCATTCCAGTGGGATAACCCAAAAATGTACAAATTTTAGCTCTTGGAGAAAATTTGTGTCTCTGAGATTGTAATGTGGAAGCATAAGCAAGGCAACCAAATACTCTTAAAGCAGAATAATCAAACTCAGAGCCATATAACAACTGGAAAGGAGAGTTAGAGTCAAGATGTACTGAAGGAGTCCTATTGATGAGATACACAGCTGTCAAAACACATTCAGTCCAGTAGTGTATTGGAATCTTGGATTGAAAATACAATGCTCTGGCAACATTTAAGAGATGTTGGTGTTTCCTTTCAAGCACAGAGTTCTGCTGTGGTCTTTCCACACAAGAGAACTGATGAAGAACACCATGTGCTTTGAAAAATTCAGTAAAGGCAAGTTCAGGAGCATTGTCTGATCTAAAACACTTGATAGTGGTATTAAATTGTGTTTTAATCATGAAGAAAAACTGAGGGATGATAGATAAGACATCAGACTTGGCTTTGAGCAAAAATACTCAAGCGAATCTAGTATGGTCATCTACCAGTGTTAAGAAATATCTAAATGGATTAGTTGAAGAATGATTGAATGGCCCCCAAATATCAGCATGAAGGATATCAAAAGCATGAGATGATTTATGATGACCATAAGGAAAAGGTAATTGGTTTTGTTTAGCTAAGGGGCAAACATTACAAGGAGAGGAACTCAAGTTATCCCAAAACATATTTCAAACTGTCAAGTACAGGAAATGGAACATGACCTAAACGATCATGCCATGTAGTAACTGAGATTTTATTAACTGAATGGCAATTATTGTAATCAGTAAATGAAGTATCCAACACATATAAACCCCCTTGAAGCTCAACCCTGCCAATCATCTCCTTCAATGTTGAATCCTGAATCAAACATTGAGCATATTTGAAGGTAATGGAAATGGAATAATGTTGCAATAAATGACTGATAGAGATGAAGTTGAATCGGAATTGGGGAACAAAGAATACATCATGTAAAATGAGACTAAGATGGATAGTAACAGTTCCTTTACACACAACTTGAAACATAGAGCCATCAGGAAGGATTACTTGTGCATTAGGGACTGGTTCAACATGCTCTAACACAGATTTATCACAAGTAATATGACGACTTGCCCCGGAATCCAAAATCCACTTAGTGCGACCAAATTTAATAGAAGATGAAGCATTCAGTGAGATACCTGAAACGGACTGATGTTGATCAGAAGTATGAGTATCATTCAAGGAATTAGCAGGTTGGATCTGTGAAGCCAAAAGAGACAACAGAGACTGGTACTGTTGATCAGTTAAAGAATGAAGAAAAGCAGTAGAGTTAGAAGTAACCGACGCGACATTCACAGTCTCAGAGGAAGAGGATGGAGCAACAACCGTCACTTGATTAACTTGTGGAGCTTGAGAGGGTTGATGTATAGATGGAGATCGGCCACGATTGTCAGTAAAGTATCCTGGAGGATATCCATAAAGTTTGTAGCAATGATCAATTGTGTGATTGTCCCTGTGACAATGTGCACACTCAAGTTTCCCGCGACCTCTGCCCAGGCCAGTGCTGCGACCAGTGAAACGAGGAGATGACCGAGGCGCACCAGAGGAACTGACAATGTTGCGAGAAGTAGAAGTTGTATTACGGACTGCAAATGCTGTAGGAGCAGGCGAAGTAGAAGCAGAGACGACACCTAAACTGCGTTGGCGCTCTTCCTGCGTAACCAAAGCAAAGACCTTGCTAATAGAGGGCATAGGATCCATCATGAGGACATGACTCCGAATCTGAGCATACGAGTCATTTAACCCTAGGAGAAAAGCTATGACATACTCGGAGTGATAATAGAGGCAGAGATCTCGAACGCCATTACAGGTACAAGTGTTACAGGTGCAAACCGGTCTGTAATTAGAAAGTTCCTCCCAAATGGCTTTGAGTTTGGTGAAATAGATACTCACAGAGGAGGATTCTTGACGAGTTGAAAGCAGAGCCTGTCGGAGCTGAAAAATACGTGGTCCATTAGATTGCTAAAACCGATCACGTAAATCCAGCCATACTTTGCGTGCGGAGTCAGAAAATAGGATGCTGGTAGCGATGTCCTTGGAGACGGAATGAAGGATCTAGGAAATTACAACGTGGTTTTTGCGAAGCCACGCTGTCCGACGAGCATCTGAATCAGTAGCAGCTTGAGCAACGAGAGATCCATCAACAAATCCATGTTTATTTTTGGCCGATAATGCAATCAACATCGATCTACTCCATGTGTGGTAATTATTGTTGGTGTGGCGGGCCCGAAGCAGAGTGACGGTACAGCGGAATATTTCAAAAAATTTTGCCATAACCTCGTTATCAAAATATTTCCAAAATATTTTAATAAAGCAGCGGAATAAATCGGACATCATAACTCTAATATATACAGGCATCGATAACATAATTTTAAATCATTTAGCATATAATCCCAATATGCAAATATTAATTTGGGCAGTATAACGATATTACCGTACTGCAAAATTGGCTATCAACGACACTTTTCCAGCACCTCGATATTTTCTCGTGAAACCGGTAGAGCTTCCCGCAATATCCCCGATTAAGAAATTGGAGTGTGGGTTCCGGCAGTATTTCGCTAAATACTTTGAGAAAATATTTTTCTAGAAAAACCCTTTTTTCTAATACTAGAAAATCCCTATTTTCTATTAATTAAGTGGATTATATATTAATTATATAACCACCTAATTAAGTAATTAATTAATCCTTAATTAGGATTAATTAATCCTAGAGAGAGAAAGTGCCGTGAGGGCCGTTCAGAGTGAGAAAATACAATTCTCAAATCTCTTATGATTTACAAATGAATTGGCAGCCTATTTATAGATACAAATTAGGGGTCATTTGCCTATTTCAAAATTTCAACGTAATGCCCAAGATTTTCCAAAAATGGAGTGCACTCCAAGACTTGGGGGGCAAAACCGTCTTTTCCGTGTCTCACACTTCCGCCCCACGCCTGGACGGCCAATCTTAGAGTGCCACGTGGAAGAGCAGGTCGAAACGAGCCGACCGCCGCCGAGCACGCGCCAATCGGGTGCCGCACGCGCAGCCACATGGCGGCTGTGTGGCTGGCGCGTGCTTCCCACGCGTCACGGCACCAGATTGTGCCACGTGGCCGGATCCGGTCCGAACCGGATCCGACCCTACCCTTTTGACCCGCATTGATTCGGACCATTCAACCCGTTGACCGACCCGTTTCAAAACAAATCTGGACCGCTGGAATACACTGACGGGGCGCAATCCTAGACGTCCACGTGTCGCACACGGTGGCGCCCTGTCAGCGCCACTTGGCCGCTGACCCGTTGACGTGGCGTGACACGTCACCTGCCATGTCAGCACTTCCGCCACGTCATCTTTTTTTTTTTTTTTTTGGGGAAAAAATTTATTTTCTCCAAAATAAAATTTCGGGCATTTCCAACTCTTTGGAATTTAATTTATTTTCTCAAAATAAATTCCTTGGCTATTTTCAAACTCTTTGAAAATTCATTTCTCTCTCTACTTTTAATATTTCCCTTTGATCTTCGTTAGGGCTTGCGGGGGGACCTGCAGGACTAATTAATCTTATCTCCAAACGGGTCAATCTATTATCATCCCATGACAATAATTGATTACCGTTTAACAATATTTAATTTCACTAAATAAATATTGTTGAACTCTAAAATTAATTAAATTATTCACGAATTTCTCGATCTAGAATAATTTTGCATTTTACTCCTCTGTACAGATATCCATGAAAAATAAATCAATACTACTATCATTTATTTTCACTTCCAATCTGAAATTTCTTGATTCGCCTTAAGTTCAAATTCCCTGTATGTGAAACACATTCAACATACAACTTCGGTGACGCACACACGAAGTACTTTGGCCAAAGTTTTAATTCGAACTTTTGCAAATCTATTTCAGGGATATCTTTAACCTTCCAGCAAGGCTACAGATTCCTCGATCAATATTTCTCTTTAGCACATTTCATGCAATCACCGAACGTCTATGATGCACGGACACGGACACGGACACGGCGACACGGACACGACACAACACGGATACGGCGACACAAATTTTTTCTTGAATTTCCCACGTAAGAAGTGTCGGACACGAGTGTCCGACACGACACGGCATGACACGACACGGTAAAATGATATTTTTAGAAGTGTTCGTACATCATAGCCGAACGTACAAAGTATTTTGACCACCCGTTACCGAGACCTCACTTCTGAGTATATCACAGTGATTAACACTACATGTCTAAAGTAGAAACACTGCCAGGATTAAGAGTCTAATGCTTCCGAGATTTTATTCATTTTAGATAGTAGTATAAAATGAACAATCTCAGTGGTCCAGTTCGATGTTTCCAATCTCATTGAAAGTCATCAAGGTGTTATAATTGGAAACTCCATTTCCCTATGACGAAAGACTAATCATCTTATATAACACATTATAGTCTCAATAAGAACATTTTCTTATCATACTAACTAGAACTTTAATGACACGTGATTCTTGGTATTTAAAGTCTTTTCCTATGAAACACATTTCATATAAAAATACCATCACACGTCATTAATTATTAAATTTGTAAAATACTCATAACTTGCTGTAATTTCAATTTTATTAATCCAAAATAATTACAATATAATTGGATTTTCAGGGCATTAATTCCAACAATTATCGCCTGTAAGCGGCTGAGAAACGAGAAACGAGAAACGAATTGAGGTGTTCAGAAGGAGGCAAAAACAGGGGATCATCCGGCGAGAAAATCGAAGTAGTAGCGAAGGTGCTGCCGGATTCCATGGCAGACACCGAAAAAATAGAGAAGAAAACTGCAATAAAACACCGGAAACGTGCCGGAGACTCACCGAAAAAAAAATAACAAGCGGCGTAAACGAAAGGGAAATCTCCTGATACCATCTTAGAAGGAAAAACAATTGAAGAATTTCTGATTTTCCATTATTGAAAGTCTGAGTACAACAGTAAAATTATATAGAAAGAGGGCAAGCAATAAATAATGGACACGTGTCTTCTACTGATGTCAACAAACTAACTTAGCTAAAAGAGTCAAAGAAAGAATGAGCTAAGCACTAATTCCAGAATCTGGAAGTTTCCATCAATTACAAAATTTGTTGATGTATATATATTACTAAATCCTATTTTGATTAGGAAAGATTTGTAACAATGACTTAAATCTTGAAGGCTTAGATTTGTTGATGTATTGGCATCTCCTGTTTATTTTCCTTCTTCACTTTTCAACCGTTAACTCTGTTTTCTCCGTTTTCTTTACTTGGCATTATTCATTTTTTTTATTTCTCTAATTTTGTTTCTCTTTTCAACCGTTAACTCTGTTTTCTCCGTTTTCTTTACCCAAATAATCGCATTATTCATTTTTTTTATTTCTCTAATTTTGTTTTTTTTATTTCACGTTATTTAGAGAATAAATCATCTTTTTATTTCTCAATTTCTTCTTATTTTTTTTCTTTTCTCTACTTCCAAAGTGGCTTGAACTCACTACCAGAAAAACGCTCTATAGCAATGGATTTAGCAACGGATTTTGGCCCAATTAGCAACGGATTTCGACTTAGCAACGGATTTAGCAACGAAAATTTTTTGTTGCTATAACCCTCGTGGCTAATCTGTAGCAACGGGTTTAGCAACGAATTATTAGCAACGGATATTAGCAACGGAATTAGCAACGAATTTATAGCAACGGATTTAGCAACGAATTACTACCCACGGAAATAAGCAATGGTTTTAGCAACGATTTTTTTAGCAACAGATTTAACCATCTCTTTCCAAGTTCCGAGTGGGAGGATGTCTGGAGAAATGAGGGTCATTTGTAAGTCCACAGAGAAACATGACCTCTGGGTCATCTATCAAATCCTTAGCTTGTATTAACTAGCCCTCGTCCCTCAGGGCACCCGCCAAATCTTGAGCCCAGCTTTTAGGAAAAGTGGGTTCCAAACGGTGCCTCACGAGGGGACCTTCCCCATGCGAAACCCACTCTCGTGGGACCCCAAAATCGTTATCCTCTGGGGCCCTCACAAAGAAAAACTTTTCTTTCCATTCCACTCCATAAGTTGATGAGGAGGAATTAATCAACTTCAAGCCAGCCTTCGCTTGGATATAGAAGAAACCCACCCTCGGAGACGAGCGAGGCGAGCGGGCTACTTCGAATAAAGCGCGCATGGAGGCCCGGTTTCTTGTGCACAACATGAGAATGCCGAAGGTAGTTATGAGCGCCAGGCCGTTAGGAACAATCTGCGAGGGGCTCAGGTTGAGATCATTAAGTATACTGGCCACGGGGACTGGAATGGGGAATCTTAAACCCCCAAACGCCACTGAGTCCTTGAAAACCGCCATTTCTCCAGGGGGTGGGTTGTTTGCCCATTCATGGGGGGGCGGGGATCCTCCATCTGAAGCGTTCGTCCCAGAATATTGGGGCCATTATAGAGGTTATCTCCCCCAGGGTAATTGTGCTTGGAGTCTCCTCAGGGGGCCTCTCAGTGGCCTACATACCGGAGCTCCCACCCTCGGCTGCTCCTTTGGTTTTCTTGGCTTTCTTGGACTTTTTCTTGCGCTTGGCTAGGGGTTCTTCTAATGGTCCCGCTGCCTCCTCCTCGAGGGCCGGGGTGGTAGGGCTACTGTTACTGTATGACGATGAGGGTGGGTTGCGCTCTCAGTTATTGGGAGAGCCACCCCTTGTCTCTCCGCCTCCATCACCAACTCCATCTCTTCAAAAATATGCTCAACAGCCCCTCGATTTCTCTCTTCCATGGCAGAAACCGCTGCATTTAACTCCTCATCCCTTGGAGAGTTAGGGTGGGATGAGCTTTGAGTGGCCATCTCCTTCACTTCACGGGCGAATTCTTCAACATGGTCTCCGGATATGGTTTTTTGGGAATTTAGAGGAGATACGGAAAGATTGGGAATTTGAAGATTTTCAGAAGCAAATGGAGTTTTGGGAAAGATTGATCCTATTACTCTAGGGTTAGTAGGAAGAAATTAGAAAGAGAAGAAGATTACTTACGGCGGAGAAAGCTCTCGGGAAGTCTTGTTGTGGGGAATTTCTCTGCAGATTGCTTTGGAAGCTTGAAGATATGCTCTGAGAGTTTTGGGTGCGTAAAGAATAAAACTGGTTAGGAATCCCCTATTTATAGGGGAAGGAGTTAGTACGTTTCTGGCATTTAGTTTCAAAAAGCAATCATTTCCCGCCTAGGTAACTGCCCACTTTTGTGAACCGTCACCCACATCCCGAGATTCACTCGCCGTTTCCTGAAAAGTCGCGCCCACTCGCCCATCAGCATTTAATGCGGGCCAATACGAGCAGTCAGTTGAAAGGATAGCATTTAATGCATGCTCAGAAGAAGATTTCGCCGCACGCCATTTTCCCCCACAAGCGTCGCCCTTGAGATTTGAGAAAATTTAAATTCCACAGCCCTTATCACTAAGAACTACAGAATTGGGGGGCAAAATGATGGGGTCAAATACGTTTGGCTCACGTTTTCACACGTGGCGTCGTCAGTAATTGACACGTGGGCTCCTAATCCCCAAAACATATTTCCTCCGAGCGCCTTCCGCCCTCGGTTGTCAAAACCACAAGTAACACATGTCTTCATCATCGCGAGACACGTGGCCCTCGTCACCGCTCACCAAACGAGCGCCCGCTACGCCAATCATGCATGTACCCATTTCCCCAAAGGGAATGCATCCCCGAGCGCTCTACCCCCTCGGATGGGCTCCTGCATGTAAACAAATCAAGGGACCAGGATCCCCCTCATCGTACAGCCTTGGCACGGATCCCCACTTGGATCCATAAGCCCATCAGGCTCTTGGTTGACACCAGCACACTCATAGCCCTCTTTACCAACCCCCAAAACGGCTCTCTGACATCCCGTACGCTCCAGCGCACCTACCACCGTTGCCCGCACTACCTTTTCGCCAGCTTTTGCAGGATATTCCTCTTAGGTTTCTCCTCATTACGCCACGTGTTGAGGCGACATTAGGGCAGGACCACAAGGGGCAAATTACCAAAGGGTCCCTGACCCTTAACTATAAATAGGAGTCTTCATCTCCATCTCTATCTCTGTAAGCAATCTCCATTACTGTTACTCCGCAATTACCTAGCTTCAACTTCTCAGATCATCATCTGACTTGAGCGTCGGAGAGCCAAACTGAGAATCACCCCTAGTTCCCCTAGCTTGGCCTTCTGACCTTTCTTTGCTCTTGGTGTTTGTCCTAGCAGGTTGAACCCTTCATCTTTTTTGGCGAGTCCAATCTTGTTTCCCCACATCAAACAAATTCTAAAGTGATCGGAGTTTGACACCTCAAATTCTTACCCATCAATTAGATAGTTTTTCATAAAAAATTATTTAAAAAAATGTGTCAAAAGAATTTCTAACGGTGCACATGATCTATTCGCGATTTTTTTTTGTTACCTAGTTAACCGTTCAATTATCAAATTAATGGTGAGACTACTTTTGCAACGCGTGAAACTATTATTGTAACATATGGGACCATTATCGCAATCATTCCTTAAAGTATGAGACTTTTTTTTAGATTTTTGAAATGAGTGGGACTAATATCACAATGCTCTAAATCAAGTTAGACTAAAAATATAATTTTCCCTCTTATTTTCTTGAAGAAATTTGTAGTTTTTTGCATTGCCCCAGATCGTGACAGGACAAAAATATTATTTTAGAGGATTTATTATTTAACGAAAATTAATTTAAATTAGGTTATAATAATTTTGTTAACTCCGTTGTCGAGCACTTGGCCGAGCTCCACAACCTACAACCATGGCGGAACAGGTAAGCCCCTCACTCTATATATAGAGATACTAGCAACTCTATACATTCTATGCATCAGCAAATAAAAAATAATTATTATATAAATATGTTAAAATTAATTTTTTTTATGAATATATATTCTATAATTATTTTTATTATAATCACTAAATTATGATAAACAAATAAATGGTTGCGTAAAATAATATCATATTAGTAAATACAAAAATTTTAAATATAAATGAAAAGTAATAAAAATTAAAACAAAAAAAAATCCAAGTGATGAGAAAGAAAATATAAGTTAAGAAGAGAAGTAATAAGAGTGAAAAAAGAAGTTAAGAAAATGTGTAAGAGATAAAGCCGGTTGAAGAAAGTTAATAAAAAAAATTGAAAAGAAAATATTTTTAGAGTCCAAGAGACCAAACTTGAATCTCTCACTTAATATAATAGATATAGATATAATAGCATGGATATACTTGTAATTCTCTGCACATGCGTGTGCAAAGAAAAAAAATATTATTTAAATATATTAAATTAAATTATTCATCTTAATACAATATTTAATAATTATATATTAATAGAAACAATTAAAATAAAAAATATGATAAAAAAATAAAAAGAATATTAAAAAAAAGAATAAAAGTGAGATTAATAGATAAGTAATTAATTGATGCATGTTCTCTATATTGGAAAAAAAAAAATAGATTAATTAAATTTATAAAAAAAAAAAAGACCAAATCCAAGAGACCAGTCTTGTGCTTAATAATAGAGTATAGATATATATAGCTGAATGTTTTCCCAAAAAGGAAACCTAAACAATAAAATTGTAGGTCCAATATCCACATTACAACCCATAATTATTAGTCTGTTTTTTAGGGCCCAAAAATTGTTAATGGGTCAAGACTCAAAGTGTATGTAATTTACTAAGAGCGCGTTTGGTAGCATTTAAAAGGTAATGAGAGCTAGTACTAAATGGGCCTACTAGGTAGTATAAGTGAACATTAGCTTGGTCTTAATTACATGTTTGGTAGTGTTTATTTGGCAGCATGTGCGTTAATGCCCAACCTAATATTGCGTTTGGTTAAATGTTATTAACTTTCATTGTACATTGGAATTCCATTACTACCCTTGGGTTTAAATGGAAAAGTTGGGCTGCCTGTAACTTTGTTGGATATTTGTATTCCCATCTGTAGGGTTTTGTCGGTGCGTTTCTTGGAGCAGGAAGGCAGATTCGCTGTGGTGGCTGAAGGCCCATCCTGGAGGAGTTCCACCATTCGTACATATTACATTCCACCCATTGTTGTGAGGTTAGTGATTATTTATCCAATTTGTTGAACTTCCAGGATTTAGATTAATGGTGGGGTTTCAGATTTTCTTTGGGTGGTGGGTAACGGGGAAGGTGAATCGACATTCCTAACTCAAGTTGACATGTGCTCTTGTACATTCATGTAGGAAATTTTGGATTTTTACATGTATTTCATGCATCCTTTGATTAAGGTGGCTTGTTGATGGAAAGTGTTGTGTGTAATATGTATTTGAATTTGGTTGGCATACAGGCATGAATTGTTTACCCAATCCACATTGTCCAAAGGGCCATGGGGAGATGATTTTGAAGACCTCTAATTCGGCAAACAATCCCGGCAGGCTGTACTATATCTGCCCCCTGCAGTTTAAACACGAAGGATTCTTCATATGGTGGGATGTGTACCAACGCTCCAATAACAGTTCGAATATGAGCGAGACATCCGCGGCAAATTTTCAGAGCACCGGATATAATCACGTTGGGGTGAGTGGCAGCTCAGTCGGGACAGATTCTGCAAGAAAGGCAGCCGAGGCACAAGCTGATAACACCTCGCACAAGTCTGCAACACAAGGCTGTGGCGCAAGTGTCTTTCAGAGGCAGGACTGGGAAATCGAACGAGGTCGTCTCCTTGTCCCTGTTGTACATGTGTACATGTTGATGTACGTTGTCGTACTGTTGGTTGGAGTCCTACTTGGGTTCATTGTCGGTCGTGTGGTTTGAGCTAATATTAAGAAATGTGTATTTCGTAAATTGCAGGCGTAAGTTTGGATGTTGGTGTCGTTTGGAAGTGTTTGCTAATTTTTGTTCGTGTTAATTTCATTAACAGTAGGACCATTGCGGGTTAGTGCCATTCCAATTGTCCATATGAAGTTTGGACTCCTGAATTATAAGCACACCACTCACATATGGGTGGATTTTCGGGATACCATACTTCAACTATTTGGTTGTTTGCACTTAGCTATATGTGCCCAATATTCCAGTCCGGCCTGCTTCGTGCAGGTTTGTTTGGTTTGTTTCATTGTCTCCATAATTACTCAATTGAAATAAACAATGCGTAGTGCTAGGTGAGTAGGGTATTGTAATTATAGTTTGTTGTCTTACACATGAAAAATGTGGCAGTATCTCGTATCACATGTTGCACAGTGAACAGACAGGCTTAGAAATGTTCTATATATGTGGCTTTGATCCTACAATTCATACAAGCAACAAATACATCTTACATTCATAGCAGCACAAACCACTCCCGACTAATGGCATACCGGGCTTCGTTCAATTACCAAGCTAACTTATTTTACCCGGGTGATTGGAGTAAAGAATTGGACATCGATTTCATGCACGCCCTAGAGACGGAGGCATTGGAGAGTGGGGGAAAGTTGACTGATGAAAGCCACGTATCCATCACAAATGCAATGGAGGTCGTCAATACCAAGTACAAAAAATCTTTTGAATATTACTTCTGTTATACACGTTTTCAATTCCTGCACAAGCGATTTGTAGCTTGGAGTTGGCTGAAGAAGTGTGATCGGGCTATGATTGACCCTTCTACCAACATCGTTCATGCGAGCGAGGAAGCTTGGGACTACATCTGTAAGGTATATTTATACATATTTATATATAGTTTTTTTTTATAACAAAGTTGATGCCTTTGTTATATTTTTTTGCCAATGCTTGTTGGAAGGAAATAGTTATAAGGGAAACAGAGTTGCTCAAATACTTTATACCTACACGCAGGTTAACTCTCTATGCGGGGCATATTACTACAAGCCGGAGCCTAACATATATGAGCTGGATATGATATTCGGTCAAGGAGTAATTAATGCCATGCGAAAAAATAGGAGAATTTTGACAATGCAAAGTGATACCTTCCTTCCGCACACATTCATCAATGGTTTGCAAACAAATTTGAAAGCCTAATGTTTGGTTGATCAATTTTATGTCGTTTGGGTTTTTCTTTTAATCTGTTTCACATACCCCGTGCCATAGTTGATGAAGAGAGCTCCGTTTCCGGTGCTGAATCCAGCAACGTACAACCGCATCGCCGTTTGCCACCACAGGTGCCCAAGTTCAAGTTCGGCCCGTTCGGTGTGAGGAGCTCGTCGGCAGGATTCTCTGGTGCTTCTTGTGGATCTACTCCACCTTCCCCTGATAAGTAAAAAGGTAAAATTTATTTTGTTTCTGTAATTTAGTAGAGATAAATGACATGTTTACCCCTATCCTTTAATTGAAGCTGTTCATGATGTCACCTACATAAGCAATGGTACATAAGGAACTGCTCATTTCCATGCATCTCTATATATTAACTTATTGCACATACGGTGGCAACAAAAAATAAGAGAAGTGTATTCATCATTTCTTTCTTATCATGTCTCAATTCAATGTTCATCAATTAGCTGAGAGGTATAGACAGGAGAATTCGTTCTACACCAAGGAATGGACAAGCACGCACGATGCAATGTTCATCGCGCTGCTCGAGCGCGAGGCACGCATGGGCCGGGGCCATTGGACCAAACTGAACGTCAATGTAGTGTCTGGGATTTCGATTATACTGAATGATTTTTTTAGTATGGATCGCGATGTTGATTATTTTGTACGCCGGTTGAAGAAACTCAACCAGAGATATTTAACGTTCGACTATTTGCTATCCTTGTCGGGCGTCAGCCATGCCGAAGATCATGGTGTGCTGAATGTCCAGCCAGGAACATGGGATTCACTCCACCAAGCTGTATGCTCGTAGCTACTGTCTGGCCACAGTTTTACGATATTGCAGTTTATCTAAACTTGTGTTGCTAGATTATCTCTTATTTATTTGTTGGGGCTAATTCTAATGTTCAGTTTCATACAATTTTGCAGCACCATAGAAAATGCTTCTGGTATTACTACAAGGACGAACCTGCCTGGAATTCCCTCGTGCGCATCTTCACTCCACCGCATTAAATCGCTTTCACGCTCTGTTGTTGTAGGTTGTTACGAATCTGTTAAAATAAGGTCTCTGGCCATCGTCATGGTTGCTGAAGTTTGTGTTGGATTGATAGTTGTAATGGTTGTTTGCATATTTCGAGTAATTTGTTGTTAATGTTGTTGAATTGTAATGGGTCAAAGTTGGTCTGATTTGTCATGTTACGTACTGTTCAATGGAATAAACTTGTTCAAGCTTTTGTGTTTGCCAAAGTTCAGCACAGTAGTTACTTCTTCTTGGTCCAATGTCAGGAATCTTCACTATTATGGATTTGCAAATAATATACAGTACGCACTTTGCGTGAGAATCAGAATCTTATAACTAGCTTTATAAGAGATTGTCTGAAAAGGCTATAAGGTTCTCCATATGATGAGACACATGAACGCCAGACTACAAACTATATATAAAAAACTTGTTATGAGCTTAGACCTGAAAGTTTTCACAAGTATTGTTGTTGTTGCTAAATACGAGCAAGAACTTAAATTGGTACTGCTCTATCTGAATGGGGAATCCATTTTTATTTGGTCAAAGGCTGAAAAAATAGTCCTCACTTTGCAAAAGCATGCATGCTGGTGCTTTAGTTTGGATCATAATCAAGCTGATGTACTTCTTCAAATTTGCACGTGTACTCTACCAGTTGTTACTCTTTCATGTTTCTGTAGTTGTATTTGTAGTGCGTGTATGAAATTGATGTGGTTTTTAGTTGTGTTTGTGGTATTATGACCATAATATAATGAAAACGAAGGCAATTACTTGCTAAAATTTTGTGTTGTCACACGAGCACCATAGTTGCAATCGACCCAAAAAAAATTTCGCCTCCCTAACCTGACAACATGTTAAAAATAGCCAATAAACCTATATGAAATTCGCATTAGCCGATAATAAGCCGAGACTGTATTGAAAAAGTCTCTTGCTTGGACAAACAAAATGTCAAATAGTTCACACACCTAATACACATACCACAACAATCATATTGCCAGAACACTTAACCCAACAAGGTAGCAACAACGTAAAAGGCGAAATACAGTTCAAAAGACACATACTTAACTTCGCCTACACGTAACCCTTACGAACGGAGCATGGAAATGCAGTTGCAAAGACCTATTTCATAAAATGCATGAGACTGAGGACAAACGTGCCGCGGACATCTTCGGGCATTCCATAAAAAGCGCGAAGATCACCATGGCTGACAGCTAGATGGTGTGCCGCCCACATCACAGCCTCCTTCGACAAATCAGGTAGCGAGATCAACGCCTCGTATAAGCCCTCCTGCTTGACAGCGATATCATCCTTGGGTGCTTGAGTTGAGGTAGATGAACTCGGTGCAAAGCCGTGGGCGGAGGGATCAATGCTCACGCGGGCGGCTTCCATCAGTTCCCCCATTAAATCTTTCACCTGGGCAGCATCAAGATTCGTAGAACGACGGCGTTTGTTTGAGCTTTTCCTGGAGTCAGCACCGTCTAGACTAGTAAGGGGAATCGATGAAGCGTCATCTTCATCCTCTTCTAGATTAATTGTACCCTTGGAGTTCAGATTATTACTGTCGTTGACACCTCGCCCACGGCTCACTGCGTCATGTTTTGATGCAGCTTCAAGGTCAGCTGCTGCATCACCGACATCGATCGCGCCAGTACCTGTTGCTCGGTCGGTGCCCAAAACAACATTCCATCGGTCGAGCCATGGGAAGGACTTCCCGCGGACAAGCTTGACACCTTCCTTGTATACCTGTAATCATCACAAGAAGCAATAAGTAACTTCAAACAGTAGTTGATAATAGGATAAATACATCAATAAGAATGGAAAACAGTGGCCGAACAAGCTTTGTCAAACCTTTTCCTGCTCGGTCCAAGCTTCCGGTTTATCAGCCACAAGCATGTTTGAAACAGAATCAAAAGTGAATCCAGAGCCACCACTCGCACCTAGGATAGTTATAATCGCGGTATGCGTCCGTCGCCAAACTGCTAATTTGGACTTAACATGCTTGTGCTCGATCCCGCAACCGGGTAACATTTCCCCAATCATGTTTGCCAGCTTGATCATGTAACCACCGCGCAACGAACCATCAATTTTGACCCCTTGTGCGTATAGAGTCTCCAACGAAACAAGCAGCGTCTCCTCTTCCTTCGTAGTCCAGAAACGGCGCGGCACGTTCACTCCCGTACCTTGCCGTGTACGGCCTCCTGTTGCTGCCATTGCCTACAATGTTCAGAAAATAAATTACCGGTCACATTGCGAAACAGAACATATCTACGGCTATGAAACAAGGTTTTTCCAAAGAAATACACTACCAAACTGCTGAAACATAAAAGAGATACAGATTCGGCCAAAAATAGAACACATGGAAGCCCAAGTCAACAAAAATATACAGCCACATAAATGCTACACGACTATAATGTTTCAGATGTGCTCAAAGGTCAATTCAGTTTTATAACATAAATTTTCGAAACTACAACATCAACCAAACAGCGGATCAATTCTAATAAATACTAGTCCAGTAGGCTCAGTGATGTCTCCATTGATTGAACATGGTCTGAGCCATGTTGTCTCGGAAGTTGGTCCACATCGGCGTTGCCTCGACACTACCAATGTATTCGCGGTCGTCCCCAACGTGTTCTTCCAATCGGCGAAGAACTTCCTCTTCGATTGGGTCCACATCCATCTGAGTTCGGATAAAGTTATGTAGCATCGCGCATGCAAGAATCGTCCAATTCTGGACCTTTATGGGGTACCAGGAGCGGCTTCTTAGGATTCCCCACCTTCCTTTCAACAGACCAAATGCGCGCTCAATAATATTCCTTGCCTTACTATGCCTGAGATTGAAGAGTTCACGCGCATTTTGTGGTGCAGAAGTGCCCGGTCCCCATTCCTTCAAGTGATATCGAGTGCCCCGATACGGTGTAAGGAATCCGTCGGCATTGGTATAGCCACAGTCGGCAAGATAGTAGGACCCTGACAATTCATTCAACAGTCAAATAATAATTGTTCGCCACCAAAGACAGAGAAAATATAGGCAAAACAAGTTTTAAAAATAAAATTAATTTTTATCTAAGTATAGCACCAACCAGCAGGTACTTTCAGGCCGTTGGGTCTATTCACAGCATCCCGAAGTACCCTGCTATCAGCTGCTGAACCTTCCCAACCCGCTAAAATGTAGATAAAATTCATTTGTGGGTTACAAACGCCTAGCACGTTCACAGAAACAGTCCCTTTCCGCGTTCGATACTTGGGCTGATTTTTTTGGCGAACGATAACATCCACGTACGTACCATCCAGCGCACCAAGACATCCCTATATGAAAATTACATAAACAAAGCATAATCATGTTGTACGTCGAAATAACTATTGTTTGTAAATGGAAAATAACAATTGAGATATCACTACACTGTATGATGAAAGGAATTATAAAAATACCATTGTGTTACAGTTGACTTACTTACTTTAAAGTGTCTCCAAGGTTCTGTCGTGCAAGACTCGGGTACCCCAACTGGTTCGATCAGCAAAACGTGGCTTATCCTAAGCAAGGACTTCAAGGTCTGCCTGAAATACTTGCTAACGGTGTAACCAGAACAGTAGAAATCCCCCTTCACGGTGCGGTTCTTATGATGATGTCCTAATATGTTCAAGAACATGGCGACTTTACACGGAATTGACACATATCTCTCATGTGTTAGACCACCTAAGTTCTCTAGAAGATAGCAAAGTCGACAGAATGCGTTGCGATCCATCCTTAAATTGTCAATACAATCCTGGTCGCTCACTTGGGTAAAGCGACGTAGATGTTTCAATTGATCAGGCTGAGTGGCTATAATAGAATACCTGCGCTTACGTTTGCTCCTGCCATTCTCACATGTTTGCTCGTACAACACATACAACAGATACATCATCGCAAGTGTCACAGCAGTTCGCTTAAGGACGAACTCAACCCAGGCCAAATAACGTAACCTCAAGTTCGGATGCATACCACTCAAAATAAAAAATCTGCACACGGTTACCCAAATGAAACACAGGAAAAAAATTTCAAACTGCAACGAAGGCCTTGTTGCATATGAGCATATCGAGCGTTATAGGGGAAAAAAATTCGTCGACCGTGCAGCGGGAACAGAACCAAAACTAAAAGAACTTTTGAAAGATGTTACACACCCAGTATTTGGGTGAAATCTTTGGAATAAAAAATTCCTAAGCCAACAGTAATGCGTGAAATATAATGCAATTGAAAACACCCAGACAAACTTCCGATTTACCTTTTATCCACGATGAACTAAGCCATTTTTACAACCCGAAAAATACCAACATTTTAAATGTGCCTGAAGGTTTAGCGTGAAGGGAACAGAAATAATCGGAGAAAGTATGGCAAAACAAAGGTAATTGATGAATAATTCCAACAATTTACCTTTTGCTTAAGAATAATTCCTTGCTGCGACGATGGTAGTGATGTCTGGTTCTTAGCCGAACTGAAGCAAAGCGTAGAATTGACAAACCCTAGTCCGCTTCTGTGATAAAAAGAAAAATCCTTTTCAACGTACAAGAGAAGCCAAATAAAAGTGCATGACAGGAAATACTTTCTTGAACAGTAAAAAGTGAAAATGTAATATCACTTAGTAACAGCCCAAAGCCGAGATGAGAGTCTGCACTTAATTGCTGAACAGTGGCGGGCTCCTACGGGCCAGCTACTAAACTCAGTTGGCCCGCACGCACTAATGCGCGCTACCAAATGAAACATTAAAGTCCCTACCTCATACCAATGAGGGCTAATGGCGGCTACCAAACGCGCTCTAAATGAATTGAGCTGAAAGAGTAAAAACGATCTAATTTAAAAGGAAATTAGGTTAAAAAGCATCATAATGCATTTGCACAAAAGGAGGACATTTAAAAGGAAATTGGGCTTAAGTCTGCATAAAGGTGCTGCCGGAAGAATTTGTTTGGTTGGGTGAGAATTCATAAATTGATAGTGTGGATAACGTAACTCGGATTTACGAGCAGTCGAACACATGTAATAGGTTACTTGACTTGGTTGGATTATAAAACTCCCAAAATCCCATATAATGAAGTGTTTGTCTTCTTCGACTAGTTGGGAAATCAATAATAATTCTTTGAAAAAAAAAACTTAATGAAGTGTTCATTTTCTTATAATCCGTCATAATTTGTGAAAAATCATGTAGGTTTTGAAAACTAAAAATGGTAAAATTCAAGATGAAATCATGGCTAAATTTATTCATATATATACATAAAATTATGCAACAAAGTTATTCACACCGGAGCCAAGGGTTTCTAACGTAAGTTATTCCAATATTGAAAAAGATGAAAGTTAGCAAGATCACAACGTATAGCTTATCAAATTATTTTACGAACCGTCATTATCTCATTTTTGCCTTTTATTTTCTTTGAAATTGTTATATATTTTGAGGTACACACATTAAATCTTTATGATTGATGTACATCTTGCAATAAGGTGTAAACATTTGTCCACTTTGAAAGATACTAATAAATTTCAGACATGACAAATGAAAGAAGGAAATAACTAAGTAAATAGGAAGGAAGAGGACGATTGAGTTGATTATTTTCACCTTTCTTGTAATGGCTGTTGAGATTTATACGTCAGGAATGGATTTTACTTTCTAAATTATAAAGATTCAAATTCATTGTCTCTATCGATATGAATTGAAACACTAAAAGCAAACGTGGATATAATCTCATGTACCCAAAGTAGCTCCATTAAATGTTGTTGTAAACCTCACTCTCCACGATAATTAGCACCTATAATGCACGAATAGAAATACGGTTATATGGATACAATACAACATAAATAATACGGTTTTCTTTTCTTTTTTTTTTTATTTTAATTTTCTATACGAATAGTATTGAATATGGTATTCGATATAACGCGATATGATAAAATAATATTTTTGAAAGTGTTTATACACTATAGATTAACACTTAGTGATATTAACCAATAGCTGTCAAATAAATCTTATAACTCTTGATAATCACATTTGGATATTTAATATTTTTTTCTAAACCAGATATTTGAAGGAGTTTAAAGGTATAGGCTAAAAGAGTTATTAGAGCATAAAAGTTGTGAATATTCTTTACCAATTCAAGTGCATGAATATATATAGAGAGAGAGAGATTATGATTTTTGGGGGTTAGAAATTTCTATGAATTTTTGCTCACGTTTTAGTGTATATTGGATTTGTATCGATTGGCATATTCCTTTGCATAGAGTTCATTGATAACTCGTTAATTTGCCATTTTAATAATTGAATTATACCCCGTATTGTGCTTAAATTGATATTATCTTGAAAGAAGCAATGCTTTGTTGTTTATATTGCAGAACCGAGGCTTGAAGGAAAAATTGGTGCAATTTTGTTGGTTTTACGAAGAAATCCACGTTCAATTGTGGCTGACTTGCTGCAGGAGAATTAGGATGGAACTGGGATGCATTTTAGAGATTCTACATGCATGCAAGTGGAGAGTTTAGCATGGATTAGCATGGCTGCTGCATGCACACGAGGCGTGGGAATTAATTGAGAAAGAATTGATAACTTAGGGGTTGACTTTATTTTGTGGCTGGGTATTTATTTTGAAAGGATAAATAGTTAGAATTGGGCTACACATTGCGGTGCTTTGGAATTTAATTAGGCATGGGCTTAGCGTGGTTTTTTTTGATGTAATGGAGGCTGCAAACACGTAATTAATTGGAGTGGGATTTGAGTGCTAATGGGCCACGCGTGTTTGGGATTTAATTGAAGAAGCCCAGGTTTAGTGTTAATTCTTGGAGAGCACGTTATTGAGTCCAATTTGTTTAGACTTAGGAATCCTGGTGGGGTTAGGAATGGAGGCGTGAGGTTTATATATATTTCGGACAGCAGATTTTTGCAGAGGGACGGACACTTTGAGAGCAGCAGTTCGTGTCTCGGGCAAGCAACATCAAGAGCAGGACTTCATCACAATTCTTCGTTTTAGTTTATTTCTTTCCCTTCGTTTTTAGTTTATTTTATGTTAAAGAATTCCTCGATTATTGTTTTTATGGATTTTAGTAGCTAAACCTTTAATTATCTAGCTAGGGATTAAGATTCGTTTTAAATATTGTGAGACCTAAACGTTTTAATCAATTCATGTTTATTTAGGCATTTATCTTATCTCCGTGTTTCGCGTTTATTGTGATTGATTTATTTAGTGATAGGGCCCGATCATCTAGATAGATTTAATTGCATATTGCCAATCTTGATGCTTGAAGTGTAGTAAAGTTGATTGATAATTTGTGGTAAATTAGTGACAGGGTCTTAGCGATAACATTCCTCGTTCACTAAGGGATTTGATAATCTAATTTAAATCTTGCGTGTGTCACGACTTGGTTAATTAGGGTTGGTGTTTTTATGATTCTTAATGCTGCGAATTCATTAAATCCTGTCGAGTGTCTCTAGGGGTTGTGAATTTGTTAGGGAAGATAACTGTCGAGTGTCTCTAGGTTATCCGACTAATTAAGTAAAAACAAGGTTGAGTCGAGTGTCTCTATCAACTATAGCCAATCTGTCTGAATAACTTGAATTAATCCTTGAGTCAAGGATCAATATAGTAAATCGAATCGAATATCCCTGGCTAGGTAATTTTCCCTTTGATTGATTTTATCCTACGTGATTTGCTTGCTAGTTTTAATTAATTCTTGTTAGTTTATTTTAATTGTTTATCTTAGTTTTAATAGTCCAAACCCCCCCCCCCCCCCCTCTTTTTTTTTAATTGTTTCTTTTCGTGGATAACTTGGAATTATTAGAAATAAGTCAGTCAGTCTCTGTGGATCGACCATGTTTACACTATACTCTGTGTTTAGTCGTCGAATAGGATTTTATATTTATTTTTGACGGATTCGACACCTGTCAAATTTTGGCGCCGTTGCCGGGGACTGTGTTTTTAATCGATTTTATTTCTTTTCATGAACAGGAGCATTCACGGAAAGGACGATCATCCAACAATGTTTGCGAATGCACAACAGTTCAACAATTATGCAAACATTCCACAACAGGTTAACGAGGTCAACTCTTCACCTTTTGATGAACTTAAGAATATGATAAGTGTTTTGGCTTCTAACCTTGGTGTAGGTGTACCCCAAGTACCGAAGGTCTGTCAATTGTGTGCGAGCACGTTGCATCCCACCGACGCGTGTCCATCCCTTCAAGAATCCTCTTTCGAAAATGTGGACCCATTCGGATATCAACCTCCGATGTACAATCCATACTCCAACATGTACAATACCGGATGGTATGATCACCCCACTATGAGTTATGCACCGAATCCACCAAACTTCCAAAACTTCGTACCTACACCTCCACAACCCCAACAACCAATCCCTCAACCCTACCCACCTTTCAACCCACAAGATATCCAATTTAATAACTTGGAAACCTCCTTTAAGAATTTGGAGACCCAATTGTGTCAAATTGCAGCCTCATTGAGCAGATTAGAGAATCAACGAAAACTTCAATCACAAACGGAGGATCAGAGGCGAAACATGAGTGCAATCACGATCCTAAGTGATGAGGAACTGCCTCCCCCAGTGGAGAAGACCAAAACTCGCCAGAACAGAGCAGAAACAGAACAGACAGTCAACTTGACCGTTAAGCGTGACCACGCCTTAGGCTCCAGTCACGACAGAGAGTCAGAAATTAAAGTCCAGCCTAAGCCATGGGTGGAGCCACCTCCGTTTCCAGAGCGCCTGATCCAAGCAAGAAAAGAGAAGGAGGAGCAAAGTATATTTGAGACCTTTCGGAAGGTTGAAGCCAACATTCCTTTGTTGGATGCAATCCAACGACTCCCACGACATGAGAAATATCTTAAGGAACTCTGCACCAACAAAAGGAAGCTAAAAGGTAATGAAATCCTAAGTGTTGGAGAGAATGTCTCTGCTGTTTTGCAAAAGAAATTACCTCCTAAGTGTGGAGACCAAGGTATGTTTTCAATTCCATGTAAAATTGGCAAGACTGAGATTAAGAAAGCAATTTGTGATTTAGATGCGCCCATTAATATTATGCCTCTATCTGTTTATTCATCACTGAATCTTGGTCCTTTGAAAGATACAGGTATCACAATTCAGTTCGCTGATCGATCTATTGTGTATCCAGATGGAGTATTAGAGGACGTACTTGTGCAAGTTGATGGATTAGTCTTTCCTGCTGATTTTTATGTGATTTATATGGAGGATGAAAGTTCTTTGAGTACTTCTGATATTTTGCTTGGTCGACCCTTTTTGAGCACTGCTAGGGCTAAAATAGATGTTCATGATGGCTTATTGACTCTAGAATTTGATGGTGATATTGTAAAATTTAATGTTTATGAGTCAAAAAAAAATCCTAATGAATTATCTAGTATTTTTAGTGGTGATGTGATTGAAAACTCAAGTAATGAAATTTTTTAGCCTAATAATGTGAAAAAGCTAAGTTTTGAATCCCTTCAAAATTTAGTAGTTGAAAATCTTGAGAGTAAGCCGAAACAGGTTGGTTTGCATGATGATATCTATGATATGGTTATTCCATTAGAGCATGTTAGACCTTTGAATAAAAAGGCTCCGAATTTGAAACTACTTGATGACTTGGTTAATTTAAATTCTTTCATTTTGCAGGCACCTATTGAGGAACTCAAGAATTTTTTGGATAATCTGAGATATACCTTCAAGGGAGGAGGAAAATTTGCAGATTCAAAGCCTACACGAGCTAAATTTCTGGATGAGCAGTTTTTCAAGCCACATGACCATAAGACGTGGCCACGCTCTAAGGTCACGCGCTGGTATGCTGATATTATTGATTATTTAACTACTACCTTCCTCAGATCTCATGTCTTTTTCGAGTTCAGGAATCTTAGTGATCATGGTAAGTGTTTTTATAAATGGTTGGTGGAGTCTTTGATGAGGAAGTATCAAATCATGTTGCGAACCTCTACGACTTACCATCCCCAATCTAGAGGCCGCAATGGACTAGAAGATTCATCTCCACACAGTCGAGGGGAATTGTATGGAGGGTGTACCTCCATTTGAGTAGCACTTTAACAAGCCTTGTCGAGCCTAAGACATAAAACAAGGGCGCTATTGGGAGGCAACCCAAGTTTTGGCGATTTAGGCGCCATTTTCTTCCCTTAGTTTCTTTTTCTTTTGTTTTTTTTTTTCGGTTCTCGTGGTGTTTGTGTTGATTTTCTGCCCTTTTCTGTCTTGCAGGAGCGCGTAACCTGGCCCAGATGCTGCTGATATGCTGCTGATAACTGCTGTCAATTTTCCGCTAACGTGACCCTTGAGCGTGGTCACGCCTAACAGCCACGCCGTTTCCAGAATTTCAAATTAAATGGGAAATTTACAAACCCAGACGCCCTACCTCCCCAACCTGAACTTCAGGGAAGTCCTCTTTACTCTAGATCTTGATTTTTCTTATGCCTTGAGGACAATGCATGATTTAAGTGTGGGGGGATTAGGTCTACTAGTGCTAAAATTGAATTTTTTTTGAAATTTTTGTTTTGTGGCTGAATTTTTTATTTTACTTAAAACATGAGGATGTTGATAATTATGGAAATATTTTGCCCCCATTTTGAATGCTTTCTATTAGGTTTGATTGTTGAATCTTGCTAGAACGAGTTAGGCTTGTTAAATGCATGAAATTTGTGTAGAATTTGACAGATTAGTATAATTTTATACCCTCATGTCTCGCGCACCATTGAATGAATTAATGTACTTTGCTTAGATAGAAAGGTCTTTGATTTTCAAATTGCTCTAAAAGTTGATTAGAATGCATCTTAGCTCCCTTCGAGGCGAAATTTTTTAGTTAATGATTGATTTGGGAAGTGACTTAGGCGATCGTTGTCGGTGGTAAGCCTTTTTCTTGATCCTTTCACAAATAAATCATCCCGTTTGACCCCCATTGAGCCTCATGTTGTGCACATTTTCTTCTTAGCCACGTTACAAGCCACATGCACAACATTAATTTCCTACCCTTCTTTGAATCACACCTTGCTTGCTCATTTAGATTGGATATTTTAGATGTCTTAGGCTCCTTTGTTTTCTCCCTTGTGCTTGAATTTTGAGAGAATGACATACAATGGTGAAAAAGAAAAAAAATGATGAGAGAAAAAGAAGTCAAGAAAGGAAAAAAATGAGCAGAAAAAAAAAAGAAGGAAAAGAACAGAAAAATTGCAAAGAAAGAAGAAAAAAAAAGTAAGAGTGTGCTTTGAGTACCAAAAAGTTCGATGAGTGAAGAATGAGGGAAATTAAGTTGTAAGGCAAATAAGGGGAGTCCTGTAGATGAAAAGGAAAATACTACGGGTTTTATTATAAAGTGTGTAAGCTTGGTGTGTTAGCCACTAAATTCCAAATTTTCCTAACCTTTACCCCGAGCCTCACATTACAAGCTCGAAAGACCTATCGATCTCGAGTCATGAGTTAACTACATTAGTGGAGATTGGAGTAAAGGATGCATTCGAAGTTGATAATTGGTACTTAGGCGAAAATCATAGACTAATCAATCTAGTCTTTGTACATTCTTTCGTTCAATTCACACTACACTACACGAGGGTATGCTATTTATACTAATTTGTTGAGTTTTGTGCAATTGAGTAGTGTGTTGATGAGCTAGACTTGTTTAGGCGAGAATTCGATGATTGCCTTCGTGATTATGTTTGATGGGTGGTATTGTTTCCATTTGATTTTCATGATTCCTCGAGGACGAGTAATGAGCTAGTGTGGGGGGATTTGATAACTCATTAATTTGCCATTTTAATAATTGAATTATGCCCCGTATTGTGCTTAAATTGATATTATCTTGAAAGAAGCAATGCTTTGTTGTTTATATTGCAGAACCGAGGCTTGAAGGAAAAATTGGTGCAATTTTGTTGGTTTTACGAAGAAATCCACGTTCAATTGTGGCTGACTTGCTGCAGGAGAATTAGGATGGAACTGGGATGCATTTTAGAGATTCTACATGCATGCAAGTGGAGAGTTTAGCATGGATTAGCATGGCTGCTGCATGCACACGAGGCGTGGGAATTAATTGAGAAAGAATTGATAACTTAGGGGTTGACTTTATTTTGTGGCTGGGTATTTATTTTGAAAGGATAAATAGTTAGAATTGGGCTACACATTGCGGTGCTTTGGAATTTAATTAGGCATGGGCTTAGCGTGGTTTTTTTTGATGTAATGGAGGCTGCAAACACGTAATTAATTGGAGTGGGATTTGAGTGCTAATGGGCCACGCGTGTTTGGGATTTAATTGAAGAAGCCCAGGTTTAGTGTTAATTCTTGGAGAGCACGTTATTGAGTCCAATTTGTTTAGACTTAGGAATCCTGGTGGGGTTAGGAATGGAGGCGTGAGGTTTATATATATTTCGGACAGCAGATTTTTGCAGAGGGACGGACACTTTGAGAGCAGCAGTTCGTGTCTCGGGCAAGCAACATCAAGAGCAGGACTTCATCACAATTCTTCGTTTTAGTTTATTTCTTTCCCTTCGTTTTTAGTTTATTTTATGTTAAAGAATTCCTCGATTATTGTTTTTATGGATTTTAGTAGCTAAACCTTTAATTATCTAGCTAGGGATTAAGATTCGTTTTAAATATTGTGAGACCTAAACGTTTTAATCAATTCATGTTTATTTAGGCATTTATCTTATCTCCGTGTTTCGCGTTTATTGTGATTGATTTATTTAGTGATAGGGCCCGATCATCTAGATAGATTTAATTGCATATTGCCAATCTTGATGCTTGAAGTGTAGTAAAGTTGATTGATAATTTGTGGTAAATTAGTGACAGGGTCTTAGCGATAACATTCCTCGTTCACTAAGGGATTTGATAATCTAATTTAAATCTTGCGTGTGTCACGACTTGGTTAATTAGGGTTGGTGTTTTTATGATTCTTAATGCTGCGAATTCATTAAATCCTGTCGAGTGTCTCTAGGGGTTGTGAATTTGTTAGGGAAGATAACTGTCGAGTGTCTCTAGGTTATCCGACTAATTAAGTAAAAACAAGGTTGAGTCGAGTGTCTCTATCAACTATAGCCAATCTGTCTGAATAACTTGAATTAATCCTTGAGTCAAGGATCAATATAGTAAATCGAATCGAATATCCCTGGCTAGGTAATTTTCCCTTTGATTGATTTTATCCTACGTGATTTGCTTGCTAGTTTTAATTAATTCTTGTTAGTTTATTTTAATTGTTTATCTTAGTTTTAATAGTCCAAACCCCCCCCCCCCCTTTTTTTTTAATTGTTTCTTTTCGTGGATAACTTGGAATTATTAGAAATAAGTCAGCCAGTCTCTGTGGATCGACCCTGTTTACGCTATACTCTGTGTTTAGTCGTCGAATAGGATTTTATATTTATTTTTGACGGATTCGACACCTGTCAAATTTTATATTCCTTTGCATAGAGTTCATTTATATATTTTAATTGTCACGTCTAGCCCCACGAGCCCGTTAGATGTGTGTGTCGAGTGTATTATCTTAGAATTTGCTTATTAATATCCTATTTAAGCACCTTGAATCAACTTTGAAATATTATTCTAAAACACTTTTATTAAGGTAATATAGTGTTAAAATGAGGTATTAATAAGCAAACTCCCACAAAAAATAACCTAATGAATAAAAACTTTTCCCCAAAATTGCACTTAACGGTAAAAAATACAATTTCCATCGATTATTTGACAGATGTAACCAAAATTGTAACTTTTTGAAAATAATGAGACTGAATATGTTTAATTTCAAAAAAATGAGACTAAAATTACAAAAAGCCTAATCCTATCAGACAAAAACTTGTGATTTGTTCATTTTAAAATTTGGCTCAAACATTAGTGATGCAAATGATGCGTATTGTTTAATATTTTTTGGCCACGCGGACACCCTCGTATTGCTCTGTCCTCCACGTGTAAAACTCCGATGGGAAAATAAATTTTTGATTGGTCAAACTCCTGTAATTTCATATAAACTTAAAAGTAAAAATCTTAAATTTGCCAAAGTATAAATTAGGTCCACACATTTCAAGTTGGACAAATTTGGTGGAGGAATTGAAAATCTTGCATTACACAAATAAAAATTTTATTAACTCCTTAAATTTTAAATTAGTGGGTAAAATTAAAAAATATATTATTACACAAAATTAAAAGTAAAAATATACGTAATTGATTGACATAAATATTTGAAATGCTATTGAATCTTTTCATAATAGTTTGAGCTCTAACACAACATGCAATGTTAAAGAAGATCCGAGGAGAATAGAAACACTAGGTTAGGGGGATCCCAAAAAATTAAACCGGACAATCTCATGTACCAAACTCGATATTAGATCATTCAAAAATGGCTAATTGAGCCGAATCTATTGGGTCAAATCAAACGCTTTCTAATTGTAATCACGTGAAAATAGAGTTATTTACAGTATACTCCCTATGTTCAGGTGAAATGGACAAAAAAAATTCTCTGTTACAAAAATTAACATAAAAAAATAAAAAACCCTGTGTTTTCAAAATATTTGCATGGCGAACCCTGCAAATTTCGAGTGTTGGACACGTGCTAAAAGCGTGACTAGAACACTAATTTTCTCTATTTATTGGACGCTATGATGCACGGACACTTCTAAAAATATCATTTTGTCGTGTCAGACACTCCTCACGTGCGAAATTTAAGAAAAAATCGGTGTCATCGTATCCGTATTTCATAGATTGGACGTGAAATGACTAATTTAACTTTGATATTTTGATATACATCATATCACCTCTATCTATATATCCCTTTTTATACTTGTTTATAAGGTTCTTTATGCAATTTTTATTTTGTACAGGGTATATACTTGTTTATAGGGTTCTTCATGAAATTTTATTTTGTGCAGAGTCTTGATACATATATATAAAAAAAATATTGAACAATATAGAAAGATGTGAGATGGTGTATATCAAAATATAAATGGGTAAATTAGTCATTTTGTATCAATAAGTAGAGAAAATTAGTATTTTAGTCGCGCTTTTAGCGCATGTCCAATACCAGAATTTTTCAGGATTCGGCATACAAATATTTTAAAAATACATAATTTTACATAAGATTTTTCTTGCCCATTTAACCTAAGAGAGTAGTGAAATATGTATAAAACCCCATGAAAAAAGTATCAAAAACATGTCTTCATCTTTCGTACAAAGTTCCTAATTAAGATACAGAAAAACCAAAAGAACATCAAATATATACATTAAATACCAAACGTTACTCGGTTTAAGACACCTCCACCTCAGTTTCAGAATGAGTATGCAACTCGAACTCGAGCAATTGCTGAAGCGAAACCAGAACCCACCTGCCTTCAGTTTGGGCAAACACCCTTTGATTTCGGGGGTCTATTATTATACTTATGTTACCAAATCCATATATTTGATGTTCATCTTGCTTTCTTCCAGATTTATGTTGTAACAGCAAACCATTTTGCTCCGCATAAACTTGAATAACTTTTTTCAAGCTGATTTCATCACTGCCCTCAGCTTGAATTCCACCATCCAATGCAGGGGACGCCCGTCGTTGCTGTTGTGCAACAGCCTTCTTCTGAGTCTCAAACTGCCCTTGTTCTCTAACCGAACCAGGTGGCCGGGCGACCTCCTTGCCTTCAACAGCCTTGTTCATCATGTCCAAACCAAGATAAAGCCTGAATCGAATGCGCTCATTTGCTTCGAGTTCTTGAGAGAGGACGTCTTTCCAGCCAAGGAACCATTTAATAACTTCCTCAAAATCGGGTTTCGAACACAGCCAATCGTACAACACTTGTTGCCATTTGTCGAAGAAAATATCCATCAACTCCAGCATGTCACGAGACGGAATAACTGTCAGCCATGTCCGTACCCAATGGAATTGTTCCACATTCTGATTTGCTGGATTTATTTGCAACTCATGCATGACGCCCTTCAATTTTGGAATTATAGACCCAACCATGAATTGATCCCAGCTCGAAGGGTCCAAGGTGACGTGGTCCCATCTAGTCCAGCCGCGCTGGCGACACGTGGACCACTATCCACGGGCCACGTGGATGGCAGACCGGTCAACGGAGCCACGTAAGCCTCCCAGTCAGCCGCGTTCAACGGCAAACCCTTCAAGAGGGTAAAAGCTGACCAGTCAACCGTGTCGACCCGACTACCTTCATGAATAGTCGAAACACTATCGACTGTAACCAAGGCAAGTCGGCTAGTAATCGACCGTATGGTTCCTAGGTCGGACTGAGGTCGACCATCCCTGGGGCCCACTCCGCCGTTTCCAGCATTTATTGAGGCCTGACAGGCCGTACGGAGCAGTTGGCGCATTAAATGCGCCTGCAAGTCGCACTGTACAGGTAATCATTACCTTAATAGGTATAAATACCCCCTCTCATAAATGTCATTTAACACACAACTACCACATTAAAAGCACATAAGTTACTCGACAAGCTCTCAGCCACTCGACACTAACTTGAGCGTCGGAGTGCCGACAAAGGGAATCACCCCTCCCGTCCTTCGTCGGTCCGAAGTTTACGTTTGTCATCTTCCCCAGGTCAATTCCATACCAAGCTCTGCCCCATCAACAAAACACAAGTGATTCGAGTCGATCAAGACAGGTCACCGCCACGTCATCAACCCGGATCCGACACGATCATTTTGGCGCCGTCTGTGGGAAACCGAGCGAGAAGTCAAAAGTGAAATGGAATTACGCAGTCGACGTACCCTGGGAGATGACGTCCCCGACACGGGAGCCCAGCACAGGGTCGACGGACCGAGTCGAACCCCAAGACAGCCTAGGGCTGAGATGATGGCCGCCCCTGCGCCAATGGTATACGCGGTTCCCGACTTAGACGCCTACCTAGAGAAATGTCAAGCTGAAGCAGTAGCGGCGGCGGCCGAGGGTAGAACCCCAGTCTTCCCAGAAAAGCCTCAAGCTACACCGGCCGCCCCGCCAACAGGCCAGTATGCGTACTACTACGGGCCGCCCGCTCATTATGGGTATCCGCCCCCTCCTCACTGGGGGTACCAGCCCGGCCCCATAGCATACCATCAAGATCCCTACGGCATGCCTCCACCGCCTGGTCAAAACCAGCGGCAAGAGGCAGGCCTGGAGCTACAACAGACCGAGGTAGTACCCCCCGACCAAGAGGTCCAGTCGACTCGGCGTCCAGGTAAGCGCCACATCGATCAAGAACCTCAAGGGGCTAGGTCAAGAACCAAGGGAATGGGGGGAGAACAAGGAACCGCTCGAGGATCGAAGGATGCGAGGAAATCAAGGAGCCCCCCTCGCCATGAGAAAGAGCAGCGACCAAGGAACTCTAGGGTATTCGATCGATTGGGGGCTAGGGCCTCTCCTGAAACCCCCAGATTATCGAACCGAGGACTCCCCGTGGGGCGGAAGGATTTGAGACATCGCTTGCCTCGAAGGGAAGATTCCCCCCAACGGTCCAGGCATGGTAAAACTCCCTCCCGGGTCGATGATGACGAGGAAATATCCTACAGCGATCGGTCACCCCCACCCAAAAGGAGACCGACTCATCAGTACCGGAGCTCTCGCGAGGTGCGATCCCCCTTTTGTGAGAGGATCTTGGCAGCCATGGCCGCGGATAAAATGCCCACGAATCTCCCTACATATAATGGCGTGTCCGACCCCGAACGGCATGTAGACCGCTTTGAAATTGAGATAAGTATGTTCGGCCATTCGTCCGACGTAAGAGCTAAGATTTTTGCCACCACTCTCGTCGAGTCAGCCCAGGACTGGTTCTCAAGGCTGACTCCGAGAAGCATTCAATCATACGATGAGTTAGTAGAGCGCTTTGTGGCTCATTTCTCCTCTGTAAAAGGCGACAAGTTGCCGGCCACTTACCTCTACAACATAGTGCAAAGAGAGGACGAGACCTTGAGAGACTTTTTCACTCGATTTTCTCGAGCGGCGGTACAAGTTCAATCTCCAAGTATGGACATGGTTATACCTACCATCCACGCCGCATTAAGAGACCGAGAGTGTGCCCGACACATCGTCCGGAAAAACCCCGCCTCGATATCTAAGTTATTGGATATCGCCTCCTCCTGGATGAGGGTGGAGGAGGTCGAGTTGGCACAGAAAGGGGCCGCGAGCCGTAAATCTGAAGCCGTCCGGCCGGTGAAGGTTGAGCTCAGAATGGATCAAAAGAATCGAGCCGATCACACCTCCGGAAGCAGCTCTAAGAAGTATTATACGCCGTTAAATCGGTCGATTGAGGAGATTTACAACATCGCCAATAAAAAGCTGTTCAAAAATCCCAAAGCCATCAAGGAAACTCAGAAGAACAGGGATTCGGGAAAGTTCTGTCACTTCCATCGACAGTCAGGACATAACACTTCGGAGTGCTTTGCCCTGCGGGATGAAATCGAGAGATTGATCAAAGGAGGGGAGCTCCAGGAGTTCGTTAAGAGGCTGGATGAGTTAGCCACCCGAGCCGACGATCGCAGTCCGCCACGACGAAGGGAGGCTAAACCCCCGACCGAGAGGGATGATCATAACCTCCCCTGCCTTGGTCGAATCGACATGATTGCTGGCGGCCCCGCAGGAGGTGACACAAAAACCGCCCGGAAGAGGACCCGCAGAGAAGCCCAAAGAAACTATTACGGCCCCCACGAGGTGATGGAGATCGAGTCGAGTAGAGAGTGGGCAGATCAGGATATTAGTTTTAATAACAAGGACCTAGTCGGCATGCCACCACGGGAAGGCGAAACGCCTAGTTGTCTGATGGTGGTTACGCTTGACGTGGCCAATTATGTTGTATCAAAAACCCTTGTTGATAATGGAAGCTCTGTAAATATTATCTATCTCTCGACTCTAGATCGCATGAATCTCGCCAAAAGTCTGAACTTGGAACCTCTCAAAACCCCTTTAACGGGGTTTGGAGGGTCTGAGGTATACCCTAAAGGTCGAGTCCGATTGATCACCTCCATGGGAACGCTCCCTAAGAGGTCGACCCTTGAGCTGGAGTACCTTGTAGTCGATCAACCTTCAGCATATAACATCATTTTAGGAAGGCCTGGATTAATCGACTTCAGGGCAGTTATCTCTACTTACCACCAACTAATCAAGCTCCCCACCCCCGACGGAATAGGCGAGTTGAGGTGCGACGTGCCCATGTCTTGGGCTTGTTACTCAATTTCCATGGAAAAGGTGAGGCTACCCGACCGTCGAATTGTCCCCGTTTTGGGCTTGCCTGACGGGGAAGAGGATCAGATCGAAGACATGGAAGCTCCTAGTGACGAGCCTATCCGCAAATCGAAGAAAGCTAAGAAGAAGCAAAAGGTTGCGGATAATCGACTCGAGGCGTCTACTCAAACGATGGAGGTCGAGCTCCTTCCGGGACAAAGAGAGAAAATTACTCATGTGGGGCTCCCCGAGCCGGGGAAGGAACACGAGCAGGTACTTTTAATACAATTTCTTCAAGATAACGCCGATGTCTTTGCATGGAGTGCCAACGATTTAGTGGGAGTCGATCCCTCTGTGATTATGCATCACCTCAATGTCGATCCATCTTTCAAACCAATCAAGCAACGTTTGCGAACCCAAAGCGCCAGGAGGAATGAGATAATTGAGGAAGAGGTGAACAAGCTATTGGACGCTGGGTACATCAAGCTTGCCACGTATGTCGACTGGCTTTGTAATGTAGTTCTGGTAGCCAAGTCGGGAGGGAAGTGGCGAATGTGCAACGACTTTACAGATCTAAACAAAGCGTGTCCAAAGGACCCGTATCCCCTCCCAAATATCGACCAGCTAGTCGACTCGACTGCGGGATGCGAGCTAATGAGTATGATGGATGCCTTTCAAGGCTACTATCAAATCTTCATGGCACCCGAGGACGAGGATAAGACCGCCTTTATAGTGGTGAAGGGTGTTTATTGCTTCCGAGTGATGCCCTTCGGACTCAAAAATGCGGGGGCTACATACCAGAGGCTGGTCAACCGAATCTTCGAGGAAGAGATTGGTAAAACCATGGAAGTTTATGTCGACGACATGATTGTACGGTCGATACGGTCGAGCAACCACCTTGAAGACCTAAGGAGATCGTTCGAGCTGCTCAGGCGATACAACCTGAAGCTCAACCCGAGTAAGTGCGCCTTCGGGGTATCAGGGGGAAAATTCCTTGGTTACCTGGTTAGCCAGAGGGGGATCGAGGCAAATCCCGAGAAGAGCGATGCTATCCGCAGCTTGTCCAGCCCGAGAACGATTCGAGAGGTACAATGTTTAGTTGGGCGAATTATTTCTCTTAACAGATTTATTTCCAGGTCGGCCGAGAAGAACCTTCTTTTTTTCAAAATCTTGAGGAATGTTAAAGAATTCAAATGGACCGAGGAATGCGACCAGGCTTTCGAGGCGATGAAAAAATACCTCGAGTCACCCCCACTCCTAGCTAAGCCAAAACAAGGAGAAACTTTATACCTCTATATGGCCGTATCGAATGAAGTGATCAGCTCAGTTTTAGTTGCTGTAAGAGAGAGGAAGCACCTGCCGATCTATTATGTTAGCAAAATTCTGCACGGGGCCGAGACGCGATATTTGGAAATCGAAAAATTTGCCCTTGCTCTTGTGCACACGGCCAGAAGATTGAAGCCGTACTTTCAGGCCCACAAGATCATCGTGCTCACCGATCAACCTCTCAAACAGGTGTTGTCCAAACCAGACAGTTCCGGTCGACTTGTCAAATGGTCTGTCGAGTTGGGCCAGTATGACTTGACCTACAAACCAAGGTTGGCATACCAAGCTCAAGTCTTGGCAGACTTCCTGGTCGAAAAGCAACCTTTGGCCCCACTCAAAGAAAATGCGTGTCAATGGACCCTATCACTCGATGGTTCATCGACCTCCTCCGGGGGAGGCGCGGGAGTGTCATTGAGAAGTACTAACGGTGATGAGCTCGACTTCGCCATCTGCTTGGACTTCCCCGCCACGAATAACGAGGCCGAGTACGAGGCGCTCTTAGCGGGCATGAGAATCGCCAGGGAACAAGGCATCGAGAGTCTGGCAGCCTTAACCGATTCACAGTTGGTTGCAAGCCAATATGCTGGCTCTTACGAGGCAAGGGAAGAATCGATGGCCAAATACTTGCAGAAGGTCAAGGAATGGGCCGCGAAATTCAAAAACTTTAGGCTCGAGCAAATACCTAGGGAGGAAAATGAGAGAGCCGATGTCCTTTCCAAGGTAGCCAATGGCCTCAGGGGAACAAGGGATAGGTCGATCACCTTCCTCACAGTCGCGGCTAGATCAATCGAGGAAGGGGGAAAGCCGGTACACAGCATCGACCCCGTCGAGCCATGTTGGTTAGACGATTTGGTCTTACATTTAAGGGACCGTTTCTTGCCTGAAAACAGAACAGAGAGGCGTCGACTAATAGCCCGGGCAGCAAGCTACTCACTCGACCCAGAAGGCGTGCTATATAAGAGATCTGTCAATGAACCGGCCAAGAGGTGTCTAAGACCCTCCCAAGCCAAGGCGGTCCTCGAGGAAGTGCACGCCGGATCCTGCGGAAACCATTCGGGAGGCCGAGTACTCGCCAAGAAGGTCTGTCGGGCCGGATACTATTGGCCGACCCTCCTGCGAGATTCGATCAATCTGGTAAAGAAATGTCCCAGCTGCCAAAGGCATTCGAACCTCACCCATCAACATCCAAGGGAAATGACTCCGGTCGACATCTCGTGGCCTTTCGATCAATGGGGAATCGACATTGTTGGGCCTTTTCCCCTCGCCCCAAGACAACACCAATTCGTTATTGTCTGTGTGGAGTACTTCTCTAAATGGGTCGAAGCAGCCTCTGTCCCCAAGATCACACATACAGTAATGACTCGATTTTTGTGGAAAAACATCATATGTCGGTTCGGGGTGCCAAGGACTTTGATTTGCGATAATGGCCCCCAATTCCGGAGCAAGATGTTCAAGAATTATTGTGCCAAGTACGGCATCAGTTTACGTTTCACTTCGGTCGGCCATCCTCAGGCCAATGGCCAAACCGAAGTCACCAACCGGATAATCGTGCAGAATCTGAAGACCAGACTCGAAGGGAGCAAAGGAGCTTGGGCCGAGGAGCTTGACGGCGTCCTATGGGCCTATCGAACCACACCTCGAACCGCTACCGGGGAGACCCCCTTTTCAATGGTCTATGGTTCCGAGGCGGTGGTCCCCGCCGAGTTGATACACCAAACTGATAGGGTGTCCCATTATCAACTCGATCGCAACCAGGAGAATAGACAATTCGATCTAGACATGATTGAGGAAGCAAGAGATCGAGCCTTCCGACGGATGCAGCAGTATCGAGCCGTAGTAGCCAGAAGCTACAACAAGAAGGTCCTTCATCGAGGATTCCGAGTCGGCGATCTCGTCCTGAAACGGGTCGATGTAACGAAACATGTCGGAAAACTCGACGCCAACTGGGATGGTCCTTTCCGAGTCTCCAAAGTTGGGAAGAACCACGCCTACCACCTCGAAGATATGAATGGCAATCCTGTGCCTCGATCATGGAATGCCCACAACCTTAGGGCTTTTTATGTTTGAAGAGATGTAACCTCCAACATGTTAATCAATAAAATTGGAGTGGTTTTTCGACCTAAATGGTTGTCATATCCTATATGGGTTAAATAGCCTACTCGATATAATCGACTAAATTTATCTCTTAAAGACAACCTAGCTGCGTGACGTCCTTCTCTCAAGGGGCTAAAGCAATTTATGTTGTCGACTTGGGGGTTCGGTTTGAACATGCTTACTCGAAAATGCTAATTCGAATTGAACCTTGAAGGTAGAATTTCATTAATGATTGTGCAACAATTACATTTGGATTTTCAAAGCGGGAACATTGTTCGACCACCCCGGGTCGACTTACAACATCAAATTCCAGAAATTACAAATAAGAAGGAAAAATTACATTGAGAGAAGAGTTGGTACAAGGAAGCGGGAGGCCTAATCTACTTCTTCGTCGGAGGGAGTGTCCGCGGGTTTCTCGAAGAATAGCTCAGGGAATATCTTGGCATGATTTAGTACCATAGGATCGACCCCCTGAGGCATCCGACTGGCATCCTCCTCGATTCCCCCGACTATGGATTGGGCCAAGGGGATGGCGAACCCGAATTCATGTTTCGACCAGTCCTCCTCGGGATCTTCGGCAGCTTGTTCGGCTTGAGGACGCGGGTCCGGGCAGAGAAGGCCAACCTTGGTCGTATCATAGTCGACCGGGATGTAGCCCTCAGCACGGCATTGGGCCAAGCATAGCTCGAACCCCTCCTTCATGTCCGAAATCCCAAAAGTGGCGGTCGATCTTTTGAAAGCCGTCGACTTCATGAATCGGTAGGCCCCAAACTGCTCTGAGTCAGCGATGATTTGGTCATAAACTCGCTGGCACCGCTCGATGGCAGCCCGGGCGCCTTTCACCTCCCCAGCCGACTCCCCGTCCTTGAAAGCATTCAGGGTCTTCTCGGCCACTTTATCGAGTTTCTGGAGAGCCTCGTGCAATTCCGCCTTCTTGCCCTCCAGCAATTTCTTGGTTTCTTCAAGAGCCCTCTCTGCTTTCTCCTTCCCCAAAGTCGCCGCCTTCGCACTCGAACCGAGTCCCGCCTTCTCGGTTTCCAACTCCTGCACCCGCCTTTTCAAACTCTCGACCTCCGAGTCGATTCCGGCCTTTGCCTCCAGACGTGATCTTCCCTCCTTGTAGATCTGGGCCCTCCGACTCATATGATAGACATCTTGAGCAAGCTGCGACACGAAAAGAAAAGGGGGTTAATGGTCGGACATAAATCGATTCGATGAACAGCAAAATGTTCGGATTCTTACCCCAATAATCTTTACCGCGGCCGACATCTCCAGCTCGACCTCGGACATCTTCCATCTCGACTCATGGTCGACCGGGAGTTGGCAACAGTGGTACACCGCCCCAGCAGCGCGGTTGTCCCTAGGGATCGATCCTATCCTTCGAGGTTTTCCGTCGTCCCCGATCATCTTATAGCCCCCTGGGAGGTGCGGCTCAGAGATCTTGAGCATCTTGAAGAAATCGGCCAAGTCCTCGGTCGGGGGATGGTATGGAAGGTGGGCCAATCTAATGGCCTCTGAGGAGAAGGGGGCCGGCGATTTCTCGGTCCCTGAGGGAGTCGACGGGAGAGAACTGGTGGAATTCGTGCCTTTCGACTGGCTCCCCCCAGCACTTGTGTCAATGTTTCTTGCCGGCTTGGGGTCCCTGTCCTTTTTTGACCTCTTCCTATCGGGCTCAGGGAGAGGAGCTTTCTCTTTCCTTTTCTGGGTCTGCGGCGTTTGACTCGGCTCTGCCCCGGTCTTATCCGCTCCCCTTGGGAGAACCGCATCTATGGTCTTATGGGGCTGGGCCACCTCGGCCGCTTTAGCTAGAGCATGTTTGGCTGCTAGCTCCTCCATGTCGGCCCTCATCTTTGCCAGGCGACTCATGATGACTTTATCTGAAAGGAAGAAAGACGAATGTTAGAATCGACTAAAAAGATAGAAATACAGTTCTGAGTTTGGAACGGTCAATCTGACTCGACCACATGATTTACCAGGGTCGAATGTCCGACTCATACGTCCGGGGGCTAAGCCAAAATCGACCAGTACTTTATTCTCGATCAACTTCTTGCAGTCGAACTGGCCGAGAGATAACATGTCCCGGATGAAAGTATTGGACCACCTGGTAGCTGCCACTGGTAACGTCGAGCTCGGCCTCCAGCACCACATCCTATTCCACAAATTAGGCCAGCCCGACTCGCTCTCGACATACACAAATTGGTGTTTCCAAGATTGTCCATTTGAAGAGGTCGGCGACGTTGTGAGTTTCCTTTTCTGTTTGAACGAAAGCTGTACGAACCCATAGCCCGATCCGGACCCCTCCTTGGTCACACTTACATTGAAGAGATCCTTGGCCACCCCAAGCATAGGAATCCCAAAATACTTCATCAGAACTCGGATGCCGTTAAGCATCGCGTAACCATTCGGCATTAACTGGACCGGGCTGATGTTCAAATGGTTCAGGATGTCGAGGACGTCATCATCTATCGGGATCCGAAACCCTGCTTGGATCATCTTCCAGGTTACGGTGATGCAGTTTCTCGGGGGGTCGGTCATGGATTCCCCACTTCGGGGTCGAACTAAACTGTATCCCCCCAGCTCGACATCTCCCCCGAACAAAATCTCTCTCATTTCTTCAAACATCTTGGCCGATACTTTGCTCTCGACTATTCTAGGGTCCTTATTCAAAGTTCGGCTAGGGGATTTCCTACCATAAGGGATATGTATGCCACCCTCTCCTTGACTATCCGAGGTTGACGGTCCCATGTCTCCTACTCGACTCGAGAAATCCAGGCCGAGTCGCATCCCAATTGGTGGAATCGCCGTTATGGGTTCTGCAGAGGCTACTAGGCCCGAGGGGGAGGCCGACTGTCTGTCCCCAGAGTCCTCTGAAGCTTCCGATACCTCTACCCTATCGGAGCCCTGCGATCTAACTGACTCCTCTTCACTCGACGTCGAGGAGATAGAGTGTATATCATCCCCAGGGCCTGGGATCTTATCTGACAGATCTGAACTAGTCGAAGTAGAAGAAGACATCCCACCGATCAACAATTCTTCGACTGGATTCCCTTGAAGATCGCCTTCTCCTTGAAATAAGGGTTAAGGTTTTTCGTGTCAGGGACCGAGTCGAAAGCGATTCGAGATGGGGTTCTTCTCACTCGACTCCAGACTCTCCCACAGATAGAAAATAAAAGAGATTAAAGCAGTAAAGAAAGGAGGAAGTTGTCGGAAAAGGCTTACCGGAGAATTTCGCAAATGATCTGATCGACTCGAAGTATCCGGATGCTGGACTCGAAAAGCTCTTCAGAACTCGAACTGCTCTAAGAATTTCTAAAGAAGTAAAGGTGCAAATGAAAGCCGTAAAGGGCTATTTATAGGGGTTACCCTGGGCGGGAAATTCGAAGGCGAACCGTCGCCATCATTACGCCTGGGGCCCACTTCTCGAAAACCGAAAGGACACTGCCACGTCATCGTGGCACCGCCTTTCCGGGGGCTAATGACGTGGTCCCATCTAGTCCAGCCGCGCTGGCGACACGTGGACCACTATCCACGGGCCACGTGGATGGCAGACCGGTCAACGGAGCCACGTAAGCCTCCCAGTCAGCCGCGTTCAACGGCAAACCCTTCAAGAGGGTAAAAGCTGACCAGTCAACCGTGTCGACCCGACTACCTTCATGAATAGTCGAAACACTATCGACTGTAACCAAGGCAAGTCGGCTAGTAATCGACCTTATGGTTCCTAGGTCGGACTGAGGTCGACCATCCCTGGGGCCCACTCCGCCGTTTCCAGCATTTATTGAGGCCTGACAGGCCGTACGGAGCAGTTGGCGCATTAAATGCGCCTGCAAGTCGCACTGTACAGGTAATCATTACCTTAATAGGTATAAATACCCCCTCTCATAAATGTCATTTAACACACAACTACCACATTAAAAGCACATAAGTTACTCGACAAGCTCTCAGCCACTCGACACTAACTTGAGCGTCGGAGTGCCGACAAAGGGAATCACCCCTCCCGTCCTTCGTCGGTCCGAAGTTTACGTTTGTCATCTTCCCCAGGTCAATTCCATACCAAGCTCTGCCCCATCAACAAAACACAAGTGATTCGAGTCGATCAAGACAGGTCACCGCCACGTCATCAACCCGGATCCGACACGATCACAAGGAGACAATACGTAATAAGCTGACATATCACTTGGATGCCAAGCATGAAGAACTCGGGCCAATTTATTAAGTATCGTGCCATAACAACTCTTTAAGTACTTGTGTCCCAACAGAGGCAGCCATGGATGAATCCAACAATGTATTGGAATACTTTCTCGGCATGGTTCCCACGAATCCACAGCAGCTAATATTTGAGGCATAACGACATTCTCAAGTATGGTTTGTAGGACAGGAGGCGGCAGAAGATCTTCCCAAGATTCTAGAAACCTAAGCATCGGCTCTGGCTCCCGAGCCTGCCACGAATTGGTGACGGATAATTTTTCGACAGCAGGAAATACAACTTCCATCAGAAGCTGCATGTATGGAGTGCCTGTAGCAGAGAAATTTGAAGATTTCTTCCCCTGTAACAACTGCCTCCACAGTGATACTACCTCGACTCCGTGAGTTGGATTTTGAAGTGGATTCCATCCCTCAAATTTTCTAATGAATAAGGGTAGGGCATATGAGCACGCAATGCACGATAGGTTGCACAAAGTATACTCATTAGCGTATCTTGTCTGCAAATCCATGAAGGATTTAGCAAAAGATTCTAGTGTTGGTGCACCCGAATTGCTTTTCTCCCCTATCTGGTCGAGTACACTAACTATCTCTTCCTTGTTTTCGAGCTGCTGCTTCTGTTGATTCGCTTCTTTTCGCAGATTCTCCTTGTCCTTCCAATGAGCTGCAACAGATTCCCTCTCATTCCTCAACTCTCCATCAAGCTTCTGGATATCAAGCCCAGCTAAGTCAACTATCAATCTTACATTGTGCTGGAGTTCTGACATTGGAACATCGTTTTCCCTGTCCTTTACTTCTGCATTTAAGTTGTCCAAACTTGTTAGAACACGAACATGTGGCCCTCTCATGTCGAAAACCTTATGAACAACTTCAAAATCCCTCTCTTGCTTCTGTGCTAGAAATTTTTCAGCTGTTATATAAACCTCCTTCTTCTTCTTCTTCTTGATAGATTGCTTTAACCAATGCTTCTCCTTTGAGCAAACCTCCAAAGTTTGGCTCCGGCTTGGACGTCGCACTACTTCTTCCCCTACTTCCTGTAATGCTGGACGATTAGACTCTCTATAATCATCGAAACCTATTCCCATATTCTTAGGACGGAGTTTGGCTTCAATTGGAGCCTGAATCCGTTGCTCGTTTTTACCAAGTGCACCTCCTTTGTAGCCCATCTTCATCAGCAACTTCATTCCAATACCCTTCGTATGCTTCTCAAATGTACCAACATTCAAATCTAAACCAGCAGGTTCGTTTGTGTTACCATCAATCTCCTGACTAGGCACGATAAAGACAGTTGAAACAAAACTGAAGTCATTGCTCCTTGTTATCCGCTCCTGTCCCGAATCAGAATCGCCGCCATCACGATACTTTCTTTTCTGCCGGCTCTTGGTGCCACCCTGGTCCATCATGAATAACCAGAACAAATCAAATCGACCAACTCGAGAATGAAACACCAACTCACCCATAAACTTATATATTACTAAATCCTATTTTGATTAGATTTAGATTTATTGATGTATTAGAACTCTATATATATATCTCAGATTTTTCCTTTTTATATTAGATTTAGATTAGGAAAGGTTTAGTTTTCCTTTTTATATTATACTTATAAATTACTAAATCCTATTTAGAACTCTTATCGGTGGACGGCATCTCCAGCGTATTTCCCTTCTTCACTTTTCTGCTACACCAACAAAATATTGTCAATTCTTTTCTGCTACGCCAACAAAATATTGTCTGATTGTCTTCTATCTAAAAGTCGTCTGCACACGCGTATATAATGTTAACTTAGATTATTAATTTAATTTTTCATACTAATGGTTGGAAAGCAAACTCATTCCATATTGAAAATTTTGATTAAGTTTGTCCAATATATAAATACTCACCCAACTCTATTAATATGAGATGTTTTGAGAGATGGTGGAAACTTAGTTCAAATCGGATTGTATCACTTTAATGCAGAGTTAGGGTAACGGAGAGAAACTATAAAAAAAAATGCTAGCAAATGGATATAAATTTTCCACCATATGTTATTTGCGTGTATAATATTTATATTAATTAAAATTTTAAAATATTCAATTTGGCAATCAAAGTAACCTTTTCCTTTCATATTTAAGAATTAGTTACGTACAATATTATATGCTTTGTTTCACATCTATGTTTTATCTCGTATTTGAAATGAACACAATCTTTTTTGTCTTCATATCTGTTTAAGAATTAGGTATGGGCATTTTAAGACTTTTTGTTTCACTTCTATATCGTGTGAAACACTTTTCCTCTGTAACAATATTGTTTGGGGCAACCAAATTTGAGCTAAAATTATTCTTTCTTTTCATATATATATATTTACGAATTACATACGTGCATGTTATTCTTCTTACTGCATTCCAGATAGGCGAATTATTATCATGTTCTCTAATAAAATCATAAACTAGGCCTCAATGGAAGTATTTTATACTTATCAATATGTACAAAATAATTAATCAAATAACAAATTATATATATATATATATATATATATATATAATTGGTTAGGCTTGATTAACATGCTTTCATTAGAATTTTTCATGTGAAAAAACTAGAGTTAATTATGATTGAGAAGTTCTTCTTTTGTTTTTTTAAAGGGTAGAGAAGTTATTTTTAGATTTCAAAAAAGGAAACCTAAACAATAAAATTGTAGGTCCAATATCCACATTACAACCCATAATTATTAGGCTGCTTTTTAGGACCCAAAAATTGTTAATGGGTCAAGACTCAAAATGTATGTGGTTAATGATTTGGCAATTTGCGAAACGAGTTTGGTGAGAATTCTTTTTTGCACAAAAGGAGGACAAAACATAAGTCGCATAAAGTTGCTGCCGGAAGAATTCTTTTTTGGTTGGGTGAGAATTCATAAATTGACAGTGTATTGCATAATTCGGGTTTACGAGCAGTTGAGCACACATAATAGGTCACTTGACTTGGTTGGTTTATAAATTCCCCAGCAATTCGATTTAATGAAGTGTTTGTCTTCTTCGAGTTAGTTGGGAAATCAATAATAATTCTTTGAAAAATAAAACTTAATGAAGTGTTCATTTTCTTATAATCCGTCATAATTTGTGAAAAATCATGTAGGTTTTGGAAACTAAAAATGGTCAAATTCAAGATGAAATCATGGCTAAATGTATGCATATATATACATAAAATTATGCAACAAAGTTATTGACACTGGAAACTAGGGTTTTATTGTAAGTTATTCCAATATTGAAAAAGATAAAAGTTAGCAAGATTACAACGTAGCTTATCAAATTATTTTAGGGACGGTCGTTCTCTCATTTTTGCATTTTTTTTCTTTGAAATTGTTATATATTTTCAGGTGCACATATTAAATCTTTATGATTGGCGTACATCTTTATTGCCTTGCAATAAGATGTAAACAATTGTCCACTTTGAAAGATACTAATAAATCCAGACATGACAAATGAATCGGAAGGAAGAGGACGAGTTCGATCATTATTTTCACCTTTCTTGTAATGGCTGTCGAGATTTATACGTCAGGAATGGATTTTGCTTTCTAAATTATAAAGATTCCTATTCATTGTCTCTATCGATATGAATTGAAACTCTCAAAGCAAACGTGGATATATAATCTCATATACGTACCCAAAGTAACTCCATTAATTAAATGTTGCTGCAATCCTCACTCTCCACAATGATTAATATTTATGATGCATCGACACGAACACGGGCGTACGAACACAACACGACAAGAATATGATGATATGAGTCTTTTTTTGAATTTTTCACGTGATAATTGTCAGATATTGTTTCTAACAGGACATAAGACGACAAGAATATAATGATATGGGTTTTTTCTTAAATTTTCCACATGATGAATGTTGGATATTGTTTCTGACACGACATATATAACACGATACGATAAAATAATATTTTTAAAAATATATGTATAGTACATGATAGATTAGCACTTAGCAATATTAACCAATATATAGCTGTGAAATAAATCTTATAACTCTTGATAATCACATTTGGACATTTAATAATTAATTTGAAGGGGTTTAAAGGTATAGCCTAAAACTAAAAGAGTTATCAGAGCAGTAAAAGTTCTGAATATTCTTTCACCAGTACAAGTGCATGAATATATATATATACAGAGAGAGAGGGAGAGAGAGTTAATGATTTCTTGGGGTAGAAATTTCTATGAATTTTGGCTCATGTTTTAGTGTATATATATTGGATTTGTATTGGCATACTCCTTCGAGTATAATTCATTTATATGTTTGCAAATAGTACGTTAAAAAGTATGTGTTTGAACTGATCCGTTTTAAATATCGTTTATAATATTATAATAGTTCGTATAGACTATAGAACATTTAAGTTTTACGTTTTTAGGTTGTCCCCCCGATTGTTCGATTTGAATGTGTAGGGATGTATTAATCGGCTCACATCGACTAAAAAATAAATTAGAATTGACCAAATACATAATATTTGACATAGTTTGGTGAGAAGGTATGATTATCTGGAATATAATACTCATTCATTTTTAATCAAATCTCGGAGATCTAATAGCATAGGGTTTAGCTTTCCGCATTGCATACGCTTATATCATTGATCTATTAATGAGTTAACAAGCATGTGTTTTGACCAGATTCATTTTAAATATCTAACATAATATCAGAATAGGTTGTATAGAACATTTAAGTTTCACGCTCTAAATTGATCCTCGATTGTTGAGGTTGAGTTGTTAAACCAGTGTCTTGAAAGAGCCAAATAGTTTAGGTCTCTTTCTGTAAAATACCATCATTATCAGCTATTTGTGACATTAGTGAAACTGGTGACCTTACACGCTCGATGCATGTAAAAAAAAACTGTTAATTAAAATTTTCATGTTTTTACTTAATTTATAACTATTTTTACTATAATTATAGCTAGTTTCTTGATAAATAAATGAATTTGAATTAAAAAATAATAATAATAAGCGGAAAAAAAAAGTCCATGACTTCTATGCAGTCAATTCATATATCTCATTTAAATTTATTAAATATATATTATAAATGTTTATGTATGGATGAAACTCCAAGGTTGCATTAGTACTACGGACTTGACTTTGTATAGATATGAAGATTATGAAACAAGTCTTTATAGCGTAATCTAAACGAATTTCAAATCGAATAGTCTAACTAGCACGGAGATATTGACTTGACAAGATACTATACAAAATTTGCTGATTTCTTACGGGCAATCCTGTGGGTAACCCATCAAAAACTTGTCGGAAAACGAAAAAACCGATGAAAACTTTTAGAAGCTCTTTACTTTTGTTGTTTGCTAACCTATGCCAATGGTTTATTTTTTTAGAAATTCCTGGCTATTTTAACTAGCCTACATTTTACTTTGATTGCTAAGGTTTTAACCAAGTTTAGTTGAAAAGGGCAACACTTTACTTTGGTGGTTAGTCATACTTGGATTGGTGGATAAATGACCCTATTACCCTTTCATTGAAACACGTGCACAACAGTCATTTTTTGTGCCCAATTTTTTAGCCCTAATTGATAACATTCAGCCTGTTTTTGGCTTCCCAATTGCGAGGAAAGGGGAAGCTGAAATTTCTCACTTGAAGATTATGTAATTTTTCCAGGAATATGTGTTTGAGTTATTATTAATGTCAGATTTGGTTTGCATCAATATTAATTCCCAAAGATTTCTGGATGGCATTAACAGCCTTCTATAGCCCTTCTGCCTTCTATGAAGGAACAATTGGGACTCCACAAACAATCATGCTACCCATATTCAACCCTCCAATCAAGCCTTTCCCAGAGATCATCAAATGAAGGTAATGTCAATCATCACTCACCCAATTCAAAAGAAAAGTACAATTTAATCATCACTCGACTCCGGTTAGACCTGCAGTGATCCTCAATTTTTTTTTCTTGTATTTATCAAATCAACCCTACTTTTTTTTTTGTTTTTTTGGGATTTCTAGAAAGTAGATATTTTCATAAAGTTTATACTTTGTAGAACTGTAAATTTGCAATTAATTTTCTTTAGGGGCAAAAGTTAAAGTTTTGACTTTGAGGCTGAGATCTGAAAATACAGGCAAAGAGAAACACACACCGCCATGGCTGCGAAACCCAGTTGCATGAGGCCAAGAGCCCACTGGCCACTGCCATTCGAGTTTGCCCTCCAAGATACGGTTCGGATCTTTCTCCAAGCCCGACCCGACTCGCAGAAAGCTCATCATCACAGCCTTCATTTTTTTCTTTTTTTTTTTATTATTATTCCATGAAGAAAGAGAGGCAGCAGCAGGAATGAGAACAGAAATGGCAGCTACTATTCTCAGTTCAGAAATGGCGGGTTCTATGGAGAAAGGGTGGGAAATGGATTCCCAATTCGTACAGGGTTGTGGGCTGCGATGAGAATATGGCCAAAAGACGAGGGGCATGGCGGTAATTTTACCTAAACCATTGGCACTGGTTTATTTAACAACAACAATTTGGAGTGGGAATGTAAGATGGGTTTGCATGGGTTATTCCCGGGGCTCCGGGACTAGGCCCTATAAGTCATCCAATCAAAGTAAAGCTCTTGTTAGCCCAAATAATTTACATAAACTGGGCTAACAAATAGAAGTAAAGAGCTTCTTAAACGTAGATAAAGGGGATACTACACATTTTCATAAGAGGTAAAAATATAATTTCTGAAATTAAAGGGGTTTAAACGCAAATATACCTAATTACAGGGAACACGTGCACGACACGTGATGTGCGTCCACCTAAAAATACAAAACAATTGCGATCAAGATTCCAGAAAGCCCACACTCCTTTCGGAAAAAAAAAAAAAAAAGAAAAAAATTCAGGAAAGCCCACGTCCATCCAAGAAACCAAGAATCCAATAGTCCAATTTTTTTTTTTAAAAAAAAAAAGATATTTCATTTTTAAACCTTTGACCCAAAAAAAAAAAAAAAAAAATATTTGAATTTTGCCTCTCCTCTTGCATAGCAGTTGACAGTCACAGCACTCAGTATTCACTATTCACACCATTCCGATTCCGAGACTTACACGAGAAAGCCTCATCCAAACCCGGACACTCGCGGTCGCGGCGACTGCAATTTGTTATGAAACTCAGCATCATTGGATCAAAAGGGTGGAAAATAATCTCAACCATCCAACACGGCTGAGAAAGAGGATGGAAATGATGTGTGACGGTGTCGTCTTGAAGAATGGAGAACAAAGATCTAACCGTTGAGGAAGATTCTGATCAGAGGGCTAAGAAAGAAGAAGAGGCAACGGCTAGGGAGTGCGCTTGTGCAGGGATCATTTTGATTGTTATTTGTTAACAAGTTTTGGCTTTATGCAGACTGCTGAGTTCCCTTTTATGTATTGTACTGGTTTTGCCTTTGTGGCCAAGTAATGAAATCTCTCAGTTTTTTCTCTCGAATTTCCCATCTCTGTTCTTTTACTGAAATTCTCTGATTAATAGTTTTGAATGATACGTTATTTAGGAAGTTCTTTACACAATTCTGTTCATTAACTTCGGTGCGGAAAGAATGGGTTCAATTTCCATCTTCTCATATCACTTGATCGTTTGTCTTGCATGGTCTTTGAGAAATGTGTACTAAGGTTTTCTTGGTGATGGATTTTGGGGTCCTTCAATTTGTATTGAGTCCCACATGTTCCCTGATTAACTTGTTTGATTTAGAATGCATGTGGGTGTCACTCGCATGATGGTATCTGCATTTTTTCCACACCTTCTGGGATTGTGTGCTTGCTATAGTAGTTCTTCAGTTTTCCCTATGAACCGATTTTGTTTGATTTATCAGGGATAAATATGAAAATAACAAATGCTGAACATGAGTTGTAGAAGAATGCAATTTAGATGCGATATTATAGTATTGATTAATTTGGGAGTTGTGATGTGCGCTGCTGGTAAGGGTACAGAACTTTCGGTGCTTGTACAGATCTTTTTTGGCGTTTACTTTCTATCTTGTAATTTTAGGGTTCAAGATTGGGATATATGAAGTCAATGATCTTCTTTTACCATATTTTTGAGACGAACTTGAATTATTTGTAATTTTTGGTAATAAGGCAGGCAAAGGTTCAACTACCAAGAGATGAGAACAATTGAGTTCCACAAGCATCTTGTCGTCTTGCTTATTGTAGAACCTGTAGAAAAAAATTTCTTTAGGAGAAAGATCAGTGTGTGTGATTACCTAAATTAACAATCCAAAGACTTAGTATTAGCCACGATGAGAATGAGATAGAGACAATAATCATATTGCTGATGTCTATTGATATCTGTAGCTGGCATCTTTGTCATGTTGTGATTAATTATGCATGAAGAGAAATACAGATGGTTTTGTGTTAATTGCTAACTGGAATGTTGTTATTTATTGTTGTGCTGTAAATGATTAGAAAATTGTTAAAAAAGAACTTTTTTCGGGTTGAAAGCTGAATTCGAGCTCGAACTCAGGCAAAACCCGTTCGAGCTCGAGCTCAACCGCTGCCCTAGCCGAACTAGAGCTGAGTTTTGAGGTATTTGACAAGCTTCAGCCTAAAAAACCACTTAAGTTCGGCTTAGATCGGATCGTGCACATTCCTAAACCAAACAACTGACTGATGGTGGAAATTGTGTATTGCAGTTTATATAGCTATGGATGATAGTTTGTATGATGAGTTCGGCAATTATACTGGACCTGAAAATGAGAGTGATCGGGAGGAGGAAGATGAGGAACACCCTGATAGGGCTGAAGATGAGGAGCATGCATCTGATGATGAGCAGGGGTTGGGACAACCAAATGTATGGATGCCCACGTTTGAGAATGTTGATATGGAAAATGCAATTGTCATAGATGGCATAAGGATTGACACAGATGAAGATGAACAACCTATGGATGAAAACAATCGGTTTGAACAATTTCACACGGCTATAGGGAAACAACGTCTTTTGAATCTTATGTCATGCCCTAAGATGGTTCGGAATGTTGCATTAATTGGGCACCTGCAGCATGGAAAGACTACGTTTCTGGATATGTTGGTGGACGTGGCATTGAATTGTATGTGTACCTTGAATCTGGACGGTGAGAGACATATGAGGTATACTGATACGAGGATAGATGAGCAGGAGAAAGGGATGTCCATAAAAGCAGTTCCTATGTCACTAATTTTTCTCAATAACGACTTCAAAATTTACCTCTGCAACATCATCGATACACCTGGTCACGTTAATTTCTCGGATGAAATGACTGCTGCGCTGAGGCTTGCTGATGGTGCAGTCTTAGTTGTAGATGCAGCAGACGGCGTGATGGTTTGTTTCTCTTGGTCTTTAGTTTGTCAAGTTGTACTGAGAAGGATTGTATCACTCCTGACTTTGTTTATCACTCTTGGTTCTTTCATACACGATTTCTTTGTCATTGCAGTCAGTTTTGAAATACATTTGAATAGTACTCCTACTCCATGTACTCAGATTTATTTTCACCTTGTTAACAGGTAAATGCAGAGAGGGCAGTACGGCAAGCAACTGAGAAGTCAATCCCTATAGTTGTTGTTATAAACAAAGTGAGTCTTGAATCCAGTGGTCTGCTCTATGAGAGACATCTTTCTCTTACTCTAGAGTTTGAAGGTTTGCTGTCCAACAATCTTCTCTAATATACAGTTATCTTTATGTTAAATTATGTAATCAGGTTGACAAATTGATTACTGAGCTCAAGTTGCAACCGAAGGATGCCTACCACAAGATAAGGCACACAATTGAAGTCGTCAACGACCACATAATTGCTGCATCATCAACAGCTGGACATGTTCCAAGTTATTGATCCTGCTCGTTTTGCAAGTGCTAGTGCACAATGGTCATTCACATTGCAGTATTTCGCTAAATTACATGTTGGGATCCATGGTATTCCTTTTAATGCTAATGAGTTTGCGACTTACCTTTGGGGTGACTATTACTTCGATCCTGATACCAGAACTTTCAAGAAGGAGCCACCTGCTATTGGAGCAGAACCGGCCTTTGTGCAGTTTATACTACAGCCCCTTTATAAAATATATAGCCAAGTGATCGGTGAAGATAAGGAGGGATTAAAAGCCACGCTTGCTGAATATGGCGAGACTTTGCCTGATTCGTGTTATGAATTGAATGTTAGGTCTCTTTTAGGATTAGCTTGCAGATCAGTTTTTGATGGTACCTTGGGGTTTGCAGACATATTGTTTCATCATATTCCATCTGCTAAAGATGCTACTGCACGAAAGGTTGAGCGCATCTATACAGGACCAAAGGATTCCACAATTTACCAGGCCATGAAGGCTTGTGATGCGTCGGGTCCCCTAATGGTCAACATAACAAAATTGTATCCTAAATCTGATTGCAGTGCTTGTTATGCCTTTGGTAGGGTCTACAGTGGTGAAATTGTGACAGGTCAGACTGTGCATGTGTTGGGAGAATTCTATTCTCCAGATGATAAGGAGGACATGACTAGGAAAGTAGTGACAAATCTATGGCTGTATCAAGCTCATAACAGGATACGAATTAGGAAGGCACCTCCTTGTTCTTGGGTTCTTATTGAAGGCGTGGATGCTTCTATAATAAGGACTGCAACACTGTGCAACTTGCCATATGTTGAGGATGTGTACATATTCAGACCTCTCCAGTTCAACACTCTTCCTGTTATGATACAATTAGTGGAGCCTTTGAATCCCAGTGAGCTGCAAAAAATGGTGGAGATTGTTATTAAAGTCGTGAAGAGCTATCCATTAGCAATTGTAAAGGTCGAAGAATCTGGGAAGCATACTATTCTGGGTACTGGACCATTGTACTTGGATTCTATAATGAAGGACCTACAGCTTTATTCGCAAGTGGAAGTCCAGGTTTCTCCTTTATTCTTTACATTGTCCAGATTCGCCTGTTTTAGTAGAAGTTAATGTTTCTTCAATATTAACTGGTTTTTCTTTTGCTTTTTCCACTTAATATTGAATAGGAAGTAGATCCTGTTGTCTCATTATGTGAAACAGTTTTGGAATGCTCTTTAACGAAATGTTCTGCTGAATCTCCAAACAAGCAAAATAAAATTACCATGGTGAGCACAATCAATAAGATAGTATATTAAAGAGAATTGAGGTGTTATATTTAATCCTTACATCTCAATTTGTAGATTGCAGAGCAATTGGAAAGAGGAATTGCAGAAGATATTGAGGATGGTCTTGTAAGTATTGACTGGCCGAGAACGAAGCTTGATGACTTTTTCCGGACTAAGTATGATTGGGATCTGCGTGCTGATCAGTCAATTTGGGCATTTGGGCCTGTCAAGCAGGTCGTTGGATGTATAATTTGTAATTAATCTTTGTTGGATTATGTTTTTAGTAACCTTTATTTCCTTTTCCAATTAGGGTCCTAATATTTTAATGGATGAAACACCTATTGAAGTTGACAAGACTTTACTCAACGCAGTCAAAAATTTCATAATTGAGGGGTATGATAATTTTTTAATCCTGTTTTTTCGTTTATAGAGCCTTTCATTTTTCACTAATGTTGTGCTTTGGGCAGGTTTCAATGGGAGTTATGGAAGGACCCCTCTGCAATGAGCTAGTTTTTCACTAATGTTGTGCTTTGGGCAGGTTTCAATGGGGAGTTATGGAAGGACCCCTCTGCAATGAGCTAGTTAGAGGAGTCAAATTTAAAATAATTGATGCCAAGATTGCTCCGGAGGCATTAGATTGTGGCACGAGTCAAATAATTCCGATGGCTCGTCGCGCCACGCATTCATCTTTCCTCATGGCTTCACCTAGTCTCATGGAACCACTCTATTCTGCAGAGGTAAGATTATTTTCTATACAAGAAACCTTAATTTTATTTTATATAATTATGATATAAAAATTATCGTAAAAACATCTAGATACAACAATTTAATGTAATTTTGTAATCAGGTACAAACTCTAGATTGTGTTCGTGTAATAAACATGATCACAAACATGATAGCAGAGAGGCGTGGTTATATGACTGGGGAGGTTCCCTGGACCCCCTACATTTTGAAGGTTTGTGACCTCATTCACTGCCAATTTTACATATGCAATTTAAGTTTATTATTAAAATTCTTTATGTTTATTATCAAAATTTTCTCCTATGTAAAATTGTAGGCTTGTTTACCGGTGATTGAGTCCATTCTTTTTGAAGACGACCTTAGCCGTACGGGGACGCAGTTTACACTAGTATTTGACGGCTGGAAGCTTGTTGATGGAGACCCCCTTGACATCAACATCATCTTACGTCAATCAACTCCGATCCATCATTTGGGTGGTGAGTTTATGGTAGAAACGAGGCGTCGGAAGGTAGATATATATATATAATTTTATTTTGCGCTTATTAAAATTCTTAAAGGCTCAAAATGCTCATTTGTGGCTTTGTTACGGAATGCCGGATGATAGAAGACTTTATGAATTCCTCGTTAACACCATCATCGACGAGCTTTCTGAATGTCCTCCTGAAAAGAGATTGATGCTTCACTTCAGATTGAAGCTGCTTGATGTGGCTTTCTAGTCTTGTTATCTCGTTCTCTTTTTCATCTGTTGAATTCAACAAACATTAAGCATAATGGCTATAAACGTGGTATCTTGCATATGATCAATTGCAGAAACTGACACACCGTTGCTCATCCATCGTCCAATAAATACTAAATACTAATATTCATTTCATTAGGTACTTTTTCCGTTGAGTTATGCCGAACACATATCACTAACATAATATTAGAGCAAAGTATACACAACATTTATGTTTCCATATTGATTCCTGGTTTTTCACTAAACTCTACTCATTATGAAATCATAATTTCAATTTTCATGAACCAAAATTGAAATTTTACGCAATGTGAGCTATAGTTTAACGTTAACCCGTTATGAATAATTACAGCTGCACCCCCTTACATTACAGCTAAATATAGCAAGATCCCCTCTTATTCTGAAAATTACAGAGAGACCCCCTAAGGCTTCATAAACTTACTTTTGGAGGAAGGTAATTTTTGAAGAACAGAAACCTTACTGATGTTTGAGCAAAATAAAAAATAATTACGAATTGGCATCTCCAATTTTCTCTTTCTGCTGAATATAGAAAACGGTAAACTGCAACTACCTACCATTATTTGTCTAATTGTTAAGAGGTCGCCATGTTATTTTAAGTAATCTTTTAATCTTCATAATTCTTTTAATTGGCTTATAATTCCGTTAGGTGAGTTTATTATTCTTCTTCTTTATTTAATCATGGGAAGCGATCCATTATGTTATATTATACAGTATTTGTTTTGATAATGTCTATCTATCCATACTTATAATATGAGTTAACTTTACACACACCCCTGTATTAGAAATAAGTATCACAAAAAACCCTGTATTATAATAAAATTCTGTGTTAACACACAATTTGCACATCGCCCCCTTTACCTTAAAAGATAAACCGAAAATTTTGCACAATTAACAGGGCATAGTTATCCATTTGCCATGGTATTTCATTTTGATGGAATTTCACGTTTTCTGTTGAAGGCTTTCTGAAAGATATTATTTTACTATTTTATTATTTATGAGTTTTATATAAGAATATTTCAAAATAACCCCTAACATACCACCAAAGTGGTGTAGTTTAACAGTTCGACGCTATGCTAGTTTAATCAGAGGTCTCGAGTTTGAGTCATGGGAACACAGCTACCATTGGTATGGAGAGTTTTACATCCAAAGTGGTCTCCCGGCTCGACCCATGGAAATGGGCTATAGAACCGGAAGAAGAAAACCCCTAACATTGATTTTTTATGATATATATTTGTGTGTTTCTAAATTTAGAATTTAAAATTTTAGGTGTTTTGATCTCACAAGTCACATTATACAAATAATAAGTGTACTGACACCCTAAATTTTAAATTAGTGAGCAAAATTAAAAAGAAAAAAAATCATTACACAAAAGTAAAGTAAAAATAAAAATATATTCAGTGATGTCCTCAATATTAAAACCCCATAAATCAATTTTTTTTTATATGAGGACTTCAACTTTTTTTACTCCATTAATCAACATTTTTGTTGTCGCCCCTGATTTGACGAATGGTGTTAATTGTTATATCTAATTTGTAAATATTCTCTTTATGTCATAACAATTCAAAAACAGGGTTTTTTCTAATTTTAGTGTCATTTTTTTTTTTATATTGTAATTTTGGTGTACTTTTTTTTTTTTTTTTATATTGCAACTTTGGTGTAATCCGCTTTTTCAAAAAGAGGATTAAATACAAAATTTTATAAGTCTGTCAACATACTCATAAAATTTTGTATTAAATCCTCTTTTTTAAAAAGCGGAATCACTGTAGTATACAGTGATTCCGTTTTTTCAAAAAAAAAGATTACACCAAAGTTGCAATATAAAAAAAAAAGTACACCAAAATTGCAATATAAAAAAAAAAAGGACACTAAAATTAGAAATTCTCCAAAAAAACATATACATGCATATTAGAAAATATTTAATGAGTATACGTAATTGATTGACATTGAAAGAGGTGTTCAATATAATCGAAAATCGAAAAACCGAATCGAACCGAACCAAATAGCCCAACTTAGTTTGGTTTGATTTTCGGTTTGTTCATTTAGGAATTTTGGTGTTTCATTTTTTTTTTTTCCAATTCGGTAGCCCGATTAAATCGAACCGAATTCAAAAAACCGTTTGGTTATTTTTTTATTTATTTTTTAGATATAAACTTATAATTTACTATCTATATCAAATAAGTGATTAAGGTTTTTTAGATTGACATCCAGATTAAAACTCTCTCTCTCAAAGGCTAAAAGACTTAATCTATATGATTCAAACTCAAAAGAAGGTAGTCTTCGATCCGGCGGTGGAAAATACTATCATTGCTCCACCGTCCGATTGACTCAATTCTATTCCGTCGTCAACTTCTCAGATTTGTTCCGTCGAAATCCGCACAAATCTGCCACCACTATCTCGGATCCACCGCCATCTTCTCAGTTTTGTCGCCACTCTTCCTGATCTACTGTCATCCTCCCATATCTGGTGGAATTTTCTGGTACAAAGACGATTCGCGTCACTATTTTTTTTCTTTTATGTTTTTTTCGAGTCTTCCGTATGGAAGTTTTATCCCTTGTTTAGATTCAGTTTTATTTTTTTCTGTGGTTATCCGAGAAAATTTTTGGCCTGAGTTATCTACTGTAGGCCAAGTTATATGTTCTTCTCAATCTGAAGAAAAGGCGGTTGCGGAACTTCACCCGAATTGGATTAAATTCAACTTTGAAAGAACAATCTTCAACTTCAAGGAGTCCAATCCTATTAGGGTTCGTTTTTCTTTTACTAGACGTGATCCTAATATAATAGCTCACAAATTTATTGAAATTGCGGCTTCGGCCTGCGTTAATTTTCTTTTATTTCTTCTTATTATTATTCCTCTTAATTTGCAATAATATTCCCCTTTGAGGGTTTGACAGATTTCAGTATCACTTTTGAGTTTTGACTTTTGATAATTCATTATTCACCCCCAATTCCCAAATGTGAACTTGAAATCCTAGTAGCAGCCTCCCATTCCTTTTCCACCTATTCCGCCATTCGTCAAATCGCCACTCCTCCGTCACTGACGACGTCGGTGCCGACCTTTCCTCAGTCCCCTCTCTCTTCTCCGACTAGCAACAGTGGCGCCTCGCAAGTTGCAATAATAATGTAAAAATAGCTTCCTTCGAAAACTAGAAGCTTGAAGAGGAGTGTTTCTAGGTTTAAGTATGATGCTTTGATGCATTGAAGACTGTAATTGTTTGGTTGATGGACATGGATGATATGAGTTTGGTCGTAAATTCTAATGGTTGTCAAAACTGTAATGGTGGTTTTATTTTTTAGTTTGGTTTCTGTAATGTCTTTGATACTGGACTATTTGTTATAATTGTAATTCAGGATTTTTATTTGGTTAAACCGAAACCGAATGTGTTTTGGCTTGGTTTCAGTTTAGACTTTTCGAAAATCGAAAGTTCGGTTCGATCGAAAACCCGAACCATGAACACCCCTAATTGACATAAATACTTGAAATGCTATTGAATCTTTTCATAATAGTTTGAGCTCTAACACATACATGCCATGTTAAAGAAGGTCAGAGCAGAACAGAAACTGACACCTAGGTTAGGGGTAAAAAAATTAAACCGGACACTGAAGCAAAAAAATTGTGGGGATGGAGGATGGAAAGAAGAAGATTTAATCTCTCCTTACTCCGCGATTCAAAAGTTGGATCGGCTCAATCTCATGTACCATGTACCAAACTCGATATTAGATCATACAAAAATGGCTAATTGAGCTGAATAATAATAAATTTTATTTTCATATATGTAGAATATATTTTTACCAAAAATATATACATTGATAGTCAGTTATAATATAAGAGAGAAATAATTATTATTCAAAATAATAATAATAAATTTTATTTTTCAAGCCTTTCTGCCTGTCATAAATTTTATTTTCTAGACTTGAGATCCAATATAAAATCTTTATCAAAAATCAAGTTATATATGGAGTGTTAGATGGAAGAGGAAATGTAGCGATTTTCCCTTTTTAAGTACACTGAACAATACATCAATCATAATTTCAAAGTTTCTGAAATTCCTTTATAAAATGAAATTAAATGGTTGTAATGACAAAAGAATACATAGTTTCATCAACATCCTAAAATTACAAAAAAGCGCATTAATAACATGGAAAAGAATAAACTTCAACTCTCATCTCACAATAACTACTGACGATAATTCTTCGCCTAAAAATTTCCCATTTGATTTTAATCTCTATTACCATAAACTAAGAGAATCTTGTAGCAAGAACTCACACCAATGCCAATTCCAAGGAACCATACCAGTCGTCTATGAAACAGCCTCAATAGCACTCCCCAACGGCCACGCAGCTTCAACTAGAGAGTTTTGGTACTTCACTTTTTTAACCAAAGTAATCTCTTGCCACGGATCGAGGCCTGTAAAATAAGCCGGAGTAATCAAAAACTTTTCAAGTAATGGAGTGTAGGGGATGGGATTGTGGGGGGCGTTAAAGATTTGAGCTTAGTAAATCCCATTTTTCGAGTTCTATATCAGAAACGCAGTTTAACTCACCAAACCCATCGACAAGTAGTGTAAATTGATAGACAAGATCCATGCACAAGTATGGAAGGTTATCTGGTTCCACATGAGGATATACAGATTTGGCATCCACAATAGAAGTTTCACAAGCACGTTTAGCTGCTTCCTCAAAATCAGCTGGATGAACTTTTGCAACAGGCAAGTTTGGATTCACAAAGCCAGCCTATGTATTAAACAGAAGAGGTTAGCAAAGTTTTTACTCTACAAATTGTTTCAAGCATCTCTATATGTATGGCTGATATTAGTACCTCGGCAGCTCTATCGAAAAAGAATGAAGCAACAAATAAATTCTTCTGACCATCCCCTCCACCACCATTCCACACGCCCCCAAATGTACATTTCATATGGGTGCATGTTGATTCATTGACTTTCAGAGCCTTAATGGCTACTTCTCTACATTTGCTGAGGCTGGGTGATGCAGATGCAGAGGCCTTAAAAACTGATGGGCCATACTTGTAGGTACCTAAAAAGCAAAAAGAATACAATTACGCCGTCAAAGGGAATTAAGAAAATGAGAAAAAAGATTCCATCCATACATTATGGGTGCAGAGTGTGTGCTAGGCTAAACCGTAGGGTATATCAGGGGGAAGTTTTTGTAATTTTTCATACCAGAGGAGAAATTTGTGAAATTACATCAAACCTCAGGACATGTCAGTGTAATTATCCATAAATTAATTAAATAATATACTACAGAAATCAGGAAAGGGAAAGGAAAAACACATCCCTACTAGTCATGATGCATTTTTTTTCAATTACCAGTAGTGCTAACCTCAATGTGACTAGAACTACAATAGCTACATATTTCTTTCTTTGTTATCTGAAGTCAACAGACATGTATGCTTCTTTCATGTAACTGTAGTAATAAAAATTAAATAAAATTACAAGCCAAGTGCCTGCGACTGTGAGGACTTTTCAGTTGTCAATACATGGGACAAAAAGGAGATGAAGCTACAGACAAGCTTAGCTGGAGTTGAAAAGTTTAAAGCACATAGATGGAAGAAAGATAGACTGTTGACTACTCGTAGATAAACAAGCGCAGACAATACATAAGGAGATTCATTGTTGGCACCTTGTATTTAAAGATGCAATTGGGGCAAAATTGATCAGCACTCGTGGCACATTTTCCACTCTCTTACTCTATGTGACTGCATGATTCAATTGGTACCCTATCTTATACACATATTAGAGGATTCCTTGACCATCTTGTTGGATTTGATTTGTACTAACTCAGCAAGTCACCAAGTTGACTTAAATCATGCACCTAATAACAAGCAGCCTGATTGGCACCAGCGTGAAAGGTCACACGGCGCCTTCAGGCCACATCAGAACTGATGTTGGCCCACGACACAGTTCCCTCAAATTATCACTTCCCTTTTTGCCCTATAAATAGCCCCACCCCCTCCCCCCTGACCCAAGCATTTTAACAGCACCAAATGAAGCAGAAGCCCTTGATTATTCTTCAGTGTAGCAGGCCTTCAAGAAAATTTAGGAAAATGTGATTTAGAAAAAAACTTTTTAGAAATAATCATAATGTGTGCTCCTAAAACCTTTAAAAGTGTTTTGTAAGCGAATTAGCGGTATGGGGTCTATCAAGAAATATCTAACTAATTCCACAAGGTTTCTTATTTTCACTTGATTTGGTGCAAGAAATGAGGTAAGTTTACAACCCAACTAACTTGCAGCCAAGACAGCTGCCTAACGAAAGTCAGAGAGGGTACCACAGCATGGCATCTTGCATACCTCGAGAGGACACCAAACGCCCTGATGTGCGAACTAAAGGCGTAGATTTGATTTGAGCAACATCTACTCCAAAACTCCAAATATGACATTCTAACCCCTAAATTTAGTATATATAGTATTTTACTGTTGCTATTTCCACGACCACTTCTCAGGAAACAGTATTTCATTTAGTCTGTGAGGGAGGGGGATTGAGCCAGTAGCAACTCGCACATACCATCATAACCCACCAATATGCATGGATTGCCAGACTCTTCATCAACCTTCAAAATCTCAGCCCGTGCAGCAAGTAAACCATACCGTAAGTAACTGCAAATACAAAAAAAAGAAAATTGACCACATCAAAAGAATGTAGAAAAATAATAACTCAGTCAAATACAAAGGGTCGAGCAAAGTAATCTGAATCAATAATAAAAAACCACCATAATTCCTTAAGTCAGTCAATCAAAGAAGAAAGTACTGTCAGAAAGTTTCTAAAAAGACAGCAGGTGAGGAAACTGAAGTGTAACAAGACACTCACCTGTGAACATAGAGATGATATTTTCTTCCTTTGAGGTACATTTGCTGCACATATGAGTCCTCTCCACCGGATGACTTTGGAGCTTTTGCAGCATCTGACTCTGAGATTGCATATGCCATTTGTACAGAACCACCTCCAAGATCAATTACTCCAACAGTCTTAGAGTATTTTTTACCTAAATTTCCTAATAGATAGTTAATCGTGACCTGCAAGTGTACGGCAATGTCAAAATAAACTTCATGTCCAAACCACCAGAGACAAGATAAAGAAATGCACAAAATCTACTCTACTCTAATGAAAATCCCATGCAGCAAGTACAAAGAGAAACGGATATCTATTTACGACTCTTATTTGTCAGGTCATCTTGGCATTACATGGAGCAGTTGTTTTCTAACAACAGGTTATACAGAGACTACAGATTGGGATTTTGGTTTAAGTTACTCATAAGAAGTTGGGCCATGTAATGTAAATTCTCTGTCATTCTCAAATTGTTGCATACAGTGCAGAACATTTGAAAGAAGTCTCAATGAAGAATAAGCCATTACTTTGTAGCATATTACCATGTTAAACATTGAATAAAACATCTTGGGGTAAATTCAAGCTCAGAAATACTCTCATCCTTGTCCAAAAACTACTATGAACAGCCGGGCCATAACTCTGTAGCATATAACCAAGCTAGTCCTAGATGTATGTTGAAAGTGGCTAGTTCTTGATGATGATTTTCATGATATGGTTGTTTTTTACTGTTATAATGCGTGATTTGATGAGAAAAACTTGAGCATCAGCCCTTCCTTCAAGACAACATATCTACATTACCTTAAAGTAATCTTTGCTGTGTACGGGAGTTATGTGTCAAATTATTTGGTTAGGTGGTAAAGTGTCAAAGCTAAAATAGTTCATGCTGGTAAGTGCTTTTTTGCATTAGATAGTAAATAAGTTTACCTAAAAGAAAATGGACGACCAACAATCAACCTTCACACTTGATAGTCATTATTCAATATTTTATTTGAGACACAATTTAATAGCATCATACCATGAGTAATATTCATAAATGGATTATCAAGGAGAAAGATAATTTGTCCTGAAGTTTGCTGCATTTTTCCTTCTCATATTCATTATTGCTAACCTAGTCAGATAACAGCAATGTAAAAAGGAGAAGGGGCTTAAGTTTATGTTTATTTATAATTGATAAAGAGCCTTAAAATGTCGTCAGCAAATAAAGGATATTTAGCAACATGAGAGACATGCTTAACATACCCATTGATAAGCACCTTCTTGATTTCCATCCAAAACTGTGACCCAATCAGCCTGGGATTTAAGGGAGCTTTTCTTCAAAAAATTCCTCACCTGTGCAAGAATTTACCATTGTTACGATAATGAAACTCAGTTAACAAAACAAGAATGTAGATGCTAAAGAAACATTTGGAGCCTGTGGTTACCGCTTGTAAAATTCTGTCAGATGTATCGCCTTCCAATTGCCTTAGACCAGCAGTAGCCTGCATATCGACCATCAGCAGCACAATTCAATTTACACAGTTCCAAACAAAGAAATGCAGTGTTACAGTAATCCATTTAGAAGAAAGGACAAAATACCCTACCCCAACTCTGACTGGTGTGCTGTGCCTCAGCTCTTGGGGAACTGCTGCTTCAGCTTTTTCAAGAAGGGATGAGAGGGAATCCGCAGCAGCCTCAGGGTCACTTGCGTATCTACTCAGACCTGGTTTTCTCTACAATAGCAAAATCGATCTACACGTAAGAGGACATAAATTCGAAACTTTCATTGATATCATATGGGGTCGATCAGGCCCTAATTAGCAAATCAAGTGTAAACATACTCATACTGAATCCAAACCTTCTCTAGTTTAAATTGAAAAGAGATTGTAATGCGCGTTGCAATCGAAATTGGTGAATTATCATTAGAAATGAACCAAATAGGATGAATGTAACCCAATAATTGCCTGAATCGAATCAAATTTCCCCAAATGCGGGACGAAACACCAACACTCATACACAGATTCACAAAATAAATCGAGCATTTAACTTACCTGTATAAAAAGCTCGAGATCTTTCCCCATGGGAACGAGATCGAGTTGCTGATTGAAGCAGAAAACGTGGACTCTACTCCCAGAACTCCCCGCGTCGAAGATCACCGCATATTTCTTCTGCATGAAATTGGGTGAGAATTTGCGAGGAAATGCATCCACGGAATCCGCCGGAGGCCTCGCAGGCATGAGAAAGAGCACAAATGAGATTAGCAGGAGCGGAAGCACAACCAAGAGGATCACACCGCGCCATCTCTGGATCTTGTCGTAGAATAAATCATGCTGCCTGTTTCGCTTCAACGTCTTCTCCATCTGAATCTCCTGGGCGTCCAAAAGTTCGGCGGCGGACGGAGATCGGTATCGAATCTGGCCGTTTCCTCCTCCTCCGGCGGGCTTCAACTGAGTCTCCTGTACCGGCTCCAGCTCTGCTTCTCCGATCAAATCAGATGAACACCGATTTTGACCTGACTCACTGAGTGAAAAGTGAGTCGAAATAACTCGGATACTTTGGAGGCAGTTTCAACTTCCGAGTCACTTTTAAGCTGTGATGCCTTCTGGACCTTATGTGCGTCAATAGCGGGTATATGTTTTTTATATATAATAATAATTATTAAATATTTAAATGTTCAAATTTTCACAACTAGTAGCGTTGTTTTATAAATACTTCATTTTTGCAATTTAATTTAAATGCTAAATTTTATTATTTATTGTTTTTTGGTCTAATTTAAATGCTAAATTGCTTAAAGAGGGCTATATTCCGTAGGTATTAATAAAGGAGGCTGGTTTTAGGGGGAAGAAAAGAAGAAAAGTATCTGGAATTTTTTTTTTTTTTTTCATTTAATTGTTCAATGTATAGAAGAATTTAAGGGTAATAGATTGAACCTCTTGTTAAAAATGATCACAGTTTCATCCTTTATAATACATTAATAACTTACAAACAAATCATTTATTTAAGTTTTGTCGGAGATCGAAAAGTTCTCTTGTAAAGAATTTGATGTCCATAAGGTCCTATCATTAATACCATCGTGAGTTTCATATCTTTCGATTGTTATAATAACTCTATATAATTTAATAAAATTGAGTAGTCTCGATTATTAAAAAGAGTCATTAAAAAAAAAAAAAAAAAAGGTAGCATTTGTGATTCTGTAAGTACGAATTTGAGAAGTTCCAATAATATCTATTGTTTCATATCAATTAATTTGATAAGTTACCATTACTACACATTAATAATAAATTACAAGAGGTGTAATTATAATTTTTGAAACAAAAGGAAGCCATATGCAAATATCCCTAACTATTGGGGTTGTAGATGTAATTTATTAAAAAAAAAGCATTAAATTGAAAAATAAAGTTAAAATTGGGGTGCACTAGACTCAACTTTCCTTTTCAAGTAGAAGAAGCAACCATTAGACATTAGACATTAGTCCATTAGCATGTGGTAGTTAATGAGGCATCTTTTTCATTAATTTTTTAGGTAAAGCAATACTTTTGAAGTCTGGATCCTTACTCAAAGATATTTGTTTAGTTTACCCTTTTAATTCCTCTTTAATTGCCAATAAATGCAGTACACTCTCAATTAACATAGGCAGATAAATTTTCTATTTCATTTTTTCTTACTCTATTCTTTATTCAAGTTTTTTTTTTCTTTTTCTTTTGATGTCTATTCTTTATTCAAGTTATAAATGCATAATAGAATACAAAATGTGATACATAATGAAATGTAATAACGGAAAAAACTGAGCTAATAGAAAATAGATTAACATCAGAGGTTTGTTCTCCCTCATTTATATTTTACATTCTTACAGCAAAAGATTGAATTTTCGACCTTAAGCGTCTTCGCACCCCAACTCGATGAGATAGCTGGGAGGATATAAATTAGGTACTTGACAGTCCGCTAAAGGGTAGGTATGACTCCCACAACCTATAAGGAGCTCACCCTCAAAGTCCATATTAGGATCAAGAATAATACTCACACACTGCAGGCCATGAAATTTGAGTCTTGCACCTTGTAGTAAATCTACCATTCCGAAACTAATTGAGTTACACTTACAGTCAACGGGCAAAATTTTTAATTTAAATTTAAAAATAATAATATTTTACATTCTCTTTATTAGGGCCGTAGAGAGTTTGGTAATACCTACCGAAACTGAAAATTCGTTACATATCTCTGATCTCGATCTCGCTTGGTAGTACCCCTCTCGATGATTGTTGACTCAACATTGATTTTCGTGCTTGAGTTGGATTTCTTAGAGTAGAAAGCCATCAATCGAGTCAAGTAATTCGCTATTGGAGATTTTTCTACCGCCTATCTCATGCCATGCTTCTTCTTTCCCCAAATCGGTTCGTGGTGTCAGTCAATCAAGATTCGCCATCAAGGAGGGAAGAGCCTAAATGGCTCCTTTTCAGCGAGAAGACAATCTTCGTTCGTGCCAGTCTCTGTTTTTGTAGTGGCATTCTTTCATTCTTTCTAGCGGCTTTAAGTGCTAAATGCTAATTGTCCCTTGATGTAGTGCTATTGTGAGGAAAGCGAAGCTTAGGAAAGAAAGGAGCATAAGCATATAGAGGAAGGGAATGAGATGAAAGCCCATACATGCAAACATAACAAATAAAACCAAAGAAAGATAGTTAGCATAGATAGGAGTTTATCTCCGGTAAGCATTGGAGTAGATCCCCACTAACAAAAGACAAGGAACACCATACATTAAAACACACTACTTTGCGTGAAATCGAATTGAAAATTCAATTCGGTATTCGGTTCTATATCTCAATTTAGGTGCGATATACTGAACCAACCAAAATATAAAATTATATATATTTTTATTATATTATTATAATTTATATATATAATATATTATATTTTCCTTCCTATATTCCTAATATCGTAATCCTAAATGCATTTTTATAAATTTTAACTTACTAACACTTAATATTTTTAGTTTTTATAATATATTTTAATTCTTATACATATATTTAGTTTTTTCTTTAATTTAGGTAATTCGATTTTATAGCGAACCATACGAAAATAGTTTTGATGAAAAATTGTACCGAACCGAAAATTGTGGTTCGATACTCGATACACAATTTCGGGGTATCCAAATTTCAATTCAATCAATTTGGTAAATAACAAATGTACACTCCTACTCTTTAGTACTACAGAAACCCAATACGAAGCCCTCCTCCTAACGAGTACAGAGTACTACAGAAACCCTATATGAAACAATCCTCATAATCCAGTTACACTCTTCATAAAATTGATCTATATGTAAACCCTATATCTTTCTTATAAGAAATCTAATATCTCATTCCACTAGACCAACCGACATTTAGTGATTAAGACGTATTTTACCGAAACAGTGAAATATATATAGGAACTATTTTTAACCAAAAATAAGTCGAGCAACGGAACCATTCAGGGAGCAACTTCTAGCTTCAGCTTCTAAATTATCATAAATAAATGAGACATTTATTTACTCTAATAAAAGCACTTCAGAACTTTCTTTTCCCAAAAAGGGTCACCATTTTCTTGCTCAAACTTTAGCTTCTGCTTCTGCTTCTCCAAAAGCATAAGCTTTCACAAACACCCGAACCCCAAATTGAAATCAAATACCTAATCAAACCCTACAACGCTCATCCACACACATCCTAGTTTAGCTCAAAAACTCAATTATGCTCATCCACAATCATCCTAGTTTAGCTCAAAAACTCAATTATGCAACACAAATCACCTTATTACAAGCAGGTGGAGATTTCCAAACTTTCATGTAAGTAATCCATAACATATTTTGTTCACACAACATCAAATTATTGGTAAATAATGTAAGAAAACATTCTGTCATACAATATATAAATGGCTGCCAGCATGGGCCTCTATATCAAGCACAGATAGTAACAGTCACTACCAGAACAAGGAGTTACCATATTATTACAGTGGAGTCAAACCAACAACACCTGCACCATAGCACATGAAGAGAAAATAACATTAGTATCAGAATGAAGTATGAATTCTATGATCTAACATTTTTGTAGAAAAATGTAAGCCTGCGGAAGTTGTAGGGATCGTATGGCAATCACGTACGTAAGATAAGTTTAATTTCGGTAGACACACAAGATAAAGTATAACTTTGCTGTTGCATACAAGAAACTAACATCGTGGGCCGAGCAGGGCTCTACCGACCAGATGGTAATGTCATAGTGTAGGTACTTTAGAGTAATCTTAAATATAAAGTTATTAGTATAATCAATCTGTTTAACATTCCTTCCAAGCTATTATTATAGCTGATTTAAAATTTGAAGCCATCAAGCATGCATAAGAGTAAGATCCGACTCGAATTATTTTCTGCTGCACTATGAGAATTTAGGAATTTCTCCTTGCTATTAACACGACTTTAGGTTTAAACAACAAGGTATTATTGATTGCTTTGAAATGTTTGTCATAATGGACAACGGAATGTTCATCGCAGAAGAATATAGATGGATCTAACTCTTTACACATACATGTATTGCCTATTGAAAACCAAAATTTCTGAAATCCTCCACTTAGGAGAACATCTAACCTCTAGGAAAGTATCTCTAAACTTTCTACTCAAAGAAATTCTATAATTTTCACCAAAAGACTACTACTCAAAGGAGAAACAAGTTTAAAATGCTTCATCATGTGGTAAGAATAAAGCTTCAACAAATTGCCCTGATTATAGGCCAAATTGCAGGATAAAATAGTAGTTTGCCACAAAACCAAATGCGCGAAAACCAGAAAAGCACGATACACCACAAAATCAAATAGGAAATTGGCCCTGAGTCAAGTCATAAAATAAAATAATTGATATTTGAGACAATTCGTACATGTCGATTGTCTACATGATCATCAATTTTGTCCTATATGCATTCTTGAACTTCTAACTTGATTTTGAGGTAAACTTATGATTATAATCTTCTACTTTAGCCTATAAATAGAACACCTTCATCAAACTTCATTCTCATCCCATGACAAAGCTCTTTTAAGCCTCTCTTCACCCTAACTAACAAAATAACCCTTCTATCTCCAAGAGTACGTAGAATACTTACGAGGTTACATATCTTGGAATTGGGGAACTTTGGAAGGTCTCTCATAAATGATTTGATGGAAACTGGTTGCAGATTTAATTGGATAAAAGATTTAAGCATTGAAATATTACATAAATGTCAAGTGATAAAAACATGTCCAACTTCTATTAAATACCAGTTTACGTTAAGAAATCTTGCTCTTTCACTTTTACCTAGTGATGGTAAGTCTATGGGTATATGGAATACAATTATATGCAAACAAGCATGAAATATCCAATTCAGCACATAATACCGGATATTGGACAAATTCTTGCTACTTGTAAGGTTGATTATCATGATTCATGAGAAAGCATAAATTACAAAACACGTCGAAAATATTCACTAAAGTTAAAAAAAAAAGAATTAATGAATATGATCTGAGCCCACATAGAATGACAAACAGAAGTAAATTCAAAACAATAAAGATGCATACCACAAGCCAAACGCCCGCCGGCATTGCCAGTACTGAGACTGAGTTCATGACCACCTGCATCAAGAAGTATTTTAAGGAACATAGAGTGAAAATCACAAGCAAGAAAGGGGGCAAAAGGCACATATAAGCATATAAATTTACTATAATTACAAAAAATTACCCTTTCCAAGATCATCCTCGAGCTCATGAACCACAAAAGCTCTTCCAACAACTGTGTTTGGACCAGATAATGGTATCTGCACATTTTCAATCAAGAATAACATTTATATGTTTAACAATACATGCACGTTGATGAACAATCATCAAAACGAAACTCGAACATAGCAAACATGTACAGAACATTTACCTGATTGTCCACTATTGTTGCTTCAGCCACACCTATATCAAATAAATTGCATTTAATTAAAAACCCAACTGCTAAAACTACTGTGTAATGGTGTTAAAAATGCATCAACAAAATACCCTCGGCGTTAGCAACTATGTTTCCCAGGTCGCCCGCATGTCGGACTTCATCTTCAGGAGCTCCGTGTGTCAAACCATTTGGATTAAAATGTGGTCCTACAGCATAAAAGAGAATCCATGTTCAGCAATATCATAGAAAATAACATCATACAGAAACAAGGAGTTTAGACTGTGCATCTCAAAAATACAATGAAGCCCAACCTGTAGATATACATCCATTGGTTGTGTCACCAAACTCATGCTACAATCACAAACAAGAAACATACTTTAGATTCCTCTTCAAAATGCAATATTTTTTTTCGAATTAACAGAGAAATTGATAAGCTCAATTATCAAAAAAAACAGCTCACCAGGTGAAATCCGTGTTTCCCCGGAGTTAATCCAGTTATGCGAACATTCACAGTGGTGGGTCCTAAAACAGCACAAACACAAAAAAAGAATCAAAACCCAGCCACCCAACTCACGAAATTGCAACAATTAGCCGCACAATCCGTGACCCCCCGTCAGAAATTCGCATCAAAACCAACCCAAAGGTAGTAGAACCAAATCTGTTTGTGAAAATGACTGAACGAGACAGTAAGCTAACCGTCGCCCTCCTGCGTGAGAGTGACAACGCCCTCGACACTGGTGGTCCCCTTGAGAACCGCAACCGCCTTCTTGGCGGAAGCGACGACGGCGAGAGGCTTGGGAGCGGCGGCGACGGAGATGGAGGAGAAAGTACGCGCATTGAGCTTAAGAGCGACGCCGTGGAAGGAAGACTGAAGTGGGATGGACAGCGAGGGGGAAGGAGCGGAGGAGACGGTGGGAAAGAGGAGAGCGTGGTGGGCCGTGGGGACAGCGGCGGAGAGAAGTGCGTGTGCGGCCATGACTGCAAGAGCTGCCTGCATCCGATTGGGATTTGGAGATTAGGTGATAATGTGCGAGAATGAGCGAGTGGGTGGGTGGAAGAGTCAAGTCAAGTGGCTTTTTTGGACTATTTTTGGGGTTCTGGCGTCTTCTTTGGCTCCTTCCTAGTATTTTATTTTATTGCTGCCACTAGGGGTGTAAACGGATAATAAACGGAGCGGATGTGCAGTATCCGAATCCGAATCCGTTTAGCATATCCGCTATCCGAATCCGTATCCGTTATCCGACGAATAATGAAAATACTATCCGTATCCGAATTCGAAGGATATTATCCGAATATCGGATTATCCGTATCCGTGAGGATATCCGATTAGTGAGTTATCCGATATCCGAATCCGAATTCATTTATCTGTTTTACATATATTTTTTAATAAAAAATAATAGATTGAAATTTCATAACACAATTAAATATTAATATAACTAACTATAAATCTATTAAATCTATACATATTAACTCACAAGTATAATATATGTTTACAATAATTAATGGAGTTTATTATTACAAATAATATGATATACGTTTACTGTTAATTTTTTTTTTTTATAATTCTCAAATAATTATATAATGTGTAAATTAATATATGTTTCATCAAGGTATAAAAAATATATAGATATATATGTTATCGGATACGGATTACGGATATATCTAACGGATGTATAAACGGATCGGATATTAAACGGATCGGATGTGTCATTACCATATCCTTATCCGTTTATAATTCGGATGTCTATAATCGGATACGGATAATATCCTCTTTAAACGAATTCGGATGCGAACGGATATCGGATTTTCGGATATCCATTTACAGCCCTAGCTGCCACACAGACACAGTGTTGGCAGCCGGGTGTTAGTAAATTCAATAATTGTGAGCGAGCCATGTGTTATGGGAGTCTTTTGTATGATTTTTCCTATTATAAAAAAAATATGATGGACCGATCGTGGGGTTAAGCGAGGACCCTTCTTTTATTGCATAAAGATCAAAATGATACGACGAGTTGATCCAATAGTAATAATTACAAATAGCCGACATACAACAATGCTCACGCAAGATGTAAGTCATGAACAACTTAGGTCCCTATTATCAAGAAGCTTACAAAAGCGGACAAACAGTTAATCTCATTCGAACATATCATGGGGAGGTTTATAGTTACGGTAACCTGGCTAGTAACTACGCCCCAAGTTACGATAATCAAGTCAGCCATTAAATCAATAAAGAAATTCAGGCTAATTTTGATCGTTGGCTTATTTTTTATTCGAACTGATTTGAGTGACTTACTATTTAAAATCAGGTTGGGATTAACTATGCTTTGGGGGGAAAGTTACAATCCAGAAGCACTAAAAGGAGGGAAAAATAGGTGAAATAATTCTTTCTCATCAAAGCACTCCAGGCCGGCACGCCCTCATGATTAATCTGCACTAGTAATTTTGCACATTCGATGCATGTGCAGATAAAAGATAATTATTGTATAAATATATTAAAATTAAAAAGTTTTCATTAAATATATATTCTATAGTTATTTTTAATATAATCGCTAATTTGTGATAAAAAAATAAATAAGTAGTATAAGATAATGTCATATTAATAATTATAAAAATTTAAAATATAAGTGAAGAGTGATAAAAATTAAAATATAAAAAGAAAAAGAATGCAATTGATAGGGAAAAAAAAAAAAAGAGAAGTAATTAGACAGAAAAGAGAAATTCATAAAACGTGGAAGAGATAAAGTAGGAAGAAATCAATCAATAAATAAATAGAAAATAAATTATTTTTAGAGTCCAAGAGACCAAACTTGGGTCTCTCGCTTAATAAATAGTATAGATAATCATTCTCAACCTACGTTTTGAAACCCGGACCGGACCGGCCGGTTGGACCGGTTCGACCGGTGACCGGCCGCCATTCCGGTCCGGTTGACCCCCTAAAACCAGTTGCCTAATGGACCGGTGTGACCCGCTAAAAACCGGTCTAAAACCGGTGATTGGACCGGACCGGACCGGTTAACAGACCGGTGGCCCGGTTTTTTATTTTTTTTTTATTTTTTTTTTGAAAAAAATCAAATATTTTTATTTTGGAGACTACTAGGTTTGATCCCTAGACCCTTTGGATAATAGATGAATACTCTAACCAATTGTGCTACTTGATTTGTTGAAATTTGATATTCAAATTAAATATAACTTAGTGATGTGCTAACAATATTTAATTTTTTTATATAATATATTTATAAATATATAGACTATGTGTGATATTTTCTTTTTCACAATAAAAATATGATATTTGTTAAATCATCTTTTATCTATATTGTTAATTTACTAGATGTATATTATTTTACTATTTAGTTAATTAGTTTATTTATATATTTGTAGATCTATAATTTGAAATATTAGAAATTTTATTTAAAAATTAATAAATAGTCAGAAGTAATTTAAAATTATATCTAATTTTTCATATTATTAAGCGTATTTGATTATTTTTAATTAATATTTATAATATTATATAAATATATATAATTAAATATAATTATTACGTCATACCGGTTCGACCGATGGTCCGACCGGTCGAACCAGTAAAACCAGTAACCAGTAAGGCATCCCGGTTCGACGTCCGGTCCGGGTTTCAAAACATAGTTCTCAACCTTACCAAGTTAACCATGTTTTTCGTACTTGAGAATTCAATTGTAGAAGATTTTTGACAAAGTTATTTGCAATATTTGTTTTCTGAAAATGTTAAAAAACCATCATATTTATATTCGATTCTTATCGAATCAATACGCATAAGTCATATCTAATCTTTTTTAAGTGAATTAATACATTATAATCAGTAGAAAAATAAAATATTTCTTATTAATTTTAGGGTCGCTCTCCTCTCAACACCCGAATAAAATAAATAATTTGTTTTGTGGAGTGTTGGTTGCAATATTTGAATTGGACTTCGCCTCCTCAGTGAGGCCTTAAGGTTGGAGTTAGATAAAAAAAAAAGAATAAGCTCCAACCCGCCCTTGATAGGATACATAGTTGTTCTGCTTTATTATTTACTATAAGAAGTGTATTTTCGTGTTTGAAATTATTTTAAGAGATAATGATTTTTTACCATCCAAACTATGATCCGTTTTGTAATTTACCATCTAACCTGTTTCAATCCCAATACCACCATCCAAAATATTATTTCCTAACAAACCACCATCCCAACTTATTTTTTAGTGGTTTTGATTGTTTTTTCAACGGTTTTGACTGTTTTAACACATGTAAATCTATCTCTCTTTGTTATTTTTCCATTGATTTACCCTTGGTGTTCTCACACCATATCACATGTATAGTATTTTTGAGTCAAAACAACTAAAAAATAAGTTGGGATGATGGTTTGTCAAGAAATAATAGTTTGGATGGTGGTGTTGGGGTCGAAATAGTTTAGATGGTGAATTGCAAAACGGGTCATAGTTCGAATGACAAAAAATCATTCTCTCTTATTTTAAATATAAGGTTATTTAGAATATAAAAGAAACTATTATGCTTCGTGCTTTTGATATATTTTAGCTAAATTAAATTGGATTACAAATCTATGGATGTGAGTTGTCTACCCCAACCTCCGATCACTACTATGGCAACCTGATTTTCAAAATGTAAGGAGTATTTATAGGGTAGAATTCGGTCAAGGGCTCCTACCTCTAGGCTTTATATGGTCTCGTTAGTTTTTCCTGCCCCAAGGTCGAAAATCGAGGCACTTGCAGACGGCGAGCCCAATGCTTATGATTGAAGGTGTTAGCACATGGTATTTAAGGAATTGGTTGATTGTATTCATCGTATATTTCGTATTACATATTACATTACATCACAAGATATATAAGGGGATGTACAAGGGAATAGGAACCACACCAATGTTAGAGATTACGGCTAATTAGCAGGGATTTATTTCCATAGTTAGCGGGGTTACAGTTGTCCAATGTGAAAGTGGAAAGCACTTAGTAGGAAAGCTAGTGTGTCCAATGTGAAAGTGGAAATTAGAGATGGGAATGAGTCGTTCAAACTGAGGGCTAGTATTCGGAATATCACGGTTCAACCGGATCTCAGACAGAGATTATTTGATGCTCAGAGAATTGATCCCGAAGTTCAGAAATTAGCTGAGAAAGCTCGAGCTGATTCAGAGTGTCCGTTTGGGTTTTATGACACGGGACTTCTAAGATTCAAGAATAGAGTTGTTGTGCCGGATGAGTTAAAAAGGATTATTCTTGAGGAAGCCCATCGGTCAGGGTATTCAATACATCCCGGAGGGAACAAAATCTATGGATTACAAATCTATGGATGTGAGTTGTCTGCCCCAACCTCCGATCACTACTATGGCAACCTGATTTTCAAAATGTAAGGAGTATTTATAGGGTAGAATTCGGTCAAGGGCTCCTACCTCTAGGCTTTATATGGTCCCGTTAGTTTTTCCTGCCCCAAGGTCGAAAATCGAGGCACTTGCAGACGACGAGCCCAATGCTTATGATTGAAGGTGTTAGCACATGGTATTTGAGGAATTGGTTGATTGTATTCATCGTATATTTCGTATTACATATTACATTACATCACAAGATATATAAGGGGATGTACAAGGGAATAGGAACCACACCAATGATAGAGATTACGGCTAATTAGCAGGGATTTATTTCCATAGTTAGCGGGATTACAGTTGTACATATCTTTTCCTTTTTCGGTAGATGTTTGTATCTATTTATTGTACGTATGTTGTAAGTTCTAATTATTCAGAAATTAATACAGAAAATTTCCCAAATACTATGGCGTTCATAATAGTTAACATGGTATCAGAGCGGGTTTCAATCCAATAAACGGATTCGATTCCTTGCTCATCATCTACCACTGTGCAAAAACAAAATCAGTATCAACCTTCAACATCAGTTTCAATAGCAATGAAATTGAATCAGTACAGCCATTACCAGCCATCGCGAGTGCTTTTGGGACCGGAAAAGCCATCATCGGCCGAAGCCTCAGGAATCAGGGCCAGATTTCTTAGTCGAAATCAATCCGGCAACCGTGTCACCCAGCCTCGCTCAGATCTCTTACCTGTGGAGACAGAATCGTCATCACGAGACGGCAACAGACAGGGTCGATCTCAAATTGAATGCTCCCACTGTGGGAAGAAGAGCCATACACAGGAGGAGTGTTTCGAATTAATTGGGTTCCCGGAGGGATGGCGGAGCAAGCGTCAGGCAGCGAGCACCGGGCGGCGGCGATCCAACGGCGGGGACAGCAAAACCTCCATAGCCACCGCCACAGAACCAGAAAAAGAAGATGAAGAAGGCGAGATAGGCGTCGCTTATCTCGTATCGGCGGCGAGACTGCGACAGCAGTACGACGGCAGCAGAGCCGCCATAGCCACCGCCACAGAACCGAGGTTTCAGAAAATGGAGAAATCTCCAGGTCTCGGGTCCGCTAGGTACGAGCAACGGAGAGTACAAACAGCGCCGCCGCCAACCACCATGACCAGACTACCACCGGTCGGACAATGGCCGTCTGATCGACGGGTGGCGGAGACAGACGAAGAAGAAGGGCAATGGCGTGGATCTGCGCTTGATTTTCAGGAATTGAAAATGTCGGCTGAAAGAAAGGGAAATAGGGTTGGTGGTTTGCAACCCCAACCCTACTTAAGTGATGAATTTCAGATTGGTCCCCAATTTTTTAATTTTTTACAGAATGGCCCCCCAAGTTTGGTGGAAACTCAGAATAATCCCCCAAAATGCGGAAGTGCCTATATAACCCAAGGACCCAAGCCAGCCAAGTGGATCCTTCATTGCGGGGCCACCGATACCATGACTTATGACCATAATGACTTAATTACAGTGTCAAAGTCTGCGAGACCAGCTATTCAGTGTGCTAACGGGGATCTATTGTCAGTTCAGGGCACCGGAACGATTGATATATCTCCTTCCTTAACCTTGAAAAATTGTTTATATGTTCCCAGTTTATCCTGCAAATTGCTTTCAGTTAGTCATGTTACCCGGGAATTAAATTGCGTTGTAGTGATCTATTCTGGTTTCTGTCTTCTGCAGGATATTCAGTCGGGGAAAGTGATTGGGCGTGGCACTGAACGTGATGGGTTGTACTATGTGGATGATGTGGCTCAAAACGGAACTGCAGCGCTGACTCACGGGACCGTTGAGAGGCAGCAGTGGCTATGGCATCGTCAGTTAGGTCACCCATCGGTTAGCTACTTGCATTTACTTTTTCCAAGTATCTTTCCGTCTAGAAGTAAGAGTCAGTTACCCTGTGAAACTTGCATACTAGCTAAGAGTCATAAACAGTCATATCGCTATTCTGGAACCCGTGTGAATACAGTTTTTTCCCTTATACATTCTGATGTCTGGGGCTCAGCTCCGTATACGGGTTCTCACTCTGGTTTTCGATTCTTTGTATTATTTGTTGATGATTGCTCGCGCATGACTTGGATATATTTTTTGAAACATAAATCAGAGGTTTTTTTCTAAGTTTGTCCAATTTTATAACATGGTCCAAACTCAGTTTAATGCCAAAATACAGATTCTTCGGTCAGATAATGGGGGGGAGTATGTTAATTCCAGCTTTAAACAGTTTTTCTCAGAAAAGGGTCTTGTTCACCAAACCACCTGTGCTCATACACCTGAACAAAATGGGGTTGCTGAACGAAAAAATCGGATCATCCTTGAAATTACTAGGGCCATTATGTTTGATGCAGGTGTTCCTAAGTCCTTCTGGCCTGAAGCTATTGCCACAGTTGTTTACCTCCTCAATAGACTACCCACTAAGATTCTTGATCTTAAGACACCTCTCTCAGAACTCTCCAGATATGTTAGTGTTCCCACACCTCTGACTCTACAGCCCTGTGTCTTTGGGTGTTCAGTTTTTGTTCATATCCCTAAACAGGAACGTACTAAATTTGACCCGTGTTCCGTTAAATGTGTCTTTGTTGGGTATGGGGTCAATCAAAGAGGGTATCGTTGTTATCACCCATCCACACGACGCATGTACACCACCATGAACTGTAACTTCCTAGAAACCGAGTTCTTCTACCACACCCAACCTAGCGGTCAAGGGAGCAGACTATAGATCCACTAAGTTGGGTGTCATACTCCACTATGCCAGATCCGGACCCAAAAGATCCAGTAGGCGGGACCACCGAGCAGACGTCTCCCACAGTTCAGCCCCTCATGTCAGCACCAGTCCCAGGATCCTAACCACTGAATGTTCCTGAGGTACCCCTTGAAACTTCCTCATTTGATAATAATTCTGTTAGTACTATTGATAATCTGCACATAGAGGAGGTACAGGATCAAGAGAGACAGGTTCAGGAACAATTACAGGATTAGGAAAGACAGGTTCAGGGGGAGCCCACAGGAAGTGACCGGTATATCCTTCCACCACGGAGTAATCAGGGAGTGCCTCCAAAGAGGTATGAACCGGAGTATGAACCCAGAAAATCCCAGTATCCGGTTGCTGATTATGCACAGGGAAAGCTAACAGTGACAGCTAGAGCATATTCAGCAGCAGTCTACGCTGATGTGCTTCCTAGAACAGTTGAAGAAGCTCAGAAGAAGGATGAGTGGAAGTTGGCCATGAAAACAGAGATGATGGCCCTTGAAAAGAACATGACTTGGGAAAGATGCAGATTGCCACCAGGGAAGAGACCGGTAGGTTGCCGATGGGTGTTCACCATCAAACATCGATCTGATGGGTCCATTGAGCGGTACAAGGCTAGATTGGTAGCTAAGGGTTATACACAGACGTACGGAGTGGATTATTCAGAGACTTTTTCTCCAGTTGCTAAAATTGACACTATCAGAGTACTTTTCTCGATAGCAGCTAATCAGGATTGGCCGTTGCATCAATTTGATGTGAAGAATGCCTTCCTACATGGGAAGTTGGAAGAAGAAGTATACATGGAGCCTCCACCAGGGTTCTCCGAGCAGTTTTGTGCAGGGGAAGTATGTAGGTTGAAGAGAGCACTCTACGGGCTTAAGTAGTCACCGAAAGCTTGGTTCGGGAGATTTACAGTTGCTATGAGAAAGTATGGGTTCAAACAGAGTAATTCGGACCATACTTTGTTCTTTAAGAGAAGGGGTGAGTTAGTAACCTGTCTTATCATCTATGTTGATGACATGATCGTCACTGGGAATGATCTTGAGGAAATTAAACTTTTGAGAAAAAATCTGTTTGAGGAGTTTGAAATGAAAGATTTAGGGGAATTGAAGTACTTCTTAGGGATTGAGGTACTTAGGTCAAGGCGGGGAATCTTTATTTCCCAACGGAAGTACGTACTTGATCTATTAGCAGAGACAGGATTACTTGACAGCAAACCAGCAGGGACCCCTATCGTTATAAATCACGGGCTAAGGATAAAAGAAAATGCAGAAATGGTTGACCGGAGCAGGTATCAGCACCTCGTTGGGAAGTTGATCTATTTGTCACACACGAGGCCTGATATTGCCTATGCAGTAGGCGTGTTAAGTCAGTTTATGCACCGACCGCAGCAGGATCATATGGAAGCAACACTTAGAGTGGTCAGATATCTCAAGGGGACTCCCGGGAGAGGAGTGTTGTTCCAAAAACATGGGGATCTGTCCATTGAGGCATATACAGATGCAGATTGGGCCGGGAATCAGGATGACCGACGCTCCACTTCGGGTTATTTTACCACGATTGGTGGCAATCTTGTCACGTGGAAGAGTAAGAAGCAGAAGGTAGTAGCTTTATCCAGTGCAGAAGCAGAGTTTAGGGGAATTGCACGAGGATTGGCCGAAGTCCTTTGGCTTCGAAAGTTACTTGAGGAACTTGGATTCCCCGTAAATGAAAAGTGTAGATTGTGGTGTGATAATAAAGCGGCTATAAGCATCTCGGAGAATCCGGTTCAGCATGACCGAACCAAGCACATAGAGGTGGACCGGCACTTTATCAAGGAAAGACTCGAGAGTGGAATCGTAACGTTTCCTTTCGTACGATCAGAGGATCAGTTGGCAGACATTCTCACTAAGGCTGTGACTGGGCGAGTTTTTTCAGATGTTCTAAGCAAGCTGAATGTGTGTGATCCCACAATCAGCTTGAGGGGGAGTGTTAGAGATTACGGCTAATTAGCAGGGATTTATTTCCATAGTTAGCGGGATTACAGTTGTACATATCTTTTCCTTTTTCGGTAGATGTTTGTATCTATTTATTGTACGTATGTTGTAAGTTCTAATTATTCAGAAATTAATACAGAAAATTTCCCAAATACTATGGCGTTCATAATAGTTAACAACAAAATCTACCTATTACTCTAATTACGGGAATTAAGTCAAACTTCTCGTAAATACAATATATTTAACACTCCCCCTCAAGTTAAGTGATCGAGTCGCCGATCCTTAACTTGCTCAATGCCGTTTGGAACAGTTGCCCGGTGACAACTTTGGTCAGTATATCTGCCAGTTGATCTTCCGATCTCACGAATGGAATTGTTATAATCCCATTTTCCAGTTTTTCCTTGATGAAGTGTCTATCCACCTCCACATGCTTCGTTCTATCATGTTTAACGGGATTCTCAGAAATGCTGATCGCTGCTCTGTTATCACACCTCAAGGGACTCGGTCCCAAAGGGGCTAAGCCAATCTCAGTCATTAACTTTCTTAGCCAAATAATTTCGGCTACTCCTTTTGCTATGCCTCTGAACTCCGCTTATGCGCTTGATAACGCCACAACTTTCTGCTTCTTGCTCCGCCAAGTTACCACATTTCCCCCAACAAGTGTGAAATACCCAGAAGTGGACCTTCTGTCATTCGGATTTCCTGCCCAATCTGCATCGGTATAAGTTTCGATGTCAAGGTGACTATGTCTTCCAAACATAATGCCCAACCCACTCGTTCCCTTCAGATATCGAAGGATACGTGTCATGGCTTCCATATATTCTTTCTGAGGTTGGTGCATAAACTGACTCACAATTCCCACGACATGCAATATCGGGTCTCGTATGAGATAGATAAATGAGTTTACCGACCAATCGTTGATACCGCTCTTTTTCAGTTGATTCCTCATTCCCTTCTGCTCTTAACCTGTGATTCACCTGTATTGGTATCTCAACCGGTTTGCAATCCAGCATACCAGTTTCAGCCAACAAGTCCAGCACATACTTCCTCTGAGAGATGAAAATGCCTTTCTTTGATCGAAGGACTTCAATTCCAATGAAGTACTTCAATCCTCCCAAGTCTTTCATCTCAAATTCCTTGAAGAGATTCCCTCTCAGTTGGTTTATCTCCTCTATATCGCTCCCTGTTATGATCATGTCATCTACATAGATGATCAAGCATGTAATCAGTTCTCCCCGTTTCTTCAAGAACAACATATGGTCGGAGTTACTTTGAGCATACACATACCGTTGTATTGCCAGAGTAAATCTCCCGAACCATGCTCGTGGTGACTGTTTTAGGCCATAAAGAGCTTTTCGGAGTTTGCAGACCTCTCATTTTCCAAATTCCTCTGAAAACCCTGGAGGGGCTCCATGTAAACTTCTTCTAACAGGTCACCATGCAAAAATGCATTTTTTACATCAAACTGATGAAGGGGCCAGTCCCTGTTTGCTGCAACTGAGAGGAGTACTCGAACTGTATCTAACTTTGCTACTGGAGAGAAAGTCTCAAAGTAGTCAATACCATAAGTCTGAGTGTACCCCTTTGCTACCAGCCGGGCTTTGTACCTCTCAACGGACCCGTCTGCTTTGTGCTTTATAGTGAACACCCATCTGCACCCGACTGGTTTCTTACCCTTGGGCAACTGGTACCTTTCCCAAGTTCCATTCTTTTCAAGTGCACTCATTCATGTTTCTATAGCCTCTTCCCACTCCTTATTCATTCTAGCCTCTTGTACGGTCTTTGGAATGACTTCTTTGCACAGATTTGCAAGAAATGCTCCCGCAATCCCAGACATGCTCCCCCTGACTAAGTTTCCTACAGGATACTTAGTTGACCGAGAAGTACGTTCTGGGGAGTATCGTTGTGGTGGTACCCCCCTATTATTCCACTGAGACAAATGATATCTGGAACTGACTGTCACATCTTCAGAAACACTATCAACGATATTTGTGATATCAGAATTATGAATATCAGAAAGAGAAGAGTTGGAAGCTTCTATTACCTCGTTTTGGACATCATGCGGAGGAAGATCAATGGGCGTGGAGATGGTAGTGGTACTGAGAGCTTCTGTTGATATATCCGGATAGTGAAGCCAGGATAAGGGTTCATTCTGACTCTCCCCCTGAACCCTTGACTGGGTAAGAAAGAAATATTCGGTCTCGACGAAGTCACAATCCATAGTGACATGCATTCTTTTAGTGACTGAGTTATAACACCGATACCCCTTTTGATGAGGAATATATCCCACGAAGACACACTTAACGGCACACGGATCAAGTTTATTCTGGTCGGTTTTAGGGACATGAACAAATATCGAACAACCGAAGATCCGGGGGGGGGGAGGGTAACGTAAGATGGGAAGGTATGGTGGTTTGTTTTGGAGTATGGAGAGAGGAGTCTGGTGGTTGAGGATCTTGGTGGGTAATCTGTTTGTGAGATATGTGGCAGTGGCAACCGCTTTGGGCCAAAAATGGTTAGGGACATGGGATTCGTTTAGAAGGGCCCGAGTCATTTCCAGGATGGTCCGGTTTTTTCTTTAAGAGACACCGTTCTGCTGGGGTGTGTTCGGGCAACTGGTTTGGTGGATAAGGCCATTTTCTTTACAAAACATATTCATTTCCTGGTTCACAAACTCTCTGTCATTATCCGATCGAAGTATTTGAATTTTCTTGTTGAACTGTGTCTGGATCATTTTAAAGAAAGCCACAAATGTACTGTAAACTTCAGATTTATGCTACAAAAAATAAACTCAAGTCATACGCGAGCAATCATCAACAAACAGAACAAAATACCGAAACTGATTATTATTTGAAACCGGAGCTGGTCCCCAAACATCCGAATGGATTAAAGAAAACACATTCTCAACTCGTGTATTACTAGGTTTAAAAGAAGTTATATGGCTCTTTGAGGTAAAATAAGTCACACAAGAAAAATTCAACTCTGGATTATTCTGAAACAAAGTAGGAAACAACATTCTTAAATACCCAACAGAGGGATGACCGAGACGTCGGTACCATAACCAAAGCTGAGTTGTTGCCTTTCCTACTGATAGAAGTGCCTTTGTCGGACTGTGAACTTCATCAACATAATACAGTCCTCCTTGCTTAGTACCACGCCCAATGATCTCCTTCGTATTAATGTCCTGTATCAAACAAAATCGAGGATAAATCAGGACCATGCAATTCTACTCTTTTGTAATGTGACTCAGTAACAACAGTTTATAAGACAAAGACGGCACATAGAGGCAATGTTTCAGTTTCAATTTCGGTGTAAGACAAATTGAGCCCTCTTTTTCCACAATAACCAAATCATCGTTTGCAGTTTCAATAGAAGATGTCAATGGTTCAACCGGATCATGGGTTGAAGGCCTAGTAATCACGAAAATATTTATATTCACACCGGCCATTTCGGGGCAAGATATTGTGTTTAGAAGATGAATCGTGGAATAGAGACCGGGTGGTTATTAGAGTGTCGAATACAGTGGGAAGTTTTGAGCACAAACTAAAGAATGAAAGCTCAATTGGGAATTTTGGACCGTGATACCAGTTAGGATAAGAGAAATTGATCATGGAAGCAGGATTGAATTGTCATTTAAGAATTGGATCTTGAGGATTTCAATGTTCGATGCTCTGGGTGGAGGAATCTCCAACATCAAAACAAGTGTTGAACGGATCACTATCATGGAAAATTCCCTAACAATGGTGAACGGTACCCTTAATCATGCATATCATATGCATCATGAATTTTATTATTGTTGTATTTGACTTCTTGTTAATTACAATTTGGTGGTATATAAGTGTTAGTTATGTGATTAACGTGATGCTACTTGCTCTATGTGACGTTTATGTAAGTGTTTCTACATTGTGTTCTCTTGATTCGTTGTTTTGGTGTGTGTTGAGAGGCGGGGTGCTCTCTTTTCGTGATAGAGGGACGGGGTTCTCTCTCTACGTGCTTGAGAGACGGGGTTCTCTCTTTACTTGTTTGAGAAACGGGGTTTTCTCATTGCTTGTGCAAGAGACGGGGCTCTCTTGTTGTTGTACATCATTTTAAAACTCGGCAGTGGACCTGGGGACCAGGTCCTCTTAAGGGGGGGAGAATTGTAACACCCCGATTTTTCCATACAATCATTATGTGATATTATATGTTACTTTCTAATTTTATAACATTATATGCATTATGTTTATATAAACTTATATGAATTATCATTAACGTGGAAATTACGTGAACTAATTGATAAGGTGCTTAATTGTATGAATTAAGTGATCTAATTGAATTAAATGTCCTTAATTGCTCTCTTGTGTGAATTCTTGGATTTAAATGTATATCATGACTTGAAGTTAATTACATCATTTGTTAAAGATTATACTTATGTGCATTAATTTAAATAAGCAAGGGACTTTTATGCAAATAAGGATGAATCACATATTTCCATAAATGACTTTACGATATATCTCTTAATTCATCCAAAATCTTCCATTATATTCTATTCATCCAAGAACAAAGAATACAGACACATACACCTAGCAAATGTCGGTTTTTACACCTTGAGAAGAGGAAAGAAGATATTAACCCTAATTCAAGCTAGAATTGAAGGGAATTGTGAAGTAGGAGCACCATCAACCTCATATCATCATCTCATCACCATTTCTTTTGATTCAAGGTAGGAATTAGAGATTTCATGAAATTCTTGAATATTTGATCAAGCATGAATTTATGAATTTGTTGATGAATTCTTGCATAATTAGAGTAGAAAGCATGATAGTGATCATAAGGAGTAAGGATTGCATGAAAATCTTGAAATTCTTGAAGATTGGAAGCATATGTATAAATATGGGGGTTTCATCATGAAATTTTGATGCCTTGATGTATATTTCTTGATTGTTTGAGTGAATAAGTGTAGTATAATGTATATTTGATGTGTTTTGATAATTGTTATGGAGTGATCATGCATTTGTTGATGTTTTGGTGATTTTTGGCATGAAAATCCCCTGTTTTTCCCCTGTTTTCTGCTGCTGTGTATATGGTCGCGCCCGCGACCTGTTTATGTGTAAAAATGGTCGCTCCCGCGACCCCATGTTGGCCAACTTTCGACTTTTGAAAAATTGCATGAAAAATTCGGAAAATATTAGGTCGCGCCCGCGACTATTTTGTGAAGGATTTTGGTCGCGCCCGCGACCACCCTCCAGAAACTGCATTTTGTCTAACTTCGAACCTACGCCATTTTCACCTCACTTTGAATTAGAAAACGTGCCATATAGCGTTGGAAAGGTCTATGTGTCTACTTTCATTCCCAACAAGTAAAACTCAATTCCCACTTCTAGAATTTAAGATATTACAGTTTTCCCAAAACATGTGCATTTTCCCAAAATTGTCAAGTTTTCCTAAACTTCACCAAAATCTTTCATATTGCATTCCTTTCACTTTCTTGGCTCCCATATGTGAATTATATAACTTTTATGCCCTATTTGATCATTGTTATCTTAAATTGCTAAATTGAACATGTCATGATCGTTATTGATTGAAATTGTATAAGTGACATTATTGGAACATGTCGTTCGTCTTCGTTGGTTCATAAGGGTAGAGTCTTATGTACACTTGTACCTTTGTTACACAGATCACGGTCCGGGAGACGAGGAACACGCTCCATACGGTGTATCCTTTCTTCTTGTATTGGTAAAGGTGAGGTTTAATTTCTAGATATATAGAACCCTAAAACCCTACTTGATGTTTCAGCCAAAATGTATCTATATATTTATAGTTTTCCGAACTTTAATTACCTCAAAATTGATCGATTGTAATTGTTATTGTACTGACTGATTGTTATCATATTGAATTGATTAATTGTTTTGGCGAGTAAAGCATGTTCACATTGGGTCCGAGGGTAGTGTACTGAGCCAACCGAGGAAGCAAGGGCTGACGGGGTAACTCTTGCACTATCCTCACAACTTTGGGATGCCCCCTGAATCCACTAGGAGATTAGTGGAGGAAGGAGTTCCGGGTATAGGGAATCATGAACCCTATACTCAATGAGCATGGATGGCGGGGCCTTGCAATCCCCCATCAACCGGAGGAAGAAGGAGACTGGGGACGGGTTCGGCACCACGGATTGTCCTCGGGTTATTGTCATGATTGCACTTATTGATTGTCTTGCTTGAATACAATATGCACGAATGCACAATAATTGAACTGCATGATCACCTATTGATTAATAAAGCAAGCACGAATTGTACACAGTCGGAGTAAGGTTGGAGAATTGCCTCCACTCACCGGGCCACTGATTGAAATGAATTGTAATTGATTGTATTGTTAAATTGGATAGTTGTAATCTCGGGCGAAGATTATTTCTTTTATTAATTTATATTGTTTCAACTGTAAAAGACTTTACCCGAGATTATAGCTTGCATGATACGTGCGCTAATATTTATTTAAACCCCTCACTCAGTCTGTGGTAGACTGACACCTCACACTTTTCAGGTACTTTCAGTGGTGTGCTAGGCGGGAGTCCGAGTTGTGTCCAGTTGTCGAGATGAGTCTAGCATTGCATTTTTATGTTATGGACATTTATGGATCAATTAGGTTGTTGTTATGGATATGGTGAAGATGATAATGTATTGATATAAAGTTGGAAGTTAACTCTTTTGAGATATTTGATATATGCTAATGAAATTATTATGCTTCCGCTTTAAATTCCTAGACTTGGACTTGAATGGTTTGAGGGTTAGTCCCGCCTAGCTAGTGAGTTTTTTTTATTGTCATCCGTTCGCCATGAGTCCGGTTCATATATGGATTACCCATTTCATGTGTGAGCTAGACTTATGGTGCGGGAGTGTGGTATCTCGGCGTTCCGGGTACTACACGTACACCCAAGCGGGATTCGAATCTGGAACCTTACCTTTAAAAATGAACCTATTAACCACTTAACCAATCCCTGTTGCTTAAAAGTTTCAGAAAGTTAAAAGGAAAGCAAGTCGTCTATTTGGTTTTATATTTTATAAATATTTGATGATCACTGCAAATTGCGAAAGTAGCTAAAAGCAAAAGCATAAAAGTCCATAATTTAGTGATTATCGAATTTGAACGCAATGGCAATAAGACCATACACAGTCACCGGCCCAATATCCATAATTGGGCTGATTTAGAATGTAAGCCCAATATCGCCAATTGGGCTTCGAAAGAGCTCGAAATAGCCCATCATCTCATACGTATATAATGATTAGAATTTCATCCCTCTAAACGACGTCGTCTTGAGGACCGGCCTCACCTTCTCGGAGCTTCAATGGCGATGAAAATCCACTCTCAGACTCAGAGCTAAGCTATGAACAGCTGAAGCAGCCGCAGAAGAATTTCAATGGGAACCCGTTCTCACCCCATACGAGTTCTCGTTCGCCCTCCACCTTCACCTCCCCCTTCTCTCCCACCCCAACCCCCACCGCCGCCCGACCCCTACTTAACCCCCAAAAGCGGCGTCGTCGTGGTGGGATTCGTAGGGCGGCGCCACCACGACGTTGCCCACCTCATCAACAAAATCATCGACTCCAATGTCTTCGGCTCCGGGAACTTGGACACTCCGTTTCGCCTCGAACCCGATAAGATCGACGAGGAGATGGCCAAGTGGTTCGAGAGTAGGAAATTGAGCTTTCATCATGAGGAAGAGCAGGGGATTCTGTACTTGCAGTTTTCGTCGGTTTGTTGCCCAGTTACTGAGGAAGGATCGTTCGGGGATGAGTCGTTTTTCGAGGACCAGGAGTTGGGGGATCTTCAGGGCTTGCTCTTTATGTTCTCTGTAAGTTTTATTTATTATTTGCTTTACTGTGTTGGGTTTTCCTTAATTGCATTTAGTTTGAACTCGAGTTCGTATTAGTTTCTAGGTTGGTACTAAGTTTTGTCCGAGAAGAAGTCAAATTCTTTACAAATTTTCAAATTTAGAGATTGGAGGGATCTTATGGAACTTTGAAAGAACATGTAGAAATGTGCAGGAATAGAATATCTTTTGTATAAACTCCATTTCGAATGGTATGCTATTGCAGCAGAGATGCTGAGAGTGCTACAGAAGTTTATTTAAATTCATAGCTTTTAAATAGAATCGGTTATGTTCTAGAGTGTAGATTAAGAATTGGAAATATTAATTATGCACCATGATTGTGTCTGCACATTAAATGTACAAAATGGTTAGTTGGGTAGATATACTCTCATGTGAAAACAAATCCTATATTTGGATGTCAACGAGACTGATGGGCTTGTGTTGAATGCAATATGGATATTCAAGTAAGTATTCCTGGGAGAGTGGTTTAGCAATTTAACTTAGCTTGAATTTTGCTCAGAAACTTTGTCTGTAAACCATTTGAATAAGTGAAATGCTCTTAAATGTGTATTTTTCCTTTTCATTTCGGCAAATTTGTGATACTGGCCTGTACTCTACATAATGGATAAAAACTTTCAGTGTAGTAGATCAAACTTACAATAGCAAGGAATCTCTTCAAATTTTGCTGAATGCCATAAATCTTTCAGAGTGCAGAATGGAACCGGTCTGCAATTATTTATGGAATTGTATTAGAACTAAAAATATCTTTGGAATATACTCTAACCTGAGTATTTATGGCAATAATGGTCTAGTTTGTCTGGGACCTAGATCAAGTAAAACTGAATATCAAGCTCTTTCAAAATTTTGTCTCTAGCATGCTGCTTTCTTTTGTCGAACGTTATCCTTTTCCTTTTGATTCCAGTACTATTTATAACAGGCTTCAAAGTAGTAAGTCATTTGATCGTACTTTAGCAATGCAGGTCTGTCATGTAATAATACTTATTCAAGAGGGTTCACGATTTGATACTCACATGTTGAAAAAGTTCCGGATTTTGCAAGCTGCTAAACACACCATGGCTTCTTTTGTAAGATCACAAGACCCATCTCCAATAACCTCGAGACCACGTTCTTCTGCTCAAGCACGAAGATCATCACATAACAATCCCTCTCCTGGTAAAAACCTTGGGATTCTGAACCGTAATGCTTCTGCCATTACAGTAATGTCAGGTTTGGGTTCTTATACCTCTTTGTTACCTGGTCAATGTAACCCAGTCGCACTCTTTGTTTTTCTTGATGATTTTCCTGAGATTCACGGAAGTATGGAAGAGTCTTCTGATTATTCCTCACTAAAATATTCATCAAGTTTGAAAAGTTCGGCCCGGCCCAGCCCACCTGTAAAAGGATCGGGGCCTGTTCTTGTGCTTGCACGACCCGTGAACAAATCTGAAGGTGGACTGAGGAAGAAATTACAATCTTCCCTTGAGGCCCAAATTCGTTTTTCAATTAAAAAATGCCGAACACTTTCTGGGCTTGAGAGCAGTCATGGTTCAAGAACAGGAAGTATTCCTAGCTCAGCTCCTCTGTTTTCTCTTGATGCTTCAAAAGCAGTTTCTCTTGTAGATGCTTGTTCAAGTGAGAGCGGTGAATCTCTTGAGTTTGCAATTGGTCTTGTGGAAGAACTATTAGAAGGGAAGGGGACACCAGATTCTCTTTTGCATGAGAGCCACTATAAAAATTCTAACAAAGAGGATATTGTCTCGGTGAAGGAGTTTATCTATAAACAATCTGATCTTCTAAGAGGGAGAGGTGGTTCAGTTTCTAATAGCAATAGCAGCTCTGCTGCCGGAGTTGGCATGTTTGCCGCTGCCGCTGCTGCTGCTGCGGCCTCCACTTCTGCCACCTCCTCCACAGCTGCTTTTGGAAAGACAATAACTGCTCCTGAACTTCCGTCGCTGGAGATGTGGGCATCTTCTTCTCAACTAATTTTGCATGGAATTCTTTCTGCAAAACATGCTTGTTTGCATGAACAGGATCCTGTTTCACAACCAGGAGACAATTTAGCAACTCCTTTTGAACCTGTGATATCTCAACTGGAAAATGGTGTTGGACTGAACAGTAGATTCTCAACCTTGCGGTGTGAAAAAGCATTTCCAGTTGCCAAGGATGTTTATTTAGATAATCTGCCTCCATGTTATCCAAGTTCTCAGCATGAGGTTCATTTGAAGAAGGCCTTGACCGCCTTTTCCTCAATGGTGAAGGGTCCTGCTTTGCAAAAATATGTGAATAAATTGAGAGATGAATGCACATCTATCTGGAGTTCTGGGAGGCAACTATGTGATGCAGTTAGTCTGACTGGGAAACCTTGCATGCATCAGAGGCATGATGAGATCAAACCTCATTCAAGTGGATTTGTATATCTTCATGCTTGTGCATGTGGACGCTCGAGGCGGCTCAGACCAGATCCCTTTGATTATGACGCTGCAAATACTGAATTTAATACTTCTGCTGATTGTGATAAACTTCTTCCTGCTGTTTGTTTATCAGAAGGAAGGATTAAGGGACCAATTTTACCTTCATCGTGGAAGTTCATCCGTGTTGGGGGCGCAAAGTACTATGATCCTTCGAAAGGTTTACTCCAGAGTGGCTTTTGTGTAAATCAGAAGTTTCTTCTGAAGTGGACTGTCTTGCTTGAGAAGCTAAAGGAAGAAAGCTGTCAACTTCCCAATGACTCCCAGCAAGTTTGCTTGGATAGAGATGTTGTAGATTCAGACAGTCAGATATTACAGAATGGACTAGGTTCAGATGCTACTAGAGACAGTGGTAAACCTGTAATTTTTGGTAGAGGGTTATCTAACTTTACAATGAAAAAGGCATTTTCTGAAGTTGTTGCTGGACCAGCTGCTGCCAGCTCAGCATTTCCTCCTCTCTCGTCTAAAAAACAACCTTTATCAGATGCTGATAAAGGTTTTAATCACCCACATACAGGTCAGGAGAAACTTGGTGAAACTGTTAACAATCTAGAATTCCAAAAGATTGAAACTTCAGTTGATAAATTTCTGAATGAAAATGACGATCACTTTCCACATATTGGGAGCAATGTAGTTGCTTTAAGTATGAACAATAGTAAGCATACTGAAGCTGCCAGTTCTATGAAGAATGTGACTATATATGTGGGGTTTGAACATGAGTGTCCACGCGGCCACAGGTTTATATTAAATCTGGATCATCTTAATGAACTTGGCTCGTCGTTCTCAGTGCCTGAAGAAAATGCAATTTCTTTATCAGTTGAAAATTCTGACAGAAAACAAGATTCTGCTAAATTGGGTAAAATAAGCGGCCATGGTCGAAACAGGCGGCATCCGAATGGAATAATTATAGGCGGTGGTAGTGGAAAATCCAGAAACCTAGAGAAGTCAAAGGAAAAGGTGGTCAACGGAAATATGTTTATGGATAAATCTATGCAATCTGCCAGGCAAGGGAAGCATCAGAATGATAGAATGAAAGTTACTGGTTTTGTGAAAGATCTGGATTTTGACCCTAAACCTACTGGTGTTGATGGTGGTGGTCAAGCCTTCTCCTTATTGAATAGAAATTTGCCAATATACATGAACTGTCCACACTGTAGAGATTCCACAATCAAGAATGATACATCAAATGTTAAATTTGCAAGCTCTACTTCACAGCTGCAGAGGATCTTTGTGGTATGCTTCTTTCTTACAACATTAAGTTTTTAGATAATGCTTACAAATATGTACCGATAAGTAATCAGAATGAGGGTCTTTAAATTCTATTGCCAATAAAAAGTCTTGTAATTGATGTTTATTGTTGTTTCATTGGCAGTACCTAATCTGGCTATATCTGTTTATGTAAGCTGTAAGTTCTTATGTATGCTCTCAAAAAATATGCATGTTAACATTTTCAAATTATGCTAAATACCGTCAGAGCGGAGCAAGCTTTGGTAGAAAATTAGATGGATGATATCGAATGGTAGGATTGTGTTCTTTAGAGTTAGATCAGCTTGATTAACAAAGTTCAAATTGGTTAATAGAATGAAAGATAACTTTATTCAGCCCCTTTTCATGTTTCTCTCTTCAAGTTGCCCCCTGTTTGAAGACCTGAAGTTAGTGCTCCTTTTCATCACTATTCTTCTGTCCTCCGTAAGAATAAGATCACATATGTGTTTGTGTTGCTTTTCTACTTTCCCACCCTTTTGGTAGGTTCTTTTATTTTACTTATGACTTATTCATATGCTGACCTACCTCAAGGTGCTCTCAGATTTTTCCATGCCATAACATTTACATGAGAACATAATTCTTATTGAAGGTCATGGACTTTTACCTGTACTAAAAGTTTTGCTGCATACATTTGCACACCTCTCTTTGATTATAAGTTGTTTCAGTACTCATTAGTTGTTTATTTTTCCCTGTAACAAGATACTCCACAACATGTACTAAATGAGCTTTTGGATGTGCAGGTAACACCTTCATTTCCTATTGTATTAGCTTCAGACCCAGTTATACAATTTGAGGTAAGTAACCTCACAAGAATAGTTTAGACCTTGCTACTGAGTTTCTCGGTGTCCTACTCATTAATACTCATTACTTTGTGAGGTGATGTGCCTCTCTGTTTCATACTTTCATCTATGACTTTCATCTTAGCATATTATGTATGGGTCATGTAGTTAGTGATCTTTGTGTTTACTTTATCTTGGTTAATAAGACAAAACTTTCAGGATCATCTGCTTTGCTTTTTTTTTTTTTTCACATCCTATCGCTTCCATTTTCACCCTTTATGTGGTCAAAAGTATCCCCTTTTGTCATAAAATATGTGGAAGAAATTCTAGATCTTTATTGGTATTAGTATTAGATTAAAGCAACTTTGGAACTTATATATGGCAAAACTTTTTGGACATTATATTTGACAGGTATTCAGAGTAGTTGTAGTGTCAGGATACCTAGACGCCTCTTTTGTGAATGTTGTTAAAGAAATTACCTCATATCAAAAGATCCTAGAATACTATTCGATGGAAGTTCTTAGACTTTGTTCTTTCTGTGTATTCTTATTTCTCATATAATGTGCCTTTACCTCATTATTAGTCAAGATGTGTGCAACTCTCTCTCTGTCATACGCGCACACGTATTCCCTCCAGAACTATTGCAGCTTTCACTTGTCTTTGACCAGTTTCTCCTAATTGCAGTCTTCATGTTTCCCGCCTTCTATTACTGATCGTGAACAAAAGCTACAATTCAGGTTGGGTTGCCCGGTGATTCTACCACCAGAGAGCTTTATCTCTCTAAAGCTCCCTTTTGTTTATGGTGTTGAAATGGAGGATGGAAGTCTGCATTCTCTTAAACCATTTGAAAATCTACCACAGCTGACTGCCTATATTGTGAAGGGAACAACTCTACGTGTTGTCTCAAATAGAAACCATTTTGATCCAGCAGTAGGCACGTAGTTCAAAAGAAAACGCTTCTGCTATGTTGATTATTCACTTCTCGGGAATTTCTGAATACTTGAGGAGTGGAGATTTACCCTGGGAATCAGGTACATTATTGTTTCAGCTGCAACACAATTATTTTTCTATCTTCTCTTTTTGGCATGCATGGATATAAGTGATACATGCTGAATATGTTCCAAACATGTTAGTACTAATAAGCTTTCAGTTGTGGTATGCTTTAATTCGATCCTGTGTTGCTTTTTCCAATGATGACCATTATAGCATGGCATGCAAAACTTAAAGTCAAATATGCTATGACCGGGAAAACTGATTGGTTCCAATCACTATGTTTTTATAGTATGTATCAGACACTATCTTGCAGTACCTTTGCTGTGCTATCATAATGTAGGATAACCTATTTTCTGACTGGAGGTGTTGGTCCTTAGAACTTCAATTTGTTATCTTAGCTAATGTAGTTTGCCACAAGTGTTATGCAGCAATATTTGCAATACACATATAAGCATGTTTAATCTAAAGTAGTGATTTTAGCGAATTGAAGCTATACACTTGGTCTAAAATCAGCAAGGTCTCCAGGTTTCCTTATCAAGCTTCTATTTGATGGATCATGGATCCCTGGGATTGCTGGCCTACAGTTGTGGAGGGTCCTCATAATGTCGGTATGCTTTTCTTACTCTTTAGCTTGCCCATTTGAGTATGCATATGCATTTTCCCTCTGGTGGCGTTTCTTTGATTAGAATTTACATGAATTTAGTTTGTACAAATTACATTTTCCCTCTTAAATTGGAAGTCACATCTAACTCCCTCAACTGTTGCAGTACAATGGAGGAAATGTAACTCATAGTTACTTTTGAAACACTTTATTTTATATATGTGGAGAAATTTGGGGAATTCAGATTATATCTTATTCACCAAGAGAGGTACAATATATATCGACAACATATACACAACCTAAAGAGAGACCTATTAGGAAAGGAATCCTAAACCCTTAATCAGGCCCATTACATACACTAATTAGACGTAATAACTAATTCTCACAATATATAAATCTCCTTCACCTGGCATGTGTTTAGAGGTAAATGGAATTGCTGTTAGGTTAAAAGGGATGCAGAATTTGTGGTGATTTGAGTTATTTGAGTGGTATGAGTGGAATTACTCACTATGCACAATCTTGATGTGTAATGTTTCAATTGGAGCATAATTATGGCTGGACTGTACGTAGGTGCTTGAAAATGTTATAAATGCATATGCTTCATTTTAGTGCAGCATATTTGGATATTTGCAGCTAACTTTCATGTGAAATTTCTAATCGTCGCTCAAAACCCCTAAATTTCTTTCAGTTAGATCCAAAACCCGTATAGAACTGCAAACTGTCTGGCGAAATCTTGCGCATTTTTCATGCTTCAAGTCTAACAGTGAAACTGCATCTATATCCTAGTATGATACTGATAAGTCAACCTAGAAAACCTTATGTAGTTAAGAATTAGTATCGAAAGCTGTGCGATAATATATATATATTGACAAAGAAAATCTGAAGGGGGCAGCGAGTTAATAAAACAATTCACATGGCTCTGGCTGCAAATTAAAAGAATCCCGGGTTTCTGTTGCAAATTGTAAATAATACAGAGGTTTGTATGTATTTGCAGGAGGCGGGCCTTTTGGGATCTGATGGCACAAAGCGTGTGGCCTGTGGAGAAAAACTCGTTCAATTCACTCCGCCACTAATGCTGGAAGTTGGCTTATACAAGCAACCCAAAGAAGAAGATGGTGCCGAGGATATCTGGACAAAAAAGACTATTCCAAAAGTATCCGTTGGTTTGAGTACTGGCATTGTTATGGCTCTCCGCCTGATATCACCTAAGTTTAGCTGATCATAAATTCTATTTATATTTGTGTCTGCAGATTCTTAATCAGTTATGATGTTAGCTTTGGTGCTGGAAAATGTTGTCCCCTTGAGCAGTATGTCTGTATTATTAGATGTCAAGAGCTTTGAATTGAGTGATATCTTGAAGCTGCTGGGCTGTAAATCGACTTTATGAGTTCGGGTTCTACACGTGATTTGGAATTAAATTTCGTCGGTTTTGATCAACTGTGGCTGAATTCAGAGTAGTGTTTTATGTATATTATGGTTGGTGTTGGTCTCATCCATTTTTAGTCAAATGTTGCTGTTAGATCTGTAGTTTTAGGCGTATAGCAGCATTTAATCACCTGATCAACCATAGAGAGTTAGAGGTGAGTACAAGGTTTATAAATTCTGTGACGAGATCGAGCACTATTTTTCAAATGTAGATTGTCCGGCCTAGATGAAAACATGCAAAATATAGCTGATATAATTAAGTTATTACTTAGATGTATGGATATTTTAAAACTATCTTTACCGTGTTATGTTGTATGATATTTGTGTCGGACATTATGTTGGTCCTGAGTCATAACTTTTTTTTCTGAGTCATAACTTAAACGACTATAAATTAGTAAAATTACCATTCTTTGAATTAATCTTACTAGTGTGGAACTAAGAACATGCTTTATCAAACTATGTCTTGGATCATTAAAAATATGAAAACATGTAAAAAAGGAAAATATGCCATTTTGTTTATAAAATAATCTTAAGTTGCATCCATTTTGTGATGAGAGTACTCGCTAACGTATGATATATATGGATACGAAGATATGAATTTTTTTTAAATTTCTCATGTAAGGAGTGTAGAACGTAGTATTTAATACGAATATCAGATATAACATGATACGATAAAATGATATTTTTAGGAGTGCACGTACGTTGCTAACACTAAAAGATAAATTTTGCAAAATTACTAGAACATTGGATCCATTCAAATCTGTACTAAAGAAAGCAAGGACGTGCAGAAGTTGCAAGCAAATACGTGGGGGCAATTACTATATCATATCTTCAACCCACAAAAGTTCAAAATAAATAAAAGCTAGGCTGTAATGATCTTGATTCTTGTGTGTCCACTTTCACATCATCTCTTTCATCACAATCCGCTTAATAAATATGAATTTATTTATAAATATATAAATGAGAAATTTGAAACTTTAAATTGATAGTGTTCAAAACTATTTAATTTTTACTTGGAATTTTATTTTAAAGCATACATAATAGGGAAAAAAAATTGAAAATTAATTTTTAAAGTTACTTTTAAAATTCGTACATAAAAAGTCAAAAAAGTTTCATATATTGATCGAGAACCGTTGTGGTAATAATTGGGCCAAGAAATAAAATCATAAACTCATTTTTATAGATCTGAGTTAAAAAAAAAATCATTATAAACATGGAAGGACGTCACTGCTAATAATTGAGTGGAGTGGGACTGTGGGAGAACCTCTTTTATTGACATTTTTGAGTCCTTTTTTCATTTAAAAGTCTTCAGAATAAAATACTCGACAGCGCGTGACCCTCTATAAATTACTAATATTGTAATTTTTTTAATGGGTTTTTAAAGTTGCGACTTAGAACAAATATTATTTTCGAAATTTTATCTTTAAAAACTTTTCGATTATACATTAATTATGGTGTCTAAAATTGTAACCTAATTATGTGTACTAGCAACTTTGCACATTCTATGCATGTGCAAATAAAAAATAATTATTATATAAATATATTAAAATTAAAAAGTTTTTATTAAATATATAGTTTTTTTTAATATAATCATTAATTTATGATAAATAAATAGTAAAATAAGATAATATCATATTAATAATTATAAAAATTTAAAATAGAAGTGAAAAGTGATAAAAATTAATATAATTGAAAAAAAAAAAAGAAAAAAAATGCAAGTGATAAGAAAGAAAAGAGAAATTAAGAAGAGAAGTGATGAAAAGAAAAAAGAAATTAACAGAACGTGGAAGAGATAAAGCTGGATAAAATCAATCAATAAATAAATAGAAAAAAAATTATTTTTAGAGTCCAAGATATAAAACTGGGGTCTCTCGCTTAATAGATAGTATAGATTACAAAAATGCTGAATTAACAAATTTGAAAGTTAGTGATAAGACCAACGGACAGTTGACTCAAGTGGATAGGGGTTTGAGTTCACTTAAGTAAGATCTCGGGTTCGAACCTTGTGGATGTAAAAAACTACGTTGGGAGAGGTCCCCGCAATAAGCGCCTTCAGCTACCTCGAGAGATTAGTCAAGGGTAATGTGACTCACCCGGACCCCCATGTAGTTTCATTAATGTATATTATTACCATCATGGGGAGATCAATGGAGGAAAAAAAAATCGTCTATCTTTAACTAAGCATTGAAAATTCGATCCCTTCCCAACAATGTGGACTAAAAAATAATAATTAAATTTAAGAAATCGTAAAATTTGTTTACCTGAAATATTGTGTGTTTTTCCAATCAAATCTTTTGATCCATCCTTTTGCATTCAACCATGTACTTTGTTAGTTGGATGAACAACACGTGGTGCATCAGCTAATGTTATGCGACTACACGTCATTTTTCCACTAAACGCTTATATATATATATATATTTTTGTACGTTTATGAATAAAATATATAAAATGAAACAAAACGAAAGAATTTATATCCGTATTTTTGTCAATTTTGCTCCAAACTATTGATTTAATTTAGAAATGTTAAAATTTTGAATCTTGCCAATATTTGGGTATGTATTAATTAGAAAACGTGGGGGGTTTTCTAGATCATTCCAGCGGAGGTTGAATGATTGGGAATATGGTGAGGAAGGGCCACCGGCTCCAGCGGTCGCCATCACACAGACCATGTGACTTGGCTCTTATCCGTTACGGACACGTGTCCGTCATCTATTAGCTGTAATTACTGCTGCTATGGTCCCCTTCCACCGCACACTCTATATCTCCCTCATTCTTGCGCCCCTAACAGCCTGGAGATTATGACACACCTAATTTGCTCTTCCCACACTTGGATCAACTCAAAATAAGCTCTCGTTCTACTTGTTTGGCCGAAAACTTAGCAAGCATCTAATATGTCTAATGAAAATTAATTAGGTTATTGATCAATTTTTACGTAAGATTAAGTTTTCTCTTAAACTCGTGCTATCGGTCATAAATTTTTATTTAATTTTTGTGCGATTACCTAGAAGTGATCAAGTCTCATTAAGATGAATGATTAATTTTTTATGTCAAACATGATATATAATTAGACTGATAATATTTAATTATATTCAATTAATATTGACCAGATTAAATTTACAAAACTCATCTCTTATTTACCAAAGACTTTCTTACCCGAATTTAATAGATGTCAAGTGTCGAGGGACTATGAGTTCCTTTAAGTGAGACATAACAGTATAATAAAAATAGTTGAACGATGTATGTACCTACTACTTAAATTTTGATCTCCGATGACCAATGTTATATTATTTTACATGCTTTTTAGATCATTATTTTTCAAACAACTGAAAATAAATTCATAACAAATATAATAATTTTAATTTTCCCTATCCTAACCATTCAAATAGGAAATAGGAATACCAAGTGGCAATTAATGTAGTTGGTGGATTGGGTCTGTGGATCTTGGGCCATAAAGATACTTACTAATACAAGATCTTCGGAGTTTGACCCAGCAGGGGCATTATAGTACTTTCCTCCAATTCCCCCCCTGGCAATAGCAAATTTCGCCAACCGGCAACCGGATTCACCAGTTCCCGCAAAATCACCATATGGACAACATTCTGCCAATATAAAGAGTACTATCGCATGCACTCTTCTGTCACACTTTCAAATAACTCCTCATAACCCTAATCCTCTCTCTCTCTCTCTCTCTCTCCACCGTACTCCACCACCATGCCGGGCCCTAACGACCACTTCAACGTCCCCCTCCGCCGCGTCGCCATAGGCAACCATGACGAGTTCCGCCAGCCCGGCGCCATCAAGGCCGCCATAGCTGAGTTCATCAGCACCCTCGTCTTCGTCTTCGCCGGCTCCGGCTCCGGCATTGCCTACAACAAGCTCACCGGCGACGCCCCCAACTCCCCCGCCGGCCTCATCGCCGCCGCCGTCGCACACGCCTTCGGCCTCTTCGTCGCCGTCGCCATCGGAGCCAACATCTCCGGCGGCCACGTCAACCCCGCCGTCACCTTCGGCTTGTTTATCGGAGGAAACATCACTCTCTTCCGCGGTATTTTGTACATCATCGCTCAGCTGCTCGGATCCGTCGTCGCCTGCCTCCTCCTCTCCTTCACCACCGGCGGCCTGGTAAGATTACACGATTCACACAACGTTTTTCTGCAAAATAAACTGAAATTAATCGAGTGTTGATGATAATTTTTTGAATTTACACACAGGCAATCCCCGCATTTACTGTCTCTGGTGTTTCCATATGGAGCGCGTTTGTTTTCGAGATTGTGATGACCTTCGGCCTCGTCTACACCGTCTACGCCACCGCCGTCGACCCTAAGAAGGGCGAGATCGGCATCATCGCGCCAATCGCCATTGGTTTCATCGTCGGAGCTAACATCCTCGCCGGCGGCGCATTCACCGGAGCATCCATGAACCCAGCAGTTTCCTTCGGACCAGCCTTGGTGAGCTTCACCTGGACTCACCACTGGGTGTACTGGGCCGGACCCCTCGTCGGCGGCGGCCTCGCCGGAATCGTCTACGAGATCTTCTTCATCAACCACTCGCACGAGCCGTTGTCGGAGTTCTGAGCTTCAAAACGGCGCCGTTTGATTGTTGGTGCTTTGTAATTGGGTTAATGAGGAGTTTGATTTAGTGTGCTATTTAATTTCTTCCCACTTTAATTAATCTGTTGCTTTCAACTTTAATTGTATCGGTCCCTGTGAGAATGTATCTCTTGTGTATTTTGAGAATCGCAAGGCCTATGTTTTATTTCCAATATTCTGGTTTATTTTTCTTGGGTTCAATAATATTAATTTATCATTTTAATATCTTTTTGTTTTTTTTGAAACTAGTTTTTTTTTTCTTTTCAAAAACACATGCATTCCCAACGTTTCCAGAAGATTCGAACCTAACGACAGCAGGACATACTGAATTGGTATTGCAGGGACAAACTTGTTTTAAAATGTCAAATTTAATTTTTACCGAGTGTAGTGTGAGGATTTCATTCTTGAATTTGTTATGAGTTGTGAGGATGAACTCTGAAAGGCTGTGGGACATATACTTCTCCTTTAATAAACTGCCGAATATCTAATTTATTTTCTTCCAAATGCTTGGTCGGGTCAGAATGTGTAGTGTTCTTAGTGTTCTTAGATCATTGTTTTGATGAAATAACCTATGACTTCGGTCAAGATAATATAATAAATGACAAATATTTTATATTTGTTATGCGAATAGAAAATTTAAAGATAAAAATTAGTCAAGAAAAATTCCAATCAAAGCTCTTTTTCGCGCGATAAATGTTTAAAACTCGTCTCCTGAATCCTGATTAGTTTGATGAAAACCAATATCGTGTTAGAATTGTCCATTAATTAAATACTAAATGTAATAATTTATTATACAATTAATGAGCGGTCTTGATCGAAATAGATGTATGTACTAATTCTTTTTATATATATAAATATATATTTCTACAATTAGAAATATTCGTGGTTGACAGTAACCACTGAATCAGGATTTTTTATCCTGTGGCCAAATTCTCCTTTTTCTAAAACATATTTTTCTTGTTTGCAACGGACCAGCTTGGTACGCGGATATTCAAATTATGCTTTTTATGTGGTTAGTATACTTATATTTATATTATTATATTAATTGAGAAACCCTTAAAATAACTATTTTGGTCTCTTGAATTCTAAAATTATTATTATTTTTTTTATTTTTTATTCACACTCTCAACGTTTTATTTTGTATCTATCTTTTAACTTCTTCTTTTTTTCTCTCACGTTATTATCATTTTCTTTATTATATATTTCTTTTCTTTTCCCATTTTTTTTAATTTCTATTTTGTATTATTTTTTAAGTTATAATTATATTAAAAATAAATAGTAATATAAAATTTTTTATTTAATATATATTTAAATAATAATAATTTTACTATGCGTGTGCAAGAATTACTAGTTATACATTATTAGTGATCATTGATTAGTACCAGTAGCCCCAGAGTCCAATCACTTTAAAATTTATTTGATGTGAGGAAACCAATTAATGATCGTCGGAAAAGGGGAGGGTTCAACCTGCTGGGACAAACACCAAAGAAACAGAGGTCAGACGGCCAAGCTGGGGGAACTGGGGGTGAGTCCCAGTTTGGCTCTCCGACGCTCAAGTCAGATGATGATCTGAGAGAGGTGAAAAAATGGAGTGTAAGAACTTCAGTGATGAGTGATTGCTTACAGTAGTGAAGACGAAGATGCATATTTATAGTTGAGGGTCGGGGACCCTTTGGTAATTTGCCCCCGGGTGGTCCTGCCCTAAGGTTGCCCTAACATGTGGCATAATGTGTAACACCCCGACTCACAGTCGGTACAGGTAAATTATGTGATTTAATATTAATTGCGTTCTAGATTAATTGTATACGACTTATATGAATTATTTGAACTTATGTGAATTTATTTGGATTAATGTTGTATGTGATTTACTTGTTTTATTGAGTTGGCCTTATTCGAACCTGTATTTGTTGAACTGAACCAACTTGAACCAGGAACCTTGAACCGAACCCGTGAACCGACCGGTCCAGCCTTAAAGGCTGAACCATTCTCTCCTCTCTTCATTTCACGTAATAACAGCAACAACCAAGCCAAGCAAGAGCCAAAACCCCAAGTGATCATCCAAACTTCCCAAGCCAAGATCTCCCTCGTTTCTTCGTCTTTTCTCTAACTTGAGTATGTTTCGGAATCCCCTCGTCGTGCTCGTCATTTCTATGGTTTAATTTCTGAGTTTGGAGTGAGTTTGGTGTGCTTTAGTTTCCCTACGTGAATAGTAAGGGTTTAATGAAAAATGTGAATACTTGCTCTTTGCTTGAAGTGTTTGATTCCTAGCTTCATATATGAGTTGTATATGTTGTATGTGTTGTATTTATTGCATTTAATCCTTGGTTAGTTGAGCATTTATTGATGATCATAATTTTGGCTTGAATTTTGCATTCCTTTGATCATGCCTTTTATTCCGTTTTTCTTGAGTTATTTGAGTGTCAACTTGTCAAGCATGATTTATGTGAATTGTTTGTGCAATTTGAGAGGTTGTGGCAACTTTAAGGATTGGATTTTGGCCATTTTTGGCACCAAAATGGAGCTTCCCCTGTTTCTGTAATGGGATTCTGTTCCAGCATTTCGAACCAGGCCGGAACGGCCGTTCCCGCCCCAGTTTCAAACTGGGAACGACCGTTCCCAGGCCATTTTACTGTTCCTGCCGAGAGTGGGAACGGTCGTTCCCAGTTTGTACTGGGAACGGGAACGGCCATTCCCATGGCCGAAACCTTTCTTTGAGCTACTGGATCAAATCCACGGGGGTGGATTTTTCCCTTTGGAAAAATCCACGGGGGTGGATTTGAGGCAGTAGGTTTGGAAAAATCCATGAGGGTGGATTTTTCCCTTTGGAAAAAAAATCCATGGGGGTGGATTTTGCCATTTTTTCTCTTTGCCTTAATTATGCATTTGTATGATTTTAAATGCTTTTCTTTTGCAAGTTAATTGTTATAAATTGATTTTTATTGCATAATAAATTGTGAATGATTATGTTATGCTATGATTTGTGAATTATATGACCTAATTGTAACATTTTATATGTGAACATGAATCATGCATTTTGCCGAGCGTCTTCTTTGGTTCATATAGAGTCTAAGTCTTGGGCTTTCGTGTTTTCTTTTCAGAGGAGGTTCCAGTTGACGAGCCCGAGGCGTAGGTTGTTCACGTCGGCTCGCTTTTTGTCACGCACAAGGTGAGGTTTAGGACTTTTATTAGCTAAGCGACCTAAAGCCTTATGTGATGTTTTCAGGCCGTGCATGTGACTATATATTATATATATAGATATGTATGTGTTGATTAGCATATGTTTATGATCTTGTGAACAACTTTGTTTTGGGAAAAGATATTAAATAAGCCTATGTAAGCTATGTTTTGGAAAAAGGCTTTACAATTCCGTTAGCGAGATCGCCATGAAAGATTTGGCATATGATATGATTTGTGTTTGTGGATCCAAGGAGCTACGGGTAAGGAACCCTCGGGACGGTTCGGGCCGTCGAGGTTCGGCCTGTGCGTAGTCTCCATCCGATATATCACACGCGACCCCTGGGAGTTTGGGAAGGTGTGGTATTTCGATGCCTTCGGCGTAAAAACCGGGGAGGGCACGATGTGGGTTCGCTACCCCTCGTGAGTCTGTATATGTTTGGATGGTTAGGGCCGCCGGTGGCTCTTCCATCATTGGTGTAGAGGTTGATATGTATGATTTTCGTTTTGTTTGTTCTGAGGAGTAAAGGTTGGAAGCTCGTTCTCGCCGAGCATTATGTTATGTTGTGTTATGTCAGGAAATATGAATCGGGATAGTGTTTATGAAATGTCTTAACGTATATGTATTTGTTTTGGAAAGTTTTAGTTTGCAAAACCTATTCCGGTTCATAATTCCACCCCTTTGCTTTGTGCTCTGCTTTATATATATAGGGTGTGGGTGTGCGTTAGCCCCCTCACTCAGTCAGTTGACTGACCCTCGTTTACCCTTTTAGTTGCAGGTTTTGGGAGCGTGAGCTAGGCGGAGAAGTGTGTCTTCTTTATACACTTGTTGGTCTAGGTTTCGTTAGGTGCATTTACATACCTGCACTTTATTATTTTGTACTTGTACAGCTATGGTTTGTATATACTTATTTACTATTTTGTCCGAGCCGTGATGGCTTTTGTACAGGTTTGCATGTTGGTACCTATACGTAAATACTATATGGCTAATTAGGTGTTGGTACCTATATATATATATGTGTTGATCGTTGCTTGTTGCTTTTATTTATTCGCTTCCGCATACTCTGATTCTGTTTGGTTTAGCTCCGCCTAGCCTAGAGTGTGTGTTTGGTCTCCCGTTCGCTATGATTCGGATTCGGGTGCGGACATTCCATTTCGTATTCGGGTTCGGATTATGGTGCGGGGGATGTGGCCCTACGTGTGGGTGCTACATAATGGGGAGAAACTTAGGAGGAATCTCCTGCAAAAGCTGCCGAAATGGTGGTATGAGCAACAGTGGTAGGTGCGCGGGTGTGTACGGGGTGTCAGAGAGCCGTTTGGGGGTTGGTAACGAGGGCCAGGATCACGCTCATGTCAACCTAGTGCCTGATGGGCTTACGGATCCGCTTGGGGATTAGCACCAAGGCTTCATGATGAAGGGGAGCTTGGCTTCTTTAGTCTGTTTGTATATGGAAGGTTACCCGAGGATGGGAGCGCTCGGGGGTGATTTCCATGGCGAGGCTGGGGTTGTTTGGCTGCACAATGTGCGCTCGTTGTTGCACGATGAACGCTCGTTGTTGAGCGGGTTTGGTCGCCACGTGTCTCATGTTGGCGGAGATACGTGTTCGCAGGGGAATTGGCCATCCAAGGGCCATGGATGCTTGTGGGAAAGTCTATTTGGAGACCGTATAATCTACTTGTCATGCGTTGGTTGCACCTCAAAACGTGGGCCAAGAGTATTTCGACCCCATCAGTAGCTATTTTTTAATGGCAAGTTAGGTAATTGTCCGATGAAAAATTTTATTTTATTTTGTGGGTGAACTATGACGATTAAATAAATTTATAGAATGTGAAGATGCAATATTCTAGTATACTATCGGAAAAATGTAGTTTAGATTTGATTTGATCAAACCCAATTAATTAATTAATTAATTTTTTAATTGATACTAATTACATGGTAAGTATAGAACACTCATATCTTTATATATCGTTTTAGTTGAATCAGATTCAAATTATAATTACCTCGTAATATATATTCGAGTCCAATGAATTTGAAGCATATATGTGTCCAAGTTCAATGAACTCACAAAATATATTTAAAACTAATGTTGTTTGTTAATCATTGCCCTCCTTTGTCCATAGGCCTTCTTATTATTATACTAGTAAAGTGAACGTGCGTTTCACATTATCATTTAATTTTATTTAAATAAATTTAGCTATTATGTTTATTGAATAAATTAGGATATTAAAAATATTTAATTTGATTAAATAAATATACACATACAAAAATATTTATATGAAATCTCTCTTTCAAATCATTTACAATAAGTAGAAATTCGAAGTAGAACATCCAAATAAATAAGCAATAAAAATATTTGAAACTATGTTATTAAATAAAATTAAAATAAAATATTTAAAGTGTATAATAATTTGCCCAAATAATTCTAACTTTTAAGCATAAGTAGTAATTTATAACTTTCAAATATATTTAATAAATGAAAAGACATATGTAAAAATTATGACAAAAACCTAAAAGATCAAAAACTTTTGTCGGTAGTGTTGGGAATAATGCCCTGAAAATTCAATTTGTTGAATCAATTAAACTGAATTTACAGCGAGTTGTGAGTATTTCACATATTGATAATTAATGGCGTGTGGCGGTATTTTTATATGAAATGTGTTTCATATGAAAAGACTTTGAATACCGAAATCACGTGTCATTACAGTTCTAGTTGGTAAGATAAGAATATGTTCTTATCAAGACTATAACGTGGTTATATAAGATGATTAGTCTTTCGTCATAGGGAATTGTGATTCTGGTTATAATACGTTGATGATTTTCAATAGGATTGGAAACATCGAACTGGACCACTGAGATTATTCATTTTATACTGCTACTCTTAATCCTGATTATATTTCGGCTTTAGACATGTAGTGTTAGTTACTGTAATATACTCGAAGTGAGGTCTTGGTAACGGTGGCCAAAATACTTTATACGTTCGGTGACAACATGAAATGTGCTAAAGAGTTATATTAATTGAGGAATCTGTGGCCTTGCTGGAAGGTAAAAGATATCCCTGAAATAGATTTGCAAAAGTTCGAATTAAGACTTTGGCCAAAACACTTCGCGTGATACGTCACCGAAGTTGTATGATGAATGTGTTTCACATACAGAGAATTTGAACTTAAGGCGAATCAATAAATTTCAAATTAGAGATGAAAAATGAATGATAGTAGTTACAATTTATTTTTCATGGATATCTACACGGAGGAGTGAAATGCGAAATTATTCTAGATTGAGAAATTCGTGAATAATTTAATTAATTTTAGAGTGCAACAATATTTATTTAGTGGAATTAAATATTGTTAAATGGTAATTAATTACTATCATGAGATGATAATATATTAACCCCGTTTGGAGCTAAAATTAATTAGTCCTGCATGTCCCTCTGCAAGCCCCAATTGAAAACCCGAAGAGAAAAATATTAAAATGAGAGAGAGATGAATTTTCAAAGTGTTTGAAAATAGCCAAAGGATTTATTTTAAAAAAATAAATCAAAGTTTCAAAGAGTTGGAAATGTCCGGAATTTTATTTTGGAGAAAATAAAATGTTTCATCGGCAAAAAAAAAAATATTTTTTTTGCTGACGTGGCATCGAGATGACATGGCAGCCACATCAGCAAGTCAGGGTGAGGTGGCGCTGACATAGTGCCCGCGTGGCGCGCCACGTGTGCGGCTGAGATCGCGCCACGTCAGCAAGCATGAACGACCCAAATTTGATCTGGACCGGGACGGGTCAACGGATAGGGCCGTGTCAAACCGGGATTGGCCATGTGTCGGACCGGTTTCAAGCCCTTGAAACCCTAGCCGCGTGTGTAACACACGCGCCACTTTCAGGTCCAACACTTTGCGAAACTCCTCAACCACAGTTTGAATGCACTTTGCTCCATCCACAGTAGCTTTGGCGCAAGCTAATACCAAGACTCATCACCTCTTCAATGGTATCTCCACTGAATAATTTGGTGTAGTACTCCTAAGTGTGTGGCTTTAGTTGATCATTACTGATTGCCCATTCATTGCCTATTTTGAGAGCATTCATCTGGTTCCTCCTTGTTCTCGTTATGGTTGAGAAATGAAAGAAATGTGTATAATTATCCCTGAATTGGAGTCAATTATTCTCGATTCTTAAAACTAAATAATCTCTTCTTGTTGTAATAGCTTGTTATACCCTGCCATTAATTTTTTCTCCAAATCTTTTGAATATTTACCTACTTGTGTCATGCATAATGCTTTGGAAATTTTTATATTTTTTTTTTGTATTTTTTTGCTTTTCTTGCACACTGAAAAATGTTCAAGTACCATTGTTTTGGAGTATTCCAAGTCAAAATATTCTTCAAGTTTTGATTCGATCAATAAGTTGTGTATTGTTACTTTGGGAAATGTAGATCTAAATGGATAAATACTGGATCAATCTCATTCAAATTAAATTCAAAAAATCCCCATATCATTTGTCAAGCTGACACCCAATCTCGAATCTTAAATTTTTTAATCTAATTTTCAAAATTTTATTTGTCATTATAAGTGATATTAATTCACTTTATCATGTCCTTTATAAATATATTTGTAAAGATATTTCACAGTTGTCCTTAATTTTGGTATGCATGTGTATATATTTTAAAATCAGGTAATTCTTTCTTTTAACTACCTATTCTTTATCTCTTTTTTATATTCTCTTGTTATTTGATCTTGCATTCCATTTTCTTATTTGCATTTCTCTAATGAGTATTATTTTAGATTTATGTTAATTTTTATAATTGATTTTATGTATGTAGTAGAAATAATTGAAAAAGTATATATTTAAATAAAAATTTAAGGAATGTTTAATCGAATACTATAAAAAATATTTATAAAATTAAATTATATCTTATTTTTATATGTACACATTGAGTTTCCTAATTAGGATTCTTAATTTAAAGTAACTTTGATCCGACGACATGCAATTCTAAATTGTGGTATATTAAGTCGTAAGAAACCAAAAAAGCTATTCGTACTTTTACGTGTTTAATTTATATTTTATCATATAAATTAAAGGAAGATTATATGGTTAGTTAGATTTAGATAATTACAATTATATTAATATTAGTTAATTTAAAAAAATATTACATTAGAATTAGTTAATTTATTGAAAAATATTTTACGTAAATCATTCAATTATATTATTTTGTTAATTAGATAAATTTATAGAATTATAATATAATTATAATTTTAAAAAATTTATGGACTTAGATAATTAGAACTATGGACTTATATAATTAGATTTACATTAGTATTGATTTATTGAAAGTTCTGATATAACTCATTCAATTTAAATAATATTTTATTTTACAAAATTACAAAAAATTATTAAAATTTATAAAGTGAATCAATTTGTTGTGTTCCAATTCATTAGATATATCTTATTAAAACATTTAAAATTATAGGCCTTAAAATTAAAAAATAGACAACTTATATTATAAAATTTGAATACAATTAATTAATATATTAAAATTAAAACAACGGACAATTCCTCAAAAATCCCCAAGTGTAAACTGAATTTCCTTTTCACTCCCCAATTTTGAAAAAGTTCCTGTTCACTCCCCAATTGAAAAACAAAATTTCTTTTCACTCCCCAAGGTTGTATAATAATTCAGGAATTGCGTACAATTTTTAGGGAATTGCGTATAAAAACCCCGGAATCTCGTATATACGAGATTCCGGGATTTTTATACGCAATTCCCTAAAAAATGTACGCAATTCCTAAAGACAATGTACGAACATGTACTATTTGTGGGGACCTAAAAGGAATTTTGTTTTTCAATTGGGGATTGAATGGGAACTTTTTCAAAACTGGGGACCTAAAAGGAATTTTTTCAACTTTTTGGTACTATTCAAAGATTTTCCCAAACAACTTAAAACAATCCTTGTTTAACTATATATCTTTTTTGGGTAAGTTGAAGAAATTTTAATTATACTAAGAGTTCTATTTTAAGTTATTAAGTGCTTTTTAAATATAGTTAAATTAATAATTTATAACATGTATTTACATCATTATCCTTCACTAATAGTTATTGACGTAAATATTCTCAGGATATTTTATGTGATCTATATTTTATAAGAAACCAAGACTTTTATAATATATATAGATAGAAAAATCCTAAATTATGAATATAGGTTACCTCGGATTAGATTCGAATCAGATTACAAAATTTTCAACTTCTATTGCGGGACTCAAACCCGGGTCTTTTTTTTTTTTTTTTTTTTTTTTTTTGGTCAAACAGAAGAAACAATTTTGATTAAATAATATTTAGGAACCGAATATTTATAAAAATCCTCAACTTCTTTATTTTTGACTAAAAAATATTTATGATCGAGGCATGCTTCCCCAAGTCTTCGGGATTTAAGAGGCTTTATTTGTACTATCTCTAAGGCCAGAGTATATCCGTCATAATTTATGGGATTAATTGATTATGTTTGAATCATTAATTAATTAGTATGAACTACTTTTTGAAATTTATAGATAATTTATTAATAGAGTGCCCAGAAAAATTCACAACCATAAATTCATAATCATTACTCTGAAGTGAAAAAATTTAACCACTGGGGCAAACTCTCCAAGACTCTCAATTTCCACATTTAAAACAATGGATTGAAGGTATAAAGTTATTCATATAAAATTCTACCCATGTGGTCTTGACTACATAATGACCAATTAGTTCCATTTCGGGACATTTAACCCAATAATAAATGATGATTAATAATTATAGATTAACAATTTTGTACATTCTATGTACATACAAATAAAAATAATTATTATATAAATATATTAAAATTAAAATTTTTTATTAAATATATACTCTATAGTTTTTTTTAATATAGTCATTAATTTATGATAAATAAATAAATAAATAAGCAAGATAAGATAATGTCATATTAATAATTATAAAAATTTAAAATATAATGAAAAGTGATAAAAATTATAATTAAAAAAAAATAAAAAATGCAAGTGATAAGAAATAAAAGAGAAATTAAGAAGAGAAGTGATGAAAAGAAAAGAGAAATTAACAGAACGTGGAAGAGATAAAGTCGGATAAAATTAATCAATAAATAAATAGAAAATAAATTATTTTTAAAGTCCAAAAAAACCAAACTTGGGTCTATCGCTTAATAGATAGTATAGATAAATAAATAAATCATTGCACTTGATCTCCCAATCATTCATTTCAACTCCAACATACAGCATAACAAAATTAATTTCTTCTTGCAAAAACAGTTGAATTCTCAACCTTAAATACTCTCACATCCCGATCCGACAAGATAATTGGAATGATGTAAATTAGGTACTCAACCATCTGCTAAAGGATCAACGGGGTTAGCTAAGTGGTTTGAGGGTTCTTTTTCGAATGCAATGACTCGGGTTCGAATCCCTTTGGTCACTTGGGGTGTGTGTGTGTGTTTTAAAAAAAAAAAAAAAAAAAAAAAACGTCTACTAAGGGAGAGGTGTGACTCCCAGAACCTACAAGGAGCTCACCTTTAAAGTCCATATTGGACTCAAGAATAATGCTCTCACACTACAGGCCATAAGATTTGTAGGAGCTCACCTTTAAAGTCCATATTGGACTCAAGAATAATGCTCTCACACTACAGGCCATAAGATTTGATCCTTGGACCTTGTAGCAAACCAATTGAGCTACGACTTCCGGACAACAAAATTAATTTCTTCACCCCAAATGTCGAACAACTATTACACATTATGCAATTATTCATGGGGTTGATCAAATAGAGCATGATATGATTCGATTCTAATAAAATCGCATATTTAAACCTCTCTTATTTCCATGGGATAAGTTACAATGTAAATTTTTTTTTTAAAGTGCTCACTGAAAATTTCTTGAACAAAAAATTATGCAATCAAAATGCTCGTGTTTTTTATTTTATATATGCTTGTTAATTAAATTTTATTTCGTTGTATTTTAATTTAATTGCATTGTTTGTGGACCAAAATTTTGGTTTTTGTTACTTCAACCAGCAATGATTGTGGCGACCATATGATGAAGACGCATTTGTCGAGTTCAATACTTTCCTTCTCTTAAGCCAGACAAAAAAAAGCAACTCATTTAAAAAGTATACTTTAAAATTTGCATTTATATGAGATGATCAATTATGTTATATTCATACTGGCAACAACTATAGGGGTGGGGTTTCTAAACTTTCAATTTAGAACAAAAAGTTGAGGCTTAATTATCGCTCCAATCCATCTCCATTATTATTTTTTTCCCCCACCCCCAAAATGAATGGCGGTTGGGATCTAACAATTATCTCCATTACTAATTTGAGAGCAGCAGAATGTAATTAACCAATTATATTATGTTAGTATATGTAACGTGTATAAATAGTAAAATAAGATATAAACATATATAATCCAACACTCCTCTTTCCTCCTCCTATACCAATTGCATGTTCACCTAATTAAAATTTCAAATGACTTGGGACCAAAAAAGAAATTAAGATATCTGTAAATCAAACTCTTCATTATAATTATAATTGTATGTTAAATTCAAGCATGAAATATTTGGTTAAACTTATATAGTGTCGAACAATTGAAATGCACCATTTCATAGTGAATGTTAATTATTGTCGATGTATAGCGATACAGAAACATGATGAGCATAAAGGTAACAAATTAACGAAAAAATTCACTCTATATATCGACAATTCAACTCGGTATATATATATGTGTATACTATATTGGCCTAGTTAAATATTTTTCACTATTATTGGCGAGTAATAGTAGAATTTAGAAAGATAAATATGGCGAGTAATAGTAGAATTAAGTCATTAAGACATAAACATTAGGATATGCTTTTATTTTGAATTATTTCTCTCGGCTCATTGTCCTTTCACCTTTGTCATTCACATCATTGTCTCAGCATGCATGATGTGGTACTTTTCTGTCTATCTAAATTATATAAAATTTGAATTTCTTAGGACCTAAAATTAGATTTAAAAAGGTTATGAGAAGAAGACAACTTTCAAAATTTCGAAAATATTACAGAGTACTGTATATGTACCTCGATCCCTTGCTTTTGTATCGTCTTTCACATTTATTTATTTGCCCAACCTAAAGATCAATACTTTTGTTTTACACCTCCCAACACAATTTTTTATTTAAAAAAAATAAAAATATTAAAAATCACAATCAATGTTGACTCCTAACTATTGAATTATATTCGAACCCATAACTCATTTATTTATCGATATAAATACTTACTATTAAATTATTTACTTGTCTCGCCTCCCAACAAAATATCTTTTCATTTTCCCTCAACACATATCCCCGGGATACTCAAACTTATAATTTATCTGTTCAGAAGTATAAATGTTTAATATTAAGTTATTTGGTTCTACATTTCCCGCCGTACAATACCCCCATCCCCAACTTTTTAAAAAATAAAAAAATAAAAAGAGCAAGATTGAAAACCAAAAAGTTTTTTTTTTTTTTTTGAAAGGGGAAAACCAAAAAGTTGATTGATCAGTGATTCACTATATACTCGAGGAGCACGAAATCCAAAGGAATAACACGAGTCCATGACTATGAGTTGGATTTGGACTATTGTAGTTTCTTAGCTACAATAATGGTGTGTACCATTTTTTAACCTTTTTCGTGAGTCTCTAACTGTAGCAATATTCCCTTTTCACCTACAACAGCGTTGATTCTTGCATCAACATGGAAATCTCCCTACTACGCCATAAAAATAGAGTCTTGATTCGTGACAGGTTTTTTCCTTCATATATATGCTCTTTTGGTTGCATGAAAATATTACACTTACAAAGGTACGGAGTTTACAATATTTGAGATTCTTATGATCACCATGTTACAAATTTCTACTTACATTTTAAATAAGTTTGTACAGCAAATCAGTGGCCACGCCACATGGCATAATAAAAAGAAAAATAATATTTCTATTGACCCTCAAGTATTTTTAACCTCGTTAATTAGTAATTTTGGAGTCACCCCTGCCGCAAATAAGGTCTTGCATGGATGATAAAATAGAGCCTTCGTAATTTTAGATTGTGAATTGAAAACCTTATGATCTCATTGATCGGTTTTTTTAAAAAAGATTGTGAGTTCAAATTTAAGTGAATACAGTTATGGTTATAATTATATGTTAATTTATTTCTATTGTATGGAGATTCTTTGAATATATTTGGATGTTGGCTATATATATATATAGCCAACATATATATATATATATATTTTTTCGAATTGGCTATATTGTTAATTAACTTGTCTCTAGTGTATTTGGATATTGATTATCTTGTAATTTATTGGAAAAAAGTATATTTGAAAATGGTTCCACTTAATTTTTTTGGTACAAAAAATTTTAGGTTGAAGGGATAGTATTTCAATTCAAGATAGGGAATATTCTCGAACTCAGCGAATACTTACAAAAGATAAGTAGGAAATATCTTCAAATTCAACAAACCACTTGAAAATAATTTACATTGTACCTCAACCGATAAACTTATCAAAATTAAATTATATTATACTTCACTTGAGCAACCTCATGGAATTGGTTCCACTTAATTAGTAATAAGGAAAAGTGGGATTCACATACATAGTGTACGGAAATGCAAAATACTTGTTTTTTCGTTATAGTGATTTAATCGAACCAGATTCGAGATAAAATTAACGACGTAATGTATATTTTGAATTTGGAATACTTTTCCACATATAACAGCAAGGACCAAGGACAAATTTGGCTGTATGTATACACAACAAAATTATTAACTCACTTTCAAATTTTCAACCACCTAAAATGAATCCACTGACTCAATGCATCTAACACCACACTATATAAACAGTAGCATTTTTAGTACTAATTACTAAATAACAAAGTTTTAGTGGTTGAGAAGTAATAAAGTTTTTATTTTGTTGTCTTTCATTATTGGTTACATTAATAATCTGAATAATGGAATGATCACCTCACATCTTCTAATATATATATTTTTTTAATTCACGCACCCAAATAGAATTTGAATTTGAAACATTGTTTTGAAAAATAAACCTATTAACAATTTCGATCTATCCCCGTTGACCATCTCGTCTAAAACTTTACGCTTATAGAAAGGATTTATATGTGTGAATATCTTATTTTAGATAAATGAGTGATAATAATTAAAAATTCGATTATAAAGTTTCTTTTGTTTGAACTTTAATATCAAATTGAATAACATCTCACATAAATTTATTAATTTCTAAAAATATATTATTAAATAATTAAACATCTCAACAAATAACTCTAAATTTTCAGAATACCAAATGACGCACAATAATCGTGGCTCGGTCGAATGTAATCAAGATTATATTTTCTAATGAAAGTATAACTTATAAACATCAAAATAAAGGACTATTTAGAATACCGGTAAAAATGAGCAAAAAAAGAAAAAAGAAAAAGTTGAAGTGTTTTATTCTTTCGGGTAACGTGGGATAAATCACTAATTGAGCATCATATTTTACTTAACTCCCAATTTGGGCAAAATGTCGTATGATTTTCACATAATGTAGTACTTAAAATACCTCTCAAAATATGTTGCATAATTTTCACAAAATGTAGTACTAAAACGTTCTAACATCGTATTTATATCCTATTATGTAGTATAATTTTATGGAAAGTTAAATAAAAATATTCCAAACTGATGGGGAGTTATTTCAAACTGTTCCTTATTCTTTACAAATATTGGAGACATTTTTATAATTATGTTGAATAAATAAACTCATGATATTGAATATACTTTCCGAAAATTCTAACAATTTCAGTCCCTGTTTTCCCCTAAACGACGCCCTTCACAACTTTGAAAAGAAAACAGATTAGGAAGAAGTGGTCCACAAAATCCCAAAAAAGATACGAGAGTTAAGATGGTCGGTTTCAACTAGGGATGCAATAATATCTTTGGTCAAATCTATTTAACAAAGAGCTAAATATGTTATATACTTATGGCACGACTAATATAATATATAGATAAAGTAATCTATTAAATAATAAATATAATATATTTATTTATATAATTATCGGTTTCAACTAGGGATGCAATAATATCTTTGGTCAAATCTATTTAACAAAGAGCTAAATATGTTATATACTTATGGCACGACTAATATAATATATAGATAAAGTAATCTATTAAATAATAAATATAATATATTTATTTATATAATTAATTTTGCTCGACTAAATTAGATTTGAGTTAGAATTTTTGCTGATGGACGGCGGATGTCAATTTATTGGATGATAACATTCATGTGCAATAAACGAAAGGCGACAATGTTCTAAACTGGGAAAAAGGGGCATGGGCTCGTGTTTCACATGCTGTGGGCCAACTTCAGTTCTCTAATAAAATTTGAAGAGAGAAAGATCAGGAAAGGGTTCGAATAAGGTATAATGTAGGAATACGAACACATCAATACAAATATTATATGATATAGATATAATAAAATATTTTTTGCTTTTTAAAAAAATTTTACTTGAGAAATGTTTGATACAAATATCCGATACGACACGACACGAAGAAATAATATTTTTAAAAGGGTTCGTGTATTAGATACGATAAGAAACAAAAATGCACTTGTTATTAATGGGTCATAAAAGTGGGTTGGTCGGTTGTATTGAAAGGGAAATGTTGGGCCATGAGGGTTTTCAGATTTTGTTTGAATTTGCTACATACATTCTGTGCTGCTAAATATTGCTCCGCCTCAATAATATCTAACCTTGATGTAATGTGCACCAATTTGACAACTTTTTAATTGAAAAGAAGATTGTATTTCATTTTTAAATGTTCGAGTTTTTGGGAATGTAACTGTGGATCGATAAAGATAATTGGATTTGAAGGTTTTCTAGATGGTATCGGAAATTTTTGTTATGAGGGTGAAACAATAATATTTAATTATGAAATTAAGAAGCTGATAAAATTAATATTCAATGGGGACATATTCAAATTTGTGGAATCCAAACATGTAACTAGAGGAACCACGAAGTGTTGTAGTTTATGGCTCGGTACTATGTTGAATTAATTAGAAGAATTGTTGAGTGGTGTAATTTATGATTCGGGTTGAACTGGATCAATTAAAAATTTTGTATTCAAGTTTCAAAGAGCATAACTATTATTATTAGAAAAAAATTTATATCTAAATGATTCGATCTCACTCTAATCCTTACAGATTTTGAGTACAAATAGTTGGGACTTTTTAAGAATGTAGTTGCTTAGCCAACGATGGTTAATTTAAATGGTTAAGGGTCCTTTTTCTTTGAGTTCGAATCCTTATAACCATTTTGATAATGTGTGTGTGTGTGTTTTTTAAGGAAAAAAAAAAAAAAGAATGCAGTTGTTCATGAGTAAATAGGTTATCTTAAGTGGTTTGATAGAGCAAAAGTGACTTCTACAAACCAAAAGAAAAAAGGACAAAAATATCAATGCATTTTAGGTTATTTTTTAAAATTACTATAAAGTTCATAATTCATTCCAAAAAGTGCATAATGGGCTATAATATAGGTTCAAAAAAAAAGCAATCGCTTTTCTTATCCGTTGGGCCTGACAGTGGTCTTCTGGAAATAATGACGCACAGCCACAGTCCAATATAAAATATAAAACACGAAGAAATATAATATATCAATTCATGTTTTACTTTTATCAACCACAACCACCGAGTAATGCAGTTTAACCGTGTGGCGAATTAATTATAGTGAAAACAAATTCATTAGTAAAATCAATATCAATTTTATTTTCAAATTAGAATTTAGGTTCGACATTAAATGATTTAAGTTTTAACTCAAGTTCTTGGGATGAGTTTGAGGCCAAGTATGTAGGATACTAAAATTACTATTTTTAATTGGTGGAATCAGATTCAGATCAGAATTAAACCCTTCAAAAAGGCCTTTAAGATTCAACATGAGTTGATGGTTACATTAATTAGGCTGAAGAGTAATTAACTACATCATTATTAATTGATTAAAAAGGGACAGATTGACAATAAAAAGCAATAAGATCCCCATATCTTTATTATTATATATTATGTAGCACACTGGCAATCGACTGCCTGAATTCAGATAGATTGTGAAGTTTCCAACTCGAATCCTTTATTCAGGAAAATGCTCGCAATCCACAGCTTCAGATTTGATAGGTTTATGTCCATCTCCTGCTCCATAATCTGCTTTTCCAGCTCGAATTAATTAAATTATGAAATAATCAACCTCAATATATATTTAAATAACAAACTAATTTATAGGATCCGAGAAATTGCGATATAGTTTCTAACATATATCGGTAATAGGCTAATAGCTGTGTAGAACTTCCAAGAATATTAATACTCTCATTTATGGTTTCGGTAGGCGTATTTTAAAAGTTTTACACATTTATTGTAAATTATATCAGTGATTATACTCTAATTTTTGAAATGTAATTTTTGCTGTCCGAAGATTAGGAATGTAATTCACCCGTGAGAGTGAATTGGAAGGAGTTTGGATCTCTTGTTTCAAATTTGTGTTTCATTTCTTATTTCACTTATACACACGCGCCACGTTTGAAGTAATTAATAAAATTAGTCGAGAAGTTATATTGAAAAGATAAGAATCCTTACATGCAACGTGAAGGTGAATACATAGTTTCCAGCAGTAGAAGTGGCTAAATTTGAGGTCTCAACAGTGAAGGTAGTTAGGGATTCAAGAGCCTTATAAAGGAGCATAGCTACGCCTTTCCCTTTGTTGCAGACTATTCTCACGTAAAACCCTCTTTCCTCTACTTGAAATACGTCCATCTGCAATGTAACATTTTGCCAAACAAACCTCAACAATTATTCTCTTGCATTATAGTAACACAAGTAGCATAAAAAATTAATTTCTCCGTGTCATTAAAAATTATGGATTTTGCAGCCAACTTCCTAGTGAAATTTCTAGTTCAAGTGAGAATTTCTATGTGATAAAGATTCACATAATTTTTAACGCACGCAAACACATTCCAATGAAACCCGAACCCGTGACCTATCAATTTACAGACATACATGCTTACCACTAACCTTTCTACTTGTCCCGTTATTTAAATATACATGATATAATAACACTTGGCTGAGTCAAATATAAATAATGAATTAATTTATGTAATTAATACCTTGAGAATCTTCTTGTTTATAGGATAGAAATTAGTTGCATGAATTTTGTTGGTATTTTGATCATCTGTGGTTGATCTTCCCTGGTTTCCTCCTCCTCGAGCCAAAGATTGCTCCAGATTGGAGACTTCAGCTCTGAGCTTCTTAGCCTGCATTTGCAAGTCTTTCACGTACAACACTGCATCTCCCACTATCGAAGCTTTATCCATCTGCGTATATCAATAAATATTAATATTATCTATAATCATCATCATCTTCCTATATATCTTTGATTCTATATGCAATTAATCATTCTCACATCATATCTATTTCAATGTCTATTTCTCAACTCCGAATTTTCAAAATTTTATGATCTTTTATTAATTAAGGGGAACTTTACAGTTTTATGGGATATTATTCCCGATTAATATTAAGCTTATTTGGTACATCCTATAACGCACATACACAAAGTTACGTGTGGAAACCCCATTGCGACATGTTTATTAAAAAATGAAAACTCCAACTAGACTCAACAACTATGAATATATCAACTGTACTTTAATTGGGAGTAATGAGACATATTATTTTTTACCATAAAAAGTAAAATTAGACATATTAAATATTTTGCATATATTTTCTGTATATAAATTTAAATTGGTCCTTACTCAACAAAAAAAAAAAAAAAAAAAAAAAAAAAATATATGAAAAAGGAAGCAGAAAAAGAACCTTAGTGATATTAGGAACCAACGACCGGAGTGCATAAAGCTTGTCCTTCATCCGGCTTCTCCTCCGCCGCTCAGAAATCAAAGTTCTTGACCTATCACCCTTCTTGCTCTTCCCCTTCAGCGGCGGCGTCGCGGTGGTGGTGGTGGTGCCGGAAGATTCCTCATCATCCATCATTTCATCTTCTTCATCCTCCACCCCCTTCCGCCCACCATTCTGCAAATCATAATCGCAGCCAATATCACCACCATGCACCACCGCCGCAGCGTCAACGTCGAAGTCAAACAGCTCCAAAGGATTCGACGGCGGCGGCAAGAAACCACCATCAAAGTTAGACAACCCAACAATGTTGTTGCTGTCGTAGGTCTCGTGAGTATCAACGAAGTTAACGTTAACGGGGAGGTGAGATTGATCGATCCCCTCTCCTCGAATGAGATCGACGAACTGATCGAAGACGGCCTCGTCGAGGAAATCGATCAACCCGAATTCGTTCGAGTATTGATCGTAGTCGTGAAGTGGGATCACGCCATTTTCCTGGTATTGTCTCTCCATTTTTCTCTCTTGAATTTCTTGATTGAATCGTTCCTAACATGTATTGTTATATATACGCTCAAATATATGTGTTTCTGTACATATTTTATATGAGTTATGGTGTGAACGCTCTCCAGAATCGAATATGGATGGTTACGAGCTGTTGCATTCTCAATTCTTTCAGTTTATTATTTCCAATTTATTGTTATTATTGAATTGTTCCTAACATGTATTGTTATATATACGCACAAATATATGTGTTTCTGTACATATTTTATATGAGTTATGGTGTGAACGCTCTCCAGAATCGAATATGGATGGTTACGAGCTGTTGCATTCTCAATTCTTTCAGTTGATTATTTCCAATTTATTGTTATTATTATTCTATTTTGGTAAAAAATTAAGTTTGTTGGTTTCATTTTCAACGATGACACATATATTCTTGCTTTTTATAATAGAATTTATAAATAATTAAATCATGTATTGATTTGAGGTAACGGGTTATTACTTCTCAACATATTTTTTGTTGCCCCTTATAAAAAAAAAAATTATTCAATAGATATTACTATCAATCCAGTAATATATACTAAAAATAGCATGAAATAAATTTCTTATTTCAATAAAGGTATTAAAATAAGTCAATTAATTCCATGATTAAAAGGGATATTAAGAGGGAGTTGACAAAGTATTGTGGAAATTAAACTGAGAATTAGTGGCTGAAATGGTATCTTGAGTGAGCTATATATGTGTTATTAAAATCCTTAGAGGAAGGGATGTGAGTGAGGTGACATTAGTTGATTTGAGACAAGGACGTTAGATTCCTCTGTTTTGCACAAACAGGCCGCTACAAGTTTGTTTATTCAATAGGGCTGTCAACTTGTCCCATTTCTAACTGGATTAATTCAGTACAAGTTTGTTTGATTTGAATTTTTAATATATTGGATCAATAAGAGACTTTAATTATAAATATTGTTCATTATTTGAAATAAATGGGACCGTATGTGAGATAAAAAAACTGATTCATTTCATTAAAGAACTTATGATATAATTATTTTAAACTAGGAACACTAACAGAAATTCAATATATAATATAACATCAAATTATATAATTTAACATTTCGGTATTATAATAATTTAAGTAGGAGTTTTGTTTTCGAATTTTTTGTGTTGGAATATTAACGCAAATTAGGGAAAGATATATATTACCTTTGTAACAGATTTACTTAATCCCTGATTTGTAGGGGTCCTTGCCTATTTATCTAGCACAATTCTGTAATCCGGAAGAATTACATTTGAATGAAAAACAATCCTTTCTTCTCTTTCATATAGCAAACATGGTATCAAGAGCAGAGTTTCGATCTCTGAGACTCAGCAAAAATCATCATCGTCTCTAAAACCTTTCCCAACCAAATCAACCTAGACCAAGGCAACAAAGCTGCAAACATGGCAGAAAGCTCAGAAATCAAAACCGAAACCACAGACCTTTCACTCCAGATTGCCAACATATTGAAAAACAATATGCAACCACAAACTCACCTGTCAAGTTTTGATAGTCTGTCAATCGGCTTTAAACTCAACCACGACAACTATCCGGCTTGGGCAAGATTGATGAAGATGGCGATTGGCGGCAGGGGGTGCCGCTCACATCTGACGGGAAATCCACCAGCACCACTCGAAACAGACCCAACATATGACAATTGGGAACAAACGGATCAAAACGTGTTTACATGGATTATACAAAACATTGAAATTAATCTAGTAAACAACGTCTTACACTATCCAACATCAAAAGCGTTGTGGGATGGACTCGCAACCACTTACGGAAGTGGCTCAGACCCACTGCAACTCTTCGACCTACACAGAAGAGCAAACACACAGACACAAGGCTCGGACAGTTTAGAAGTTTTTTGGAACAAACTTCAATCCATATGGACGGCCATCGATCGGAAACAACCAAATCCGATGCGATGCCCTGAAGATATCACCACCTATAACCGAACCACTCAGGAGCAACGTCTGTATCAATTTCTCACAGGAATCGACGAAAAGTTCGATCACATCAGGGCCGATTTACTGAAACAGGAAACGAAACCCTCACCGGAGTCGGCCTACGCCACCATCAGAAGAGAAGCTGCTCGGCTTCAAATCTTGAAGGGAGCGACCGGCGGCGAGTACGAATTGAGAGGAATCGGTACGGGTTTGGCTGTGAGAAGGGAAAAATCAGGGAGGAATAGATCTGATAAATCACTGCGCTCAGACGGCGCCGGTCGATCCAACGACGCCGGCCGCCGATCATCACAACGCGAGGACCGAGAAGACATGGTGTGTGGGCACTGCGGAAAACCGAGGCATACGACGGAGGAATGCTTCGAAATAGTGGGGTACCCCGACTGGTGGGAGGGTAACCGAAAGAATTCCGGCAAACCAACAACCACCGGCGGCGGAATGAGAAAGGCGAACGCAGCCGTGAGTAACACACACATGGAGGCAGCAGAAGGGGAACGACGGCAGACCAACGCCGCCGCAGGTGTCATCGGACGAGGAGACTCCGGTGCGGCGGCGACTGGCGTTCGACGGGCCAACGCCGCCTTCGCTGGAGCAAAGGCAAATGGAGAAGACAACCCTCTCGGTGGAGGTAATGGGTTTGGGTCTAATAGCCCAAACCCTAGTTCTTTTGCATTTAATACCTCTTATTGTTCCATATTTGCAACACAGCCCCAAGCCTTCTCTAAATTATGTGAGGAACCTCAGAAATTGTCTAATTCCACTTACACCCCAGATTCGAGTTTCAGTAATGGTCAGGCCCTTTACATTAAAAAACAAAACCCAAAACTATCTCAGTGGATTTTTGATAGTGGTGCCACCGACACCATGACCTTTGACATATCTGATATACATAATTCCAGTAAACCAGAGACACCTTACATTCAAACAGCAAATGGAACTCCGGTTGAGGTTGTACGAGAGGGAGAAATTTCCCTCTCCCAGAAATTAAAACTGAAAAATTGTCTTCATGTTCCATCTCTATCATGCAAGCTCCTTTCCATTAGCCAGTTGACAAAAGAATTGAATTGTATGGTTCTAATATATCCTCAATTCTGTCTTATACAGGACATTCATACGAAGGAGATCATTGGGCGTGGTACTGAGCAAGATGGACTCTACTATGTTGATGAAATGGAACCTCCTTCCAAGGCTCTTCTATCCAAAGGCACTAAAGAAACACAGATTTGGTTGTGGCATCGTCGTCTGGGGCACCCGTCTGTTGGGTATCTTCGCCGGTTATTTCCTGTTTTATTTCAGAATAAAATGCATGTTGATTTGTCTTGCCAAACATGCTTAGTAGCTAAGAGTCACAGGACTTCTTTTAAATCCTCAAATACTCGGGTTCAGACATTGTTTTCTTTGGTTCATTCAGATGTTTGGGGGCCTGCCCCTATTGCAAGTCAAAATCGGTTTCAATATTTTATCCTGTTCATTGATGATTATTCTCGGATGATGTGGGTCTATTTTCTTAAGCATAAATCTGAGGTTTTTGACACTTTTGTCCAGTTCTTTAATATGGTTCAAACCCAATTCAACCATAAAATTCAGATTCTTAGGTCAGATAATGGACGGGAATATGTTAACCACAAAATGGGGGATTTCTTTCATAAACATGGTCTCATTCACCAAACAAGCTGCCCAAACACACCACAACAAAACGGTGTCTCAGAATGAAAAAACCGCACCCTTCTTGAAATCTCTAGATCCCTTATGACTGAATCCCATGTCCCGAGTTATTTCTGGCCTGAAGCAGTTGCAACCGCCACTTACCTCACAAACAGATTACCCACCAAAATTCTTGATTACCAAACACCCTTGGGCGTTCTTCAAACAAAAACCGACATCCCTCCATGCCACACTATGCCTCCCCGGATATTTGGTTGTTCAGTATTTGTGCATATTCCCAAGCATGAACGCACAAAACTTGACCCCTGTGCGATCAAATGTGTCTTTGTTGGATATGCCCCTCACCAAAAGGGATATCGGTGCTATGACCCTGTGGCACGACGCATACTTGTCACTATGGATTGTGAATTCTTGGAAACAGAGTACTATTATCTGCACCAGCAAAGGGTTCAGGGGGAGACTCAAGTGGATGAATCCCTTCACTGGCTCAGCAACTCTGAAACATCCGATCCCACTTTGGTTCTCGAACAAGACCAAGTCCAGCTCAGTACCACTACCAATGACCCTCCTCCGCATGATGTCCCGTCTGAGGTAACAATTTCTGAACCATCTCTTTCCATTCCTGATAATGGTGATGATACTACAGATACGGTTAATTCCTCTTCTGTTGACACTCTAAGCCCCAGGTATACTTTGCCACCGCGATCTAACAGGGGTGTGCCACCCAACAGATATTCACCTGATCGGGTGTCTCAGAACTCCAGGTATCCGGTGGGAAATATGGTCAGGGGGAGCATGTCAGAAAAGGCCAAAGCCTTTGTGGGGAATCTCTATAACGAAGTTATCCCAAGAACAGTTGACGAGGCAATGGAGAGATCGGAGTGGTATGAGGCTATGAAAACTGAAATGAGGGCTTTGGATAGGAATGGTACATGGGAGAAGTGTCAACTGCCTCAGGGGAAGATGCCAGTTGGGTGTAAGTGGGTGTTCACCATCAAACACAAAGCAGATGGTACAGTGGAGAGGTACAAAGCCAGGCTAGTGGCAAAGGGGTACACTCAAACGTACGGGATTGACTACTCAGAGACGTTTTCTCCGGTAGCAAAATTAGATACAGTTCGGGTTCTACTGTCTATAGCAGCCAACAAGGACTGGCCTCTGTATCAGTTCGATGTAAAGAATGCCTTCCTACATGGAGACCTGACAGAAGAAGTGTACATGGAAGCTCCTCCTGGGTTCACTGAAGGTTTTAAGGGAAATGAAGTATGCAGGCTACGGAAAGCCCTCTATGGTCTGAAACAATCTCCACGAGCCTGGTTTGGGCGGTTCACTCTCGCAATGCAGCGATATGGGTATAGACAAAGCAACTCAGATCATACCCTATTTCTCAAAGCCAGAGGGGAGTTGATTACGTGCTTAATCATCTATGTTGATGACATGATTATAACAGGCAATGATGAGGAGGAAATCAAGGAACTCCGGGAGAATCTCTTCAGAGAGTTCGAAATGAAAGACTTGGGAGGGTTAAAGTACTTCCTTGGGATAGAAGTTCTGCGGTCCAGACAGGGAATCTTTATCTCGCAAAGGAAGTATGTATTGGACCTGCTTACCGAGACCGGAATGCTAGACTGTAAACCGGTAGATACCCCAATCCAAGTGAACCATCAACTCAAGAGAGATGAAAGTGAGGACCTAACAGACAAAGGGAAATACCAAAGGCTGGTTGGAAAGCTAATTTATCTGTCTCATACTCGGCCTGACATCGCCTATGCAGTGGGGGTGGTTAGTCAGTTTATGCACCGACCCCAGAAAAGTCACATGGAAGCAGTAGTAAGGATCGTGAGGTATCTCAAAGGGACGGTAGGAACTGGAATAATGTTTGGTCGACATGGTCACTTGGACGTTGAGGCATACACAGATGCAGATTGGGCAGGTAACCCGAATGATAGGAGATCAACCTCAGGTTTCTTTACCCTGATTGGAGGAAATGTGGTTACTTGGAGAAGTAAGAAGCAGAAAGTGGTCGCCTTGTCTAGCGCAGAAGCAGAATTCAGAGGGATAGCTAAAGCTGTAACCGAAATCATATGGCTAAAGAAATTGATGACCGAAATCGGCATGGACCCGGGAGGCCCGGGATGCTTGAGATGTGATAACAAAGCGGCGATCAGTATCTCAGAAAATCCCGTACAGCACGATAGGACGAAACACGTGGAAGTCGACAGGCATTTCATAAAAGAAAAGTTGGAAGACGGCACTGTGGAACTTCCATTTGTAAGGTCAGAAGATCAGCTTGCAGACATTCTAACTAAGGCGGTCCCCGGGAAGCTATTTCAAGCAGTATTAAGCAAGTTAAGAATTGGCGACACCATTACTTAACTTGAGGGGGAGTGTTGGAATATTAACGCAAATTAGGGAAAGATATATATTACCTTTGTAACAGATTTACTTAATCCCTGATTTGTAGGGGTCCTTGCCTATTTATCTAGCACAATTCTGTAATCCGGAAGAATTACATTTGAATGAAAAACAATCCTTTCTTCTCTTTCATATAGCAAACATTTTGATATGCAACTATAATTGATAGAGGGAGTTTTATATCTTAGTAGTTCGATCCGACTCATATAAATGAACTAAAAAAAGAAATTCAACGTATATAACATTGTATTTACTAATAAATCTTTCACTATTTATTTTAAAATATATGATCATTTTTTATTAATAATTTTAACTTAATCTATTTTAAAGGAATATAAGAAAAATATTATAAACTAGCAACTCTGCCCACTCTACGTGTGTGCAAATAAAAAATTAAGATCCTAAGTATAAAGAAATAAAATTAAGATTTTAAATTTAAAGAGATGACCAATATCCATAAAATATGTGAAAAAGATTAAAATTAAGATTAAAATATCTTAAGATTAAGATTAAAATTTTAAGTTGATAACTGATAAAATACGTGAATAAAAATTCTAAGCAGATAAATGAAAAAAAAAAAAGATAAAATTTATACATAAAGAAAAAAAAAATTAAAGTGAGGAAAGAGAAAAGAGAAGTTATGAATATATTAGAATGGTAAATAAATAAATAAACAAATAATAGAAAAAAAACAATGTAAGAAAATACAACGGATGAAAAAAAATAAATAAAATAAAAGGAAAAGAAAAGAGTCCAAAAGACCAAGCGGATAGTATAGAATAGTATAGACATAAAGGAATTATTAAAAAAAATAATATAATGAGAGAGAAAAGAGAAATTGAGAATATTACGTAATTGCAATGGTAAAATAAATAAATAATAATAAGAAGAAAAGAAAAGAGTCCACACGCAGAAAAAAAGAAAAGAAAAGAGTTTAGGGGTAGAAAAAAAAGAGTCGAAGAGTCGAAGACACCAAAGCGGTTTCTCTCTACCCCTGAGGCTTAATATAATAGTATAGAAGTATAGATAGTATAGATAATTCATTAGATAGTAATTTTTTCCTTACAAATGTTATAAATTTATGTTTATATTTTTCTAAAAAAAAATATATTAATTATTAATCGAGTTGAATCTTTTATTTTATTTAATCCTATTTAGTTTTTTTTTAAAAAATTCAATATTAATGAACCTGAATCCTATAAGATCATACTTTAATTTAGATCTAGCTATTAATGTATCTCCTTGTCGAATTTGAATTTGAATTTTTCTGATCTAATTCGAGTTCTACCTGTTGACAGTTCTATATATCTCATTATGAATTCAAGTCAGATCTGACTCCTAAAATGTAAATTTTTTTTTTATTAATAGTTATTCAAGGATTCAAATATATATAAAGTCTTTAGTTATATTAATATAACGATAAACTATTAAATTACACTACTCGATGAATGCCCACTACGTAAAAGAGTCCACTAAAATGATTTAAGTTATAGAAAGATTAATTAATGAACCTAGGTAGCATACGTTTTAATCTTGATAACTTTTTATTAATGTCACATAAATTGGTGACTGTGTTGAATATTCTAACAAAGCTTTATATGATCAGCAAAGATGATAGGTGGTGGTTGTTTTTTTGGAAAAATTACATTTTAGCCCCGATATATATCAACACTTCGATATTTGGTTCCATTATTTTGAAATAGTTCATTTTTGTTCCAATAACATACAGAATATTGCATTTTGGTCCTTCCAAATCCAAGGGATCGGCCTAGACAGAAATGCAGAATAATCATGTGAGGCGGATGTGCATACCGATAGGGTAGGGCTGACTTTGAGAGAAAATTAAATTCCTTACATGTAAGTACCATAATAGCTGCATACGTGCTAAATTCATGCAGCATTGACCCTTAATTATTTCAACTCCAAAAAGAAATGCTGTAAATTTTTTTTTTCTCAAAATTTTCTCACCAAATTCAGAGATGTTCTACATAGATGACTTGAGCAATTCGCGGGTCTAACGAGGAGCTATGTTGCACGGACACGGACACGGACACGGACACGGACACGGACACGGCGATACGGACACGACACGACACGGACACGGCGATACGGATTTTTTCAAAATTTTAGGACACGACACGGCTCCGACACGGTTATATTTTATATAAATAAATATATTTCATATAAAAATAAAAATATTTTATAAGTATAATCTACGTAACATAAAATATTTATAAAATTTGTCCCGCCGTGTCTGACACTGTATCCCAATTTTATTATTATTTTTTTGGACACACCTTCAGCCGTGTCCGACACGTGTCGAAGGCGTGTCGATGTCCGACACATGTCAGACACTACACGGGCCATTTTTCAGACTTGTCCGTGCTTTAGTGAGATCTCATATATATATTTGACGAATGTAAGTAAAACTAGGAATTGACTCTCGATTGGGATTGTCGACTGTCGAGCCTTCCTTCTGTTCCTCGAGTTTGCAAGTACTTTTTATGTAAAACTCTTATATACAAAATTTTGATTTTGTATACTTTCATATTTGAGTAAGAGCAAAGAGCAAAGAGAAAAGAGATAAGAGGACATCATAAAGAGTGTGATAAAAAATCCCTAGATTTTAATTATTGGTCTTTCTTCACTTTCTTTCCTCGAATAAGATGATCTAATACTCGTATTTGTTATTACGCAATTAACCAATTCTTTAAAACGAGAAAAAGAAAAAGTTAACGAGTATAGTCAAGCCATGCTCGTATTAGCTCATCAGGCTTGAACTCGAGCCCGAAAAAAAAAAAATGGTCAACATATTTCGTTTTGCATGAATAAAGCTCGCAAATTGTCACCTTTGAGAATAAAAACATACGTATTATTGTTACTATATCTCTAACTTATAAAGTCATTATCATTTATCACTACAAATTAGGAAATAGTATTCCTTGTGTCACCCATATATATATAACTATAGACTATAATATTTAATGATGTCGAAGGAGATCTCAAATTGATATTATTCCTCTCTTCTCAATAATGAATAATTTATCGCCAAGTGGTATATTTTAACGGTTCGGTGTTATTCTTGTTTAACCAGAGGATTCGAGTTTGAATCTTTGGGAACGTCGTAGCTACCATTGGAAAAGAGAACTTTACATCCTAAGTGGTCCGTCTCGACTCGATCTATGGAAATGAGCTATAGAAAAAAAAAATAAAAAAATGAATAATTGATGTGGGGTTTTAATTAAGTTGATCATACAGTTGGCAACTAATTAATGTAAAAAAAAAAACAAAACTTGTGTCCCTTTCATCAGTTGATGAACTGAGCTTATTATATTAGCTTAATAATAATGTGTGTAGTGGTGAAGGTATTGAAATTGACAATCTGAGTCAGCAGGATTAGGACTTAATCCCTCTGTAATTATTAATTAATGGGAGTAATTAAGTATGTGGCCCGTGGTGATTGTGTGTTGAAACGGTGACCAAGTCTGTGATGGTCACTGTAACGTGTGGATTATCCGTTGGCTTCGAATACAAAAATGAGGAGCGATGAGATGCCACGAGCATTACTCGTCCTCCACTCCGCCGGCTGTGTAATATTTTTTTAGTGGTTACCTCTTAAGCCTTGGGAAATTTTGATGCTGATGATGACGAAGGAGTTGAATTTTGGATGGGAATGAATTGCATTGACAGTCTTATTTTGTTAGAGGTGAGTGTAATTTTGGAACTCAATGTGACACGATAGGATCCCATTCGATGATGTGGCACAATCTCCAATGGACACGTGGATCATTCTGTATATCTTCATGGTGCAACCTTCTTCGAGCTACCGCTAGAGGAGGTGATCTTCACCACCCTAGGATGGGAAATCCTTCTTTTAACCCCCAGCTTGATAAGGTGCACTCTAAGATGCTTCTCGATCTCTCAGTGCCCTCGAAAGGCCACGTGGTCATTCAAGATTCATAGAGATATTGGTCGACCAAGAATTAAATATATTTACTAGTGGGGTAGCTAGCAGTTGGAGCGTCGTTTATGATGCACTCCTATAGCTAGCAGTTGGAGCGCCCAGGACGGGGCACTACCTCCACTACGTCCAAGGGTATAAATACCCCCGCATTCACTCCTATAGGTAAGTTTCATTTACTGCACTCATACTCGTCCCCTTTCATTCGACCTTATACCTGTCCACTGACTTAAGCGTCAGAGTGCCAATCCCGAACAAAACCATATCTTATCCCGACTTGGCTTCAAACTTACGTTTCTTAATCTTTTCAGATATCGACCAAGCAAGCAGTCTTCCCAATTATACAAATTCTAAGTAATCAGGCTGACCCCATAGCTCGAGTTCTCAATCCGAATTTTAGCTCGATCACAATAAATTTATTTTGATAAGTCTAAACGAGATATATATCCATTATACTTAAATTATTTGACTTATTAGTAAATCTTAATTCATGTACTTTCTAAATTGGAGTAGGGCATCGTAACATGTATACCACCAACCAAGTGTAGTATAACGTTCCATCACTGTATGTACTTTGTTTTTTGCTTTTTTACGGAGCATGCTATATTCACTTGACCAATAAAAAAATTGGCAATTTGGCACACTCATTGATGCGTTTAGCCCAAAACCCTAAGATTAATCCCTTTTCCCTCAAGGATTTTATCGGAGTAAGCCAGAGTTTCGGAAAGATTAATCAAGAGATCAGACCAAAAGTTTGGTTCGTCATATCTTAAGGGCTTTATTTATAGAATATTGAGACTTATCATTTAGTTATTCACATTACGTAATTATCTTCCAGATTTGTTCTTATCTAATTTATCAAGATCTTACCGAATTCGCTACCTTACTTGCATGACACGCCTTCTATTTGGGCTAATTTGCTTCCTTGCTACCTTTGGGCTGAGACTTGGGTTTGATTTTATTATGCGTTGCACTGAACCTTGAGTTCTATGGTAGGTTTCAATTTACTGAGCTTGCCTTCAATCAAAAGAGGATCGCTTCTTGTGTTTAATTTAGCTCATCTTCCATCAATGTTCCGTCCTCCCCTTTAAGATTTCTCCGTGTTGTTCGTCTGTTCGCTATAATCCTCCCTCAAAGATTTTCATGTTCCTTAGTTTGCTCCCTTCTGAGCAGATACTTCCCGAGCCTTTTTCCAGGATGGACAATTTTTCATCCTTTTCGCCATCTTGCCACTTCGCTTTATTTAATCTTATAAGTCATCTCTCTTTTTAATATTACTTCTTCTCGGATTATTCCTTGAGAAGCCGATGCGACTTTGATTTCTTTGTTTCCATTAAGAACTCCTTATTTCTCGCACTCGCGAGCACACTATTTCAAGTTTGTTCATCAAACTTCCTTTCAACCTCGTCCACTTGATTTAATCATCCAATTCAAATGGGAGATGGGATACCATCCCTACTCCCCTTCCCCGGTCCACTGAGTGACTGAGATCGTGATGAGCTGAGTGGATTAAAGAATGGATCAACTGTTCTTTGCTAAATATCTGTGTTTACTAACAGGTAAACTTCATGATTTCTTTTGGCTATCCAAACAATTCTTATTTGGTCGTCTCAATAGATAACAATTCGTCATTCGTATATTTCTTCGCTAAACAAGATTGAGAGTGAGAATAATAATCTAAATACGGATCGAAGTAAGAAAATAAAAATTATTTATCAGCTCGCTTAAGATTAATGTAAAAACTTTTCTAGTAAAACACGTTATATTTCTGCTTGAATTTATTTTCATGTCAAAACTCATATCAACTTATCGGTCTCGATGCCTGCCCATAGGGGGTCCGAAACAAAGATTCGCCCTTGTTTGTTGGGATCCGAAGCACATACTTGCCCTAGCGATTGGGATCCGAAGTATTGCTTGCCATATTCAGTCGGGATCCGAATATGTGTTTGCCCAAACCGTTTGGGATCCGATGCGAAACTATATTATCAAATATCTTTCATCTTCTTGATAAATTCGAGCAGAGAAGATATCTTGTCAATTATCATTTGAGAAATGTATTCAAGCATGATCGACTTGTCAATTTATTCAAAGCTCATCGCTAAAATCTACGCACATAAATCATCTTCAAGATCCCTTATTTAGGAAATATCAACATATATATTCTAGTTGAGAATGCAAATAGTAAATGATCATGGTAATTGTCTACCGAACAAAATACACTAAAGATGTATTTTAACTAATTGAATATGCTAAAGATATAACATGTATTTCAAATAATCGAAAAAGTTGATCACTGTCCTCCAAACTTATCTAACTAAGTTATTATCATATAACACATTGCTATTCATTAATTATAATCATAACAAGAAATATACAAAAAGTTGTTTATTATCACTTTGATATCGCATAAAACATATCATCAAAACTTTTGTTGAATGGCGAACAAACAAATAGATATTTTAGAACCATGACTTCTCCTCATCATTTACCATTTTAATATATAACGCATTTATATACTAACAAATCAACAATATATTTGTAACTCACCAAAATATAAATCGTATGTTCTCCACTTATATTTATTTTTCACGTTAATTAATGTCAGCACTCAATATAAATTATAAAGTTAATCACATATATCCACTTATTCACGACATCATTCTTTAGCTATTCTAATACAATAACTTTGAAATTATCATCTTATCTCCTCTACGCACATGTAAGATATGATATTAATCCGCGAGGTACAAATCAATAAATAACTTATCTTTCTGTAGTTCTACCATCTCCGAGATTTCTATGTTGACTTCGTTGAGCTAATCGAACCATTTTGAAAATACCGTGTAACTATGATGCGCTGAATCTATTCATTCAACCGAGTTTATGTCTTCTTACAACATCTCGGAAGGTTCCATCGACGATCCGTAGAGCCAAATATTTTCCCAGACAAATAATCTAAAATTATCATCAAATTGAATTTTGTTACCCACTTACAACATGTGATATGAATAAAAATTGATTAAGTAAAAAGTAAATAAATAAATCAAGACTTATGTTTATCTTGGATTGTTATCGGTGAAAAAGGAATTCACCGATAAAAAAAAAAGATTATTCTCCTTATTTAGCGGAAACATAAAAATAGTCAGAATCTTTGATACGCTTCTTCTGTGTATTGGCATACAACCCCATTGTCGCTCACCCCTCAAAGGAAACAAGTGGTGATGGCATGATGATGACCGACAACTTGGTCGACATTGACATTCTGGCCAACAATCTTATTCCCTTCTTTTTCTTTTTTTTTTTAACTCAATATCGTCTTGCCAAGTATATGTTATTACATCTTTCCATCCATCAATTTTGCTTAAAAGCAGTCCCATTATGCTTCTAGATTTCAAAACTCATTTGTCAAGAATGTCACTAACAGGTGGTTTAGGATAAACTTAAACTCGCCGAACTCTTATTGCCTTTCGCAAACATATTTAGACCAAACTCTTATCGCTTGTTTAGGATAAACTTAAATCTGGCTGATGTGATGTTTACCGCCTTTCCTGAGCTCCATCCCTTATCCATCTGTTATCGAGTACCCATAAATACCCCTCACCTCCATCCCTTATCCATCCTTTATCAACCCCGCCTCCAAAATACTTATCTATCTCCTTCATCGGTCTACCTGAAAGGAAAATAGAAAATTGTTGGGAATGAAGGGGCTTCTTCTCACAATTGCGTTGTTGATCCTCCTCTTTCTCACTCTGACTGGTCTTGAAAACCGGGTGCTAAACCCGGGCGTCACATGCACATTATCCACCCACCCCGACGCCACCGGCCGAACAACTGAGCCGTTCGCCACCACCATGGGTATGCGCTCTTGCCCCTGTTTCATCATATTTTTGCAATATTTTTGCAGCCAAATAAAAATCAGAAATGAAGTTTAAATGTGTAAATGTTTTTGTTTTCCAAAGCCTACCTAAATTCGGGATTGTGCAAAAAACCCGGTCATATGAGCTGCACATGCTTGGTTAAGTGGTGCAATGCTCGCAAGGTGTGGATAATGTTGTGCCCGCTGAAGACGATGACAGTAACACCGTCATCCATGGTCATAAATCCTATTTGTAAACCAAACATATTTAGACTAAATTAATATTTAGACCCAACATATTTTGATGTGGGTCTTATACTAAGATTTTCAAAGAAATTAACACGTAAGTCACATAAAATGAAATGCATAATGGATTAATATTTTCTTCTAGCACTATTTGTTCTTACCCCCAGATCCGTGCTGTTATATACCTGGACGACCGGACGAGCGGGATGTTACACTCTTCGATCGCCAATGTACACAAAAAATATCAACACACATAACACCAAAACCATGATACCATTTCTTTCAAATTTTAAAAACTAAATTTGAACAACCTGGACCTGTGTAGAGTGAAGAACAAGTGTTTTATAAAAGTCTATAAAAAATTTTCCTTAGAAGTTGAATATCGTCGGGACTAGTGAAACAAGATCATCATGCTATATGGGCGATGCAAAAAATACATAACTGAAACCGTTAAACTTGACGAACATACTCGAGCATAACACTTATCAAGCAAAATATAATCGAATTAGAAAACAACCTTAATCAAACTTTAAAGCTCTCAAAAAATATACATAATAATATTAGAAAACTTATCTCATTCGTGCCATTGATCCAGTGCCTTCACGGATAGCATATAGCTTCAGCCTTCATGGCATCAATGACATCCTATTGCAGCGTTGCACATTACAAATTGCAGTTTCAGCCTCCAATTTCAATATTGCTTCTTCCTTTCTGATCCCCGAACTGGTCTTCGGAAGTGTAACTTGTTTGGTATCACTCCCCTTAATTTAGAAGTTCGGTAAGGAGCTGAGGGCGACCACGCGAACAGGATGTAGAACAACGATAGCCGAAGAAGCGATATTGAGGCGATTGAGTTCGTTCTATTTAAAGTTGGCGGGAGTCATTGAGGCGACAATGGTTTCGCCACCATTGAAGGAGGCGGTTTCCGATATACAGCTCGACGAGTTGCGAGGTGTTTGGTCGCTTCGTTTGCCTCTATCTCCACCATCAATTCTTAAATATTGTTATCTCTAGCTTTGAGAGAATATGTGCAGAGGTGTTTGTCAGCACATCCAACAAAACGTTCTCCTTCTTTGCGCAAGCAATATCCAAAAATTCTTGTAATTTTTTTTTGATATCTACTATTATATCTTTCCTTCATTCATAAATAAATATAGAAATTATAAGAATTTATACAAGATAGTCTGATCGAAAATATAACCGAACAACATGCACAAGAAAACTTATCTCCCAAGAAAAGATATCTTCCAAATTGTTTTGCCCATCTTTTGTTTGTAATTCATATAATAACAACGAAAACTTTTAGTATCATTTTGCATCTCTTCTTGCTCGTCGATTCTCACCGATAACAATAAGAGCTTTTTGTGTTGATTCCCACAGACGGAGCCAATGATGTGTTTAACCCTAAACCCTAAGATTAATCACTCTTTCCTCAAGGATCATACCGAAGACTTTTAGTATGGTTTTGTATCACTTCTTGCTCATCGATTCTCACCGATAACAACATGAGGTCACAGACGGAGCCAATGATGCGTTTAGCCCTAAACCCTAAAATTAATCCCTTTTTTCTCAAAGATCTTACCGGAATAAGCCAGGGTTTCGGAGATATTAATCAACAAATCAGACCAAAAGCTTGTTCATCATATCTCAAAGGCTTTATTCATAGAATATTGGGACTTATCATTTAGTTATTTACATTATGTAATTATCTTCCAGATTTGTTCTTATCTAATTTATCAAGATCTTACCGAATTCGCTACTTTACTTACACGATGCGCCTTCTGTTCGGGCTAATCTGCTTCCTTGCTACCTTTGGATTGAGACTTGGGTTTGATTTTATTATGCGTTGGACTGAACCTTGGGCTCTAGAGTAGGTCCCCAACACTCATGAATATACCAAAAAAAATTAAATAAATAAATTAAATGGTAAATTAATAATTGATCCCTAATAAGGTAAAAAAACTTATCTTAAACCTCCCACTTAAATTCGTCTATTTTAAAACCTCAATACACAACATATTTTTCTTAAATCACCCAAAACGCATAAAAATACCATAGCGTTCTTGATGAAATTGAAGAATGAAAAACCATATCCCTTGAACCATCTCTATTCTTACCTTCCTCATTCTTTTCACCGATGGATTTCTGAATTTCGACCACCACTGATGAAAAGTCTGTTCATAGATCGGTTGATATGGACGAAGATACACCGTATCAAGAGAGAATAAGAATAGGGATTGGATAGATTGATATAATTCAATATTTAAGATATGCATTAGAAATAGGATTCTGTTTAGTGGTAGATTAACATCTTTATTATTTACGTAATCGTTTCCTTTTAAGAGTCAAGTAGTTTAGGGATTCTTTTACTTATATATAGTTGACATTACGTTGTTTTAGTTATCAGTAATAACATTACAATTTTCTCAATCTCTCTAATTATCTCAAACTCTCTTCTCTCCTCAATTTTTCCACCGGCCGGACGGTCATCCGGATTATCTTATCTTCTCACCCTCCTTATTCTTACGAGCTCGAGATTGCTCTAAAGTCTCTTGGGATACGAATACGTATCATTGGTGCTTTCATTGAGAGTACGTGATGTCAAATACAATTACTGAAGATTGTTTGAAGATTGTTGTCCCAAACCGTGGCTATGCAGCAGTTAACTCAAACGATGCAACAATTGCAGCTTGATATGAAGCTGCTTCGATCTCGCGTAGAGAAGGCCAAAGAGGAGGTGGAACCCTCGCTCGGGTCTCATGGTGGTGAACTGATTGCTTCTTTTCCCCGCTATTTCCACTACCAAACTGCGAATCGAGATGCCTAAGTGTGATGGAAATGATCCCCTGACTTGGTTATTTCAAGTGTACGAGTACTTCGTGTTTTATGGGGTTCCAGAGGAGTCGCGACTTTCCACGGTCGGTCTCATGCTTGAGGGTCCAGCGTTGGATTGGTTTCGATGGCGTCAACGCAACAATTTATTGGATTCTTGGCAGGATTTTATCCCTAAATTTATGTGTCGTTTCGACCCGCTGAATTATGTGGATTATTTCGGGATTTCAGCGAAGGTGCAGGAGATAGGATCGGGGACGAGATCAGTTTTGGATTATCAAACGGCCTTTAAGAAGTGTGTGGTGGAATCTAAGGACGTATCTGAAGAAAATACTCAGGCAGTTGAGGATGACCAAATTGCAATGGCTCTCGATCATTGTGAAGAAAATTCGAACAGTGATGATTATGTGGGAACTGGAAAAGTAGAGAAAGCAATCCCATAATAGGAAGATGCAGCAGAAAGGAGCTTTGGTTCCAAGCATTATGGAGTAGGTTATGTTTATAATAACTTGGGTGCAGCTTATTTGGAGATCGATAGGCCACTATCAGCTGCTCAGGTCTTTGCTTATGCAAAAGATATCATGGATGTGTCTCTTGGCCTTCATCATGTGGATTCCATAGAAGTCTGTCAGAATCTTTCTAAATCTTATGCAGCCATGGGAAGCTATCCATTAACAATCAGCTTTCAAGAGAAAGTAGTTGAAATTTTGGAGGGACATGGACGAAGATACACCGTATCAAGAGAGAATAAGAACAGGGATTGGATAGATCGATATAATTCAATATTTAAGATATGCATTAGAAATAGGATTCTGTTTAGTGGTAGATTAGCATCTTTATTATTTACGTAATCGTTTCCTTTTAAGAGTCAAGTAGTTTAGGGTTTCTTTTACTTATATATAGTTGGCATTACGTTGTTTTGGTTATCAGCAATAATATTACAATTTTCTCAATCTCTCTAATTATCTCAAACTCTCTTCTCTCCTCAATTTTTCCACCGGTCGGACGGTCCTCCGGATTATCTTCTCTTCTCACCCCCCTTATTCTTACGCGCTGAGACTGCTCTAAAGTCTCTTGGGATACGAATACGTATCATCGGTTTTTGAAATTCGACTACTGCCGACAAGCGCATCTTACCGTTGTTGAAGAAGAAGAAGACCCACCTAAATTTAATCTCATGTATTTTCTATAACCTTTTTTATTCGACATTTTTAGATTCAAATTTGTGAATAAATTTCATCAAATTTGAGATTTCTATATATATATATGAATAAATTTCATCAAATTTGATATTTCTACATATATGCAATTTCAAATTTTTATATATGTTTAAAATATTTCTGTATCCTATGAGATTTGAGATTTCTCCATGTATTTTTGTGAATATATACAGAGATTTTTTGGGAGCTAAGAAATTGAGATTTTTGTATATATGTGTCAAGAGATTTTTGTGATTTGTGATTTTTGCATATATCTGAGATTTTTGCGATGTAGAATTTCTGCATATATAGCATGTGCTAATAAATTTGCAATTGTTTCTGGTTGGGTAATCAGATCTTGAATCTAAAGTTATTAACTGTTTTGAGTATTTTAGTTGATTTCTTTAACAATCACTCTATCCATTATTTCTGTTTTGATAATTTTACCAATTATAATGTTAATTAATTTGAGTTTTTTGCTACGAGAATTGAAATTTCTCATATATCTATAGAGATTTCTGCTTGGAATTTGATATTTGAGGTTTTTGTAAAATAATTATTTGAGATCTTTGAGATTTCGGCATATATTTATATATATTTCTGCATTGACTGTGAGATTTCTGCATGTATCTAAATATACGTCTGCATAAATTGACCGTGCTATTTTTTCATATATCTAAATATATTTTTGCATACACTGACTGATTATTTGTTGTTATGTTTGTTTCTATAAATAGATTATAATTAACTTTTACAATGATTGGTTTTCTCAAAAAAAAAAAAAAAAGTTTGAAGAGTAATTTTATGATGATGAACCATAGAGAGGCATTAAAGTATATATCTGTTTAGATTCTTGTCACACGAGGCAGTCAAACGAATGCATTTCGTCACTAATTTAAAGCTGTAAAGAAGACAGCTTTTCTTACTAAAATTGCTTTAATTCAAAACTAAAAACCAGCTTGTAACCTATACCAAGTTTTGATCTGCTAATGTTCAAAACATCGCCCCTTTTAATGCACATTTTTCTTAATTATGACAAGAAACAGAAAAAGGTACAAAGATTATGTGCGCTTCAATCATGTCCCAATATCAGCTTGTCACTGAAGCTGTACTTCATGACTCCTTTCTTTGTATTGCCGCTTCTAGCTTATGGGCTTTTACAAGTAACTGGTAAAGTTGTTCAATATATTCTCCTGTAGTTGGGAAGCAGATTTATCTGCAGTTTGGATCTGCTTTTTTGTTGTCAATTACTTTTGAGACACTTTTGAGACCTGTCAAGTATGTGTCTGTGTGTGTGAAATTGCATCAACACCCCCTTGAGGTCTAGTAAAATTACAAAAAAACACCCTATGGTTAAGGTCCGTACGGCATAACGGAGACACGAAAAAAATGATAATGCCCCAGCTTTGCAGTGTGTTAAAGAAAGGATAATTGGATAATTTACATGTAACCCTTGAGGTATTGTGAAATTACAATGAAGTCGCGAAGTACAAAAAGGTTGTGTCAATTACATCTCCTAGGAATATCGATCACCTGACTTAGTACAGAAAAAATGTTGAACAAAAAATCCAAATGCAGCAGAATCACTCAGCAAATAGTGAGGGAGAAATGCTTCTCAATTAGCCACAAGAACTAGGTAGGAACCCGTCGATATAATCCAACTTTCTTGATTCGTTATCTACATGTGTATAGATGAAATATTGTATGAATCAAGAGTACTTTTTACAGCAAATTTTAATACTTCAAACCTGTATTCTAGGAATTACCCTCGCTGTCGGACGACACTTTTGATTGTATTATAACCCGAGCACCTGATGCAAGCCTGTAAGGAGAAAGAAATAAAACAAATAAATCTCAAAACTCAATAAAACAAATGAATAAAGTCATAGATTTAAATTCATGTAGTGATTAATAAGTGTCAATGATAAAATAAGGTATTCATAAAAAGTAGAGATGATTTTATGAAAGCTCCTCAATCCAGATGTAATGTAAATTTTTTGATATGGAGAATTTTTTTTTGTAATTTCCCAAACCTCAGGGGAAGTTTGTGTAATAAGGCTAAACCTCAGGGTATGTTGGAGTAATTTAATCCTAAGAAAAGGAAATACGAAAAAAAGAACATCAAATATAGATAGTTAAGTAACCGGTAAGCTTGTGATGACTTGACACTTAACTTTCTTCAATTTTGATTACACTTTTATCTCCATCATTTCTGAAAGATTCAATTTTGCTTGACTGTTTCGGGCCCTCTGCCATTCTCTTGCTGCCACCATAATCCGAAGCAGCAGGTCCAACGGTCCTTGAATTTTTCTCTTCCGATCTCATCTTCCAATCAAAATCTCCCAGTATCAATGAAGTCGAGAACAACGGTGAAGGAAATTTAGCATGGTTCAGGCCGAAGCTGTGATCTTTCACATTAACCGAGCCACATGAAATTAACTGCATAATCATTTTCGAAGCCTTAATCTTCACATTACTCATTCGAAATCCGTTTTCTTCTTCCTGGAGTGTTCTGAGTTTGTTGAGCTTCCTCAAATCAGCTCTAATGAGAGATTCCAATGTATCTGGCTTACAGGTTGTGGATTTACTGTGAGGGTCCATTGGACCATCAGCAGATAGTTGGCTGGATTTTTTCGCTGTCTGAGTTGAAGCATCAGCAAGACCATCACTTTCATAAACCTTGTACTCCGTCAGGCATAATGAACCATTTGCAGAGGAATTTTTCCCGATGCTGGATTCTGGAGATAGCTCATTATCATCTTGAGAACATTTTGTTGATGAAGATTCTCCGTGGCTTCTAGAAGATGGTGGCTCGGGCAGAGCTTTTTGATTTTGGAATGTGTAATTTCCAGCTGGACTGTACCGACCTAAACAACAAGAAGCATCAAGTTTTCGATAATGGAATTCAGGAATGAGCTATGTCATCTCCTATTAAAACTACTGACACACCCATTGAGAAATTTAAAATATCGGTAGCCCGACTGTAGTTTATGTATTTCAGAGTTGACTGATGGAAAATCAATCCCCCCCATCCATGGAAGAAAAGAACACAAATCTACTATAATTCATGGCTACTTATGGAATGGTTGTATATTTTCAACTAAATCACCAAATCTACTGTAATTCAAACAAACAATGCTAGATAACTCAACGAAGATGCTAATAAAATTACCGGAGTTGGATTCTTGAAAGAGCTCTGAGCCTTTGAGGACAAACTCATTGCCATGAGCTGGATGGATTAAATCATCTTCACAAAGATCGTGCCATACATAACCATTCTTATAACTCCTGCAACCATAAATATGAAATAACCCTTCAAAATCTACGGCCTACAGTCTAACATGAGGCAAAAAAGAACCAAGTTCATGGGCCATTTTCACCTCTTACAAGACCAAGAATACATTGAAGCCATGCCTCTGCCTCTCAAAATGTTGAGCCTTTCAATCACGTCTTCAAAACAAAATTCAGATTTCAAAAAGTGGCAAACAAGTATCTAATTGATCAAACTGACGATAAGGAAAACCGTGGGGTACCTTTTAAGTAAAGGCCATCAGAGGAAGACAAAGGGACTTCCATGAAATGTGGATGCTCAAGATTTTGATTCCTACATAGATAGTACACTACCGGCACTTTGCTACAATTATTCTGCTGCTGATTGTTACAATGGTGATGATTGTAGTGATTTTTAGGCGATTTCACAGTTGATACTTCTGGCTTTTCTGGGCTAACTTGGCTATGTTTCGTCGCGATCCCTTCCATTGCAAACCTTCAAAATCTAGTCATACACGAGTTCCCTCAATTGTCAGAATTCAGATATTTCCAGCCTGAATCCAATAGGTTTATAAAGCAAATCAATCATTCAGATCAGATCCCAATACGATTTTTTTTTAAAAATGCAGATGAATACAATAGCTCAGTATCTTGGCAATAGATCCAGATACGAGCTGAAATAGTTTAAAAAACATTGTTACAGAATCAACAAGAATACAAAGATTAAGAACTTCCAAAAGTCAAGAACATTATAAACCGTCTGTTTCACAATCTTTCTTCACGTAATTCAAGTACAATGTCAGAAAACAAACACGTCCATGGACATATATGGAGCCTGGAGGACCCATTTCAGGGGGGGAAAAGTACAAACAACAAACGAAGCAAATGCACGTAAATCCTCACAGATTAACATAATAATGAAGCCCACCAAGCAGAAAACAGAGAAATGCTAAAATTACACTATTTCTGAACATCTACAAGAGCAAACAAAACACACGAACCTGGCCAGAATGAAGCGAAGCTAAAAGTGGAAAGACGGCACTTTTAACAACCCATTTCGGGGATTGAAGTGACTGTTGGTAGAAACGACAGAATGGAATGGAGATAAAGAAAGGGACTCGTAAAAGGGAGATGGAGATGCAAAGAAGAAATGTTAGTTTCTTGGCTGATTCGAATTTGTTTGTGCGTGATTTGATTCTGACATATATTTTTATGGGGTTTCAATTTTCAAGTGTTTCTTGGTGTGTCTGTTAGTGGGTTAGCTGAGGTTGCTCTAATGGTGTCCCATCCCATCCAATTTGGTTCTTTTTGTCGACATTGTTAATGTAGTGTTGACTGCTGAGCTTTTAAGCCCTTTTTCTTTTCCGATCTTACCATGTTCTTCCTTCTTAGTGTAATTTTAGAAAATTTGAAGCTTGGATTTGGCAGCAAAGTCTTAATCTGGACTCGCAAAATCAAATAGAACCTCTCACCAGTTCATGAATTCATAGATAAATATTCCGTTCAAGAATGATTAATGTGATCACCGAAGATACACAGTATTTAAATTACTTGAAATTGTCACTTTATTGTTTAGTACATTACAACAATGAAGAATGCATTTCTCGAGTTGAATATTATCAGGAATAATAGTTTACTCGTAAAAAATTTAATTCTTATGATCTTGTTCGGTGTTCTTAATCTTATTGGAATATAAACATGTTATAATCAGAATTTATATTTTTTATAGTAAAAGACAAGTCATCAACATAGTAAAATATAGTTTTGAAAAATTCTATCCCAATCCGACAGGATCAAGTTTTGCTAGTAATTACGAGCACTTATATGTTATCACAAGTGATTACGGTATTCAAATAATAATATGTACTTAGAAACCTAAGTACCTAACAACTGAATCTAGCGTAAGCCTAAATAAGATAAATTAAAGTTAAATTGTTTTTACATTTTTTTCTAACAACAAATTTAATAAATTTGTGGTGATTCTAACCCAAACCGAATTCAATTCGATCAAATCTATATATATATATATAATTTAGAACCCTTGAGGCTATATACACGTGGATAAACTCAAAAAATTTTAAATATCTCAATAGATTTTAAATTTATATTTCTCAAATTCTGTACTCAAAAAGAAAATTCGCGTAACAAATCACCTTTATCCAAAATAATTAATGATTTTGTATAGATATTGTAATTATAAATTCAAAGGCAAAATTTTAGATAAGTTTGTTACGAATAATATTCAAATTTAAAATTTTGGTGATAAATCACAACATAAACAATTAGTATTTAAAGTTTTAATTGTCTCATTCAATTCTCAACTATTTTTCTCCTCCATGTATGAATTTTCCCCCTCATGTAGATCAAATCTTATTCTAACCTATATAATTTTTTTCCGTCAGGTAAGTCTTATTCTAACTTATGCTTCCTATTTTCAACACACTTGGACTGAGGCCATTTATGAGCAAGGCCGTTGGACGACTGAGAGGATCACAACTAAGGGAGATTGGGCTAGCCTACAAGATCGAGCCCAACAAGAAAACTCATGCATACAAGCATCTCGGGGAGGAGCGAATGTTAGAGAGGAACGCATTTAATGGGGGAGCGCAACCGAAGAAGGAACGCAACCCGAGTGGCTTCCTACCTAAAAGACGCGGGAGATCTGAAGATAACAAGGTTTTACCAAGTCCAAGCCCCCAAACCTCGCCCAGATCAGTTTTAGCACGTTGGAGAAATATTCTCCACGTTTCTATTAATTTGAATAAACCATATCTGATGTAACGAAGTGGGAGAGAAAATATCTCTTCTCCCACTTTCTCTCAACAATCCCTCACCCCCTAAAAATAGGAAGAGTCCCACTTCCCTAGAAAATAGGAAATCCTAACAAAGTGTAAAACCCTAACAAGAGACCTCTTAAATAGGAGATAAGAGTTGTACTCTCATCATCAATTACATTAGGATAATACAGAAAATATTCTCTCTTCTCTCTCTCTCTCTCAATATTCTCTCTTTTCTCTCTCTTTATTCTATCTAAGAAATCTGCTCATCCTTGGAGGTTCACCTCGGGGACGACATCTTTAATTTCTCGAGTTATTTAGTTAATTATTTTGCTTATAATTAATATTGTTATTTCATTACGTGCATATTAGTCTCTATTATTAATCTCTATTTTCATAGACTACTTTCTTCGTTAACCATTGTTTTGCAAGTTTATTTCTCTCTAATATTTATAGTTCAGAATTCTCGTACAAATAGGGTGGTGTGAATTTTGAGACGCATCATCTGGCGCCGTCCATGGGAACTTGGGCTATAGACGTGAGGGAACTAGATCCACGTCTTTCATGGCTACTTCAACAACTAGCGATTCCGAATCTACTACTGGAGGAAGTCTTCGCTGGGTTCCTGTGCATACGAACCTGACACCTGGAGGAGAAAACGACACCGAGCTTCAACCGGATCAGGAAACACGAGAATAGTGCCTATGTCCGATGGCAACGCCTCGATAGGATCAACAAGAAGTCTCATCCCAAGGACTATCGAACCTGTTTTGACATCTAACCTGGCGGCGAGCGAACCTGTAGTGATTCCCATCACATGCGCTACTGAATATGCTCCAAGAGCAACCGAGCCAGTCGGAACAACTAGCCCCACTTGAGACGTAACTGTGAGGATCCCTCATCCAGGATCGCTTGTCACTGGTCATCCGAGCCTGCCAATACCTACCACAACGAGCGTGGAGTTTCAATTCTCTACCCCGAGGATGGTGTCCAGCCCTGGTTTGCAGAAAGATTTCCCCCACTCTAGGAACACCAATCCTAATGCCAACAGGACACAAACAGGAGGCCAAACTGCCGAGAGCGCATCCGCAGGAGAAACGTGACTACCGTGGGATAAGCTAAGCCACAGGATTGCTGAGATAGTTCGTACCTCTTTACGAAAAGAAGTCCTGGACGAGGTAAGAAAAATAATTGCACCAGGACAGACCCAAATTGCCAAGGACAAAGCACAACCGGGAGACACGTTGCCTCACACGCAGGAGGAAGCTCTGTACCAAGGTATCCCGTCGTCCACTGCCCAGGAAACGGCTCTGGTGAATAATCAGGCAGGAACGCACCAAAGGGCGACTAGACCACCTGGAGCAACCTTATTCGAGGTAGACTAACAAGGAGGAACACTTACTAACACACAAGTGGATGTAGACGTTCATAACACAAACTTGCACCAGGAAGCGGAGCTAGAGAAGAGGGATGTAACATCCCGCTCCTCCGATTTATAAGGTATGCCACGTTCCAACCTTTTAATGTGTTTAATTATGTGATTTTATATTTTTCGTGGCCCTATTTTGAACTCTTTTAGAGTTTAGGGGCCCTTTTGTAATTTTCTCTTTTTAGGGATCTTTTGGTCATTTCTCGTTCGATCGAGTTTTTGACCTTTTTGACCCCTTCAACGCGTTCGGGGCAGCGAGACGAGTCCGTAGACTCTGAGTTTGCCCAATTCTGACTTCGTTAGCCCGTTCTTCCGATCGTTTTTGCGTACGAGGACCCGAGATATATACCCCGGATCCTCGTTTTACGTGCCAGAATCTCAGCTCCAGACTTGGTCGTCTTCCTCCAGCGATCAGACACTATTCACACAGTGGAGGTGTGTTTTCACACACATATCCGTTCTCGCTCGTTTCTCGGCGGAATTCGACGTTTGAGTAGTGGAAATTTATCAACTCGACGAGCCCGTCACAATGGTACAAGAATTGGAGGCTAAAAATCAGCGGTGGTGGCGCTACGGCGAGCAGTAGGCGGCGTGGCTTAGAGCCGCCACTTCGCCGCCCATTCGCGGCGGCTTTCGGCAGCGATTTTCCGACACGCGGCCCTGACCCATGAAGAGGACTCCCCAGCGTGTTTTCTGGACAAGCGGCGCCGCCATCGGGGCGGCGAGGAGGCCGCACGCGCCGCCCAAAGCGGACGGCCGGCGGCGGCGCTACTGTAGCGGCGCGATTCCGCCGCCTCCGGTGACTTTTTTCGGCGAACTTCGACGGTTTCCAAGGTTTTTCGAGGCCCTGATTCCATTTCTGGCCTCCTTTTTGAGCGAATCGCGGCGGAGATGGCTGAACCGGCGAGTGGCGCACCGGCGGACTTTCGACGGCGGTTTGGGACCTTTTTCCGGCCGGTTTTGGTGGTGGTTCCTTCACGGAAGTTGCTCAGAATAATGGAACATAGCGGATGGCGTTGGCCCCGACTCGAGAACCGGCCGGCGGCGGCGAACCGGTGGGGAATCGGGGCTGGACCGGTGGTCCGGTTTTCCGATGATTTTTTCGGGGTTTGGCTTTGGGGCTTTTGTAGGGCTCGTTATGGGCTTTCCAACGGTATGTCCGGATTTTATTTTTGTTTAGCGGTTTGTATTTAATTTCAATTTTCGTATTAGGATTTTAGTTCGGTTTTTCGTCAACGAAGTCCGGCGTGTTGGTTATTTTCTGAAATTGGTTGAGGGCTTTTGTCAAGCAGGCCGAGGCGTACGTTTCTGTCCTTCCGGGGAATTTTCCGACCACCGGAGGTGGTGGTCCGGCGGCTGTGCGTGGTGGTCCGGCGGGTTCCGGAGGCGGCGTTCCGACGCCCTTCGTACAGCGAGTTCCTTTCGTCGTGGTGAGTCCAACGCCACTTTCCGTTCATCAATCGGATGTCCGGTTGATTTGTTGTGATTTATTTTTTTACAAGTTGAATATTTGAAATTAATTGTTTAATTGCTAATTGTTTGATTTGTCGATCGAATTGTATTTCAATGTGTACGAAATTATGTATTAAATGAATTATGGATTATATTGATGCTTTGATATGCCATTTAAATTCCGATATATCGAATTGAGCTATTTGCCTATGTTGAAAGGGGGTATATGTGTAATTTCGCTAAACATATAAATTGTATGACTTCAATTAATTAATCCTTGTCGATTGGTAAACAAATATGCTAATTATGATTTCGATTAAGAGAAATTATTACGCCTAAGCTTGAAGCTTTTAATTAGTCTAATCACTTAAATTGAATTGGAACTTATTATATGATATAAGAATTTGTTATGTAATTTATGATTTAGCAAGAATGGAATTTGTATGTCTTGGATGATTTAATTTGAAACTTTGTAATGTAGGTTTAATTGTTTAATTTAAAATAATCCTATTATGCGATATATGAATTGTATGAAGCTTATATGATTAAATTAGAAACTTTTGTACGTAAGAAATAAGTTATTCGTACGAATATGAATTGGTTATTTGATATGTGAGTTTATATGAAATAATGTGAATTCCTTTGCCTTTCGAGTTCCCTTAATTGCATTAATTGTGCTTATGGACATACCTTAATGTTTAGTTTTGCTTGAAATTAATATGAATTTGAATCCTGCTTATGTGATTGCATTTGCCGTACGTCCCTGTGTGGTTGTCTGTTTGAGTCTGAGCTTTGCGGTCTGTTCTGTGTGTTCAGTTGGTTCAGGTGCACCCGGGGTGGTGACAAGTGAGTCGTGCAGGTTCCGGGGTGAACCATCTGCTGTGTCTTCGGCTGTGTTTGGTGCCAGGTGAGGTTAGGTTATAATTAAACCCTAATGATATGTGCCGATATGTATGTGAATATAAGCCCTATGGATACGCCTGATATGATTTATGTTCTAGAATCTGATTATGCTAGGATCTGATATGATAGGATTATGAATATGCTATGGTTATGCCTATGCTTTGACTACTGATATGATATGCCTCTGATATGCCTCCGGATATGATTTGCTCTTGCCTTGGACCTTGTTGTGCCTCTGATTCTGGTATGTTTTCGACTCTGCTTTGTTTGGGGGCCCGGTGATTATGGGTAAGGAGCCTCGGGGCGTCGAGTATTACTCCTGTGCATGATCATCGGGATGTGGGTAAGGAGCCTCGGGGCGTCGAGTATTACTCCTATGCACATTTCCCCTCTGATTTGATGGTTTGACTCTGCTTTGTTTGGGGCCCGGTGATTGTGGGTAAGGAGCCTCGGAGCGTCGAGTATTACTCCTGTGCATGATTATCGGGATGTGGGTAAGGAGCCTCGGAGCGTCAAGTATTACTCCTGTGCACATTTTCCCCTTTTGTCTGAACGTTTGCTTGGTGTGTTTGTTTTCGTTAAGTTAGTTTGTTAGGAAATTGTTCGGGAAACTGGAGTGGATTTCTAATTAATAAATTTGGGATTGTTTTGGCCTTTGGCCTAACTCTTTTACTCTCCTATATCTAGTATCACGTAAGAAATATTTTAGAATGCAAAAACCACGCCCTGGTTCACGAACTCCCCTTTTATGGTATGTGCTGTGCTCTGTATATGTATATACGTGCGTGTGTATAGCCCCTCGCTCAGTCTTTGGACTGACCCCTCCCCTTTTATGTTTTTAGTTTGCAGGCTTTGCTTTGGAGATCTTTGGAGTTCGTGCTAGACGGCTGTCTGTCGTGTCTGTCGAGTCGGTGTCAGTCTGTCTGAGTTTGTCAAGCTTTTGAATCGATTTATGTTTTGTAATTTTGTATAAGTTGTGTTGTGAGCAGGTTGCACGTATGATTTGAATGTTTGGAATTTCGGGACAGGTTAGGACAGGTGCTCGGATTAGTTGAACCCGTCTTGCTGTGTAATTGTTCGGGACAGGATAGGACATGTTGGATCAATTAGTTGAACCCGTGTAGATGATTTTGATTTCTATGCTGCTCAATATGTTTAACGTTTGAAAGTTGTTGAAAGTGGCCATTTTGTATTGCTTCCGCTATCATGTTTTGCATTCTTTCACTTGTACAAGGTTAGATACCGCCTAGCCAGTGGGTGCGTTTTTCGTCTGTCACCCGTTCGCTGTGACTTGGTACGTGTATGGACTCTCCATTTCGTACACGTGTCGGGTCATAGTGCGGGGGTGTGATGCCCCACCGCTTGGGGTGTTACAAGGGAGGACACACCTAGATCTTACATTTTGACGGATCAACTACCCAGGCAGGAAGCGAACCTAGAGTACTGCTAACTAACCCCGAGGATGACAAGTTCGAGTTTGCAATCCGATTCCAATTCAAGGCTTCAAATAAAGAAGTCATGCACATCCGCAACAAGGCCCCTAAGTATCCAGAGGAACAAGGAAGCTTATACAAGAAGTTTCTCACTTCCATTACTACGATGTCCATCTCAGGAGGAAGGACGGGAAATTACAACATTCTTGAAATATACCAGACTTGAAGAGGTTCTTCACATAGGAGGTTTCACTACGCCTTGTCAAGTAAAGTTGACAAAGAATCTTCCTTTCATTACTTTATGTCGGAGTACTTTACTCGTTGTCTTTATCAGTACTTTATTGCATATTTGCTCCATCACGTATTTATTTCATTATATTCTTGTATATCCTCACCGTTTATCTAAATCCCTAAAATGAATACGAATTGAAGCTAATAGTATACTAACCCTTATAGGGAAAGTCCTTTTCCTCTATAACTATTCGTGCAGGTAATCCCGTTTCCTCAAGCACTAAGGAGGATGGCGTAATCAACTAAAGAAGATATACAAACTCAATGAGCTCATTCCTTAAAGGACGAACGTACTAGTGCAAAATTTAAGGGACAAATGTCCTAGTGCAAAATTCAAGGGACGAACGTCCTAGTGTAAAATTTAAAGGACGAACGTCCTCTTGCAAAATTTAAGGGACGAACGTCCTTATATGAAAATTTTATAAGACTCCTTGCATGAAAATCTTATGGGATTACCCTATAAGGCTTCCTGGAGGAAGGAAGCCGCGAAACTTTTGTTTGTTCCTGAAAAGGAAGGAAGCCGACAAGCTTTTGTTAATTTCTAAGGAGGAAGGAAGCCGCGAAACTTTGTTCCTGAAGAGAAAGGAAGCCGACAAGCTTTTGTTCATCCCTGAAGAGGAAGGAAGCCACCGAAGACCATTCTCTCTACTCTCTTAGCCCAACTTTCATTTTGAACTAAGAGAGTAGGGGGGAGTTATGATGCATCCTATTTTCAACACACTTGGATCGAGGCCATTTACGAGCAAGGTCGTTGGACGACTGAGAGGATCACAACTAAGAGAGATTGGGCTAGCCTACAAGATCGAGCCCAACAGGAAAACTCATACATATAAGCATCTCGGGGAGGAGTGAATGTTAGAGAGGAACGTATTTAAGGGAGGAGCGCAACCGAGAAAGGAACGCAACTCGAGTGGCTTCCTACCTAAAAGACGCGGGAGATCTGAAGATAACAAGGTTTTACCAAGTCCAAGCCCCCAAACCTCGCCCAGATTAGTTTTAGCACGTTGGAGAAATATTCTCCACGTTTCTGTTAATTTGAATAAACCATGTCTGATCTAACGAAGTGGGAGAGAAAATATCTCTTCTCCGACTTTCTCTCAACAATTCCTCACCCCCTAAAAGTAGGAAGAGTCCCACTTCCCTAGAAAATAGGAAATCCTAACAAAGTGTAAAACCCTAACTAGAGACCTCCTTAAATAGGAGATAAGAGTTGTACTCTCATCATTAATTACATTACGATAATACAAAAAATATTCTCTCCTCTCTCTCTCTCTCTCTCAATATTCTGTGTTTTCTCTCTCTTTAATCTATCTAAGAAATCTGCTCATCCTTGGAGGTTCACCTCGGGGACGACATCTTTAATTTCTCGAGTTATTTAGTTAATTATTCTGCTTATAATTAATATTTTTATTTCATTACGTGCATATTAGTCTCTATTATTAATCTCTATTTTCGTAGACTACTTTCTTCGTTAACCATTGTTTTGCAGGTTTATTTCTCTCTAATATTTATAGTTCAGAATTCTCGTACAAATAGGGAGGTGTGAATTTTGAGATGCATCACTAACCTATATAATTTTTTCCGTAGGATCATTCTTCGTCGATGTAAGTTCCATTCTAATCAAGTGTTTTTTTGGATTCTAATAGAAAATTTATTTTCTTACCTCTATTCATATTCATATATAAATTTTTTTTTTTTCATACATGATCATTCTTTTTGAAGGTAAGTTTTTTTCATATCCATATTTGAATTTATATTTTCCATGCACGACCATTTTTCTTTAAGGTAAATTTGTATAGATATTATAGTTACCCATTCAAATTCAAATCATTTAATTTATCCAAATATATCTTTGTGCTGGTAACTCTTATGATTTTTTCTCTCATACGGTAAGTTTTATTCTAATCAAGCTCTAATAGTTTTATTCTCTCATTTAATAGTTTTATTCTTAGCTCTTTTCATCATATCCATATATGAATATTCTTTTTCAGGATCATTCTTCTTGAAGTTAATTTTTTTTTTTTTTTTTCATATCCATATATGAACTTGAAGGTAAGTTTTTTTCATATCCATATATGAATTTTCTTTCTCAGGATCATTTTTCTTTAAGGTAAGTTTGTATGGATATTGTAGTTATCAATTCAAATTTTAGATAAGTTTGTTACAAAAGTTTTATTCTAATCAATTGTTTTTCAATTCTAATAGAAAAATTATTTTCTTACCTCTTATCCATATATGAATTTTCTTTTTCAGGATCATTTTTCTTCAAGGTAATTTTTTTCATATCCATATATGAACTTGAACTTGAAGCTAAGTTTTTTCTCATATCCATATATGAATTTTCTTTCTCATGCAGGATCATTTTTCTTTTAAGGTAAGTTTGTATGGATATTGTAGTTACCAATTCAAATTAGGGGTTGTCTATTGTGAGGTTGGCTTTGTACTGACCTTATGTTAGGTAGGTTTGTACTCCTTTGTACTAATTTTATTTATTTAAAATTATATATTCTTAAACTACAAATCACGTTGAAACTCCTACTTTTTCTCTAACTATTAAATTACTCCTACTTTTTCTCTAACTATCAAATTGCTTAATTTATTTTAAAAATAAATATTTTTAAATCAAAAATTATGTTGAAACTCCTACTTTTCCTTTTACTACCAAGTTTAATTTAATATATTTATTTTTCAATGAATAATCATTATAATTCACCTACTTTATCTACTACAACTTATAAAAAAAATATATCCTAAAATCAATAATCATTTTTCTCAATGTTTAAGCTCCTACTTTTTCTCCAACTAAGAAAATATTTTTTATTTTAAAATTCTATATATTTTAATATTAAAAATTAATTAAATTTGCGTATGCAAATCATGTTGTTTGTGAATTTATTATCATGTAATTAAATACTAAATTTCTAATGAATCGTATTTTTTTATAAATTTAAAATACAATTTTGTAGCTTTAGTAATTAAACAAATATAGATAATTATTAAGTTTAGTATAGAGTTAAATAAGATTGACTGGATTAAATTTATGAAATTAATCTTTATTTTTATTAATACAATCAATTTATTTACCAAAAAAAAATTAAATTTTTATTAGATTTTACCATCGAATAAGTGTACATCGTATATGATAATTTATTTTAATTTTAAACTGATCAATATACATATAATCTTTTAATTGTCTCGATGAAAAAATACAGGATCATGTAAATTTAAAAAGTGAATCATATTAATTAATTCATTGTTATTATTTGAGAGATATAATGTTTCTAAATTAAATATTGTTTTGTTTTTAATCACAAGACAACCTTCGGTTCTGGCTGGCGAGACCTCAAGTTTTCGTTACACCTTTTTTGGGCTTTACAAGCCTAGGTAGGTTTGAAATTTGAAAAGAACCTTGAGTTATATAAATATTTAAAATATCTAATTGTGCAAGTGTACACTAAAATGTACGTGCAACATTATAAGTATCGAATCAACAAGGAAGAAAAATCAAGTACCACTTCGTATTGCTCTCTAATCGATAGACCAGATAATAATTTAGTAAGACATTATACTATTAAGCACGAAAACAAAACTAAAGAGATAAATAATTAAATACGAAACAAGAGAAAAATAATTTTGACTTCAATAAATAAGGATGACTTGGGGATGACTAATGTACAATACTCGAGTGATGATGTTTGATCAGATGTCAAGGTTCAATCACTCAAATTTTGTATATTAGGGGGTTAGGTTCGAGCGCTGAAAAAAGATAGTATGGTGATAATTTAAACAGTGAGTCATATTAGTTATATACGTCACTATTATTATTTGAACGACATAATATTTCTAGTTCAAATATAGTTTAATAAATAAATGATGTAGTTTTAATAACGCAAAATAATATAAATAACATTATATATATATATATATATATATATATATATATATATATATATATATATATATATATGAAATAAATGGCATTATATAACGATTAGAAAACTACGAAATATACGTGCATTTTAATAATAATAATATGAAACTCTTTTAAAATTATTAATACACTACCCAAAAATCATGTATATATAGTATAATAGAGCAAAACAGTATTGTACACTTTATCATTTTTAGCTGAACAAGAAATTATCAATTTGAATATCATTCATTTAAGTTCTTACCATTCCAAAAGAAAAATATATATGAAATATTCAATGCATATGATTTTCCAATAATAATTTGTGGAACACTAGTTTATTTAATGAAAAACAAGTCAAAATAAAAAGGGTATTTAAGATATAGAAAAAAAATTATTATCCATGTTAGAATAATTTTAAGGTTTTTAAATATATATATATATATATATATATATATATATATATATATATATACCATCCACAATTATATTGATGCTTTGTATGTTAAATAATCCGAATGAACAATATTTGATAAACGCATTTAAAGCATTCGAATTCATTAAATTTTCTCTCTAAGAGTTCAATTTCAGTCAAATTCCGTTAATGTGAAACGCAAACGTAATAATTTGAAACTGACAAATTCCAAAAGAACACTCAAATTACATATATTTCTCTTGATAGTGTGCAAACCAATGGACAGAAAGCAGAAAACAACCGAAAGATGTCAAGAATTACAGGAAAAAAGTACTCACAAACCAAAGGTATATTGCGGGTTGAAAGCAAATCTTCGAGCGGGCATTGATCGTGTGGGCAGAATATCGAATTTCACTTTCAAATCCAACAAGATCAAATACAAATTGAGAAACAAAACAAATTGATTGAGTGGACTTATGCTATCCATTATCAGAGTAATAACCCCTATTCACACTTCAAAGGCCTTAGAAATAATTGTTTTCGGCCAAGATACACCATCACGATAAAATTGATTCACAATAAAACCGAACAAATTTAGAGGAAATTAGGCTAAATAACTGGACTGCACCTTATTTGGCATTTCTGATCCTATCAAAGCATAAGTCTAACTACATAATTCACAAAAAAAAAAACAAAAACAAAAACAAAATTCACAAAAATTAGAGAAAGGAGACTTGTAAAGCAAAATACGGAAGGAAAAAGACATGGATATCATTATTGTCGGAATTAATGCAGCCCGTCGAGCAAGAATTGCAACAGTTGAAGTTGTCCAACTTCAGTTAGGCGAAAGAATGGGGTTGTGGTGGAGAGTGGTCTCAATGCCTCCCGCCAAGGATTTCTCTACCGCTGATAGGCTGGTGCAACAAAGGAAGAGCAGGCCGATGAAGAAGAGGAATGCTGGAAATACTCGAGCACTTCAGTAGAAAAGGAGGAAGTCGTTTTCTTTGGAAGTTGGGTTTGCGAAGGGAAAAAGAAAACTGATAAAGTGAGAAAAATAAAGAAGAAATTTAAGAGTGAGAAAAAATTAGATAAACAAGATTTGAGAGAAAAAAAATTAATTAAAAATTAAAAAAAAAGAATGAACGTGTTCTAAAAAGATGGGATTTAAGTGAGAATAAATTTAGATGAACAAGATTTGAGAGAGAAAAAATTGATCTAAGAGAGAGAAAAAAACGAACGTGATTTAAGAGAGAAAAAATTTAGATGAACAAGATTTGAGAGAGAGAAAATTGATTTAAGAGAGAGAAAAAAATTAATTAAAAAAATAATAATAATAAACGAACATGTTCTAAAAAGACAAATTTAAGAGAGAAAAAATTTAGATGAACAAGATTTGAGAGAGAGAAAAAAATTAATTAAAAATAAAAAAAATAAACGAACGGGTTGTAAAAAGACGGAATTTAAGAGAGAAAAAATTTAGATGAATATGATTTCAAAAGTATACAATTGAAATGATTAAAATATAATTATATATTTTAAATGAAATAAGATACACAAAATTATCAAATGTTGTATAAATAATTTAATATCTGTTTTCATACAAAAATTATTATATGAAAATATATAAATAATAAAATAAAAATTGATTATTAATTATTTTAGTATATTATGCACATAAGGTGGGTGTGAAAAAAATATTTTATTATTATTTTAAAATAAAACTATTAATTATTATTCTATTTTAACTTTATTTATCTACTTTTTAAACATATATGTGTATGTGTAGTGTATTTGAAAAACGAAATAAAAAATATTTAAAAAATACAAAGAATAATAAAAAATATTTAAAATGGATGTCGTATTATAGCTTACATTTACTCAAATTAAACAAAATAAATTTTTATGTTAAAAAACTTACTAAATTTATTAAAAATGTCCATTAAAAATATATGTAATTTTTTTAAAATAAAATATTAAAGAGAAGTTGAGTGATTGCATATATATATATATATATATATATATATATATATATATATATATATATATATATATATATATAATTTAAAATTGCACAATATTTAAAATTTATTAAAAAAATATTATAGTACAATCTAGTACAGACCGACCTCATGTAAGGTCAGTACAGATTGAACTTTTGTTAGACATTCCCAAATAATCTAAATATATCTTTGTACTTTTAGATAAGTTTATTACAAAAATTATTCAAATTTAAAATTTTGGTGTACATCACACCATTACTGTACTTTTTGATAATTTCATACTTCTCCTCCTATCCATGTAAATTGTAATTATGTTAAAATTATTAATTTAATTTTTAATATTTGGTATTTTTTATGTTTTAAAATTTATATTTCTATAATATATTTTTATTCATTATTTTGCTCTTTTTTTTTATTTTTATATTTATTAGTTAATCTTTTTTCTCTTTTATTAGTTGAATTTTTTTTGATTAAATCTTTTATTAGTTGATTGTAGTACACTATAGAAAAGTTTTATTATAAATAGATTTAATTTTGGCAACTCAAATAATAATATGATATATTTATATTTCTTTTCATATATAAATTTATTTGTAAAAGTCTTTCAAAATTTGTAACATGTCTTATTTTTATTTATATATATGTAGCAATGTACTGCACAATTTTAGAATTTTGTTTTTATTTATTTTAATAAATATACTCTTGATTTTAAATATAAGTTTTATTTTTCATTATTTTATATAATTTATAATAATTTTAGTTTTGCTCTCTAATTTTAGCATAGTATTTCTCTTATAAATTAATATTTATGCATGCTATTTAGATATTTTAAATAAAATTTTTATTTAATAGCTATTATCTTAATAATATATTTAAATTGATTTTTTATTATATTTTTATAAAAATTTGACCCACGGGTTTGTAACTAGTTAATATAATAATGAAAGAATATTTTTTAATTGATATAAAATTTAGAGTAAATAATCAATTAAATAGTAAATACAATACGCTTATCTATATAATTAATTTTGAATTTGAATTAGAATTTCGAGCTGATAACAATGCTCAAAGACGAACTTAGGGAGTCTTTACTTCACTTTTTGTTATCCATTGGAGAAGGGTTATTTTTTTGTGAAATCTTGGCTATTTAGTCTAGTGCACTCTTTACTTTGGTGGTTGCAAATTTTGGCTAAATAACCAATTCATTTTTTGCTTTACTTTACTAGTTAAGAAACCATTAGATTGTCATGCAAATTACCCAGTTACCCTTTCTTGGATTTGCGTGCCCAACGGTCAGTTTGCCCAGATCAATTCCTGGTTATTACTTAATTCACCTCCTCTTTCTTCATAATATTGCTCTCATGTGGAAAAGGGTTGGCAATTAGGGTTCTGGACAAGAAGCAAGGTATGGCAGCTACATTTCTCTATGTAGATTATTGATTTACACACAATACAGAAGTTAGTTCTTCCAATTTAATTGATCTGCTTGGTGAATATTAAGTTACTTTTATAACAGAGTGTATAAATTCTTCGATAGAGCTTGAGTACGGGTGGGTTGTCTTCATTTTTACTCCGATTATTCATATGGTGTAACATCAGTTGGTGGCTTTGTTCCTGAAAACCCAAAAATTTTTAGTGTTTGTTGAATGTATGGACTATCACTCTTGACTTGATTTCGAAGGTTGTTTTTTTCTAATTGTGAAACTTTGGAACTTTGTTGCAATGTTTTTTTATTTAGATGCAGAGATTCATTGTCCCGTGTGAATGTGGGTACGGAGCCAAAATATTTCTAAAAGCTGGAGAAAAAGCACAGAATCCGGGCAGGTTCTATTATCGGTGTCCTATGAAGAATGGGACATGCTCCTTCGTATGGGCTGATGAGTTGCTGAGCCACAAACATTCAAGGCTACACCATGTAATTGTACCACTGCCCCAATTTATGCCAGGCAGTGAACGAGCTGATATTCATAGGCGCGTTAGTGGTTTTCATAGTCCATCCGGGGGGGGGTTTGTCGGAGCAAGCGTCGTCAAGTGATCACGTTGTTTCTGGGACCCAGATGCCGTTCTCTGCTCCATCCCCAACCCCAATTAACCTCATTTGCTGCTGTTATGGGCTGTTTTGTACCATATTCTGTATCGTTTTGGTTTTTGTCACCGTATTACTCTCTATGAAGTAAAGTTCTATGTATGTTTTTCGGATATGTGTAGACTTATTTATATTTATCCAATTTGGAAAACATGAAGGATCCTAGTTCTGGTGTAGTATGTTTTTTTTGGGTGTAACTTAATGATGTTGAAAGCTGTAAGTTGTAGCAGCAGCATTTTATGTATGATATGTTGTTTTTGGAGGAAAGTTTATTGGTTACGTTGTGCTGTTGTTTGATAATTGTGATTGAAATTTAATTCAACAACAAAACGACGATATATTAAACACGAGGATCAAACAGATACAATATTCGTAATAGGCAAAAGCCACCGTAGTTGTAGGTAAACATATGCAACTACGTGGCTTTTCTTTAGGTAAAACATGGACAATACGACAAAATCCGAATCAACAAGTGATTAGAATGACAAGAAACGTTTGGCGCGGACGTTCTCTCCGCTTGACTCAGCTGGGGCACCGATGTTGCCGCTCTCCGGTGATATGATAGTAACTTCCTTTGCCTGCACCAAGGTCTTTCCTCTTCCTTTCGTAGTGCTCATCATGTCCGCCGGGACGTACTGTTGCTCAATTTGTTTGGCTTTCTTCTTCCTATTTTGCTCCCTTTCCCAAGTACGCTTCTCCTCGTCAACTAACAAACATGGAAGTAAATCAACAACCACCCAAAAAAAATTTAAAATACATTACAGACACTTGAAATTGAAAGAAAGTGAGCCAAAGTTAACAAGAAGTTACTGTAGCTAGCAATAATCTCATCAATCGTAGGGATTGGTTTCCCGTCAAGTCCGATATTGTGGAAAGCACGGGGGGGCTTTTTGGGACGCGTTGCCTTTGCATTTGTTGAGCGCGCCTCATCGGGTCCGAATATGGCGTTAAGCTCTGGCCACGTACGTTCCATGGAGACCTTCTGATATGCACTAGCTAACTCAAAGCTCTTTTTGCAAACAATAAAGAAAATGTTAGCATGGCAATGACATTGTAATTTAAATAACTAACATTCAACGATTGGTAATCTTAAAGACGATATTCAGACCTCACAAAGTTCAATCCAGGTCCAAACCGTTGCCTTAACGGAGTACGTTGCAGGGTCATACAACACCGCTTCATGCTCCATTATCCCCTTCCAAGTGTTGTAGCGTAGGTGGGCCAGCTTAAAGCGGAGATGGATGTCTGCAAGGTCAAGCGAAATGTTGGTGTAAATCTGCATATGCTCTAGCAGATTGAGAAATATGGCATCGTCAGTGAAACGGATCCTCCTCCCGGCTCTCATGGCCTCGAGCTCAAGCCCCTCAAGGAAATTTTCATCAAGACTCTCGGACCACTTCTCCCGACTAAAGAAGGTACCGTTTGCAGTTAAGAAGCTCGCCATTGGTACACCTTACCAACAGAAAGAACTGAAGAGTATTCCTTTGTAATATTAATAGAAAAAAAGACCAATGCAATGTTTGTCTGCCTTCTAGGCCTTTTTATACAACAGATTTATATGTGTAAAGATATAAATTTCCAAAACCACCTCTGCCTGCAAATGAGCTGAGATACGACACTGTCAAGTGGCTTACTTTTATTAGATTGATTGTACCTCCTATACGAATTTTAAAGATTTTATTTGAAGTAAATCTATGGATCTGATGTAATCTTATACGCATATTGAATGGAGAAGTGGTTGGCAGATTCGGATAGACTAACTACTGATCTTGTAGAGCAATAACTTCGATTGTGCTCTCATGAATGACAAAAACTACTTGATAGCGTCCATAATAAATTGAATGGACATTCTCTTTTCAGTTTGCACCAATCACAGCTGTGTACTTAAGTATTTTGGCAGAGTACAAGTATCTGTACAAAGGATTAATGTTATTATGTACGAGGTAGCTTGCGAATGATTAATGGAGCCCTTTTCTTTGGGTGAATGGAGCTTGTCTTAAATACATTCCCAATCAAAATTTTCTCTTTAAGCTTTTGGAGAGAGCTATTACATTGGGAATCGTTGGCAAAAAAACCAAGCAATTAATACATGGATTTATAGAAATCTTTAGCTCTCACGTTAGCCAATAAAAGCAGACTGTTGATCCTGCAGTTGTATAATTGAATTGCAGCTCCTAAAAAGAATCAATCACGCAAACACAACTTCAAGTAGCGTATTTACCAACCCGGCTCTTAATTCATGCCAACCACCACCTCTATCATCTCTCATACCAGAAGCATAACATCCCCTGATCTGCAGAATTTGATATTGCACTTTGGAACCAGGGTCTTTCACAACGCCAACAATGCCTCGACGTACCAAGTATTGGCGGCCTGAGACACCCCTTAGTAAAGAGTAGGGATGGCAACGAGCCGAGCCGGCTCGCGAGCTACACGAGCCGAGCCGAGCCGAGCCCGAACTCGAACCCTTTATTTCTTGGCTCGTGGCTCGCGAGCCCATATATTTAATTAAAAAAATAATATTTTTAATTTTTATGTATATAAATATTTTATTAATATATAATATTATATATATATTCATTAAATTTAATACAAAATGAATAAAAAATAATATATTTATTATATATATTCATTTAATATATATTATTATATATAAAAATATATTAAATTATTAAAAAAACTAATTTTTTTATTAAAAATAATATTAAAGGCCCGAGCCTCGAGCCGAGCCGAGCCGGGTTCGAGCCTTGGTCGAGCTGAGCCCGAGCCCTGAAAAAAGGCCAAGGCTCTGCTCGGCTCGGCTCGTTGCCATCCCTAGTAAAGAGCATAGGCGGAACCTGCACGTTAGACACATTAGTCGCGCTCGTTGGGAGCGGCATCTGTATCAGCCTAACCCTCTGGATTACACACCTGCTACACGGTTGTTTGTGAAGCATCTCTATGACTACGCTAAGGAGCATGATTTAGATTCTAGTGAGAAGCTCCTGGCAGCACTTAGTCATGTTCAAAACTCGCTTAATGGTGTATTGAATATTGAGATAACCGATACACACGTAGCGAGCAAGTTCGATGATCTTAAACAAGAGTTCTTCAATTTTCGTGAGTTCTTGGAATTTCCTGGTGTGCGATTGGCTGACAACAAGAGAAAGGCAATCGCAGATCCGGCATATTTCAAGGATTTAAGGGAATTAACAGATGAGGTTAGAGATTAGTTGTTTGTTTTGAATTTCTTACACATTGTATTTCATAATCTTTGATTTCACAATGGTGTATCGGTTATTGCAGGAGTGTTGGCTCTTCAGGAGGTTCTATCTTGTCGGATATGATTTCTACAAGGAAATGAGGTTTATTATCATGCAAAAGAAAGCAGGTAGTGGAGGACCGGAGATAGGTGCCTATGGTCACGACAACATATATGATCGTAACTCCGACGTCGGAGAGGAGACCATGGACGTGTGGGACTATGACCCGGACTCCATTTGATATATCACGGTAAGTCCTGGATAAATTTAGGGGATTGTTTGTGTGCTGTTTTTGCGTTTTTTATGCCCCATGATTTGAATTATTTTGCTTATGCTCTGCATATTTTGATGCTAAAAACTGCGTTTTGCTCATGGCCCTTACATGCTGTATTAATTTATTATTGGTACTATCAGTATTCATTGCAAAAAAATGTGGCAGTCCCATCCTTGTATTAAGATTTGCCTGATGCTTTGGGTTGTGGTAGCTTACTCTGCTTTCATTTTAATGGTCCTATTCTTCATACCTCTGTTAACTTTATAATATTGACAATAATAAAAATGATAGTACGTATTAAAACTTGAAAGTATGATGTTGCAGACTTCAATGCATAGTCAAAATATACATGATGAAGCTTGGAAATTCTGCAATTCTTGTAATCTTTAACAATTCTGCAACCAAAGCTGCTCAGAATCATCACCTTCGAAATTCATGATGAATCATCGCAGAAAATGTCTGTAAATAGTTCAAGCGCCATACTCCAATCACATAACTTGAACCTTGCAATTATCAGCATCATCCATCATGCAAACCCCCAAGTATATATATCCTTCAAAGCTTCATTTCAAAACATTGCTAATAGTTCAAGTTGAACTTACCAGATCACATACAAGAAAATACAATAGTAACAGTAGCTGTTGGGACACGTTCATAGCTATTTGTCTTAGGAATTCATAAGGGTGGCAAAAAGACATAACAAAAGTCTATTGGTTATCCTTTATATCAGTTTCCACTATAACCAAAATGAATGCCAACAACACCAGTTACGATTTGACAAAAAATACAAACTACCTGGACCTACCAAGCGGCCTTCTCTAAAGCGAGGTATATAAGATCACATTTTGCGTCCTCCGAAAGCTCGAAAAAAATATCGAGCTGATCTTGGTGTTTTCCGAGCTCACTGGTGGCACGAACTTTCTCCAGCCTTGTAAGTGTGATTGGCAGTTCGTTGACTGTATCGAACAACCTCCTTCGGTACGCAGCGGCCTGGACATCAACACGGTTGTCAACATCACGTTCCAAGGCGTTGGCAACCTTGTTCAGCGCATCCGTAGCTCTACCCCACATGGCCTCAAATGTTCCGACTATTTCGCTTACCTCTTCAGACCGCTTTCATTTCCCATTAGATGTATTCCTTTTTGTCGATGATCTTGGGGACGAAGATTGTGCCTGGGTTGGGTTCTCAGATTGGCACGGATTAGGACTGCTCGTATTAGTCTCTTCAATTACCTCAACACCGTTTCCAGCGCCGTCATCAGCCGGTATGCTATTAAAATCAAAAGCGCCATTACCCGTAGCACCATCCTTCCCATAAATTTCCACCCATTCCTCGTAGTAAGGAAACGACTTCTCACGAACACTCGCGAGATCAGGATAGTGCTGTGACAACACATGAACTAACCATCAGTTGATGAATTTGCAAAAATAATTTATGGTAACCTATATGCAATGGATTTTTGAATAATGAATTGACTAAATTAAATTTGAATCTTGTTATAGCATGCATACCATAATCAGACTATCCCAGTCTTTCGGTAATGCAAAAACGGTCTTAGTTGTCGCATTCCAACCCATTCCAGTCTTGCCTATGGCTTCACGGACTTCCCGGTATGTCTTTTTCCAAGTTCCATACTTGGATTGAATATGTGGATCACCTCTCAAGTCAGTTGCAGGGATGTACATCTTCATCCGAGCCTCCAGCTGCTGCACGAAACCAGACCTGAAGCCGTTTGGTGTTTTCCAACCCCCTGCTATAATGTCCTTGAATGAATTGAGTAGTGCGCGCTCTTCAACGGCTGTCCATGATCGCCTAGATGCATTCTTCTTGGTAGCGCTACACTCACCCCTGAAATTTAAACTTCCAGCTAGCGATGGTTGTGAATGTTGCATCTACATACAATAATCAAGAGAATAAAAGAGGGTTAAATGTTAGCAACAGTAGTCCACATTGAACAGGATTGCAGCAGGAGATTTGATATTATATGACCAACACCCCACATACGTAAAAAATAACGTTTTAGAATGACAAGCATTGCAAATTCTGATTAAAAATCGTCTTATTGAACCCGCAAATTCATCATAACACGACATTACACATAACAAAACAACTACACGAACAATTTAACTTTTACGGAGAAAAAAAAGCAATGTAGCGATCAGGGACAACAGCCCTGTATCTGATAAGAAATCCATATAGAATCTCTTAAAAAAACAATTCCATTTAAGACCCACGCATATCAAACCCCTATTTCTGAAATTTGACCACATATCTTGCGCGAGAGTGTCACGAAAATTTGTCCAAGCTTGTGTTGGCTCTACGTGGTGTATATATTCAGTCTGTTGTTCATCCTCTTCATCATCGGAAGAGTCATCTTCTAATTCGAGCTCGATGGGATCAACTTCCATTTCTTGTCGAATAAAATTATGGATTAGAGCACACGCCATTATTATTTCATTTTGAACAACAATACTATAAAATGATGCACTCCGGAGTATGGCCCAGCGTTTTTTGAAAATCCCCCATGCACGTTCAATGGTTGTTCGGGCCGACGAATGTCTTTTGTTAAATAGTTCCTTGTTGTTAACGGGAGTTCGGTTGCCCCATTCTTGTAGGTGATAACGGACAGCTCTGTAAGGTGTAAGGAATCCAGGCCCGTTCGTATAACCAGCATCACATAAGTAATATTGTCCTATTGGATAGTGAAGCAATATTTCATAAATCAATGATACAAGCTTGTAAATTAGGGAATCGAATAGAAAAGAAGTCTGTATTTATACTATATGCTACAATAAAAAACTTTGATGTGAAATTTCCTAACCTTCTGGAACACGCAATCCATTTGGCCTGTTTATTGCATCTCGCAATACACGTCCATCAGCGGCGGATCCCTCCCATCCAGTTAACACATAGGTGAAATTGCATTTGCGGTTGCAAACCCCGAGCACACTAACCTGACACTTGCCCTTACGCGATCTATACCGCCCTTTATCGGCATCGGGGACGGTAACATCAATCAATGTCCCGTCAAGTGCACCAAGACAGCCCTACATGACAGTTTCCAAAGGAATATGAGGGCACGTGAAAGAGGCAAATGCGCACCTAAAAATTCATTACTCGAAGATATGAAATACGAAACATAAATTACCTCAAACCATTTCCATGTATGGTCGTTGCTTCCTGGTTCAATTGGGGTTGTCTTAGCAATAAATAGCTCATGAAGTTTCAACACGGTCTTCAGCACAATATGAAAATATTTCGAGACAGTTCGGCCGGAGCGATTAAAATCAAATTCTGCAACTGAGTTCTTCTTATGGTGTGACAGAACTCCAAGAAAGATGCAGACTTGCTCGACAACGGTTACTTCGCGACTGTCAGTTAAACCCCCCAACTCGCGTAAAACAATACAAAGCCGACCTAATGCATTTCGACCCATACGAAGCAAATTGATACACTTTCTTTCGGATGTCACTGTCAACCGGTGCAGATATTCAACGCGAGCAGGCATACGCTCTTTCAAACTATACGATGAACCGGAACCATCGTCTATTCGGCGCCGTTTATTTTTAACAATTGATAGAAGAAACATGGTATCCCTCAACATACCAAGCAAGACAAATTTAATGAGTTCGATTATGAGCAAAGCTTTCTTAGAGTCCATCGTACTAACCAATACTGTTTGCCATACACAAACGAAGCCGGGTCAAGTGTCATTGCCAACAAATGTTAACACAGAATTAACAAATCAATGCATCAAAGTAGTGCCATCACAGTCATGTTAATCACAATCGATCAAACATGGATTCTCATCAAATGTTAAATATATCTCACAAAATATCAATAATAGAGCATTTATATCGTCAGTTGATTAAACAACCCAAACAATCACAGATTGCATAAACGGATAGCAACATAAAGTACCTACACATATATAGACAAAGAAATACATCACCTTTGCAATTCTTGAAGATTTACACAGCCAACAACGCAAGCAAAGGAACAACGCCTCGACCCGTTGCAATCTGTTAAATATTAAAATGAAATTACGTGTCCACAATTACAGTCGGTATAGGTTTCGCACAGCGCTGTTGCATATAAATCTAGAAGAAAAGAAAAAAAATACAATCACAGATCATTGTATTTACCTTCGCAGAAAAAATACAGCGCATACACACCGCTTACCCACTTCTCTAATTTTCTGCCTAGGGTTAGAAACCCAATCTTGTATGAATACAGGGGAATTGTAGCGGGAAAGTGTGGAAAAAATGGTGGGAAATTTTTTCTTGGGAAGGATTCTGACATACAATGAAAATTGGGCAAAAAGAAGAGGGACATGTTTGTCATTTCGGCCAAACCTTCCGTACGAGACAAAATAGTAACGCCATTTTTGGCTGGCTATATGCACCATCCTTTTCTGCCAGTTTCTCGGGGCTCCGAGAATTGGGTGGTTTGCCAGTCTTGCAAAGTAAAGAATGGAAATCAAGGGTCTATTTAGCCAAAATGCCATTTTCTTCAAAAGTAAAGACTCCCTTAGAGCCTAACAACCAAGTCTAGCTGGACTAAAATCATATTCAACCAAGATGGGCCTTTTGGCCCAATATTAATCATATAGCTGAAAATCATGAACTTTGGACCTCATATTTAATAATAACCCTAAAGAAAAAAAAATGTTATTCAAAACTTGAATAACATTTTAATACATATACCCACCCTCAGTTGAAATTTGAACCCAAGTTATTGTCTTGGAGAATAAACCTATTAATCAACTTCAACTAATCTCTATTGACAAACTTGAAATTGAATATCATGAATGGTGGCTACTTTGAGATAAGTTGATGACTTAAACATCTACGCGCATGTAAACAGATAGATTTTGGGGTTGAGTCTAATCGGGATAGTTGGCAAACCAACAATCATTTTTTCTAAATAAAAATGGTGGCTACTTTATTTGTGCTTATCTCAACTGTCAAATTGGTCTAGCAGCCGAGAAAGAGTTGAAAATTTCTGGAAATGTGGAAAGAGGAAAAAACAATTGCCGTGTAAAATAGGATTCCTTCTGTAACCAGTTACCATCTGATCACCAAGAAAGCATATATAGCTGTATGATATATAGTTGATAAGAACTGGAGAATCTTGACGGTCTTAAAAGGGCAAAGAATTGAATTTCAATATCATTCTTCATTTCGTATCGATTTTTTTCTTTTCAACAGCCGTGTGGACCGCTCACGAAGATTGAAGACTTTTTCTTGCATTTATGGGTTGTGGAATGAGGGAGTCGGAACTGCTACTTTAATTTTGTATTTTATCTTCAATTTTACTAATTAAATATAAATACTGTGTTTATAGTTAGGCAGTTAACAGTCGACCAATATACATTACGCGTGTGCATGAATAAAATAACATATAAAAACATTAAAATATACAGTTGAAACAAGAAATCTGATGATATAAAATGGGGTCTTTGGCGTCAGAGTGATTTCTTAAACAAAAGTTTCTCAGAATAAGTATGCAACTTTCAACTTTCAAGGGAGCAGAAATTATAAAAGAGGTTTTGCACATTAGTTACTGATTTTATCTAATTTCAACCCATAATAAAAAAAATTGTTAGCACGAATAATAAATATATGGGATTTTTATTTCATAATAAATGAAATATAGAAAAATATATATTAACATGAATAATACTGAATATTAAAATATGAGTTTTTTACTCGTTCACCTCCTGTGATATACCTAATTAACACTCCAAACCCTGTGATTTGAAATGTCCCAAAACGAACTATGTAGTTGTATCAAATTAGCACTAAATTAACATTCAAAACTCTACGAATCATGATAACGACCACGGTTGTAGGGTTTTGAGTACTAATTTAATATAATTACATTCACAGAGTTCGTTTTAAAATATTTCAAATTATAGAGTTTGAAATACCAATTAAATATATTATAGGATTTTTTGGTACAATAGCCTAATTAAAATATATGAAACTTGATTTGTTGGTTTTAATCGGTCTTGTAATGATTTAGCCGAAGAGGGAAAGGGATGAAGGGATCAAGAAAAGAAAGGACAGAAGACAAAAGTACAATAATGTAAGATCATTTGTTATTACATGGCCAGATATTCTTGTATTTCACGTAACGTAACATTGAAGTTTGATGTTCTGTTTCTAATTTGGGACATTAACATTTCATGTAAATAGATATCCAATCCTAATTATTAACAATAATTATCTAATCCTAGTACTATTTTTGTAGGCTTATATGCTTCGTGCATTTTTTTGCTTCACTCCCGCCCAAAAATAATTAGTCCATTGGTGCTGTTAATTAATTGGCTTAGTTGTAGTTCATCTTTGTTATCTAATTATGTGGTTTTTTTTTCATAGAATGGAATTAAATACAAGTTATTATATTATTCATTATAAATTACTAAAATAAAAGGAAAATTAATAAAATACTATCGATGCTGTCTTTGGGCAGCTCACGATGTGGGATCTGGGCTCTATTTGTTAGGACAGCGCGTACCTTCACGTTAACTCCGCATTCGTATGATATTTCGATGTGGTGGGATGAATTTGTTTCCCAACAGTACAACAGAATGACACACATTTGATTGATCTTTTTAAGTCGGGAATTATTCCTTATATTTCCCAATTAAAACTAGTTGTCTTTAATGTTAAATTTGATAGAATTGGAGAGCATACAAAATTCTTATATTGCAATATTAAAATTGAGGGGGGAACTATATATAATCAGCGAAAATTTCTATTTGGACAAGGATGTTAATGTTATGTTATCAATTTGAATATGTTAGCTGGTTCCCGACAATAATAGGCGGTTTCTTGTCAAAATTTGTCAATGAATTGACACATTTGAAAGTAAATAAATTTATTTTATCGTTAAGAAAAAATATGTCCGAAAAGAATGTAAAATATTAAAACTTAAAAGTTGGTACAAATTAGTCAAATTATTATATTTGTATTCCCTCAGTAAATTTAATAATTACATTACACATCCAAAAAAGTCAATTTCTTAGGTTATTAAATTTATGAGGAGGTATAATCTCTCAAAAAAAAAAAAAAAATTATGAGGAGGTATAAATATAATTATTAAATTTATGAGGACGTGTTTTGATAAGGGGGAAAGTGGCATACATGACTAAGCGCCAGTTGTCACTCCCACGTGGCAGTTTGTGCCACGTCAGTCCTCTGAACCCAACCCAGGTCTGTGGTTCCCCGACCCAGCACTTGGGTCTAGCGGCTCAACGCTAAGCAATGGGAGCCCTCGACCCGGGCCCCCCTTTTTTCGACCTAGAAAGGTGCGACCCAGCGTCCAACCGACCCAGGTGCTACCAGACAACCACATTTAATGCGCGTGCCACCCTCTGTAGGCCGCATTTAATGCGGGCACGCCAAGTACTATGCTAGGGTCTCTGTCAGGGGCAGGAAAACAGTGCTTTAGCCGTAAAAGCACTGTTCCGGCCACAAAGAGTCCCTCTCCTGCCAGACAAGATCCACACCACCCAGAGGGTGAACTTGCACGCACTAGGGCTCCCACTGCCCTATATAAACCTGTCTCCATGATCAGGGGAGGTAAGCTTTCTTACACGCACTGAACTCCTTACTTCCAACACACTTTCGTCCCTCAACTTACTGACTTGAGCGTCGGGGTGTCAAAACGGGTCCAACCCCCACGTTCTCCTGTTTTGGCCTTTGAGCTCACGTTTGTCCAATCTTTTCAGTCCAGGAAAGCATCAGAGTCCTCTCACTTTACAAATATCTTGGGTGATCGGGAGTCCTAATCGGGAGTCCATCACGCAGCCCAGATTTTGACACCATCATCTTGGCGCCGTCTGTGGGAAACTCTGAACAAAAAGCCTTACCCTCATCTACCAAACTTGTAGCACCCCAAGCGATGGGGCACCACACCCCCGCACTATGGCCCGACACGTGTACGAAATGGAAAGTCCGCACACGCACCAAGTCACAGCGAACGGGTGACTAACAAAAAACCAACCTAAGCTAGGCGGTACCTAAACCCTGTACAAGCGCAAATATGCAAGACCTGAATGCGGAAGCGATACAAAATATGAATTCTCAAAAACCTTAATCAGCAATCATAATTCATATATTTCAAAAAGTAACTCAACATCAGCTAAACGGGTTCAACTGTCCTAGAAACCTGTCCCGATCAAACATATAATCAAAACGGGTTCATCTAAACCGAACACCTGTCCTAACCTGTCCCGAAATTCATACATCCAAATCATGAGTACCAACCTGCATAATATATACATATCATATACATAGTTTCCTACCCAAATCAAAACAAGGTATTTAACAAATCAAACAGACCGACACAGACTCAACAGACCCGACTCAAGGCCGCCTAGCTCAAACTTGCAAGAACTGAAAAGTGGAAAAGAAGGGGGAGGGTCAGTCTCTAGAAGACTGAGCGAGCAGGAGCGATAAATATATATAAAAACATGCACATGCAAGTCATAAATCCCGAGCAAGGTTTTATTTAAAGTTAGTTCCCAAAAAGGGCAAAAGAATGACTAAGCAATGCTCAGACTTTACGACTATTCATATTAAATTCATTAAGTTCATAATTCATACATAAACATAAAGGCTCGGCGAGTGAGCGTGCATCATCTCCAACCAAACTCCGACCGTGTACGACAAATATCATTGATACATTAAATAGGTGATCATGCAATATATCATAATACACACAAATCATATATCATATCCTAAACATATTCGTTTGGGCAATCCGTGTCCCGGTCTTCCCGCACGGTGCCTATCAATCATAACATAATCATAATCATAAAATAAGTTCCAACCTTCTTCCTCCGGGTGGTGGACAGGTTAGCAAGACCCGACCACCTCATACATAGGCCAATGGGGTTTCATGACTCCCCCAAGGGCACTCAACTCCCATTCCCCGCTAAACCTCCTAGCGAGGGCCGGTATCACCGTAAACGTGGTGGGACTAGTACAAGGGATCACCGTCGGTAGGGCTGTAAATGGATATTCGAAAATCCGATATCCGTCCGCATCCGAATTCGTTTACAGAGGATATTATCCGAATCCGTCTCAAGAGGATATTATCCGTATTCGATTATAGACATCCGAATTATAAACGGATAAGGATATGGTAATAAGGCATCCGATCCGTTTAACATCCGATCCGTTTCATTATCCGTTAGATATATCCGTTATCCGATTTATCCGTAATCCGTATCCGATAAATAATGTATTATATTAAAATATATACACAAAACTGTGTGTATGTATGATAGATTATTAGTATTAAGTAAATTTTTTAGCGCATTTATTAAAGAAAAACCTTAGGTTTTATTAGTAACTATATGTTCACGTCAATATTCATATAGAGATAATATAATTAACATATATTATGTTATTAATAAAAGTATTATATCTCAAATTAATTATATGATAAAATTTATAATTTCACCACATTTATACATTCGCTAAAACATAAAAATGATCTATATAGATATACTTATTATTTCTCTATTCGTCTAAAATATATATATTCAAAGTTAAATAATTTATCTATAAATGAATAGTTGATAATCTAATTAAAAGTTCGAAGTTATATAAATAAATAATTTATGTCAAATTTTGAATAGTTGAAAATCCGATTAAAATCCGAATCCGTCCGAATCCGCCTTGTATCCATATAAAAAGGATATTATCCGAATTCGATTTAAAAGGATATTATCCGTATCCGTCCGAATCATAAACGGATAAGGATATGGTAATCATACATCCGATCCGTTTATTATCCGTTTACACCCCTAACCGTCGGCCCTTGCCTCCCCGGATAGCCACTTGCACTAAGTCCCTGGGCCCGTGCAATCATAACATACATACATAATCTCGCCAAAACATTTGCCTCATACATAGGATACATACTATAAGAAAACATACCTTACCGTGCAACTCGGCTTATGCTATATACGTACCTCTCCGTGTCATCCTAATCCGTAGCTAGCATGAAGACACACGGTTTGGAGCATAGCCTCGTTGCAAAACCATTTTAAGCTTATATATGCCCATACGTATAATTTCAGAAGGATTTACTCAATGACTCCACGTTGTAAAGATAACATATATATATACATAAGGTTTTAGGCCAAAACTTGTCACATAAGGGTTATAGGGTTTTATACATAACTAGAACGAAAACACCCTCACCTGGTACCAGGCAAAGCCAAACCCAAAGCAAATGGTCCAGCCCGGAACCTGCACGACCACAAGTCACCACCCCGGGTGCACCTGTACCAACTGATCACACAAAACACAGTACAAAACTCAGACTCAGACTCAGACAACCATATAAAGACGCACAGCACATGCTCAAGTACTTAAGAAATGCAATCACATAAGCCAAGTTCATAATCATACTAATTACTTGTAAAATAAAATAACGCATAGCTCAACATATTCACAAAGTAGATCAAGAGATGTTCTTATGCACAATCAATTCAAATAAACAAAATGGAAAGGCAATGCATGTCACATTATTTCATATAAATTCATATATCAAATGACTAATTCATATTCATACGAATAACTTATTTCTTACGTGCAAAAGTTTCTAATTTAATCATATAAGTTTCATACAATTCATATATTGCATAATAGGATTATTCTAAATTAAGTAATTAAACCTAAATTACAAAGTTTCAAATTAAATCACCCAAGACATACTAATTCAATTCTGACTAAATCATAAATTGCATAACAAATTCTTATATCATATAATAAATTCCAATTCAAGTCATATTTCACATTTTACACAAAATCCACATATTACAAGACCAATTGAATCGTATAATAGCATGTGACGAATTCATTTAAACCTATGGGGTTACCTCCCAAATTCCGACTAAGCCATTTAATCATTCAAAGTTCATACATTTCATACATTCATCATTCATTAGATATTTTCAAATACCATATAATGCATATTCATTAATTTATCGAGCATACAAGAGCGAAATACATTTTAAAACAATTAACAACTAATATAATTCGACATAACGAGGTTCAATTCACCATTCAAAGCATCAATACATATCACATTTCATTTGATACATGATTTTATATCCGTTGGCATACATATTGATCGACAAATACAATAATACACAATTTATTGCAATTAAAACAATTAATTCCAAATATTCAAATTATACAAAATAAATCACAATAAATCAACCGGGCATCCGATTGACGAACGGAAAGTGGCGTTGAACTCACCACAACGAGAGGAACTTGCTGTCCGAAGGGCGTCGGAACGCCGCCACCGGAACCAGCCGAACCGCCACGCACAGCCGCCGGACCACCACCTCCGGTGGTCGAAAAATTCCCCGGAAGGACAGAAACATGCGTCTCGGCCTGCTCGACAAAAGCCCTCAACCAATTCAGAAAATAGCAAACACGTCGGACTTCGTTGACGAAAAACCGAACCAAATTCCAAGGACGAAAACTGAAATTAAATACAAAACGAAAATGAAATCCGAACATACCGTTGGAAAGCCCGTAACGAGCCCTACAAAAACCCCAAGTCAATTCGCCGGAAAAATCGTCGGAGAGAGAAGCCACCGGTTTAGGCCGGTTCACCACCGGTCCACGGCCAACGGTCGGTTCCTGGAACACCGCCGATGCCATCCGCTATGTTTCGTAATTCCAAGCAACTTTTGTAAAGGGAGCACCACCAAAACCGGCCGAAAAAAGGTCCCAAATCTCCGGCCAAAGTCCCGTCGCTGCGTTACCGCCGGTTTCCGCCACCTACGGTCACCGGTTGCTTGATTTGAGGTCGGAAATGGACTCAGGAGGTCAAAATAGGTCGAATAGGGTCAAGCTCCGCCCGCGAAACTCGCCGGAGCACAGCGGAGCCATCGTGCTACAGTGTCGGGCGTCCGCCACCACCACTTCGGGCTGCGCGTGCGGCCCAACCGCGGCCCGGATGGCCGCGCTGCCAGTGCTGGTCGATGCGCCAGGATCTCCTTCAACTGGGTAGGAGGCGCGTGTCGCCGGAAGTCAGCCGGAGACCGCCGCGAAAGGGCGGCGAAGTAGCGGTCCGCCACCACCCTCCGTGCGCGACTGAAAATCGACTATATCTCCGCCGTCGTTCGTCGGTTGGTCAAGATCTTGGTACGGTTGTGACCGCGTCGTCGAGCTCGTCAAAAAGCACTATTGGTTCGTCGAAATCCGTCGAGAAACGAGCAAGTTTGGATTGTGTGTGAAAATACACCTTCGAGTGTGTGTGTACAGTGTTAGATCGAGGGAGAAAGAGAGAGGAAGCTGGAGCTGAGGTTCTGGCACGCAAAACGAGGATCCGGGGTATATATCTCGGGTCCTCGTACGCAAAACGATCGGAAGAACGGGCTAACGAAGTCAGAATGGGGCAAACTTAGAGTCTACGGACTGGTCTCGATGCCCCGAACGCAAAAGAGGGGTCAAAGAGGTCGAACTCTCGACTGAACGAGAAATGGCCGAATAACCCCTAAAAAGAGAAAATTACAAACAGGCCCCTAAACTCTAAAATAGTTCAAAATAGGGCCAGGCAAAACACAAAATAATATAATTAGACACATAATAAAATTGGAACGTGGCGTACCTTATACGTCGGACGAGCGGGGTGTTACAAAACTCCTTCAACCCGTCATCAGCCATGGTTCAAACCCACCACGGGTGTCCAGTCTACGGTGAAAACGGTGAAGAGATCTTCCCCGATCTCAACACCCCTGTAGGAAATTTCCCACCACCAGCGATAGGTATCGCTACTGTGGAAGCTGGTCCTAGTGTGCCAAGCCGGATGATCCTGTCTGAGGTGGACTTGGCCGCCTATGCTGAACAATGTCGGGTTGAAGCGTTAGCAGCCGCAAGGGAGAACCGGGAGCCAAACATGCCAGTTCCCCCGCTGGAAATCCCCTTCATTTTGACCCCCCAGAATGTTACGTACCCCACGGTCCAAGGGCTCTCCGCACCTTTAGAGTACACTGTCCAGCAACACACCAATCAACCTAGCTTCTGGGGATATCCGCAGCTTCCCTACGCCCAGAACCCATACGCTCAGCCTCAGACCACCTACATCGCTCCCGTCCCGGGGTCCAGCGCCAAGTCCATCTTGGAACGCATTTGGAGGAGGGATTTGACGATAATGGAAACCCACCACGCCGCTGGGAGCCTGTGAGAAGAAAGATCGACCCAGAAGATGAGCAACCCTCACAAATCCTTAGGAATGTGAGGGAAGACGACAGGGGCGCACACCATATTGCAGGGACGGCAAGCGAGATGAATAGGAACACGCCCTTCCCAGAAATGTCCCCGTGTTTGATCGCTTGGGGGCTAGGATCCATCCCGAAGCCTACCAACGGGCAAACTGAGGCCATTAGGTCAGCCCGGGCGATCTCCAAAACCAGCTCCACAGGAGGCAGCAACAGCCACAACCGCAACAACAGCATTTCCTCCCCGACCCAGCTCATGGGTCGGAATATTTCGATCCCCAAGAGGAAGTGTCATCACATGTTCCTTGCAAGCAAGCCCAAGAGGTCGGGACGCCCGCACACCGTGACGATCATCCTCCCCCGCGTCAGGGAAGGGTATATCGCAGCGAAAGGGAGACAAGGTCCCCTTTCTGTGATGCGATAATTGACACGAAGGTAGTGGATAAGGTTCCCACCAACCTGCCAACTTATCACGGGAATACCGATCCCGTGAAACATTGTTCCAAGTTTAAGGATCAGGTCAGCCTTTATGGTCACTCCAAGCTCATCTGGGCCAAGATCTTCGAAACCACGCTCGAGGGTCCAGCCCAAGACTGGTTCGAACGATTGAACCCGCACAGCATACGGGATTATGAGCATCTGGCCCAGAAATTCAAGGCTCACTTCTCTTCCATGGCAGGAGTCAAGCTCTCATCCACTTATTTGTACAACATTATCCAAGGAGAGGGAGAGACTTTGAGAAGTTTCTTTGCCTACTTCAACGAAGCGTCTATCAAGGTGCAGTATCCAGGGATCGATGTCTTGATCCAAACCTTGCACAAAGCCATCCGTCATGAAAAATGCACCGATGAAATCATCCTCCAATCACCGCAGAACATGGAAGAAGTCATGGCCATAGCCCGATGATTCATGCGCCTGGAGGAGGTCAAGTCCACCACTCGTGCGCAGGGACGCAGGAACGACAAGCGTACGAACGAGCTAGCCCCCGATCGATTCCCTAGGTCCAACCCACCTCGATCGGAACCACCCAGGCTCTCAAATAGGATGGAGTAGAGGCTCAAGTGTGAGATGCCCTCAGGCAGCGGGGCCAAAAAGGCTTATACCCCGTTGGTCTGCTCCGTTGAAGAGATCTATGAGGTCATGGATAGTGGGTTACTCAAAAAGCCCAAGTAGCTGAAAGAAACCAAAAAGGCCAAAGAGTCAGACAAACGGTGCGCCTACCACATGCAATCTGGGTATTGGACCTCTGAATGCATTGCACTGAGAGAAGAGGTGGAAAGGTTGATCTAGGGTGGCCACCTTATGGAGTTTGTTAAGAAGTTGGACGAGCGAGCCCGCCAGGCCTTCGACCCAAGAGACTCCCCACCAACAAGGAGGGGACGCAAGCCGCCGCTCGAGAAACCCGAAGAAGGAAACCCCCACAACCTGCCTACCAATGAGATCTTCATGATTGTAGGAGGCCCTGCAGGGGGAGATTCCAAAACTGCCCGTAAGCGGTCGCGGCGTCAAGGGGGTCGAGAGCTCTACGGGCCCAGAGAAGTGATGTAGGTAGAAGTGGGGCAAGAGTGGCGCGAGCAAGAGATCTCATTTAGCGATAGGGACTTTGTACCAGTGATGCCATGGACGGCGGAATGCCGAGTTGTCCGATGGTAGTCACGCTTGATGTTGCAAACTGTGTTGTACACAAAACCCTTGTTGATAGTGGAAGCTCCGCCAACATTATCTTTTACTCCACTTTGCAAAAAATGAATATTCATAACTCGCTCGAATATGAGCCTATTAAGACACCTTTGACAGGTTTCGGTGGATCAGAGGTTTATTCCAAAGGGCGAGTCAAGCTCGTTACTTCCATGGGAAAGTTGCCCAAAAGAGCCACGCAGCTGTTGGAGTACCTGGTAGTGGAAGGTCCCTCCGCTTACAACATCATCATAGGGCGTCTTGCCCTCATAAGCTTCAGAGCGGTAATCTCCACCTAACCACCAAACGATCAAACTGCCAACTCCGCACGGGATTGGGGAGCTCCGATGCAACATACCAGAGTCTTGGGAGTGCTACTCCATTTCTATGGAAAAGGTAAAGTTTCCTAACAAGACTATTATGCCTTTGTTAAATGTCGATGACTTTTTGGATACGGAGCTCGCCGACCCAGATGATCTAACTGCGGAGATATGCTCCAAGCACATGACTTCCACCATTGCCAGAAAGAAAAGAAAGATTGACGATGGGAAAATAGAAGTGGTCGGCGCTATCGTCCCAGTCCAACTAGTTCCCGACGACGAAAAAAAACCACCAACATAAGTGCTAACCTCAAAGATAAGCAGCAATGTATGCTCATCTATTTCTTACAAGAAAATGCGGATGTGTTCGCCTAGAAGTCTTCAGACTTGGTCGGCGTAGATCCAAAGGTCATCGAACACCACTTAAATGTCGATCCAAGTTTCCGACCCATCAAGCAGCGGTTGAGAGCGCAGAGCGACAAGCGCAATGAAATAATCGAATAGGAAGTCAACAAGATCTTGGATGCCGGGTATATCACGCCAGCGAAGTACGTGGATTGGCTTTGCAATATGGTCCTGGTCACGAAAACTGGGAGGAAGTGGCGAATGTGCAACGACTTCACGGACTTAAACAAAGCATGCCCCAAGGACCCTTATCCTCTCCCACGGATCAACCAGCTGGTTGATTCCACTACTGGGTGCGAGCTTCTGAGTATGATGGACGCTTTCCAAGGCTATTATCAGATTTTCATGGCCCAGGAGGATAAAAAGAAGACTGCTTTCATTGTGGTCAAGGGCATTCATTGCTTCGAGGTCATGCCTTTTGGTTTAAAGAACGCGGGAGCTACATACCAGAGGTTGGTTAACAAAGTTTTCGAAGACGAAATTGGGAAAACAATGTAAGTGTATGTTGACGACATGATTGTCAAAAACGAGAAGGCTGAGATGCACCTGACAGATCTGGGTCGAACTTTCGACCTGCTACACAAATACAGAATGAAGCTGAATCCTAACAAATGCTCCTTTGGTGTGGAAGGGGGAAAGTTTCTTGGGTTCATAGTCAGCCAGTGGGGGATCTAAGCTAACCCGGAGAAGATCCTGGCACTGAAAAGCAGCAACAGGCCCCACACCATTAGGGACGTCCAACGTCTCGTTGGTCGAATTATTTCCCTGAACAGGTTCATCTCTCGCTCTTCTGAAAAAAAACTTCCATTCTTTAAAATTCTACGTAATATTAAGAAATTCGAGTGGACCGATGAATGTGACGAGGCCTTCGAAAGGCTTAAAGAGTATCTTGCCTCCCCTCCTTTGTTGTCTAAACCAATTGCAGGAGAAACCATGTATCTTTACCTGGTGGTTACGGAGGAAGCAGTCAGTTCTGTGTTAGTTGCGCTTCGCGAAATGAAACATATGCCAGTACAATATGTGAGCAAGATATTGCATGGCACGGAGACTCGCTACCTGGAAATTGAGAGGTTCGGCACTCGTGCATACCTCCAGGAAGTTGAGGCCCTACTTCCAGTCGCACTCCATCGTGGTCCTCACATACCAAGGTTTGCGCCAAGTGTTGGAGAAGCCAGAAGCATCAGGAAGGATAGTGAAATGGGCAATTGAGTTGAGCCAGTTTGATATTAGCTACTAGCCTAGGGCTGCGTACCATGCCCAAATCCTCGCATATTTCCTCATCGAGAGAGACGACCCAACCAAGCAGACCCCGTGCTCAGTACTATGGACCATGTCGGTCGATGGCTCCTCAACCTCCCAAGGAGGGGGTGTGGGGATATCCCTGATAAGCGTGGAGGGACAAGAGCTTGATTTCGCTATCTCCCTAGACTTCCAGGCCACCAACAATGAAGCAGAGTATGAGGCGCTCGTCGCGGGCCTCAATGTAGCACCCCGGTACCCGTGGAGGTGCCACACCCCCGCACTATAGGTCAATTCACATACGAAACGGCCAATCCGTACACGAACCAACCTATAGCGAACGGGTGACAATGCAATACACGACAAGCTAGGCGGGAAACTTAAACATGCGACATGATAAAGCGGAAGCATAAAATAATTTCTAACAAATAGTTTCATTTATTCAATCATGATATTTCTCATTTATCAAGTAGTGCATAATCTAGACTATCATATCAATACATTATCATTTTCCATTAAAGAATAGCAATAATTACAATTCCAAAATTAATATTAATAATTAAATGCACGAACCACGGATGACACGACTACATGAACTGGACCCGACTCGACTCACTCCCGCCTAGCGTGCACCTGCAATACCTGAAAGGTGGAGGCGTCAGTCTGTGAAGACCGAGTGAGGGGTTTACATATATATTAGCGCAGATAACATGCAAGTTATATTCTCGGGTAAAGGTTTATAAAAGATAATTATACAAGTTCAATAATAACATATCTTCGCCCGAGAATACAACGGTCAATATTAAATCCTTGTTCATTATCATGCAATCAATCAATATATGGCCCCGGCGAGTGAGGGCGGTCTCCAACCTTACTCCAATGAACATGAACATGCTTGCTTGTTTGTTAATCAAGAGGTGATCATGCAATCAATTATCGTGCTATCGTGCAATAGTGTAATCAGGTAACATATTCATGGAGTAACAATCATGAAATAACCCGAGGCGCATCCGTGGTGCCGGACTCGTCCCCAGTCTCCTTCTCCCTCCAATGATGGGAAGGTAGCTAGCCTTCACCATCCACGACATATTGAGCAGAGGGTACATGAATCCCTAAGCCCGGAGCTCCTTCCTCCACTAACCTCCTAGTGGATTCAGGGGTGACCCCAAATGTGGTGAGGATAGCACCAGAGTTACCCGTCAGCCCTTGCTTTCCCGGTTGGCTCTAGTCACTACCCTCGGGCCCATCATGAACGATCATGCTACTCGCCTAAACATGCTTGAAATCATGAACATGGACAATCTTGGCTTGCTTGCTTGCTTGAACATGACTTGAAATGATCAATGATTTATAGAAATTATAGATATAAATACCTTTTGGCCGAAATATCACATGAGGGATATACGGGTTCTATGTAACTAGAAATTAAACCTCACCTGACAGGCGACACACGACTCGTGAATGCGTGAACGTGCTCATGAGCCACAATCTCCGCCCTGGAGAATAACTGGACAAGAAACGGGACAATGTGCGTGCATGAGACCATAATTCAATCATATTATTCATATAATGACGCACGGCATAATCATACACGAGACATCGAGCAATTCACAATGTAGCATGAAAACATGTTGTTTCGACATATAATCAATCATATAATAGCAATTCGGGATTAAATAACCCGTTGGAACGACGTCCCAAAAATCCCATTTTGTGCAGAATGTTTCTGCACTTCCAGGGGTATGGGAACGGCCGTTCCAGGTTTTAATGTAAAATGGGAAGGGCCGTTCCCCCACTCCCGAAACTGCTCCCGAAGGTGGGAACGGCCGTTCCCGTCTATGAGACAAAGTGGGAACGGGCGTTCCCATCCTCGCCGCCCTGCACTATTCAAATTATGGGAACGGCCGTTCCCTGTTTGCAAAGGGAACGGGAAGGGTCGTTCCCGTCTTACAGAAGATGCAGCAGAACAGGGGAAGAAACAGGGGAGCACGAAAACACCACAAATCCCCACACCACTCACATATTTCAATCCCAAACATAATAATTCATGAAGAGAAATAAGTATACATGCTTTGGATCCAATAAAACACAATATGAACACACAATCCATGCTTTAATCATCCCAATCACAAACTTTAGCATATATACAAATTTATCATATAATCTCATATTCTTCAAGAATCATACTTGGAATTCAAGCCTAAGGTTCCTAATCATGCTTCTAACATTAAATCATGAGTTATCAAGCTTGAATTATAAACCCTAGCTCCATACATAAATTCAAGAAATCATATATCTTCCTCTCTACCTTGAAAGAGAATAAAAGGAGAAGATGATGAAGCTAGCATGATGAATGAGCTCCCAAAACCATATTTCTCTTGATAAACTTGATGAAGTTGATGAAATCTCCTCTTCCCTTTTTGGAGGTTTTGGCTCGGTAGAGGAAGGAAGCAAAATTAGATGATTGGCATGAAAATGAAGATGATTGAGGGAGAGATGCATATACGTGATATTTGGGGAAATATGTAATAATTATAATTAAGTCCTTAAAGTTCTATAAGTCATGCAATTGAGGCCACAAGGTTTGGAAATGATCAATTAGGTCCCAAAAGGTTTTCATGCAATGTAGTCCTCTAATTTATGTAAATGAACAATTAAGGACAATCATGTAAATTATATAATTTGAACAATTAATTCATGTAGCAATTAAATTCCACTCATACAAAAATTGTTAAATTGAAAGGAATATCATATAATTTCACGTAATCATGTTGAAAACAATTGATAAGAATTTAATATAACACTTATAACTTAATTAAACGAAAATAATAAAATAAAGTCCTAACGCTCGAAACCCACACGTGTCGAGCGTACCTGACTGTCTGAAAATCGGGGCGTTACACTCAAAATCGCCATAGAACACGGGATTGAAAGAATATCGGTAACCACAGATTCTCACCTGGTGGCAAGCCAATTCCAGGGCTCTTATGAGGTGCGAGAGGAGACAATGATCAAGTACCTGGCTAAGGTCAAATCCTTGGCATCCAGTTTCAAAGAGTTTACACTGCAGCAGGTCCCCCGGGAAGAAAACACGCGAGCAGACGCCCTGTCTAAATTCGCGAACGGGATAAGAGGTTCTAAAGATCAAAACATCACCTACCTCTCAAGCAAAGGAAGAGCGATTGATGGGAAGAGCGATTGATGGGGAAATAGAAATGATATGTTCTATCGACCCAGCGGAGCCACGCTGGCTCGATGAATTCATACTATACCTTCGCGATGGGGTACTGTTGGCAGACAAAAATGCAGCGAGGCACCTAAAATACAAAGTAGCGGGTTATTCACTGGACTTTGAAGGAAGGTTATATAAAAGAGCATAGATGAGTCCAATGAAAAGGTGCCTCCGTCCCTCCCAGGCCCAAGACCTGCTTGAAGAAATTCACAGTGGGCAGTGCGGAAATCACGCGGGTGGTCGATCCCTAGCAAAGAAGGTCTTTAGGAGTGGGTTTTATTGGCCTACCCTCAATGAAGATGCTAAGGAATACGCCCGTAAATGTGTTAATTGCCAGAAGCACGCCAACATCCCGCACCAACACCCGATGGAGATGGTCCTTGTTGACATATGTTGGCCTTTCGATCAATGGGGCATTGACATTGTGGGACCACTCCCGCTTGCAGCTGGACAAAGACAATACGTTTTGGTCGTGGTAGAGTATTTTTCCAAATGGGTCGAAGCCCAGCCAGCCCCAAAAATCACTGATAAGGTCATTCAAAACTTCTTATGGCGCAACATTATTTGCAGGTTTGGAGTCCCCAGTGTCCTAATTTGCGACAACGGAACTCAGTTCTAGAGCGCCAGAACCAGATCTTATTGCTCAGATATGGGAATCAGTCAGCGTTTCGCATCAGTTGGTTATCCTTAAGCAAACGGCCAAGTCGAAGTTATTAATCGCATCATCATCCAGAACCTCCAAAGCAGGCTAAAGGCCAAGAAGGGAGCCTGGGCCGACGAGCTTGACCCGGGACCGCGACAGGGTTAACACCTTTCTCGATGGTCTATGGGTTGGAAGCCATGATCCCAGCAGAGTTGCTTCATCAAACGGCAAGACTCAAGAGTCTCCAACTACCAGCTCGCCAGAAATGCAGAAGACCGAGCACATGAGCTCGACACCATTGAAGAAATCCGACAGAAGGGTTTCCAACGTATGCAACAGTACCGAGCCACAGTGGCTCGAAGCTACAACAAAGGCGTTAAACCTCGCGCCTTCCAAATCAGCAACTTAGTTCTCAAAAAAGTCGAAGTAACCAAATACGTGGGCAAATTACAACCAAACTGGGAGGGCCCCATCGTATTGCCGAAGTGGATCGTAACAAAGCGTACCACCTAGAAGACATGGAGGGAAACACCATTCCCAGGTCATGGAATGCCCACAACCTTAAAAAGTTTTACGTTTAAAATTATTCCCGATTGTAAGTGCTATTTTGTACTTATCTCGACTCGTTTGCAATAATGAAAGTATTTTCAGTCAACCTGGATACTTCTTTATTATCAGTCAATCTGAGTATTTTCCTATTTCAGTCAATCTGAGTATTTTCCTATTCCAGTTAATCTGAATGTTTTATTGCACCAAGTTAACCTTAGTATTTTCTTAAGATGTATTAAGTTCGTCCCGTGGAAACACATTCGATATTCTATCAATGCCTCGGGAGGGGGTGCCAGGCCCCCAGTAAGCACAAACCAGAAAGGATCATGTCTCTTTTCGACCCAAGGCTTGTGCCATTACTCGTTTCGAGCCAGCACTTGAAGCAATTTTCAGTAAAAGGTCCCAAACTGCCTTGTTGACAAATGAGTCGTTCGCAAGCCGAAAAAAATCAACAATGTGAAAAGGCGAATAAACGAAGCAAAATTGAAGCAAATTTCCATTAAATTTCATTCATAAAAGGGGTCAAGCCCCAAAGATGTACAAGGGAAACGCGGAAAAAGATTACAAGGCTTATATGCAAGATGAGTATAAGAATCAAGAGTTGGAAGCAGGAGGATCTACAGAATTTGCAATTGTCCTTTCAAACAAAGCTGGAGGGTTTGTCTCTTTCGCGAGACAGGCTTTTGCAAGGACAAGCTCATTTTCAATAATCACTTGGGCCGGAGGAAGAACCGCCAACGGAGGAATCGCTAATGCCGGGCGATTTGGGCCTACACTTTAAATCTCATCATCTTTTGACCCACTGCTGGAGGGAACATAAGCCGCCAATAAGGTCTCCTTGGCATTCTCCAAGTCCACAGGCTCCGGTAGCTCGATTTCCGAGTCAGGACGCTTATCAGCTTTTGCGTCTGCCCAATCCACAGCCCAACCATAGGGTTTGGTGCTCCAATCTAGCTCGTCATCGTCGCCTTCGCCATCCTCCGCCCCCTGGCCCTCCTCTTCCTCAAATGCTACGCGGGCCAAGAAATGTTCAGGGAGACTCTTGGGAACATAACCGTTGGCAGCATTTAGTTTCTTGGGGTCGTTGGGTAGCTCATGAGGAATTGGATGATGAAGATGAACCAGGGACAGACACCTCATGAACCCAGTCTCAATGTCGGACACTCCCAAGGTGCCTGAGACAGAATCAAACACTTCAGACCGCAAAAATTCTGCCACGGCACTATCTTTGATCTGGGGCATCATCTTTTCGATCGTCCAGAAGGACGTCTTCGTTCCATCCTTCTGCCCCTCCATGAAGCCATCTTTTCATCCATCTTGCCTTCCTTTGGCGTACGCGGCCTCAGTCTTCTTTTCAGCAATGTCGAGCAAACTTTGGTGCTGGGCGACCCCGGTCTGCAGCTTTTCGTTTTCGGCCCTCAGTTTAAGTATCTTCGCTTCCAGGGCGGACCGCGTCTTTGAGGACCTCGTCCATCTTCTTCACCTTCCCCATGTATGTCGTATTGGCGACCTCCAGCTCCTTGGTCAGCTTCGCCGCCTCATCTTTCCAACTCCTCCCTTCTAATACCTCAGCCCTCTCGGACAACAAGTTGCGACGGGCCTCATCGGCCAACTCCAGGCGTGCGGCTGAGTGGTATTCCCTCACTATCAGCTGAGAAAGGAAACAGGGGAAATATTAGGAAGATACAGTAGGAGAAGCAAGTAGGAAGATTAGGACAGGCATCCTTACCACATTCAGCAGAGCAATCCTGTTGTAGGAAAGGGTCGCGTTGCTCTATTTAGCTAGTTCCTGGTGGTGAGCACTCGTTTGTAGAGAGCAGTAGGTGGCTCTAAACTCCGGGACACCAAAGGGATATTTTGGCCCATCAAGACTGGGGATGTTGACGATTTTCTCATAATCTCCCCGCAGCATGGTGAACCCAGGAGAAGTTCCAGATTTGAAGAAGGGGGGCCCATCCTCCAGCCACTTGAAAAGGAGTTTGGCCCCTCCTAGGCATCTTAGAGGGGGCCCGCCCGCAACACCATCGTTGTCCTTCCTTTTCTGGGACCGCTTCCCTTTGGGCACCTCAATCGGAAATGACCCAGAAGTGGTTTCCGGTTTCGATTCCGATCGTCCAGAGGGAACGGATTTCCCTTTAGCCTTGGGGGGACGGGCAGTTCTGTCTGTGGCGGCTTGGGCAGCAGGAGCATTCTCATGTGGGACCCAAGTGGCCCCTTGCTTGTCAGCTTTCCCCCTCCCTCTCTCAGTTGGGATGTGCGCATCCGCCCATCGTTGTCCCGCTGCTTTCTCTACCGCGCGAGTGAGTCTTCTTCGGTTAAGCCCTCCGTCTGGGTTATCTCTTGAATCGTGGGGACAGGGCCGTCAACTTTCCCCTCCTGAACCTTTTGGCCTCCTCGGCCTGCCTCTTCTTCAATTTCCTATCGGCGGCTTTCTTGCGAGCAGCAACCATTATTGATTCTGTGTAGGAGAAGCAAATGGGGTTAGTAGACGAAATGAAATACATGACAGAAAGGTAAAAATTGGAGATTAAGAGTAAGAACGTGCTTGGTCTAAGGGAATTGACGACATAGTTACCCAGTCTGAAATCGAGGTGCCTCGCCGTACCCGGAGCCAACCCAAGGTTTATCAACAGATGCACGCTAGTGAAAATCCCCATGTCCAGTGGGTGTACCTCTCTCAAAGTCGCTAACAGAGTGTTGGGCCAACGCACCGGCCTCCTTTCTAATGGGACTTGAGCGACGTCATTCCAGGCGGTGTGATCCAAACCTTTCCAACCATCTTCATACCGCACAAACAGGTACTTCTTTTTCCAATCAACCACGTGGGAGGACTTCTCGGTGTCAAATATTTTGTTGTCCGAGCGAGACTGGAGTTTCACGAACCCCCTCCTGTTGGGAGAAGCAGCCGCGTCGACGGAAGCGACGAATAACTCTGCGAAATGCTCCATGCATTCCACTTACCCCAGCAATTTCATCAACATCCGGAAGGCAGTTATCATGGTGTGACCATTAGGTAGTAGTTGGATCGGGCTGATTTGAAGGTGGTTGAATAGGGCAATTTGAAATGGGGACAACGGAAGCCGAAATCCATACTTAATCACTTGAAGTGACACAGCGAGGCACCCTTTCGGAGGAGCCCCCATATGCTCATTAGCGTTTGGGATCATGACCTCACAGTTCATGCCAAACTCCCTTCATCCAGTCAGTCTCTTTTCGGCCATCTTCCTCTCCGCCCAAAAAATCTCAGCCCTGAACTCATGGTAGTACTTCAAGCACTTCTGCTGCCCTTCTTACTCTTCTTCTGCTGCTCAACTTCGATCCCAGAAATTGAGGCGTCATTTCCCTGGTTGCGAGATTCACCCTCCAACGACATTTCTTCGATCTCCGCGGCCATGTTATCCACCGTCTCGTCATCGACCCCTTTCCCTCTCTCATCATCACCTAGCGGCGCAGATTCCGCCTCCATCGAGTGCTCACTCTCGGCCGTTTCCCCCAAAATTGGCCCTATAATCTCCTCCGTCGCCTCTGGATGTACATTGTTGTGTTGGGATCCTCCCACCTGGGTTTCCCAGGACATCTCACCCCAATACACTCAACGGACACCTCTGGGTCAAACGGAACGTCCTTTGGCCCGTAGTTTCTCTTTTGCTTATCCTTGGGTTGGCTACCAGCGGGTACGGCGGAGGATCTCTTGGGAGCCATTCTAGGGTTTTGGGAAGAAATGAAGAAAGAAGATGGTGAGGATTGAGAGATGTACCTTGAAGTGTGCATGAGACGCGCACTGGGAGTTACATTTTTCGCGAGAGCTGTTGAATGCAAAGGGCTCTTCAATTTAGGGTTTCTCTCTTGTGAGTGGCGTAAAAATGGGAAAACTGTTTAAGTCCCCCCCTTTATAGTAACGGTGGGATTAGCGCGCAGTTAACTTAAGCCACGCGTCAGCCTTTTAACCCGCATCGGATATGGCGCAATTTATTACTCAACGACGGCGGCAAATCACCCCTTCTGAGTTTGTGCCAAAAGCCCCCAAAATTCAAAAACGCAATCATTGCGCTGACATAAGAAAACTCCAGAGTTTCCCGCCCAGTGGAATACAGTTGGCACATACGCGTGAAGTCACCGCCCAACCACCGACTCTCTAGGTCGACGAGGCTCCTGGATCGACGAAAGCCGGCTCAATAGTATTGGCTCGGCGAAGCCTGGCTCGAGTAGTGCCCCGGGCGACCCAACCTCGCTCATGGGATCACATAGCCCATCTTCCCTCTTTCCCTCGGCAGCCATAACGCCTTCCTCAAGGTTCGTTGCCACTCGCTAAGTGCCACCAGACCTGGGGGGCCAGATGATAAAGGGGAAAGCGGGATGCATGACTAAGCGCCAGTTGTCACTCCCACGTGGCAGTCTGTGCCACGTCAGTCCTCTGAACCCGACCCAGGTCTGTGGTTCCCCGACCCAGCACTTGGGTCCAGCAACTCAAACGCTAAGCAATGGGAGCCCTCGACCCAGGCCCCCCATTTTTTCGACATGGAAAGGTGCGACCCAGCGTCCAACCGACCCAGGTGCTACCAGACAACCGCATTTAATGCGCGTGCCACCCTCTGTAGGCCGCATTAATTGCGGCCACGCCAAGTACTATGCCAGGGTCTCTGTCAAGGGCAGGAAAACAGTGCTTTAGCCGTAAAAGCACTATTCCGGCCACAAAGAGTCCCTCTCCTGCCAGACAAGATCCACACCTCCCAGAGGGCGTACTTGTACGCACTAGGGCTCCCACTGCCCTATATAAACCTGTCTCCATGATCAGGGGAGGTAAGCTTTCTTAGACGTACTGAACTCCTTACTTCCCACACACTTTCGTCCCTCAGCTTACTGACTTGAGCGTCGGAGTGCCAAAACGGGTCCAGCCCCCACGTTCCCCTGTTTTGGCCTTTGAGCTCACGTTTGTCCCATCTTTTTAATCTAGGAAAGCATCAGAGTCATCTCACTTTACAAATATCTTGGGTGATCGAGAGTCCTAATCTGCAGTCCAGCACGCAACCCAAATTTTGACACCATCATGTTTGTAATGATTTGACAACAAAAATTAATTTGTAGATTTATATATTCTGTTGGGTCCATATATAATTATCATCTTTATTACACTTTAGTTACCTTCTAACCCGTTTTCTGATTATGGAAACAAACCCTCATAATATTTACAACAAATCATGTTATTGATTAGTATTATAGTGAGTAGCTTGGTGTTATACTAATTAAATTAAAAATTTTGAATTCAAGATTAAAAAAAACTAATTATTATTATTAAGAAAAATTATATTTTAATGATTCCATCCACCAATGAAGTCAATTAAAACATTTTTCGTTAAGTTATTAACGAACTTGTCATTCTTTTAAGGCTCTTCCAATCAAGTATGGCCAAAAACCTTTATCCTATTGGTGTCTCAACTTTGCTGAAAAAAGAGTTTTGGGTGCTCAAGGAAAGCGGACCGCGCCTCTTTATGCTTACCTTTTGGAAGATAATAACTTAAGGGTTAAACTTTAAACAAATAATTTAGGGGAAAACAAATGATGTAAGACCCATCATTTCATAAACTTTAAACAAATAATTTAGGCTAAAACAAATGATTTAAGAGGCATCATTTCAACTATGAAGTGTAATTAGACTACATGGGTCAAGTTAGTAGATCCTAATTGTGATTTGCGGACCCACAGCGACCCGACCCTCACCACACCTTCCGCCTCTTGTCCTCGCCTAGTCCCGACTATTTCCCGATGTAACCTTAATCGTGCATTCAATGAATTAGATTTCGCCATATCTTTAATTTACTTAAGATTTAAGAAAAATAGATTCATATGTCGAATCAAATTATTCGTACAACTAATAATTTCTACTCAAGAGAAAATAAGTTGTCCCCCAAATTATGATCATTTTTTTAATTTTTTATCTAAATTTTGATAAAATTTTAAATTTTCATCTAAATTTTGATAAAATTTTAGATTGTCATTTCATGTTGTTTTGATATTAACACAGGATCCATTTTCGATGAAACATTAACATTAAAGCAGTTTGGAATGATAATTTAAAAATTATATTAAATTGGTACAGCAACTTGAAATATTTTAGGAACAATATTTTTTTTCTTCTCATTTTTGAATGCCAAAAGATCTGACAAGTGAAAACACTCACACAAAGTTGTATACATATGCTTTTATTTTGATCCGAATAGTTTCAAATTTAAATCGTGAGAAGTAATTATTAGTAGTGTATTATCCAAACGAAAGCATATTTCCTAATTTTCAACCTAAATAAGGATTAAGGACTAAAATCCAGATCCAACTCATATAAACCCAATTAATTATAATAGCAAGTGTATTACATTTATTGTAAAATTCCATGGATATGCAGGAAAAGGAGTGAAAGAGAATAAGTATTCTGTAATATGAATAATCTGTATATTCTCGATAAAACCTAAGATACGAACTACGTACATATATATAACCTATATGTGATGGAAGTTATCCTATACAGAATTAGATAAGAATAGAAGATGGTTATTATAACTTACAAACCAGATAAAACTAAATATTAAATAAAATAAAACTAAATATTATTTCTATATTCTAACATTTATCATTTAATTTTTCACTCTTTTTAAATTTTCCATCAATCATACAATAAATGTAAAATACTCATGTCCTCATCATATCAGTTTGGTCTAACCAAGTTAAAATTATAATTACCCACCAAATACTAACATATCCTAATTGTCATTACTATAACTCCATTGCATGCAACAGGAAAATGAATAGGAAGAAGGATGATTGATAACTCTAATACACATATACTTTAAAACATATCAATTGCATAATATCTTGTAGGAAATTGTATCAAACACTATTTTATATAAGGGTTAGGGGAAAAGATTTTTTGCCATTCGAATGTTAGCTCTTTTTACAATTTACCATCCCAATAGACTTTCATTGCAAACTACCATTAAATTTTTGTATTTATAACATACCGTCATCTAACCTTTTTTTTTTTTTCATGGTTTTGGTGAAAATACAATTGACATATATGTTTTATAAGATGTCACGTGTCATGTTTTTTAGCCAAAACCACTAAAAAAAATTTTAGATGGCGGTATGTTACAAATGCAGAGATTTGATGGCGATTTGTAACGAAAGTTTGTTGGGATGGTAAATTGTAAAAAGACACAAAGTTCGGATAACAAAAATTTTTTTTCCCTAAGGGCTAATCCCAGACACCACATCTTCTTTGGGTCTTTTTGTGCTTTGTCCCCTAACCTTTGAATCTTCGCAATTTTCTCATAACCTTTGGAAAATATTACACTTAACCACTTTAACAAAGTAAATTTGTACAAAGCAGATTTCAAATGTGTTAATATTATATATTAAATTGAAGCTCTCGACGCAAAGAAGACAACAATGGTCTCGAAATCAAAATTCGACAACCGACGAAATAGAAATGATCGGTAAAAAACGACGCACTACGGATGAAGCTTTGTAACGACTTTCGATGACTAATAGGATCGACTGGGGTATGAGCTTTATTCTCTTTGAAGAAACGAACACGATACGGTAGTCTTGAAACTTGAATTGCCGTGATGAAGAAGAAATCGACTATCAAAATTTATTAAAAGGGGTTAAGTATAATTATTTTTAAAGATTATGAGAAAAATTGCAATTATTCAAAGCTTATTGGACAAAGTACAAAAACCGTCAAAAGATAGGAGCTATCAAGGATTAGCCTTATATATAATAAATTTGATTAAAAAAATTATATCATATCATGTTTATATTATCGGTATAATCGGTGACATCCCCACAAAATGGAAAACTTGCATGTAAATTAAAATCAGCGATTATACTAAGAAAATTAACACATATCCCATTAAACAAATCAGAGGAAAAACACTGAAAAAGAAATGAAGGACTAATTAATTATGCAAGAAAGAGACATTGCAACCAAAATGCTGGCCAAGAAGAGAGAAAAGCCTTGATTGGTCAAGCTTGGATCTTCATCTTCCTAAACGAAACTACTGTACAAACATCACTTAGAGTTCCCACTTTCCTAATTTTGACTAATAACCTCACAACCTTGGAAAACTAAACCATCTCACTATTGCAGAACCACCCTTTGATACTTGAGTTCGTTGCAGGAATCAGATCCCTCACAACCGCCTCTTTTCCTATTCAATCTACCGCAGTTGTTAACACCAACGTTCCCCTGCAACGATTCTTGATAAAACATGGCCCGCGGCGGCGGTGGTGGTGGCGGAGGAGGAATCGCCACCGGCGGCGGCGGAATCTGGTGACTGTCAAGCGGAGGCGGCGGGTGGCGCCACTGCGGGAGAGGGCCGGCGAGGAGGAGGGTCTGCAGAAGGGGCCCTGCTTTCATCACTGCTTGCAAAAGCTTCCCTTTTTCCGGCAACGGCCGGTCGATTGGTACAGGAAACTCCGGCTCCGCCGCCGCCATTGCCGCTGCGGTCGCAGGCGATGAAACGATGCTCTCGTCGCAGTCGGAGGAGTCGATTAATCCCTTTCTTGGGTCATCTTCAATGCTCGAAACCCCAGAATGTGGGGCTGTTGATTGGTCTAATATTTGCTGCTGGAGAAACATCTTTTCCATGAGAATTTGTTGGCATTTTTCTTGAGCTTCGTCCCTCTCTCTAATGGCGGAAGTGAGCAAATCCTTGAGCTGTGTTATTTGTTCGTCTCTTAGTTTTATCTCCTCTTGTGCTTTGAGCCTGGTGTCTTCGAGCTCCATGGTTAGAAGCAGAGATTGCCTTAGCTCATCCATGCTCTGTTTTCAACACAAATTGAACAAACTCAAATTATTATGACCTTAATGAAACTTAAGTAAATTAAGCTGGATATAAGTAGAAATTAGTGAGATTTGTTCTCACCTTTTCTTGGTATAAATAAGTCCAATTGAGAAGAAGACCTCTTTGATTATCCATGGAAAGTCACCAAAGAAGAAAATACTAAGTTTAGAGGGTGAGGTAGGGGTGGGGGAGGGAGGGAATAAGAGAGTCTTTTGTGCTCTTTATTTATATACGGATATTTGGCACTGTTCTGTGTTTTTTACACCCAAAAAAGGACAATTTGCCCTTTGATTTTGTACTTTGGTAATTTGCATAAAACCCCCTGTATTTGTAAAAATTATAAAAAAACTCCCTATATTAAGAAAAATTGGAAATAAACTTGTGAAAGTTTATGGTCGGTTTGACTCACCTCAAAAATTAGTTGTTGAGGTGAGGATTGTATTATATTTATTAACTAGTACATAGTTTAATCTTTTTTCCAATGAGGATCTTTTACACACCCCCCGGACGCCCAAACCCGAACAATTGGGGGGTTTATCACAGAACGTAAAACCAATTTAATTCATTCTCCGCACGCCCAAACCCGAACAATCAGGGGTCTAGCATTTGATTTAATCTTTTTTTTTTTCCAATGCGAATGTTAACAAACCCCTAATTATTACTATTACAAATCCACTATGCCATCATCACTAACAAAAATCGGATCGCATTCTTATAATTAAAACATATGGATGTGTACGTATCCAATTCATTCATCTTTAACTTAATATCAGAATTCGGTCTCTTGTATTTGAGTTCGAAGAATGTTAAACCCTCTAACTAATTGATACGTCTATAATTTAACCTACTTTCGAACCCACATGGCTTTTAGCAATTCCAACAAAATAGAGGGGTTGTTTTGCAAATAGAAGTTTGGATGTAGAGGATGCAGAAAAGGCCAAGAGAGAGGCTAGAGTGCCAAACCTAAAAGACTATTGGTGCGTAGGAGAACAGGATGTATCTAATCTTTTATCTAATGAGTTAAAAAAATATAGGCATCACATGGTGCGAAATTGCGAATGGAAGAGGTGTTAGGCCGCAGGGAGAATTACATATCAGCGAGAAATGCGGGAGTAAAGACAACTCTGATTCCTTGATGTGATTTCTTCTTTCTTTTTTTCTTTTTTTTTCTCGAATTTTTTTTCTATTATTTATTTATTTTATAACTTATTTATTTAAAAAAAAAAAAAAAAAATTATTAATGGCAATTACATTTCTAGCGATTTTAATATGAAACCTCTAATTAAATTAACATAATATTGAAACTTTTAAATTTTATCACTCAGCAGTATTTACCTATCTATATGTATGTATGGAAGCCCCATTATCACAGTTACTAATTTTGAACCTAATTCTATCAAATCTCATTGAAAAATCAAAATCAATGGTGTATAAATAATATTGAAAAGATATTGATTTATCGTGTTTAAATGAACACGTGTTGGGTAATCAATTTAAGAAAATTTTATGCTTTTATTTTTTTTATCTAAACCAAGGTGTCATATTGTAGAGGACATAGTGGCCCAACAAAATATAACGGTTAATGCGACTTCTTGAGTTGAGCATATTTGTCTGTCGTCAAATTTTAATCAAGTAGCATTAACCATGATGATTTTATCAATTATTGTATTAGAGTTATGAAGCACTTACGCTTCTAAAAATATTATATTGTCGTGTCGTATCATATTATGTCAATATCATATTCGATACTCTTCATTTGGAGAATTTAAAAAAAAAATTCATATCGCCGTATCCGTATCATATTATATCCTTATCGTCGTATCTGTATCCGTGTATGATAGTATAAGAGTAATTGAATTCCACCGTCCATCTTAATTAGTAGACATTATGTTAAGTCTCATTCATATTTCCAAATGATTGAATATGATTTTGTTTTTTTTAGGTTATGCATATGAATTTTACTTTGAATTCGTGTACAAAACGAGTGTAACAGTAGCTTGTCTTTGCCTAACGTCTTAGCGACATTTGAAATCACGAGTTGATTAGTATTAGTTTGAAATTAGGTAATTTAGTGTCAGTTATCATACGCGAATATTTTTAAAAATATTATTTTATCATGTTATGTCCGAGATACTTTTCATGCATAAAAAATTTAGAAAATAAAAAATATATTTTCATATTTATATCGTATTATGTTTGTATTATCATATTTATATTCATGCATCATAGAATGTCATAATATAAATGATATTTTTCAATTTCATATTGGTATTGCTTGCTAGATACTTGGGATTGCAAATAGTTGTCATCAATATATTCCAACTAACATCATAAAAATTGTACTCACAAAACAAAACGAATATATCTAAGACTTTATACCTACATTTTTCGAATTATATATTTTTCTATTTTTATTTCACTTATCTATGCACTGTAAATATATAGGTAGTAGATCGATATTAAAAGATAAAAATAGTTATGATCGATATAAATAAAATAATAGATTTTGTTCGTAATATCAATTGTTTGTCAAAATATCTAACGTGTATGAATAAATAAAAAATGAGATGAACAAGATGCTAGAGTAAGAAATTTGGTCTGACAAACATTTTGAACCTCAAAATCACCCTTCATTTTTGAAGACCATATTATGTTTTCATTTTAATCATATCGAAATAATTTCTTTTAACATTGCTTCGATTATGAATCACTAAGATTTAAAATTCTCATATTTATGTCTTAGAAAATTTTAATTCAAATCATAAAAAAATAATTAAAAAGAAAAAAAAGAATATAAGAGATTAAACCGGATAAAAACATAAAATAATCTAAGAGTCCAAGAGGGAAAAAAAAAAGATTTTTTTCTGCCTCTCTCGCGTAATAAATAGTATATATTATACTAATTAATAAAATAAATTTTAAATGAAAGAACCATACGCATCCTCTACCCATTCACCACTACGGTTGTCACCATCACTACTCCACCAATTTAATAGTATAGATTTTATGAATTATATTTTTGTGTAGAAAAAATAAAAGAAAGAATAATATAAATTAGAGTTAACGATCAAAATACTTATTTCTGTCAAAAAATTGATGGAAGCACCATCATTTTCAAAAAATAATAATAATAATAATAAAAATACTTATTTTAAAAAACGTGGGACTAAAATTGAGAACGATCAAATCGTATGAGATCAAAAGTGTAATTTACTTACTATGTTTAACGTTTTCCATCCAATTTTTAGTGGCGGACCAACATTGTAATAAATTGAAATCAATAAGAACTAAATTTATCTATTTTTGAAATAATGGGACCAAAATTATAAAAAGCATAACTGTATGAAAACAAAAACGTAATTTGCTTCTTTCTTTTTTTTATTATCAAATAATGATATTTAGATAGATGGAGACAATGAAGTCTTGCATGCAATAAATTGAATATATCTGCCTGATATTTAATTGGAGTGCATGGTTTGACGAAATGGTCCGTCTAAGCTTTAACAGCAGGCATGCACAGTTGCAGCAAAACAATGTTGGGCAAAGCAATTGTCATTTCATACTGTCATACTCCAAAGGTCCCATCTCAAACATAGTTCCTTTTGACCAAGGTATTATAAGTAGCATTTAAGTGCTCCTCCACAAAGAGAGATCAATTATCATACATTTAACGCATTAATGAGTAGGGTCAAATTTTTTTTCATTACTCTATAGAATTTTATAATTGTATGATTAAATTTTTAGATAATAAATTAAGAATATTTTTAAAATATCAAAAAATATATATTACTGCCTTTTTTTTTTCTTTCTTAACCATAGAGCGAGGTGGAGCTTTTACATATACCAGTAATTTCCACACACTCTAAAAAATATTATTATTCAAATATATTAAAATTAATTTTTATATTAATATATATTTGATGGTGTCTGATTATGTTAGTGTCAAACTCCAATCACTTTCTATTTCGTTGAGATGGGGAAACAGAGGATCTGGCTTGAAGAGGTTCGTCGGAAAAGCAATGTGCTCTACCTGCTAGGACAAACACTAACAAAGTCAGAAAGTCAAGTTGGGGAACTGGGGGTGATTCCCAGTTTGGCTCTCCGACGCTCAAGTTAGATGATGATCTGAAAGAGGCGAGGTAAAGAATGTAAGAGTTTCATTATGAGTGAGTGCTTACAGTGAAGGAGAAGATGCCGCTTATTTATAGTTGAGGGTCAGGGACCCTTTAGTAATTACTTCGTGTAGTCCTGCTCTGATGTTGCCCTAACACGTGTCGCAACGAGGAGAAACCTAGGATGAATCTCCTACAAAAGTTGGTAAAAGTTAGTGTTTGCAACAGTGGCAGGTGCGCGGGCTTGTATGGGTGTCAGAGAGCCGTTTTGAGGGGTTGGTAACGAGGGCCGGAGGCGCGCTCGTGTCAACCAAGGGCCTGAAAGGCTGGCGGATCCGTATGGGAATTAACGCCAAGATTGTTCAACAAGGGGGGAGTGTGTCCCCTTAGTTTGCAGTTGTGTGGAGCTTCACTCGATGGGAGATACCGCTCGTGGGTAACCCCCTTGGTGAGTTGAGTCCTTGCCTTACAGCATATGAAGCGCTCATTGGAGGAGTCGTTATAACAACCACGTGTCATGTGAAAGTGATGACACGTGCCCCTCAAGGGTCTTAGCACTCAAGGGTGAAAGTTATACGAGGGTGATCTGTTTTGGGATCAGAGTTGCAGTGTGTCAGGCGCTGGGGGGTGCCACGTGTCAAATTGAGGATTAAGTGTATTTTGACCTCATCTTTTACCCCCCAATCCTATAGTCCTTAGTGATAAGAGCTATAGGATTTAAATTTCTTCAAGATTTCGAGGGAGACGCTCTTTTTCGGGTTTTGCGTGTTGCGGAAGTTCCTTCTGACAAGCAATTAATGAAGTCACTTCAAGTGACCGCTCATGGAGCTCAGCATTAAATGCTGATGGGCGAGTGGGGGCGAATATCAAGGAAACGGCGCGTGAATCTCGGCAAGTGGGTGACGGTTCCAAAAAATGGGTAGTTACCAAGGCGGGAAATGATTGCTTTTGAATTTAATATACCTAAATCCCACCCTATAAATAGGGGATTTGCCATTCTCCTTCTTCTTTACACGATCCAAAATTCAGAATTCCCTTTGTGCGAAACCTCTTCAGAGCAAATTTCAAAGAGCTTCACTTAATCCCAAGCTTTTTCTTCAGGAACCTAAAGGTAGCTTTCTTGTAATTCCTCTAATTTTTGACCTGCTAACCCTAGTACTTGTTAGGATAAAAAAGACTTCCAGAAACCTTTCTCTTCCCAGAACTTCTGTGCTTACAAAACCTCCCTCAAATCCCCCAAATTTTCCAGAAACCATGTCAGGAGACCATGTCGAAGAATTTGCCCGGGAAGTTGAGGAGATGGCCAGTCAAAATTCATCTCCTAGGGACGAGGAGTTGGATGCGGCAGTGGGTGTTATGGAGGAGAGGAATCCGGGGGAGGGTGGGGGAGGGGGGTTGAATATCTTTTTGAAGAGATGGAGATGGTGATGGAGGCAGAGAGGCAAGGTGAACCACTGCCAATAACGGAGCGAGCGACTCATCCCCATCGCTAAACTGTTACAGTGGCAATCTCGGCCCCCACCCTCAAGGGAGAAGATGGTGCGGGGCCCTCGGATGAACCCCCCGGTTAGGGGCAAAAAGAAATCCCAGAACCCCAGAAAACCCAGGAAGACCAAGGGATCAAAAGAAGGGGGCGGCTCGGGTAAGCAGGCGCTCGGCGTTTCCAGTGGAGAATCCCTGCCTCCTACGAGCGATCGAATAGTCCACCCCCAGGGCAGATGGCGATTTATGTGGACTCCGTGGTGTTTGGGGGTCTGAGGTTTCCCATATCCGAACCCGTAGCCGATATCCTTAATAACGTTAACCTGTGTCCTTCCCAAATTTTACCCAACGGTTTATCTTTAATAACCATTTCGTAATTCTTATGGCGTGCACCCAACATCAACCATCATTTCGAAACTTTAATGCCCTTTTCCAGGTTGCCCGCTCGCCCCGTTCATCCCCGAGGGCGGGCTTTTTCTATACCCTAGCAAAATCCAACCTGAAATTGATTGATTCCCCCTCAACCCATGGCGTGGAGTGGAAGAAGAAGTGTTTCTTCGTGAGGGCTCCTGAGGGTGAAGATTTCGGGGTACCCCGAGAGTGGGTTTCTCATGGGGAGAGACCCATCGTTAGGCATCGTTTACCCCACACCTTTCCAGAAAACTGACCTAAAGACCTTGCCGGTACCATGAGGGACGAGGGTTGGATAATCCAAGCAAAGGATCTAACTGATGATGCAGAAGTCATGTTTCTTTGCGGAATTACAAATGATCCTTATTTTATCAGAAATCCACCCGCTCGGAATTTGGAGAGAGACGGTTAGCTTCTAGGGACTAACTTTAGATAGGAATACTAACTGCTTGATTGTACTTGCACTCTATTTCTGCAAAGATTTGTTATATCCAAGTTTTAACCCTCGTTTTCTCATTAACAACCGCAATCGCCAAAACCACCCCAACCAACAAGGTAACCAACAGATCCCTCGCTGCCGAGGGGCTGGCCGCGGTGACGACCGAGGGGGACACCAAGGGGCCAGTTCAAGCGCAGCCCCACCACCCAGAGGCCGCGGGAAATCCGAGCGGCCAACACAGAGACGAGAATTGTCACGAGGCCGGCAGACACGGCCAACCAGAGGGGAGCCACCCCTCCCTCTACAAAAATAACGAGGTCACGTCCGAGCGTAGTTATCAGGGAGCATCAGGGAGATGGCACTCAAGCTTCCAGGAAAGGGAAGAGGATGCCTGACGCCTTCCATATAACGGGCAAGGGCAAACAAGTTGCCGTGGGAACATGCGAAAACGGAGAAACTTCCTCTTCTGAGGAAGAGCGCTTGTGGAGTTATGACCGCATGGGAGACAGGTATTTCGAGCGCCTTCCTAGTGAGAGTCCCAACCTCTTGTCGGAGAGTCCGCCCTCAAGAACCATCACTGAAGGGTTCTATGAGAGGGTGCAATTTACTGGGGGACCATCGGGAGTTGTTTTCCCACAACTCTGAGAGAGTGGCTGCAGATATGGTCCACGCCCTCATCTCTGTAAGCCCTATTATTCTTCCTCCATTCAAACATTTGTTTATGCTCATATCAATATGCTATGTATGAAATACTTTTCCCCTCTAAAAAAAAAACAGCAAGTACTCCCGAGGGCCAAAAATCTCCAGATGCGTACCACCGTATACGCCGAGCGCAAAGCAAAATACAAGAAGATGGCGCGCTCAAATGACCCGGCTCAGATTCAGGAGGAGTTGGACGTAGAGAAGGCAAAGTTTCTCTCCCTCGAGACCGAGCACAAAAAGTTGGAGGCGGAGATAAAGAATCTCCAAGAGGATTTCAAGAAGTCAGAGACGGCTCGACGGAAATGGCGCTCAGACTACAATACCATTCTGGAGAACTACAAGAAGCTGATGGAGAATCAGAACGGGTGGGTCACCAGGTCCAACGAGGCCAAGAGGAAGTATGCAGACGTAATGGCGCAACTTCCCGAGCAAATTGAGAAGGCCAGCAAGGAGGCGATCATTAAGTTGTGTCATTCCAAAGCTTTTAGCTTTGCAGCATCATTCCAAATCAACTAATCACTTTAGACAAGGTTCAATCATAGCATGGCTCCAATTTAGCACACACAATATTTAGTTTAATTATTTATGCTCAAGCTCATATATTTCCCACCATGTCAAGTTTCAAACAAACTGTACTCTATATCATGTAAGTCATAAATAATCAAAGGTGCAAACTCAGTTGCCTTTTCGAAATTCAATTCCATCACAAGCAAGAAGCTGTAAGAAGTTCATTAGAGAGGATATAATGCCATAGTAAACAATTCCATGTTATGCAAATTATCAAATGCCAAGCAGCCCGAAAACTGAACTAAGCACAGCCCAAAAAAAAAAAAACATTTTCATGCAGAAATTTCATCCCAAAATCATCAGAATATCAACAGCAGCATTAGTATCAAAATGATCAGCCCCTAGCACCCGCAAAATTGTCCTAAAAACATGCCAAAATGGACTTCCAATCAGCCCTAGTACCCCCCAACACTTAAAGCATGTTGTCCTCAACAAAAAGTAAAGCATAAATGAAAAACCGAGGACTTCCCTGAACCCGGGGGTGTGATACGCGGTGCCGCCGTCGATTTTGAGTGGCGGTTTTCCGGGGCGGTGGATCATCCCGTTCCCCATGGCCGATTTAGGGTCTAGGGTTCTGCAACTTGGGGAGAGTTTTGGTGAGATGGAGGGCGTGGAGCTAGTTAGGGATTCGGGGAAAAAAGCTGCTATAGTGGGTGTTAGGGTGAGGAGATGGGGCGGGTCGTGGATCGGGGTTAGTGTATAGGTTGGGGCTCCTTTTATTGTAAAATTGGGTCCAGAACCCTGTCCGTGACCTCAGACAGGTTTCCTCACAGTAGCTTTAAACCAAGTTCACCAGTCTTTTGCATCACCAAATCTGAAAATTGATCAACCTAGAACACTCCCCCACACTTATCCCAAGAAATCAGCTTCCCATTCACCTGAAAACAAGAAAGAAGAAGACTTACAACGGGCAAGGAAAACGAGCAAAGAAAGAAAATGAAAAACAAAGGAAACTAAAGTAAGGGAAGAGAAATATGGGTTGTCTCCCATACAGCGCCCTTGTTTAATGTCGTGGACTCGACGAGTTTTTGTTTCACACTCAAGCCCCTAGAGGAGGATCCTCTAGATTCATCTTTTCAACCGTGTGTGGCTCGAATCCCTCATAAAATGGCTTAAGTCTATGCCCGTTCACCTTGAATGTCTTATCCGTATGAATTTCCCCAATTTCAACAGCTCCATGTGGGAAGACTTTAGTCACAACATACGGACCAGACCATCTTGATCGCAATTTGCCCCGAAAAAGTCTCAATTTGGATTGATAGAGCAACACCTTTTGTCCGACTTCGAAACTCTTCCTAGACAACATCCCATCATGAAATGCCTTAGTTTTGGACTTGTAGAATTTGGAATTTTCATAGGCATCATTTCTAATCTCCTCTAACTCTTGCAATTGAAGCTTTCGATGCGTCCCGACCCCCTCTAAGTCAAAGTTACACTTCTTGATGGCCCAATAGGCTCGATGCTCAAGCTCTACCGGAAGGTGGCAATTTTTCCCAAAAACCATTCTATAAGGTGACATACCGATCGGAGTCTTGTACGCCGTCCTATAGGCCCAAAGTGCATCATCGAGTCTCAAACTCCAATCTTTACGGTTAGGACTAACCGTTTTCTCCAAAATAGACTTGATTTCCCTATTCGAGACTTCGGCGAGGCTATTAGTTTGCGGATGATAGGCTATGGACGTGCGATGGGTCACATGATATTTCTTGAAAAGTGCCTCTACCGTTCGGTTGCAAAAATGAGTACCCCTATCGCTAATTATGGCTCGAGGAATTCCAAACCTAACAAAAATGTGAGACCTAACAAAATCCACAACAACTTTAGAATCATTAGTTCGGGTGGCTTTAGCTTCCACCCACTTCGACACATAATCAACGGCAAGTATTATGTATAAATTACCATAAGACGAAGGAAAAGGACCCATAAAATCCATACCCCATACATCAAAAATTTCACAAATAAGTATAGGATTAAGAGGCATTTGGTTTCGAGGACCTATATTTCCTGACTTTTGACAATTAACACAACTTTTACAACACAAGTATGCATCCTTAAAAAGTGTAGGCCAGAAAAATCCACTTTCTAACACTTTATGAGTTGTTTTTTTAGGACCGAAGTGACCATCATAAGCATGACAAAACTCTAGTATGGATTTGATTTCATTTTCACCCTCACAACGCCTAATAATCTGATCGGTGCCTATTTTCCACAAGTAAGGGTCATCCCAAAAATAGTGTTTAGAATCAGACTTGATTTTATCTTTCTCAGACCTAGACAAATGATCAGGCAGAGCACCAGTAGCTAAAACATTAACAATATCAGCATACTAGGGAGTCAGGAAACCTGTCTGTGACCTCGGGTAGGATTCCTGAGCAGCAAAAAGTTGTTCATCTGGAAATTCATCATTGATAGGCAGAGAATCTGGCTTAAGGACTGGAATTCGGCTGAGATGATCAGCTACCAGATTCTCGCATCCCTTCTTGTCTCTTATATCCAAGTCGAACTCTAGTAAGAGTAGAATCCATCGAATGGGTCTTGGTTTCGCATCCTTTTTGGTGAGAAGATACCGTAAAGCTGCATGATCAGAATACACAACAAATTTAGTACCAAGTAAATAAGGACGAAATTTATCTAAAGCATAAACAATTGACAAAAGCTCTTTTTCGGTTGTAGTGTAGTTGCTTTGGGCATTGTCTAGCAACTTCGAGGCATAATAGATCACATGGGAATTCTTGTTGATCTTTTGTCCAAGTACATCCCCTACGGCATAATCGCTTGCATCACACATGATTTCGAACGGGTACTCCAAATTCGGCGGTTGAATGATTGGGGCCGAAATCAATTTTTCTTTCAACAAGTCAAAACAAGCTTTACATTCATCATCAATCTCGAACTTCACATCTTTTTGGAGCAACTTGCATAACGGTTTGGTGATCTTCGAGAAGTCCTTAATGAATCGCCTATAAAAACCTGCATGTCCAAGAAAGGAACGTACTTCCCGCACACTCGCGGGGTAAGGCAAGGACTTAATGACATCAACTTTAGATTTATCAACTTCAATACCATGTGCAGAAACGATATGCCCCAAAATTAAACCTTTATCAACCATGAAGTGACACTTTTCATAATTCAAGACCAAATTCGTCTCAATGCAACGTTTCAATATTGTAGCAAGATTATTGAGGCATTCATCAAAAGAGTTTCCATAAACCGTAAAATCGTCCATGAATACCTCAATAATTTCCTCAACATATTCAGAAAATATACTTACCATGCACATTTGAAAGGTGGCCGGCGCGTTGCAAAGTCCAAATGGCATTCGCCTAAACGCAAAGGTCCCGAATGCACATGTGAAAGCCGTCTTTCCTTGATCTTCGGGTGCCACCGGAATCTGATAGAACCCTGAATAACCATCAAGACAACAATAGTGACTTTTCCCAGCTAATCGTTCGAGCATTTGGTCAATAAAGGGGAGGGAAAAATGATCTTTCTTAGTAAGAGAATTAAGACTTCTATAATCCATACACACCCTCCAACCATTTTGAACTCTAGTAGGAACTAACTCACCATCCTTGTTTTCAACAGCCGTAATTCCCGTTTTCTTAGGCACAACTTGAACGGGACTTACCCACTCGCTATCGGATATCGGATAGATCATACCTGCATCAAGGAGTTTGATGATCTCCTTTTTCACTACCTCCATCATTGGTGGGTTGAGTCTTCGTTGTGCTTCGCGGCGTGGTTTGGCACCTTCTTCCAAAATGATTTTATGCATGCACGTGGAAGGACTGAGTCCTTTGATATCAGCAATGGTCCATCCAATCGCCTGTTTGTACTCCCGAAGAACTCTGATCAATTTCTCCTCTTCCAGACTGTTGAGCGTACTGGCTATGATCACTGGCAGTGTCTCTTTGTCTCCCAGATATGCATATTTCAAGTGTTCCGGCAGTGTCTTAAGTTCTAGCTTAGGGGCCTGCAAAACAGAAGGTAAAAGTTTAGAGTCAGACCGATTAAGCTCAAAAGGTACAAATTTAGAACTTGTAACTCGGAGAACTTCCATAGCATAAATTATCTCAAGCATATCTTCAGAAAGTCTGAATTTATCATCAAATTTCTTCATTTTATCAACGGACAAGCTATGGCACAAGACATAGTCCAATTCATCTTCATGGTTCAAGGCAAACACTTTATTAGTCAAGTTATCTATGATATCAACATTGTAGACACAAGACACATCATCAACATGTTTCATAGCATCATACTTATTAAACTTGACCATTTCACCATCAAACTCCAAAGTCAAAGAACCACTATGAACATCGATTTTCGCTTTAGCCGTGCTAAGGAAAGGTTTACCCAGTAGAATGTCCGAAGACTTAGTAGAACTATCCTTTTCCATATCAAGAACAAAGAAATCAGTGGGAAAAATCAATTCATTCACTTGTACCAAAACATCTTCTAAGACACCCTCGGGATAAACAAGCGAACGATCGGCTAATTGGATAATGACCCCGGTGTGAGCTAATGGACCAAGACCCAAAGAAGTGTAAATGGACAGAGGCATCACATTAATAGAAGCTCCCAAATCACACATAGCCTTACCAATACCAATATTACCAATTTTGCAAGGGATAGAAAACATACCTCTATCGCGACACTCATGTGGTAATTTCCTTTGTAAGACGGCTGAAACATTTTCACCAACACTCACCTTCTCATTACCTGTCAACTTACGCTTATTGGTGCATAATTCCTTAAGGAATTTGGCGTAGCGTGGAACCTGTTTGATGGCCTCGAGAAGTGGAATGTTTACTTCAACTTTTTCAAAAAGAGCCAAGATACTCTTATCTTCTTTGTGTTTCTTGTTCTGAGCCAATCTCTGAGGGAATGGTGGTGGTACTACCAGCGGCTTAGGCTTCTGAGTGATTTCAGCCTGTCTTGAACTCTGTCCGTGATCACTGGCAGGCTTCTTCTCTATCTCTTTTTTAGTTTCTGCATCAGATCCCTGCATCTGATCACTTTTTGAAATCCCGTCCACTGGAGACTGCAATTCCTTCCCGCTTCGCAATACAATCGCGCTCACATTGTGTCTAGGGTCATGTGTTTGCGACGGTAGTTTTCCTTGGGTCTCCAATTTACTCACCGAAGAGGCAATTTGTCCCATATGAGTCTCCATGGTCTTGATAGTGTCCTCTATCTTTTGAATCCTGTTCGTCGTATCCTGTTGATATTTCTCGGAATTAGTAGCCAATAAACGAACAATTTCACTAAGAGGCGTACCTGAACCCTGAGGGTGTTGTGGTCTTGGCTGCGGTGGAGGTGGTGGACGGAAATTCTGATTATTTGGTTGATTATCGGCGTAGCTTAAATGCGGGTGGTACTTCCATCCAGGATTGTAAGTGTTCGAATAAGGATCGAACTTTCTCTGCTGAAAATCCATGGCATTTACATCCGCGGGTGTCTCCTCATGGAGTGTAGGGCACGCATCGGTAGGGTGCTCGAGACTAGTGCAAATGCCACATACTCTCGAGGGTGGATTAGTACCTACATTCGTTTTCTGCACCAAGGTTGTTAGCAAAGACTCAATTTTATTAAGAGGACTAAGAGTTACCTCGTTCACCCTTCGAGGGATGTCCTCTCGAGCTCCAAATTGTTGAGAATTTGCAGCCATAGTAGAAATAAGCTCTCTAGCTTCGGCGGGGGTCTTGCTAACAATAGCTCCACCGCTTGCGGCATCCATCATTCGGCGTTCCATCGGAGTTAACCCCTCATAAAAGTATTGGATGACTAATTGATCCGAAATTCCATGTTGAGGGCAACTTGCTAGCAACCTCTTGTATCTTTCCCAATATTCGTAGAGGCTCTCGGAATCTTTTTGTTTAACTCCTCAAATTTCTCGCCTGATGTTAGTTGCACGAGAAGCTGGAAAGTACCTCTCTAGAAATTGCCTCGACATTTCAGCCCAAGTAGTGACCGTACCCAAAGGTAAGTAATACAACCAATCCTTAGCTGCATCTTGCAATGAGAATGGAAAGGCCCTAAGCTTAATTTGATCCTCCGTGACGTTGTGTGGCTTCATGGATGTGCACACAAGGTGGAACTCTTTCAAATGCTTATTTGTATCTTCATTTTCCAAACCACGGAAAGTGGGCAACAAATGGATGAGTCCTGACTTTAGTTCGAACCCTTCTTGCAGTGCTGGAAAGGTTATGCACAGTGGCTGTTGAGCTTCAGTTGGTCGGGCAAGCTCATGAAGCGTTCCGTTATGAGCCATATCCTGACCGTGATCACTGTCAGGTTCACTGACAGCCTGTTCTTCAAATTCTAACTACTGTTCAGTTTCAATGTCCGAATCCAATTCAAACAGACTCGAACCTTCACCAACTGCTGCTTGTTCTTTCCTTTGTCTTGTCCACTTCCTAATCTTCTTAGCGGTCTTTTCGATCTCGGGATCGTATGCAACGAGTTGTCCCGAACGAAGGTTCCTAGGCATAAGAAAAGAAACAAAGTCAATTATAAACCACTCCCCGGCAACGGCGCCAAAAATTGATGGGTGTCGAAACCACCAATAATAAGTCCCAATTATTGCACACGATTAAAATGTAGAATAGTGGCAACGGGTATCGATCCACGGGGATTCGACGAATTTGTACTCCTTTAATATGCCAAGAAAATAAAATGAACAATTAAAATCGGGCCGCGCGGGGGGGGGGGGGGGGTTGTCAAGTTTTGGATTAAACTAATGAAATAAACAAAACGAGACTAAATAAACAAATAATTAACAACAAAACGCAGCTGACACTTAGATTAATTCAGTAAATAACAAATAGCCGGGATTTTCCTACGCATGCACCAGACAGTGATCACGGACAGGGTGATTAACTCCTCGTTAAGCTAGCTATAGTTACCAGTTACCTTAGGCTCCCTCGTTTCTTCGTATTTTTAGAATAATCTGAAGAAACTCCTAAAGACTATTCTCTAATTAGCTAATAACCTTTTCAGAAACTCCTTCCAAGATTCAATTAACTAATTGCTTTACGAACTAAAGAAACACTAACCTTAACCGACTAAGTAGAAACTCCTACTTCGCCTAATTAGACCGTAATATTCCACAACACAAAATCAGCCGAACTTAACAACCTAGTGTTGATTGCTACTTCGTTAATTACCCGGCTAGACTCCACCAAATAAATTAACTAGCTTTATATGAATTGCTAATCCTAAGATTCGAGCTCTTAAACCAAAGAATAAAGCAAAACACAATATCGTGAATTCGGAAATAAAACGGATAACTTAATTAATCAACCCAAAACAAATTGTCTCACACAATCCAACACATGCTTTGGAAAATCCCAACCAAAATATAAATTAGCTACTCATGACGAAATTAAACAAACTAAGTCTTGGAAATAACATAGTACTCAAATAAAAATAAAAGGAATGAAAGGGAATAAAACTATTGATGCTCCAAAGTTCCTTTCCCCTCCCGAATTAGAGTTGTTGCTGCGTGAATTTGAATAGGAGAATGAAGTTGTCTGTTTCTGTATGAGATCCCCCCATTGCTGCGTGCCTATTTGTAGCGCCAAGGAGTATCACCCCTTTTGCTCCATATTCCCCATGTTCTTCATCAAATAATTGGGTAATAATTCCCCAAGTAATGTCCAAACCGTAACAGCAAAAGCGCACCACTACTCTATGAATTAATTTCCAAAGATAAGTATGAGATAGTGGGCTTTGTGACAATTAAAAAGGCTTCCTCCATAGTGTTGCACGGGCCTCTTGTCTCCAAAAAGCTTCAAGTGGATTCTCCCCTATTTAATTAAGCTTTTAATTCTTCAAAAATCAAAGTTGGGCTTGTGTGCCTCTTTCCACCGTGGTAAACAATCAAATGTAGGCTTCCTTCTAATTAATCCAAACAAAAGTGAGCTATCTCTTGTTCAACTCAAGGCACGTGGGCTTTCCTTCTACAAACAGGTGCGTGCCAATTTCTCCAATCTACTTCCAAATTTCCATGAAGCATGTTTCCTGCGTGAGAATACAAAACTCGATTAATTACCCATAACGAAGCCGAAACGTGGAGTAAAACGTAACAATTCATGCTCAAAAATTTAGATAAATACACGACACATCAAACTTTCTTTCCCATTTAGGAATCTTCTCACACGGGGCACCTCACTGAACTTACTTATGGAAGTAAGCACCCTCATGTATCACGCACGTATCAACTATACATTTTTCACCTCCATGAAACAAGGTGGTCCTTTTTAAGGGCGTGATCCCACAAGCAAGCCTTAGAGGAGTCAGGTTGACACTCCCACTGTCTGTAGGACTCATCGGCTTGGAGTATTTTACTAATCATGACTTATGTGATATAGGGCTCATTTCATGAACCATTTCACCTAAATGGTAGAGTCCTAAAGTCATCAGGATTAGGGGAGTTCTCATACATGCACAACTAAAGTAAACGCATACCAAACAAGAGCATATAAAGAAGTGTTGCCTCAATTCGTTATTTTATTCAAAGATTGTCTGTGATCACAATAAGGAAAAGTACAAAGCGGATATACAATCGGCTTTCTAGGGCACTATTCCTAACATAGAACCCGCTCCTCAGGACTTTCTTGGCAAGGATAGGCCCCCCAAAATGATTTCTACAGCTTCCACTTTGAATATGCTCGAGCGTCTCTTTGGCTTGCGAGGGCCTTAAACACCTCATTGGCGGGCCTTGAAAAGACTTCTTGACTAGTCTCCCCTCGGAGTCCAGAGGAAATCAAGGGGCCTTGTTCCTGATTTTCCGTGCCTCCACCTTGTCAATGGGACAAATGTCATCTTTGATAAATCTAAGTATCTCGTCGAGCCAACAGGGCTCGTGAGGATCGATCACAGCTATCACTTGTTTGGTGATCTTTTCCTTTATCAATGGCTTTTCAGTTCTAAAGAACGTGACAGAGCGCTCGTTGGTACCTTCCGGTGCTGAAGCAAATTTTGATAGAGTGTCAGCACGCTCGTTTTCTGCTCGTGGGACCTGGAGTAAGTGAAATTCCCTGAGTTTCCCAATGATCTCTCTTGCCATTTCCAAATACTGCACCATGGTGGTTTCTCGAGCCTCATAAGTTTCTTCGATCTGGCTCGCAATCAATTGTGAATCAACATAAGCGGTAATCCTGGAAGCTCCATTTTGAAAAGCAATTTTCAACCCTTGTAAGAGAGCTTCGTACTCCGCTTCGTTATTGGTAACTTGGAAGTTCAATCTGATTGCGAAGTCTATTTCGATTCCATTAGGGTCTCTAAGGGTTACCCCTGCTCCTCCCCCTTGAGAGGTTGAGGAACCATCCGTTTGCAGGATCCAAAGGCCCTGGTTGTCAAGGATCGTGGGCTCTAGCCCAAACCGCTCGGTTAATAAATCCGCAACTACTTGCGCTTGTATGGCTGCCCTGGGCTCCAAGCTTAAGTCAAAATTGCTTAATTTGATGACCCATTTTATCAGTCTCCCAGATACGTCTAGCTTAGACAAAACTTGTTTTAATGGCTGATCCGTGAGGACAGTGATTGAGTGTGCCTGGAAGTATGACCTTAATCTTCGTGATGCATTGATGAGGGCGAATGCAAACTTTTCGATTTCCAAATACTTCCTGTCAGCCCCTTGTAATGTTTTACTTAAATAGTAAATGGGCAAATGTTTACTCTCCCGTATGGCTACCAGGTGTTGGGATATATGCCCTGAAAATCCAATTATATTGTAAATATTTTGGATTAATAAAACTGAAATTATCGCAAGTTATGAGTATTTTACGAATTTAATAATTAATGACGTGTGATGGTATTTTTATATGAAATGTGTTTCATAGGAAAAGACTTTAAATACCAAAAGTCACGTGTCATTAAAGTTCTAGTCAGTATGATAAGAAAATGTTCTTATCGAGACTATAATGTGTTATATAAGATGATTAGTCTTTCGTCATAGGGAAATGGAGTTTCCAATTATAACACATTGATGATTTTCAATGAGATTGGAAACATCGAACTGGACCACTGAGAATGTTCATTTTATACTGCTATCAAAAATGAACAAAATCTCGAAAGCATTAGACTCTTAATCCTGATAGTATTTCGACTTTAGGCATGTAGTGTTAATCATTGTGATGTACTCAGAAGTGAGGTCTCGGTAACGGGTGGCCAAAATACTTTGTACGTTCGGTGATTGCATGAAATGTGCTAGAGAGAAATATTAATCAAGGAATCTGTAGCCTTGCTGGAAGGTTTAAAGATACCCCTGAAATAGATTTGCAAAAAGTTCGAATTAAAACTTTGGCCAAAGTACTTCGTGTGTTCGTCACCGAAGTTGTATGTTGAATGTGTTTCACATACAGGGAATTTGAACTTAAGGCGAATCAAGAAATTTCAGATTGGAAGTGAAAAATAAATGATAGTAGTATTGATTTATTTTTCATGGATATCTGTACAGAGGAGTAAAATGCAAAATTATTCTAGATTGAGAAATTCGTGAATAATTTAATTAATTTTAGAGTTTAACAATATTTATTTAGTGGAATTAAATATTGTTAAACGGTAATCAATTATTGTCATGGGATGATAATAGATTGACCCGTTTGGAGCTAAGATTAATTAGTCCTGCAGGTCCCCCCGCAAGCCCCAACGAAGATCAAAGAGAAAATATTAAAAGGAGAGAGAGAAATGATTTTTCAAAGTGTTTGAAAATAGCCAAGTAATTTATTTTGAGAAAATAAATTAAATTCCAAAGAGTAGGAAATGCCCGAAATTTTATTTTGGAGAAAATAAAATTTTTCAAAAAAAAAAAAAAAGGTTTTTTTTTGCTGACGTGGCATGCCACGTCAGCGGGTCAGCGCCGCGTGGCGCTGACTGGGCGCCAAGTGGCACGCCGCGTGGACGGCCAGGATCGCGCCAGGTCACGCGGGTCAACGGTCCGGATCAAGGGTTGCAACGGACCGGGTCAGGACGCGGGTCCGGGTTCGGGTCGGATAGGGTCGGTCAAGGTTTGACCGACCCGGACACGTGGCGCTGCTGGAGTCCAGCTTGAACCGACCGGTTCATCCCTGAACCGGTCTGAACCGCGAACCGCCGGTCGGACCGGACCGGTTCGCCACGTGGCAGCTGCTCGCGCTGGCGTGCCTCTCACACGCGCCAAACGCACAGCCGCCACACGGGCGGCGCGTGCGGGCTCCGTTCCGCGCGTGCCAGGCGATGTTGGCCTCGTGACGGCGTGGGCTGCTGCGTGGAGTCCTCGGATTTGCTGAACTGGGCGGCTAAGGACGCGTGGCAGCCTTTTTTCCTGCGCTTGGACGATTTTACCCTCAAATCATGGGTATATTTAGGGCTGCCATTTTTTGTTCAAAAATCAGAATTTTTGCAATTCAATTTTGAAATGTTTTGGCAGCTTCAAAAGGCCTCTCGGCTTCTCTTTTTTTTTTTGAATTAATTAATCTTTAATTAGATTAATTAATTACTTAATTAGGTGGTTATATAATTAATATATAATCCACTTAATTATTAGAAAATAGGGATTTTCAGGTTTTAGAAAAAAGGGTTTTTCTGAAAAATATTTTCTCAAAGTATTTAGGGAAATACTGCCGGAGCCCACACTCCAATTTCTTAATCGGGGATATTGCGGGGAAGCTCTGCCGGTTTCACGAGAAGATATCGAGGTGCTGGAAAAGTGCCGTTGATAGCCAATTTTGCAGTACGGTAATACTGTTGTGCTGCCAAAATTATTATTTGCATATTATGATTATATGCTAGATGATTTAAAATTATGTTATCGATGCCTGCATATATTAGAGTTATGCTGCCCGATTTATTCCGCTGCTTTATTAAAATGTTTTGGAAATATTTTGATAACGAGGTTATGGCGAAATTTTTTGAAATATTCCGCTGTACCGTCACTCTGACTCGGGCCCGCCACATAACACCAACAACTGGTATCAGAGCCTGACTCTGATTATATACTGGCATTGATAAAGCATAAGATGCATAATTTTAAATCTGATACTGTGCACGTAAATTCTGTCAAAGAAGGCTGGGTTTTAAGTGGGACCGTTGTGACCCCTCCAGTGTTTCTGGGAGTTTGCGTGGAATGGTAATTCTCTGGGAATTGATTTCAATAATCTTCCTGGCTAATTACCGAATCAGTAAATATGATTTAAATTATGTGATAATTTAAAACATATTTATTTAAGGGGCCATAAAAAATTTAAAGCGTGATAATTATGTGATAATTATTTGCAAGCATGCTTTTAATTTTAAAAATGGCATGATAATATGTGATATTATGTTGTTTCAATTTTGCATGATTTATTTAATGTGATTAGATAAATATTATTTAATAGAGATTAAATACGATGCATAATTGGATTAATATTTTTTGGCCTAAATTAATAGAGAGTTATTAAAGCCTTAAAATATTATTAGGATTATTTAATAATCCTAGTGGGAGCTTATTAATTAGATTAATTACTTCCAAAATTAATAAGACGCCAAAAGTGATTATTTAATAATCAAAGATAATCCACAAATTTTATAAAATTCAAGTGGGAGCGAGATGAAAAGAGTTGGATTCTCACGGCCTCCATTACCCGTCTATAGTATAGTGGATATATACTACTCCCTTCGGCGGGTATGTATTCGCGGTATACAAGATTAGGCTTCTACGGATAGAATGAAATACGGGGAAAGTCAGCTCGACCACGCCTCCGTGGAGTGTCTGATCTACTCGTACGAATTTCTAGGTAATGGTATACGCTTGACTAAGTAATGTATTAACCTCCCTTCGGAGCTATGTTACATTCACTTAGAGGCCAAAGGTGAACGTGGTGGATTAACATAGTTTGGTAAGAGTTACCTAGATGGCATGTTAATTAAGATTAATACTTGCTTTTCTAAGCGGTTTTCGACCTCGCTTCCGGGGAGCCAACTGCGGTTGGATAAGTCACCATTGTGTAAACCAAAACTGCTTACGTGGATTTCATTTATTGGTTAGACGCAAAAGATGTAAAATACAGAATCATAACTTGCATTTTTTAAAAAATATTTCAGTTTTAAAGCAATGACGACCGCTAGCCCGCTTCAATCGATCCTAAGGGAAAATAGGCTTGAAGGGTCTAACTATGCTGACTGGAAAATGAATCTTGACATCGTGCTTGGTCACGAGAATCTGAAACAAGTGCTCACTGAACCTTGTCCGGGGGTACCGGAAACTACAGCCAATCAGGATATGAGAAATGCTTATGCCAATTGGATCAAGTCCAATGATTTGGCTAGGTCTTATATCCTGGCATCTGTCTCCAATGTTCTCAAGCATCAAATGTATGAGATGCCAACTGCTAGGAACATGATGGATCATCTCCATCAAATGTTTGGAGGGCAGAATCAAGCCAAGAGGCTCGAACTGATGCGAAGGCTGTTAGTTACCAAGATGTCTGAGGGATCACCTGTTCAGGATCATGTTATGAACATGATGGCTTGCCTGAACGAAATTGAAAGCCTTGGTGCTAAATTTGATGATCTCAGCAAGCAGGATATGATCCTATGCTCTCTGCCAAAGTCGTTTGACACATTCAGGCAAAATTATTTTATGAACAAATTGGATTTTTCTCAGCCTGAATTGATGAACGAACTTAAAGTGGCGGAGGGAGTGATGAAAGCTAAGGGAACTGTTCTCCTGGCATAGGCATCGACTTCCACGGCTCCAAAGGCCAACAAGTGGAAAAAGGGAAAAGGAAAGGTTCCCAATCCCAAGAAAAAGGTTCAGAAGAAGAAAGGCAAACCCAGCAAGGGAAAATGTTTCCACTGCGGAGAGAATGGGCACTGGAAGAGGAATTGTCCAAAATACTTAGCAAGTCTTCCTGCTAAGCCATCTGGACAAGGTATATCGATATCTTGTTTAATTGAATTATGTTTAGTTGGAAGTCCACCAGATTCCTGGTGTGTGGACTCGGGTTCAACTAATCATATTTGCAATTCGTTGCAGGGGTTCAAGCTAACCAGAAAGCTTGAAGATGGCGAGATGCAACTACTGCTTGGGGATAATACAAGTATATCTGTATTAGCAGTAGGGACTGTAAATTTATATTTTGGTGATAGGGTTTTGGTACTAAAAGACATTCTGTACATACCGTGTGTTCGCAGAAATTTAATTTCTGTGGGTTGTTTAATAAATAATGGTTTCAGTGTTTGTTTTGAACAAAACTTTACCATTAAGCAAAATAAAAGGTTTATTTGCTCTGGCACGGTAAAAGATGGTCTTTTCTTGTTATACCCCGATAAAAACCCTAATTCCGAACTTAACACTATTACGCTTGACTTACCATCCAAAAGAAAAACTCCTATGCCTAACGAGGCGTACAAGTGGCATTTACGTCTTGGTCATATTAATCCAAAAAGGATCCAAAGACTAATTTCAGACAAATTGTTGAGTCCCTTAGACTTAACAGAACTACCAGTCTGTGAATCCTGCTTGGAAGGTAAAATGACCAAGAGATCTTTTAAATCGAAAGGTAATCGAGCCACAGAATTGCTTGAGTTAATTCATACGGATGTGTGTGGTCCTATGAGTATTCAAGTAAGAGGAGGTTTTGAGTATTTCATCACTTTTACGGATGATTACTCCAGATATGGATACGTTTATTTGATGAGATATAAGTCTGAATCTTTTGAAAAGTTCAAAGAATTCAAGGCTAAAGTTGAAAATCAAACCGGAAAACGTATCAAGTCACTTCGATCAGATCGTGGTGGTGAGTATCTGTCTACAGAGTTTCTAGAATTTCTCACTGCAAATGGGATTAGATCTCAATTATCTGCACCGGGTACACCCCAGCAGAACGGTGTTGCAGAAAGGAGAAATAGGACTCTGATGGAAATGGTAAGATCTATGATGAGTCATGCTACCCTACCAAGTTCGTTTTGGGGCTTTGCACTCGAAACGACAGCACACATATTAAACCTTGTTCCATCCAAGTCGGTTCCTAAAACACCAATGGAACTGTGGCGAGGGCGAAAGCCCAGTGTCTCCTATCTTCGGATATGGGGAACCCCAGCTCATGTGTTAAGGAAGGATCCTGACAAGTTGGAATCAAGAACAGAGATTTGCTTGTTCATAGGTTATCCTAAAGGAACAAGAGGTGGTACATTTTACGATCCGAGCGATCACAAAGTGTTTGTGAGCACCAATGCCAAATATCTTGAAGATGATTTCGTAAATGACCACAAGGGTAGAAGCAAAATTGTGTTAGAAGAAATGACAACATCAGATTCTGAATTCCAAGAACCCGTAGTAACTGAAAATGTGTTAGATACATATGATGTAGCAGATACAACATATGATGTAGGGACGAGTACACAGCAGCCTCGTCGTAGTGGGAGGATTGTCAGGGCACCTGACAGATACCTAGGATTAACCCAAGTGGTTGAATCTGACGTATCTGATCCTGTCACATATGATGAAGCTATAAAAGATATAGACGCTGACCGTTGGGTCAGAGCCATGGAATCTGAATTAGATTCAATGTATTCCAATAAAGTCTGGGAACTTGTAGAGGCGCCTGAGGGTATTAAACCTATTGGATGCAAATGGGTCTACAAGAGAAAAAGGGGAATAGATGGAAAGGTTGAGACCTTTAAAGCAAGGCTTGTGGCAAAGGGTTATACCCAGAAAGAAGGTATCGATTATGACGAAACCTTCTCGCCTGTAGCAATGCTTAAGTCCATAAGAATTCTCCTATCCATTGCTGCTCATTATGATTATGAGATTTGGCAAATGGATGTAAAGACTGCCTTCTTGAATGGGCACCTTCAAGAAGAAATATACATGGCTCAGCCTGAAGGCTTTATTGCCAGAAATCAGGAGCATATGGTATGCAAGCTTGATAGATCAATTTATGGTCTTAAGCAAGCGTCTAGGTCATGGAACATCAGATTTAATGAGGTAATTAAATCCTTTGGATTTATGCAATTGCCTGATGAACCATGTGTGTACAAGAGACATCATGATAGTGTTGTAACATTTTTAGTTCTATATGTTGACGATATTCTGCTCATTGGGAATGACACAGGAATATTGTCAGCAGTTAAGATTTGGTTGTCAAACCAGTTTGACATGAAAGACCTAGGTGAAGCCAGTTATATTCTAGGAATCAGACTTTGTCGTGTTCATAAGAATAAGATGATTGATTTATCACAAGCAGCGTATATAGATAAGATGCTGGCAAGATATAATATGGCGAATTCCAAAAAAGGTTCATTACCTTTCAGACATGGAGTTCATCTGTCTCGGGATCAGTGTCCTAAGAACCCAGAAGAGACAGAAGAAATGAAAGATGTTCCATATGCTTCGGCAGTCGGAAGCCTCATGTATGCCATGTTATGTACTAGGCCAGATATCTGTTATGCTGTAGGTCTAGTCAGCAGATATCAGTCAAACCCTGGACCCCAACACTGGATAGCTGTAAAGCATATATTGAAGTACTTGAGAAGGACTCGAGATTATATGCTTGTCTATCGCAGTGATGAGCTCATTCCTATAGGGTACACAGATTCGGATTTTCAATCTGATTTGGATTCTAGGCGTTCGACGTCTGGATACGTGTTTACTCTAGGAGGAGCAGCCGTAAGTTGGAGGAGTATTAAGCAATCTTGCATTGCTGACTCCACCATGGAATCCGAATACGTGGCAGCTTCGGAAGCAGCCAAAGAGGCGTATTGGTTCCGGAATTTTCTAATGGATCTAGAAGGTCATCAAGGACGGACTTACGCCGATCACATTGTACTGTGACAATGCTGGGGCGGTGGCCAACTCCAAGGAACCTCGAAGTCATAAACGTGCCAAGCACATCGAGAGGAAGTTTCACATTATACGTGATTATGTGGAACGTGGAGAAGTGGCAGTGGTGAAAATTGGCTCAGTAAATAATCTGGCAGATCCCTTCACTAAAACTTTGGCGCAAAAGAGTTTTGATACTCATGTAGAAGGGATGGGTCTTAGATATGTAGCCAATTGGATTTAGGGCAAGTGGGAGATTGTTGGGATATATGCCCTGAAAATCCAATTATATTGTAAATATTTTGGATTAATAAAACTGAAATTATCGCAAGTTATGAGTATTTTACGAATTTAATAATTAATGACGTGTGATGGTATTTTTATATAAAATGTGTTTCATAGGAAAAGACTTTAAATACCAAAAGTCACGTGCCATTAAAGTTCTAGTCAGTATGATAAGAAAATGTTCTTATCGAGACTATAATGTGTTATATAAGATGATTAGTCTTTCGTCATAGGGAAATGGAGTTTTCAATTGTAACACATTGATGATTTTCAATGAGATTGGAAACATCGAACTGGACCACTGAGAATGTTCATTTTATACTGCTATCTAAAATGAACAAAATCTCGGAAGCATTAGGCTCTTAATCCTGATAGTATTTCGACTTTAGGCATGTAGTGTTAATCACTGTGATGTACTCAGAAGTGAGGTCTCGGTAACGGGTGGCCAAAATACTTTGTACGTTCGGTGATTGCATGAAATGTGCTAGAGAGAAATATTAATCAAGGAATCTGTAGCCTTGCTGGTGAATGTGTTTCACATACAGGAAATTTGAACTTAAGGCGAATCAAGAAATTTCAGATTGGAAGTGAAAAATAAATGATAGTAGTATTGATTTATTTTTCATGGATATCTGTACAGAGGAGTAAAATACAAAATTATTCTAGATCGAGAAATTCGTGAATAATTTAATTAATTTTAGAGTTCAACAATATTTATTTAGTGGAATTAAATATTGTTAAACGGTAATCAATTATTGTCATGGGATGATAATAGATTGACCCGTTTGGAGCTAAGATTAATTAGTCCTGCAGGTCCCCCCCCCAAGCCCCAACGAAGATCAAAGAGAAAATATTAAAAGGAGAGAGAGAAACGATTTTTCAAAGTGTTTGAAAATAGCCAAGTAATTTATTTTGAGAAAATAAATTAAATTCCAAAGAGTTGGAAATGCCCGAAATTTTATTTTGGAGAAAATAAAATTTTTCAAAAAAAAAAGGTTTTTTTTTTGCTGACGTGGCAGCTGACGTGGCATGCCACGTCAGCTGGTCAGCGCCGCGTGGTGCTGACTGGGCACCAAGTGGCACGTCGCGTGGACGGCTAGGATCGCGCCAAGTGGCACGCCGCGTGGACGGCCAGGATCGCGCCAAGTCACGCGGGTCAACGGTCCGGATCAAGGGTTGAAACGGACCGGGTCAGGACGCGGGTCCGGGTTCGGGTCGGATAGGGTCGGTCAAGGTTTGACCGACCCGAACACGTGGACGAATGGGATTTGGACACGTGGCGCTGCTGGAGTCCAGCTTGAACCGACCGGTTCATCCCTGAACCGGTCTGAACCGCGAACCGCCGATCGGACCGGACCGGTTCGCCACGTGGCAGCTGCTCGCACTGGCGTGCCTCTCACACGCGCCAAACGCACAGCCGCCACACGGGCGGCGCGTGCGGGCTCCGTTCCGCGCGTGCCAGGCGGCGTTGGCCTCGTGACGGTGTGGGCTGCTGCGTGGCGTCCTCGGATTTGCTGAACTGGGCGGCTAAGGACGCGTGGCAGCCGTTTTTCCTGCGCTTGGACGATTTTACCCTCTAATCATGGGTATATATAGGGCTGCCATTTTTTGTTCAAAAATCAGAATTTTTGCAATTCAATTTTGAAATGTTTTGGCAGCTTCAAAAGGCCTCTCGGCTTCTCTCTTTTTTTTGAATTAATTAATCTTTAATTAGATTAATTAATTACTTAATTAGGTGGTTATATAATTAATATATAATCCACTTAATTATTAGAAAATAGGGATTTTCAGGTTTTAGAAAAAAGGGTTTTTCTGAAAAATATTTTCTCAAAGTATTTAGGGAAATACTGCCGGAGCCCACACTCCAATTTCTTAATCGGGGATATTGCGGGGAAGCTCTGCCGGTTTCACGAGAAGATATCGAGGTGCTGGAAAAGTGCCGTTGATAGCCAATTTTGCAGTACGGTAATACTGTTGTGCTGCCAAAATTATTATTTGCATATTATGATTATATGCTAGATGATTTAAAATTATGTTATCGATGCCTGTATATATTAGAGTTATGATGCCCGATTTATTCCGCTGCTTTATTAAAATGTTTTGGAAATATTTTGATAACGAGGTTATGGCGAAATTTTTTGAAATATTCCGCTGTACAGTCACTCTGACTCGGGCCCGCCACGTAACACCAACACCAGGACTGCGCTCGTGGCTTCGGTGGAGACGGAGAGATACATAAATAACCTTTCACTATCTATTGGCTTTTTCAAGAGTGGTGCGCTCAAAAGGTAAGCTTTCATGTCTTGTAACGCTTTCTCACATTCCTCAGTCCAAGCAAAATTTCGAGCATTGCATAGAATTTTGAAGAAAGAGAGGTTCCTGTCTGCTAAGCGTGAGATAAACCTGTTCAAAGAGATTATTTTCCCTACCAACACCTGTACTTCCCTAAGGTTACGAGGGGAAGGGATGTCCAAAATGGCCTTGATTTTTTCCGGATTAGCTTCAATCCCCCGTTGGCTGACCATGTAGCCCAAGAACTTTCCCCCTCGTACTTCGAAAGTACATTTTGGGGGATTTAACTTCATGTCGTACTGCCGCAGGATGGCAAATGTGCGCTTAAGATCCTCAAGGTGTAAGCCCTGGCGCTCGCCCTTAACAATCATGTCGTCCACGTATACCTCCATGGACCCTCCAATTTCTTTCTCAAACATCCTGTTAACAAGGGGTTGGTAGGTGGCCCCCACGTTCTTGAGCCCAAAAGGCATGACTAAGAAGCAGTATACCCCCAAGTGGACAACAAATGAGGTTTTTGGCCGGTCCTCAGGGGCCATGAAAATTTGATAATACCCTTGAAGTGTTAGGAATAGTGCCCTAGAAAGCCGATTGTATGTCCGCTTTGTGCTTTTCCTTATTGTAATCACAGACAATCTTTGAATAAAATAACGAATTGAGGCAACACTTCTTTATATGCTCTTGTTTGGTATGCGTTTACATTAGTTGTGCATGTATGAGAACTCCCCTAATCCTGATGACTTTAGGACTCTACCATTTAGGTGAAATGGTTCATGAAACGAGCCCTATATCACATAAGTCATGATTAGTAAAATACTCCAAGCCGATGAGTCCTACAGACAGTGGGAGTGTCAACCTGACTCCTCTAAGGCTTACTTGTGGGATCACGCCCTTAAGAAGGACCACCTTGTTTCATGGAGGAGCAAAGTGTATAGTTGATACATGCGTGATACATGAGGGTGCTTATTTCCATAAGTAAGTTCACTGAGGTGCCCCGTGTGAGAAGATTCCTAAATGGGAAAGGAAGTTTCTATTTCAGGAAATGGAAACTTCTAGATTAGGAAATATCTCACGAGTCATTAATGTTACGAATAGTGCCCTAGAAAGCCGATTAGTCATAATCCGTTTTGGGACTTACCTAGTATCACATACAATCTTTGAATAATATACGAATGATTAATATCACAGGCAAACACTTCTTTATATGCTCTTGTTTGGTATGCGTTTACTTTAGCTGTGTATGTATGAGAACTCCCCTAATCCTGATGACTTTAGGACTCTACCATTTAGGTGAAATGGTTCATGAAACGAGCCCTATTTCACATAAGTCATGATTAGTAAAATACTCCAAGCCGATGAGTCCTACAGACAGTGGGAGTGTCAACCTGACTCCTCTAAGGCTTGCTTGTGGGATCACGCCCTTAAGAAGGACCACCTTGTTTCATGGAGGTGCAAAGTGTATAGTTGATACATGCGTGATACATGAGGGTGCTTATTTCCATAAGTAAGTTCACTGAGGTGCCCCGTGTGAGAAGATTCCTAAATGGGAAAGGAGGTTTCTATTTCAGGAAATGGAAACTTCTAGATTAGGAAATATCTCACGAGTCATTGATGTTACGAATAGTGCCCTAGAAAGCCGATTAGTCATAATCCGTTTTGGGACTTACCTAGTATCACAGACAATCTTTGAATAATATACGAATGATTAATATCACAGGCAAACACTTCTTTATATGCTCTTGTTTGGTATGCGTTTACTTTAGCTGTGCATGTATTAGAACTCCCCTAATCCTGATGACTTTAGGACTCTACCATTTAGGTGAAATGGTTCATGAAACGAGCCCTATTTCACATAAGTCATGATTAGTAAAATACTCCAAGCTGATGAGTCCTACAGACAGTGGGAGTGTCAACCTGACTCCTCTAAGGCTTGCTTGTGGGATCATGCCCTTAAGAAGGACCATCTTGTTTCATGGAGGTGTAAAGTGTATAGTTGATTCGTGCGTGATACATGAGGGTGCTTACTTCAATAAGTAAGTTCACTGAGGTGCCCCGTGTGAGAAGATTCCTAAATGGGAAAGGAAGTTTCTATTTCAGGAAATGGAAACTTCTAGATTATGAAATATCTCACCAGTCATTGATGTGATTAATTGATCCTTAGATTTGAGGTTCCATGTCACTTTATGAGTTAACTCTGTAGTCTTTGGTATAAGCTTTAAAGGGTGTCGCCTTAGACAACTGATTCAAGGCTTATGTTGGGGCTGCACAAGTGACTCATGAAAGTGAATGAGAATCAAGAAAGGACCTACACTTGCATATGCAAGGTGATCTTTTATTGTGTAAGTCATTCATATGCCATATGGAGTCCTTGGCCAAGGCAGTAGATCAAGATATCAAGAAAAGGGTTTCTTGGATTGAGATCAAATGGATATGAAATGCACTTAGCTTTAAGACCAGATTATTAGGGTTCTGATTATTCCCTTACCCTAGATCTTGGTTGAGAGATAGTAAGTAGGAGGATTGTATCTCACATGAATCAATGACTTAAAGGTTCTGTCGAATCCAAACATTCCAATTCAGCTAGGGGTTAAACACCTGTTGCTAGACTATGGTCGTTTAATCTGTGGACTGATTAATTAATTAGTGAATTAATTAATTAGGGTCACTGCTAATTGAATTGAGAACCTAGAGGGTCACACACAACAACTTGGTTACATGAGTTGAGGCTTTAAAATGATTAAACGAGTTAATCGAGCCAAGAGGGTTCCACACGTGTGAAACCACACGTGTGGGTCACGTGAGTGACACGTGTCATTGTGACACGAGTCTCACACGTGAATATATATACATATATATATATATATATATATATATATATATATATATATATACTTTGGTTTAATTTTAAATTAAAAAGAAAGTCTTATTTTGGAGAAAAATAATCTAGTTAATTAATTACGAATTAATTAATTAGATAAAATAAGTTATTTATTTTAAATAAATAAAGTATAAAATTATCCAAAAATAGTTTGGATATTTTAGCTCTCTTGAAAGTTGATTTGAATTTGAATTCAAAGTCAAAGTCAAAATTACTTGATGATCAAGTAATAGGAGTGAGGGACCAAAATCCTTAGTCCATAAGGACTAGGATTTTTGGCCACCCCTCCCTTTCCTATATATAGGGGAGCTCATGCTCCCCTTAGAGAGTAATTTGTAATTCTTTTGGTTCATGTGTTGAACACCATCTTTTCTCCAAGATAAAACCAAACCCTAGGTTAAGCCTAAACACTAACTAGAGAACTAGCATCCTTACTAGTTAGATTGTAGCCAAGTTGTTGGACTATCTCTAGAGAGCTTCAAGTTAGAAGTTTTGAAGATTCGAGCTTTACCAAAAGTGGGGATCAAGCAAAACGATCAGAAGGGATGATGAAACAATTCTGAACCCAACAGAAAAACGAGTGAAAAAATCGAACCAAAGAAGATGGCGAAAAGTGTTCGTCCATATCCTGAAGGATGAATTTTTTCACGAGGGTTTTATGGCTGGCAAATTTCTACTTTCGCAAAATTGGTTTTCGAAGGGAGTTTCAATCATGCCTTTCTCGTTTCATGTTTCTTTCTTTATGTTATATTGTTAAGAACTTCCCTAACATGATTTGAATCCAGGTTGGTGTGGATTGTTATCCCTACAATGGATTCTGAAGTAGAAAGAGATTTCGAGAAACGGGTTGCCATTACCGCATGAAGCGCGTTTGAGGGCGGCTCAAAACGTGTCAAGAAAGCTACTACCCAAGTGAGTTTCTTGATCTCTACGAATTTGGATACACAATTGCGAGTCCAAGATCCTTTTGTTGGAAAAATTTTTAAATTTCCGCTGCTTTCTGATTCCTGTTTTCCAACAATTGATGTGATTAATTGATCCTTAGACTTGAGGTTCCATGTCACTTTATGAGTTAACTCTATAGTCTTAGGTATAAACTTTAAAGGGTGTCGCCTTAGACAACTGATTCAAGGGTTATACCGGGGCTGCACAAGTGACTCATGAAAGTGAATGAGAATCAAGAAATGACCTACACTTGCATTTGCAAGGTGGTCTCTTATTGTGTAAGTCATTCATATGCCATATGGAGTCCTTGGCCAAGGCAGTAGATCAAAACATCAAGAAAAGGGTTTCTTGGATTGAGATCAAATGGATATGAAATGCACTTAGCTTTAAGACCAGATTATTGGGGTTCTGATTATTCCCTTGCCCTAGATCTTGGTTGAGAGATAGTAAGTAGGAGGATTGTATCTCACAAGAATCAATGACTTAAAGGTTTTGTCAAATCGAGATATTCCAATTCAGCTAGGGGTTAAACACCTGTTGCTAGACTATGGTCGTTTAATCTGTGGACTGATTAATTAATTAGTGAATTAATTAATTAGGGTCACTGCTAATTGAATTGAGAACCTAGAGGGTCACACACAACAACTTGGTTACATGAGTTGAGGTGATTAAAAGAGTTGATCATGCCGAGAGGGTTCCACACGTGTGGGTCACGTGAGTGACACGTGTCCTTAGGGACACGTGTGTCACACGTGCATATATATGTATATGTGATTAAATAATTAATTTGTTAATTATTTAATAGACTTTGGTTTAATTTTTGAATTAAAAAGAAAGTCTTATTTTGGAGAAAAATAATCTATTTAATTAATTACAATTAATTAATTAGATAAATAAGTTATTTATTTATTAATAAATAAAGTATAAAATTATCCAAAAGGGGTTTGGATATTTTAGCTCTCTTAAAAGTTGATTTGAATTAGAATTCAAAAGTCAAAGTTTGGAATTACTTGATGATCAAGTAATAAGAGAGAGGGACCAAATCCTTAGTCCAATAGGACTAGGTTCGGCCGCCCCTCTCCTTCCTATATATAGGGGAGCTCGAGCTCCCCTTAGAGAGTAACTGATAATTCTTTTGGTTCATGTGTTGAACACCATCCTTTCTCCAAGATCAAATAAACCCTAGGTTAAGCCTACACTAATTAGAGAACTAACATCCTTACTAGTTAGATTGTAATCAAGTTGGTGGACTATCTCTAGAGAGCTTCAAGTTAGAAGTTTTTAAAGATTCGAGCTTTACCAAGTAGAGGGGATCAAGCCGCAAGAAGAGCGTTCTTGGGTGGCTTGAAACGCTTCAAGAAAGATTATTGAAAAGTAAGTTTCTAATCTCTACGAATTCGGATTCACGATTGCGAGTTTCGATCCTTTTTATTGGAAAATTTTTAAATTTTCGCTGCTTTCTGATTCCTGTTTTCCAACATGAAACGCATCCATCATACTCATGAGTTCGCAGCCGGCGGTCAAATCTACCGGTTGATCAATTCAGGGTAAAGGGTAAGGATCCTTGGGACAGACCTTGTTAAGATCAGTGAAATCGTCGCACATGCGCCATTTGTTAGCGCTCTTGGGTACCAGGACCACATTGCACAGCCATTCTGGATATAGTATGGGCTCAATTTACTGAGCCTCGAGGAGCTTGTTAACCTCCTCCTCAATAACCCTCTTTCGAAAACCGTACACATCTCGCTTCTTCTGTTTGATTGGCTTAAAGGAGGTGACCACGTTGAGCCTGTGGACTATAACGCTCGGGTCAATCCCAGTAAGGTCAGATGCTTTCCACGCAAAAACGTCAATGTTTTCTCTAAGGAAGTCTATCATCATGATCTGCGAGGGTCCTGAAAGATTGGACCCAATCTGAGTGGTTTTATCCTTGTTTCCAGGTTCCAACTCAATAGTGAGAAATTTCTCCATAGGCTCGATTCGGATCTCAGGGTGAGGGAGTTCGAGCGCCCTTTTCTTTCCCGAAAACTGTTCCCCATTTGTTTCTTCCCCGCGCTCATTAGTCTCCTCATCAGAGGAAGACTCACCAACCTCACCGAGCAGGGTTTCAAGGTTGCCTCCAACGCTGGTGTCCTTCTTCTTGTTTTTCTTTTTGTTTAGTTTGGCCCTCTTCCGCACGCCATCCTCGTTGGGGTTGGGAAAATCCACCGACTTCTTTGTGGATCCAATTTGAAACGTTTTCTCACTCTTGGGTTTCCTGAGTGACAACATGTAACATTCCCAGGCTTTTCGCAAGTTGCAGAGAACTTCCCCAACTCCACAGGGGGTGGGGAACTTGATCTTCTAATGATAGGTGGAGATGATCGCTTTGAAGTCGACGAGGGCCGGGCGCCCAATAATAATGTTGTAAGGGATCTAAATCTCCACCAAAGCATAGGTGACCATGAGCATTTTCCGTTGTAGGGCCTGACCAAAAGAGGTGGCTAAGCGGATTTATCCTCGTGGGACCACCTCAGAGCCTCCAAAGCCAATGAGGGCTGTTTTGAGGGGCTCGAGCGGGATGTTAGTAAAATTCATTTTTCAGAACGTGGTATAGGGCAAAACATTGACAGAGCTCCCACTATCAACCAAAACCCTCTTTACAATGTGGTTATGGACATCTAAACTAACCACTATGGGGCAGTCAGAGGTTTCACCGACCCCATGGGGTGTTACAATGTGTTCCAAGTCCTTATCACTAAATCCAACTTCATTCTCCTTCAAGCGTTGATGGCTTGCTTCTTTGATGGCATAAACTGGCCTAGGCACCGAGGGACGTTGATCGTAACTCCGGACATATCGACGTCGGGAAGCGTTGGAATCCCCTCCTGATGAACCACCAACAATCATGTTGATGACCGCGAAAGGGGTATTCTCCTGTTCTGTGACCTTTTGCTTGCCACGGTGGCTGCTCTCTGGTACGCTCGTTGCAACGCTCATCATAGCGCTCTAACATCTTCACAAATTCCTTCAAGTGGCCACCGGCAATGAGCCTCTGAATCTCGGCTTCCAACTGGCGGCGTTCATCCGTGTCATGCCCCTTTTGCTTGTGGAAAGTGCAATATTTGTTCGAGTGCCTTAGCGCCTCCGTGTCTTTCATCTTCGTGGGCCTTTTGAAGAGTTTTTTATCTGCAAGAGCGTATACCTCTGAATTGGGCCTGTTGAGAGGAACACGCTCGAACCGTCGTGGGGGAGGTGGTGACTTGCGGCGTTCTCGGTGTGGCTCTTCTCGCCCCCGCTCGTTCTTAATAGGTCAGGAGTGCCTGGGAGCATTGGACCCATACATGTCCTCAAGCGTGAAGTAGGGCTCGGTAATCTCTCTGATTGTCATGAGGGACGTGGGGCGCTTCTTCACGATTGAATCCGCAAACTTCTTGCTCACATACTGCTTATGATTGCAAGCCTTGAAGAGTACATGTATCAGGAAATCCATTGAAGGCCTCTCCACCAAGAGGACCTCCTTGTTAAAACGAGCGAAAAATGACCGAAGGGATTCATGTTCGCCTTGGATCAAGTTGTACAAAGTAGTGGGGACGGTGACAGTCGCTTTTAGCGAATTGAAGTGGTTTAGGAATACGTCGGTGAGTTCACCATATGAGTGGATCGAGCCAGGCGGCAGACGCTTGTACCACTCTTGGGCCATTCCCACAAGGGAAGTGACAAAAACCTTAGCCCAATAGTGGCTAGAGTGCTCGTACAGGTGCATTAGGTGCAGAAAATGGTCTAGATGCTCTGCGGGGTCTGTGATTCCATCGTAGCGGTTGACAGAGGTAGGAACCTTGCCCATGCTGGCTTGCGCCAGTAAAACTTCTTCTACGAGGGGCGAACCCCTCGCAAGCGGATGATGACCGTTGTTGGAAAAAAGGAATCAGAAAGCAGCGAAAATTTAAAAAATTTCCAACAAAAGGATCGAAAACTCACAATCATGAATTCAAATTCGTAGAGATTAGAAACTTACTTTTCAATAATCTTTCTTGAAGCATTTCAAGCCACCCAAAAACGCTCTTCTCGCGGCTTGATCCCCTCTCCTTGGTAAAGCTCGAATCTTTAAAAACTTCTAACTTGAAGCTCTCTAGAGATAGTCCACCAACTTGACTACAATCTAACTAGTAAGGATGCTAGTTCTCTAGTTAGTGTTTAGGCTTAACCTAGGGTTTATTTGATCTTAGAGAAAGGATGGTGTTCAACACATGAACCAAAAGAAATCATCAATCACTAAGGGGAGCTCGAGTTCCCCTATATATAGTATGAGGGGCGGCCGAAACTTAGTCTTATTGGACTAAGGATTTGGTCTCTCTCTCTCTTATTACTTGATCACCAAGAAATTCCAAACTTTGACTTTGAATTCTAATTCAAATCAACTTTTAAGAGAGCTAAAATATCCAAACCCCTTTTGGATAATTTTATACTTTATTTATTAATAAATAAATAACTTATTTTATCTAATTAATTAATTCGTAATTAATTAAATAGATTATTTTTCTCCAAACTAAGACTTTATTTTTAATTCAAAAATTAAACCAAAGTCTATTAAATAATTAACGCATTGATTATTTAATCACATATACATATATATGCACGTGTGACACACGTGTCCCCAAGGACACGTGTCACTCACGTGACCCACACGTGTGGAACCCTCTCAGCATGATCAACTCTTTTAATCACCTCAACTCATGTAACCAAGTTGTTGTGTGTAACCCTCTAGGTTCTCAATTCAATTAGCAGTGACCCTAATTAATTAATTCACTAATTAATTAATCAGTCCACATATTAAATGACCATAGTCTAGCAACAGGTGTTTAACCCCTAGCTGAATTGGAATATCTCTATTCGACAGAACCTTTAAGTCATTGATTCTTGTGAGATACAATCCTCCTACTTACTATCTCTCAACCAAGATCTAGGGCAAGGGAATAATTAGAACTCCAATAATCTGGTCTTAAAGCTAAGTGTATTTCATATCCATTTGATCTCAATCCAAGAAACCCTTTTCTTGATGTCTTGATCTACTGCCTTGGTCAAGGACTCCATATGGCATATGAATGACTTACACAATAAGAGATCACCTTGCAAATGCAAGTGTAGGTCCTTTCTTGATTCTCATTCACTTTCATGAGTCACTTGTGCAGCCCAGCATAAGCCTTGAATCAGTTGTCTAAGGCGACACCCTTTAAAGCTTATACCTAAAACTACGGAGTTAACTCACAAAGTGATATGGAACCTCAAGTCTAAGGATCAATTAATCACATCAATGACTCGTGAGATATTTCCTAATCTGAAAGTTTCCATTTCCTGAAATAGAAATTTCCTTTCCCATTTAGGAATCTTCTCACACGGGGCACCTCAGTGAACTTACTTATGGAAGTAAGCACCCTCATGTATCACGCACGTATCAACTATACACTTTGCACCTCCATGAAACAAGGTGGTCCTTCTTAAGGGCGTGATCCCACAAGCAAGCCTTAGAGGAGTCAGGTTGACACTCCCACTGTCTGTAGGACTCATCGGCTTGGAGTATTTTACTAATCATGACTTATGTGATATAGGGCTCGTTTCATGAACCATTTCACCTAAATTCATCAAGATTAGGGGAGTTCTCATACATGCACACCTAAAGTAAATGCATACCAAACAAGAGCATATAAAGAAGTGTTACCTCAATTCGTTATTTTATTCAAAGATTGTATGTGATTACAATAAGGAAAAGCACAAAGCGGATATACAATCAACTTTCTAGAGCACTATTCCTAACAACCGTAGCATCCAAAGTTTTCCTCCTGTTCCAAAGGGCGTGGAACATGCTGCTGTCAGGAAGGGCGACGAGCGTCTCTGGCATTAGCTCGTTCATCCCCAGCATGGGGGACTTGAGACCGTGCTCGAGAGAGCTGTCCCACCATTTCCTGCAACCCCTGTAGCTGGTCTTGTACAGCCGCGAGGAGGTTGGGATCTTATCTTCTTACTTGGCTCCCTCGCTGGGAAGCTTGTGGCCCTCGTTTTGATGCTTGGGAACGGACCTCCTCGTCAATATCGATTCTCTTTAAGGGCTCTCTTCCCTTGTCAACCTGGGGACGCTCGTCCCCTCCTTGCGCTGGGACTCCCTTTCCCTTCGCAGGTGGAGGCGGCGGTTGAGCCTCCAACCCGGCTTGAGCCGCCATGAGCGGATGAGCCTGCAACCCTCCTAGAGGAGGGGCAATCTGAGTGGCCTGCCCAGAGGGGAAGTACAGGGTGTGGAATTTTTCCCATGCACTCTGGGTTGCCTGAACCTCACACTGGGCATAAATAGCACATAGCTGCTGAGAGGTCAAGGAGGGTAACTCCACCCCTTCAATCTTCCTCGGGATTACCACAAGAAGTTGGGTCTGCCCGGCGAGGTATGGTGGAACCGTGGGCCTCATGACGATAGGGGTGAGCGTGTACCCAGGGGGCGGCATCATGTAGGGGTGCCCTCCTGGGTTGGTCTGGACATTAAGCCACTGGTTTTGGGGAGGATTAGTGAAAACAGAAGGCTGGGGGCCTCCAACTGCGGCAGAGGAGGGTGGTTCGTGAAGCCCTGGAGGTGGCGCTATTGGTTCCGTGGGCGGAAGCATTCCTCCTGCGGGTGGCGCTCCGCCGGTCGCCACTGAAGAGAGGATGTTGGCGTTAGTATCGCGGGGAAGGTCATCTCCTCCCCCCACCGCACTTGATCTGGTGGCAACCATGGCTTGAAAGACAAAGGGTGTTTGTTCTTCAACTAGCAAAAGAGAAGGGTGAGCTGAGAGTGGTTTCCCACAGACGGTGCCAAAAATGATGGTGTCTGATTATGTTAGGGTCAAACTCCAATCACTTTCTATTTCGTTGAGATGGGAAAACAGAGGATATGGCTCGAAGAGGCTCGCCGAAAAAGCAATGGGCTCTACCTGCTAGGACAAACACCAACAAAGTCAGAAGGCCAAGCTGGGGAACTGGGGGTGATTCCCAGTTTGGCTCTCCGACGCTCAAGTTAGATGATGATCTGAAAGAGGCGAGGTGAAGAATGTAAGAGTTTCAGTATGAGTGAGTGCTTACAGTGAAGGAGAAGATGCCGTTTATTTATAGTTGAGGGTCAGGGACCCTTTGGTAATTACTCCGTGTGGTCCTGCTCTGATGTTGCCCTAACACGTGTCGCAACGAGGAGAAACTTAGGAGGAATCTCCTGCAAAAGTTGGTAAAAGTTAGTGTTTGCAACAATGGCTGGTGCGCGGGCTTGTACGGGTGTCAGAGAGCCGTTTTAGGGGGCTGGTAACGAGGGCCGGAGGCGCGCTCGTGTCAACCAAAAGCCTAAAAGGCTGGTGGATCCGCATGGGGATTAACGCCAAGATTGTTCAACGATGGGGGAGTGCATCCCCTTAGTTTGCAATTGTGTGGAGCTTCACTCGAGGGGAGATATCGCTCGTGGGTAACCCCCTTGGTGAGTTGAGGCCTTGCCCTACAGCACTCAAGGGTGAAAGTTGTACGAGGGTGATCTGTTTTGGGATCAGAGTTGCCGTGTGTCAGGCGCTGGGGGTGCCACGTGTCAAATTGCGGATTAAGTGTATTTTGACCTCATCAATATTTTATAATATTTTTAATATGATTATTAAATATAATAAATAAACAAATAGAAAAAAATCTGAGAAAAAAATATAAAATAAAAAAAAAATAAAAGTGGATAAGAGAAAAAAAAATAAAACTTAAGAAGATGTTGATGGAGGAGTGATAGAAATAATAAATTAAAAAAGAAATAATGTAAGAGAACAAAACAGATACAAAAGTAAATAAAAAGAAAAGAGTCCAACACTCCGAAAAAACTCAAACAATTATTATCTATAACTTTCTTATATTTATATATATACATTGAAAATCTCATTAAAATATTAAAAAGTATTAATTTATGGATTGATCTATTTAATCTATTCACAATGACAAAATCTATTTCTTACGGTAGGGGTCAAGTACAAAATTTTGGACTCAAATATGGGGTCAAAAAGATAATAATTAACACATATTAATAAAAAAATCATATATTAAATATTAAAAATATGTATTGAAGCAAAATGTTAGTGGGGTTATGTGACCCCACTTGGCTCCACTTTGAGTCGCCCATGTATAATACATCTCGTGTGATATATTCTGGGTTCAAATCACTTCTCGTTTGATGGATATTTCGATCGATGGGTTGCTTAGCTCGAGAAAATAGGACCAAACAAAATAAAAACACAAAACATCCCAAACTATTTCGAGATACAACGAGCTCTGGGTCGAGATGACTAACGTAGTCAGATTACCCAGGGTGGCCCCGTAACGGCCCAACACATGGAAACACATGGCGCTAGGTCGGCAAAATGAGATTTATCCACCCACATAGGGTTGTCAATGGGTTGGATTTTAATCCGAATTCGATCCGAGTCCGATCCGATTTTTGACATATCCGGCCGATAAAAAAATTCGATGGATCATATCCGATTATAAATATTCGAAATCCGAATTAAATGGATTGGATATGGAATTATACAATCCGATCCATTAAAGATCCGAATCCGATTTTAAATATATTTATTTATATAATAAATAATTATATATAATACCAACTCACAATCTCAAATATGTATATAAGATTAAGCAATACAATATGAATAAAATGAATAATTTTTTTATTAAGTTTAAAATTATATTATGTGTGATGTGGGCCACATTATTTGATTTAATTAATTCAAGAATATTGAAGATTATTACGTCGGTTGAAGAGCGAAGAAGAGGTTGAGAAGAAGTGGGAAGAGTGGATCAACGTGGAACGTGCTTGAGATTTAAAATTTAAAAGAGTCCCCACATGACTAAATTTTGGGGAAGCCACAACCAACTTTCGAAGAGAATAAAGGGGCAAGAGAGATAAGAAGAAGAGATATAGGGCGGGTTTACTTTAATAGATAGCAATCCATCAAATCTTGATTATCAACTGTAATTATTTGGGTTAAAATACCAACTTTTCTTTTTACTTCAATAGAAAATACTTTTGTTATATAAGCTTATTTTAGTAATCTCTTTACTTTTCGATATTAAAAACCATCCGCTAAGAGCATATTTTCATTTTTGCCCCTCCTCTTATTTTTCATTTTTATTCAGAGATCACGATTTATTCATGAAGGAGACCCAATTTCTGCTAAAATTTGGAAGAGAGTTAAAGATACCAAAAAATACCAAAGAGTCCATAAACCTTCAAAGTGCAAAATCAACCCACTAATAAATTCCTAAAAATATCAAATTCATATAAAATTAATTAAAAACAAAATGATAAATAAGAAAAAAAAAATCTAAAATTTATCCAACACAATTCTCAAAAATTAAAAAGCAGAAATCTGAAGTAGAAATAAACTGAAGTTGAATAAAAAATTTGCAATTAAATTCTTTCCACATAAATAAAAAAAGAAATATAGAATAACGAGAGAGAGAAAAAAAATACCTAAATAATTATAAGTGGAGAGATATTTTGTTACTAAATAATTATAGTGGAGAGAATAATTATAAATGGGTTTACTTTGCAATTTTAGTAAAGCGTAGATTATTGGTCTTTATTTTACCAAAGCCATTTATTCTGATAAAGTAAACTCGCTCATAGTCATTTGCACTCTCCAGAAAACCTAGCAGTCCCAATTCTGAGAACTACCTTGTGAAGAGTGATGGTGCAGGAATCTGAGTTTCCTAAAAGCAACAACACTTTAAGATTTGTATGAAAAGGGAAAGACCATCACAGGCGTGAGAGCCTCAGGATCTGGGTTTCCTTTTGAGCGTGGGTTCTTCCAGCTAGGATAACACCAAGAGTGCGAAATGTAATGCTACTGTGGTGAGGTTAATGGAAAGCTTGAGAAGATCAGAGGGAATGCCCAGAACGATAGACTATGTCTGTAGAAGATGACTTGGGGGAGAATGCATGGGTTCTCCCCTATTTATATGTTAGGGACGGGGGTAAATGGGTAAATTGACCATGTGGTCCCAAACCTGTGTTGCCCTAACACGCGGCAGCCTTTGGTGGGGTGAGAATGACATTCCAGAAAAGGAGACGGTGATGTATCGGTTTATTGCATGGATTTGTAGGGCAATTGTAGTTAAATTCTAACAGTTTTAAGAACTTATAACGTGATTTATGCTCCTTATTAGGTACCTTTCACCTTGGAGTTGAAAAGACGGAGTAAAAGCAAAACCATGCAATAAAGGGCGAAAAAACGAGAAATTCTAGGGGACACGCCCGTGTCCCCATGGAAGAGCAAACTGAGACACGCCCGTGTCTCGGTACAGAAGTGACCCTCGGATTTCAGGAGGTGACACGCCCGTGTCACCAATGTAGAGCAATTTGTTGCACGGCCGTGTCAGAGTACAGAGAGGCTTGGAGATTTTGCACCCCCGTGTCATCAAGAAGAACAGGTCTTGACACCCCCGTGTCAAGTAAGAAAAGCGCGGATACGATTTAATACGTGACACGGGCGTGTCACAATTTTAGGCATGAGCTTCGCACGCCCGTGTCACGGGGCGGTTTCAGATTTTGGAGTTCTATTTATACGCGGATTTGAGGCGGAATTAGGTAGCTTTTGGACTACGTTTTTCCCAGAAGTTCAAGAACACTCGGAGAAAGAAGAAACACGAAGACATAGAGCTGAAGATTGATTCCAAGCACAAGACTTTATCAATTTGGTTTTATTTACTGCTTTCCGATCAAACTAATTCCTCAAGTTTTGGTTTTTCAATTCTAGCATAATTAGTTAGTCGCTTTAGATTCGTTTTTGGATGATTAGGTTAGAACTCAAGATTATTAATTCCGTTTTGATGTTTATGTTAGACATGAGTATTTTGAATGCAATTCTTTTGATTTTAATGAGTTTTAATTCAAATATGAGGAACTAATCTCCTAGGGTTAGGGGGTAAGGATTATGCATCTAAGGTGTTTGAATTAATGCTCAAGTCAATTTGTGTGATTCTTTGTTAGGAAACGGTATTGAATAAGCTGGGAATGGATTGGCCATCCATGAACATATTGTAAATTATCCGATAATCGAGAGATTGAGGATAATTGAGATTGTTTTCCAAAACTTAGACTTTTTGGGCTTAAAGAAATTTAACCCTAATTTCTACAACATGTATTTAGAATTCTATGCCAAGCCGCTAGGTTTTAAATACACTAATCTTGCTTTATTCGATTAATTTGGTTACTAAGTGATTGTGAGAACAACACTTGGCTTAATTAGTTAGACATCTAGCCTTCGAAAGAAGCGAGGTATAACATCGTGATTAGGTTGAAGAATCATACATCCGCACTTGAGTATTGATTTGATCACAAAAGAGCATATGATTTACTTCCCGACCTGTTTTAATTAAGTGGTTAAATCTTGCGTTTATTTGTTAGCTAGTGTGTTTGATTACTTATTAGTTAAGTTTAATTTTGTCATAATAGTATAGCACAACTTTGTCAATCTTTTCCGGTCTCTAGATTAGAAATAGTCATAAAAGTGGTTGTTGAATTCCCTTCCCTGTGGATACGATACCTTAAGTGTTGCAATCGGATTTAGAACTTACACTTGGGTTCAAGATTTGTCTATCAAGTTTTTGGCGCCGTTGCCGGGGAAGGCGTTTAATTCAATATTACTTTAGTGATTTTTTCTGGTGCTTTAGACCACCCTTGCTGCTTGATTTCTTTTTGAAGTGCGTTGAATTTGACCACAGGTTTTCCCCATTGCAGGTACCTAGTTTATGCTACGATCGAAAGGCTTGGAACCCCTGCCTTACGACCCTGAAATTGAGAGGACTTGTCGGGCAAATCGAACGAAGCGAAAAAAGGAAAAGAAGCAGAAAGTAAACCCAATCCCAATGGCACAACCCATAAACGAGCAACCAACCACACTCCAGGATTATGCCATTCCTAACATTGGCTTAATCCGGAACAACTTGACTCGCCCCGCCGTGGAGGCGAACAACTTTGAAATCAAAACTGGGTTCATCAACCTCTTACAACAGAACCCGTTTGGGGGTTTACCACATGAAGACCCCGCATCGCATTTGTCCTACTTTCTGGATGTCTGTTCGACCTTTAAGATTCACAACGCTTCCGATGATGCGATTAGAGTTAGGCTTTTTCCCTTCTCCCTAAGGGACAAAGCCCGGACATGGATTTCGACCTTGTCAAATGAGACACTTCAGACATGGGCAGACCTCTCTAAGGCCTTCTTAGCCAAATTCTACCCTCCTAGCAAGACCATGAGGTACAGAGATGAAATAACGAGCTTCAGGCTCTATGATGGGGAAACGTTGTACGAAGGATGGGAAAGATATAAGGAATTGCAAAGGAAATGCCCACATCACCGTGTTCCAGGATGGCAACTGGTACAAATCTTTTACAACGGAATGACAGAAAACATGAAAATCATGGTCGATGCAGCAGCGGGAGGAGCATTTATGGCAATGTCTGAGGAAGAAGGAATGCAACTTCTGAATAAGATGGCAGCAAATAGCAGTTGGACAAAGGAGAGGAGCCTTCCTCCTCCAAAACCTGAGGCAGCCATACTCGCCACTGACACTGTGACAGCTTTCAATGCCAAGTTCGAAGCACTGAACCAGAAGCTAGACCGACTTGCAATTGCTACAGCACGAAATACAGTGGCACAGTCAAATGCCCTACAGGTATTATGTGAAATTTGTGGTGGTCCCCATTCATTTGATATTTGTCCTTCTACCAATGCAGGTGCACAGGTTGTTGTTGGTCAAGAACAAGTCAATTACGTGCAGAATCAAAAACCAGCAAACGACCCATACTCGAACACCTACAACCCAGGGTGGAAGAATCATCCGCACTTCTCGTGGTCAAACAATCAGAATGTTCAGAACCCAAACCCAAACCAGAGACCACAGTTCCAACCAAGGCAAATGGGACAGCATCCACCACATCAAAATCAGCAGAGATTCGCACCCCCTCCACAACCACCGCAAGAACAGAAGCCGGGGTGGGAGGCGGCCCTCGAGAAGTTCATAAATGTTTCGAATGATAGGTATCAGAAACTCGAATCTCAGGTAGAACAGGTGCTGGTTCAAAATAAAAATTTGGAAGTGCAGGTGGGCCAGTTGGCTAATTCAATCAATGTTAGAGCCCAAGGAATGTTTCCAAGCAAACCAGTGGAGAATCCGAAAGAGCAGTGTAAGGCCATTACACTACGAAGTGGCACGACTTACAAGGGGCCTGCAATACCGGTGGAGACCGAAGTGAGAAAGGAAAAGGACTCCGTCGTGGAACCTGAGAAAGTAATCGAGGCATCGAAGGAGGAGGAAGAAGTACTGACGAGTGAGCCCCCTTCTAAGCCAAAGACATCAGTGGCACCAAAACCGTATGTGCCACCACTTCCTTTCCCGCAGAGATTTCAAAAGCAAAGGTTGGAGAAACAATTCGAGAAATTCTTGAATATCTTCAAGGAGCTACACATCAACATCCCCTTTGCCGAGGCCCTAGCTCAGATGCCCACTTACGTCAAATTCTTGAAGGAGATCCTCTCCAACAAGAGGAAATTGGAGGATTATGCCACGATTGCACTTACTGAAGAGTGCAGCGCCATTCTACAACATAAGCTTCCACCAAAGCTTAAGGATCCAGGGAGTTTTTCAATTCCTTGCACAATTGGTCATATGTCCTTTAATAAAGCTTTATGTGATCTTGGTGCTAGTGTGAGCCTAATGCCATTATCTGTTTGCAGGAAACTTGGACTGAATTCATTAAAGCCAACTACCGTTTCTCTACAGCTAGCGGATCGATCAGTCAAGTACCCCACGGGAATCCTGGAAAATGTTCTAGTCAGAGTTGGGAAGTTCTACCTACCGGTAGACTTCATAGTTTTGGAAATGGAAGAAGATCAAAACATGCCGCTCATCTTAGGGAGGCCTTTCCTAGCCACAGCAGGAGCCTTAATTGATGTAAAGAGTGGCATTTTAACTCTTCGTGTGGGGGATGAACAGGTGGAGTTTAATCTGTTCAAAGCAATGAAAGGACCGGTGATCGAAGAACAATGCAATATGGTGGAAATCAGAGCACAGACACCGATGTCCATAAGCAACGAGGACCCTCTCGAACTCTGTCTAAGAGGACTCACTGACCACATTGATGGGGAAGACATCTTAGAAGAATTGGTTGCCTACGCAAAGGCACTCGAAGCCACCCCGTACGTACCATTCCGAAAGAGGTTTGTATATGAAGAGTTGGGTACAGGTAAGCCCACTCTTCGTCCTTCTGTTGAGACAGCTCCCAAGTTAGAACTGAAACCCCTCCCCGCTCATTTGATATATGCTTATTTGGGTGAATCTGAAACATTGCCTGTTATAGTTGCCTCTGATTTAACTGATTCACAGCATGATGCCTTGTTGAGGGTTTTGAGAGAACACAAACGAGCGATAGGTTGGACTATTTCTGACATTAAAGGGATTAGCCCATCCATTTGCATGCATAAAATTCTTATGGAAGATAACCATAAACCCTCCGTAGAACACCAGCGTAGATTGAACCCAAACATGAAAGAGGTAGTTAGGGCTGAGGTACTGAAACTGTTAGATGCCGGGATAATTTACCCTATCTCGGATAGCAAGTGGGTTAGCCCTGTACAGGTAGTGCCCAAGAAAGGGGGGATGACTGTAATTAAAAATGAAAAGAATGAGTTAATACCAACTAGGACAGTCACGGGTTGGAGAGTCTGTATAGATTATAGGAAGTTGAACAATGCCACTCGCAAAGATCACTTTCCACTTCCTTTTATTGATCAGATGTTAGAGAGGTTAGCCGGACATTCTTATTACTGTTTTCTGGATGGGTATTCAGGGTATAACCAAATTGCTATAGCTCCAGAGGATCAGGAAAAATGTACGTTTACCTGCCCTTATGGTACTTTTGCGTATAGGCGTATGCCTTTTGGGTTGTGTAATGCCCCGGCTACCTTTCAACGATGCATGATGGCCATTTTCTCTGACTTTATAGAACGCACAATGGAAATTTTTATGGATGACTTTTCTGTGTTTGGTTCTTCTTTCGATTCTTGCTTGCATAATCTTGCTCAAGTTTTGCAGCGATGTGAAGAAACTAACCTTGTGCTAAATTGGGAGAAGTGCCATTTCATGGTGAAGGAAGGGATAGTGTTGGGTCACAAAGTTTCGGAGAAAGGCATTGAGGTGGACAAGGCCAAGATTGATGTGATTGCAAAATTGCCTCCACCCACCAATATCAAGGGAGTGAGAAGTTTCCTTGGTCATGCCGGGTTCTATCGCCGGTTCATCAAGGACTTTTCAAAAATTACCTTACCTTTATGCAAGTTACTGCAAAAAGATACTGAATTCGTGTTTAATGATGAGTGCTTACTTGCATTTGATAGGTTGAAGAAGGAGCTTACCTCGGCACCAATCATGGTTGCACCGGATTGGACTATACCGTTCGAGCTAATGTGCGATGCGAGCGATTTGGCCATTGGAGCAGTTCTTGGCCAACGAAGGGAGAAACGTTTACACGTTATCGCATATTCTAGCAAAACTTTAAATGATGCACAATTAAATTATGCTACTACTGAAAAAGAATTATTAGCTATTGTGCATGCTTTTGACAAGTTTCGGTCTTACTTGATAGGTTCGAAGACAATCGTCTACACGGACCACGCAGCAATCAAGTATCTCCTTTCGAAGAAGGATTCAAAGCCCCGTTTGATTAGGTGGATTCTATTGCTTCAGGAGTTTGATCTTGAAATTCGTGACAAGAAGGGGACGGAGAACTTAGTTGCAGATCACTTGTCAAGATTAGAGGTTGGGGACAAGGAGGATGAGTACGAGGAGGAGATTACTGAGAATTTCCCTGATGAGGAGTTGTTTGCAGCCGATGCAATAGTTCCTTGGTACGCAGATATCGTGAATCACATGGTTTGCAAAGCTTTACCACCAGGCATGAATTTCCATCAGAAACAGAGATTCTTATCCGAAGTGAAACGTTATTATTGGGAAGAGCCATATGTATATAAGCACTGTTCAGATGGTCTAGTACGGAGATGTGTCCCGGAGGTTGAGGCTGATGAAGTGCTTGAGAGATGTCATGCAAGCTTATATGGAGGGCATTCTAGTGGTCGAAAGACAGCAGCTAAGGTATTACAGTCTGGGTTTTGGTGGCCAACGCTGTTTAAGGATGCTTACAAATTTGCCAAGGAATGTGATACTTGTCAGAGATCCGGGAACATTAGTAAGAGAGATGAGATGCCCATGAAGTATATCTTGGAAGTTGAATTGTTTGATGTTTGGGGAATCGATTTCATGGGACCTTTCCCACCATCGTATGGGAATCAGTATATCTTGGTAGCGGTGGATTATGTATCCAAGTGGGCTGAGGTCGTGGCAACTCCGACCAATGACTCGAAGGTGGTGATTAAGTTCTTGTAAAAGAACATTTTCAATAGGTTCGGAGTCCCACGGGCTTTAATTAGTGATAGAGGTACGCATTTTTGCAACAAGCCCTTGGAAGCTCTGCTGAAGAAATACGGGGTCCAGCATCGGGTAACTACTGCGTATCATCCCCAAGCAAGTGGGCAAGCGGAGGTCACGAATAGGGAGTTGAAGTGGATTTTGGAGAAGGTGGTGAGCCCCTCTAGGAAAGATTGGTCCTCAAAGTTGGATGACGCGTTATGGGCTTACAGGACCGCGTTCAAGACACCTATAGGAACTTCTCCGTATCAGTTGGTTTATGGTAAAGCATGTCACCTCCCCGTCGAGATCGAGTATAAGTCGTATTGGGCCATTAAGGCTATAAATTTTGATCTCACAAGAGCCGGAGAAAAAAGGATACTTGACCTGCAAGAGTTGGAGGAATTAAGGTTAGAAGCGTACGAAAATGCCCGGATTTATAAGGAGAGAACGAAGAAGTGGCATGATAAGCATATTCGGGTCAAGGAGTTTGTCGAGGGTCAACTGGTGTTGTTGTACAATTCTAGATTGAAGCTTTTCCCCGGGAAACTTAAGTCAAGATGGTCCGGTCCGTTCAGAGTAGTAAAAGTCTTGGTGAATGGAGCGGTGGAGATAGGCAATGAAGGCTCACCATCCTTTGTGGTGAATGGACAAAGACTCAATCCATATCTTGCCGGAGATCGAATTGGCGAACACGTCTCGTGCGTGTTAACAACTCCAGCACCTTAGCCCGGAGTCATGAAGTCAAGCTAACGACTATAACTTAGAACTATTTTTCTTTCCTTCGTCGTTTTTCTTTTCTTTCGTGTTAGTTAGTTAAGCTTGTGATAGATGATATCTTTTGTCTCGTGTTCAGGTATTTTGTTTCGAATAGAGTGGACGGATTAAGAAGTAAATGGATGATTTTGAGCTATTAGGTGCGGAATTTTGAGCAAAATTCCAAGTTTGGGGGAGACACGGGCGTGTCTCCCATATGAAGACATCCATGACACCCCCGTGTCTAGGTACAGTGCTGCCAACGAGGGACGACACGGGCGTGTCAAGTTCCACAAGGAAAAATCGACACCCCCGTGTCTAGGTACAGAAATCGCCAGGTAAGGGATGACACGCCCGTGTCATCCATCCAGTTCACTTATCGACACGGGCGTGTCGCGCAGCAGGCTTTAAAGAAGCGGCGGTTTTTTCACTTCTTTTGTCATTCCAAACACAAGCACACCCCCATTTTCTCTCATCCATCTTTCTTCTTCCCCATTCCCACACGGCACAAGCACCTCCACCATTACTTTCGGTTCATACTCCGGCAAGACACACACACCCACATTGCACCTTACATCCTAAATCAATCGGGTAAGTCTTCTCTTCTCTAGGGTGCTTTAATTTCTTGTATTTCAATTGAGAAAAGTTAGACCCTAGTTCCATGAAGCATGCTTATGTGTGTTTTCTTGGGATTTCTTGATTCTATTGTGAGTTTTGGCATGAGTAGAACTAGGAATTGGCATGAAATTGGAATTTTTAGGCATTAAGAGGGTGAACCCTAATCTCTTATTTAAGCATGTTGGATATAATTCTTCTGAATTCTTGCTCCTTAGTCGAGTTTTGAGCATGCTAGAGTTAGGTATTTGGTTTGTAGTAGAAAATTTGGCCCTTGCTCTTACACATTGTCATGAATTTTGCAAATTTTGGAGAATTGTTGTGGGGGGTTATGTACACGTTGGAGGACGAAATTGAGTCCCTATGAGCTTTAAACAAATTTGGTAATATAGAGGGCTAAGTCTAGGTATCGGGAGATGAAATGTTATGCATGATTTGATGAAATCCTAGACTTCTTATTGGTGCTTACAAGATGTTCGATAAAATGCCCCATTGAACTTGAATTGATTTTGTTGTTGATATGGGGGTATTTTTGTGCAGGAATTATGGGACGCAACAAGAGACCCGCCCCTCTGCAACTCACCTCTTCGTCCGGACCAACCGGCCGCCAACCACGGGATTCCGTGAATGTCACATTGGAAGGGCTTGGGAACCCTTATAACCGTAATACGACGCGTAATATCATGCCCACAAAATTCCCGCATCTCGCTACACTTAGGAGATTAGGAGTTTGGGAAGAGATTGAGGTGTTGTTCAACAATATAGGGTGGAGGACGTTCATGATGGTTCCGGCTAATACATATCCGGAATTGACAACCGCATTCTTCACCACCATGACTTGGGACCAAGTCAACACCAAACTCAATTTCACATTAGATGGAGAGGATACCGAATCATTAAATCTAGATGAGATTCGGGATGCCTTAGGGTTTCCTATGTGCGAGATGACAACGTTGCCAAATTGGTCCAATGAAGACAGGGAGGCGGTGTGGCGGTCTTTCCCTCTCAAAGCTGGTGCCCCGGCCTACAACCCGCGTAATACTAAGGCCACATGGCTTGATAGCTTAGTCTGGCGAATGGTGCATAGGCTACTAGCTATGGGCATATGTGCGAGGCATGAGAGTGATGGCAATATAAACGGGTTTGAGTTGGCCATCATGTATTTCATGAAGGAGGGGATGCAGTTTGATGCCACAACGGAATTCATGTACAAGTTAAAGGAGGTGGCGGGCAGGGCGTCGGGAACTATAGGTCATGGAGCCTATGTGACGAAGCTCGCCAGAGAGGTGGGATGGCTTGAAGAGGATACGGAGCCCTTATCCAACTTTCCCTATGTCGAAGAGCAGACGTTCATCAAGATGGACCTATTCATCCGATGGTCTGCTGGGAGCCTAAAGGACAGGGTTTTACCCTGGTATCCGGAAAGGGAAAGGAACCGGTTTGAGCGAATGTATAGGTGGGGTGTGGCCAAATATGATGACCTCACTCTTGATCAGCAAAGGAGGCTCGCTCAGATACCGGATAGGGAGGAAGGCGGGCGAGGAGCACAGATGCCAATGGTCCAAGACGACGAGGAGGAAATCCCCGCTTACATGCGGGATTATATGGCATCTCAGAATGCGCGGATGGACAGCTTCGTAGAGCATGTGGACTCCCGGCTTGATGCCTTGCAGCTCCACATTGATGGTCAGTTCGAGAATCTCCACGCATACCTCGCCAAACAATTTGGAGGCGCCGGTGCAAGTAGCTCAAGCCAGCCGCCACATTACCCGCCATCTTTTCCTTGAGTGATTTCTTTTCTAGTCTTTCATTTTCTCTGCCTTGGTCTGTATGATGATATAATTCACCACACTAACCTAACAAATTGCACTGTGCTAATTATTCGTATGGTTATTTGAGATACTTGACGACAGGGCCTTCTTGTTAATTGCATGTTGATTATCATTTGCTCTGCTTAGCTTATGATCCGTGTTGTAGTCGTTTAAGTGCAGGTTAGGGTTGATGAATAGCTTGTTGCCGGGTTCTTCACAGTATTGAGGGAGTTTTCTTTTTGCCATCTTTCCTTTTTCTTTTATGCATGGGGACATTGCATGATTTAAGTTTGGGGGAGAGGGGCAAAAAGTTTTGGAGTGTACTGTTAATATTTCGCATAGGAAGATGCGTTGGGGGATTGACTTACTTGAATTTGTGATATCTTTGAGCATGAAAAGATGATTGCTGAAAATAAGCCAAAATTTTTAATGAGGTTTGATTGTTGGAAGTTTGCCAAAGTGAGTTAGGCCAGTTGAATGCATGAAGTTAGGTGTGAGTATTGATACTTTGGAATGGTGGGATATCCTTATTTTTGTGCACTTTTGAACAAGGTCATGTACTTAGGTTAGGATGCTGAGTTAGTAATTCTTGAATAATACTGAGAAGTGGATTAGGAGGCATTTTAGTCCTATTGAAGCGAAATTTTGAATTGACGAAGAGTTAGGGAGATGACTTAGGCATTCATGTCGGAGGTAGCCTCGCTATTGAGCCATTTGTACTAAAGAACGAAATCCTATTGACCCCGCTGAGCCTAAGTGTTGTGCCATTAATTTTTGTAGCCGCATTATAAGCCACAGGCACAGCACCATAAACCTACCCTTGAGTCACACTTTGCTCACGCGTTTGAATCGATTGAAGATGTTGCTAAATTCCTGATGAGAAACCAAGAGAAGAAATAAGAGAAATCTTAGATGCTGAAAGAAAAGAAGAATTTAAAAGGAAGTAGTGAAAGAACGAGTTGTGTAAGCAAAAAGTGGACAGAAAAAAAAAAAAAAAAAAAAAAAAAAAAAAAAAAAAAAGAATATATATACTTTTGAGAAGAGCATGGAGAAGATTTGAAACAGAAAAAATTTTAGACTGTCTGTGACAAACTTAGAAAATTCTAAGTTTGGGGGAGTTTAATGGGGGAAGACAAAGATGGCGACCGAGGAGATTTGAATGGGTGAGCTAGGTGTGTTGAGTTACTACTATACTAAAAATTCCATAACCTTAACCCCGAGCCCACATTACAAGCCTCGAAAGACCTTCCGATCCTGAATTCTTGGTTAATTCCATTAGTGGAGATAGGTGCGAAGAATGTTTTCCGAAGTCTATCATTGGTACTCTAGGAAGGAATCATTAGTTTGGTGTTCTGACCATTGTACATTCTCTTGTTCGAATTCACACACTACACGAGGATATTTGATCTATACCATTGTGTTGATACTTGTGCTTGATTGAAATGTGTTTGATAGGCTAGACTTGCTTGCGTGAAATTCTGAGAATTGCCCAATTGAGAGATTGATTTTGAGGCTGGGTTGATGTAATTTTCTTGATTGCTCGAGGACGAACAATATTTAAGTTTGGGGGAGTTTGATGTATCGGTTTATTGCATGGATTTGTAGGGCAATTGTAGTTAAATTCTAACAGTTTTAAGAACTTATAACGTGATTTATGCTCCTTATTAGGTACCTTTCACCTTGGAGTTGAAAAGACGGAGTAAAAGCAAAACCATGCAATAAAGGGCGAAAAAACGAGAAATTCTAGGGGACACGCCCGTGTCCCCATGGAAGAGCAAACTGAGACACGCCCGTGTCTCGGTACAGAAGTGACCCTCGGATTTCAGGAGGTGACACGCCCGTGTCACCAATGTAGAGCAATTTGTTGCACGGCCGTGTCAGAGTACAGAGAGGCTTGGAGATTTTGCACCCCCGTGTCATCAAGAAGAACAGGTCTTGACACCCCCGTGTCAAGTAAGAAAAGCGCGGATACGATTTAATACGTGACACGGGCGTGTCACAATTTTAGGCATGAGCTTCGCACGCCCGTGTCACGGGGCGGTTTCAGATTTTGGAGTTCTATTTATACGCGGATTTGAGGCGGAATTAGGTAGCTTTTGGACTACGTTTTTCCCAAAAGTTCAAGAACACTCGGAGAAAGAAGAAACACGAAGACATAGAGCTGAAGATTGATTCCAAGCACAAGACTTTATCAATTTGGTTTTATTTACTGCTTTCCGATCAAACTAATTCCTCAAGTTTTGGTTTTTCAATTCTAGCATAATTAGTTAGTCGCTTTAGATTCGTTTTTGGATGATTAGGTTAGAACTCAAGATTATTAATTCCGTTTTGATGTTTATGTTAGACATGAGTATTTTGAATGCAATTCTTTTGATTTTAATGAGTTTTAATTCAAATATGAGGAACTAATCTCCTAGGGTTAGGGGGTAAGGATTATGCATCTAAGGTGTTTGAATTAATGCTCAAGTCAATTTGTGTGATTCTTTGTTAGGAAACGGTATTGAATAAGCTGGGAATGGATTGGCCATCCATGAACATATTGTAAATTATCCGATAATCGAGAGATTGAGGATAATTGAGATTGTTTTCCAAAACTTAGACTTTTTGGGCTTAAAGAAATTTAACCCTAATTTCTACAACACGTATTTAGAATTCTATGCCAAGCCGCTAGGTTTTAAATACACTAATCTTGCTTTATTCGATTAATTTGGTTACTAAGTGATTGTGAGAACAACACTTGGCTTAATTAGTTAGACATCTAGCCTTCGAAAGAAGCTAGGTATAACATCGTGATTAGGTTGAAGAATCATACATCCGCACTTGAGTATTGATTTGATCACAAAAGAGCATATGATTTACTTCCCGACCTGTTTTAATTAAGTGGTTAAATCTTGCGTTTATTTGTTAGCTAGTGTGTTTGATTACTTATTAGTTAAGTTTAATTTTGTCATAATAGTATAGCACAACTTTGTCAATCTTTTCCGGTCTCTAGATTAGAAATAGTTATAAAAGTGGTTGTTGAATTCCCTTCCCTGTGGATACGATACCTTAAGTGTTGCAATCGGATTTAGAACTTACACTTGGGTTCAAGATTTGTCTATCAGACGGCGTGTCAGGTGCACGGTGCACAGTACCTTTGTGTCAGAGGTTGTTGACGAGGGTCGTGTGGGATGAGGGACTAATGTCTTCTTCTGAAGGCTAGGATCCATCGTATGAGAGGTAGAGTCATTCCCGAGCGTTGATGACGCTCGAAAAATCCACGGATGGGCTCCCCACGATAGATGACCTTTGAGTGACGAGATCCCGAGCGTCAACATGGGACCCCCATGTAGGTGCTTCCCTGTTAAGGGTAACCCTGAGGGCCGATACGCGAGCGTCAGACTCGTCGGATCTGGACTTTTACCGAAATAGTCGTCCGAGGCTTGACGGTCCATTCTAGCTTGTAAATGAGTGGGCTGGGAAGGCCCACGAGCCCTTCGAGGCGAGCGTCTGGGGTTTAGTCAGCGGCATGCTGACACGTGGACGGCCCTGATTCGAGAGTGATTTTAGGCCTCATCAAAGAGTTTTGAGCAGTCATTTTTTATTACTTTCCCTTTATTCTCTCATTATTTATTTTAGCATCTATTTTCTGATTAATTTCATTTTACAGCTTGATTCAATCCCAACTCCCTAAATATAAATTAATTGGTGATTGTCAAATTTTTGACCAGCATCAATGTGAATTTGTATTTGACTATTTGTATAATACTATTCTAAACTATTAATGTTTTTATTTATTTACGCTCCAATTAATATGTGCATATTAATGTACATTTTAAAAATATATCATAATTTCAAGTTATATATAACTTTTAAGTTAACTTAATTATTAATATAATATACTTAACTTATAATGTATAACGTGGATACGATATAACAACAACAATAATAATAATATATGTGTACTATGTAAAATTTTATATATAACTTATAAGTCACTTTATACAACCATGTAATATGCCATACAATATTTATGGTATTTTAATAATACAACCTTAAACTTCGGCATATATGACAATGTATTTAATAATATATCTTTTATTTATTTATTTTAAAACATTGAATATATTAAAGATTTATTACTTATATTTTTTTTTCCTTTCTTTTTAAGTTAACCTGAAAGCTTTTATATTTTTATTAGATATGTAAAAAGTATATATAGAGATAAACTTCTATAGAGACTAATCTAGGGTTTACTTCTCTTATTCTGCTGCGCGCCGTCTAAGTTGGGGAAGAGAAAGAGCGCGCAAGTTTTCGAAAGAGAGAGAGAGCGCAAAAGGAGTATTTCTTCTGCGCCATCCAAGTTCTTTTCTTCTGCAGTTCTACGAATTGAAATTTAGTGTTTCTTTTGAGCATTTTTTAAAAAAATTCTCAAACCCGATGAATAAAAGAGAGCAAAATGGGAATGGATTTGCTTGAGCAGTAACAATGGAGTATAAATAATAAACTCTTCAATTTGCAGAATCACGCTTGAAAAGTGTGGGTTTATTTTTAGTTAATTTCATCTTTCTTCCTTCTTCTCAATTCATTTCTCCCTTTGCACAGCTTACCGGATCGGATTATCATATCGGATCATCCGATCCGTTTACAGCCGAATATGGTCTTGGCGAATCCGAACCCTATAGGATTCGGATTCGGATTCGGTTCCTGGGTGTGATTATCGGACTCGGATCTGGAATATACGGATCCGATCCGAATCCGACACATTGACAGCCCTACACCCACACTTCAAAACCCTCAAAATAAGCTTTTATCCTATAATTATTTATTTTTAAAATTTATTAATATCTTTATATATATATATATATATATATATATATATGTGTGTGTGTGTGTGTTTGTGGATGATGAATAAGTACTAAAATCTGACAACTTTCTTGGTGGAGATGGGCCAACATGAAGACAACATAACAGTACTAATTAAGAAAAAGTCATTTTTAACGGCATGTAATTGGAAGCTTTTGAATATTGATAGATGACCGAAATGTGTAGAACTTTTCCAATTTCCAAGTGTAAAGTTTCTTACAGTGCTGAACAATGCATAGTTAATCTTAGGGTTTGTCAAAATTACTGTGTATAATAGTGGCGCATGAGGTTAATTCATCAGTCGCCATCTTCACGAGAAGAAATACAAAACCTTCTTCTGCCAAACTTCACAACTTGGGCTGCTAAGTGTATATTCTAACCTCTCTTAACTCAATTAATTGTTCTAAATTAATTTACTGAGTCTCCGACTATATTTTCTATTTCATTTCCTATTTTGTCTACTCACATTGATCACGTGTATTAATACGTGATTGAGATTAAAAGAAAAAAATAATTATGTTATAAAAGAAAAAAATCAAAATCATCCACCAATACATTTCACGCATATTAGTGAGTAAAACAAGAATCGTAACTTCTTTTTCTCTCTTTGTCCATTATTATACTTTGAGACTTGAGTAGTAAAAATGTTACTTTACTTATTTATTTAATACATTATTTTTCTTAGTTTTTATTAAGTGAGAACGACTTAATTAGATCACGATCATCCAAGAATCACACTTAACTAGTTATGATCTATGATATACAAATATTTTTTAAAGTATTATTCTACCGTATCGTATTTGCTGTATTGTATTTAGATATTTTTCATATGATAAATTTAAGGGAAAAAAAAATTATACCGCCACAGCGGTGTCTTGTCCTTGCTCCTTGTCGGTATCTATGAATCATGGGTTATGGTTTAGTTTTTTGTTTTTTGTTTTTTGTTTTTTTTTTCTTCTCAATTACATATTTAATTACATTTTAATTTGTAAAGTTTTCTCTTAATATACCAAATAGAATCTTCCGTCACGAATATTAATTAGTGCTAAAACATTACTGAACGAAATTTGATAGTGGTTTTTTGAAGAGCTCAAACTATTATGAAAAGATTCAATATGCATCTCAAATATTTATGTTAATCAATTATGTAGAGCCATTAAATATGCAATTATATGTTTTTGGATTGTTATAATATAAACAGAATAACCGACGGATAGTTGGCTCAAGTGAATAAAAATTTGAGTTCACTTAAATAAGGTATCAAATTTAAATCTTGTTGATATAAAAAATTACATCGGGAAATATCCCCGTAAAAATCACTTTCAATAACTCGAGAGATTAGTTCTTCACTCAATTGAATAGGGACACTCTCAAAAAACAAAAAACTTTTTATGATCAGTAATAATCGGTATCTTTCTACGATTGCCTTTTGGAAGTTTAAACTTTCAAGATTCAACTAAACGCTACGCTTAATCTTTCTTAGTGCTCAATCATGAAATTTTTTATGATCAGTAATCAGTATCTTTCTACGAAAAGTCTTTAAACATTATTCAACTAAGCTATAATGGTAAGTAGGCAGGATTTTTTTTATAATAATTTTTTGTGGAAATTCTTGAGTTCTTTTTATTTTGTACGATTATAAGTTATTCCTGCTTTTTTGTGGAAATTCTTGAGTTCTTTTTATTTTGTACGATTATAAGTTATTCCTGCTTGTCTTTACACAAAAACGCATAATTGCTTTCAACAAAAACGCATAGTTACATAGTTCAAAAAATACTTTCCAAATTTTATTAAAATAATAAAAAAATAATTACATCTGACTATCCTGCATTTAAACCTAGTTACAATGTAATTTATCAAATTTAAAAATTATATTTTAGTCCTTAATTTTGAGAACTGTTTGTAGTCCTTGAAGTTCGTTTAAGGTTCCGTTATATCATTCCAAAAATATTCTTGATTTGTTGTTAAATTCATAATAAACTGTAGGGTTGGTTTTGTAATTTTGATCATATATTCAATGTAACACTCATACAATCGTCAGGAGCATAAATGCACTTTTACAAATTCCGTTAAGAGCCCTTAGACCAAACAAGATTTACAGAGACTAAAATATAATTTTCTATTTTAGATAAATTGCGTTGTAATTATGCCTAAATACAGGTTAGTCAGACGTAAATCACCCAAAAATAAATCAACTCACGTTAGACAAGCTAGAAGGGAGCACCAAAAACCTTTTTTTTTTTAAGGGAGACGGAAGAAAGTTAGACGATGCTTAAATCTCTCATAATACAATCTGCACAGACAGTTAATAGCTAGTTTAGGTATCACCATTAACACTTGAGCTTCATATCTCTTGTAGATGTAATGAGTTCATACTAGTTTTTATTAGATTGATCGGTATTAAGTATTTAATACGTATTAGCCAACAAGGGTTGATTCAAGTGGCTAATGTGTTTATTTTTTAGGGCAAGGTTTCGGGTTCGAATCCCGCATGGATGTAAGTGTATAAAAAAAAATGTATTTAATACATATCGTTTTAAAATTTTGCAGTGGTGCTCAATAATTCTATAAGTGCAATTTAATTTTTTCTCAATAATTCTATTAGTGCAATTAATTTTTTCACATTGACGACAAGATATCAACACTGCATATAAAATTTTAATGGAAATTGTTTAATTTTTTCACTAAGCCTAATCGAAAGGTGTTTGTAATCTATAAGCAAATTATAAATAATAAAGGATGAAAGTATTATTTCTAAAATTTAAAAAATTAATATAAAAATACATCTAACCACAAAAGATATATTTAATTTACCCTATTATTTTGTTAATAGGCTTTATGATTGAAAAAAATATTTTTTGACATCCAAATTATGTATTTCTTAGCACTTGACATTGTCAAGATATGGTCGAAATGGTCTATCAAAGATGATGATTTGCAATATTCCCATTATCTAATAATGAAATGTTGTGAAAATATAGATTGTGAAGTGGAAAAAATTATAGCATGATGAGGATGGCCACCGACTTTACTAATGGGCCATGGGAAGAAAATAAATAGAGATATAATTATGTAACCAAACTCAACAAGCACAATATTAATTCTTTGCTTTCATTATTATGGAAATAAAACCGGCCGTGCATTAACTACTTTTGGTACAAAATTTATGATCATTCATTCATTTAAAGGATGATATATTACACACGGGCGGTTGGTTTGAGTGAAAAAGGAGTTTCGAATTCGAATATTGTGTATATAAAAAATTATATTTGGTACAAATTTTATGATCATTCATTCATTTAAAGGATGATACATTACACACAGGCGGTTGGTTCGAGTGAAAAAGAGGTTTCGAATTCGAATCTTGTGTATATAAAAACTTATATTAGGAAAAAATTTAGTAAAAAACACTTTCAGTATTTCAATAAATTAGTACTTCACGCAAATGAGAAATGGTTGCGATCGTAAAATAATTTAATTACGAGCAATAATTATAACTTGGTTTATATACTTTATATTTGACGATTTATTAGTTGCTACTCCAGCACAGTTGTTTTAGATTTAAAAACATTATGTTGAATTAAAAATAAAATTGTTTAGTGTGAAGGGCTGTGATTTGCTCTTGAACCACATTGTACACTTGTCTTTTTACACGGTAAGCAAATACATTGATGAGATGTTTACTTTGTTGGTTAGGATAAGATAGAATGAGTTGTATTAATCATCCCGTGAAAAATGTGAAATCAATAATCAATATTTTATCCAATATAATCTCGAACAATGTCATCAATCTTGAGCTTGCAAAAGCATTAGTAAACATAGATTTAATTGAAATTATTATTCTAATCATCCTTAATCCTATGAAATAAACATACAATAAGTGATTTGTTGTAGTTTTGGAGGTCTACCCAGATTTGGATCTTCTATTTCATATTTGTGTTTTATTTTTCGCTTCAGTCACATATACGCATTATGTGTATAAATAAATGGTCCACCTTAGGAGAGAAAAAATACTTATAATATAAAAAACTTTCAAAAGATCTTTCTGGCAATCTAGGTTGCCTATTTAAACACATAGCGTGCAATTTAAAAGAAATAATTGTGTTTTATCTTCTTTTTATGCACGTAGCATGCATATATGAATAAAATAAGAGATAAATTACAAATATAAAATAAGATATTCAAAGTCGATTTGCCACTTACCTATCTGTGGTCGGAACCTCAATAAACTCTTGTATTATATTTACAGTTTACTATTTAATTAAATTTTTTTTTTAAAAGAAAATAACCCAAATGGCTCGATACGAATAATATACCCTCTTGGCCTCTTCTCGTTATTAAAATTTAAAACAGAAATCCTATCCTATCATCTAAACTTTTCAAACCACCAAGACTATGTGACTATGCCAACAAAATTCAAAAAAGAAAGGAAGTTGGTCAAACATGGGCTCCATATACTCCTGTAGGGTCATCTCTCTTAAAAGAGGTTGTCTTTCATTACAATAATTCATCAGATTCTGATTTTCAAGCTTTTTCCATATTTTATTTTCAAGATTGTTTGATTTTGTTGAGACCTTCATATTCTCATTGCAAATGCCATATATATCTCTATCATTCTGGACTACATCATAGGCAAGCATCATAAAAATTTTCAATCTTCCCATGTTCTACAGGATGGTGACAATTATCTAATCTACATAATTAATAACAGTCTTAACTTTAAGCTCACAAGTTTTCACTAATATTAACACAAATGCAGCAGATAGAGATACCTTTACACCGGTCACTTGCTCGTGCTGCTTTGAAGAAGATACGAAGCTTTACTGCGAACCTGCATAGTCGGAGAGATTTCAGAAACAATTTCCTAAACAGTCTTTTACCGTTTTATTTAACAAATGTGCTATGTTCTTTGTTTTACGAAAGAGGGAAGAAGAAGCGGTTGTTGCTTACATTTGAGGCGAAAGCCCTCAAGTCTGTGATGGTTATCCCCGAAGAGCAATTCCTGAGACAAATGCCCCATAATTCATGTATAGATGCTTCATCTTTTAACGAGGTGTCGAAAGATAGCCAGTTCTCAGCCAGACTTAAGTATATATACATTTTGAAGAGATCACAACTCTTGTCTTTTACGTTTATTGACATTAGCAATCTTAGTGTCTCCTCTGGATCAGATACCTGAAAATTGCAAACATATGGTTTTCTTGTTATCGCTGGTGTTACTCCTCAAGCCAAATCCCTCTTTTTGAAATTAACCAATTACCTCAAGTATGAAAGTTGGATTAAAATAGAAATGACAAACGTTTATAGCAAAATTACCTTCTGATCCAAGCATGTCATGAGAAATTGGAATGCCACTGCACTCCTAAGTTGTTTACTTCGTCCGATGACTCCCGAAATACTCTCCACCACTCTCAAGCAATTGATGTCGTGAGGCAATCTTCACAAATATAAGACATTACATATAAACAAAGAAAATCTGGTAAAATATATTTTCATAAACTACACTGTCAATAGAAGAATCAAATTTATTATGCAAGAACCTCTCATTATAGCTAGATATGATCTAATTCATAAGATTTGAAGGCCAGCACTTCCAGAATCAATTTGGTGAACTTCCTGAGAAACTGGAACAACTGGCATGAAGCTTTACACAATATTTACTTACTGATGATTGTGATTTGGATATCCTAGTGGTTCTTAAGAATAAGGCAAAATTAGACAACAAACAGTCGAGTATCAGATGATAACCTGTAAGCAAGAGATTCTGCTACCTTCTGGCAGCTGTGAGGCCATTCGTCATCTCTGAAGAAATTTATTAGTGAGAGCATGCCCTCATACAATACCATTGATAGGCCCACAAGTTGTCGATCTAGGAAGAGAGAAATTATGATAACTAGCAAATCCTCTGCCTCTTGAATTGAGAATACACGACTTGAATTCCTGCTCCAAAATAAACATCATGCAAAAAGTTCAGATCAATCAAAATTGCTAAGAGGTTGGACAAGCTAAAAGTAAGATGATAGACAATGAACCCCTTTATTCTCCGGTCATTCAATTGACCAACTAGTGCCACTAAAAACTGCGGTGAAATGTTTGGTTCTACAGTTTCCATGGAAACTTGGTGGTTTAACCAGATGAGTCAAAGCATAATCAGTGATCCTCTATAAAACCAAAATCAACTAAAGAAAATAGGGTGTGCAGGTGGTAATATTAGATACATACCTTATTTGGCAACAAGCAGCAGTGCATTTTATCCATGATGAAATGTTTTGTGGAGGTCCAGCTTTAGGAGAATCTAATAGATAGCAACAGGATTTCAAGAATTGACAAAGGATGAAAGTGGAAAAGTATCTAGTTATTGGAATTATGAAATGTAAGGCCCCACAGTTACTAGTATATCTTAAGACGGGTTAACATCAGAAACTCTAGATTACACAAAACATAAGTGTAAAAGAACATCCAAACAAGACATGATAAAAGCAAGCCAAAGTATTATATTAGGACTGCAGTTATCTCATTTCATGCAGAAACTTTCAAGATTAAAAATGCATACAAATGTTTACCAGCAGTAACCATATCAATGTCTGACGGGAATTTGGAAGGTGAATCCAGAAGAAAACCATAAGCTTGAAGAGCTCCTTTTAGATCTGAATGTCTAGGTAACCAGTCAAGTTTGATGCTAGAAGAATCAGACTGGTTAACATCACCAATTGTCAAGAAAGAAATGTAGGGTTAGAAATTGAAAAATATACATACTCATGCTCGTGAATGAGAGACATCGCATGAGAGAGAGAGAGAGAGAGTAACCTTATCTTTTAGTGAAAGAATAGAGCACCAAAACTGACAGGCAGCTTCCACCAATCTTATCTTTGATGAATATAACACTGGAAAGTCACAAAGGAAAGCGATTAACAGAGAAAGAAAAAAACAGACAACTCAGCAGATGACTCAACATAACACTTGACTCACTTAAGTTAAACGTCCATGTTGCAATGTCTTTTTCAACATGATTGGTTTTACATACAAGGTGCAAAAGCCAGCCATCTGCCAACAATCCTCCAAGAAAATCTTCGACTACAAGAGCAAGGCAGATAGATTACTGAACTTCGAACTTTAACTCAAAAGAAATCTCATTCATTTATAAAATTCAGAAATTTTAATAAGATAAATGTAAAATCAAACTGCTGATAATGTCTAATCCAGTAACTGGTATCTTATTAAGAAGGACAAGTTTAATGTAGATGAAGTAACTACAAACCTTTCTCTATGTCCAGCTCAACCAAAGAATTAATCTTGTGCTTCATGCAAGACTGTACAATAAGAGAACTTTTGAGCTCTGGGTACTCCTTCTGCGGCAGTGGTTGCTGCAATGCAAAATTACGTAGCAAACCAAGATGCTGATATTATAAAATTGAAGATGCAAACAATTTTTTTCTTTTTTTAGTGGAATAAGACATATTACAGTTCATGAAAATAGAACCTGATCCCCGAAAGCGTGAATGCCCCAAAAGGGCATTTCTTGATCCCCATTTATTTGATTTATCTACAAAAAGGATTCTGCATTAGAATTTAGATGACACAAGATGGATTTTTCCAAGAAGAGAAGATCTGAAAACACAAAAAAAAAAATAATAGCCCCCCCATGCCTCTTTTTGGCATTTGTCAACACACTCTGACAGTCGTGCTTCTGCAGCATCATTGACCTCATCATCGGCATCAAAATCCCTCCTGATCTTTTTTTGTTTGGATTTTCTTTCATTGAGCCGGTTTTGCTCTTTCTGGTAATCCTCCAACAGATCATCCAAACTAATGAGTTTCTTCCTATAATATAAGCAACAAACTATGATGTAACTGTCAAAAATCTATAACTACACATGTATAACCATTACAATCCTGCTGAAATTTCTCATTGCATACACTTTTAAGAAAATTAGAGCGTGCGCAATTTATCTCAGCCCGGTGTTCATACATCGGAACTAATCCCCATAGAAATATCAGAAACACCATTATATACTTCTCTGACTGTCAACCTACACGCTTCGTGTGTGTAGGAGGAAGGATTCAATCTCTTCTTGAGATTTGTGAATAAAATTAGCAGTGGCCTTTCATTTCTATTGAAAATGAAAATTAAACAAAAGCAAACTAGAAACTTGTTCTGACTATGTGGAACATACACAGATCCATTTCCATTCAAACAAACATACGAAAAGAAAACCTAATTGTTAACACTGAAACAGCTGGTGGCAACACAAATAACAAACGGCTAAACTTTCAGTAACCTGATATCTGAGAAATAGCAGTAATAACACCTTCAATCGAAAATCAAACATTCTCAGTAACATCGTAGGCAAAACAACACAACAAAAACGTAAGAACCAGAACTCAATCAGCATAATAAGAGCAACAACAGGAAATTAAGACGGGAAAGGGGAAAAGGGTTTACTTTTTCTTATTGATAGGAGGGGAAGGAGCAATGGGTTCATCGAAGTCGAAGTCCAGCGGTTCGTACGGTTCCTCCATCACCTCCTTCCTCCTTCGAACACACAGATTTCTCTCTTTCTCTCTCTAAGATCCAGTAATTGAAGTTCGTTTTGGCGGTGATTCTTGAAATTGTGGGCGCCAAAATGTGAGTTTATTCAATTCCTTCCGTAGTTTTAGGGTATAGGGCCCATTTTTGAAACTGGGCTAATCCAGTTCCATTGGGTTGGGCCCACTACTGGGCTTCTATTGCAGATTTTAGTGTTGCTCTCTTAAAAATTGTGAATATATCTTGAGGCTAGATAACTGGAGCCCATCCTGTATGGGAAAATTTAGTGAGCTTGAAATTTAGGAAATACTAACTCATTTCAAGCACATGCACATCAAATTTCACCAACGGCCTTTGGTCCAAGTGGTTAATAGGTTCATTTTCTTCAGGACGATGTCTCGGGTTCGAATTTCGTTTGGGTGTGCATATGTTAAAAAAAAAAAAAACAACAAGCACACGCACATACTATCTAACAATATCAGCAAAAAAGTTTATAGCAAAAGGCTTAATAATACATTATGATATGGGAATCACTTTTTTGGGTTTGCTTTCATTAATGATTTGGAACAGTAATAGTGTTTAAGCTGCATTTATTATAGAGATAATGATTTTTGCTCATCCTATAGGCCATTTTGCAATTCACCCTCCAAACTATTTCGACCGTAATATATGTATATATAAGAAAACTAAGGCTTAATTACAAGGCAATTCATTTAGATCGATAAATTATATTTTAGTTCATGTAAATCTTCTTTATTGCGAGGTTCCCAAGTAAAGACAAAGGGTCATATCCTATGATTACATTAGGGATTTTGTGGCTAGCGTGGTATCCCCCTTCACGGGTGCTCCCACCTTTTTCTTTTTCCTTAGATTTAGACACTTTAATATTAATAATTCTATTTTCGAATTTAGTTTGATTAAATCATTTTAAGAAGAAAAAAGATATTTATATATTTATTGTGTAATTAGTATATATTTTAAAAAAAGGGGCAATTCCTTAAAACTCCCCATGGGTTTGAAAACTTCCTTTTAGCTCCCCATTTTCAAATACATCATTTGGGGTTTTAGATACGAGATTCTAGGATTTAGATACGCAATTCTGGGATTTGGATACATGATTCTGGGATTTAGATACATGATTTTTTCCTTGTATTTCAAATACATCATTTGAGGTTTTAGATACGCGATTCTTGAGTTTTAATACATCATTTTTGAAAATGGGGAGCTAAAAGGAATTGGGCTTATCATTTGGGGAGTTTTCGGGAATTCCCCGTTAAAAAAATGAACAATTAATAAATAAATATAATAAATTATTTCATTAGATTCGATCAAACTGAATTTAAGTTAGATTCGACCAAATGATTCATTCATGCATACAAGCCCATTCAATATCTCAAACCTCCTAAATTTATAAAATAGTTCAAGCTTTACATTTTGTCAATTTTGTATTTTACCATATATTTAAATTTCTACCTCCATCCGAATTTCTCTAAAAAGAAAAAGAGTTCCATCCCAATATATATACTAATACAAGAATTTTGTGAATTGGCATTACAATTTCTTGTCCTTGAGTCCCCTGCTGGGCTTTAAAATTTGCTTCAAAAGGGTCATTTTGGGGACATTCCAGTGCTCTATATGCCTGAAACATCGGTAACAATAAGCTATGAATGCAAATAATACAGTAAGTAGGGATGAAAACGGGGAGCGTCGGCCGTAGTTCGTCGAACATACCTGCATACTTTGCCAGATTTTTCATCGAAGTAGTACTCTGTGTAACCAGTAGCTGCAAACCAATGCAAGAATGAATCCAAATGTCTCAACAATCTAAAATTGCCTTTATATTTCATGTAATGTGTGTAAGAAATACAATGTCAATGAATATGATGTTCATATTTTGTGCTTATAGAATGGGGTTGAACGTATAAGTACCTGAGAGGATCGGCTTCCATGGAAACGACATCACGCAGCTGAAACGCCAGTGCCCGATTCCCTTATCCTGTTACCATCGAAGAAAAACATAGGAAACGTACCATGAACTTCGATCTTGATCAAAATACCGACAAAAATAGGGAAATCTTGGGGGCAAGATTGAACTTGTATAAGATATTCAAGACAAATTCATCATTTTACAAGATTGAGGCAATACAATATTCTGATAACGAGCAACTATTTACACCAGCTCCCCCTAAAGTTTAGTGTAGTTAAAGTCATTCGGGCATTAGAAATTACAACAAGACCCCCTAATGTCTTATTTTCAGTGTAAAATCCTCGGGTTGGGACTTGGGATCTTCTGGTGTTCTGCTTTTCGTAAGGAAAGTCTTTGCACTGAAATGAAACCGCATGAGTCGAATAGTGATTTCCGCCGGAGGAACTTTTGTCATAAACAAACTAAACCTTAAGGGAAGCTAATGTGAATCACACTTTTATGTACATTTGAATTGAAATGAGAACTCTTTTCAACAATCTCCATTTTTCGAAGACATTTCAAGCTAGAAAAAGTTCCTAACAATGTCAACATAAACAACTTGCTTAAACAAGATCAAGAAGGAGATTTGAGCTATAATCGATGACCTCACCTCAAAATCTTCCCATTTCATAAGCTTCATATTTGACTTTTCAAGCAAATATCCAAAATTAGCACAGTTTCTTTTGAATCTATTCAGTCCTCTGAATGAACCTGCTGGATCAGCAAACTCACAGTCTTCTTCATAAGCATCAACAGCCAGATTTCCTAGAGATTCAAACAACAAGATTAATCTAAACTATGCCATATTACAGATATATATTTCTTTCAAAGTTCAAAATTGATTCCTACGTCTGTTAAATTTAATCCCAAACTCGAAAATCCCATGCTCAAATTCATGCAGAAGTCATATTTATGTGATTGCAAATTATTTCTCCAAAAACACTTTCAATAATTATTAAATAACGAAATTATACCTATTTATTTACCTGTGACGAAATAAGATCTCTGAAAATCCTCTTTAATGGTCTGCACAACACCTGCTCGATCAATTTTCCCAAACCCATCGACGGAAAGCTCCACGGCAGCTGCGGTGGCCTCCTTTCCGGCGGAGATCGGAGAAAAGAAGCGGCAACTCCAAGCAATTCGGATCCATACCAGGCGATTTTGAGCAGCACGTTTTCTGGTTCGGATTGTTGATTATTACTCGGCGGCGATGAATTGCCGGTCGGATTCTTCGCAGAACATCGAATCCGGCGATGATTGTGGCGGAGAGAGCTGGTAGTAGGAGTACTGATGGAAGTAAACGCGGGAAGACATGCCGCCATTGTTGAGCTGTGTTTGTGGCGCGAGTATCTTCAGCTTCGAAGAATGCTGGCCATGACAATACAGGTGGTTTGGTTAATTGTATCTCGATCCCTTTATAATAAGGAAATTGCAGTTATTGCCCCTCATGTTTATGTAATTTTGGTTTTTAAGCATACTTTGTTAAAATTTTAGTCCATAAGTTTTCTCATAGCATATTTTACTCCATAATTTATCAAATGTTAATATATTTGGTCCTATACTAAGTTTTTTTTTTTTTTGGTCCTATACTAAGTTAATTGTGATAATTTTAACACATTTGATCATTGGATGAAGTATGGTCAAATTAATCTGGGAGACTCCGTAGTTTATGTTCATAGTATTTTTTTCCCCATTTTATCATGTTCTAAAATTTAATATAAGGTTCATGTAAAAAGATAGGAAGTAACTTGAAATTTTAATGTTTTAAATAGGAATATATTTTTCACCTAATAAATCATTAATGTATGTGACTCGACAGTATTCTCACTATTAATACAGGGTTATTTTGGAAGACGAGGAACGCATGGGCGTGTCAACACAAGAGAATCCCTATTAATGCCACTTTGAAAGATATCAAAGAGTTAGCACTTGATCAGTTGACCTTTAAGTAATTAAAAGCAAGCGTAAGAACCACAAGAGGGTTATGGAGCAGGTTAAATGCCAGAATCCGAGGCCGGGATGAGTGAAATTAGATACATATGGAAGCTACTAACTATCGAAAAACATTCGATGCGAGAGGAATAATTTGGGACGAGAATGGTTGCTGGTTGGTGGGCTACTTGGGAAATGTTTCGATAACTACTGCTAAACTTTTAAACCTTTACAAAGATCTAAAACTTACTTGAGATAAATGATTCGGCAGATCGAAATTGAATGTGATTTCGAAGCAATGATCAAGTTGGTTCAAGGTGCGAAAACTGGGAAATCATCCGCTTGGCCTCATAATTGAGAACTGCAAGATGTACTTCAGAAATTCATGAGATTGCACCGTCAAGCATATCCAAAGGTATAAGAATGGAGTTGCTAATGCGTTGGCAAAGAAAGGTCAAGAGATAGCGGAAGTGAGGCACATTTGGAATGATTTGCATAAAGACATCGTTGTGATGAGTTGCAATATATTTAGCTGATTATGTTATGGTGCAGTCTCGAATAACTCCCCATGGGATTGAAATATTTTCACTTATCTCCCCAAAACACTAATCATGAATTTATATTAAATAATAGGATATAAATACTGTATTAGAACGTTTTTGTACTATATTATGTGAAATTCATACAATACACATTTGAACGTTTGCATATGGTGATGTGTCCCCAAAACCACAAAATCCATGAATTTATACTACATAATAGGATATAAATATTACTATATATATATATATATATATATATATATATATAAATTTAGAACTTTTTAACTTTTATATTTATCAATTTATTTATTATATAGTTTCTAATATTAATTCTTTTAACTAAATATAATATTGTTACAATGATACAATAAGAATGATTATGATAATAGCGAAAATTGACAAAGTAGCCTCTTCGTATTTTTGACCATCCACGAACCTCGTACCCCATAAAATTGGCTAAGGCAAGAGCTCGTCTTATCGAGTGCCCAACTCGTAAGGGCTAAGCATAACTCCTTAAAATTGGCTAAGGGAAGAGCTCGTCCTATCGAGTGCCCAGCTCGTAAGTGCTAAGCATAACCTGTTGGGAAAAACGAATCAGAAAGCAGCGGAATTTAAAAAAATTTTCCCAACAAAAGGATCTTGAACTCGCAATCGTGTATCCAAATTCGTAGAGTTAAGAAACTTACTTTTCTTTTATTCTTTCTTCAAGCGTTTCGAGCCACCCAAGAACGCTCTTCTCGCGGCTTGATCCCCTCTCCTTGGTAAAGCTCGAATCTTCAAACTTCTAATTTGAAGCTCTCTAGAGATAGTCCACCAACTTGATCACAATCTAACTAGTAAGGATGCTAGTTCTCTAGTTAGTGTTTAGGCTTAACCTAGGGTTTCGTTTATCTTGGAGAAAGGATGGTGTTCAACACATGAACCAAAAGAATTGCCAATTAGCTCCATAAGGAGCTCGAGCTCTCCTATTTATAAAGAGGGGAGTGCCGAAATTCTTAGTCCTTATGGACTAAGGATTTGGTCCCTCTCTCTCCTATTACTTGATCATCAAGTAATTTGACTTTGACTTTGAATTCAAATTCAAATCAACTTTCAAGAGAGCTAAAATATCCAAACTATTTTTGGATAATTTTATACTTTATTTATTTAAAATAAATAACTTATTTTATCTAATTAATTAATTCATAATTAATTAATTAGATTATTTTTCTCCAAAATTAGACTTTCTTTTTAATTCAAAATTAAACCAAAGTCTATTAAATAATTAACACATTTAATTATTTAATATATATATATATATATATATATATATATATATATATATATATACACGTGTCACTCACGTGACCCACACGTGTGGAACCCTCTTGACCCGATTAACTCGTTTAATCATTTTGAAGCCTCAACTCATGTAACCAAGTTGTTGTGTGTGACCCTCTAGGTTCTCAATTCAATTAGCAGTGACCCTAATTAATTAATTCACTAATTAATTAATCAGTCCACAGATTAAACGACCATAGTCTAGCAACAGGTGTTTAACCCCTAGCTGAATTGGAATGTTCGGATTCGACAAAACCTTTAAGTCATTGATTCATGTGAGGTACAATTCTCCTACTTACTATCATTGATGTCTTGATCTACTGCCTTGGCCAAGGACTCCATGTGGCATATGAATGACTTACACAACAAGAGATCACCTTGCAAATGCAAGTGTAGGTCCTTTCTTGATTCTCATTCACTTTCATGAATCACTTGTGCAGCCCCAGCATAAGCCTTGAATCAGTTGTCTAAGGCGACACCCTTTAAAGCTTATACCTAAGACTACAGAGTTAACTCATAAAGTGACAAGGAACCTCAAGTCTTAAGGATCAATTAATCACATCAATGACTCGTGAGATATTTCCTAATCTGGAAGTTTCTATTTCCTGAAATAGAAACTTCCTTTCCCATTTAGGAATGTTCTCACACGGGCACCTCAGTGAACTTACTTATTAAAGTAAGCACCCTCATGTATCACGCACGTATCAACTATACACTTTGCACCTCCATGAAACAAGGTGGTCCTTCTTAAGGGCGTGATCCCACAAGCAAGCCTTAGAGGAGTCAGGCTGACACTCCCACTGTCTGTAGGACTCATCGGCTTGGAGTATTTTACTAATCATGACTTATGTGATATAGGGCTCGTTTCATGAACCATTTCACCTAAATGGTAGAGTCCTAAAGTCATCAGGATTAGGGGAGTTCTCATACATGCACAGCTAAAGTAAACGCATACCAAACAAGAGCATATAAAGAAGTGTTGCCTCAATTCGTTATTTCATTCAAAGATTGTCTGTGATTACAATAAGGAAAAGTACAAAACGGATATACAATCGGCTTTCTAGGGCACTATTCCTAACATAACCCCTTAAAATTGGCTAAGGGAAGAGCTCGACTTGTAAGTGCTTAACATTAGCCCAACGTCGATGGTTGCCCCCACTCGCCAACCACCCCACGATCTAAGTACGTGGTCCGCAATTCTCGCGCCCACTAAGTTAGATCGAGCTCGCGCCAACCCCAACGAGAGTATAAATATCATTTCTTTTACCAAAAAGGGGGACACACAAAATTACATACCGAAACTCTGCCGAAATTTCTACTCAACTCTTTTCAATCCAAACAATCGGATTTGGTAAAAGAACCCACACTCAACTGATTCGTCGGAAATTCAAAGCCGATCACACACTTTCGAAGGCGACCATTTTCCGGCATTATCAGTTTGGCACCGTCTGTGGGAAACCACCGGATTTTCCAATCTTTTCTCAAATCTATTCCCTTTGTTTCGTTTGGAAGATGACAGGATCTGAAACTAGAGGTCGTGACGAGTGCAGCTCTAGCTTGTCGCCGCGACTATCCCCAATCTGAGTAAGTCAAACGAACATCAACGTGAGTCAACCGAATATCGGCGTGTTACGCCGCCTGCCGCCGGTGTTCCCGCATAAGAGAAACCGCACCGGAGCCATCGCGGGTTTCAATCTGCCCGTGCAACCCATGCAAGCTCTCGGTACCGGAATAGGCCAAAATTCACTTAACATTCTGGTAGGTTTAAACCTGTTGCTGCTGATCCCATTGTTGTTCAATCCACTCTGGGGACTTCAAGGAGGAATGCAAGCCCAGATTGGAGAAGTCCAGGCCACTATTGCTCCACCTCGCACTACCATCATGACGAGTGGAGCGGAAGGCACGGCTAACCGGCCACTACAAGAGGAACTACCCGTTCAAACGGATTCCCCACCCGTTCGTACCAAGGTAAATCCAACGGTAGCGGGACCGAGCCGAGTGCGAGATCCTATCCCACCTCCGGAGGGTGATGACCAAGTCCCGTTCGTGCGGCGCGATGGGAAACAGACCATGGTAGAAGACGAGGAGGAATCAGATTCTCTCAATCCCGCTCAACATTCTAAAACTCGAGCAAGGGAGAAAGAGAATGACTGCCTCACTTAGTTGGAAGAGGAGAACCAGAACTTGCGTGATGCCCTGAGCAAGATCGTGGAAGGGTCTTAGGTTGGTGACGAAGATGAAGTTCATCACCGAGATGCATGACGTCGGGACGAGAAAGTTTGTCACCGACTTACACGACATCGAGACGAGGAGGTAGTTGACAAGCCCCAACGTCGTCCAGCTCGAGGCGATCGGGAGAGGTCCATTGAACTCTCCCCTCGTCGGAGGAATAGACGGCCTCGAAGATCGAGGGATGAACGAGCCTCACCACTTTGTGAGGAAATACTAATGGTACGAGCAGGAAATTCAAAGGTTCCCACCAATGTTCCTCGCTATGACGGTACGGGAGATCCCGATGAGCACTTAACAGCTTTCGAACACCTCATGCATTTGTATGAACATTCATTGGACTTCTGTTGCAAAATCTTCGTTACTTCACTATCGGGAACCGCTTATGATTGATTCAAGCGGCTTCCCCCGGGCTCGATTCGGAGTATTGATGACTTGTACGAACAATTCGATAGTCATTTCAGCCCTTTGAAGGAAACCAAGTTGCCCACTACATACCTCTGGAATCTTGAGCAAGGTCCCAATGAAACTTTACGGGAATTCTTTGCTCATTTTAGGGCTGAACTAACCAAGATTGAGAGTCCATCCGGCGATTTTCTGAGGCAAGCGGTTTACCAAGGGCTGAATGACTCCAAGATCAGTACGGAGTGTGGAAATGTTATTGCTCGTCAAAAACCCAAGGATATGATTCATCTCCGGAGAATAGCAAGTGAATACATGGATCAGGAAGACATGGCTTGCATGAAACGAGCGCGTGTCCAGGATAGACTATCAAGAAGCTCAAATAAAGAGGAGCGTAGAAAACGGCGAGCAGAACCCCTCATCGGGGGGCCACGAGTTGAGCTTACCAAACGCAACTCCGAAATCTTGAACATTGCTGACTCAAAGATCCTCAGAAAGTCTCGTCCGATGCCCCAAAGCGAGCAAAACTCCCACTCCAACAAGTATTGTGGCAAACTATCAGAATCATAAAAAGTGAGGAGACAGAGCACGCTCTCGTTCACGCAGTCCTCACAGATCTCGTTCGCGCTCGAGCAGCCCATGGTGCGGTCAACGAGCGACTAAGGGCACTAAGCAAGCGCCTGATGACAACATGCCCACTCGTGGAGTAGTTAATATGATTGCCGGAGGGGCAACAAATAGTGATACCAAGACCTCGTGTAAGAAAGCAGGGCACCGATTTAGCCAAGAGCCTAACGCTCCTGCTCAGCACATCTTCCATATTGAGAAAGGGGAGGTCCTGGGTTTTATAGATCGAGATTTTGATATTATCGTGGTCGATGAGGATGGTGAGTGTCCAGATTGTCCAATGGTAATCAATGTCGACATCTACAACACCCAAGTCAAAAGGGTATTGGTAGATAGCGGTAGCTCAGTGAACGTCTTGCCACTCTCCACCTTCAACTAGTTATGTGGGAATGATGTCACGCTGGATACCGTAGAAACCGCTCTTCTCGGCTTTGGCGGATCAGAGCTATACCCGCTCGGCCAAGTAAGATTGGCGAACTCCTTAGGCTGCGCCCCAAGAAGAGCCACGGCCCCATTGATCTATACGGTGGTCGAGGTTAACCACCCATACAACGTGATCCTTGGGAGACCCACTCAGGTGAAGTTTAAAGCTATTCATTCAGCGTTCCATCGCAAGATGAAGTTTCCAACTCCCAACGGAATCGGTGAAGTAAATTGTCAATTAAAAGAGGCTTGGGAGTGGTACATGCTCTCAACTGTGAAACCTAAGCCAGTTCATGAAACTCCAAAACCGTTGGAAGCTGCTCACGAGGAGGAGGATGAGATGCCCGATATGGAGGGCATTCCTCACCCGAAAAAACACAAGTTAGAGGCTAGACAGGTTGAGCCCAAGGAAAAGAGGCTTAAGCCCACCGGAGATTTTAAAAAGATCGAGCTCGTCCCGGGTGATAGTTCGAAAATAACTAAGGTTGGGGCTAAACTTAAAGGAAAAGAACAAGTCATGTTGATTGATTTCCTACGCGAAAATGTAGACATATTCACCTGGAAACCCTCGGACTTCAAAGGGATAGATCCAAATGTGATTGTGCATCGACTCAACGTCGATCCCTCTATGAAGCCTGTCCGGCAAAAAGCAAGGAAGTTAGGGAACGAACGGAACGCGATTATCGATGAGGAAGTGAATAGACTACTTGACGCAGATCACATTGAGCCTATCCAATTTCCAGAATGGTTGTGCAATGTGGTCCTCGTTCCTAAGGCAAACGACAAATGGCGTATGTGTAATGATTTTACGGATCTGAACAAGGCATGCCCTAAGGATCCCTATCCACTTTTTCGGATAGACCAGCTCGTTGACTCCACAGCTGGGTTCGAACTCATGAGTATGATGGACGCATTCCAGGGCTATTATCAGATTTTCATGGCTCCCGAGGGTCGAGTGAAAATAGCCTTCGTAGTTGTGAACGGAATATATTGCTTCAAAGTTATGTCGTTCGGCCTCAAGAACGCGGGCGCGACTTATTAAGGGCTGGTGAACCGGATGTTTGCTTTCGAGATCGGCGACACTATGGAGGTATACGTCGATGACATGATCACTAAAAATGTTAAGGCATCCGACCACTTGGAGCATCTTAAAGGAACCTTCTCGATTTTGAGAAAGTACGGAATGAAGCTCAACGCGAGCAAGTGCACATTTGGCGTTGAGGGGGGAAAGTTCTTGGGCTATATAGTTAGCCAGCATGGAATGAAGCAAGTCCGGATAAGATCGAAGCCATTCAAGCGATCCAACCTCCTGACTCGATCAAGAAAGTTCAAGTGCCCCTTGGGTGAATCATTTCACTCAACAGGTTCATATCACACTCGACTGATCGGAGCCTTCTATTCTTCAAAATTCTAAGGAACATGAAACAGTTCAAATGGAAAAAAGAGTGCGATGAGGCCCTCACCAGTCTCAAGGTGTACCTCGCATCAGCTCCTCTTCTGGAAAACCCAACAAAGGAGCAACATTGTATATGTATCTTACGGTTTTTCCAGAAGCAATCAGTTCGGTGTTGGTGGTCGTGCACGAGCGAAAACATTTACCGATATATTACTTGAGTAAAGTGCTCCACGGACCAGAGTTAAACTATTTGGAGATTGAGAAGTTCATGCTTCGAGGAAGTTGAAACCCTATTTCCAATCCCACTCCATAGTTGTTTTAACGGATCAACCATTGAGACAAGTGCTGAGTAAGCCGGACGTCTCAGGAAGACTTGTTAAGTGGGCGATCGAGCTTGGGCAATTCGAGGTCACCTATCAACCAAGAGTTGCTCAACAAGCCCAAGTGTTAGTGGGTTTTTCTTGGAACGAAGTGATCTTCCCAACGAGATCGTCCCAGCAGAGGTTGCACTCCTATGGACCCTCCATGTCGATGGCTCATCGACAAACGAATGAGGTGGAACAGGGATCTCACTAAGGAGTTTGGATGGTCAAGAGCTCGACTTTGCTATAAGACTTGAATGACGAGCCACGAATAATGAGGCAGAATATGAGGCCCTTTTGGACGGACTCAACTTAGCAATACGAAGGGGAATACAACACTTGGCGGTATTTACTGATTCCCAACTCGTGGCAAGCTAAGTAGAAGGCTCGTATGAAGCGAAGGAAGAGACCATGATCCAGTATTTGCAGAAGGTGAACGAACTTCGTGCTCGGTTCATAGCCTTCAGCCTTTCACAAATACCGAGGGAGAAAAATCAAAGGGCAGATGCCTTATCAAAATTCGCGAATAGTATGCAAGGCACCTCGGATCATGCAATCACTTTCTTAACCGCAAAGGATCCTGCGATCGCTTTGGAGGGTCGCAAAGAAGTGTTCTCCCTCGACCCCTTGGTAATCTTTCTCAGGGACGGAGTACTCCCCTCGGATCTAACTCAGGCTCGACAGATAAGGTACCGCTCCGCCCGATGCACTTTGGATGAAGATGAAAGATTATTTCGCAAGTCATTCTTTGGGCCCGACCAGAGATGGCTTCATCCATCACAAACCGAGCAAGCGCTCAAACATATTCATTCTGGCCAAGAAGAAAGTACTTGTAGGAATCATGCTGGGGGACGAGTGCTCGCGAAAAAGATAGCCTGGGCGGGTTTCTTTTGGCCAACCCTGCTCGCTGATGCTATTGACTACGCTCGCAAATGCCCTCAGTGTCAGAAGTTTGGGAATGTTCTCCACCAACCCGCTGCAAAAATGGTGAGTTACGAGATCTCATGGCCCTTCGATCAGTGGGGAATCAATATCATTGGGCCATTCCCGTTTGCACAGGCTCAAAAGTTGTGTGGAATTGTAGCAGTGGAATACTTCACGAAGTGGGCGGAGGCTGAACCCGTCGCAAAGATCACTGACTCCATTGTTCAGAACTTTATATGGAAAAACATCGTTTGTCGCTTTGGAGTACCTAGAGTCCTCGTCTCGGTCAACGGGCTCCAATTCATCAGCAAGCAAATAGTGGATTGGTGTTATGGGCTTGGAATTGAGCAACGGTTCTCCTCGGTTGGCAATCCACAATCAAATGGGCAAGCCGAAGTGACTAATCGAATCATCCTGAAGAACTTAAAGACCATCCTCGATGGGAATAGAGCCAAATGAGCCGAGGAGCTTCCTCGTGTTCTTTGGGCATACCGAACATCCCCCCGAACCGCCACGAATAAGAGCCCCTTTTCGTTGGTCTACAGTGTTGAGGCGGTTCTACCAGTTAAGATTCTCCACGCGACCGCTCGGGTTACATACTTCGCGCCGCTTACTAATGAGAATAATAGGGTTCTCGAACTCGACTGTCTCGAGAAAAAATGGATTAGAGCTTGGCAAAGCATGAAGTGTTATCAGGCAATAATGGCCAAACACTTTAACAAAAGAGTGATTTGATATGTTGCATATTTAGTGATTTATTAAAGCTTATAATTGTTATATGCAACCCCATACATGCTAAAATTCTGGTAATTAATTGAATTTGTGCTTCTTGATAGGAATTACCACAATTTGATGAACTTTGGAGAATTTGCAACAAAAGGAGCTGACACGCAAGCCCATTTCTTGGATAAATTGGAGACAAGCCAATTTCGGCCCACTGACTTGGGATATAATTAAATGAAGGAATCACTTGATGGAAGCCTATGGCCCATGTGGCTTAAGGGTAGAGGCCCGAAATCCTTGTTGGTGGCCACGGTAGAGGAGCCCAGTTTTTCAGCCCTATTTTGATGTTAGATTTAATTCATGGTAGTGGGGGCAGAATATTTATCAGTTACTTGTAAATTAAAAGCCCCAAGTGGTGGAAACAAAACGTGGGAGAAGAGTGGGACAACCTTGGGAATTATTCCCCCAAATTTATGAAGAGATCATGGGGTACAACGTGGAGGAGTTACAACAATTGAGAACTATAAATTCACGCAGCAGCTGGAGAGCGGGACATCTACACTCTCAAACACAAGAGTAACGCAGCAGCAACGGGAGGAAAAAGAGGAGAGAAGACTTCAAGTTTATTCTAGTTTTCTTCTTTCTTTATTTTTCGTTCAAACTATGTTTTCAATTTCAAGCTTTGTTTGCAATTACACTATGAATTTCTAAGTTTATTTAGTTGGAATTTTCTAAAGCATGCTTAGGGTTGTGTGAGACGAATTTATTGGTGATTTTATCAAGTTATCCGTTTTATCTCTATTTTTACGACATTGTGTTTGTTCATATTCTTTGATTATATTAAGAGCTCGAATCTTAGAATAGGCAATTCACATATAGCTAGTTAACTTATTTGGTGGAGTCTAGCCGGATAATTAACGAAGTAGCAAACAATCACTAGGCCGTTAAGTTCGACTGATTTCGTGTTGTGGGATAGACGGTCTAACTAGGCGAAGTAGGAGTTTCTACCTAATCGGTTAGGGTTAGTGTTTCTTTAGGGTGTAATGCAATTGCCCAATTGAATCTTAAAAGGAGTTTCTGCTAAGGTTATTGGTTAATTAGAAAACGATTATTAGGAGTTTCTTTTAGTCGTTATAAACAGTAAGAAGAAACGAGGGAGCCAGAGAGGACTTGGCGACTATAGCTAGCCTAACTTCAGATTCAATTACCCTGTCAGTGATCACGGTCTTATGCATGTGTAGGAGAATTCCAACTATTTTGTCATATATTGAATTAGTTAAGTGTTTTCTGCATTCTTTTAGTTTACTTAGCTAGTTAGTTCCGTTTTATTTCATTCTTTGGTTTAATTCGCTCAATTCAAAACCCCCCCATTTGTTACTTTATTTTCTTGGCATATAAAAAGTTATAATTTCACCCAATCCTTGTGGTTCGACTCCCTTTACCGTTATATTACAATTTATTTGTGTGCGATATTCGGGACTTTATTATTGGTGGCTTCGACACCCATCATTAATCCACGAAATTTTCAACTTGGAGACTTGGTGCTTAGGAAAGTTGAAGTTTCCTAACACGTCGGTAAGCTCCAGCCAAACTGAGAGGGTCCTTACAAGGTGATCGAAGTGCTCGGCAATGATACTTATCTCTTGGCGGACGCGGAGAATTAGCCCCTGCCTAGGCCTTGGAACACGATCAACTTGAAAAAGTTCTAAGCGTAAGATTTGTTGCATTTTATTCTAAGTATGATGTTCGTTTTCTTTGACATTCAGTTTAGTTTGAATTCAGCTTATGTTAGGAAAGAAATACATTTGTAGTTGCACAAGTGTTCAGTTCAGTTTAATTCAATGAAAAGCGAAGACCTCGCAACTTTGCTCATTTTATCTCGTGTTTGAGCACTTAGCAAATTTTTCTTACAATATGACCTAGGCTCAAGAAGCCTACTCGGGGGGGGGGGGGGGGGGAACCAAGCCCCTCGATAGAAGAAATTCTTAAACACAAAATTTGGTTCCAAGGTTCAAACAAACAAAGTCCGAGCACTTACACAATGCATGGAATTGAAGTACAACGCTTAGTCAATTTTTCATTACCACGTATGAGTTAACCGAGTTACATGTCAAAGTATACTTGTAATACTTAGAAATTTTTCCTACAATTTGCATACACCTTCTTACATCCATAAATGCTATAAGCAAAAGCATACATGCATTCAAATTAGCTTGCCGAACACATATCTTGCATTTCATACCAACGACTTTACAAAGTTCAAGGGGCCCTCTACATAGCAAATTCGAGTGGCTCCCTTCCAAAATCAAAGCAAAACAGACTACGCTACGAAGGTCTGGTAAATACATCAAATGTAAAGAAGTAAACAAAAGCAGACTAAGGAACATCTACATTAATGTGATCCATAACATCGCCGATGATCTGTTCAGCACCTCTGATGTCGTCCTCGGTATATTGATAATTACCATCTGCCCACTCAGTCGTCTCGACCATGGCACTCTCGTCGTTGCGCTCGCCTTGAGCCTCGACCAACTCGCGCTCGCTTCGAGCCTCGGCCACCTTGCGCTCGCCTGGAGCCTCTCCTTCAGTTTGAACATCGTCGCCCACAGGCTGAGCAACATTCCTCTCAGCAGCTATGGCACGTATCTCATCAATGGCGAACCCGAACTCATGTTATTAACACCCCCTGAGGTCGAATCCTGTCCACTCTCAATGGCTATAGTTTGAATACCAATCTTGCTTGAAAGAAATATAGTTTTACTTGCTATTAGACCAACTTACCTTTATTTGTATTTTTCTCATGTAATGCGAGGTTGAAATCACTATAGTTTTGTTGTGGGAAGGATCGGAAGCGAGTCGATTCGGCTCGCAAGCTGGACGAGCTGAGTTTGAGCTAACTTGACTTCAAATAGAATTGTATTGAACACGATCCGAGCTCCTAACAAGCAATGTGGTTATATATCTTCTACGGAAATCTATAAAACATGTTAAAATTAGCCAAATCCAATCTGAAAATGAAAGAAAAGGGACCTAAGTTGAATAATTCACTTTAAATTATACGTTAATTACAACTTTTTTTTTTTTTTTTTGGGCATATTGTTAATTACAACTTATAGGGACAAATAAATATTAAATATCTTATTAGTACAAGGTCAATAATTCAACTATACGACTACGAACCAATTAAAGAAGAGAAGAGGGAGAAAAAAAAAAGAAAAAAGAAAAGGAAACGCGTGTTGTCACGAGATATTGTGGCGCGTGATGTTGTTCTCCTAGCTCTGTAGTGATGCTCGGCGACGGCTTATTATTCATTTCTCAATCCGGTTTCTGAAAATCAATCTCTCTCTCTGCAACAAATCGAAAACTCGCATTAGAATATACATACAGATATTATATGTATACAGGCAGCAATACATGGATACAAGCATTATATACATGTGTGTGTGAACTTCTCGTGATTTTTGTTGATGCTCTCTCTCCTGATTCATGATTCACGGGGAATATACGAAGGAAGATGGCAGGATTTTAAACCCTATTGTTTTGGTTGTTGTTTCTCAATTTCGATCGATGAAGATGGCGGCATGGGAGTTTGTTTAGATTAGATTGTGAAGGGAGCGACGCTGTAGCATTTTTTTTTAAAATTTTTTGCGGAATTTGAGGTTTTAGTGTTGTATGATTAGGGCAACCGGGGGGTTGATTTCCAGTTTTGTGTGTTGTATTCTTTGTTGAGATTAGGAAATGAGTTTTGATTTGTGTAGATCAAGTATGGAATTGTAGCTGTGCTCTTTATTTGGTAATACTCTGGCAATTTTTTGCATTTTGTTGGCATTGACTTGAATTTGCTAGGAATCAGCTCAATGAATTGAGAATTTTCAGTCTGGTGGTAGAGAGTTCGAGGTTTTTGATTTGAGTTTCGGGAGTTATTTTGTGTATTCACGTCTGTGTGTGGTTGACGAGATTTGTGTGATTGATAGTGTATGTTTTAGCTGGTTTGAAAGTGATTCTCAATTGCGCGCTGCAAAATGAGCTTGGAAAATGAAAACAAGATGTCTACCGACGAGGCTTGTGACAAGCTCGATGCGGTTTCAAAGTAAGTACTTATTTTCTGATCAGACAAGTGATTTTTCTTACCTTTGGATTTCATTCTCTCTCTTCTAGTGTAACTGAAGCATGGGTTGTGTTTGGTGATTTAGGAAGCCGAAAATATTCTATGAAAGAGAGTTCCTTTTGTCTTTGAGCAACCTGGATATCTGCAAGAAGTTGCCAAGTGATTTTGACAAATCGCTTCTAAGGTACAAGACAATCCCTAATGCTTGCTGCATTACTGATTCCTCAGTAAATATCAACAGTATCAATTGCATTATTGTCTTAAACATCTGAAGGTTATATATTGAGGCGCTTGCTTGGGATTCCACGAGTATTTAGAAGCTTCCTGCCTTTTTTAAGTATGTTTATCTGTTTTTAGTGAATTCGAGGAAGCTTTGCAAAGCATACAAGACCGGCCTAGAGTTCCTGGAAGCCTCCCTTTTCAGGGTTTTAGGCGAAATGAGTATGGATCATCTCCACCTGCTCGGGGGGATTCTGGTAATTATTCTCGAGGCATTTATGGAAAGTGGGAAAGTCGTTCTTCTGGGCGGAACGATCGAGAGAGTGATTCTCAATCTGACCGGGGTTCAGGTTCTATTCGATATCTTCCTTAGGCTCTCCATATTTATTAATTTCTCTTTATTGTTACATCATCTCCTTTTCGGTGATAACAAAAGCAGGCTTGTACAATAGTGTTCTGTTTGAGAGATCTAGTTGAACTAGGGTGTAAGATTAACTCCTTTACTGATCAAACTCCAAATTTGGTGTCTGGAACGGGAATAATTTGATTTTGAGGCAATTGATTTGTCTTTTACAACCAATTTTACGAGTTTACTTGGATCAAAATATGCGCATATGCTCGAGGTTGTTTTGCAAATAAATTTCCCTGCAGCTACATGGTCTGATGGCTGCATTTTGTGTAATGACTTTCTTCCTGTATCATCCATTTGGCTTTTCCTGTCATCTATTTTCTTTTCCAGTTGCCACATTCTTTTTCATCTGTGTGCTTTTCCTCTCTCTCTCTCTTTCTCTCCCTTTTCTCAATTATGATGGCCACCTTCTCTACAGATAATGGAAGTCGCTATGGCCTTCAATTGCGAAGATCTTGGGAGACTAGCGAGAAAGATGGGCTTCTTGGGAGTGGCTCATTTCCAAGATCGTCTGGGCTTGCAACTGGTGTTTCTGCTCCAAGGGCGAGAGCAAATGAACCATATCAGCTTAGAAAAACCAATGAGCCATATCAACCTCCACGGCCCTACAAGGTTAATGTGTTATATGAAAAAAACTCTTCCACTAATTTTCAACATTGTTTTTTCTCCCTCTTGTACATATTTGTTTCTCCAATCCATATTTTTCCTTGTAATAATTTTTTAAAATATATGTGCTGATAAATGAAATGTTTTGCGTAGTAGCTGAACAACACATTCTGTAATTAAAATTTTCCAGGCAGTGCCTTATTCCAGAAGGGACACTGATGCCGTCAATGATGAAACTTTTGGTTCCTTGGAGGGCAATGATGAGGACAGAGAGGAGGAGGAGAAGAGGAGAAGAGGTATTGTATTCTCTTAACTGGACTCATGCATGGTTACTAAATTTTGGGCAGCAATCCTTCTAATTAGTCGATTCTGTGTATCCCCTGTTTGAAATTCAGCCTCTTTTGAGATGATAAGAAAGGAACAGCAAAGGGCTCTTCAAGAGAAACAAAAATTGAATAATAGGTCCAGTGAAGTCGGCATCTTTGAATTGTTGGAGGGTAGAAATGAGGAGAGGAGACCTCCCATACAGAACCATGAGTTGGAGGTTTCTGCTGCAGCTCCCAGCTCGAGTAATGATTTAGAGAAAGCCTCTAAACCACTAGTTCCGCCTGGTTTTAGAAACGCCATGCAGGAAAAGATTCCTGGATTGAAATCTCCACTTAATCATCCTTTATTAGACGTATGCTACTTCCACTTCCCTTTTTGACATTCAAAACGATATTGTTTTGACTCATCATTACTAAATTCTTGTTGGGCACTATGATTTTCAGTTTAAATGGATTGGTCATGAAATTGGCAAGTCGGGGATCATTTCCCTGTCCCGTTGTTTTCTTCTTCTGAATTCTCAGATATCTTTGCTTTTACAGGAACAGAAACCAGTATCAAAGGAAAACTTTTTAGATGCTGAAGTTAATCTTGTTCAAAATGATGCTGCTTATGGTTCAGAGCATCAGTCATCTCAAGAAAACAGTTTTAGGCATGTCCCAGACAGTATATCGGTATTGGACGGAGGGGATAATGTCAGCTTAGGCATAAATTTAGATGTGCCTATCAGAAAACCTGGCATGGAGAATCCATTGTCCCATGCTTCCCATCATCTGGATTTGCATGGGACCTTGGATGACCCTGCAATTGCCGGATTCAATGCCGATGTTTTGGAGGATAAAACTGAGGGTGACACAAAGGGAAGTTTCTCAACCTCCATATTGGGAAAAATATTTGGCAGCACATTGTCCATAGACGATAATGGTTCTAGTTCAGCTGAGGTAATTAAGTTACTAAGCGCCCCTTCCAATTTATCCTATCTGTCTGCCGCCAAACTTGGGATGGATGGAACCATCACATTCTTGAAAAATATTGCAAGTATTATCCTTGCTTGAAAACTAAAGTTGTTTAGTAGATGAAAAATGCGAGGGCTGGCTGGCTAATCATGTTATACTTAGATGGTTGTTTTGCTATCTGTAATTTGTTAGTTCATATCTTGCCAATTAGTATAGAATATGATTCAAATTAAACAATTTACTGGCTTCTTTGCTTCTGTTCGTGTATTATTTGAACACAAGTACTGAAGCTCTTATGAATCATATGTTATTTTGGCTTTGAAATGCAAAACATAGAGTTATATTAGTTCAATGCTCTCAGCTGAAAGTTCTTAACTGCCAGACCTTGTTTTGAATGGGGATTGTGTAGTGTTCAAATGTCTTAATTAGTTGCGCTATTGATACATTAAACCTCAATGAAAGTTCAGTCCATGAAATATTGTCAGCTGCTAATATTACTCAGTATCTTGAAATTATCAATTGGGACAACTGATTTTTCAGTTTTTCCGGTGAATATTAGTTGGTCTTGTGTGGGAATGACCATCTTTATCAAAGGAAGAGCCATTTAACATCTCTCAGTATTAACTTCTTTTCATGCTTTTTTGTGTAGCACCATGGTGATAAACCCGGTGACGCATGGAGACCCTCTTCTGTCCAATCATCAAAGTTTGCCCAATGGTTTTTTGAGGAAGGTGTGATGATCAAGTGCTTTACAATTTAATATTTCAAATAGTTCTGAATACATCATATTCATATAGTTCTAAGTTTTCTGTCTCCAAACTCTGACAGAAGCAAAGCCTACTGAGGATTTCTCACCTGCAAAGCCAAATGATTTACTTTCTTTAATAGGCACTGGCGATAAAGGAAAATCTCAAGTTGCCGACTTAGAAGCAACCGAGCACTCTTCACACGATTTTGCCCATAACATCTTAGAACAATCTAATGTGGTCTCTGACCAGACATGTGTCAATAACAAAGAAACAGCCGTTCCAGCTGTGCTTACCTGTGAAGACCTTGAACAGTCAATATTAACGGACTATACCGCAAACACTACCAACATTCAGCCACCCTTAGATGGCTGGAGTGCTACTGATGCAAGTAGCAAACATGTAGAAGATCCTGCCTCCCTACACCTGCTTTCTCTGTTGCAGAAGGGTACTGACCAGAGTAATACGACTCCAAAGTCCAATCTTGATTTCAATCCGGAAGATAAACCTTTAGTTTCTCAAGCATATGATACAGGTGTAGCATTCAGTGAGCCTAAACATGAAGAGAACACTAGGAAAGGGTCACTCACTCTTGAGACACTATTTGGATCGGCTTTTATGAAGGAACTAAAATCAGTTGATGCACCTGTTTCTGCTCAAAGAGGTTCAAGTGGGTCCTACAAAGTTGATGTCCCAGCGAGTCATGAATTACCTTTTGTCGACACAGACAATGGCATCAATTCTCCAGCAGTTCATGATAATAGGGTGGTGGCTTCAAATGAGAGACAACAGAGAGAAATGACCAAGTCAGACAACTGGCTTCATTTTGATGATCATCAGATTGGATCAACATCAAATCGTTATCCTAAAGAAGTCCCCAGTCGGTTTGAAAACAACATAGATTCTGCAGGCGATCCTCAGAATCACCCAGTGTCTTCGTTTTTCCCGACTCACAATTCCATTAATGATGCCAACTTTTCCTCAAATGCATCTATTGACATAATGAACAAACTGGCTGTTAAAGATGAAACAGTTACTTTGGGTCCGGAAAATCTGCCCTTCAGACATGGTCCTTATGGAAACATGCAACCTTTGCCACAGTTTCAGCCTTCACCCATGCCCCAAATGAGGCCATTTTACAGTCACTTGGAATCTAATGTTGCTCGCATGAGTCCTCCAGCCAATCACCAGTTTCCTCCAAACATGATTCAGCATCATCCTCTTCACCGGCCAAATGTCGGGGTTGCTGGATTTGATATTCCTCCTCATCACTCAATGCTGAATCAGATGAAGATATCAGGCAACCATACTCAAATGATACCTGACTTACGTGGAGGTGGTCCAGTTTCTCGTCATGGTATACACGAGATGGACCACCAGCATGGTTTTCCTTTCGGGGCCCGCCGACCAAGCATTGGCAACTCTGCTTTGCCAATTCCAGGCAAGTACTTTCCAATTTCCTTTTGAATGAGATAGAGTGGGATACGTTTGTTTTGCTTGCTGTAAATTCCCCTATTTTATTTACAGATCCAGTGGCTTCTCAACTCCATGGTAAAGCAGGAACGGTTTGATAATATTCAGTTTGTTGCTATTGTCAGTTCTCTTAAAAGAATGTTATGGTTCTCACTAGAAACACCCGTAATAATTTGCAATCACTCCTCTTTCTTACTTGAAAGATATCCTTTATTATTATTTTTTTAATCCTTTTTTCTTTTTGATGGCTACTTCTGCGTTTTTTGATCTTTATATTTTCCTGTTCAAAATTCTGACAGATCAAGAAAAAAGTCCCATCTCATCGTTAGGTTTCTCGTGTCCTTAACACAGGCAATTAGTTATATGTTACTCACAGTTAACATGAGCAAGTAGTTAGGTGTCTCGTGACCTGGCCTACTTTTGAGGCTTCTGCTTTTTACTTGAAAATTGGTTTACTTGCATACTCTTCAGTTTGACCATATCTGAATATTGATCAAATTTTGCGCCTCGTCACAGGTCCCAACACGTATACCGGAAGCAATCCTCCTGACTCATTCCAGAGACTAATCGACATGGAGCTGAGGGCAAACTCAAACCACATCCATACTTTTCCTCCCGGACATAAACAAGGAAGAGATCGGGAGTTGGACTTTGGTTTCCAATATAGATAGCTAATTGTCTCATCATGTTGATTAAAGTACATTTTGTCACGCTCACTGAGTAGATTTCTCAAATGGAGTTCATCCCTCTGTAATATGGTGTCGTGGCGAATATAGGGGACAGAAATTTAGAGGCTATTCGATGTAGATATATGATGTATTAGGTTCCTCTCTCCCTCTCTCTCTGCGACATGCATGTGTGTTTGTGTGCCATGTCGTTTTTTGTTTCTGTGCGTGTGTCAGGCTCTGAGTGGTGGTATGAAGGTTTCTTGATGCTAATTTTTGTCATTGAGATGCTGCTCTTTACCTTCTACAATTTAGCTGTTGTTTTTGTGACCACGAAATTTGCGAAAAACTGCAGGCATGTCGTGCCTGCAAGATTGGTAGATGATAATACTTTTATAAACAAGGTGGTTCTCCGGGAAGGAAAAAAAAAAGGCGATGGATTTGTAAAGTGCAAAATGTGTCTTACGACGGCAATCTCCAGCCTTTTCGTTAGCGGATTCCCATACAGAAGCTTGCGACGGAAAAATGAAGCAATACTTTTCGAAATGTCGCCGGACATTCTTGGGTTGCGACAGTTTTCGACCTACACCGATAATGGCAACGGAAAAAGGCAAGGCTTCTTTTTTTAGTAAATTGCGATGGATCCCTATGTTCATAAAATTTCGGTGGTTGCTCAATTTTATACATTAGCGGCGGTTTTTTAAATATTTGCGGCGGATTTATTTCCCGGACAAATCGAACACTATTATTCTGTTCACTCAGGAAAAATAAAAAAATGCCTTGTGACGGGTTTTCTAAATGGAACTTTTTAAATTTTTTATTGCGACAGACCTTCTATTCTTTCTTTATTATTATTATTATTATTATTATTATTTTTCTCAATAAGGATCTTCGCAATAACCACAGCCTAGAATGCTTTGTTTGAGTTTGAAATAATTAATAATTTCTCAAAGACGAAACAATATGTACGGGTATAGAAGAAAATCAGTGTGGCTTTGAGTGGTAGTATGAAGAAGGTGCTTTCATGCCCATTTTGTATTAATTACTACACCAGCAACACACTTTTCGACCCAAGATTATCAAGTGACATGGATCATATTACATAGCAAGGCAATCTTAGGGCAATTAGCCTCCAAACAAACTATACATGATTACAAAACTTGGTGGGGTTTCGCACACAAAACACTACCTAATGAGCTTACCTTTACTCGTAACATCCCACCATTTATTTGCAAACGAGAAATACGGTCATGGAGGACTCAAGCAACACCTCTCCCAACACTATACACACACAAACCATAGTTCCAGACAACCCTAAACAACTAGGCACACCGACGGCACCTTCCCAGTTGTATGTTTATACCATTCAGGTGATAAATTGACAACTCAGGCGTTACAATATGAACGTTGGTTGAGATAATCGTGAGGCTTATCTGAATAATAGATGCTTTATATATGCAGATGGTATTGTACTTCCCATGCTGGTGCTTTCAATTGACCAACTAGTGCCACTAAAAACTGCAGTGAAATGTTTGGTTCTACAGTTTCCATGGAAACTTGGTGGTTTAACCAGATGAGTCAAAACATAATCGGCGATCCCATATAAAACCAAAATCAACTAAAGAAAATAGGGTGTGCAGGTGGTAATATTAGATACATAACTTATTTGGCAACAAGCAGCAGTGCATTTTATCCATGATGAAATGTTTTGTGGAGGTCCAGCTTTAGCAGAATCTAATAGATTGCAACAGAATTTCAAGAGTTGACAAAGGATGAAAGTGGAAAGTATCTAGTTACTGGAATTATGAAATATAAGGCTACACAGTTACTAGTATATCTTAAGACGGGTTAACATCAGAAACTCTAGATTACACAAAACATACAAACAAGACATGAAAAAAGCAAGCCAAAGTATTATATTAGGACTGCAGTTATCTCATTCAGGCAGAAACTTTCAAGATTAAAAATGCATACAAATGTTTACCAGCAGTAACCATATCAATGTCTGACTGTAATTCGGAAGGTGAATCCAGAAGAAAGCCATAAGCTCCTTTTAGATCTGAATATCTAGGTAACCAGTCAAGTTTGATGCTAGAAGAATCAGACTCGTTAACATCATCAATTGTCAAGAAAGAAATGTAGGGTTAGAAATTGAAAAAAATACGTACTCTTGCTTGTGAATGTGAGACATCACATGAGAGAGAGAGAAAGAGAGTAACCTTATCTTTTAGTGAAAGAATAGAGCACCAAAACTGACAGGCAGCTTCCACCAATCTTATCTTTGATGAATATACCACTGGAAAGTCACAAAGGAAAGCGATTAACAGAAAAAGAAAAAAGCAGACAACTCAGCAAATGACTCAATAAAACACTTGACTGAATTAAGTTAAACGTCCATGTTGCAATGTCTTTTCAACATGATTGGTTTTACATACAAGGTGCAAAAGCCAGCCATCTGCCAACAATCCTTCAAGAAAATCTTCGACTACAAGAGCAAGGCAGATAGATTACTGAACTTCGAACTTTAACTCAAAAGATATCTCATTCATTTATAAAATTCAGAAATTTTAATAAGATAATGCACAATCAAACTGCTGATAATATCTAATCCGGTAGCTGGTATCTTATCAAGAAGGACAAGTTCAATGTAGATGAAGTAATTAAAAACCCTTCTCTATGTCCAGCTCAACCAAAGAATTAATCTTGTGCTTCACGTAAGACTGTACAAGAAGAGAACTTTTGAGCTCTGGATACTCCTTCTGTGGCAGTGGTTGCTGCAATGCAAAATTACAAAGCAAACCAAGATGCTGAAATCATATAATTGAAGATGCAAACAAGTTTTTTCTTTTCTTAGTGGAATAAAACATATTACAGTTCATGAAAATAGAACCTGATCCCCGAAAGCCTGAATGCCCCAAAAGGGCATTTATTTGATTTATCTACAAAAAGGATTCTACATTAGATGACACAAAATGGATTTTTCCAAGAAGATAGAGAAGATCTGAAAACACAAATAAAAAATAATATCTTTTTGGCATTTGTCAACACATTCTGACAGTCGTGCTTCTGCAGCATCAGTGACCTCATCATCAGCATCAAAATCCCTCCTGATATTTTTTTGCTTGGATTTTCTTTCATTGAGCCGGTTTTGTTCTTTCTGGTAATCCTCCAAGAGATCATCCAAACTAATGAGTTTCTTCCTATAATATAAGCAAGAAACTATAATGTAACTGTCAAAATGTGGAGTGTATTCTTGAAATTGTGGGCGCCAAAATGTGAGTGTATTCAATTCCTTCAGTAGTTTTTAGGGTATAGGGCCCATTTTTTAAACTGGGCTAATCCAGTTCTATTGGGTTGGGCCTATTATTGGGCTTCTTTCAGATTTTAGTGACTCTCTCAAAAATTGTGAATATATCCTGATGGGAAAATTTAGTGAGCTCGAAATTTAGGAAATACATTACAAAAAGTTTATAGCAAAAGGCTTAATAATATTCATTTGTTGATACATTTTATTTTACAACACGATGTTTCTTGGAAGTACTATTTGGAATCGTCTGAGTCAGGCGGTGCATAAAAGAAACGCATTAGTTAAGGGAGAAAAAAGAATTGAAGAATTTCGTGATCAATCAAGCAAAACCCTGAGAGTGTGGGGATAACTTCTCTGGGTTTGCTTTCATCAATGTTTTGGAATAGTAATAGACTAATAGTGTTTAAGCTGCATTTATATATAAATGGATTGAGCCCGGGTCTCTCATTAGCTTGGCCAAACTGCAGGGATTGGGCAGGGGAAATAGCCATGTATAGGAGAACCAAGTTCGCTCTCACTACTTACGATAGACGTGGGTGGAATAATAGGTGAATCCTACTAGTACAATAGTATATAGAACTAAAGGAACCACCTAATTATAGAGAGACAAAAAAGATTTTGCTCGTCTCTCTTCACAATGAGAGGAGTTTACCGTGAATTGCATCCACCCTCGTTTAGTCTTGTCTTAAACATTGGCTACCTTTATACATTTTATCTTACAAGATGATGTTCCTTGGGAGTATTAATTGGATTCTCCCGAATCATAAGGCCAGAAATATAGTTGTTTAAACATTGGTAAAACTATCACAGAATTAACATCGCGATATCTTCAAATCGAATTAGGAACTCCATTCTTAATCAACATCAAGCATCAAAGGTCATTATTATCTTCCCACGTACGTTGATCAATTACTAAACAACTTTATTACTTCAAAATGTTTTTATCAATCAGCATTTGTCAAGAATCCCAATGTCAGATACAAATATGAAAACAATTAATTGAATGCAACGTCCATTTTCTCTGGCTCGTAATTAAATCCCAAAAACGAGCCGTTGGAGGTAGCCCAAAACGAAAGGTTTTCACATGAAGAAGCAGTATTAGTATTAGTATTAGATGATTGCAAGTTGAAGAATGATGGTATATATGTAAGTCACATGCGTCGTGAGACAGGAGCACATGCCCACAATACTAATACTAATACTATCCCTTCGCAGCGGCAATTAACTTTGCCAATATTTCAGTGCGCTATCGGCTAATAATTACTCACATGTCGCACCACTTTATTTATATACATGCATATCAATTATCATCCAAATTAAAAGTGGCATGTGCATGTGCATGTGCATGTCCAGCTATAACTCCACATAAGTAGGGACATTTTTCATGTACTCATTCTCTGATGTTTGGGTTCTAGGATGACTCCCCTCCCGCCTTTAACCCTTTCCAGTTTCAACGGACACAGCCACGCAACTTTTCTTTTTTTTTTTTTCTTACATGCATGGTCGGGTGTAGTTTAAGGGTTCGGCTGCTAAGTTTATTGAACTAAAAAGTCTCGTATTCGAATATTAAGTACACTCTATGCTAATTATCAAAAGCTCGTGTCGAGTTTTTGGTGAGATTCCACTTGAATACTATGTGATATGGCAGGACCCCAATCGTTAACGTGGGATGCTCTACAATTGACACGCGTCCCTCACCACCCAGACTCCCTACACTCGATGAGAGGATTTCCCTCCCTAAAGGGGGAATTCTACCATCGATTTACAGCTCGAGAAAAGACACTTGATGGTGCTCATCCTCGACTTACTCTCAACCTCGAGACTCCACGTATAGCCACTCAAGATTCTTAAAGGAAATGACCGATCAACATTAAATACACCTTATAATGGGGTAGCTATCTGCTTGAGCTCCCTCGACGTCAATCAACGTCATCATTATAGCCAAGGGTATAAATACTTCACAAATATTCCGGTAGGTAAGCATTCTCAACCACCACATTTACTGCACCCTCAATCGACCTCTCACTCTTCATTCTATGATCGATGGCTGACTTGAGCATTGAAGTGTCAACCCCAAGTAAAACTCCATCCAGTCCCAAGTTGGCTCCAAACTCACGTTTATCCCTCTTTTCAGATATCGACTCAACCAGCGGATTACCTCATTTACAAATTTTAAGGGACCTGACAAACGAATTTTAAGTGACCTGACCAGCTTGACGCTCGAGCTCCTCGATCCAATATTTGGCTCGATCACTATGTACTCTTTTTTTTTTTTTTTTCCCCTTTTTGGCCCTATCTCGTCCCATTATAGGTTTGAGTAAATCAGACCATTAAGTTGTAAAATTATCTCTGTTAAAATACTCAAATATAAAACCGATAATTAAACTAATATAACGAAGATTATTGAGTTATGTTCTCGAAAAAACTTTTTTGATACAAGTCACCAAAATTTGATGTATGGTATAAGTATGTAAATAAGGAGGTGTAGAGTTTCATTTGACAAAAGGGTCCGACTGCAGTATGGGGCTCCATCTTCTTCCTCCAATGATTAATGGCAGGATTTGGTCTCGTCAAGTGTCTTAATATATACTCACTCATAGGTTAGGAAAATTCTAGCCCAGACCAGGCTCGGCCGAACCCCAACCAATTAAAGAGCAAGTGTGTTACACTCGCCATTTGATTGGTCACTTTCCCTAAATTTTCCACCAACCACAGGGCAAGTGTAAAACACTCGCCCCCTCATTACACCGGTTTGGCCGAGCCAGGCTCGGGCTAGAATTACCCCATAGGTTACTCAATAATGGAGAAGGGGTTTCTTTATACCTACTCTAATAATGGGAAAATAAGTTAAATCTGTTCCATCTCATCTTATTTAATTATGCAATATTGGGTCTACCTGTCGACTGTACCTGAACCTACACCACCATACTATCGCAGACAATAAATAAGGTGATAATTGCAATTTGTCTGTCATTATTCTTTTAAGATATACATTAAATGATCAATATATAGGGCTAATTTTCTCGTTTTTACACAAATACTGCATATATGATCAGACAAAATTTAACTTAAATGATTCAGTTATCTAAATATCATTACATATATGTATATATAGGGAAATTTATATTTAATTATCTTGCATTTAGATTTAATTATAAAACAATGCATATAGATCGACAAATTATGTTTTGGTCCATATATAAGTCTTCTTTATTCTGAGGTTGCTAATGGAATTTGTAAAATAAAATACTTGTGCCCAAATGGTTTGTATTAGTATTACATTGAATATATAGTCAAAATTACAAAATCACCTCTAAAGTTTACAAATATAAATATAATGATTCGTATAAATTATAAATTTAATAACACGGTTCCTTGAATCACAAAATCAATTAAGAAATTGGTGGTATTTTTGGAATAATATAATCGAAACCTAACAGACTTCAGGGACCACAAACGGTTCTAAAAATTAGGGAGTGAAATTTAGATGGATTACGTACAATATAATTAGATATAAATGTTATATATATTGTAATGTCCAAAATAAGATGGAGTAATTGCAATTCCACCAAACTTTGGGGATATTAAACATAATGTATAAATTAGGGAGGATGTATATGTTTTACAATTATTTTTACACTTTCACTATATACCTTATATCTAATATTATAACAAATATATCCCCTTAAATAGACAAGTATATATAACAAACCCACCTCTTTAATTAATTGAAATAACAAGAAATAATTCTAACATTCATATAATTTACTTAATGACGATTATGTAAATTAAAGTACGGCATACATCCAACATCAATGCCTCCTACATATAAACATATATCAACTTGCTCAATGCCATGCATCAATTAAATGGTGTATCGGTAATTATATTCAAGATTCTTTATAATATTAACAAATAATCTTTAAACTACCAACTAATTACAATATGAAAATAATAAGAAAATGTTTCTTAATATGTGAGTCCCAACTTGGGTTATAAACAAAGCCAAAGTGGGGCATGATTATCAAGTATTTAAGTGCATAATTACATAATGAAGCAACCTAAGACCTGTATTAGTTTCATGATTGGTGAGAATTGTGCTTCACCCCAAAACTAATAATGTCAGACTTATTGGAATATATCATCACGGTGGTCCACATTATATATATATATATATATATGTATATATGATTGTTATTGGCCGTGGCGGTGGCCGGTGACAAGCAGCGACATCCCCTCCATAATGAATTATTAATTAGCATCACAAGTTATTTAATTACTTTGTCAGAGTGGTGTTGATTTTTCCTTTCATTTTCGTCAATTTGTCAAACTTTTATTCAGAAATGTCTCGATCCATTCTAATATTTTTGTGTAAAAATACAAAATTTTAAGTCTATGAACATAAAATGCCCACAGCCATCAGCCGGATAGATCTTTCTGTGGTGCAATGTGTAAGAATATTTCTTTTGGACTTCTATTAATTGATGGTTGTATTAAAATAAAACGGGCTAAATAAATACTGTTAATGGGACAAGACTTATCAGGCTTATTGGTTTGACCCACTATTGTTAAAGCCTTGATGTTAGCAGACGTGGTCTGACAGCTGGTGTAGGCCCACTCTAGAGAGTCCGTGATGGGAGGGCTTCTAGGGTTATATTTATTGATGGCTAGGTCCCCTCTCCACTCCACGTTCTTGATATTCTGCTTTCCCATTAAGCTGTCAACTGTCGGTGTGAGAAGGAGAGGAAGATCTAGCCAGAGAAGTCGACCATACCACGCGAAATTACCCAACAAGATCGGTAAATATAAGGTTCAATTCAATAGGCGAAAATCAGGTACATCTACACTTTCAATTATATCGGTGTTCTAAATTCATGGTGTAGATCTTGGTTAAAATTTCTTACAGTTGGTATCAGAGCCATACACTTATGAATTTAGAGCCCTAATTATGAGTTAAAGAATTGATATGAGAATATCAAATACAGATTTAAAATTTTTATCACATCAAATCCGTAATTTGATATATATATGATGTCTGATTTATGAGATTTAAAATTTCGCAAGTTTGCCTTAACTGCTATGATCACCGAGATTTATATTCTGCATATCTGCGCATGATTTGTAATTGCTTTAAATTTAAATCGGATGTAATTATGCATGCGTAAATCCTTCTGTATGATGTGTATGTATGCATATTATATTTCGGTTGATGCAAGCTTGAATTTTCTTGATTTTTAGTGCATTAATGTTGAACTCTCGTGATGATTTCGAATTATGGTGGGACCTATATATATTAAATTAGGCAATGAATTTTCTCTCTCTTTGTGCTTAGAAAAGGATGCACGAAAGGATGGGTACCATTTTATTGTTTCTGTAACTATCAATATTGTATGTGGGCCACGAACTTTTGCTTGGTAGATGTAAAATTAGTATTCTATTCGGTTTTTCTTTTTACATCTTGATCATATGCCTATGAATTGCTTTTGGTTTTAGAACATTAGTTTAGGAATGTAACTGATCCCAAGCGAATTACCTACAATCTGTGATACCCCTTTTTATCAACCGTGAACTGTGAAATCAGAGAATATTATAAAACCCCGTGTTTTCTAGAGTAATCCGAGGGTTAGTATTTCATGATGAATTATTCTGCGAGTCACTAAAGTTGAGACTGAATAAATAATTGGATGCTAACAGATCAATATTTGTAACTTCCAAAATACATATCTTTGGTATTTTATTTCATGGGAGTGTTGTATACATATTGTGCGTATGTAATTCAGGCAATTTTATTTATGCTCGGTCGTGTGCTCATTTTACAAATTTCAGTATGTAGTTACACCAAAGTGTTCTATTTATTGAAACTTGTAAAGTCAGTAACACGCATATCTCGAGTAAATGGATTGTTGTGCATTCTCACCTGCCCAAAGGGGGTGAGATGTGTACAATGATTTCATTTGTTTGTGTAAAACATATTGATAGGGTACAACAGTTAAGGAAGTTTGTTTCCCAAAGAAATCAAATTTCAAAATTGGGGTATTCCTATACCGTCTTGCACAGAGAGAACTAATATGTGTGACATGCTCTGCCCAAAGGGGAGTCTGTCAAGACATCCTGGACTCTCGTATGAATAAAGCTATATTTGTTGAGCTTATTCCAATTATTGCCTGTTGATCTAATTTGTTGCATTCTTGTTATTTGTATCAGTTACGATAAACTTGAACAGTGGTACTGCTATGGTTGATGTTTTGAATGGTACTTGAGAGATTACCCCATAACAAAATAGAGACACAAGTTATTTTGGGCAAGATTAAAACCTCTCTTATATTATGTCACTTGCAACTGAATCCACATATCGTTTTCAGTGTCTATATGGAAGTTTTTTTGGGAATAAAGGTAATTTCAACCTTATCAATATCTTTTGTCCCTATAACCTTTTAAAGTCATTGCTATTAGCATTCCGGTTGAAATATTTAACACCTATGTCATTTCCCTTATCGTTATTGTCATTACTAATTAATTTGAAAGCTCGCTTGTGGGTTGAGGTGTTTATTTCAGTGTTCGCATGGTTGGAAGACACTGAGAAAAATGGTATTTCACCCGAGGCACTTTGCAGCCGAATGTGACTTTTGGCACCAAATCTTTTGAGTGAGAGCATGTTTTGGAAGGTTAGTTGTCCCTTTTGCTCTTGTTCGGTTCAATTTGAGATATATGGGATCAAATATTTTATATTGAATGACAATTGTGTTGAGATTAAATTGTTCGTTATTCACCAATTTTTTGTAAAAGGTGAATATGATATAAAATTAACATATTTGATCATATTGATTGGAATTGAACCATGTTTATTGACTGCTTTACATGAGTATTCAAACAAATTGGATCTTGGGAATAATTTGCATGCAACATATTATATTATAGATAACTTCCAAAAGTACATAGTTTTCGTACTTTATTTTGTGGGAGTAATTGCATACATATCGTCCGTGTGCAAATTGGGCAATCTATTTGAACTCAGCTATGTTCTTAATTTACTGAGTTTAAGTAGATAGTTACACCAAAGTGTTCTATTTATGAAGACTTGTAAAATTCAGAACATGCATATTTCGAGTGAATGAATTATTATGCATTCTTACCTACCCAAAGGGGGTGAGATATGTATGATAATTTTATTTTATTTGTGCAAAACATATTGATAGGGTGCATCAATCAAGAAAATTTAGTTTCCCAAAGGAAGCGATTTTCGAACATTGAGGTATTTCTATGCCGTTTTGCACGGAGGGGCCTATTACGTATGATATACTCTGCCCAAAGGGGAGTTTGTCATGACACCCTGGACTCTCTATAGAATAAAGCTATATTTTCTAGGCTTATTCTTATTGATTGTCTGTTGATCATAATATGTTGCATTCATGGTCTCCCATATTATTACTATGAGTTTAACTAGTAATGTTTTTGTATACATAGTTTGAAGTATACACAATAATATGTTGAACTCCATCATCTGTATGTTATATGATCTCATGTCATTAAATGTCCTATATTGAAACGTGCATGACATATCACATGAATATTGAGGAATTCTTATGATGACAAAATATATCCTCACTTGTTAAATGGAGTTTATATGCATAGATATTTTGAACTATTCATGCAGAGCATATTGACTGGAATTTACTAATTTAGAGGGTTTGTTCTCCCAAAGGAGTCAACTTTTCGAAAATTAGAATACTCTTGTACCGTTCTTGCATGGAGAAAATATCATTTGTGTGATAAACTCTGCCCAAAGGGGAGTTTGTCATGACAAGTGTTGATTTTCTCATGAATAAGCTATGTTGGTTCCAGCTTATTTGAATAAGTGGTTATGTGGCATAATTACTCTGCATTTATATGAATTGTGCCTGTGACAAGATACTTTATTGTCTATTAGCAGAGATGAAAAGTTAATACTCTTTGGTTGAGCAGTTTCTTGCCTTGGTATATGAAACAATACTGTTAATTGTTTGATTTTAGGCTATATGAGAATTTACTTGAGACAAGTAAATTTTAAGTCTAAAATATAAGATTTGCCACAATGTATTGTTAATTGTGGGCTAATTACGGGCATGAAGTTGCTTTTAAAATTCCCTAAAGTTGATATTTTTATGATTTATGTAGGCTTTTCTTTTCTTATGCAAAATTTTAGTTAATTGAGTTTTAGTGTTTGTGTCACGTTAGCAAGAATCTTGCAGTTGGTTTTAAGGTTGAAAGATTCCTTAAACTTTAGATTCGTGAACCATATTCTCCAACTATGTGTAACTTAATTGTTCCGCCATATTTGTTACATTATGAATTAGAGATTTTTCTATACTCTAATGGCGGCTTTACTCAATTTTTAGTCTTGTTTTCAAGATACTTTTCTTGAGATATAAAGAAAATTATTTTCCAAAATGTTTTCAAAATAGTTGAGTAAGTCATTTTAAATATAATTTATGGAAGCTATAATGATATTTAAAAAAAAAAAAAAAAAAAAAGTCAAATTCTAAAATTCCGCATTTATTGAAAGAATTTGACTGAGTTTCACCTTAAATTGTTACTATATCTGTCACGTCTAGTTCCAAATGAATTGACACGAGTAACATTCAACATATACTTTCAGTACTTGTATAAATTATGTTTTGACTCTTATGTATGGGAATAAAACGAAGTTCCTGTATTCAAACTTGAACATAAATCTTCACCAAATATGTATAAAATTGACAGTTTTGGGTTAGTATGCAATATTTAAAATGATTTGATCTTGCACTTTATTTGACTATTGCTTGATTCAAATATTTGATTTTTTGTCATATGCATACTGATATTGGTTAAACCTGAAATGACATGATGTTTTAGGTATGACTGGTAATTTTAAATTTTGATCTCCACTACTAGCTTGATTCCCAATATGTGATAGGAATGTGTATAAGAAATAGTAAACTCTTTTAAGATAAATTTATTATTTATATACTGAGTTCTTTCACTTTGAGATCCTAGTCAGCAAGTATCTTAAAATTTATTTGAATAAAGATATCTTGCATTTATTGATTTTTTGGGAATGATTGTTATTCCGTTATCAAATTGATCTTGGTTCAATTTTAACTCATCTAGATATGTGGGAGTTCATACCATCATGAACTCATACTAGTGTTTAATTTATCTAGATATGTGGGAGTTCTTTCACAATTGTTTCTGTCAAAATTTGATTTAAAAGAAATTATTTAAAAAAGGGGGTGAATGTGGATATATCAGTTTTTAATAATTTCTTGAAAATTGTGAAAGATAAAAGTTTTTGTTATGAAAAAAAATTGGAACAGCCCATGACTTTTATGAAACGTGATCTTTTCTCAGTCAGTGTTGGTCATTAGCTAACCGACCAAGTATTTGAGACACTCATATATCAATTATTGGAATGTCTTGCTATTTTAGTGAAATATCTTGAAAATAATAAACTTGATTATTATTATTATTATTTCACGAGAACCTGAGATAGATCGATACTTTATATAACCTACATGTGCATATTGGTTAGTAGGTTTGAGAAAGAAAATATTTTGAAAGTAAATTTTGGAACATTAATTAATTCACTGTGACCTTTTGTAAGTTTTATTTAGTAGAAAAACACACGTCACAAAATAGGAGACTTATGGTTCGTGATTAACTCTCCTAGTTTCCATATTGATATGGTTTTGTCTAAATAAGTGATTTCTTATAAAGAAACTTGACGAGGACAATTATTTTGGTTGAAAAGACATATTTGATTGGCCTATTGAGGAGCATACTGTTTTCTGGCTTTAGTTGCTAATTGTCGATAGATATCCATAATTTTCACGTAGATATGTGATGATTATTGAATCAGTGGGAGTACATGTACATCTCTTATGTTTTATGATGATATACTACTTGTCAGTAGTGATAATGTTACTCCATACATGAAACTGATGTGACCTTACTTTGACGTAGCATATTACCTATGCTAGTATGAAATCTCTTGATATTTTGACAAGAGAATATGTGAGCGCATCTTACAATGTGCGTATTAGTCTATGTGATTTGTTTATATTCATAATGCGAATAAAATATGCATTCTGAATATCTTATGTGCACTCAATGCGAGACTATTTTTGACTCATTAATGATTCTTTTATTTGCACATGATTGAGTTGTGTGTCTCGCATGTATATTTATCTTAAGATTGGGTGTTGTTCTTAAGAAATGTTGGGTATGTCTCATAAACAACCATATTGTATATTGAGCATTGAATGAGACATATATAACTTCCTGAGAAGTTGTTGAGTTTTCTTGGGATTTCATGTTGTTTTAGAAATCCATATCTTACAAGAGAACTATAATTTCCTTTGGGTTTCATATTGCTTCCGAGACCATATATGATAAGGAAATTAGATTTTCTTGGGATTTCATGTTGTTTTAGAAATCCATATCTTACAAGAGAACTGTAATTTCCTTTCGGTTTCATATTGCTTCCGAGACCATATATGATAAGGAAATTAGATTTTCTTGGAATTTCATATTGTGCAGAAATTCGTATCTTACAAGAAAATCGGAGGACTGACAATGAAATAGCAATATTTGGGGTCATATTTTGATGCTATTTCTTGCTACACCACCACGTCTGAATCAATGTCAGTGGAAGTTGCTGGTATTTGTGACCGTGGAAGGTCTTGCATCAATAAGAGATGCAATTATCGCCATGATCCGATATTTGGTAATTTTCGCCGGACGGATTGTTTAAAGTCTTGTCCATTACCGTATTGTTATTTAAAAACTGTGGCCACAGTCAAAACTGTTTTGTGTAATTTAGCCCGAGAGTTAATTTTTAAAATAGTGTCATTTTTCTTTTGTCTTTTGGAGTCGAAACTTCAATTAATATTGTCCAGTGGGAGATTGTAAGAATATTTCTTTTGGACTTCTATTAATTGATGGTTGTATTAAAATAAAACGGGCTAAATAAATACTGTTAATGGGACAAGACTTATCAGGCTTATTGGTTTGACCCACTATTGTTAAAGCCTTGATGTTAGCAGACGTGGTCTGACAGCTGGTGTAGGCCCACTCTAGAGAGTCCGTGATGGGAGGGCTTCTAGGGTTATATTTATTGATGGCTAGGTCCCCTCTCCACTCCACGTTCTTGATATTCTGCTTTCCCATTAAGCTGTCAACTGTCGGTGTGAGAAGGAGAGGAAGATCTAGCCAGAGAAGTCGACCATACCACGCAAAATTACCCAACAAGATCGGTAAATATAAGGTTCAATTCAATAGGCGAAAATCAGGTACATCTACACTTTCAATTATATCGGTGTTCTAAATTCATGGTGTAGATCTTGGTTAAAATTTCTTACACAATGATCTAAATTCAAATTTTTTTAACTATTTGAGATTTATGTTAAAAAAATATATAGTAACATAAAATAATACTAATAAATTAACGCTCAAGAATGGAGATATATATTTCATTTTCGAGTTCACACTTCCTAAAACATAGCTTTGAACTTTTGATGTTAGAGTTATGGTTGATGTTGTGTCTAGATTCTAGATTTATTCAATGTATATATATATGATCTGCCCTTCATTTTAGAATTGTTATTATATCTATACTTTCATCCCTTATATTTTTCTATTTGATTATAAATTATCTCCCAAGTTAGTATTTGATAGGGATTTTAATGATTTTCCACTAGACAAATTATTAAAACTTCAAATTGAAGTTTCTCCAATATTCACCGATGACATTATTACTCCTCAAAATATTTTGTTGAACAGTTGAGAATGTTTAATATTATAATTATATCAATATTAAATTTTTATAGCTATATTGGGATGTATTAAACTTACCATGATAATCACGAAATAATTCTGGAAATACATAACAAAATTTTAATAAGAAAAATTGTCCTCCTAACAAAGTTGGACAAAGGGTACAAGTATATATAATTTGTAGGGGAATTACATCCAACTACCCTGAGGTTTGCCCTAATTACGAATCAGTCCTTCTTTTTTCATTTATTACATATCAACCCCTAAAAACACTGTTTCAATTACATTTTAACCCCTAAAGAGGGATTGATTTGTAATTGAAACAGTGTTTTTAGGGGTTGATATGTAATAAATGAAAAAAGAGGGACTGATTCGTAATTAGGGCAAACCTCAGGGTAGTTGGATGTAATTTTTCCTAATTTGTAAGTTGTAACTAGAAACGTCGAGATGCATAATTTATCCTTACAATTCAATGAGGCTCATTAACTAGATAGACTTATATTTAATTTTATTATTATTTTTTTTTGTTGGGAGGGAGGAACCTCAAGCATCCTAGCTCTTTAGTAAATCCTCTAAGTTGCTCGGCATTTCATCCCAGATTCTAATTTTAGAGGACAAATCGTGCCCCATTTTGACGAGCTTACCAATATAAGGATTCAATTTGATGTTTCACGATTTCTTTATAAAACTATGACAATCTACAATAATATTTCCCAAAGAGTGATACATCAAAATCTCATCTTGAATCATAATCAAAACCACCAAAAATTAATCTTACCTTAATTCCTCGTACTCTTTATCCTGTAAATGTTGGTTAGTAATTAATTTGACTTTATGATAAGATAACACAAACCATAAAAGCTATGATAAGACGATGCTTCCTTCCCATTTAAGAACCTTGTCCTTCCACTGAATTGAGACAAGTACATGATAAGGTGAATATTTAAAGCATTTGCCATTAGTAGCACTAACAACAATTAAATCCTAGAAACTAACGAATTAGAACATAATTAAAATAATAATAATTAAAAAGGTTACTGTTGCTTAAACTCAACATGAAAAGGACATACACTTATATTGCAATTAGAAAGATAATCCCAAACTAGGGGGCAGGGGCCCCTTAATTACTTTGACCGTTAAATTCTAGTACCTATCTTCTTTCTTCTTCTTCTTCACGACCACTCTTAGCTAGACAAATTTTAATTTGATTTTTGTATTGGGCCACTATGGCTATACACGGTTTCTTTATAGTTTGTAACGTGTAACAATAATGTATGTTACGTATAAGGAAGAAATTGTAGCATGGAACACGTAACTTAATTATGATTTGATTGAGTTTTTATGGCAATTATCTTTAATATTGCCCCTAAATAATACAGTATTTAATATCTTAAATTACTATTTACGGTTGCAGATATATCTAGCTTACAGGGACAACCTTGTAACAAGATGAACTGAAAAAATATGTTACGATGTTAAGTGCCATTTATACAGGTGTTAGGGAATCATGGATTGATGATAATGAATTAATGATAACTTAAATATCACTCTCATCTCTCATGACTTTTCAAAATTTAATATAAATGACAATTTTTATTTATTAAATATGCACAATTACGATGTTAAGTGTCATTTATACAGGTGTTAGTGAATCATGAATTGATGATAATGAATTAATGATAACTTAAATATCACTCTCATCTCTAATGACTTTTCAAATTTTAATATAAATGACATTTTTTATTTATTAAATATGCACAATTACGATGTTAAGTGTCATTTATACAGGTGTTAGTGAATCATGAATTGATGATAATGAATTAATGATAACTTAAATATCACTCTCATCTCTAATGACTTTTCAAATTTTAATATAAATGACATTTTTTATTTATTAAATATGCACAATTTTTATAAAGAGAAAGGATATTTCCACTCAACTAGTCATAGTCTTAAAGACTTTTAGATATTGCATATCGCTAATTTTATTCTTTCTTGAGGTGATGCTTTGGTTTTGGTTGGTTTTTATTGATATTATTATTGTGAATCCTATTGAGTTGGTTAAGTAGAATATGATAGAATTTGTATTTTATAAGGTCATATGTTTAAATCAATTTTTTTTTTTATTATACAATGATAAATATATTTTGTAATGTTTGTTAAGTACCAAGGTATTTCCTGATTTGAATTGAGACGTTATTTCTTTAACTTAAAATTTTATTTAGAAAAAAAATTATTATCTTGGCAGGACGGTCCAAATGGAAGTATTAATGCAAGTCAAGTCAAATTCACTTAATATAGTAAATAGTGGGTTAAACACGCTAAATTCATAATAATACAATTTATAGTATGTAAGTTCGAAGAAATTCATCCTATATTTAGTTTATAAAAATTTAACCTTCAATTCTAAGTCCATTATGCAAGTCGTCGTGGAACTAAAACCACATATACGTGCAGTCTTCGACACTATAATTTCCAGTCAAATGCAATTTCTTCTAAATAAACACCACTTAATTAAAAAATCTATTATATCCAATAAGTTGCGTAATTAACAATTAAAAACCTCAGAATAAATTAACACAATATCCAATAAATTCTTACCATTCCTGTACATTAATTATAATTAAAATATGTAGCTTAGTGCTGCTCCAGCTTTTCGTACTGGCATTTCATGTGCACACACACAGATAGAAAGAGAGTGTTCCAACGTCTTTTAGAGGTCCATAATAAATTAGTGCAAGTCTTTGTAGTTTTTTAGGAACCTTTGCAGTCTTGCACGTATCTCAACTTTGTCAAAACAATTCGGAACAATTCTAATTTTGGTGTTATTTCTTTGGTGTATTGCATTTTTGGTGTGTATTTTTTATATAGTGCAATTTTGGTGTTTTCCGCTCTTTTGAAAAGCGGAATCACTGTAGCGCATAGTGATTCCGCTTTTCCGAAAAGCGGAATCACTGTTGTGAATAGTGATTCCGTTTTTTTGGAAAACGGATTTAACACAAAAATTTATGAGTGTGTGTTGCAGCCTAAATTTTTGTGTTAAATCCGTTTTCCAAAAAAACGGAATCACTATTCACAACAGTGATTCCGCTTTTCCAAAAAACGGAATCATTATTCGCTACAGTGATTTCGCTTTTCAAAAGAGCGGAAAACACCAAAGTTGCACTACTCAAAAAAAAAAATACACCAAAAGTACAATATACCAAAAAAATGGCACCAAAATTAGAAAAAAACCAAACAATTCCCTTATCCCCACTTTGCCCCTTTATATGCATCTCCTCATATCTCATTCCCTTCCGTTGCATTTGAGTGAAATCGCTCACCCCATACGTCTTTACATCCTGATTTGATAAGATCGTGAGAAGTAGTCTCATGCCTGATGTGCACAAGGAATCGTTACATTGAATAAAACTCTTGCATTATTACTATCAGAACTCAAACCTAAAATCTTAGTTGCTGCATTCAATTCCATTTCTACCCCATCTGCTTCTGCACACCATCCATCAATTACAATTACAGCTGTTCTATTAATATCCACCTACTATTATCCAAGCTTATCCCAATTTCCCATTTCCACACTATGCTATAAACAAAGTCCAAGCACAAATACATCTAAATTGCATGAATAAATACCATTTAATCTCTAAACTGCAATTTTCACCTTTTATTATATCTGCTTGATATATGAAGATATTTCATGTTTTTATTTATATATCTCAAGCAGATTTGAAATCGATAAATAATGTGTTTTACCTGATATAATTCATCCTCAAAATCTAATTATTGAGGGGAGGGTTGTCAATTACATCTTCGTTATATATTGAACATATTATTCGACGCGGGATATTAGGCAAATCATTGACTCACCCCCAAAAGGTGATTGTTGAGGAAAAGAGTTGTTAAGTGCATTATTATTCGATGTGGGATATTTGACACACTTTCGTCACGCTTAGGGCTGTTGAATGCAAGACAAATTGAAGCGTGAACTTTGCATGAATCGGAACATCAGCAAAAGCTAGCTATTGATGAGAGAATTGTCAAACCATTAAATATTAACTCTACATCTTTGATTATTCGACGTGAGATATTTGATAGAAATAAGTGAGTTTAATCTCATAAATAAGTATGACGCTCAGACCCCTTAAAAGAGGGAAAATTTATTCATTGCTGATAAGATCATACAAAATAAGGTCGACACCAAACGGGGAGAAAACAAGGTCCGCTACAAGTATGCTAGCCGAAGCTGTATTTCTAATAAAGACACAAACTACTCTTTTAACATTACGACGAACGAGAGAACATAAATAAATTATATATCAATGAACCATTTTTTTATTATAACTTAGTAGAATCTTATGCTAGTTATGAATAAACTAATATGGTCCCTATTCTTAGGGATGTGTTTAATTAAAAAAAAGGCAAGTTGGTTGTCAAAATTAAGTAAGGTTTTAAGACAAACTAGTTAAGAAACAGCTAATGCATGTCTCTCTTAACACCTACACCTACACCTACACCTACATTGCAATGAACGAGGATGGTAGGGCTATTTCCGTCATTTCACCAAGTTGGAAAATACGAAGCTGAAAAAATACCGAGACAAAGGCCGATGTCTATTCTGCTCCGTCAAACTGCAAAGTGCAAACCCCTCTCTGCAAATGCATGACCTCGGTTCATCATTGCACTAAATATATATTTTCTTTCTTGAAAACAGAAACCCATCAAGATCAATATATATATTTATATATATGTATATCATCAGAGACCAGATCAAAGATTGCATTTTTTTAATTGATCTTTGAAGCAAAAACGAACTCCCAACGAATCGATTTCATCGTCATCCATCCCCTGTTTTCTTAATCTCCACTTCACCTTCTTTACCAAATACAGAAAGAACCATTTCAACAACTCCTCCTCCTCCAGCCATTGCTTTCTCTCTCTCTCTCTCTCTCTCCCGAGAGGTTTAAGAGAGAGGGGGATAAGGATTAGATAAAAATGACCGAAACTAAGAGGCTTTTCAAGAACAGAGGCTTCTATGTGAGGATGAAGCTTATGCACGCCAGAAATTACAGCAGGAATACAGAGAAAAGCTTGTGTTACAGATATGTCAAATGGATTATCTGGTTCTCGATTTCTTTGTATTTATTGTCCTCGTTTCTCATCACCCAGAATAAACCCACCACCCATTTCGCGAGGATTACCCTTTCTCGTTCCAAAGCTTCCCGTGCCCTGTTTGAAGAATCAACCCCCCACCACAAAAATCTCCATGGTAATTCATCTATCTGCAAATAAAAATAGTAATATTCGTGTTGAAGTTTCGTAATTTTTATTAATTTTTTGTTTTCATGTTGCAGATTCTGGTGTGTTGAACGGGATGAAGGTGTATGTTTACCATTTGCCGTCGAAATTCAATGAAGACTGGCTGTCGAACGAGCGGTGTAGCAGCCATTTGTTTGCTGCGGAGGTTGCTATTCACAAGGCATTGATGAACAGCGATGTGAGAACGTTGGACCCATGGGAGGCTGACTTTTTCTTCGTCCCTGTTTATGTTTCCTGCAATTTCAGCAAAGTCAATGGTTTTCCTGCTATTGGGCATGCTCGTGCTCTCATGGCCGCCGCCGTGGAGCATGTTTCATCTCAGCTGCCGTTTTGGAACCGCAGCCGTGGTTCAGACCACGTTTTCGTCGCGTCCCATGATTTTGGTTCTTGCTTTCATACCATGGTACGCAGAAATGAGAAATCTTTCTTTCTTTGATTTTGGTTTTGGTTTCTGAGAATTGATTTTGATTTTATTTCTTAGGAGGACGCAGCGATGGCGGATGGGGTGCCGGAATTTTTGAGGAATTCAATAATTTTGCAGACATTCGGTGTGAAACACAAGCACCCATGTCAGGACGTGGAGAATGTGGTGATTCCGGCGTACATCCCGCCGGAAAAAGTACGCGCCACCCTGGAGAAGTCTCCGCTGACCGGCCGCCGCGACATTTTCGCGTTTTTTCGGGGTAAAATGGAAGTCCACCCCAAGAATATTAGTGGCCGTTATTACAGCAAGTAAGATTTCTATTTCATCTATTCATCTTTGTCAAACCGTTGAAAAATTTGTTATCTTAAATGGGGAAATGACCCGATTAACCTCCGTCGCTTCATTTTCCGGCAGGCGTGTGCGGACGGCGATATGGCGGAGATACGGCGGCGACCGGAGGTTCTACCTCCGGCGGCATAGGTTCGCCGGGTACCAGTCGGAGATCGTACGGTCAACGTTCTGTTTATGCCCTCTGGGGTGGGCCCCATGGAGCCCGAGGCTGGTGGAGTCCGTCGCGCTCGGCTGCGTTCCGGTGATAATCGCCGACGGCATACGGTTGCCGTTCCCCTCCGCCGTGGCGTGGGCGGATATTTCTCTAACCGTGGCGGAGGACGACGTGGATAAGCTGGGTAAAATCCTCGAACACGTGGCGGCGACGAATCTGACGTCAATACAGAGGAACCTCTGGGACCCACAAGTGAGGAGGGCCCTACTGTTCTCCGACCCAATGGAGGAATGCGACGCCACGTGGCAGATTCTCGTGGCCCTATCTGGCAAACTACAGCGGTCCCACAGGAAGTCAAGGGTTTCCATCCAATGACGACTGTCCACGTGGCGGTCCAGATAAGTTGTGGCGCTTTTCAATTCATTTCTTCGGAGAATACGAAAGTTGGTGAAAGCTGGGATTCAGCCTTAGTAAGGTTGTGCATCCGACGTGGCGAGACGCGATTGGGTGCTTTTTGGTGTGGTGGTACATCATGTTGCATCTGTGGTACATAGTGGGTGGCGGTGTTTGTACATGTGAGGAAGAACAATTCTTTTTTTTTTTTTTTTTTAAATTTTTTTTTTGGTTGGAGAGAGATAGGGATTGATCTTGTGTGCGGGTCGACATGGACCGGGCGGTGCTGTACAAAGTGGTGGGTTAGCAACTTATTAGCATATTAGGGCATTCAATTTATTTTTGGAACACTAAATAATACATTAGCTTATTTTTTCTAGACTATATAGGGTGGTGTATTATTTTCCTATTTACAATATCTAGATTTAGGGTTTTTTATTAACAAGTCATTCTCCTTCATTAATAATCCCCAAACCAAGAAAGTTGCACCAATATATATACAAGAGTACAAAATAATAGATAGAGTTCAAGAATCACAAGTACTATCAAGCTATAAGAGGGTATAGTTGAACGAATGAAATTCATCTAACCTTATCCAAAAGTTAAGGGTTTCAATCTTAACTTTAGGTATGAAGTAATTTTGAATTTTTAGGTTACCTGTCTCACTCTATAAGGTGTCTATAATTCAGTAAAGAGATTAGTCACTGTAATTGATGGTAGAAGTCTGATATAAACTTTAAAAAAAAAAAAACACACACACACACACACACTATCAAGTTGTACGAGCTAATGATCGAGAAAAATCGAATACAAGAGTGATTTCTTAATAGTTATGATATATATAGTAAAAATTTAAGGATAATCGCGATCAACACTCCATTTATATATGACCAACAGATCTCGGGTTATATTTCATATCTCAATGATGCTTGAATTTTTTTGTTTTGTTTTGTTTTGTATTTTAATGATTCTTGAATTAGGGTATGTGTTTCTATGTTTCTTATGAAATTAATTCTCTATATTTCTTACAAAGTGGTAAGTTTTAATCTAATGTTTTGGATTTTAGTACAAGTATAAGGTGGTGATAATAATATAGGGGGTCATGTGTGATATTTGGAATTTAATGGGGAATGTAGATTGAAAAAGGGGAATATCGTAAGAGGAGGAACAGGCTGGCATGCAGCTGAAATGTGTCAGAAGACTTTATTATAAAATTTGAATTTTGGGAATTGGGAAGAGGTGTCACGGGTTACACTCTGAACTATAATAATACAAACATGTCACTAACCTATGTTTCCTCTATTTTCAACATCCCCCTTCATGGGCAACCATCATTTATCTCAACCCAAGTGAAACCACTGTAGTATTTCTTGGAATTTCATGTCACTTTTTTTTTTTTTTTTTTTGGAATTTAAACAAACACTCTCAATCGGTCAAAGAGAATCGAACTCGAATTATTAATTTAGAAAAAGAACCATTTAATCATTTGGACCAACGATTATTAACACATTTTATGTCACTTGTTTTTTTTTTTTGCTTTTAGTTCGCTTCAAAGTTGGAACCCCAAGTGGAAATGAATGTGCATAATCAAGAAAGGGTTGAACAGAAGGTATTATAATATAATGTATGGATATGTGAAGATATTGTTATAAATTGGGTTTTGGGTTTTGACCCTGGTAATTAAGAATACAAAGTCGCATAGGATGCCTACTATGGTATCTTCATTAAATGATGTAGCCAATGGCGGGAAATAGTGATCCCTACTTGAAGTAGAAGAGAAGATTATATTTATTAGAGAAAACAAAATGTAAAAATCATAATAATAGAAATACTATTTTATTTTTATTTTTTTACAAAAACTAACCATTGGCAACTAACTTGGACGTCGTTTGTCCTCTGAAAGAAAATCCAAATTGTCATCTGGATTGTCGAAGACAATCATCCCTTGAATATCATAGGCCCCTTATATGCGAGGACATCGTGTTTGCATTCTCACTTCTCAAATTATGAATGATCTTATTGTCTCACGACAATTTAAGAAGAGCTCTGCAATCCATTACAATGCGCGTTCTACAACGATTGATCATCAAATTCGGCATTCTCAACAAGCGAAACAATTACTTGCGAATCTATCTTAACACAACCCTCATTCCGTAGGATCCACCCAACCACCCCAAATACTATTTTATATGTAACTATAACAATACTCACATTCACAAAATCATAAACTTAATAATATCCTTAACTTCTCAAAAATTTTAGATCAAACCCGATTCGATTGAATCTGACTAACTATAACACTAAATGTATTATACTTTTCCAAACTTTGCACTAATCACATTAGTTTGATGACCTATAATGCATTGATACAGATATAGCGGCACAATTTTTATTTTTATTTTTTGAATTTTTTTACGCAACAAGTGTCTAACACGATATTTGAGATACGAATATCTGACATGAAATAACACCACAAAATAAAATTGGGATCAGAGTTACGGTGGAATCATTGGCTCTCATGGGGGACAACTAAGGAAAGCATCATTAGGCCCGAATATTTGAATTTAATGAGATTCGATTTGCTAAAATATAGATGCTTTTAGTGCCAAATATATATGAGTTTCTGGGGGCATGGGTCGTTTGCTGCTTTTAAAGTTGTCGGAGCTAGATAAGCAAGGACTCAAAGTGTGTCGAAAAGGTTTAGTTTAATTATCTTGGAATCCAATTCCAAATCTCGGATTAGTTCCTTTCAAAGTGGATTCTCATTCTCTTATGAAGCTAACAAAAGTACGATAATGGGCTTTAAAGTATTATATATATATATATATATGACATGACACAATCACAATGTCCTGGCCATTTTTCTTGGTTCTGTCATCTGTGCATGGCATGGGCCATGAAAATTTTGTTACATGGACCTTGCTCTTAGGCAATCATCTTTGCAGGCCCAAAATATAGTTCTAGGCCCAAACACATGCAGATTTTCTTTTTACTTTTTCGTTTTATATAAAAGGAGACTAAAAGAGTTCCAAATACGAGGCTACCAATAGGGGTTGATCTAAGTGGTTAATGGGTTCATTCTTCATGCCAAGGTCTTGGGTTCGAATCTTACTTGAGTTTGCGTGAGTTAAAAAAAAAAAAAAAAAAAGAGACTGCCAACCGTGGTTATCTCAAGTGATTAAGTGTTCTTTCTCCAAAGTAATATATATGTGATTATAAAAGATTCAACACATTTGTTGCAATCTGCACCGAGAATGAGCAAACTTTGTCTTTACTCAAGCCAGGCTCCCGGTCAAAGTAGTGTACTGAGGGGGTAAAATGTTTTACATTTGTTGTATGGTTAGTGGAATATTTAGGAAGAGTAACAAATCAAATGACAACTGTAAGACACTTGCCCTTCTAATTGGTTATATTTGAACGAACCAAATTTGAACAAGAAATCTAAAAATAGGGCTTTTGACATTCCAATATAAGAAATTTCAACAAAAGATGGTTAAATTTTTGGTATTTGGTTCCTCTTAAGATTTGGATTATGATTTTGAATAAGATCAACAACTTCCGAATAAAATTACACTCCATCCACATCTTTTCACAACGCTCCCAATTCAACAAGGTAGTATATATTTCAAATAAAAATTTCAATTTCAACTTTAGAAACATTACATAATTGTCCATAACTCAGACAACATTACACTTGAAGGACACCCATGCATCTGAATTCTCAATATATTAAAACCATACAAACATTAAAAATTATCAAAAACCAATACCCAAAATAGCGACAAAACCACTTCTAGGACGCTTGGACGCTCACCACGGCTATTACCTCCAAGTAGGCCCATCTCAAGACATTCCAAACATATATATATATAATTAGAAATCCCTTTCCTTTTCATACTAAAATGACCGAAATACCCTTAGCACTCGGGCGTGAGGCCGTGGTCCCTCTGTGGATCGCTACAATAGTCATAAACCTTGTAATGACTTTGGACATATGCCATCGCAGCGTGCTGCTGGCTGCTCAGCCCGTTGCCCCCCGTCGGAGAAGCTGAAATGGGGCGGCACGAGGCGGCGGAACAGCCGCGTATCTTGAAATTGTTGTATTTTCCGACGAAGGGCTGGTAGGAGTAGTCGGCCTTGTATCGGCCGTTCTCGGTGGCCCACGAGGAAGCATCCCATATGGAACCGTACAAGGACATGGGCCTATTCGGGAATGTGCCATCACTTTTCCTTGGGTACCTTCGGATGGGAACGTCGTCGACAAAATATCTGCGTTTCGACGTAACATGAAATTAAAGAAAGGAAATCAACTTTTGTTTTAAATTTTAATTAGGACACGTATGGGGAAAGTGAAAGTGAAAGACAATTATTTGCATGGGGTAGGGACACTCATTTTTTCACCATGCAACAAACATATTCCTTATCAAGAAAGATTAATTTATCCCCCAAAGTTTAAAAGGAAAAAGATGAAGTTGTGAGTTTGTGTTCATGGACGGGAGAATTTTAATCCAAACTCGACTAGATCGAACCCAACCAATTAAAAGGGTAATTGTATTATACTTGCTATTTGATTTGTTATTCTCCCTAAATTTTTCATCAACTACACGGCAAGTGAAAAACACTTGCCCCTTCGTTACACTGGTTTGATTGAGTCAAACTCGAATTAGAATTATCCTCATAGTCAAAGGTATTTCGGTTAGTTTATTTTAAAGAGCTTATTTGCATCTTATAAAATGCTTTTCCAAGCTTATTATGCTGATGTTAGATATTCTTCTAAAAATAAGGTGTCAAAGTATTTGGAATATAACTCTTTTAAAATCATGATTTTGTAAGATGTTAGTAACTGTAGTTATGTAATTAATATAAACTAGAAGAAGGAAAATGTGATATAGGATGCTGCCAAGCAGGGGCGGAGCGGGGGGCCCTAAATTTTGATTTTTTTTTAAATTTGTATATATATTTTGAAATTTTTATATTTTCGTCTTTCAAAAACAAAATTTCACCCCCTTAATTTTGAATATTTTGATTTTTGCCCTCCCCCCCCCCTCCCTTAAATTCTGGCTCCGTCTCTGCTGCCAAGTTATTTTAAAAGAGTGCCAACAGGGATTGGGTTCATTCTGTAGGATAATGTCCTTAATTTGAATCCTGCAGGTGCACGTATGTTAAAAAAAAAAATCATTTTAAAAGAGTATATAAGCTTCTTCGATAAAATACTTACCTAACACTAGACAATATCTTATAAGCTATCAAACAACTTGTAAAGAGAGTGTGGACCAACACTTCTATTTTAGAAAAAGTTAAAATAGAAGTAAAAGTTCGAATAAATTTGGAGGGTGAAATTAAAGTTGAACATTACATTTGTGGTACTATTCTACTTTGTTTTACTTAAACAGTATGTGAAATATTCTATTATTCTATATGTCTGTTCCCTATGTCCGTAGAAATTAATTAAGGACCGCAATTCTAAAGTATTTAATTACATTTCAAAATCGACTTAGGGGTCGATATCTAGACATATAAATGCCGACAACTTATTTGGACTAAATATTAAACATGACATATTCCTACCCTTCCGCAAATATCCAACTTCAGCAAGATCACACACACACAATTCTATTAATTAACACTATAAATTAAAAATAATATTAAAAATAAAGATTTTGTCGCACCATAGAAAAAGAAGCCATATATTGGCAAGTAGTGACGAAGCGTACAAATTAATTAAAACTTAAAAGTAAGAAATTCGACTCACATGATTTCATTTGGATTCCAGAGAATTGCATAATCGTGAAAATCTTGAGTGGGGTCGAACCAGAGATGAAACTTCATCTCCCTCCCTATGATCCTGCCATCTCCACTCCCTCTTACGTACACATTCGTCTGCAACACATAGGGTTTGTCCCCCGTCGTCCCGAGAAACTCGATATCTATCTCGTCGTGGTTCCCCGGATGCTCTTCGCTGTTCGATAGCTGCCATGTATATATATCCCACATCGATAATCATCAACACTAATTATCATAAGTCTGTCTAATTTTTAGGGTTTCTTAAAATTCTTATTTTGTGATTTCGTATAAATTCTGATTCCATCCCTGTATATAGCGTATATGTAGAAAAAGATGGTTGAATTTCTCACATAGAGAGATGTAATGACTCCGGCAGTGTAACCAGCTTGTAGCTTGATAGACGCCCCGAAGAAGCCAGAAGAATAACTATTCAGCGATTTGAACCCACTTCCTGTCATCGAAATCAGTCAATGGAGCACAATAACTACTAAAGCGATTGCCCACCAAACCATTTTACGTACCACGATTCATAAGAAATTAATAGAGGGGTCCGGTCCGTACTGCTTTTATTATAAAGAAATTGTTTCATAATAGGATACCAATTTTGAAAATTCAATCCCGATAACACTGATTAAATGAAATTAAAAATTACCGACCAAATTGTATACATATCATACTTGATAGTTGATATAAAAGATAGTTTCTTCGACTTAGTAAAATTCAATTCCACCCGAGGTTGCGAAAAGTGCATGAGAAAATGTTGTGACTAGTATCAGACCAAGAGATTAAGTGCTAGACGTGTCAAAAACAAAGATATTAAAGTTGGTCAATGGTCCGATACGACTAATAACACTTCCATATTATTGAGATAAAGTAACAGACTGCATTACATACATATATAGAATGAATACCTGAGCTTTTGTCGAGCCAAATAGTGAGTGTTCCTTGGTCTAAGGTTTGATGCTGAGGACCCCAAAGGTTTCTGAAGCCTTGGCTGAACCCTATAGAGCCAATTCTTGAACCAGGAGAGTAGCCTGGGGAAGGTGGACCCTCAGCATTGTTTGCTAATGGGAACAAGAAAAGGAAGAGGATCACTGCATTAGCAAGGAGAGCCATACGTTGTTGGCAAGAAAGAATGAAAGATTAATAATGAACACTATACAGTGTTAAGACTATTGGATGTATGGAATTGTATGGCAGTATATGATGGCTTAAATAAGATGATTTTGAGGTCCCACCTGGGAAATTGGAGTGATGAGGAGGATTATGGGCCTCACTTGAAGACAAAAGTTAGCACTTCTTGTGATTTGTATCATTGTGTGCATATAGACACAAGAAATGATGATGATAATTGATCATGAGATGGCAGTTTTCTATTTTGTTGGTTTATGGGATATCTGGTTAGGTTAGGTTTTGTTCAGAATGGAAAGTGTTGGAGAGAGGAGGAAGTTGGAACTTGGGAGTGTAACTTAATTTGGATAAAATTTTAACATATATGATTTAATTCCGTCGAACTCAACTATTTATAATGATAATTATTTTAATTTATCATTCTTCCTAATTTTCCACTAACCACACAATAAGTATAAAACGCTCGTCCTCCCATTATTATTAGTTTGATCAAATCAGACTTAAGTTAGAATTGTCTGTAACTTTGTGCATAGTATATGGGTAATACTACATAAACTATATTTTATGTGTATTTTTTCCAATTATACATCTCTCGTGGGTGGGTTTAATTCAATAGTGAAAATTTCTCGTAAATGTAATTTTTTCAGTGTGTTTTTTTGTAACTTTCATTTAAATCCCAGTGTGTATTTTTGTAATTATCGTTCAAACTTCATGATGTTATTCATAATTTCTCAATTGACGAGATCATTTTTTCCGTAATTAAATTAAACCCGATATGGTCATTCGTAATTATCCACTATTAAATTTATTCAAAGGACTTGTGGAATCAAATTCTTAGCGGACATTATTATACTAAAATAGCCCCTCTATTCTGATTATGTTTTGTAACAAAAATGAAACACATGAACCCTGATGTAGCTAATAATATCAGAAATCCGACTAATTCGTAATTATTCCCAAACTCAAGGTGTAATTTATATATGTAATTTCCCAAATATATATAATTATAGTAGATGAAGAATAGTTGTATATCCGTGAAAGCATTTATGGGCTTGTGACTTCACAGATAAGTTGAAGTCTAGTCGTGGAAATTTATAAGCATGGCAGTGACGCACATATGATTGTTTGGAAACTCAGAGTTGTAATTATATTTCACATTTCCAAGATCAAATATTATCCATTTTCTCATCCTCTCAGATAAGATGAACAGTTATCAGATATATGGAATTATCAATTTATATATATATATATATATATATATATATATATGGCATCTGGACAAATTAAAAAAAATATATATATGGCATGCAGGTTTTTCAGGTACATGGAATATATACCATTCCAGGGACAAAAATTCATGAGTGCCCTGCCAAGTGCCAACTACCAACTAATTAAACCAGCAGCTCAATTGGAGGATAATATATTAAGTAATTGGGGTAAAACTAAAATAATTATAAACTAATATACGTTTTTCATCCAACTGTTTGTTATCAGTTGGATAAGTATATTATAAAATTTTGTTAGCGAAAATTTTAGTTTAAAGAAATGATGTCCGAATCCAAGGTAGGGAGTTGGGTTCAATGAACACTTATAAAGAATTTATGTTATACTTAATTCAGTAGACATAAAGGATGTTCGAACCTACTTTATTAGGATCGAACTCTATCATGTTTCACTTTATATATTATAAAATTGCGTGTAATTTGAAGTATGGGGTGTTTGCAAACTCTACTCAATAACTAGAAGTTAAAGTAGAAGTGAAAGCTATAAAAAATTACAGTACTAAAAGTGGTGAGTGTTTTGAAAAAAAAATTTGATAAGGAGAAAAATAATCAGAGTGTTTGCGGAGAAAAGTTGATAGACACTTTTAATTTTTATGAAATTACTAATTTATCCTAAAATATTTCGAAATATGTTTGGGTATTATAATATGGTTTAAGTATTATATCAAATAAAAGTTATTATAATTTTATGTAAGTTTATTTATAATTAATTAAACATAGAATTATTCTATATATACCTTTATATATAAATTTATAATTTATAAAAATTAAGAGTAGAGAAAAGATATACCTGATAATTACATATTTTTAGTCATGAGATTTTTTTAGATTATAAAATTTTGATTGGAGAAGAAAAATAAAGAATATAATGAATAGAAAAGAAAAAGGTGTAATGATGTACATAAACCTTAAAGTTAAGTTTATAGGTAAAAGGTTAATTTAAGAATATTAATATTTTAATAAAGATATTATTATAAAAATATAATTTTAAATAAATCTAAAAAATCGTATAAACAAAAGTAGAATCCAAAAGCATATCGGATTCTTGGTTTTCCAAACACTCCAAAGTTGTTGAAAATAAGTACTTATGTCATAAGTGTTTATTTTTAGAGTTTGAAGTTTGCAAACACTCCCTATATCTAGTTATGTATTTATTACTGGTGAGGACAAATACTTCATTTCAATTTTTAGCATTTTAATATTTCATGTCTGAAACAATAACAATTATTTCGGATGTTATCCCAATAATTTAACGAAACATGACTTCTTTATATTGGACCTTTGTATGAATACAAAACTAAAGAATAGAAACATGGTTTAAGCAAAAAAAAGAGGGAGAGAAAAAAATACTAAAATTAGTTATAGAGAATAAGTGAATAACCAATATGGTTATAAGATAAGAGAAGAAAAGGAGGGGAAAAAAAAAAAGCAGCCAAAGACTGAAAATATTTGAGAGAAAATATAATTTAATTCTAATTAATTTAGTAGGGTATAAGAAAAATATTTCTTTTGACTATGTGCTAAATGCATGCTTTTTTTTTTCTCCTTTCCTTTGTTGAACTAGTAATAAATACAGATTAATTTACCGCCATTGGCACTAAAGTCTTTAATTTAGCCACAAAAAAGGGAGAGCTTAGATATGCTTTATTAATCACAACAACTTTATGTCACCAATTATAATTTCCTTTCACGTATACATCAAAACAAAATAATTAATAATGTCACATTCCCTAGTGGAAGTGGACCCGATTACACTACATTAGTTTAACTAATTTAGAACCAATCATGTCATCATCTTTCTTCTTAACCTTTCTATCCAATATTGTGTTTATTCACCCTGCTGGAAATGTTAAATTCAGTTTCAATTCCTACTCTTTTTTTACTGAATTACTGCCGCAAATATATATTAGCAAATGATGCTAAGAATACGGCTTCAACCTACGTTGGTTCGACAAATATTCCATCTTTTGCCGTGAACTTTATTTTGTCTGATTTGTAATAAATTGGTCATTGAGGCGATTGTCCTTAAAAAAAAAAGAAAAAAAATCTGTTACATTTTCGTATAAGTACAATAATTACTCAAATGATTGACTTTGGGACAATAATTTTCATCAAATCCTTGAAATTAATTAAATTATGGGGCATCTTTTTCAGTTCACAAGCAATCTGAGCTTATATTATGGACTTATAGCACAAAGTTGTGGAATTTCAGACAAATTAGTTAGTTCAACTTGTTGGGCGGCTGTTGCCTACGTGACTGAAATAGAACATTTCTGTCTTTGCCGACAATTTTTAAGGACTTTGGGCAATGTTCTGTGTGTCCTGTCTTATAGGGCTGTCAACGGGTCGGATTCGGACTGGATCAGGAGATTCCGGATCCGAATCCGATAAGAAAATCCGACTATCGGATCCGAATCCGAATCCGATAAGAAAATCCGACTATCGGATCCGAATCCGAATCCTATAGGATTCGAATTCATTGTTTTTGAATCCATATATAATCGGGTCGGATCAGATCCGATAAAGGATCCGACCCGATTAGCAATAAATTTTATTTTTTTAAATAATGAATTTGATATAAAAAATAAATATATTTACATAATATTAAATAAATAATTATTATTTTAATGGATTATTTGATAATTTTGTTTATATTTATTTAAAATAGGTTAATTTAAACTTATCTTTGGTGTAAAAAATTTAAAATTTATTATTGCTTAAAGTGATAAATATGAGAAAATTTTAATTTTAACAATTTCACTAAATATTATGTACTAGTAAATAATTTATTTAATTAAATATTATATATATTATCGGATTCGGATTCTTAACGGATCGGATTCCTCAAATCCATATTCGCTTCATTTATTTCGGATAACGAATATTTATAATCGGATATGATCCATCGGACATTTTTATCGAACGAATATGCTAAAATTCGGATCGGATTCGGACCGGATTCTGATTAAAATCCGATCCATTGACAGCCCTACTGTCTTAACAGCTTGGACCTCAGAAATTAGGGACATAAATTTCAAAGTACAAATTTAATTCTAAGGATTGTTTTTCTATTCAATGTCGTCAAGGTCCTCAGCTAATTAACGAAACACACGCACCATACAAGAGAACTCGATATTAATTAGTTTAGTCGAACCCAACTAATTATATAACAAGTGTGTGTTACAATTATTATTTTATTTTTTTATTTTTTTTTAAAAAAAGTGTGTTACAATTAGTTTTTACTGGTTATTCTTCTATCAACTATGCGACAAGTGAACATTCATCACTTATTATTTTGTTTGACTGAATTATATATGTTCGGGATATAATTACTCTACCATATATGTCATATATGTGATTTGCATGTATGACGTAGTCAACGTATTTTAAAATTTTTATGAAAAAAATATATATTTGAATTTCATGTGCATTTCATTGGATATTGCATGTCAAGATCGCATTTATTTAGTATCTTGATTTAGTTTAGGTAGTAGAGGAAGCTTTATGTCCATTTCAATTGTTAAAAAATGTGGAGTATGAATTAATTTGATACATGCATGTCATTTTAATACGTTGAACGACAGATATCTACGTATATGTTCATGGCGAACATGTCTCATGTAGTAAATTGAAAAAAAAAACGTATTTGTATTTATGAATTGTAAATTAGTATTTATGAGTGTTGACAAGGTTATTTGCTATTATTTACAAAACTTGCCCAAATTCTATTAAATTGCGTGATGATGCAACTGATTCCTAACTTTTTGTTAATTTCTTGAAGACCATATATTAAAAAAAAAATCGAAAGGTGTAAAGCATCTGTAAGAACATTATTTTGCTCATAATTACTTAGCGTACGCAAAAATTGCCATCAACTGCTAAATTTTCTAATATTTCGTCCCACCATCAACCAGATCTTCAAAGAAAAAAGATAGATTCGGGTCTTAAAAGATCCCAACAAACAATATTTGATTGACAAATTCAGTCTTTATTTTCTAAGATGGCTAATTAATTAACTTAATTATGATGTATATTTTAAGTAAGCTCGATACGTAATTAAGTTAGTGAAGAATCCGTTTATTTTAAAAAATTGTAATTACAATATATAATCGATAAGCAACCCTTTCATACTGTAATTTTTGTTCAATTTTAAACTATACTAAATATTAATGGTTGGGTTTGTTTGGATTCAAACTTGCAGTCTTATGATTAACTGTCTTTAATAGAACCAATTAGTGACTTGAATGTTTCGATAAGTTAGATGCTACATCACTTATGTGATAATTGAATTGTATGTTTAATTGAAATGCGAGATATTAATTGTGCACATGAACACTTTCATGTTATTCTTGTAATTTCTGTGTACATATCATATCAATTATGTGCTTGAAAGACGGGGTTCTCTCTTTTATATGTGCTCGAGAGACGGGGTTCTCTCTCTTGTGGGTGCTGAGGGACAGGGCTCTTTCACTTACGTGCTGAGAGATGAGATTCTCTCTTGTTTGTTGTGGTTGCGTTAAGCGTTGATCTGACTACGGGTAGCAAGTGGTGCATCTGAGACGACATCGAGGTTGGGTGCAGTTGCAGCTATCCGATCATGGGAATGACCGACCGAGTTCGAAACAACTAACGGATCAAATACTCGCACGGACCTCGACGATAACAAGACATCCTAAAGGAGGTTCAGTGTAGATGACAAGAGTAAGCCTCACCATTAGAGTTATGATCTGATGCGAGTTCGGGAGAAGGGTTGGAGCACTACAACTCGAGGATCTACATTTTAGCAGTGGAACCTGGGGACCAGGTTCTTTTAAGGGGGGAAGGTTGTGACGCCCCGTATGTTAGGAATAGTGCCCTAGAAAGCCGATTGTATATCCGCTTTGTGCTTTTCCTTATTGTAATCACAGACAATCTTTGAATGAAATAACGAATTGAGGCAACACTTCTTTATATGCTCTTGTTTGGTATGCGTTTACTTTATCTGTGCATGTATGAAAACTCCCCTAATCCTGATGACTTTAGGACTCTGCCATTTAGGTGAAATGGTTCATGAAACGAGCCCTATATCACATAAGTCATGATTAGTAAAATACTCCAAGCCGATGAGTCCTACAGACAGTGGGAGTGTCAACCTGACTCCTCTAAGGCTTGCTTGTGGGATCACGCCCTTAAGAAGGACCACCTTGTTTCATGGAGGTGGAAAGTGTATAGTTGATACGTGCGTGATACATGAGGGTGCTTACTTTAATAAGTGAGTTCACTGAGGCGCCCCGTGTGAGAACATTCCTAAATGGGAAAGGAAGTTTCTATTTCAGGAAATGGAAACTTCCAGATTAGGAAATATCTCGCGAGTCATTGATGTGATTAATTGATCCTTAGACTTGAGGTTCCTTGTCACTTTATGAGTTAACTCTGTAGTCTTAGGTATAAGCTTTAAAGGGTGTCGCCTTAGACAACTGATTCAAGGCTTATGCTGGGGCTGCACAAGTGACTCGTGAAAGTGAATGAGAATCAAGAAAGGACCTACACTTGCATTTGCAAGGTGATCTCTTATTGTGTAAGTCATTCATATGCCATATGGAGTCCTTGGCCAAGGCAGTAGATCAAGACATCAAGAAAAGGGTTTCTTGGATTGAGATCAAATGGATATGAAATGCACTTAGCTTTAAGACCGGATTATTAGGGTTCTGATTATTCCCTTGCCCTAGATCTTGGTTGAGAGATAGTAAGTAGGAGGATTGTATCTCACATGAATCAATGACTTAAAGGTTCTGTCGAATCCGAACATTCCAATTCAGCTAGGGGTTAAACACCTGTTGCTAGACTATGGTCGTTTAATCTGTGGACTGATTAATTAATTAGTGAATTAATTAATTAGGGTCACTGCTAATTGAATTGAGAACCTAGAGGGTCACACACAACAACTTGGTTACATGAGTTGAGGCTTAAAAATGATTAAACGAGTTAATCGAACCTAAGGGGTTCCACACGTGTGAAATCACACGTGTGGCTCACGTGATTGGACACGTGTCATTAAGACACGTGTGCCACACGTGATTATGTGATGTTAAATAATTAATATGTTAATTATTTAATAGACTTTGGTTTAATTTTGAATTAAAAAGAAAGTCTAATTTTGGAGAAAATAATCTAGTTAATTAATTATGAATTAATTAATTAGATAAAAATAAGTTATTTATTTTATAATAAATAAAGTATAAAATTATCCAAAAAAATAGTTTGGATATTTTTAGCTCTCTTAAAAGTTGACTAGAATTAGAATTCAAAGTCAAAGTTGGAAAATACTTGGTGATCAAGTAATAGGAGAGAGAGGAACCAAATCCTTGTCCAATAAGGATTTGGATCGACACTCCCTCCTATATATAGGGGAGCTCGAGCTCCCCTTTAGAGCTAATAGACAATTCTTGGTTCATGTGTTGAACACCTTCCTTTCTCCAAGATTAAATTAAACCCTAGGTTAAGCCTAAACACTAACTAGAGAACTAGCATCCTTACTAGTTAGATTGTGATCAAGTTGGTGGACTTTCTCTAGAGACTTCAAGTTAGAAGTTTGAAGATTCGAGCTTTACCAAGGAGAGGGGATCAAGCCGCGAGAAGAGCGTTCTTGGGTGGCTTGAAACGCTTCAAGAAAGAACAAAAGAAAAGTAAGTTTTCTATCTTTACGAATTTGGTTACACGATTACGAGTCCTAGATCCTTTTGTTGCGAAAAATTTTTAAATTCCGCTGCTTTCTGATTCGTGTTTTCCAACAAGTGGTATCAGAGCCACCTCGTTAATCGTGTTTCTGATTCGTCTCAATTATTCTGAATTTGGTAGAAATTCTTAGGCTTAGATGCGAATTAGGTATTCATGAGTTCTTTTAGAAAGCCTGAATTACGAAACTGTAATTTTTCCTGAATTTCTAAAACTGTTTTCTCAAATTGTGTTTTTGAAAATTGTTTTGATTAAAATATGTTTAAATCGAATTTTTTAATTTTGGATTGAACCGGGTTTTCGAGAAACCCAGAAATACGAAACGAACACGAAAAGCAACGAGCCTAGGCGTGCTAGCACGTCGCACGCCCAGGCCCGTCGCCGCCGCCCAGTTCCTCCCGCAACAGCGCGGGAGCCGTTCCAGGCGCGCCTAGGCGCGCCCGCCCAGCCCGTCCCGCAACCGCGCGGGACGCCTGCCCAGTCCGCCTAGTCGCGGCGGGCGCATGATGCGCGGCCGGCGCGCGCACGCGAGCGGCAACTGCCGCGCGCTGTGCGCGCGCTGCTGCGCGTCTGTGCCTCGCGCGGCTAGGCCCCTTTTCGGGCCCGTTTTCGTGTTTCGTGTTTTTCGTGTTTTCAGTCCGTAAAATCCCGATTTAATTTTATTTTAATTTTATCTTTTAAAATTAGTTTTGTTAAAATAAAATTATTTTAAAATTTTTGATTAAATTGGGATTTTTGAGAAATTGAAGCGATTTGGATTTTGGGAAAATTATGAACTTTATTTTCTGAAAATAATGAAAGAATAGAATTATTAATTTTGGAAATCAATTGGAATTTTATTGGTTTGTTGTTTTTCGGGTTTTATTGAAAAGGCTCTTGAACAAGAATTGCATCTAAGTCGTGTTTTAAGTCATTAGGACTTGAAATGAGAATTTTAATTTATTGGCTAAATTTAAATTCTCGCAAAAGCATGTTAGGTGATCATGGGTTTAGATCTATGTATGGTTTTAATTTATGCACATGGATGGTTTAAATTGGGGTTGGAGCCCTATAGTTGCGTTTTTTCAATTGAGGTTGGAGCCTCACTTATGTGCGTACTGTTATGTGATTTATTATGTGGCTTTCCATATTACTGTTTTTGAGGCCGGGGTATGCCCCGTGTAATTGTCTAAGGCCAATATGAAGATTGAGCCTTATTACTTTATGTCTTTTTCTTTTTATTGTAATTTGAGAGTAGAGATAGGTGGTGAGGTTTTTATTTTCATTTTGGAGACAATGCACCCAAGGAGTAAGATGGACCACATTCAAGTAACAAGGAGGCCATAAGTGAAGACCCCTCAAAATGTTAGGGAGGGGAATCTCAATTGTTAAATGTAATAGAAATAGGGCTCGTATTTTGTTACCGCTTTCCCTTATGTGATTTAAACTGTTTATGTGGCATGTATGTTAGAACTTGTGATTGTGGAGTGGCTCCCACATATCACGCATAAGATAGGTAGAACCCATGATCATTACATGTTAGTATCATGCTAGGACATGTTATCTGTTTATGTGCTTGTTTGAAATGCATTTAAGTGTACTTGCATTAATCAAGACTAATAAAATTGGATAACATATATGTTGGTGAGGTCGAACCGGACAACTCTCCGGTTGATTCGAAAATTCCCATTAAATATTAAGCTAATTTCGAACAAATAGGTGTTTAATTCGAGATGCAAATTTTGAATTAAATTCCTAGCATTCCATCAATAGGTTTTAAGTTTAGTAAGTAAAGCTAGTTATTGTCCGCGAGTCGTGGGATAGCTAGTAGAGCTTATTAGTTCTTAGTTACCTAATTGATCATTTTAAATGATCAATATTTCGTGGTCAATTTTAGCAAGGGCGATGTCCGCGAGTCGTGGGTCGTTCGAACTAAGTTTTGGTCATGATCTTATGATTGATGGGTCTAGCTTAACGCCTAAGTAAATATGGATGTCGCACGAGTCGTGGGTCCATATTGAAAGATAGGTGATGCAAAAAACAACTACTAAGAATTCTAAAAGTGTTAGAATTGGTAAGTTGTACCTACCTAGGGTTCTTACTTAGAATGTCCGCGAGTCGTGGGTTCGAGGTAAAATGCCTAGGATCTTAGTACCCATTGGGAAACGTGTTCCTCTTAGATCTTTGGGAATTATAGATCTTTGAAAAACAGTGGGAGCTACAATAGATTAAAGACCTTATCTTTTGTATATCGTTATAATTCAGCATGCTCACTAGTTCTCTGTTTTACCATTTAGGTCGTAGATTCTGTGATTCTCTACGTGTTTTGAAATGGCAACCAAAAACCCTCTTGTATCGATCCTCGAGTCAAACAAGTTGACTGGTCCCAACTATTCTGATTGGCTGAGGAATCTAAAAATCATTTTAGATTCTGAGAAGAGAACTTATGTTCTCTTCGAAGGGGAGCCTAGTCCCGAAGGGGAGGCTCCCACTCGGGCTGAGCGGGACGCGATTCAGAAGTGGAAGGATGATAATCTCCAAGCCCGTTGCCTTATGTTGGCTAACATGTCTCCGGACTTGCAAAGACAACATGAGGCCATGGAATTTGCTTGGGAGACTTACGACCACTTAGAGCAACTTTACCGCCCTCATGAACGTGTTACAAGGTAAAACACTTCAAAGGAATTGTTCCACTTGAGAATGAGGGAAGGTTCAAGTGTCCATGAATATGGACTCAAGTTTCTTGCCCTTACTGAGAAACTTGCTTCCATGGACATGCCGCTAAAAGATGAGCTTTCAGTGGATTTGTTGCTAGCTTCGCTCCCACCATCATTCAACCCATTTGTCCTTAACTTCAACATGAATCATGCTGGTGCTACTGTAGCTGAGCTGATTAGTCAGCTTGTGACTGCTGAAAGCACGATCAAGAAGGACAATAAGGTTTTGATGGTGAATGCTCCATCTTCCTCTTCTGGGCCTTCTAAAGGTAAGGGCAAGAAAGCCCAAAAGAAGAAGAAGAAACCCCTTAGGCCCACTGGTGGCATATCGAAGGGGAAGGCCCAAAAGAAGAAGCGTGATCAGAAAGAGGATGTTTGCTTCCATTGTGGCAAAGCGGGACATTGGAGGAGAAACTGCCGAGAGTACAAGGCTACTCTAAAGAAAGGTATCTTTCTCGTTGAAGTAAATCTGTCTATTAATTCTAGTTCTTGGGTACTTGATACCGGTTGTGGAACTCATATCTGTAATGATGTACAGATGCTAAGTGATGTTCAACAACTAAAAGAAGGAGAATGTGTCTTGAAGATCGGCGATGGCTCAAATGTTGAAGCTCGAGCTTTAGGCACAATTAGATTAGATTTAGGTAGTTTTGAGTTAGTATTAAATAAAGTCCTTTATGTACCGAGCATTATTCGTAATATAATTTCAGTTCCAATATTAGATTGTGAAGGTTATGAAACTTATATTAAGAATGGTAAATATTTTATCAAACAGAACAACTCTTCCGTTCATATCGGTACTCTAAGTAATGGACTTTACCTAACTCAAAATATCAATATACAACGAGAAACAAAGCGTAAGAGAGATGACAAAGTTTCAGCTCCCTTATGGCACGCTAGATTAGGACACATTTCCAAGAACAGAATTAGCAAGATAAACACTTTAGGATCATTCTCTGAAAATGATCTCAAAGAGTTGACTTCCTGCGAATCCTGTCTCAAAGGAAAGATGTCCAAAGTTCCTTTTAAAGGAACTGTGGAACGTGCCACTAAGGTTTTGGATTTGATCCATACTGATGTTTGTGGACCGCTTAGTGTAAGCACTAGAAACAATCATCAGTATTTCATAACCTTTACTGATGACTTTAGTCGGTATGGTTATGTATACTTAATGAAGTATAAATCTGAAGCTTTTGAGAAATTCTTAGAATTTCAAAAGGAGGTTGAGAACCAAACTGGTCACAAGATCAAAGCACTTCGATCTGATCGAGGAGGCGAATATCTTAGTGAAGAATTCCTTAATCATCTCAAAGATAATGGGATTATCTCTCAGTGGACTCCTCCGGGAACTCCTCAGCTTAATGGAGTTTCTGAGAGAAGGAATCGAACCCTACTTGATATGGTTCGTTCCATGATGAGTTTCACTGACTTACCACCTTCTTTCTGGGGTTATGCCCTAGAAAGTGCAGCAAAGATTTTGAATCTAGTTCCCTCTAAGTCAGTCCCTAAAACGCCCTATGAAATGTGGCATGGTAAAATCCCTAGTTATTCTTATTTAAGAATTTGGGGTTGTCCTGCTTACGTGAAGAGGACAGTGGGAGATAAGTTAGAATCTCGTTCTAACTTATGCTACTTTGTAGGTTATCCTAAGGAATCCATAGGATACTATTTCTATGATCAATCTGAGCAAAAGGTGTTTGTTTCCAGAAATGCCACTTTTCTTGAGGAACCGTTCCTTAAAGAAAAGAAAGGCAAGATCATAGAATTAGAAGAAGTACAAAGTGACCCCACACCACCCACTAAAGAAACGTCCCACTCTGATCAACCACAACCAATCACGAATTTCGATACACATGAAAATCCTCCTCTAAGGCGTTCTGAACGTAATCCTAGACAGCCGGAGAGATGGTATGGATTCTTCCATGAAATCTCTCAAAAGGATAATGATCCTTCAACATATGAGGAGGCACTTTCAGATTCTGAGTCTGAACAGTGGATAGAAGCCATGAAATCCGAAATGGATTCCATGAACTCCAACCAAGTTTGGACCTTGGTAGATTTGCCTGATGGGGTCAAACCCATAGGTTGCAAATGGATCTTTAAGAGAAAGCTTGGAGTTGATGGAAGCATTGCAGCCTACAAAGCAAGACTGGTTGCAAAAGGATTCACTCAGAGACCCGGCGTGGACTTTGACGAAACCTTTTCACCAGTTGCAATGCAAAAGTCTATTCGGATCATGCTTGCCATTGCTGCATATTATGACTATGAGATATGGCAAATGGATGTGAAAACTGCCTTTCTCAATGGTGACATTGACAAAGACATTTATATGGAACAACCCATAGGTTTCACGTTCAGTGGGAGTGAGCAAAAGGTTTGCAAACTCCAAAGATCAATCTATGGATTGAAACAGGCTTCTAGGAATTGGAACATTCGATTTGATGAATCGGTCAAAGCGTTTGACTTCATCCAAATTTCGAATGAATCATGTGTGTATAGAAAGGAATTGGAGACCTCAGTGCAATTCTTAGTACTTTATGTTGATGACATCCTTCTTATTGGGAATTCGAAGGATGACATGAAAGTGACTAAGTTATGGTTATCGAACCAATTCGAGATGAAAGATCTTGGTGATGCGTCCTATATCCTTGGAATTAAAATCTATAGAGATAGATCCAGAAGGTTAATAGGACTATCACAGTCGATGTACATTGACAAAGTATTGAAGAGATTCAATATGGAGTCAGCAAAGGTTAAGAACCTTCCTATGAGTGTAGGAACATGTCTTTCAAAGAAGATGTGTCCTAAGACTAACCTTGAGAAGGAGAGAATGACTCATACACCTTAAGCATCAGCAATAGGTAGCATAATGTATGCAATGTTATGTACTCGACCGGATGTGGCTTATGCACTTAGTGTAACAAGTCGTTTCCAATCTGACCCTGGAGATGGTCACTGGGCTGCCGTGAAGAATATTCTTAAGTACTTGAAAAGTACTAAAGATTTATTCTTAGTTTACGGAGGTCAGAAAGATCTTACTGTCGAAGGATACTGCGATGCAAGCTTTGCGTCTGACTTAGATGATTTTAAGTCAATGTCAGGATACATTTTCTGCCTAAACGGCGGAGCAGTGAGTTGGAAGAGTTCTAAGCAAACAACCACTGCAGATTCGACCACTGAGGCCGAATACTTAGCTGCAAATGATGCAGCTAAGGAAGGTGTTTGGATTAGAAACTTCATTCAAGAGTTGAATGTTGTTCCTAGCATGAAAGACCCCATTACTGTGTTTTGTGACAACACTGGGGCGGTTGCTCAAGCAAGAGAACCAAGATCTCACCAACGGACCAAGCACATTATGAGGAAGTATCACCTAATCCGTGATATTATCAAAAGAGGAGATGTGCTAATTGAGAGGGTCACATCAGCAGAGAACGTGGCAGATCCACTTACTAAACCCCTTAGTCGAGAAGCTTTCCAAGGTCATCTTCAGAAGATGGGACTTAGAGTAGCTTTAGAATGGCTTTGACGGGCAAGTGGGAGATTGTTAGGAATAGTGCCCTAGAAAGCCGATTGTATATCCGCTTTGTGCTTTTCCTTATTGTAATCACAGACAATCTTTGAATGAAATAACGAATTGAGGCAACACTTCTTTATATGCTCTTGTTTGGTATGCGTTTACTTTATCTGTGCATGTATGAGAACTCCCCTAATCCTGATGACTGTAGGACTCTGCCATTTAGGTGAAATGGTTCATGAAACGAGCCCTATATCACATAAGTCATGATTAGTAAAATACTCCAAGCCGATGAGTCCTACAGACAGTGGGAGTGTCAACCTGACTCCTCTAAGGCTTGCTTGTGGGATCACGCCCTTAAGAAGGACCACCTTGTTTCATGGAGGTGGAAAGTGTATAGTTGATACGTGCGTGATACATGAGGGTGCTTACTTTAATAAGTGAGTTCACTGAGGCGCCCCGTGTGAGAACATTCCTAAATGGGAAAGGAAGTTTCTATTTCAGGAAATGGAAACTTCCAGATTAGGAAATATCTCGCGAGTCATTGATGTGATTAATTGATCCTTAGACTTGAGGTTCCTTGTCACTTTATGAGTTAACTCTGTAGTCTTAGGTATAAGCTTTAAAGGGTGTCGCCTTAGACAACTGATTCAAGGCTTATGCTGGGGCTGCACAAGTGACTCGTGAAAGTGAATGAGAATCAAGAAAGGACCTACACTTGCATTTGCAAGGTGATCTCTTATTGTGTAAGTCATTCATATGCCATATGGAGTCCTTGGCCAAGGCAGTAGATCAAGACATCAAGAAAAGGGTTTCTTGGATTGAGATCAAATGGATATGAAATGCACTTAGCTTTAAGACCGGATTATTAGGGTTCTGATTATTCCCTTGCCCTAGATCTTGGTTGAGAGATAGTAAGTAGGAGGATTGTATCTCACATGAATCAATGACTTAAAGGTTCTGTCGAATCTGAACATTCCAATTCAGCTAGGGGTTAAACACCTGTTGCTAGACTATGGTCGTTTAATCTGTGGACTGATTAATTAATTAGTGAATTAATTAATTAGGGTCACTGCTAATTGAATTGAGAACCTAGAGGGTCACACACAACAACTTGGTTACATGAGTTGAGGCTTAAAAATGATTAAACGAGTTAATCGAACCTAAGGGGTTCCACACGTGTGAAATCACACGTGTGGCTCACGTGATTGGACACGTGTCATTAAGACACGTGTGCCACACGTGATTATGTGATGTTAAATAATTAATGTGTTAATTATTTAATAGACTTTGGTTTAATTTTGAATTAAAAAGAAAGTCTAATTTTGGAGAAAATAATCTAGTTAATTAATTATGAATTAATTAATTAGATAAAAATAAGTTATTTATTTTATAATAAATAAAGTATAAAATTATCCAAAAAAAATAGTTTGGATATTTTTAGCTCTCTTAAAAGTTGACTAGAATTAGAATTCAAAGTCAAAGTTGGAAAATACTTGGTGATCAAGTAATAGGAGAGAGAGGAACCAAATCCTTGTCCAATAAGGATTTGGATCGACACTCCCTCCTATATATAGGGGAGCTCGAGCTCCCCTTTAGAGCTAATAGACAATTCTTGGTTCATGTGTTGAACACCTTCCTTTCTCCAAGATTAAATTAAACCCTAGGTTAAGCCTAAACACTAACTAGAGAACTAGCATCCTTACTAGTTAGATTGTGATCAAGTTGGTGGACTTTCTCTAGAGACTTCAAGTTAGAAGTTTGAAGATTCGAGCTTTACCAAGGAGAGGGGATCAAGCCGCGAGAAGAGCGTTCTTGGGTGGCTTGAAACGCTTCAAGAAAGAACAAAAGAAAAGTAAGTTTTCTATCTTTACGAATTTGGTTACACGATTACGAGTCCTAGATCCTTTTGTTGGGGTAAATTTTTAAATTCCGCTGTTTTCTGATTCGTGTTTTCCAACACCGTATTCTCGAAGGGCGTCCTTACGACATTAACAAGTAAGTCTCTACACTTGTGTGTGTTTAATTTAAGAGTTCTTGAATTATGTGATTTAATGTAAATCCAATTTAATATGTGATCATTTGGACTATTCTAAAATTAATTGTCAAGTTGATTTTAAATCAATCATGTTACTTAACTTGTTTAATTTCGGTTTACTTGAATTCCTTGAGATTAATTGTCAATCATGTGTTTACAAAGTGTCGTTAAATTGTACATAAAGGTTGTCTAAAATTAAATTGAATTAAAATCTAATTGGTAAATCTCTATCTTTCATTTAATTTATAAAATTAATTTGGAGCTTGAACGTAAAATTACTCCAATTTTATTTACGATTGTTCGTACGCGCTATTTCACTTTGCTACGCGATAAGGATACCCGGTTGTATATAGCTTGTGCACAAGACACGTTTCTCCCAACCTCCATTCTCTTCTTCTCTCTCTGGGTTCTCTCTCTCATTCCCGCACACATACTATACCTAAAACACACACTAGTCATAACTTGGCCGTTTCTCGACGGAATTCGATGAATGAGTAGTCCATTTCGAAGAGCTCGATGAGAGGATCATGATGGTACAAAGATCTTGGCCAACCGACCAACGGTGGAGGAGATATCTGCGATTTTCAGACGTAACTGCTCAAAGTTCGGAAATTCGCTACTGGATTGCGGTAACAACTTCGATAGCCTCGTACGGCCTCCTCCGACATCGGAATATAGCGAAATTGGTATGAAAATCGAACGTCTCGACGAGATCTACAACTTGAAAGTGGTGGCGCAGTCATTGGGGCAGAGGTGGCGCCACACGCGCCGCCCGAAGGTCACGGCGCTGGTGGTGGATCTGGGCAAACTTCGCCGGCCGTTTCCGGCGGCAGTTTTAGACGGATGAGGTACCGATCTGAAGGTCTTCTCACTGAGAATCAATTCTAGGTTGGTGGCACAACCATCAGAGTGGAGGTGGCGGCGCACGAGTCGTCTGAAGTCGCGACGGCGGCGGCTTGTTACTGTAGCGGCCGAATTCTTGACTTTCCGGCCACTTTCTCCGGCGACCAACTTGGGGGTTTCGAAGAGCACGTCATGGGTAAGTCGATGCCTTTTACGGATCGCATTTTGGTTCACCGGTTTGGAAGTAATTTGAGTTTGAAGATTTTAGGGTTTTCGTGTTCTTAGATCTGAAATTGTAGGAGATTGACTTGGAATTTCTAGAAATTGATCGAGGTTTCGGAACGGGCACGAAGACTTCATTCAGGACAGGTTTTTCGGGATTTTTCCGACGACCTTCGGCGGCGGCCCGGCCAAATTCCGGCAGCTACAGTGGTGGCCTTCCGGCGGCGTCTGGTCAGAATGTTCTTCTCGTTGTGGTGAGTTCAACGCCACTTTCCGTTCGTTAATCGGACACTCGATTTATTTATTACGAATTATTTTGCGTAATTGTGATTATTTGAATTAATTGTTTTAAGTGCAAATAAGTTGGTTATTGTTGGTTTGTTGATCGAGATGTATTCCAATCGTATACGAAAACATGTATTGAATGGATTGTGATATGCATGAATGTTTCGATTTACAATTTGAATCCTATGTGATGAATTTACGTTATTTGTTAAGTACGAAGGGGTGTTAGTATAATATTTAGAAACTAATCTTTTATGTGACTAAATGAACTTGAATGATAATTTAGAAGAACGTACATGTTGTGATTTCTCTATATGGATTTGAGACGTTCTCAATGTTATGTTTGTTGTAAATTGTGTTTCAAATATAAAATTGAGATACATGAAGGATGCTTGAACAACTTAAGACTTGATGCATGATAGGAGTTAGAATTGTAATATCTTGATTTACTCTTACTACTCAAAAATAGTATATTATGAATTAAGATAAATTGATAATTGTCATGTTTATAATTAATTAATTCCTAGTTGAATAATTGTATAAACACTTTAAACGAATAATTATGCTTAGTAATCAACTTAGGGGATGTATGTGTAATAATTCTAAACTTTTATAAATGACTTAGGGGATGTAAGTGTAATATTTATGAAACTATGAATGTGACTTGAGCTTGTGTACCAAACATGTTGTGAAGTTGTAAAGTATGATCTTAAGTGAATTAAATGCACTATTTATTTGTATCAAGCATGCCAACTACGTACAACAACTTTGTATGTCTATATGATCAAGTTGCTCTTACTTATGCACTTTATAACTCGACATGAACTTGATGCTTAATTCTAATATTATAATTGAACCCTGTGACATTGGATGATTTAATATGCATTTTGTGAATACATTGACTTCCTAAATTGATCTTGCATCTTTGGATATGGAATTGCGTGTCGGTTGCTTGTAAATATGACCTTGTTGAGCATTGATATGCCTTGAATGACCACGACACGTTATCCAAGCACAATATGAACACTTTTGCATAACCACGATCATGTTGAGCAACGCCGTGCGTCTTGTTTGGTTCATATAGAGTCTAAGTCTGGGCTTCTGTATGTCTTGTCACAGAGTTTGGTGGTGCCGGTGGGCCCGAGGTTTAGAGTGTTTGGCCCTCCACACTCTCAGACTCTACTTTCACGAGGTGAGGTTTATGATTTTGTATAGTTACATGACCTATGGCCTTTACATGTTGATTTCTACCCTTGCATGCGAGTATACTCTATTATAGATATGTATGTGCTGAATATGATATGTTGATGATCTTGTGTGAGTCCTGCGTGGATGGAGGTCATGAGGCTTAAAGTTCCATCGGGTAGGAAGGGTGTAAATATAAAACCAGTTTTTGAAGCATATGTAAGCTATTTTGGAAAAACAGTTGTGTTGTGATTATGTAGCGAGTTGGCCATGAAATATTGGCATTTGTATGTATGTATGTATGTATGTGGATCCGAGGAGCTATGGGTAAGGAGCCCCCGGGACGGTTAGGGCCGTCGGGGATATACCTGTGGGTAGTTCCATTTGAGATATCTTCACGCGACCCGTGCTGTAGGGAAGGTGTGGTATCTTGAGCCTTCGGCTAAGGCCGGGGAGGACTCTTGTGGGTTCGCTACCCCTTGAGGGTATGTCTGTTATGGATGGTTTGGGGACGGTACATCTCCTCCATCATTGGTGTGACGGCTGAATTGATTTTGTATTTTATGTTTTGATATGTTCTGAGGAGTAAAGGTTGGAAGCTCGTACTCGCCGAGCATGTGATCTGTTATGTTTGAGAATCATGAATCGAGATAGAGTTTCTGAAATGTTTTCTAAATCTTATATAACTATCTTTTGGGTACTTTTGGAAATGTTTTGGTATGCAACACCTATCTCCAGTTCATGAGTCCACCCTTCTGGTATGCAACACCTATACAGTGGGTGTGCGTTAGCCCCCTCACTCAGCCAGTTGGCTGACACCTCATTTTATCTTTTAGTTGCAGGTTTCCTTTTTGGCTTGAGCTAGGCGGAAGTGTGAGTCACACTTGTCGGTTTAGTTGGTGTTAAGATGCATTTGTCACATACTCTATTTATGTAATGTATTCTTATTTCGCTTTTGGAGATTAGGTTTTATGCTCTACTTAGACTTAAACCCGTGTGGGGTTAGTATGCTAGCATTTGGATGTAATTAGCTACTCTGCTGATACTTATATTGGTTTATTACGTTGCGATGATTTGAGATTCGGGACTAGGTATCTATTCTAGTTGAACCCGTCACCTGTTATGTATGCTGATATTCGGGACTAGGTATCTATGCTAGTTGAACCCGTCACTTATTTTGTACGTTGATTTAATTGCTTCCGCGCTCTGAGTCTGTCGAGTTAGACCCGCCTAGCCTAGTGTGTGAGTTGGTCTCCCGTTCGCTTTGATTCGGATTCGGGCATGGACTTTCCATTTCGTGATCGGGTCTGGGTCTTAATGTGGGGATGTGGCATCCTCCATTTGGGGTGTTACATCCTTAAGTGGTATCAGAGAATGGAAGAAGACAGGATGGTCTGGACCGAACAACCAGAAGGGATCATAGTTGATTAGTTTTGTGCTTTGTTTGGCTTTCTCTGTTGCACCAAAAAAAAAAAAAAAAAAAAAAAAAAAAAAACTATACTAAATATTTTTGGAGACTACACTCGACACACGCATTTAAAGGGCTCGTAGGATCAGACGTGACAATTAAAGTATATAAATGAGTTATATTCAAAGGACTATATATGTCAATACAAATCCAATATATATAAACTAAAACACGAGCCAAAATTCATAGAAATTTCTACCCCAAGAAAATCATTAACTCTCGCTCTCTATATATATATTCATGCACTTGTAATGGTGAAGAATATTCACAACTTTTACTGCATGATAACTCTTTTAGGCTATACCTTTAAACCCCTTCAAATTATTAAACATCCAAATGTGATTATCAAAAGTTATAAGATTTATTTCACTGCTATTGGTTAATAATGCTTATTGGTGATTTATTCTGTCATATCGTATTGTATCGAATACTCGTGTTGAACATCGTAATTGATACTTCTCATATAAAAAAAAAACTCATATTACCTTATTCACATCGTGTTATGTCCATATCGATATCCTCTACTAATTAGTATTGACGTCGAGAGTGAGGTTTGCAGCAACATTTAATGGAGCTGCTTTTGGTACTTGAGATTATATATCTACGTTTGCTTTTAGTGTTTCGATTCATATCGATAGAGACAATGAATTGGAATCTTTATAATTAGAAAGCAAAATCCATTCCTGACGTATAAATCTCAACAGCCAAAACAAGAAAGCCAGAAAGGTGAAAGTAATCAACTTATCCTCTTCCTCTTCCTTCCTATTCATTTGTCATGTCTGAATTTATTAGTATCTTTCAAAGTGGACAAATGTTTACACCTTATTGCAAGGCAATAAAGATGTCCATCAATCATAAAGATTTAATGTGTGTACCTCACAATATATAATAATTTCAAAGGAAAAGAAAAAAAGCAAAATTGAGATAATGACGGTCCCTAAAATAATTTGATAAGCTACGTTGTGATCTTGCTAACTTTTATGCTTTCCAATATTAGAATAACTTACAATAGAGCCCTTGTTTCCGGTGTGAATATGGTACGTGCTATGTCACGCCATCACGGAACATTGCAAAAACAACTTTGTTGCATAATTTTATGCATATATATGTATAAATTTAGCCATAATTTCATATTGAATTTGACCATTTTTAGTTTCCAAAACTTACATCCGTATTGTAAATTTTCGCAATTCGAATTATAAAAAAATAAAACACTTCACTAAGTCTTTTTTTTAAAATAATTATTGATTCACCAACTAACTTCAATCAAAATAACACTTTATTAAATTGGTTTGTTGGGAAATTAATCCAACCAAGTCAAGTAACTTATTACGTGTGCTTGACTGTTCCAAAACCCAAGTTATCCACACTATCAATTTATGAATTCTCACCCAACCAAAAAAGAATTTTTCCCACCGCAACTTTATGCGAGTTATGTTTTGTCCTCCTTTTTGTGCAAATGCATTATGATGCTTTTATAGCCCAATTCCCTTTTAAATTAGATCGTTTTTAAGCTAAACTCTTTTGTCAAATCACATACACTTTGAGTCTTGACCCATTAACGATTTTTGGGCCCTAAAAAGCAGCCTAATAATTATGGGTTGTAATGTCGATATTGGACCAACAAATTTTTTGTTTTGTTTAGTTTTTTTTTTTTAAATCTAAAATAACTTCTCTGTCCTAATAAATCAAAAACTTCTCTTTCATAATTAACTTTAGGTTTTTTCACATGAAAATTCTAATCAATTATATATTTATGAATGTATTATATTTATTATTTTATTAATTATTTTATACATGTTGATAAGTATAAAATACTCCTCATTGAGGAGTAGTTTATGGTTTTATTAGAGAACCATGATAATAATTTGCCTATCTGAATGTAGTAAGGATTTTTTTTTTAAAACACACACTCTTGGCCAGAGAGATTTGAATTCGGGTCATTATCTTCAAAAAAGAATCCTCAAACCATTTGGTCAACCCCTATTGGCAAATGCAGTAAGGATAATAACATCCATTTGATCAATCCCTGTTGGCAAATGCCACTGATAATAACATGCACGTACGTAATTCGTAAATATATATATGAAAAAAAAAGAGTAATTTTAGCTCAAATTTAGTTGCATTTTTTATAGTTTCTCTCCTTCACCCCAATTCCCTATTAATATGATACGGTTTGAGCTAAGTCTCCACGGATTTATTTTTGGACACCTTCCAAAAGGTCTTATTAGTAGAGTTGGGTGAGCACTTATATATTAGATAAACTTAGTTAATTTTTTTGATGTGAGATGAGTTTCCTTTCTAACTATCAATATGAAGAATTAAATTAATAATCTAGTTTAACATTATATACACGTGTGCAGACGACTTTTAGATAAAAGACAATAAGACATATTTTCTAAAGTTGAATAATTTACATAATCTAAAATCTAATTATACATACCTCAAATAGTATTTGAGTTGAATTGGAAGAAGACAAATATTTCCTCAATCTTTATTGGAATTTTATGATTTTTTCTTTCATTTTCTCTGGTATATATTTTTTTCTTCTTGTTCTTTTCTTTTAGGTTTCTTGTGTGGAGATTCTTATCACAATTAAAAATTTAAAACTTAAAATTTGAGATTTCATATTGAAGATGAATTCGTTCCCTTATTGAAGAGGGGTTCTTCTAAGAGAAGATATTTATCAACTCGACGAATTTTGTGACTTGAAGTTCAAGCCGCTTTGGAAGTAGAGAAAAGAAAAAAAAAAAGAAAAAGAAATTGAGAAATAAAAAGATAATTTACTCTCTAAATAACGTTAAATAAAGAAACAAAATGTGAGAAATAAAGAAAACGAATAATGCGATTATTTGGGTAAAGAAAACGGAAAACAGAGTTAACGCTTGAAAAGCCAAGAAGGGAAATAAGCAGGAGATCCCATCCACGATAGAGTTCTAATACATCAACAATTCTAAGCCTTCAAGATTACAAACCTTTCCTAAATTTAGTAATATATATAAGGTGTAGGTGAGCTAGTGTTTCATTGTGATTTTTCGATTTGATATTTTTCATTTCATTCTATTTTTTCTGTGATTCATGATGGATGATTACGAGGGCGGCGCCCAGACACGGCAGAAATGGCAGAAAAGAAAATCTGGCGATTCTGAGTCGGGATCACATAAGCGGATATCAAAGAGCAATAATGGCGATTTGGATGTTGGTACATTTGAAAAGCATACGAAGGGTATTGGGATGAAGTTGCTAATGAAAATGGGCTACAAAGGAGGTGGACTTGGTAAAAACGAGCAAGGGATTCAGGCTCCTATTGAAGCCAAGCTCCGTCCTAAGAATATGGGAATAGGTTTCGATGATTATAAAGAGTCTAATCGTCCAGCATTACAGGAAGTAGGTGAAGAAGTAGTGCTACGTCCGAGCCGGAGCCAAACTTTGGAGGTTTGCTCAAAGGAGAAGCATTGGTTAAAGCAATCTATCAAGAAGAAGAAGAAGAAGAAGAAGAAGAAGGAGGTTTATATAACAGCTGAAGAATTGCTAGCACAGAAGCAAGAGAGGGATTTTGAAGTTGTTCATAAGGTTTTCGACATGAGAGGGCCACATGTTCGTGTTCTAACAAGTTTGGACAACTTAAATGTGGAAGAACAAGACAGGGAAAATGATGTTCCGATGCCAGAACTCCAGCACAATGTAAGATTGATAGTTGACTTAGCTGGGCTTGATATCCAGAAGCTTGATGGAGAGTTGAGGAATGAGAGGGAAACTGTTGCAGCTCTTTGGAAGGAAAAGGAGAATCTGCAAAAAGAAGCAAATCAGCAGAAGCAGCAGCTCGAAAACATGGAAGAGATAGTTAGTGTACTCGACCAAATATGGGAGAAAAGCAGTCCGGGTACTGTTCACACGATTTTATATTGTCTACAAAATAAAATTACAAGACAAGAAATAATATGAACAACAAATATAAAAATTTAAATGAATTAAGAAACTTAAAGGAATAAATCCTATGAAGTCTATTCCTCTGATTCTTCTCTTCAATTTTGTAATCGAGGCCGTGAAGCTTATTCCCGAACACATAGGCGAGCGTAGAACCTTCAAAGGTTGTAGTCCCTAGTAGCATCCGGGATTGAATATTTAAACGACTTGAAGAATGGCGAGAAGATTTGAAGACAACGAGGAGAAAACTTGATGAAGACTTGGAAGACTTGACGAAGTGAAGATTCGCGACTCTAAGAATGGCGAGAAGATTTGAAGACAACGAGGAGAAAACTTGATGAAGACTTGGAAGACTTGACGAAGTGAAGATTCGCGACTCTAAGAATGGCGAGAAAATTTGAAGACAACGAGGAGAAAACTTGATGAAGACTTGGAAGACTTGACGAAGTGAAGATTCGTTCACATTCGCGCACGTATGTAGACTTGACGGCGTGAAGACTCGTTTGACGACGTTCTCTTCTTCTTCTCCCCAGCGTGTCTCTATGTGGATGTGTTTGAAGTGTCAAACATGACCTCTATTTATAGGTGTAGGGTTGAGTTTTGTGATAGTTATCCCTTAATTAATTAATTTATTTATTAAAGGGATAATATCAAATTTATTTATTTATTTATCACTTTAATATAAATTTATATTAAAGAAAATAAATAAATGACATATGTTTTGACTTGATTGGTCCACGTGTTGAAACATGTCACGTGTCGCAATTTGATTGGTCAAAACCAACTGGACTGCAAGGCTTCATTTGATTCACCGGAACACTTCAATTTTGACACGTGCCGATACTTGATTTGATGACAAAATAAATATTAAAATTATCAATTAAATCAATTTATTTAAATATTTTGTGGATTTTGATTTAATAACAATCCAAAAATATTAAATAAAGAGAATTAAATTTGATAATCAATATTTAGTTTTTTACATGTGTTTCATTTTAATTAGACGAAAATTAATTCGTGTATAGGTACAACACTAGAATCTCTTGCTAAATCCTTCATGGATTTGCAGACAAGATATGCTAATGAGTATACTTTGTGCAACCTATCGTGCATTGCGTGCTCATATGCCCTACCCTTATTCATTAGAAAATTGGAGGGATGGAACCCACTTCAAAATCCAACTCACGGAGTCGAGGTGGTATCACTGTGGAGGCTTCTCATGGAAGTTGTATTTCCTGCTGTCGAAAAATTATCCATCACCAGACACCAATTCGTGGTAGGCTCCGGAGCCAGAGCCGATGCTTAGGTTTCTAGAATTATTGAATAATGAGTTTTGACCTTACTCACCCCCAAAAGCTAGCTGTTGAGGGGAGGGTTGCCAAACCATTATATATTGAACACCACATCATTAATTATTCGACGTGGGACATTTAACAAGAATCTTGGGAAGATCTTCTGCCGCCTCCTGTCCTACAAACCATGCTTGAGAATGTCGTTATGCCTCAAATATTAGCTGCTGTGGATTCGTGGGAACCATGCCGAGAAACTATTCCAAATTCCAATACATTGTTGGATTCATCCATGGCTGCCTCTGTTGGGACACAAGTTAAAGAGTTGTTATGTCACAATACTTAATAAATTGGCCCGTGTTCTTCACATAGTTACCTAATACTCTCCTCCCCCATCGAATTGCGTACCAATTCTCAATACTTTTGTGTACCAATACTCTTTGGTACTCGAATTGGTATTTCGAATCCGGCGTATCGATTTTTAGAATAAAATTATTATTTTTTAATTAATAATTATAATTAATTAGTTTTAAATTCTTAAATCTTAATTATAATAGTACCTACCTTATAAATAAAATAAAACATACTCTAATTTTATTACCTATTTATTAATAATTACAATTTAATTAGTTTTACAATTCTTAAAATCTCAATTCTTATGGAACTACAATTAGAATAGGATTGTCAAAATCTTAATAAATGATAGACAAATCTTGAACCCAAGTGTAAGTTCTAAATCCGATTGCAACACTTAAGGTATCGTATCCACAGGGAAGGGAACTCAACAACCACTTCTATGACTATTTCTAATCTAAAGACCGAATAAGACTGACAATGCTGTACTATACTACTATGATGAAATTAAACTCACGCAATAAATAACCAATAACACGAACTAACAACTAAAAACAAGATTTAACCACTTAATTAAAACAGGTCGGGGAGTAAATCATATGCCCTTTTGTGATCAAATCAATACTCAAGTATGGATGTATGATTCTTCAACCTAATCACAATTTTATACCTAGCTTCACTCGAAGGCGAGATGTCTAATTAATTAAGCCAAGTGTTGTTCTCACAATCACTTAGTAACCAAATCAATCGAATAAAGCAAGATTAGTGTATTCAAAACCTAGCGGCTTGGCATAGAATTCTAAATACTTGTTGTAGAAATTAGGGTTAAATTTCTTTAAGCCCAAAAGTCTAAGTTTTGGAAAACAATCTCAATTATCCTCAATCTCTCGATTATCGGATAGTTTACAATATGTTCATGGATGGCCACTCCACTCCCAATCTTTTCAATACCGTTTCCCTAACAAAGAATCACACAATTTAACTTGAGCATTAATTCAAACACCTTAGATGCATAATCCTTACCCCCTAACCCTAAGAGATTAGTTCCTCATAATTGGCTCAAAACTCATTAAGATCAAAAGAATTGCATTCAAATTATTCATGTCTAACATAAACATCAAAACGGAATTAATACTTCTGAATTCTAACCTAATTATCCAAAACGAATCTAAAGCGAGAAACTAACTACGCTAGAATTGAAAAACCAAAACTTGAGGAGTTAGTTTGATCGGAAAGCAGTAAATAAAACCAAATTGATAAAGTCTTGTGCTTGGAATGAATCTTCAACTCTATGTCTTCGTGTTTCTTCCTTCTCCGAGTGTTCTTGAACTTCTGGGAAGCTGACCGTCCAAAAGCTCCTTTATTCCGCCACAAACCGTGTTTAAATAGGAGTCCAAAATCCCAAAACCGCCCCGTGACACGGGCGTGCAAAGATAATGCCTAAAATGGTGACACGCCCGTGTCACGTATTAAAAACGTATCCACGCTTTCCTACTGACACGGGGGTGTCAGGATGTGTTCTTCTTGATGACACGGGGGTGTCAGGATGTCCAAGCTTCTCTGTACCTAGTCACGGGCGTGCAGAAAATTGCTCTACATTGGTGACACGGGCGTGTCACCATCCGGAATACGATGGCCACTTCTGTACTGAGACACGGGCGTGTCTCAGTTTACTCTTCCACGGGGACACGGGCGTGTCCCCTAGAATTTCTCGTTTTTCGCCCTTTATTGCATGGTTTTGCTTCTACTCCGTCTTTTCAACTCCAAGGTGAAAGGTACCTAATAGGGAGCATAAATCACGTTATAAGTTCTTAAAACTGCTTGAATTTAACTAAAATTGCCCTACAAATCCATGCAATAAACAGATACATCAAACTCCCCCAAACTTAGATATTGTTCGTCCTCGAGCAATCGAGAAAATTACATCAAACCAGCCTCAAAATCAATCTCTCAATGGGGCAATTCTCAGAATTTCACGCAAGCAAGTCTAGCCTATCAAATACAGTACAATCAAGCACAAGTATCAACACAATGGTATAATTCAAATATCCTCGTGTAGTGTGTGAATTCGAACAAAATAATGTACAATGGTTAGAACACCAAACTAATGATTCCTTCCTAAGTACCAATGATAGACTTCGGAAAACATTCTTCGCACCTATCTCCACTAATGGAATTAACCAAGAATTAAGGATCGGAAGGTCTTTCGAGGCTTGTAATGTGGGCTCGGGGTTAAGGTTATGGAATTTTTAGTATAGTAGTAACTCAACACACCTAGCTCACCCATTCAAATTTCCATGGTTGCCATCTTCGTCTTCCCCTTCATACTCCCCCAAACTTGGACCTTGTCTAAGTTTGTCACATGCAGACAGTCTAAAGTTTCTTCTGTTTCAAATCTACTCAATGCTTTTCTCAATAATATATTTTTTTTCTTTGTCTACTTGTTGCTTACACAACTCGTTCTTTTACTACTTCCTTTTGACTTCTTCTTTTCTTTCAGCATCTAAGATTATCTCTTATTTCTTCTCTTGCTTTCTCATCAGGAATTTAACAGCATCTTCAATCGATTCAAACGAGTGAGCAAGGTGTGACTCAAGGGTAGGTTTATGGTGCTGTGCCTGTGGCTTATAATGCGGCTACAAAAATTTAATGGCACAACACTTAGGCTCAGCGGGGTCAATAGGATTTCGTTCTTTAGTACCAATGGCTCAATAGCGAGGCTACCTCCGACATGAATGCCTAAGTCATCTCCCTAACTCTTCGTCAATTCAAAATTTCGCCTCAATAGGACTAAAATGCATCCTAATCCGCTTCTCAGTATTATTCAAGAATTACTAACTCAGCATCCTAACCTAAGTACATGACCTTGTTCAATAGTGCACAAAAATAAGGATATCCCATCATTCCAAGGTATCAATACTCACTCCTAACTTCATGCATTCAACTAGCCTAACTCACTTTGGCCGAATTCCAACAATCAAACCTCATCGAAAAATTAAAAATTTTAGCTTATTTTCAGCAATCATCTTTTCATTCTCAAAGATACCCACTATCAAGTAAGTAAATCCCCCAATGCATCTTCCTATGCAAAATATTAGCAATACAATCCAAAACTTTTTGCCCCTCTCCCCCAAACTTAAACCATGCAATGTCCTCATGCATAAAAGAAACAGGAAGGAAGGCAAAAAGAAAACTCCCTCAATACCGCGAAGAACCCGGCAACAAGCTATTCATCAACCCTAACCTGCACTTAAACGACTAAAACACGGATCATAAGCTAAGCAGAGCAAATGATAATCAACATGCAATTAACAAGAAGGCCCTGTCGTCAAGTACCTCATACAACCATAAGAATAGTTAGCATCGTGCAAATAGTTAGGTTAAAGTGGTGAATTAGATCATCATACAGACCAAAGCAAGAAAAATAAAAGACTAGAACAGAACCCAATCAAGGATAAGGTGGCGGGTAATGTGGGGGTTGGCTTGAGCTACTCGCTCCGGCACCGCCAAATTGTTTGGCAAGGTATGCATGGAGGTTCTCGAACTGTCCATCAATGTGGAGCTGCAAGGCATCCAGCCGGGAGTCCACATGCTCTACAAAACTGTCCATCCGCGCATTCTGGGATGCCATATAATCCCGCATGTAAGCGGGGATCTCGTCATCGTCACCTTCGACCATCGGCATCGGTGCTCCGCGCCCGCCTTCCTCTCGATCCGGTATCTGAGCAAGCCTCCTCTGCTGATCGAGAGTGAGGTCATCATACTTGGCCACGCCCCACCTGTACATCCGCTCAAACCGGTTCCTTTCTCTTTCCGGATACCAGGGTAAAACCCTATCCTTTAAGCTCCCGGCAGACCATCGGATGAATAGATCCATCTTGATGAATGTCTGCTCTTCGACATAGGGAAAGTTGGATAAAGGTTCCGTTTCCTCTGCAAGCCATCCTACCTCCTTGGCTAGCTTCGTCACATAGGCGCCATGGCCTATAGTTCCCGACGCCCTACCTGCCACCTCCTTTAGCTTATACATGAATTCGGTCGTGGCATCAAACTGCACCCCCTCTTTCATAAAATACATAATGGCCAACTCAAATCCGTTTATATTTCCATCACTCTCATGCCTAGCACATATTCCCACAGCCAGAAGCCTATGCACCAATCGCCAGACTAAGCTATCAATCCAGGTGGCCTTAGTATTTCGTGGGTTGTACGCCGGGGCACCAGCTTTGAGAGGGAATGAACGCCACACTGCCTCTCTGTCCTCCGTAGACCAGTTGGGCAACGTTGTCATCTCGCAACAAGGAAATCCTAAGGCCTCCCGAATCTCGTCTAATTCTAAAGATTCGGCTTCCTCCCCATCTAACGTGAAATTGAGCTTGGTCTTGACCTGGTCCCAAGTCATGGTGGTGAAGAATGCGGTTGTCAACTCCGGATATGTATTAGCCGGAACCATCATAAACGTCTTCCACCCTATATTGTCGAACAAAACCTCGATCTCTTCCCAAACTCCTAATCTACGAAGTGTAGCGAGATGCGGGAACTTGGTGGGCATGATATTGCGCGTGGTATTCCTGTTATAAGGGTTCCCAAGCCCTTCCAAGGTGACATTCACGGAATCCCGTGGTTGGCGGCCAGTGGGGCCGGACGAGGAGGTGAGTTGCAGAGGGGCGGGTCTCTTGTTGCGTCCCATGTTTCCTGCACAAAAATACCCCCATATCAACAACAAAATCAATTCAAGTTCAAAGGGGCATTTTATCGAACACCTTGTAAGCACAAGTAAGAAGCCTAGGATTTCATCAAATAAAGCATGACATTTCATCACCCGATACCTAGACTTAGCCCTTAATACTACCACAATCGTTTAAATACCATAGGGCCTCAATGTCTTCCACAAACATGTAAATAACCACCCACAACGAACCTCCACAATTTGTAAAGTTCAAGTAAATATGTAAGAGCAAGAGCCTAATTTTCCACTACATAGCAAACACCTAATTCCCGCATGTGCAAAACTCGACATAGGAGCAAAAACTCAAGAAATTATATTCAACATGCCTCAAAGGGAATTTAGGGTTCATAGTCTAGAAGGTCAAAATTTTCAAGTTTATGGCAATTCCTAATTCTAAACATGCCAAAACTCGAAATAGAATCAAGAATTTCAACGAATACATATCATAAGCATGGTTTATAGAACTAGGGTCTAACCCTTCTCAATTAAATCCATGAAATTTAAGTACCCAAGAGAAGAGAAGACTTACCCGATTAATATTAGATGAAAAGTGTAATGTGTGTGTTGTCTTGCCGGAATCTGATCTACAAACAATAGTGGTGGTACTTGTGCCGTGTGGGAAAGGGGGAAGAAGATAGAAGAGAGATGAGAAGAGGAGCGGTTTGGTGTTAAATGACAAGAACATAAGTGGAACTCCCTTTTATTTCAGCCCAGCGGACATGACACGCCCGTGTCATCAAGTGTGCTATATGGGTGACACGGGGGTGTCATCCTTTACCTGGAGAGTTCTGTACCATGACACGGGGGTGTCGTTTTTGTTGAGAGAACTTGACACGCTCGTGTCGTATCTCGGCTGGCGAATCTGTACCGAGACACGGGTGTGTCTCGGTTTATGCCTAGTGGGAGTCACGCCCGTGTCTCCCCCCAAACTTAAAATTTTTAAAATTCCATCCACTTTATTCGAACCAAAAAAAACCTGAAACACGAGACAAAAGATATCATCATTCACCAGCTTAACTACCTAAAGAGAGGGAAAAGAAAAGAAGAAAAGGGAAAGAACAATAGTTCTAAGTTATAGTCGTTAGCTTGACTTCATGACTCATGTCTAAGGCGCTGGAGCTGTTAACACGCACGAGACGTGTTTGCCAATTCGATCTCCGGCAAGATATGGCTTGAGTCTTTGTCCATTCACCACAAAGGGGGGTGAACCTTCATTACCTATTTCCACCGCTCCATTCACTAAAACTTTTACCACTCTGAACGAACCTGACCACCTTGACTTAAGTTTCCCGGGAAAGAGCTTTAATCTAGAATTGTACAACAACACCAATTGACCCTCGACAAACTCCTTAACCCGTATATGCTTATCATGCCACTTCTTTGTCCTCTCCTTATAGATCCGAGCATTTTCGTAAGCTTCTAACCTCAATTCTTCCAACTCTTGTAAGTCAAGTATCATTTTCTCTCCGGCTCTCTTGAGATCGAAATTTATAGCTTTAATGGCCCAGTACGACTTATACTCGATCTCGACTGGGAGGTGACATGCTTTACCATAAACTAACCGATATGGAGAAGTTCCTATAGGTGTCTTAAACGCGGTCCTGTAAGCCCACAACGCGTCGTCTAACTTCGAGGACCAATCTTTCCTAGAGGGGCTCACTACCTTCTCCAAAATCCACTTCAACTCCCTATTCGTGACCTCCGCTTGCCCACTTGCTTGGGGATGATACGCAGTAGTTACCCGATGCTGGACCCCGTATTTCTTCAGCAAAGCTTCCAAGGGCTTGTTGCAAAAGTGCGTACCTCTATCACTGATTAATGCCCGTGGGACCCCGAACCTATTGAAAATGTTCTTTTGTAAGAACTTAATCACCACCTTCGAGTCATTGGTCGGAGTTGCCACGGCTTCGGCCCACTTGGATACATAGTCCACCGCTACCAAGATATACTGATTCCCATACGACGGTGGGAAAGGCCCCATGAAATCGCTCCCCCAAACATCAAACAATTCAACTTCCAAAATGTACTTCATGGGCATCTCATCTCTTTTACTAATATTCCCGGATCGCTGACAAGTATCACATTCCTTGGCAAATTTGTAAGCATCCTTAAACAGCGTTGGCCACCAAAACCCAGACTGTAATACCTTAGCTGCTGTCTTTCGACCACTTGAGTGCCCTCCATATACGCTCGCATGGCATCTCTCAAGCACTTTATCAACTTCCACCTCCGGGACACACCTCCGCACTAAACCATCTGAGCAGTGCTTAAATACATATGGCTCTTCCCAATAATAACGTTTCACTTCGGATAAGAATCTCTGTTTCTGATGGAAATTCATGCCTGGTGGTACAACTTTGCAAACCATGTGATTCACGATATCTGCGTACCAAGGAACTATTGCATCGGCTGCAAACAACTCCTCATCAGGGAAATTCTCAGTAATCTCCTCCTCGTACTCATCCTCCTTTTCCCCGACCTCTAACCTTGACAAGTGATCTGAAACTAGGTTCTCTGTCCCTTTCTTGTCACGAATTTCAAGATCGAACTCCTGGAGCAACAGAATCCATCTAATTAAACGGGGCTTTGATTCCTTCTTCGAAAGGAGATACTTGATTGCTGCGTGGTCCGTGTAGACGATTGTCTTCGAACCTATCAAGTAAGATCTAAATTTGTCAAAAGCATGCACAATAGCTAATAATTCTTTTTCAGTAGTAGCATAATTTAATTGTGCATCATTTAAAGTTTTGCTAGAATATGCGATAACGTGTAAACGTTTTTCCCTTCGTTGGCCGAGAACAGCTCCAATGGCCAAATCGCTCGCATCGCACATTAGCTCAAACGGTACAGTCCAATCCGGTGCAACCATAATTGGTGCCGAGGTAAGCTCCTTCTTCAACCTATCAAATGCAAGTAAGCAATCATCATTAAACACGAATTCAGTATCTTTTTGTAGTAGCTTGCATAAAGGTAAGGTAATTTTTGAAAAGTCCTTGATGAACCGGCGATAGAACCCGGCATGACCAAGGAAACTCCTCACTCCCTTGATATTGGTGGGTGGAGGCAGTTTTGCGATCACATCAATCTTGGCCCTATCCACCTCAATGCCTTTCTCTGAAACTTTGTGACCCAACACTATCCCTTCCTTTACCATAAAGTGGCACTTCTCCCAATTCAGCACAAGGTTAGTTTCTTCACATCGCTGCAAAACTTGAGCAAGATTATGGAGGCAAGAATCGAAAGAAGAACCAAACACAGAAAAGTCATCCATAAAGATTTCCATTGTGCGTTCTATAAAGTCAGAGAAAATGGCCATCATGCATCGTTGAAAGGTAGCCGGGGCATTACACAACCCAAAAGGCATACGCCTATACGCAAAAGTACCATAAGGGCAAGTAAACGTACATTTTTCCTGATCCTCTGGAGCTATAGCAATTTGGTTATACCCTGAATACCCATCCAGAAAACAGTAATAAGAATGTCCGGCTAACCTCTCTAACATCTGATCAATAAAGGGAAGTGGAAAGTGATCTTTACGAGTGGCATTGTTCAACTTTCTATAATCTATACAGACTCTCCAACCCGTGACTGTCCTAGTTGGTATTAACTCATTTTTCTCATTTTTAATTACAGTCATCCCCCCTTTCTTGGGCACTACCTGCACCGGGCTAACCCACTTGCTATCTGAGATAGGGTAAATTATCCCGGCATCCAACAATTTCAGTACCTCAGCCCTAACTACCTCTTTCATGTTTGGGTTCAATCTACGCTGATGTTCTACGGAGGGTTTATGGTTATCTTCCATGAGAATTTTATGCATGCAAATAGATGAGCTAATCCCCTTTATGTCAGAAATAGTCCAACCTATCGCCCGTTTGTGTTCTCTCAAAACTCTCAATAAGGCATCATGCTGTGAATCAGTTAAATCAGAGGCAACTATAACAGGCAGTGTTTCAGATTCACCCAAATAAGCATATCTCAAATGAGTGGGGAGGGGTTTCAGTTCTAACTTGGGAGCTGTCTCAATAGAAGGACGAAGAGTGGGCTTACCTGTACCCAACTCTTCATAAACAAACCTCTTTCGGAATGGTACGTAGGGGGTAGCTTCGAGTGCCTTTGCGTAGGCGGCCAATTTTTCTAATATGTCTTCCCCATCAATGTGGTCCGTGCGTCCTCTTAGACAGAGTTCGAGAGGGTCCTCGTTGCTTATGGACATCGGTGTCTGGGCTCTGATTTCCACCATATTGCATTGTTCCTCGATCACCGGTCCTTTCATTGCTTTGAACAGATTAAATTCCACCTGTTCATCCCCCACACGAAGAGTTAGAATGCCACTCTTTACATCAATTAAGGCTCCTGCTGTGGCTAGGAAAGGCCTCCCTAAGATGAGCGGCATGTTTTGGTCTTCTTCCATTTCCAAAACTATGAAGTCTACCGGCAAGTAGAACTTCCCAACTCTGACCAGAACATTTTCCAGGATTCCCGTGGGGTGCTTGACTGATCGATCCGCTAACTGTAGGGAAACGGTTGTTGGTTTCAATGAATTCAGTCCAAGTTTTCTGCAAACAGATAATGGCATTAGACTCACACTAGCACCAAGATCACATAAAGCTTTATTAAAGGACATATGGCCAATTGTGCAAGGAATTGAAAAACTCCCTGGATCCTTAAGCTTTGGTGGAAGCTTATGTTGTAGAATGGCGCTGCACTCTTCAGTAAGTGCTATAGTGGCATAGTCCTCCAATTTTCTCTTGTTGGAGAGGATCTCCTTCAAGAATTTGACGTAAGTGGGCATCTGAGCTAGGGCCTCGGCAAAGGGGATGTTAATATGTAGTTCCTTGAAGATATTCAAGAACTTCTCGAATTGTTTCTCCAACCTTTGCTTTTGAAATCTCTGCGGGAAAGGAAGTGGTGGCACATACGGCTTGGGTGCCACTGGTGTCTTTGGCTTGGAAGGGGGCTCACTTGTCAGTACTTCTTTCTCCTCCTTTGATGCCTCGATTACTTTCTCAGGTTCCCCAACGGTGTCCTTTTCCTTTCTCACTTCGGTTTCCACTGGTATTTCAGGCCCCTTGTAAGTTGTGCCACTTCGTAGTGTAATGGCCTTACAATGCTCTTTCGGATTTTCCACAGGTTTGCTTGGAAACATGCCTTGGGCTCTAACATTGATTGTATTAGCCAACTGGCCCACCTGCACTTCCAAATTTTTATTTTGAACCAGCACCTGTTCTACCTGAGATTCGAGTTTCTGATACCTATCATTCGAGACATTTATGAACTTCTCGAGGGCCGCCTCCCACCCCGGCTTCTGTTCTTGCGGTGGTTGTGGAGGGGGTGCGAATCTCTGCTGGTTTTGCTGTGGTGGATGCGGTCCCTGTTGTCTTTGTTGGAACTGTGGTCTCTGAATTGGGTTTGGGTTTTGAACATTCTGATTGTTTGACCACGAGAAGTGCGGATGATTCTTCCAACCTGGGTTGTAAGTGTTCGAGTATGGATCATTTGCTGGTTTTTGATTTTGCACGTAACTTACTTGTTCTTGACCAACAACACCCTGCGCACCTGCATTGGTAGAAGGACAAATATCAAACGAATGGGGACCACCACAAATTTCACATAATACCTGTAGGGTGTTTGACTGTGCCACTGTGTTTCGTGCTGTAGCAATTGCAAGTCGGTCTAGCTTCTGGTTCAGTGCTTCGAACTTGGCATTGAAAGCTGTCACAGTGTCAGTGGTGAGTATGCCTGCCTCAGGTTTTGGAGGAGGATTGCTCCTCTCCTTTGTCCAACTGCTATTTGCTGCCATCTTGTTCAGAAGTTGCATTCCTACTTCTTCAGATAGTGCCATAAATGCTCCTCCCGCTGCTGCATCGACCATGATTTTCATGTTCTCTGTCATTCCGTTGTAAAAGATTTGTACCAGTTGCCATCCTGGAACACGGTGATGTGGGCATTTCCTTTGCAATTCCTTATATCTTTCCCACCCTTCGTACAACGTTTCCCCATCATAGAGCCTCAAGCTCGTTATTTCATCTCTGTATCTCATGGTCTTGCTAGGAGGGTAGAATTTGGCTAAAAAGGCCTTAGAGAGGTCTGCCCATGTCTGAAGTGTCTCATTTGACAAGGTCGAAATCCATGTCCGGGCTTTGTCCCTTAGGGAGAAGGGAAAGAGCCTAACTCTGATCGCATCATCAGAAGCGTTGTGGATCTTAAAGGTCGAGCAGACATCCAAAAAGTAGGACAAATGTGATGCGGGGTCTTCATGTGGTAAACCCCCAAACGGGTTCTGTTGTAAGAGGTTGATGAACCCAGTTTTGATTTCAAAGTTGTTCGCCTCCAAGGCGGGGCGAGTCAAGTTGTTCTGGATTAAGCCAATGTTAGGAATGGCATAATCCTGGAGTGTGGTTGGTTGCTCGTTTATGGGTTGTGCCATTGGGATTGGGTTTACTTTCTGCTTCTTTTCCTTTTTTCGCTTCGTTCGATTTGCCCGACAAGTCCTCTCAATTTCAGGGTCGTAAGGCAAGGGTTCCAAGCCTTTCGATCGTAGCATACACTAGGTACCTGCAGTTGGGAAAACCCGTGGTCAAATTCAACGCACTTCAAAAAAAAAGAAATCAAGCAGAAAGGTTGGTCTAAAGCACCAGAAAACGTCAATAAAGTAATATTGAATTGAACGCCTTCCCCGGCAACGGCGCCAAAAACTTGATAGACAAATCTTGAACCCAAGTGTAAGTTCTAAATCCGATTGCAACACTTAAGGTATCGTATCCACAGGGAAGGGAACTCAACAACCACTTCTATGACTATTTCTAATCTAAAGACCGAATAAGACTGACAATGCTGTACTATACTACTATGATGAAATTAAACTCACGCAATAAATAACCAATAACACGAACTAACAACTAAAAACAAGATTTAACCACTTAATTAAAACAGGTCGGGGAGTAAATCATATGCCCTTTTGTGATCAAATCAATACTCAAGTATGGATGTATGATTCTTCAACCTAATCACAATTTTATACCTAGCTTCTCTCGAAGGCGAGATGTCTAATTAATTAAGCCAAGTGTTGTTCTCACAATCACTTAGTAACCAAATCAATCGAATAAAGCAAGATTAGTGTATTCAAAACCTAGCGGCTTGGCATAGAATTCTAAATACTTGTTGTAGAAATTAGGGTTAAATTTCTTTAAGCCCAAAAGTCTAAGTTTTGGAAAACAATCTCAATTATCCTCAATCTCTCGATTATCGGATAGTTTACAATATGTTCATGGATGGCCACTCCACTCCCAATCTTTTCAATACCGTTTCCCTAACAAAGAATCACACAATTTAACTTGAGCATTAATTCAAACACCTTAGATGCATAATCCTTACCCCCTAACCCTAAGAGATTAGTTCCTCATAATTGGCTCAAAACTCATTAAGATCAAAAGAATTGCATTCAAATTATTCATGTCTAACATAAACATCAAAACGGAATTAATACTTCTGAATTCTAACCTAATTATCCAAAACGAATCTAAAGCGAGAAACTAACTACGCTAGAATTGAAAAACCAAAACTTGAGGAATTAGTTTGATCGGAAAGCAGTAAATAAAACCAAATTGATAAAGTCTTGTGCTTGGAATGAATCTTCAACTCTATGTCTTCGTGTTTCTTCCTTCTCCGAGTGTTCTTGAACTTCTGGGAAGCTGACCGTCCAAAAGCTCCTTTATTCCGCCACAAACCGTGTTTAAATAGGAGTCCAAAATCCCAAAACCGCCCCGTGACACGGGCGTGCAAAGATAATGCCTAAAATGGTGACACGCCCGTGTCACGTATTAAAAACGTATCCGCGCTTTCCTACTGATACGGGGGTGTTAGGATGTGTTCTTCTTGATGACACGGGGGTGTCAGGATGTCCAAGCTTCTCTGTACCTAGTCACGGGCGTGCAGAAAATTGCTCTACATTGGTGACACGCCCGTGTCACCATCCGGAATACGATGGCCACTTCTGTACTGAGACACGGGCGTGTCTCAGTTTACTCTTCCACGGGGACACGGGCGTGTCCCCTAGAATTTCTCGTTTTTCGCCCTTTATTGCATGGTTTTGCTTCTACTCCGTCTTTTCAACTCCAATGTGAAAGGTACCTAATAGGGAGCATAAATCACGTTATAAGTTCTTAAAACTACTTGAATTTAACTAAAATTGCCCTACAAATCCATGCAATAACCAGATACATCAATAAAATTATACCATTATTTTTCTACATACAAAACTAATTAGGTTATTAATTGAATCCTATTCACAATTTACTTTTAAATCTTCTAAATACATCAAATATTATCTCCTTTATCATTCTCAAATCTCAAACAAAAGAAAACGTGTGCCTTTGCTTTTTGTCCAAGAGTGTATAAGGGTACCACTCAAACAAAATAAAACGTGTGCCTTCTAAAGTTTTAATTTTATTTATATAGTTTATTAAGTATATTTTTATAAAATATAAAAATTTATAGTATAAGGGTACCACTTAATCTATTTAAACGTACCACGTACCGATTTTTAGCGTTCCACGTACCGAAAGAGCGTACAGACTAAACCTACCCCCACGTACCAATTTTTTGGCACACTAGCGTATTGCGTACCTGTTAGGAATAGTGCCCTAGAAAGCCGATTGTATATCCGCTTTGTGCTTTTCCTTATTGTAATCACAGACAATCTTTGAATGAAATAACGAATTGAGGCAACACTTCTTTATATGCTCTTGTTTGGTATGTGTTTACCTTAATTATCTGTGCATGTATGAGAACTCCCCTAATCCTGATGACTTTAGGACTCTACCATTTAGGTGAAATGGTTCATGAAACGAGCCCTATATCACATAAGTCATGATTAGTAAATTACTCCAAGCCGATGAGTCCTACAGACAGTGGGAGTGTCAACCTGACTCCTCTAAGGCTTGCTTGTGGGATCACGCCCTTAAGAAGGACCACCTTGTTTCATGTAGGTGCAAAGTGTATAGTTGATACGTGCGTGATACATGAGGGTGCTTACTTTAATAAGTAAGCTCACTGAGGTGCCCCGTGTGAGAACATTCCTAAATGGGAAAGGAAGTTTCTATTTCAGGAAATGGAAACTTCCAGATTAGGAAATATCTCATGAGTCATTGATGTGATTAATTGATCCTTAGACTTGAGGTTGCTTGTCACTTTATGAGTTAACTCTGTAGTCTTAGGTATAAGCTTTAAAGGGTGTCGCCTTAGACAACTGATTCAAGGCTTATGCTGGGGCTGCACAAGTGATTCATGAAAGTGAATGAGAATCAAGAAAGGACCTACACTTGCATTTGCAAGGTGATCTCTTATTGTGTAAGTCATTCATATGCCATATGGAGTCCTTGGCCAAGGCAGTAGATCAAGACATCAAGAAAAGGGTTTCTTGGATTGAGATCAAATGGATATGAAATGCACTTAGCTTTAAGACCGGATTATTAGGGTTCTGATTATTCCCTTACCCTAGATCTTGGTTGAGAGATAGTAAGTAGGAGGATTGTATCTCACATGAATCAATGACTTAAAGGTTCTGTCGAATCCGAACATTCCAATTCAGCTAGGGGTTAAACACATGTTGCTAGACTATGGTCGTTTAATCTGTGGACTGATTAATTAATTAATGAATTAATTAATTAGGGTCACTGCTAATTGAATTGAGAACCTAGAGGGTCACACACAACAACTTGGTTACATGAGTTGAGGCTTAAAAATGATTAAACGAGTTAATCGGGCCTAGAGGGTTCCACGCGTGTGAAACCACACGTGTGGGTCACGTGAGTGACACGTGTCCTTGTGACACGTGTCCCACACGTGTGAATATATATATATATATATATTGTATATATATATTAAATAATTAAATGTGTTAATTATTTAATAGACTTTGGTTTAATTTTGAATTAAAAAGAAAGTCTAATTTTGGAGAAAAAAAAATAATCTAGTTAATTAATTATGAATTAATTAATTAGATAAAATAAGTTATTTATTTTAAATAAATAAAGTATAAAATTATCCAAAAATAGTTTGGATATTTTAGCTCTCTTGAAAGTTGATTTGAATTAGAATTCAAAGTCAAAGTTGGAAATTACTTGATGATCAAGTAATAGGAGAGAGAGGGACCAAATCCTTGCCCAACAAGGAATAGGAATTTCGGCACCCTCTCTCTATAAATAGGGGAGCTCGAGCTCCTCTAGGAACTAATTGGCAATATTTTTGGTTCATGTGTTGAACACCTTCCTTTCTCCAAGATTAAATAAAACCCTAGGTTAAGCCTAAACACTAACTAGAGAACTAGCATCCTTACTAGTTAGATTGTGATCAAGTTGGTGGACTTTCTCTAGAGACTTCAAGTTAGAAGTTTGAAGATTCGAGCTTTACCAAGGAGAGGGGATCAAGCCGCGAGAAGAGCGTTCTTGGGTGGCTTGAAACGCTTCAAGAAAGAATAAAAGAAAAGTAAGTTTTCTATCTCTACGAATTTGGTGACACGATTGCGAGTCCAAGGTCCTTTTGTTGGGAAATTTTTTAAATTCCGCTGCTTTCTGATTCGTGTTTTCCAACAAGTGGTATCAGAGCCACCTCGTAAATCGTGTTTCTGATTCGTCTCAATTATACTGAATTTGGTAGAAATTTTTAGGCTTGACGCGATTGAGTATTTGTAATTGTTTTAGAAAGCCTGAATTACGAAACTGTATTTTTTCCTGAAAGTTTCTGAAAATTGGTTTTTACAAAATTTAATTTTTGAAAACAATTTTAGATTTGAAACTGTATAAACTGTTTTTGGATTTCTCGGATTGGTTTTGCTTTTGAATGAAAACACGAAACGAAAATACGGAATACGACGAACAAGCGAAACCCCGCGCGCGAAGGAGTCGCGCGCGCGGGCTTCGCGCGCACCGCCCGCCTGGCCTAGGCGCGCGCAGGGCAGCCGCCCAGCACCCTCCCGCAACCGCGCGGGAGGCCCTTCCGGGCGCGCCGCCGAGACTGGCCGCCCATCGCCCGCCCGCACTGGCCGAGAGGGGCGCGCAGCCCTTTCTCGTACAGGCCCCGTTTTCCTTCGTAATCCTTTTTCGTGTTTTGTGCAATCCAATCCCAATTTTTTATTTTAATTTTAAAATTTTATTTTTGAATATTTATTTTTAATTTTTGAATAAAACATAAAATTGGGATTTTTGAGAAATAGAAACGGTTTATATTTTGGGAAATTGCATTCTTGATAAAATTACTAATTTTCAGAAATTAATTGGAATTTTATTTGTTTTGTTAAATTGGGATTTATTGAAAACTTTTATAAATAAGACTCGCATCAAGTTGTGTTTTAAGTCATTAGGACTTGAAACGAGAATTTTAATTTATTGATTAAATTTAAATTCTCGCAAAAGCATGTTAGGTGATCATGGGTTTAGATCTATGTATGGTTTTAATTTATGCACATGGATGATTTAAATTGGGGTTGGAGCCCTATAGTTGCGTTTTTCAATTGAGGTTGGAGCCTGTTGGAAAACACGAATCAGAAAGTAGCGGAATTTAAAAAATTTTCCCAACAAAACGACCTTGGACTCGCAATCATGTAACCAAATTCGTAGAGATAGAAAACTTACTTTTCTTTTATTCTTTCTTGAAGCGTTTCGAGCCACCCAAGAACGCTCTTCTCGCGGCTTGATCCCTCTCCTTGGTAAAGCTCGAATCTTCAAACTTCTAACTTGAAGTCTCTAGAGAAAGTCCACCAACTTGATCACAATCTAACTAGTAAGGATGCTAGTTCTCTAGTTAGTGTTTAGGCTTAACCTAGGGTTTATTTGATCTTGGAGAAAGGAAGGTGTTCAACACATGAACCAAAAGAATTGCCAATTAGCTCTAAAGGGGAGCATGAGCTCCCCTATATATAGGAAAGGGAGAGGGACGGCCGAACCTATTCCTTGTTGGGCAAGGATTTGGTTCCTCTCTCTCCTATTACTTGATCATCAAGTATTTTCCAACTTTGACTTTGAATTCTAATTCAAGTCAACTTTTAAGAGAGCTAAAAATATCAAAACTATTTTTGGATAATTTTATCCTTTATTTATTTAAAATAAATAACTTATTTTATTATCTAATTAATTAATTCGTAATTAATTAACTAGATTATTTTATCCAAAATAAGACTTTCTTTTTAATTCAAAATTAAACCAAAGTCTATTAAATAATTAACACATTTAATTATTTAATACATATATATATATAATATATATATTCACACGTGTGTGACACGTGTCACTCACGTGAGCCACACGTGTGATTTCACACGTGTGGAACCCTCTTGGCCCGATTAACTCGTTTAATCATTTTCAAGCCTCAACTCATGTAACCAAGTTGTTGTGTGTGACCCTCTAGGTTCTCAATTCAATTAGCAGTGACCCTAATTAATTAATTCACTAATTAATTAATCAGTCCACAGATTAAACGACCATAGTCTAGCAACAGGTGTTTAACCCCTAGCTGAATTGGAATGTTCGGATTCGACAGAACCTTTAAGTCATTGATTCATGTGAGATACAATCCTCCTACTTACTATCTCTCAACCAAGATCTAGGGTAAGGGAATTATCAGAACCCTAATAATCCGGTCTTAAAGCTAAGTGCATTTCATATCCATTTGATCTCAATCCAAGAAACCCTTTTCTTGATGTCTTGATCTACTGCCTTGGCCAAGGACTCCATATGGCATATGAATGACTTACACAATAAGAGATCCCCTTGCAAATGCAAGTGTAGGTCCTTTCTTGATTCTCATTCACTTTCATGAATCACTTGTGCAGCCCCAGCATAAGCCTTGAATCAGTTGTCTAAGGCGACACCCTTTAAAGCTTATACTTAAGACTACAGAGTTAACTCATAAAGTGACAAGGAACCTCAAGTCTAAGGATCAATTAATCACATCAATGACTCGTGAGATATTTCCTAATCTGGAAGTTTCCATTTCCTGAAATAGAAACTTCCTTTCCCATTTAGGAATGTTCTCACACGGGGCACCTCAGTGAATTTACTTATTAAAGTAAGCACCCTCATGTATCACGTATGTATCAACTATACACTTTGCACCTCCATGAAACAAGGTGGTCCTTCTTAAGGGTGTGATCCCACAAGCAAGCCTTAGAGGAGTCAGGTTGACACTCCCACTGTCTGTAGGACTCATCGGCTTGGAGTATTTTACTAATCATGACTTATGTGATATAGGGCTCGTTTCATGAACCATTTCACCTAAATGGTAGAGTCCTAAAGTCATCAGGATTAGGGGAGTTCTCATACATGCACAGCTAAAGTAAACGCATACCAAACAAGAGCATATAAAGAAGTGTTGCCTCAATTCGTTATTTCATTCAAAGATTGTCTGTGATTACAATAAGGAAAAGCACAAAGCGGATATACAATCGGCGTTTAGGGTACTATTCCTAACAATCTCCCACTTGCCAGTCAAAGCCATTCTAAAGCTACTCTAAGTCCCATCTTCTGAAGATGACCTTGGAAAGCTTCTCGACTAAGGGGTTTAGTAAGTGGATCTGCCACGTTCTCTGCTGATGTGACCCTCTCAATTTGCACATCTCCTCTTTTGATAATATCACGGATTAGGTGATACTTCCTCATAATGTGCTTGGTCCGTTGGTGAGATCTTGGTTCTCTTGCTTGAGCAACCGCCCCAGTGTTGTCACAAAACACAGTAATGGGGTCTTTCATGCTAGGAACAACATTCAACTCTTGAATGAAGTTTCTAATCCAAACACCTTCCTTAGCTGCATCATTTGCAGCTAAGTATTCGGCCTCAGTGGTCGAATCTGCAGTGGTTGTTTGCTTGGAACTCTTCCAACTCACTGCTCCGCCGTTTAGGCAGAAAATGTATCCTGACATTGACTTAAAATCATCTAAGTCTGATGCAAAGCTTGCATCGCAGTATCCTTCGACAGTAAGATCTTTCTGACCTCCGTAAACTAAGAATAATTCTTTAGTACTTCTCAAGTACTCAAGGATATTCTTCACGGCAGCCCAGTGACCATCTCCAGGGTCAGATTGGAAACGACTTGTCACACTAAGTGCATAAGCCACATCCGGTCGAGTACATAACATTGCATACATTATGCTACCTATTGCTGACGCATAAGGTGTATGAGTCATTCTCTCCTTCTCAAGGTTAGTCTTAGGACACATCTTCTTTGAAAGACATGTTCCTACACTCATAGGAAGGTTCTTAACCTTTGTTGACTCCATATTGAATCTCTTCAATACTTTGTCAATGTACATCGACTGTGATAGTCCTATTAACCTTCTAGATCTATCTCTATAGATTTTTAATTCCAAGGATATAGGACGCATCACCAAGATCTTTCATCTCGAATTGGTTCGATAACCATAACTTAGTCACTTTCATGTCATCCTTCGAATTCCCAATAAGAAGGATGTCATCAACATAAAGTACTAAGAATTGCACTGAGGTCTCCAATTCCTTTCTATACACACATGATTCATTCGAAATTTGCATGAAGCCAAACGCTTTGACTGATTCATCAAATCGAATGTTCCAATTCCTAGAAGCCTGTTTCAATCCATAGATTGATCTTTGGAGTTTGCAAACCTTTTGCTCACTCCCACTGAATGTGAAACCTATGGGTTGCTCCATATAAATGTCTTTGTCAATGTCACCATTGAGAAAGGCAGTTTTCACATCCATTTGCCATATCTCATAGTCATAATATGCAGCAATGCCAAGCATGATTCGAATGGACTTTTGCATTGCAACTGGTGAAAAGGTTTCGTCAAAGTCCACGCCGGGTCTTTGAGTGAATCCTTTTGTAACCAGTCTTGCTTTGTAGGCTGCAATGCTTCCATCAACTCCAAGCTTTCTCTTAAAGATCCATTTGCAACCTATGGGTTTGACCCCATCAGGCAAATCTACCAAGGTCCAAACTTGGTTGGAGTTCATGGAATCCATTTCGGATTTCATGGCTTCTATCCACTGTTCAGAGTCAGAATCTGAAAGTGCCTCCTCATATATTGAAGGATCATTATCCTTTTGAGAGATTTCATGGAAGAATCCATACCATCTCTCCGGCTGTCTAGGAGTACGTTCAGAACGCCTTAGAGGAGGATTTACATGTGTATCGAAATTTGTGATTGGTTGTGGTTGATCAGTAGGGGACGTTTCTTCAGTGGGTGGCGTGGGGTTACTTTGTACTTCTTCTAATTCTATGATCTTGCCTTTCTTTTCTTTAAGGAACGGTTCCTCAAGAAAAGTGGCATTTCTGGAAACAAACACCTTTTGCTCAGATTGATCATAGAAGTAGTATCCTATGGATTCCTTAGGATAACCTACAAAGTAGCATATGTTAGACCGAGATTCTAACTTATCTCCCACTGTCCTCTTCACGTAAGCAGGACAACCCCAAATTCTTAAGTAAGAATAACTAGGGTTTTTACCATGCCACATTTCATAGGGCGTTTTAGGGACTGACTTAGAGGGAACTAGATTCAGAATCTTTGCTGCACTTTCTAGGGCATAACCCCAGAAAGAAGGTGGTAAGTCAGTAAAACTCATCATGGAACGAACCATATCAAGTAGGGTTCGATTCCTTCTCTCAGAAACTCCATTAAGCTGAGGAGTTCCCGGAGGAGTCCATTGAGAGATAATCCCATTATCTTTGAGATGATTAAGGAATTCTTCACTGAGATATTCGCCTCCTCGATCAGATCGAAGTGCTTTTATCTTGTGACCAGTTTGGTTCTCAACCTCCTTTTGAAATTCTAAGAATTTCTCAAAAGCTTCAGATTTATACTTCATTAAGTATACATAAGCATACCGACTAAAGTCATCAGTAAAGGTTATGAAATACTGATGATTGTTTCTAGTGCTTACACTAAGCGGTCCACAAACATCAGTGTGGATCAAATCCAAAACCTTAGTGGCACGTTCCACAATTCCTTTAAAAGGGACTTTGGACATTTTTCCTTTGAGACAGGATTCGCAAGAAGTTAACTCCTTAAGATCATTTTTCAGAGAATGATCCTAAAGTGTTTATCTTGCTAATTCTGTTCTTGGAAATGTGTCCTAATCTAGCGTGCCATAAGGGAGCTGAAACTTTGTCATCTCTCTTACGCTTTGTTTCTCGTTGTATATTCATAATATTGATATTTTGAGTTAGGTAAAGTCCATTACTTAGAGTACCGATGTGAACGGAAGAGTTGTTCCGTTTGATAAAATATTTACCATTCTTAATATAAGTTTCATAACCTTCACAATCTAATATTGGAACTGAAATTATATTACGAATAATGCTCGGTACATAAAGGACTTTATTTAAGACTAACTCAAAACTACCTAAATCTAATCTAATTGTGCCTAAAGCTCGAGCTTCAACGTTTGAGCCATCGCCGATCTTCAAGACACATTCTCCTTCTTTGAGTTGTTGGATTTCACTTAGCATCTGTACATCATTACAGATATGAGTTCCACAACCGGTATCAAGTACCCAAGAACTAGAATTAATAGAAAGATTTATTTCAACGAGAAAGATACCTTTCTTTAGAGTAGCCTTGTACTCTGGGCAGTTTCTCCTCCAATGTCCCGCTTTGCCACAATGGAAACAAACATCCTCTTTCTGATCACGCTTCTTCTTTTGGGCCTTCCCCTTCGAAATGCCACCAGTGGGCCTAAGGGGTTTCTTCTTCTTCTTTTGGGCTTTCTTGCCCTTACCTTTAGAAGGCCCAGAAGAGGAAGATGGAGTATTCACCATCAAAACCTTATTGTCCTTCTTGATCGTGCTTTCAGCAGTCACAAACTGACTAATCAGCTCAGCTACAGTAGCACCAGCATGATTCATGTTGAAGTTAAGGACAAATGGGTTGAATGATGGTGGGAGCGAAGCTAGCAACAAATCCACTGAAAGCTCATCTTTCAGTGGCATGTCCATGGAAGCAAGTTTCTCAGTAAGGGCAAGAAACTTGAGTCCATATTCATGGACACTTGAACCTTCCCTCATTCTTAAGTGGAACAATTCCTTTGAAGTGTTATACCTTGTAACACGTTCATGAGGGCGGTAAAGTTGCTCTAAGTGGTCGTAAATCTCCCAAGCGAATTCCATGGCCTCATGTTGCCTTTGCAAGTCCGGAGACATGTTAGCCACCATAAGGCAACGGGCTTGGAGATTATCATCCTTCCACTTCTGAATCGCGTCCCGCTCGGCCCGCGTGGGAGCCTCCCCTTCGGGACTGGGCTCCCCTTCGAGGAGAACATAAGTTCTCTTCTTAGAATCTAAAATGATTTTTAGATTCCTCAGCCAATCAGAATAGTTGGGACCAGTCAACTTGTTTGACTCGAGGATCGATACAAGAGGGTTTTTGGTTGCCATTTCAAAACACGTAGAGAATCACAGAATCTACGACCTAAATGGTAAAACAGAGAACTAGTGAGCATGCTGAATTATAACGATATACAAAAGATAAGGTCTTTAATCTATTGTAGCTCCCACTGTTTTTCAAAGATCTATAATTCCCAAAGATCTAAGAGGAACATGTTTCCCAATGGGTACTAAGATCCTAGGCATTTTACCTCGAACCCACGACTCGCGGACATTCTAAGTAAGAACCCTAGGTAGGTACAACTTACCAATTCTAACACCTTTAGAACTCTTAGTAATTGTTTTTGCATCACCTATCTTTCAATATGGACCCACGACTCGTGCGACATCCATATTTACTTAGGCGTTAAGCTAGACCCATCAATCATAAGATCATGACCAAAACTTAGTTCGAACGACCCACGACTCGCGGACATCGCCCTTGCTAAAATCGATCATGAAATATTGATCATTTAAAATGATCAATCAGGTAACTAAGAACCAATAAGCTCCACTAGCTATCCCACGACTCGCGGACAATAACTAGCTTTACTTACTAAACTTAAAACCTATTGATGGAATGCTAGAAATTTAATTCAAAATTTGCATCTCGAATTAAACACCCATTTGTTCGAAATTAGCTTAATATTTAAGGGGAATTTTCGAATCAACCGGAGAGTTGTCCGGTTCGACCTCACCAACATATATGTTATCCAATTTTATTAGTCTTGATTAATGCAAGTACACTTAAATGCATTTCAAACAAGCACATAAACAGATAACATGTCCTAGCATGATACTAACATGTAATGATCATGGGTTCTACCTATCTTATGCGTGATATGTGGGAGCCACTCCACAATCACAAGTTCTAACATACATGCCACATAAACAGTTCAAATCACATAAGGGAAAGCGGTAACAAAATACGAGCCCTATCTCTATTACATTTAACAATTGAGATTCCCCTCCCTAACATTTTGAGGGGTCTTCACTTATGGCCTCCTTGTTACTTGAATGTGGTCCATCTTACTCCATGGGTGCATTGTCTCCAAAATGAAAATAAAACCTCACCACCTTTCTCTACTCTCAAATTACAATAAAAAGAAAAAGACATAAAGTAATAAGGCTCAATCTTCATATTGGCCTTAGACAATTACACGGGGCATACCCCGGCCTCAAAAACAGTAATATGGAAAGCCACATAATAAATCACATAACAGTACGCACATAAGTGAGGCTCCAACCTCAATTGAAAAACGCAACTATAGGGCTCCAACCCCAATTTAAACCATTCATGTGCATAAATTAAAACCATACATAGATCTAAACCCATGATCACCTAACATGCTTTTGCGAGAATTTAAATTTAGCCAATAAATTAAAATTCTCGTTTCAAGTCATAATGACTTAAAACACGACTTAGATGCAATTCTTGTTCAATAGCCTTTTCAATAAAACCCGAAAAACAATAAACCAATAAAATTCCAATTAATTTCCAAAATTAATAATTTTATTCTTTCATTATTTTCAGAAAATAAAATTCATAATTTTCCCAAAATCCAAATCGCTTTAATTTCTCCAAAATCCCAATTTAATCAAAATTTTAAAATAATTTTATTTTAGCAAAACTGATTTTAAAAGATAAAATTAAATCGGGATTTTACGGACCGAAAAACACGAAACACGAAAACACGGGCCTGGGACGACGCGGGATCGCCCGCCCGTCGCGCAGGAACGCGCGCTAGGCGCGCGCCAGCGCTGCGCACAGCCGGCAGCGAATGCCGCCAGCGTGTGCGCGCCAGGCGCGCCCTTGTGCCCTGACGTGCGGCGCGGGCAGGCAGTCCCGCCCATCCCTGGGCGGCGCTCCCGCGCGGTTGCGGGAGGAGCAGGCGGCTTTCCCGCACGGTTGCGGGACAGGCGAGCAAGACGCCTAGGTGGGCGGGAGGCCTCCCGCGCGGATGCGGGAGGGCTGGGCGGCGGTGTTGGGGCTTGTGCGTGCGACGTGCTAGCACGCCCAGCCCCGTTCTTTTCGTGTCCCGTTTCGTATTTTTGGGTTTCTCCAAAACCCGGTTCAATCCAAAATTAAAAAAATTCGATTTAAACATATTTCAATCAAAACGGTTTTCAAAATCACAATTTAAGAAAACAGTTTCAGAAATTCAGGAAAAATTACAGTTTCGTATTTCAGGCTTTCTAAAAGAACTCATGAATACCTAATTCACATCTAAGCCTAAGAATTTCTACCAAATTCAGAATAATTGAGACGAATCAGAAACACGATTAACGAGGTGGCTCTGATACCACTTGTCGGAAAACACGAATCAGAAAGCAGCGGAATTTAAAAAAAATTCCCAACAAAAGGACCTTGGACTCGCAATCGTGTAACCAAATTCGTAGAGATAGAAAACTTACTTTTCTTTCATTCTTTCTTGAAGCGTTTCAAGCCACCCAAGAACGCTCTTCTCGCGGCTTGATCCCTCTCCTTGGTAAAGCTCGAATCTTCAAACTTCTAACTTGAAGTCTCTAGAGAAAGTCCACCAATTTGATCACAATCTAACTAGTAAGGATGCTAGTTCTCTAGTTAGTGTTTAGGCTTAACCTAGGGTTTATTTGATCTTGGAAAAAGGAAGGTGTTCAACACATGAACCAAAAGAATTGCCAATTAGCTCTAAAGGGGAGCATGAGCTCCCCTATATATAGGAAAGAGAGAGGGACGGCCGAACCTATTCCTTGTTGGGCAAGGATTTGGTTCCTCTCTCTCCTATTACTAGATCATCAAGTATTTTCCAACTTTGACTTTGAATTCTAATTCAAGTCAACTTTTAAGAGAGCTAAAAATATCCAAACTATTTTTGGATAATTTTATACTTTATTTATTTAAAATAAATAACTTATTTTATTATCTAATTAATTAATTCGTAATTAATTAACTAGATTATTTTCTCCAAAATAAGACTTTCTTTTTAATTCAAAATTAAACAAAAGTCTATTAAATAATTAACACATTTTGATGGGTTCAGAAAGGGGTGGATCCGAATCCGATCACTTTACGATTTGTATTTGTGGAGGAAACCACCGGAGCTTCGCCGGAAACGAGAAAGGGGGTTCAACCTGTTGGGACAAGCACAAGAAAGGTCAGAAGGCCAAGCTGGGGGAACTGGGGGTGATACCCAGTTTGGCTCTCCGACGCTCAAGTCAGTTCAAGGTATGAAGAAATATGAGTTCAGTCACAGTTGCAGTGATGAAGAATGCTTACTTGTGTAGAAGATGACTTTAGCTATTTATAGTTGAGGGTCAAGGGCCCTTTGGTCATTTGCCTCAAGTAGTCCTGGCCGAATGTTGCCCTAACACGTGGCGCCATGAGAGAGAAACCTAGGAGGAATCTTCTACAAAAGTGGCCAAAAGTTGGTGCTGGCAACAGTGGCAGGTGCGCGGGCATGTACGTTGTGTCAGAGAGCCATTTGGGCGGTTGGTAACGAGGGCTTGAGAGCGCGCTCGTGTCAACCTGGAGTACTGGAAGCCAAGACATCCGCTGAGGGGAACGAAGGCTTCAGTTCAAAGGACGAGCCAATAGGGGAGGCCACTCTGAGGGAGTGTGACGCTCGAAGAGGGCTCCCTTGGCACGTGGGCGTACCAATCATTTAGTATGTAGGACGCTCGTGGGAGCGATAGCGCTCGTTGGGCTTAACTCCTGAAGAAGGATTGCGCTCGTTGCGCTTAGCGCTCGTGCGTTGATGGATGCAGCCTTGGGGAGACAGATGTCATCATCTCGGTGATGCCACGTGTCTTAACGTGGGACGATCGTATTTTGACCCCATCACATTTAATTATTTAATACATATATATATAATATATATTTATTCACACGTGCCACACGTGTGACTCACGTGAGCCACACGTGTGATTTCACATGTGTGGAACCCTCTTGGCCCGATTAACTCGTTTAATCATTTTCAAGCCTCAACTCATGTAACCAAGTTGTTGTGTGTGACCCTCTAGGTTCTCAATTCAATTAGCAGTGACCCTAATTAATTAATTCACTAATTAATTAATCAGTCCACAGATTAAACGACCATAGTCTAGCAACAGGTGTTTAACCCCTAGCTGAATTGGAATGTTCGGATTCGACAGAACCTTTAAGTCATTGATTCATGTGAGATACAATCCTCCTACTTACTATCTCTCAACCAAGATCTAGGGTAAGGGAATAATCAGAACCCTAATAATCCGGTCTTAAAGCTAAGTGCATTTCATATCCATTTGATCTCAATCCAAGAAACCCTTTTCTTGATGTCTTGATCTACTGCCTTGGCCAAGGACTCCATATGGCATATGAATGACTTACACAATAAGAGATCCCCTTGCAAATGCAAGTGTAGGTCCTTTCTTGATTCTCATTCACTTTCATGAATCACTTGTGCAGCCCCAGCATAAGCCTTGAATCAGTTGTCTAAGGCGACACCCTTTAAAGCTTATACTTAAGACTACAGAGTTAACTCATAAAGTGATAAGGAACCTCAAGTCTAAGGATCAATTAATCACATCAATGACTCGTGAGATATTTCCTAATCTGGAAGTTTCCATTTCCTGAAATAGAAACTTCCTTTCCCATTTAGGAATGTTCTCACACGGGGCACCTCAGTGAACTTACTTATTAAAGTAAGCACCCTCATGTATCACGTACGTATCAACTAAACACTTTGCACCTCCATGAAATAAGGTGGTCCTTCTTAAGGGCGTGATCCCACAAGCAAGCCTTAGAGGAGTCAGGTTGACACTCCCACTGTCTGTAGGACTCATCGGCTTGGAGTATTTTACTAATCATGACTTATGTGATATGGGCTCGTTTCATGAACCATTTCACCTAAATGGTAGAGTCCTAAAGTCATCAGGATTAGGGGAGTTCTCATACATGCACAACTAAAGTAAACGCATACCAAACAAGAGCATATAAAGAAGTGTTGCCTCAATTTGTTATTTCATTCAAAGACTGTCTGTGATTACAATAAGGAAAAGCACAAAGCGGATATACAATCGGCTTTTAGGGCACTATTCCTAACAGAGCCTCACTTTCCATATTACTGTTTTGAGATCGGGGTATGCCCCGTGTAATTGTCTAAGGCCAATATGAAGATTGAGCCTTATTACTTTATGTCTTTTTCTTTTTATTGTAATTTGAGAGTAGAGATAGGTGGTGATGTTTTATTTTCATTTTGGAGACAATGCACCCATGGAGTAAGATGGACCACATTCAAGTAACAAGGAGGCCATAAGTGAAGACCCCTCAACATGTTAGGGAGGGGAATCTCAATTGTTAAATGTAATAGAGATAGGGCTCGTATTTTGTTACCGCTTTCCCTTATGTGATTTAAACTGTTTATGTGTCATGTATGTTAGAACTTGTGATTGTGGAGTGGCTCCCACATATCACGCATAAGATAGGTAGAACCCATGATCATTACATGTTAGTATCATGCTAGGACATGTTATCTGTTCATGTGCTTGTTTGAAATGCATTTAAGTGTACTTGCATTAATCAAGACAAATAAAATTGGATAACATATATGTTGGTGAGGTCGAACCGGACAACTCTCCGGTTGATTCGAAAATTCCCACTAAATATTAAGCTAATTTCGAACAAATAGGTGTTTAATTCGAGATGCAAATTTTGAATTAAATTCCTAGCATTCCATCAATAGGTTTTAAGTTTAGTAAGTGAAGCTAGTTATTGTCCGCGAGTCGTGGGATAGCTAGTGGAGCTTATTAGTTCTTAGTTACCTAATTGATCATTTTAAATGGTCAATATTTCGTGATCAATTTTGGCAAGGGCGATATCCGCGAGTCGTGGGTCGTTCGAACTAAGTTTTGGTCATGATCTTATGATTGATGGGTCTAGCTTAACGCCTAAGTAAATATGGATGTTGCACGAGTCGTGGGTCCATATTAAAAGATAGGTGATGCAAAAATAATTACTAAGAGTTCTAAAGGTGTTAGAATTGGTAACTTGTACCTACCTAGGGTTCTTACTTAGAATGTCCGCGAGTCGTGGGTTCGAGGTAAAATGCCTAGGATCTTAGTACCCATTGGGAAACGTGTTCCTCTTAGATCTTTGGGAATTATAGATCTTTGAAAAAAAGTGGGAGCTACATTAGATTAAAGACCTTATCTTTTGTATATCGTTATAATTCAGTATGCTCACTAGTTCTCTGTTTTACCATTTAGGTCGTAGATTCTGTGATTCTCTACGTGTTTTGAAATGGCAACCAAAAACCCTCTTGTATCGATCCTCGAGTCAAACAAGTTGACTGGTCCCAACTATTCTGATTGGCTGAGGAATCTGAAAATTATTTTAGATTCTGAGAAGAGAACTTATGTTCTCTTCGAAGGGGAGCCTAGTCCCGAAGGGGAGGCTCCCACTCGGGCCTAGCGGGATGCGATTCAGAAGTGGAAGGATGATAATCTCCAAGCTCGTTGCCTTATGTTGGCTAACATGTCTCCGGACTTGCAAAGGCAACATGAGGCCATGGAATTTGCTTGGGAGATTTACGACCACTTAGAGCAACTTTACCGCCCTCATGAACGTGTTACAAGGTATAACACTTCAAAGGAATTGTTCCACTTGAGAATGAGGGAAGGTTCAAGTGTCCATGAATATGGACTCAAGTTTCTTGCCCTTACTGAGAAACTTGCTTCCATGGACATGCCACTGAAAGATGAGCTTTCAGTGGATTTGTTGCTGGCTTCGCTCCCACCATCATTCAACCCATTTGTCCTTAATTTCAACATGAATCATGCTGGTGCTACTGTAGCTGAGCTGATTAGTCAGCTTGTGACTGCTGAAAGCACGATCAAGAAGGACAATAAGGTTTTGATGGTGAATTCTCCATCTTCCTTTTCTGGGCCTTCTAAAGGTAAGGGCAAGAAAGCCCTAAAGAAGAAGAAGAAACCCCTTAGGCCCACTGGTGGCATTTCGAAGGGGAAGGCCCAAAAGAAGAAGCGTGATCAGAAAGAGGATGTTTGCTTCCATTGTGGCAAAGCGGGACATTGGAGGAGAAACTGCCCAGAGTACAAGGCTACTCTAAAGAAAGGTATCTTTCTCGTTGAAGTAAATCTTTCTATTAATTCTAGTTCTTGGGTACTTGATACCGGTTGTGGAACTTATATCTGTAATGATGTACAAATGCTAAGTGAAGTCCAACAACTTAAAGAAGGAGAATGTGTCTTGAAGATCGGCGATGACTCAAACGTTGAAGCTCGAGCTTTAGGCACAATTAGATTAGATTTAGGTAGTTTTGAGTTAGTCTTGAATAAAGTCCTTTATGTACCGAGCATTATTCGTAATATAATTTCAGTTCCAATATTAGATTGTGAAGGTTATGAAACTTATATTAAGAATGGTAAATATTTTATCAAACGGAACAACTCTTCCGTTCACATCGGTACTCTAAGTAATGGACTTTACCTAACTCAAAATATCAATATCATGAATATACAATGAGAAACGAAGCGTAAGAGAGATGACAAAGTTTCAGCTCCCTTATGGCACGCTAGATTAAGACACATTTCCAAGAACAGAATTAGCAAGATAAACACTTTAGGATCATTCTCTGAAAATGATCTTAAGGAGTTAACTTCTTGCAAATCCTGTCTCAAAGGAAAGATATCCAAAGTTCCTTTTAAAGGAACTGTGGAACGTGCCACTAAGGTTTTGGATTTGATCCATACTGATGTTTGTGGACCGCTCAGTGTAAGCACAAGAAACAATCATCAGTATTTCATAACCTTTACTGATGACTTCAGTCGGTATGGTTATGTATACTTGATGAAGTATAAATCTGAAGCTTTTGAGAAATTCATAGAATTTCAAAAGGAGGTTGAGAACCAAACTGGTCACAAGATCAAAGCACTTCGATCTGATCGAGGAGGCGAGTATCTTAGTGAAGAATTCCTTAATCATCTCAAAGATAATGGGATTGTCTCTCAGTGGACTCCTCCGGGAACTCCTCAGCTTAATGGAGTTTCTAAGAGAAGGAATCGAACCCTACTTGATATGGTTCGTTCCATGCTGAGTTTCACTGACTTACCACCTTCTTTCTGGGGTTATGCCCTAGAAAGTGCAGCAAAGATTTTGAATCTAGTTCCCTCTAAGTCAGTCCCTAAAACGCCCTATGAAATGTGACATGGTAAAATCCCTAGTTATTCTTACTTAAGAATTTGGGGTTGTCCTGCTTACTTGAAGAGGGCAGTGGGAGATAAGTTAGAATCTCGTTCTAACTTATGGTACTTTGTAGGTTATCCTAAGGAATCCATAGGATACTACTTCTATGATCAATCTGAGCAAAAGGTGTTTGTTTCAAGAAATGCCACTTTTCTTGAGGAACCGTTCCTTAAAGAAAAGAAAGGCAAGATCATAGAATTAGAAGAAGTACAAAGTGACCCCACGCCACCGACTGAAGAAACGTCCCCTTCTGATCAACTACAACCAATCACGAATTTCGATACACACGTAAATCCTCCTCTGAGGCGTTCTGAACGCACTCTTAGACAGCCGGAGAGATGGTATGGATTCTTCCATGAAATCTCTCAAAAGGATAATGATCCTTTAACATATGAGGAGACATTTTCAGATTCTGACTCTGAACAGTGGATAGAAGCCATGAAATCCGAAATGGATTCCATGAAATCCAACCAAGTTTGGACCTTGGTAGATTTGCCTGATGGGGTCAAACCCATAGGTTGCAAATGGATCTTTAAGAGAAAGCTTGGAGTTGATGGAAGCATTGCAGCCTACAAAGCAAGACTGGTTGCAAAAGGATTCACACAAAGACCCGGCGTGGACTTTGATGAAACCTTTTCGCCAGTTGCAATGCAAAAGTCTATTCGGATCATGCTTGCCATTGCTGCATATTATGACTATGAGATATGGCAAATGGATGTGAAAACTGCCTTTCTCAATGGTGACATTGACAAAGACATCTATATGGAGCAACCCATAGGTTTCACATTCAGTGGGAGTGAGCAAAAGGTTTGTAAACTCCAAAGATCAATCTATGGATTGAAACAGGCTTCTAGGAATTGGAACATTCGATTTGATGAATCAGTCAAATCGTTTGGCTTCATTCAAATTTCGAATGAGTCCTGTGTGTATAGAAAGGAATTGGAGAGCTCAGTGCAATTCTTAGTACTTTATGTTGATGACATCCTTCTTATTGGGAATTCGAAGGATGATATGAAAGTAACTAAGTTATGGTTATCAAACCAATTCGAGATGAAAGATCTTGGTGATGCGTCCTATATCCTTGGAATTAAAATCTATAGAGATAGGTTTAGAAGGTTAATAGGACTATCACAGTCGATGTACATTGACAAAGTATTGAAGAGATTCAATATGGAGTCAGCAAAGGTTAAGAACCTTCCTATGAGTGTAGGAACATATCTTTCAAAGAAGATGTGTCCTAAGACTAACCTTGAGAAGGAAAGAATGACTCATACACCTTATGCATCAGCAATAGGTAGCATAATGTATGCAATGTTATGTACTCGACCGGATGTGGCTTATGCACTTAGTGTAACAAGTCGTTTCCAATCTGACCCTGGAGATGGTCACTGGGCTGCCGTGAAGAATATTCTTAAGTACTTTAAAAGTACTAAAGATTTATTCTTAGTTTACGGAGGTCAGAAAGATCTTACTGTCGAAGGATACTGTGATGCAAGCTTTGCATCTGACTTAGATGATTTTAAGTCAATGTCAGGATACATTTTCGGCCTAAACGGCGGAGCAGTGAGTTGGAAGAGTTCCAAGCAAACTACCACTGCAGATTCGACCACTGAGGCCGAATACTTAGCTGCAAATGATGCAGCTAAGGAAGGTGTTTGGATTAGAAACTTCATTCAAGAGTTGAATGTTGTTCCTAGCATGAAAGACCCCATTACTGTGTTTTGTGACAACACTGGGGCGGTTGCTCAAGCAAGAGAACCAAGATCTCACCAACGGACCAAGCACATTATGAGGAAGTATCACCTAATCCGTGATATTATCAAAAGAGGAGATGTGCAAATTGAGAGGGTCACATCAGCAGAGAACGTGGCAGATCCACTTACTAAACCCCTTAGTCGAGAAGCTTTCCAAGGTCATCTTCAGAAGATGGGACTTAGAGTAGCTTTAGAATGGCTTTGACGGACAAGTGGGAGATTGTTAGGAATAGTGCCCTAGAAAGCCGATTGTACATCCGCTTTGTGCTTTTCCTTATTGTAATCACAGACAATCTTTGAATGAAATAACGAATTGAGGCAACACTTCTTTATATGCTCTTGTTTGGTATGTGTTTACTTTAATTATCTGTGCATGTATGAGAACTCCCCTAATCCTGATGACTTTAGGACTCTACCATTTAGGTGAAATGGTTCATGAAACGAGCCCTATATCACATAAGTCATGATTAGTAAATTACTCCAAGCCGATGAGTCCTACAGACAGTGGGAGTGTCAACCTGACTCCTCTAAGGCTTGCTTGTGGGATCACGCCCTTAAGAAGGACCACCTTGTTTCATGTAGGTGCAAAGTGTATAGTTGATACGTGCGTGATACATGAGGGTGCTTACTTTAATAAGTAAGTTCACTGAGGTGCCCCGTGTGAGAACATTCCTAAATGGGAAAGGAAGTTTCTATTTCAGGAAATGGAAACTTCCATATTAGGAAATATCTCACGAGTCATTGATGTGATTAATTGATCCTTAGACTTGAGGTTCCTTGTCACTTTATGAGTTAACTCTGTAGTCTTAGGTAGGGATGCAAACGAGCCGAGCCGAGCCGAGCCTTGGCCTTTTTTTGTGGCTCGAGCTCGGCTCGGCTCGAGCCAAATGAAAATATATTATTTTTAATTAAAAATTAGTTTTTTTAAATAATTTAATATATTTTTATATATAATAATATATATTTATTAAATATATATACATATATATTATAAATATATTAATTTTATATAACAATCAATAAAAATATATATAATATTATATAAAAATAAAAATATTTATATATATAAAAATAAAAATATTATTTTTTAATTAAATACCTTGGCTCGCAAGCCACGAGCCTAATTAAAAGGGGCTTGAGTTCGGGCTTGGCTCGAGCTTGCTCGCCAGGCTCGCGAGGCGGCTCGGCTAGTTTGCATCCCTAGTCTTAGGTATAAGCTTTAAAGGGTGTCGCCTTAGACAACTGATTCAAGGCTTATGCTGGGGCTGCACAAGTGATTCATGAAAGTGAATGAGAATCAAGAAAGGACCTACACTTGCATTTGCAAGGTGATCTCCTATTGTGTAAGTCATTCATATGCCATATGGAGTCCTTGGCCAAGGCAGTAGATCAAGACATCAAGAAAAGGGTTTCTTGGATTGAGATCAAATGGATATGAAATGCACTTAGCTTTAAGACCGGATTATTAGGGTTCTGATTATTCCCTTACCCTAGATCTTGGTTGAGAGATAGTAAGTAGGAGGATTGTATCTCACATGAATCAATGACTTAAAGGTTCTGTCGAATCCGAACATTCCAATTCAGCTAGGGGTTAAACACCTGTTGCTAGACTATGGTCGTTTAATCTGTGGACTGATTAATTAATTAGTGAATTAATTAATTAGGGTCACTGCTAATTGAATTGAGAACCTAGAGGGTCACACACAACAACTTGGTTACATGAGTTGAGACTTAAAAATGATTAAACGAGTTAATCGGGCCTAGAGGGTTCCACACGTGTGAAACCACACGTGTGGGTCACGTGAGTGACACGTGTGAATATATATATATATATTGTATATATATATTAAATAATTAAATGTGTTAATTATTTAATAGACTTTGGTTTAATTTTGAATTAAAAAGAAAGTCTAATTTTGGAGAAAAAAATAATCTAGTTAATTAATTATGAATTAATTAATTAGATAAAATAAGTTATTTATTTTAAATAAATAAAGTATAAAATTATCCAAAAATAGTTTGGATATTTTAGGTCTCTTGAAAGTTGATTTGAATTAGAATTCAAAGTCAAAGTTGGAAATTACTTGATGATCAAGTAATAGGAGAGAGAGGGACCAAATCCTTGCCCAACAAGGAATAGGAATTTCGGCATCCTCTCTCTATAAATAGGGGAGCTCGAGCTCCTCTAGGAGCTAATTGACAATTCTTTTGGTTCATGTGTTGAACACATTCCTTTCTCCAAGATTAAATAAAACCCTAGGTTAAACCTAAACAGTAACTAGAGAACTAGCATCCTTACTAGTTAGATTGTGATCAAGTTGGTGGACTTTCTCTAGAGATTTCAAGTTAGAAGTTTGAAGATTCGAGCTTTACCAAGGAAAGGGGATCAAGCCGCGAGAAGAGCGTTCTTGGGTGGCTTGAAACGCTTCAAGAAAGAATAAAAGAAAAGTAAGTTTTCTATCTCTACGAATTTGGTTACACGATTGCGAGTCCAAGGTCCTTTTGTTGGGAAATTTTTTAAATTCCGCTGCTTTCTGATTCGTGTTTTCCAACAGTACCCGTACCGCGTATTAGGTAACTATGGTTCTTCATGCTTGGCATTCAAGTGATATGTCAGCTTATTACGTATTGTCTCCTTGGAAAACTGTGTTCGACCCTTCGAGCTGGGATCAACTCATGGTTGGGTCTGTAATTCCAAAATTGAAGGGCGTCACGCATGAGTTGCAAATAAATGCCGCAAATCAGAATCTGGAACAATTCTATTGGGTACGGACATGGTTGACAGTTATTCCGTCTCGTGACATGCTGGAGTTGATGGATGTTTTCTTCGACAAATGGCAACAAGTGTTGTATGATTGGCTGTGTTCGAAACCCGATTTTGAGGAAGTTAGTAAATGGTTCCTTGGCTGGAAAGACGTCCTCTTTCAGGAACTTGAAGCAAATGAGCGCATTCGATATAGGCTTTATCTTGGTTTGGACATGATGAACAAGGCTGTTGAAGGCAAGGAGGTCGCCCGGCCACCTGGTTCGGTTAGAGAACAAGGGCAGTTTGAGACTCAGAAGAAGGCTGCTGCACAACAGCAACGACGGGCGTCCCCTGCATCGGATAGTGGAATTCAAGCTGAGGGCAGTGATGAAATGAGCTTGAAAAAAGTCATTCAGGTTTATGTGGAGCTATGCCTGTCAATGGGCGGATATTATCCAGGCCCAATAATTATCCATTATTTATGGTTGGGTCCAAATCCTACCCAGACCCATTATAGACCCAATGGGTCTGAATGTATGGGTAAAAAATATACCCACTCTATTTGGGCCTGGATCTGGGTCTACCCAAACAATTTTTTTTTTAACTTATTATTATTATTATTATTATGTTGACCCATTTTTGTCTCGTTTCATCCGTTTTTCGACCTGTTCATTATATTTTAGGTCCGTTTCATCCATTTTTGAAATCGTTTGATCAATTTTGATCTCGTTTCACTCATTTTTTATCCAACTCGACCTATTTTGGACTCGTTCAACCCGTTTTGGGTCCGTTTCACTCGTTTTTCGACCCGTTCTACTTATTTTGATCCCACATGACTCGTTTTGGACTCGTTTCATCTGTTTTTAATCCGTTCAACCTATTTTAGTCTCGTTCGACCCATTTTGGACCCGTCTCACCCGTTTTTTGACTCTTTCGACCTATTTTGGACCCGTTTCACCTGTTTTTTTATCTGTTTGACCTATTTTGGACTCATTTCACCTATTTTTGACTCGTTCGACCCATTTTGGGCCTGTTTCACCTGTTTTTTGATTGGTTTGACCTTTTATGGACTCATTTCACCAATTTTGGGCACGTTTCACCCATTGTTCAATATGTTTGACCTGTTTTGAGTCATTTTTACCAATTTTTCGACTCGTTTGACCTATTTTGGACTAATTTGACCCGTTTTGGACCACTGGAACCAACCAGAGTCCTATGCAGCACCACCACATCACTTCGGCACCGTATGACGCAGCACCACCACCGCATGCCGACACCTCCCGACCAGGGACGGAGCCAGGAATTGCAACGAGGGGGGACGAAAAATTCGTAATATAAATAATATTTTTTCAAGAGTGGTGAAGTTATAATTTATTTTAAAATAAAAGGGATAAAATTTATAATTAGGGGGGGCGAAAATCTAAAATAAGGGGGGCAAACTTATAAAATTTTCTAAAATATATAAGTAGTAAATGAATTTTTTTAAAATTTAGGGGGACGAATCAAAATTTGAGGGGGGGGGGGGGGGAGGGTAGCTCCGTCTCTGCTCCCGACGCAACACTACCACCGCACCCTGACATCTTTTTGACCTCGCCCAACGCCGCCCCACTTGTGCGTTTGTGTATGGATTCAAGTTTTTGTGTGTCTTTTGTGTTTGTTTGTGTGTGTCGGTGAATTTAATAGATTGTGGTGATTGTTGATGGTGGTGACGGTGGTTTGCTGGTTGGTTATAATGAAGAAATACGTAGACGTCGGTGACAGGTGGTTTGTGGAGAACAGGGGACATGGAGGCAGCGATAGTCATGGTGGCAGTGGCGGCGGTGGCGATCAAGGCAGCAACAACGAGAATTGTAGAGAGAGGCAGAGATTGGTAGGGAAGGAGGGGCACATAATTTGACAAAATGAATACTAATTATCAAGGGTAAAACAGACAAATCACGCTGTTAAATATTTGACGAAAATCTTTTCCGTTGGGTGTTTTATGTAATTTAAATATTTTTGAGGGGTCTAAGTGTAATTTGTTGACTAAAAGAATATAACTTGTAGTTTTCTATACTCCCGTGGGATCTAAATATAATTAATCCAAAAAAAGAAAAGAAAAACTTCTCTATCATAATTAACTTTAGTTTTTTTCACATGAAAATTCTAATCAAACCCTGTTAATCAAAGCCTAACCAATTATATATAAATGTATTATATTTATACATCTTGATAAGGATAAAATACTTCCCATTGAGGAGTAGTTTATGGTTTTATTAGAGAACCAACATACATGAGATAAATTTTGTTAAAAAATGTTAGAAACTTGCACAAGTTATATACATCCAATAATACTTCGCCTATTCGAATGTACTAAGGCTAACAAAAAATTCTCTAAAACAAAATTCAATTTTCTCTTTTCTCAAGATCAGAATATTCCATGTCGAACACACTAACAATTCTCCTTACGTGATTAGGAAAAATCAAGCTTTTGATTTCGGAATGTAAAACCAAGTTTGAATTGTCCCCTTATTTAATTTTCAGTATCCCGTATCAAAAACACCTTCAGAGAAGAAATTTCAGGCGTCTCTGCTCGACAATAAGGACATAGATCGATTATTCTTGATCTATTGAAGGATATCAAGTAAATATGTAAGTCAAATTTTATTAATTTCAAGCTGATCTTGTGACTTGATTAATTGTCTTGTCCTTTCTTCCTTGTTTCCTTTATTTGCTTTTAAGGTTTAAGACTTTTTGTATATATAGTCATTTTGTATATGTAGTATAATAACACATTATACAATATACAAAACAATTCCTCAATAAGTTATCTATTTCATCTTTTACATGTTATTAGAGCTGATTTTAAAATTTGTCTTTTCTTTTAACACGACTATGCGTGATATTAAAGGTGAAGAACAACATTGAGCCTACGCTCATCAGATTTAAGCAGATTAATTACGATAAAATCGAGATGACAAGACTTCTGGAATCAGCTTGTCACGTATTAGCCACGCAGCTGTTGTAACTAGAACTAGCTGACCACACATGGGTCAGACTGACAATACCAGACACCTTGTTGTTGCCACTGGAACAAATTCGTCAGTTCGAGTCTACAACCTTTCAAGAAATAATGGTGCATGGATTGTTGATACCGGAGCAACAAGTCAATTAACATATGATGTTGATTCGTTATCAAACTTCAATTTTCGATCAAAAGTTCAATCAGTACAAAATCCTAATGGTGTGAGGGAAGAAGTTCACGCCGTGAGGAAAGTAGATCTTAAAGACAGACTTACGCTGGAACGAGTTCTTGGAGTCCCAAATTTTTGTTTCAATTTATTGTTTATTAGTAGATTAACAAAAGATTTGAATTATTATGTGACATTCACGCCCGATCATTTTGTAATTCAGGATTTAACATCGAGAAAGCTGATTGGAGAGGGCAAAGAGCGAAATGGCATATACCTCTTGGACCAAACGAGAGGGGCAAAGGCGTTGGCTGCTGGTACATCAGGTTATGCAAATCTGTGGCATCTCCGGTTGGGGCATCTACTGGTAAATCGTATTCACTTGGTAACGAATATACATCTCTCTTCTAATTGCAATAAAACTTTGATTTGTGATGCCATGTTGTTAAGCAAAATAAACTCGATTGTCTTTTCCTAATAACAAGAGTAAAATGATGCACACCTTTGATTTGGTCCATTGTGATATTTGGGGACCTTATAAGACAGATTCTGTTAGTCACTATTTTTTAACAATAGTAGATGATTTCAGTCGTGCAACTTGTGTGTATCTCATGAAATATAAATCTAAAATAAAAAATTATCTACTAGCCTTTTCCAATTGGGCTTACACACAATTTAATTTGAGGGTGAAAGTTTTAAGAACCGATAATGACTTCAAATTGACTCATGTTGATTTGAGAAAACATTATGCTGAGCATGGGATGGAACATCAGACCAGTTGTATGTATACCCCTCAATAAAATGGGATTGTTGAGCACAAACATAAACATATTTTGGAAGTTGCCCGAGCATTAAGGTTCCAGGCACAACTTCCAGTCAAGTTTTGAGGAGAGTGTGTTTAACCGCTGCCCATTTAATCAATCGTATGCCTCTATAGGTCCTGAATGATAGAACGCCCTATGAGGTTTTACTTGGAAAGAAACCTAGTTATGATCATTTGAGGAGCTTTGGGTGTCTTTGCTATAAGCATGAAAATATCAAATCGCTTGATAAGTTTGCATCACGTGCTAGATTGGTATAGTTGTTGGTTATCCTATATTTCAAAAGGGATACAAGATAAATGACATTTGGAGTAAAAATATTTATGTGTTCCGATGTGGTAAATTTTATGAAAATGCTTTTCTACCAATTATAATACACGTGATACCAGACGCGAGAAGGTCGTTACCGGATCTCTTCACAGAATAATTCTTTCCAGATAAAGTTCCAATCTCACAAAAACTAACACCCATGAGGGTGCAACAGGTTCCAGTCATTACGAGGTTAGATCCAGTCATTACGAGGTGCTGATCACATTATATCAGAGGTACAATATTCACAAGTACCAGTGCTTGCATCACATCCACGTAATGAGCATATCTCACAGGAAGTATAAGTCTCTCCAGTATTAGTTTCTGAAAATTCAAAAAATGTTTTACCATCTACTACTAGTCTGGTACCACAGATACAATCTCACATCATCATAAACAAGAGCGTAAGATTTCGCAGCGATTGTCTGGCTTGAACACACTTTGCCCCCTCCCCCCCTTCTCCCTCTCTCTCTGTCTCACTTCTTCCAATGATTGGCCCCACTCACCCCCCTTCCCACTTCAGCCAACTGGACGGTATATCATCTATTTAAATATTTGTCTTACTCTAAGTTCTCTAAATCTCATACTACCTTTCCAGCGGCCATCTCCTCTAGAATGAGCCACAATCATTTTCTAATGCAATTGAAACCCAACAATGGAGAGAAGCAATGGAGAAGGAGATTTCTTTCTTTGCATGTGCATAGAATATTCTAAAGTAATAGAATAGTATAGGAAGTTGATCTCAACCGTTAAATCAAATAAATATAACTAATCAATTTTGAGTTGAACTTACTCAATAGTTTTCCTTATGATACAAATTTGTCAATGAGTAAAAATGTCAGTACTTTTCCTAATGATACAATTTTATCAATTAGTAAACATGTAAATAATGTAAATACTTTTCCTTATGATACAACTTTATCAATGAGTATACAAATTTTACATCAGTCTATGTAACCAACATTAAGATCAGTACCTCAACCTATATAAGAATTTGTTGACCAATATTGATATCATCAGTCTTTTTACAGGAAGACCTTCAACAAGTATGTCAATCATAGTCTCGATGAGGTTTTATAAATTCTTCTATCATCAGGCATTCCTTAACAAAACCACAATTCAGGATATTTAAGTTTTCAAGAACTTAAACGCAAAATAATAAAATTATATATACATATGTATATATATACCTTTTGATGGATTGTTTTAACCATAAATTCATGACCCAAATGATGGATCGGAGTTGGTTGTCGTAAAACGATATTGATGTTGAGAGGATCTCCATCAACAAGTTTCCAACAATCAATAACTGCCTCTATGATGGCTCAGGTTTTTTGCAAAAGTAAAGCAATCTATCACAGTATAACAACCTGGAATTTTACATAGAAAAGAATTAATATTAAACCTAAAGAATTTTAATAATAAACTTAAATTACATAGGGAAAACTGGTAGTGAATGAGATCCCAAACCTTCAAAATACAGGAGTCCCTGGAACCACCCTAGCGATATAACCACGCCTATCTGCTATCATCTTTGTTATCATGTTTGTTACATGAACACAATCTAGAGGAATAATGAGTTTGGTCTTACTCACCCCCAAAAGCTATCTTGTAAAAAAACTCGTCTAGCACCCAACACTCAGGGGAGGGCTGGTGGTGGGGAACCATAGGAAGAGCCGAAAGCTGGTGCTGGAGAACCATGGGGAGAGCCGGAAGATGGTGCTCGTGGTGCTGGGCTGTGAGCTGGGACCAGAGGAGCGGCTAGTGGGGTGTGTGTTTGACCATGAATCTGAAGAAAAAACATGGCCAAAAGCATGGCAAAGAGAAACAAAATCAAGAAAATATTACTCCAAAACTCCTGGATTTCCCTCAAACGAAGCACCACACCCTCATCAACAAGGGTATCGATCCTTGTTTGCAATGAGGCATTCTGCTCACGTAATATCTGCTATCATCTTTGTTATCATGTTTGTTACATGAACACAATCTGGAGTTTGTATTTGATAACAAAATTACTGTAAGTTGTTGTATCTAGAGGTTTTTACAATAATTTTTATATCTGAAATTATATAAAATAAAATTCAAATCAATTTGAAGTGAAATGAGGTTTCTTGTACAGACAATAGATCTTACCTCTACAGAATATAGTGGTTCCATTAGATGAGGTGATGCCATGAGCGCGACGAGTCATCGGAATTATTTGATTCGCTCCACAGTCTAATGGCTCGAGATCAATCTTAGCACCAATTATTTTTAAATTTAACCCCTCTAATTGGCTCATCTCAGCGGGTTCCTTCCATAACTCCCCATTGAAACCTGCCCGAAGCACATTAGTGAAAAAATGGAAAAGTTGAAAAAACAAGATTTGAAAATTAAAATACTCATGAATTATGAAATCTTTGACTCCCCATTGAAATCTGCCTAAAAGCACAGTACTGAAAAAATGAAAAGCTCTATAATGAAAAAATAGGATTTGAAAATTAACATACCCCTAAATTATGAAATCTTTGACTCCCCATTGAAACCTGCCCAAAGCACATTAGTAAAAAAGATGAAAACTCTATAATGAAAAAACAAGATTTGAAAATTAACATATCCTTGAATTATGAAATCTTTGACTCCCTATTGAAACTTACCCAAAGTACATTAGTAAAAAAATGAAAAGTTCTAAATAAAAAAAACAGGATTTGAAAATTAACATAACCTGAATTATGAAATTTTGACTCCTCATTTAAGCCTGCCCAAAGCACATTAGCGAAAAAATAAAAAGCTCTATGAAGAAAAAACAAGATTTGAAAAATCATAGTCTCTATGAAGAATTTATAAATTCTTCTATCTTCAGGCATTCCCTAACAAAACCACAAATTAGGATATTTAAGCATTCAAGAACTTTAATAAGCGCAAAATAATAAAATTATATATATATATATATATATATATATATATATATATATATATATACCTTTTAACGCCTTGTTTTAACCATAAATTCACGAACCAAATGATGGATCTCTGTTGGTTGTCGTAAAATGATATTGATGTCGGGACGATCTCTATAAATAAGTTTCCAACCATCAAACACTAATGATAACTGCCCCTATGATGGCTAAGGTCTTTTTTAAAAATAAAGGAGTCTATTACATTATACCAACATAGAATTTTACATAGGAAAGAATTTAATAATAAATCTGAATAATTTTAATAATAAACTTAAATCGCATAGAGAAAACTGGCAGTGAATAAGGTCCTAAACCTTCAAAATGCAGGAGTCCCTAGAACCACCGTGATATAACCACACCTATCTGCTATCATCTTTGTTATCATGTTTGTTACACGAACACAATTTAGAGTTTGTATCTGATAACAAAATTATAGTAAGTTGTTGTAGCTAGAGGTAAAATAAAATTCTAATCAATTCAAAGTGGAATGAGGTTTCTTGTACAAACAATAATCTTACCTCTACAGAATATAATGGTTCCATCAGATGAGGTGATGCCATGAGTGCGACGAGCCATCAGAATTATTTGATTCGCTCCACAATCTAATGGCTCGAAAGCAATCTTAGTATCAATTATTTTAAATTTAACCCGTCTAATTGGTTCATCGCAGAGGGGTCCTTCCATAACTCCCCATTGAAACCTGCCCGAAGCACATTAGTGAAAAAATGAAAAGCTGAAAAAACAGGATTTGAAAATTAATATACTCCTGAATTATTAAATCTTTGACTCCCCAATGAAATCTGCCCAAAAGCACATTAGTGAAAAAATGAAAAGCTCTATAATGAAAAAATAGGATTTGAAAATTAACATAACCCTAAATTATGAAAATTTTGACTCCCCATTGAAACTTGCCCAAAGCAATTAAAATCTCTATAATGAAAAAACAAGATTTGAAAATTAATATACCCTGAATTATGAAATCTTTGACTGCGTCGAGTAAAGTCTTGTCAACTTCACTGGTGTATTACTCGCAAAAGGGGAATTCAGAAAGACTATTTAAGAAAGGAAGGTTGAAGAAAGGGGGAATGGCAAACCCTCCAAAACCCTGGAAAGCGGAGTATGCCAAGTCGTCGAGATCGTCATGCAAGACTTGCAAGAACTTCATTAATAAGGAAACCCTCAGTCTTGGAAAAATGGTCCAGGCCACACAGTTTCATGGGTTTATGCCGATGTGGAACCATGCCTCTTACATCTTACGGAAAATGAAGCAGATAAAATTGGTTGATGATGTTGTAGGACTAGAATTTCTTCGTTGGGAAGATCAGCAGAGAATCAAAAGATATATCGAGGATGGTGTTGTGCAGTCTGCTTCCACTACTACCACTGTTGTAGAATGTGGCATGGAAGTCTGGAAAAAATCTCGTGCAACTTGTCGTTGCTGCGAGCAAAAGATTATAAAAGGGGACATTCGCATATCGACAAAGCCTGATGGTTAAGGTGCTCGATCCTTGTCCTAGAACCATGCAAAGTGTTACATGGAAACAGTATCGACTGCTCCAGAAAAATTTTCTAGATGGGAAAATCTTTCAGAGTCTGATCGTGCACCACTTCTTTCACTTGATAAGAAGAATCCTTCTCCATTCGAAGGTCCTAAGGTGGAAAATGAACCTTTGCAAGAATCAAAAGATGGGCCCAAGAGGAACCGAGCAGTTGAAAGTGCTCAGAAATCAAAATTTCCTAAAGCTGAAGGAAATGCTTCTTTTAGTACTACTGAAAACCTGGATGGCCAATTAGAGGCGCAGAGTAAGGCTCTTTGGACCCTCAAGGATGATCTTAAGAAGCATGTCACCACATCAGAGTTGAGAGAGATGCTCGAAGCCAACGAGTAAGACACTAGAGGATCTGAACTTGATTTGCGAGAGCGTTGTGATGATGGAATGCTCTTTGGAGCACTTGCAAAGTGTCCCATGTGCTCTGGATGGCTTTATTCACTACAAAAAAATGACTTATTACTACACTTTTCTTACTGCAGTTTTTAAAAAACGTAGTAATAAACAGATTTCCCCACACTTTTTAATGAAGTGTAGCAAAGTTAAAATAATTATTTTTATTTAGTTTTTTATTTTTAAAAGTAAATTTTTAGCGCTAATAACAATTTTCTCTAATATGGTTACCCGCTCAAATTTTACTAATTTATTCAAAATTTCATTAAAAATTCCTAAATTTTCTAGTCCCTCCAAAATTTCAAATTAACAAACTCCTAAATAATAGCAATTTAAGAGAATCATAAATCTCTTTTTTATACCACTTCTCACCACAAAGTTAGAATCTCTTTTTCAAGAGAATTATGAGGTTGAATGCTTTATTTCTCTACAGACTTCTTTGATCAAATTGTACAGAGACGGGGTTTTAGCAATGTTAGGTTTTGCTTTTTTCAATTTAATTATCATTGTTTTTGCTATTCCTTTAGAACTTGTTAATCATTCTTATCTAAAAAACAATTGATGTTGTGAGTAAAGATGTTTTGTTGTATTGATTGCATTACATTACATTGAACAATAAGAGGGGATACATATACAGGGATATAGTAGGTAATTACAGAAAGGGAATCAATTAAATTCCTAAACATATGTTTTCCTAACAGGGGTGCTGAGATTGTACGGATTCTGTGCTTGTGATTGCATCATTCTCTACACGCCCCCGCAAGATGGAGGATCTATGCGAGATGCCAATCTTGTCACGACAGCGCTGGAACTGGAGGCGCAGAAGAGCTTTGGTGAAGGTGTCCGCAAGCTGATCTGTGGAAGAGACATGCTGGACACGGAGACTGCCATTATGAACTGGTTCCCGAACAAAATGGAAGTCAAGGGCAATGTGCTTCATTCGAGAGTGGAAGACCGGGTTGGAGCAGAGGTGAGTGGCACCAATGTTGTCACACAAAATTGTCGGTGGTTGAGGAATGGAGATGCCTAATTCGGACAGGAGTGAGCATATCCAACGGACCTCTGCGGAGACTGATGCAACGGCGCGGTACTCGGCCTCTGTGGAGGATCGTGCAATACTGCGTTGTTTCTTCAAGCTCCAACAAACAGCATTGGCACCTAGGTAGATTATATGACCGCTCGTGGAGGTGTAGTCATCCTTGTTGCCAGCCGAGTCGGCATCAGAGAAAGCTATGAGGTTCAGAGAGCTGTTACGACGGATGGTTATCCCGAATTCCGATGTGCCACGAAGATAGCGGAGTAGTCGTTTAACTGCCTGAAGGTGAGCAGTGGTGGGGCGATGCATGAATTGAGAGAGCCGATTAACGAAAAAGGCAATGTCTGGCCGGGTGAGTGTTAGGTACTGGAGTCCGCCGACGAGTGAGCGATATTCAGACGGGTCTGATAGGGAGGTGCCCGTTGAGAGCCGCAAATCTATGTCGGGGGAGAGAAGAGTGCTAACGGGATTAGAGCCCGTCATGTGTGAGCGATTGAGGAGATCATGGATGTATTTTTGTTGAGAGAGGATGAGTCCGTCAGCCGTTGTGATGCATTCAATACCAAGGAAGTATGTGAGGGGCGCTAGGTCTTTGAGAGAGAACCGTCCCGAGAGTGTATCAATGAAGCGGGATACCGTGCTTTTGTCTGGGCCTGTGATCACAATGTCGTCAACATATAGTAGTGCGAAGATTAAAGTATCACCTGAATTCAAGATGAAAAGGGAGGAGTCCGCGTGCGAATTATGGAACCCCTGGTCCAGAAGGAAGCCGCGAAGCTCAGCATACCAAGCACGGGGCGCTTGCTTGAGTCCATAGAGAGCTTTGTGTAGTTTGCAAACGTGGTGTGGTTGATCTTTATCTATGAAGCCGGGGGGCTGGACCATGTAGACCGTTTCCGAGAGACTTCCCTGAAGGAAGGCGTTGTTAACATCAAGTTAGTGCAAGACCCAGCCCCGGGAGACGGCAAGGGTAAGAACCACCCGGATGGTGGTCGGTTTGATGACAGGACTGAAGGTCTCTCGAAAGTCAATACCCGGTCGTTGGTGGAAGCCTTTGGCAACAAGCCGGGCTTTGAACCTATCTATAGAGCCGTCGGCATGGCGCTTGATACGGAACACCCATTTGCAACCCACTAGGTTCGGAGCCTCAGAAACCGGTACCAGGCTCCAAGTGCCATTGCGGACCAGAGCATCATATTCGACTGCCATTGTCGCACGCCACCGTGAATCTCGTAAGGCAAGCGTCACTGACTTAGGTTCAATTTCTGCCACTGGAACTTTCTGGGCCGAGAGATTTAATCTGTTGGTGGGTTTGTGTATGTTGTTTTTGGCCCGAGTTTGCATAGGGTGGGGGTTTGGATGGATGTGTGGTGGAGCGGCAGGAGATGGTGAGGGTGAGGGCGACGATGAGTCATGAGCAGGACTGGGTGGAGAAGCGGTGGTTGATAGCGGAGGTTGGGAGCCGTGGGGTGGTGTCGGAGCTGGCGACGGGCGGGGCTCCGGGCCGTGACGGGGTGCCGACGCAGGGATGAATGAGACCAGCGGTTGGGTGGATGGGGACCCTATGGAGGAGTTATCTGGGTCAGGGGTGGTGGTGTGGGGAGGTTCTGGTGTATAGGAGAGAGGGAAAATATGTTCGACGAATCGAACGTGGCGGGAGACATATAAGCATTGCGTGGATAGTTCGAGACAGAGGTAAGCACTCTGAGTGAGCGAGTAACCGAGAAAGACGCAAGGAAGGGAGCGAGGGCTTAGTTTATGGTTAGAGTATGGACGGAGCCAAGGGTAGCAAAGACACCCAAAGGTGCGGAGTTTGGCGTAGTTCGGGGGATGACTGAAGAGTGTAAGGTATGGGGAAGACATGGAGAGGCCCGGGGTGGGGAGTCGATTTATGAGGTAAACAGCGGTGGCGAAGGCGAAGTGCCAATATGATGTGGGGATGGAGGCATTATGTAGTAGAGTGAGGCCAGTTTCAACTATATGACGGTGACGGCGTTCGGAGTAGCCGTTATGTTCGGGCGTGTGGGGTGGGCTAGTAAGGTGGGATATGCCGTTGTCGGCGAGGTAATGGGTGAGGGCTGTGTATTCGCCACCATTATCAAAGTAGAGAGTTTTGATTTTCTTGTTGAACTTGAGTTCAACGAGGGATTTGAGTTTTTTTAAAACATCCGACACATGCGATTTTCTGGTTAGGGGGAAGAACCAAATGTATTTAGTGAAGTGATCGACAAAGATAACATAGTATTTGTGGTTATCAAGTGATACAATCGGGGAAGTCCATGCTGGGAGGCGGGCCCAGAACAGTAGCAGTCCTGGACCACATTTTAAAATTTTTATTATAATACAAGTATTAAAATATTTCTAAAACATTTTAATACAATAGCGGAAGACTTAGCCGGATCTACTCAAGCATATACATGCAATTGATAATAAATTTTAAATCACTTAAGCAGATAAATATCTAACATGCAATTAACACTTAAGAGCACATAATTTATCATGCTTAAACTAAAACAACTATAAAATATTACCGTACTGCAATCATGGCTATCTAATGGCATTTTTCCAGCTCCCGAATTCCCCTCCCGAGAATCCGATACCCGATTTCCTCGTGAAACCGGCAGAGCTTCCCTGCAATAACCCCAGGGACACCCTCGGAGTGTGGGCTCCGAAAGAATTTCTCTAAATACTTAGAGAAAATAAAACTTTAAACAAAAAACCCTTTTCAGGGTTTATTCTCCCGAAATCAGGCGTTTTATACAAACACCTAATTAAAATTAATTCCAAAATCAATCGGAATTAACTGGGAGAAAAGGGATATGGTTTCAAAGCCGAACCTCAGCCAAAACCACCTCCCAAACTTGTGAATGAGAAATGAGGACCCAAGGCCCCTATTTATAGGGGAAAAATCGAGGGTAAAATAGTAATTTCACACCCCACTTACGTAGCCAACTTGGACACGAAACCGAGGATACTACGTTGAAGGTCTCTCCACCACGAGTCCAACGCCGCCGGCCGCTTCCAATTCTGACGCCGCACGCGCCCACATGCGAGGCCTGAAGGCGGCGCGTGTGTGGCATAGGCGGCGCGGGTTTGCAGCCCTAAGAACCGGTCCAACTGAACCGGCCTGACACGTGGCAGATCCTGGTTCTGCCACGTGTCAGGTTCAGACCGACCCTATCCGTTGACCCGGCCCGTTGACCCGACCCATGACCCGTTTGACCGATCCGGTCCGGTCAAATCTGGACCCTTGCTTCACGGCCATGTGGCGCAATCTGGGCTATCCACGTGTCGCACACGTGGTGTGCCACGCGGCTGCCCAGTCAGCGCCACCTGGGCCCACCTTGCTGACGTGGCATGCCACGTCATCACCGATTTTTTTTTTTTTCCGATGAAAATTTTATTTTCTCCAAAATAAAATTCCAGGCATTTCTAACTCTTTGGAACATTAATTTATTTTCTTAAAATAAATTCTTTTGCCATTTTCAAACACTTTGAAAATTCATTTCTCTTTCTCCTTTTAATATTTTCTCTTTGGGATTTCAATTGGGGCTTGCAGGGGGACCTGCAGGACTAATTAATTTTAGCTCCAAACGGATTAATATATTATCATCTCATGACAATAATTAATTACCATTTAACAATATTTAATTCCACTAAATAAATATTGTTGCACTCTAAAATTAATTAAATTATTCACGAATTTCTCGATCTAGAATAATTTCGCATTTTACTCCTCCGTGTAGATATCCATGAAAAATAAATTGCAACTACTATCATTTATTTGTCATCTCTAATTTGAAATTTATTGATTCGCCTTAAGTTCAAATTCTCTGTATGTGAAACACATTCAACATACAACTTCGGTGACGTATCACGCGAAGTGCTTTGGCCAAAGTCTTAATTCGAACTTTTGCAAATCTATTTCAAGGATATCTCTTACCTTCCAGCAAGGCCACAGATTCCTCGATCAATATAACACTTTAGCGCATTTCATATAATCACTGAACATACAAAGTATTTTGGCCACCCATTTCCGAGACCTCACTTCGAGTATGTTATAGTGACTAACACTACATGCCTAAAGCCGAAATATTATCAGGATTAAGAGTACAATGCTTCCTGAGATTTTATTCATTTTAGATAACAATATAAAATAAATAATCTCAGTGGTCTAGTTCGATGTTTCCAATCCTATTGAAAATCATCAATGTGTTATAATTGGAATCACCATTCCCTATGACGAAAGACTAATCATCTTATATAACCACGTTATAGTCTTGATAAGAACATATTTTTATCTTACCGACTAGAACTTTAATGATACGTGATTTCGGTATTCAAAGTCTTTTCCTATGAAACACATTTCATATGAGAATACCACCACACGTCATTAATTATTAATATGTGAAATACTCACAACTCGCTGTAAATTCAGTTTTATTAATTCAATCAATTGAATTTTCAGGGCACCATTCCCAACAGTCCATACATCACTGAACAAAATGTCAAGGGGAGATTCTGACTTTATTGATGATTCACCAAAGGGGAGCTTGTGACTCTTATTACAAAGACACGAGTGGCAATCGATATTTGAAGGGGGAGGGGTGGACTCAAGACTATAGTGGTGGATGAGGTGACGGAGAATGCGGGAAGAGGGGTGGCCTAACCGATTGTGCCATAGACCACCGGAGGGTTGTAGAGAGGAGGTTGCGGCTGAGGGTGGAGAGGTAGGTTTCAGTGCCGGCCATTCATACACCCCATTGTGGGAACGTCCCGTCATGACCGAGGCCCCCGTCGCCAGATCCTTCACCTGAAAACCATAAGGAGTGAATTCCATGGAGACACGATTAGACTCACAGGGTTTAGAAACAGAGATTAAATTTTTGTGCATTGAGGGGACACAAAGAACATCAGCAAGATAAATTAAAGAAGAATCAGAGGGCAAGGAAATACTACCCGAATGAGTGATCGGGAGAGTCGTGTCGTCACCGATTACGACATTCTCTTGAGCGGTGTAGGGAGTTTGGAGGGACAAGGAGTCCAAGTCAGCGGTCACATGATGGGATGCACCACTGTCTAGAAGCCAAGATGGGGGAGTGGACGTGGCGGGGACCGTGGTAAGGTGAGCACGAGGCTGCTACGGAGTGGGAGGATGGGATTGTGGGCGACGGTATGGCGGAGAGGGGCGAGAGGGAGGGTTGTGATGTGGGGAGGATGGGGGATTTTGTTGGAGAATCTGAAACTAAGGGCAACGACGGGCCGAGTGACCCTGAACGCTACAGAGCTGGCAAGTACCAAGGTAAGGTCGTTGCGGGCGGGGGAAGTTGGCGTGATGGGACACGGTGGGCGAAGGGCGCCAGGGGCGGTGTTTGGGCTGGATACTCGCAGCATTAGCGGAGACAGAGAAGGGGGAGATCTGGCCCTGGTTGGAGTGAAGGGAGAGCTCTTTGTTGAGGAGCTTTTCATGGAGTTCGGCAAAGGAGATGGGGCTGTCACGGGCGTTCACGGCATCAATTATGGACCGGTATGAGTCATCAAGGCCGTCGAGGACGAGATCAGTGATATCCTCTTGGCTTAGGGGATGCCCAAGCAGATTGAGTTCGTCGGATTTGGTGCGGATGAAGGTCATGTACTCATTGATGGATTTGGTGCCCTTGGTGGTGCGTTTGAGGGCATCACGAAGTTGTTTGATATGTCCTCGGGAGGCGTTGGCGAAGGTGGTAGCAAGCGCTTGCCAAGCATCACGGGACGAGGTGGCACTGTGAATAATTGGGGCCACGATGTAGTGAAGGGAGGCGGCGAGAGCAGCGAGGATCAGTTGATCCTGTTGGAACCAGAAGGTGAACTTCGGGTTGGCGGTGGTGGTACCTTCAGAGGAGACGAACTCGGTTGGTTTGGCAATGGATCCATCAACATAGCCAAATAGGTTATGGCCACGAATAAGGGCCTGCATATGGAGCTTCCACGCCATATAGTTGTTGGAGTGGAGCTTGACAGAGCCGGAAGAGTTGATCACGGTGAGTGACCGGTTGGAGTCGGCCGGGGTGACGACGGCTGATGAAATGGTGGGCAGAGGGAGTCGGAAGCCATGGGAAGAAGGAGGGGAGAGAAAAAAAATTTAAAGATCGAATGCTCTTGATACCATAAAGATGTTTTGTTGTATTGATTGCATTACATTACATTGAACAATAAGAGGGGATACATATACAGGGATATAGTAGGTAATTACAGAAAGGGAATCAATTAAATTCCTAAACATATGCTTTCCTAACAGGGGTGCTGAGATTGTGCAGAATCTGTGCTTGTGATTGTATCATTCTCTACAGTGAGAAACAAATTACGGATGTTCATTCAAAAAAAAAAGTCAATTTGCTTGGAAAGCCATACAAATAATAATCTTGATGAACTTCAGGTTAGTAGCTCTTTCCCATTAGCTTCTCTATTTTGAGTTTTTCAATTGATGATATTTCATTTATGCAAAATTATATATCACACTTTTTGTTTACATCAATTTATTTTGTATTTGTTTTTCTTTCATTGGAAGGTGACGATGATCAAATCAAACATTAATGACGGCAGCAAGGAGGACTTTTTTTCTTTGCTTTTTTTTTTCCTCACTTTTTAAGTAGATTAGTATGTTAAATGATTTTAGAAGAATTATATGTATTTTGATTAAATGTACTTAGTTACGGAATTGTCCGTGAAATATTGTTTGAGTGAAGGATATTGTAATGTTGAGTTTGATATATCAAATTTGTTATACATATCTCAATCGTCAGCTATTAAATTGATTTAGATTTTTCATCACAATAAAATAAAATTGGCATGATTGTACAATTTATAATTATCTAAAAGTAAGCATATATTCGATCTCAAAAAAGAAAAAATAAAAAGAAAATTTCTACTCAAGTGTAGGGAGATTTACACTTTAAAATGTAGGAATGCTGAATATTTGTTGCTACACTTGTAAATGCAGGGTAAACTCTCCATGCTACACATTTTAAAACTGTAGTATGAGTTTATCTGTAGTAATAACTAATTTTTGTACCCACTACACTTTAAAGTGCAGTAATAACTAATTTTTTGTGTAGAGATCATTCCTCGAGCATGTATAGATGTGGTGGATATTTGACTGAATGGAGCAAATGCTCTTATTGATTCTACTACTGAACCTCAGCGTGTTAAAGGAAAATGGAAAATCCCTAAAGAAACAAGCAATGATTATCCTCTAAAGTGGTTTAAGTCTCAAAAAGTGAAAAAAATCAGAACGAGTGTTTCCTCCAAAGTCGCCATGTGGGGGCCGTCTGGTAGTCAAGCTACTGCTAAAGGGCTAAGTCCGTTATCCAAATTTGAAAACATTGGAGATTTAAAAGTTTCTATTGTTGGATTTCCTAATGAAACATTGGGGGAGTGGAAGAGAAAAATCGAGGATGCTGGTGGACAGTTTCATCCAAAGATCAAGAAAGAAACAAATTGCTTAGTCGTAAGTGGTACATCATTTGAAACCGTTGCTGAGTTAAAAAAAAACCAAGGAGGATGAAATTGCCTATTGTGAGGCAAGATTACTTGGTTGATTGTATTAAAAGACAAAGAAGAAAAAAAAGAAAAACCTTCACTGGTGTATCTCCCAATGGTAGAGCCACATGATGATGAGGGGTACAATTGGCCCTCCTCAATTTTTATTTTTATTTTTTATTATTTAGATATATAGATATATGTATATATAATTTTACGTATTGACCCCCATCAAAATTAAAATTAATACTAATGAGGGTCAATATAATAAATTATTAATATCATGAGTGTCAAAGTTTTAAAATTTTAAATATTTTGACTATTGGAATCTTGATTTCTTGGATGGGGGCTTTCTTGATCGCAATTGTTTTGTATTTTTAGGTGGACGCACGTCACGTGCCATGCACGTGTTCCTCGTCAATGTGAATAATAATTTTTTCTTTTTACTTAATTTTCTTGCCCTCCTTCCATCAGATTTTGTGATATTTATAATTTTATACCACTCGTTTAATCTTTTTATATTATTAGATTATAAGATTCTATTTACTATTATATGTTTTTTAACTTTAGAAAATAGATTAAATTACCTTTAGATTCCCTATAATTAGGTATATTTACATTTAAAACCTCTTAATTTTAGAAATTACGTTGTTACCTCTTATAAAAATGTGTAGTATACCCTTTGTTTCCTTTTAAAAGTTTTCATTAAGATTTGAAAATGTGTAATATCGATCATCTTACTATTACTTAGGCGAGTTTCGTACCCTTTGTACTCTAATATAATTGTAGCAACTTCATACCAAGTTCTTCCTCTCTCTCTCTCTCTTTTTTTTTTTTCTTCATACCAAGTTAAAAAAAAAAACTTCATACTAACTTGAATAAAATTGAACTACTAAAAAAAAAAGTAATATTAATAATAATAATTTAAAAAAATTTAGCAGACTAACTTGTTTATCGTATTACGTGTCACTTTTAAAAGTTTTGATAGTATCAGTGATTCCGTAAGTATTAAATTTTGATAGTGTCAGTGATTCCGTAAGTATTAATTGAGGTTCCGACAGTGTAGATAATATAATTTTATTTATTTATTTTTAAACACATATTACCCTAAGTGAGATTTGAATTCGAGTCATTGTTGGAATTTTGATATAATCAATATTTATCAAAATTTAATAATTATTGAATGAGAAAATTAAGACTAAAGTTAATAATTAATAAGGACACACTTATATATAATATATGTAATGTTTCCAAGAGATATGACCTTTGAAATCAATAGTTGTGATGAATGACTGTCACTGAATTCGAAAAGGTGTAATGAAACATTGTATAGTTTCGTTAATAACCGAATATGTGTCTTATTAATTAATAATTGAATTCTAAAGAGTTAAACACCTTTTTGAAGAGGTGCATCATCATTTATAAATAGGAGTGCATAGAATTCATTTAGAACCAACAACTCAAAAATTCATTGAAGTGTGTTCACTACAAATTCACTCACTGTACTTTTCATATCATAAGAAGAGTTTCCAATTGGTTTAGTTTGTCGGAGTAATCAATTGGAGTGCTTCCTTTGGTTATTGAAGAATCGTTATATCTTGGGAGGTTGTTCGAATAAACCTTAAAGCAACGTGGAGGACGAATAAAACCTTAAAGAAACAGTGTGATACATGGGCCTTGATTCACCAACTTGCATTCAAGTACGTATTTTTAAGTTAATTTTATTGTTATTTTGATCATATGATCATATAAAGGTGATTATATGATATTGATATATTTTAGTTGATATATTTATTTGCTAAATATATTTTTGCACAAGTATACATGGTAAATTTGTACCAACAATCATTGTCCTAGAGAATGAAATCACTAACTATTTGAATCAATCCTTGTTGATCGTGTAGATGATTTTATTTAATAATTTATCTGTATTGCATATTAGCAAAAAAAAAGTTTTTAACTCCCTATCTAAGATTCTAAGCCTCACAAGGGTGAGTTTCATCTGACTACTCTGTTAGATAGCATAATTATAATGCAATCCATCTATATTGAAAAATTGCATTTTACTCCCTATAAATCTTGTTTGGACTAAAGTTACTTAATGGAATTTGGACTAAAGTTACTTAATGGGATTTGTAAAAGTACACTAATGCCCCTGACGGTCGTATGAGTGTTACATTGAATATATGCCCAAAATTACAAAATCATCTCTAATGTTTACAAAAATTAACAAAACAATCCCTATAAATTATGAATTTAACAATAAATCAGAGGTATTTTTGGAATGACATAACGGAACCCTAGTGATCACAAACGGTTCTAAAAAGTTAGGGACTAAAACGTAATCTCCCGATATAAATGGATTGCGTTGTAATTAGGCTATCTAGTAGGGTAGTCAGATGTAATTATATTCTAAATGAACAAATTGTAAAGGATAAAAATATAATCTATAAAACTAACTGTGGTCCATATGTCAGTATATCTTATGATAGTGGATTTAGATGTACGTAATTTAACAAAATTAGTTGCTTCTATTTTAAACAAGTTTATATAATACGATATTTTAGCAATAATGAAAAATTCATTGTTCACATGCGGGCAATACTCAAACAACCCAAGATTTTTAGAATGATAAAATCCCATAAACCATGCACACTGTAAAAAAAAATAACTATAGCCAAACCTATAGGCGTGCCGCTGTAAATATTTTTGGAGCATACCTTCTGTCTAATTTCTACAATATTTACAATTAATCAATGAGTTATTTACGTTATATCGTCCGTATTAGGTGAAATGGACAAGAATATAATTTAAATATAATATCTCTATTCCTTTAGATGATATCATTATAGATTTCGAGTTTCATTTTTCAATGTCTATTGTCTGTTTTATTTTTCAGTAAATGGAGCAGCAGGTATAGTTGTATTGTCTATTTATTGGTGACATTTTGTTTTTTTTCTCCTGTTTATTGGGTTCTTCATGCAATTTTTATTTTGATACAAATAAAAAAGTATTGAACAATACAAAAAAATGTGAGATGTATATCAAAATATAAAAAGGTAAATTAATTATTTCGCGTCCAATAAATAAAGAAAAATATTGTTCTAGTCGTCAAGTCGAAACACTAGAAAATTTCAAGGTTTACTATATATGCAAATATTTTGAAAACACGTGATTTTACATGTCAATTTTCATATTATAGGGTTTTTTGTGTTAATTAGGACTAATACAAGGGTGAAATATGTAAAAAAACCCGATAAAAAGGTTGATATGACTGGTGATATTAGTTAAGCATCTTCAAAACCGTAACTCCACATCATTTTGATGTGTAAGGCATTGTATAATATGAATTGTCAATAAATCTCAAGTGAAGGCAATGAACTTACTAGGAAATGTGGCATATCTACTTGAATATTGTTACTAAAACAAACACCTGAATACGAAATCACATATTTGCATTCAAAGTTGGATGATGGCAAAGAGAATCCAAAACTCTTTTCAAATCTATATGAAAAAATTGCTCATCAAAAGAATAATGGTATTCCCGCGTAAAATTGTACTTAGAAGACATCTCGAAACATGTATCAAATCAACATTTAGGCTTCCCAAATGTTGCATACATATATTTCAGATCAGAGAATCTTCCATTATAACACCCTAGAGACTTAATAGACTGAAATCACGATAATATGCGTCTCTACAGGTTATCAGCTCTTGCAATCAATTCTTTTTTCTGAAAGCTCAACCTGCAAATATATGCACTGATTCAACACATCTACTTGATCATAAATCAATAATTTGTTGGGAAATTTCTTACAAGATTGTGCACTGATATATGTGCACTGTTGGGAAATTTCTTACAAGATTGCAATCAATTCTTTTTTCTGAAAGCTCAGCCTGCAAATATATGCACTGATTCAACACATCTACTTGATCATAAATCAATAATTTGTTGGGAAATTTCTTACAAGATTGTGCACTGTCAAAGTAAATAAAGAAAAATGTACATTACCAGCTAGCGTTTCAATTCATTTTCAAAGGTTATTAATATTCTCAACGGGGTTATTTTTCAAACTGTTAAATCTGGAAAATTAAGCTTTCCTACTGTCCAAATCCAAATTACTACTTTATTTTTCGATTTGTAATCCGTCCCAAAAGAATCTCAAACAAGAATCCTGCTCTTAAGAAAGTACTGCGCATACAATAAAAATGAAGAAATTTACAAAGTATTAAATAATTAAATAATAATGACTTTAATGAAATCTTATAGATGAAAATTCATAGTAAATAATCATTATAAACTATAATTATTTATTACGGTTTAAAAGGGTGAGCATAAATATATCATACTTATCAAATAATTATTATTCGAGGAGTTACGTATTTTGTTTCTTTACATTCATACAAATGACATATTTTTTGATTAATAATAGAAGATATATTATTTAACACAATGATACAAACATTCCGATTTTTAATTTAAATCAGTTTTATTATAATTATTTAAATATAAAATAGTTGATTTGATAAAATATTATGGAAATTTGCATTTGAATTTTTAACTGATTGAATTTTTTTTGATTTCATATTCAATCCATTTATTTTAGATTATAAATATTTTATAACCAGATGTGTTCCAGCTCGTAGATATAAAAAAAGGGAGCTATGTTGTTTTATATATTTGATTATTGAATTTTTATAATACATAATCTTTTTAAGATATACTAAATTTTCACATTTTAATATTCATAGCAATCACTATTATTTATTACGGTTTAAATTTCATAGTAAAAAACTATTATTTGCTATGATTATTTACTATAACAAATATACACTATTTAATACACTCATTTATTATGGTTTTTAGTTTTTTAGTAAATAATTATTATTTACTATGATTTTAAAATTATAGCAAATAATTTTATAGTAAAAAACTTTTTTTTTTTTAGTGAGCCGTACGCTACGATGTTCAAATATGCTGAGATAGTGTTGAGGACCAATCCAGGCAGTACTACAAAATTCCAATTTCTTTTAGAGGAAAATGGAGGTATTCCAATAGAGTCTAACTTCAAAAGATTGTTCATAGGTGAACTTCTACAACTAGTACCTTGATAAGCTCCATTAATCCAGTTTCATTAATCCATTTGTGTATATTTTATGTGTTTACAATGTGTCTTAAAACTTGAGGCAAGCACTAAAACAAGGATTCTTGTAGGTCTGTAAATGGACAGGTATTATTAAACTTAGGTCCAAGCTCAATATTTACCCATTATTTAAAGGTTGGGCCCTGATCTTACTCAGATCTATTATAGACGAAATGGGTAAAAAGTATACTCACTCTATTTGGGCGTGGATCTGGGTCTCAATCTTTTTTTTTTTTTTTCTTATTTATTTATTTATTTTCACCAACCATTTATTAATCTTGATGGCTAGCTATCATCTAAAGGAAAATTTTGGAGAAATCCTTCCCTTAGCTGTGCCACTAGATGACAACATGAGCTTGTATCTAATGGTACTTGCAATGATGGAGATTGAGAATAAAATTAGTTGGGTTTTTTTCCCTAACTTTGCTTAGTTCAAATTCTTGGTGGTTTATCAGATGTGTTAGAGATTACGTAAATATGGCAGGGTTGACCTAATCCCATGATTGTTGTAATTGCCCTGATTGTGTCGTGATTTACTTCCTTGTACATGCTTTTATAGTCCTTGTGAATCCTGTAATCTGTATCAGAAAATATACACAAACAATACAACAATGAATAGAATTCAGTTTCTCCCTAAATACCATGTTCTAACATGGTATCAGAGCAGCGTTGAATTCTTGGGACTCAGTAATTAACATCATCGTCCCTACCAATCCCGAACCCTTATCAACCTTGACCCCAATCCGACATCATGACAGAACCAACAGAAAACAATACCCCAGACCTCTCAATCCAACTAGCAAATCTGCTACAGAACAACAACCAACACCAATCAACCATGCCCAAATCAGAAAGCCTGCCTCTCGGAATCAAATTGAATGGAGACAATTACCCGATGTGGGCACGGCTCATGAAAATGGCGATAGGAGGCAGAGGCTGCCGATCGCACATTACCGGAATCCCTCCGGCACCAGAAATAACAGATTCAAAGTTCGACCAATGGGAGCAAGTCGATCAAAATGTTTTTACCTGGATTATTCAAAACATGGAGGCGAGCCTCATCAATAGTGCTATTCAATACCCAACCTCGAAAGCACTATGGGATGGCCTCGCCACTACTTACGGAAGTGGTGGAGATCCACTTCAACTCTTCGACTTACATCGGAGAGCAAATACCCAAAAACAGGGACAGGGAACCCTAGAAGAGTTCTGGAATGATCTGCAAAACCTGTGGATGGCCATTGACAGGAGACAACCCAATCCTATGAAATGTCCCGAGGACATCACCACCTTCAACAAAATAACTCAGGAACAGAGGCTGTTCCAATTTCTTACAGGAATCGATGACCAATATGACATAATCAGAAGGGATCTGCTGAAACAGGACCCAAAACCCACTGTCGAAGCCGCCTACGCCACCATACGGAGGGAAGCCGCTCGTCTCCAAATCTTGAGGGCGGCTACCGGCGGCGGCGCAGGAGGATCCGACATCGGATCCGGACTAATTGCAAGGAGGGAGAAGGTAGGACGGACCTTTTCACGCTCAGAAGGCACCGTGCGTAGCGACGGCGCCGGCCGGAAGTCGTCATCGCGTGATGAGAAGACGGGACTGGTCTGTGAACAGTGTGGAAAGCCCAGACACACAAAGGCACAATGCTTTGAAGTAATCGGGTATCCCGATTGGTGGGAAGGCCATCGGAAACCCAGCGGCGGCGGAGCCGCCACCAAGGGAGGAACAAGACGGGCCAACGTCGCGGTGGGCTCAGGAGAAACCCAGATGGAAGTAGCCGCTACAGGAGTCATCAACCGAGACTCCGGTGTAGCAGCGATAGCGGCGGCGGCTGGTGCTCACGGTGGAGCCACCGTCTCTTCCAGCGGCGGGTCAGGCGGAGAACCACTCCCAGGCGGCGGAAGAACAACAGGTATAGGGTTTGGGGGTTGTGACCCAAACCCTAACTTTCCTTCTTTTAATGCCTCCAGTAATGACGGTTTGCCCCCTATGTTTGGAAAATTGCACATAAGCCCCCAGCATATTGATAATTATGTCTTTCATTCTCAAGCCGCCTCTGATAAAATGAATACTTGGATTTTTGACTGTGGGGCTACGGATTCTATGACTTTTGATGCCGATGATATAATTGAGCCTGTTAGTCCGAAGCAATCTCATATTAAAACTGCTAATGGGGAATTAATTGATGTTAAGAAAGAGGGTTCAATACGGATTTCTTCTAAGCTGAAGTTGAATAATTGTCTTCATGTGCCATCATTGTCCTGTAAATTGCTTTCTTTAAGTCATATTACGAAGGAGTTGAATTGTGTGGCTCTAATATATCCCCGTTTCTGCCTGTTACAGGACATTCATACGAAGGAGATCATTGGGCGTGGTACTGAAAGGGGAGGATTATACTATGTTGATGAAGTGGATGATCCATCTAAAGTTTTCCTTTCCGTTAGAGAGACTGATTCTCAAATATGGCTTTGGCACCGGCGTCTTGGACACCCCTCAGTTGGGTATTTACAATTGTTATTCCCTACTTTATTCAAGAATAATCAGAATGTGAACTTATCCTGTGAAACTTGTTTGACTGCCAAGAGTCATAGGACCTCTTTTAAGCCTAATAATACAAGAGTTGATACTTTGTTTTCACTAGTGCATGCTGATGTTTGGGGACCAGCCCCAATTACAAACCATAATCAGTTTCGGTATTTCATATTATTCATTGATGATTTTTCCAGAATGACTTGGGTGTATTTCTTGAGACACAAATCTGAGGTGTATAATGTTTTTGTGGCTTTCTGTAAGATGGTTAAAACACAGTTCAATCACCAAGTTAAAGTACTAAGGTCTGATAATGGGCGGGAGTTTGTGAATCAGGAAATGGATAGGTTTTTTCGAGAACAAGGTCTCATACATCAGACAACCTGCCCACACACCCCACAACAAAATGGTGTGTGCGAAAGAAAGAACCGCACCATCCTTGAGATGACCCGAGCCCTACTCACTGAATCACGTGTTCCCCCTCACTTCTGGCCTGAGGCCGTTGCCACTGCAACCTACCTAACTAACCGGTTACCCACAAAGATCCTCAACTTCAAAACCCCCCTCAATACCCTACAAACACAAACCAACATACCACCCCATCTCACTCTCCCGCCTAGGATCTTTGGGTGCACGGTATTTGTTCATATCCCTAAGTCAGAAAGGACTAAACTGGACTCATGTGCTACCAAGTGTGTGTTTGTCGGATATGCACCTCATCAGAAGGGCTATAGATGTTACAATCCGGTCAGCAGACGTATCCATGTTACCATGGATTGTAATTTTGTGGAAACTGAGTACTTCTTTGCCACCCAGTCCAATATTCAGGGGGAGAATCAGGGTGAATCCTTGTACTGGCTGTACTATCCTGATGCTAGTGATCCGATCTCTTCTCCAACGATGGAACACAACAGCGAAGATCTCAGTACCACCGCCCCTACGCCCAATGATCCTCCTCCGGATGATGTCCAACCTGAGGTAACTGAAAGTCTGAACTCCATCTCTGTTACTCATAATAGTATTGATCCTACAAATACTGTTGATACTATCTCTGAGAATGCAGCAGTGAGTCACAGGTACACTTTGCCACAGCGAAGTAATAGAGGAGTCCCCCCTCAAAGATACTCTCCTGAGCATGTTTCTCGTTCTGCGAAGTACCCTACAGGAAACATGGTCAGGGGGAGTATGTCCGAAACAGCTAAGGCATTCCTTGTGAATCTCTGCAAAGAGGAAATTCCACGAACAGTACAGGAGGCCTATCAGGATCAGGAATGGAAAAAGGCCATGGAAGTTGAGATGGAAGCCTTGGTTAAAAATGGGACTTGGGAGAAGTGCCAATTACCCAACGGGAAGAGACCTGTCGGGTGCAGGTGGGTGTTCACTATAAAACATAAGGCAGATGGCTCAATTGAGAGGTACAAGGCCCGGTTGGTAGCGAAAGGGTACACTCAGACATACGGGATTGATTATTCAGAAACCTTCTCTCCCGTGGCAAAACTGGATACTGTTCGGGTGTTACTTTCGGTGGCTGCCAACAGAGACTGGCCCCTACATCAATTCGATGTCAAGAACGCGTTTCTGCATGGAGATCTGACAGAGGAAGTGTATATGGAAGCCCCGCCGGGCTTCACAGAGGATTTTGGAACAAACGAAGTTTGCAGACTTCGAAAGGCACTATACGGGCTGAAACAGTCCCCAAGAGCGTGGTTTGGCAGATTTACAGTGGCTATGCAACGCCATGGATATGTTCAAAGTAATTCAGATCACACTCTCTTTCTGAAACGACGAGGGGATCTCGTCACATGTCTGATTATCTATGTTGATGACATGATCATAACCGGGAGTGATGTGGAAGAGATAAACAAGCTTAAGGGAAATCTTTTCAAGGAGTTTGAGATGAAGGATCTCGGGGGGCTGAAGTACTTCCTAGGGATCGAAGTTCTACGGTCTAAGAAGGGGATTTTCATTTCCCAGAGGAAGTATGTGTTGGACTTACTGGCTGCAACTGGAATGCTTGATTGTAAACCAATCTTTTCAAGGAGTTTGAGATGAAGGATCTCGGGGGGCTGAAGTACTTCCTAGGGATCGAAGTTCTACGGTCTAAGAAGGGGATTTTCATTTCCCAGAGGAAGTATGTGTTGGACTTACTGGCTGCAACTGGAATGCTTGATTGTCAAGATAGAAGAAAGTGGGGAACCAGCTGAACGAGAAAGATACCAACGCCTGGTTGGTAAACTGATTTACTTGTCACACACAAGGCCCGATATCGCCTACGCTGTGGGTGTGGTCAGTCAGTTCATGCACCGGCCACAGAAGGAACATATGGAGGCGGTACTACGGATTATTCGATATCTGAAAGGGACCGTTGGTACTGGAATCATGTTTGGGAGACATGGTCATCTTGACATAGAAGCCTACACTGATGCGGATTAGGCGGGAAATCCAAATGATAGGAGATCCACGTTTGGATACATTACTCTGGTTGGGGGAAATGTGGTGACATGGCGCAGTAAGAAACAGAAAGTTGTGGCGCTATCCAGTGCAGAGACAGAGTTTCGGGGCATAGCAAAAGGGGTAGCTGAAGTAATTTGGCTAAGGAAGCTAATGACAGAGATTGGGATGACTTCTCAGGGAGCCAGCTCTTTGAAGTGTGATAACAGAGCTGCTATTAGCATCTCCGAGAATCCCGTCCAACATGACAGGACTAAACATGTTGAAGTTGACCGACACTTTATCAAGGAGAAACTAGAAAGTGGTATCATCACAATTCCGTTCGTCAGATCAGAAGATCAGCTAGCTGACATACTGACCAAGGCGGTCACTGGCCAAGCGTTTCAGGGAGCATTGAGCAAGTTAAGGATCGGCGACTCTATCACTTAACTTGAGGGGGAGTGTTAGAGATTACGTAAATATGGAAGGGTTGACCTAATCCCATGATTGCTGTAATTGCCCTGATTGTGTCGTGATTTACTTCCTTGTACATGCTTTTATAGTCCTTGTGAATCCTGTAATCTGTATCAGAAAATATACACAAACAATACAACAATGAATAGAATTCAGTTTCTCCCTAAATACCATGTTCTAACAAGATGGAATATGTATCATGGACTTTTATGATTGACAAACAAAAGGTTAATAATGTATCTTTTCCTTTTGTTTGAATACTAGTTTCATGATCATATCTCTAATATTGTTTACTATAAAATCATTCCAATTAAGGCCCTATGAGGCAAAGACAGATGTTGCCCCTCATATTGTATATAGAAAATGTTATTGACATATTTATATAAATTTGAGGCTTCAAATGTTGGGATCTTAGTGAAGAAGCTTTTATGGCCGGCTGCTAGACAATGTCGTTGTTTTGGTACTTAATATGGTCCTTAATAATCTCCTATGTTCGATGTTTGTTTGTGTTTGTTTATTAGGGACATGTTCAATGTTTGTCCATGTTTATTAGGGACTTGTTCATTGTTTGTCAATGTTTACTGTTCTAAATCTTGTGTGATATGACCTAAATTTCTCATATCGTTTGTAACTCCTGTGGCAGTGGCACGTGATCTCTTAACTGTCTCAACAAATATGCAAACACTTCGTTATCCCGGTAAAGCGCACGTTATCCCTGTAAAGCTCATCCACTGAGTTAAGTCAAGTACCTATGTATTAGAAAAGAGTAAGGGAACTAGTAATGGAAAACCTTGGATGAGTATTTATAATGAATAGTTCCTTAATCTCGGACCTACACGTGTCTTAATCTGCTCCAACTTCCTCCTAGGTTAAACTTTACCTTGGGCTTTTACCAATTGGACCTGAGTCCACATAATGGGTTAGATAACCCTTAGAAGGAACATGTTTGGGCTTTAAATTTTTAATTATTCCTGAGGTTAAATATCCCATATGTTCAAGCCCATATCATTTATAAATTACAGCCCATATCATTGTGAATTAGGGATTTGTTTGTTTATTATGCTCTGATATGGCAATTCATGTCGATTAATGATATGTAATATGTATTTTAGGGCATATGCATCGGCGGATTTCACTTATGCCATGGACTGTTTACCGTCCTTTTTGTTTTTCAGTGACTGAAGGTTTTTCGGCGGAGTCCAGTTGAAACGTTGAAATAATTTTTGTCCTTTCTTAATACTGTCGGAAAGGTTAAATTTTATTATTTTCGATTTCATTGTTTGTTATTTGAAAATCATCGGTAATCCGTCGGTTTTGTTATTTTCCAACGAGTTTTCAACGGTTTACCAACAGGATTGCCCGTCGGAAATCAACAAATCTTTTATAATGTCTCAAATGAGTCAAGTCAACATTCCTTAATCCCCGTGCTAGACTCTTGGACTTGAAGTTTGTTTAGGTCATATAATATAGACTTTTTCATAATCTTTATCTATATGTGAGGTCAAATCCGTAACTTAATGTAACAGTGAACTTTCATCCATGCACAAATAATTACAATAAACATTTAATAAATTGAATGAGATATAATGAATTGATCACATAAAATTAAACGACTGTAAAAATTTATTATTTAATTAATCATTAATCTATTAATAAGAGTATTTTACAGAAAGAGATTTAAACTATTCGCCTCTTTCAAGATACTACTTTTAACACCTTAGCCAGGGATCAATTTAGAGTGCGAAATTTAAATGCTCTATACAAGACATTTTTCTTAATCTTGCTAATTCATTAAACGAAACCAAAATTTATATATTAATTCATTCCAAGTAAAACAAAACAAGCAAATAAAGATGTCCGACCTCACCACGTTATCAAATGGAAGGGGCAATCAGCAATGCAATTCCCAACACTGAATCCATTGCTTTACGGTTACAATTCAGAAGTACAACATTTCTTCTACTATATAATTTGCCATTGTCGAGAGTCCATTGCTTTACGGTTACAACTGTTTTGAGGTTAGTTTGGCTTCTTCGTTATTTTTAGGTTTGTATGTCTTGCAAGCAACAAATACACACCCTTTCTTCCTGGATATACTTAGTTTATATCCCAACAAGAATTTTGATGACAAAACACCAACAACAATAAATTAGTTTCAATAGTCGTTTCAAGTGTGCATGACAATAAAGTTCATGCCGCAGTATGGGCGTCTTTTCCTTGTTATGTATTTCTGGACATCAAATGAATTAACAAGGGTAATTTTAATTCGAGTTTGATTCGGTCAAATCGATATAACAAAGGGGTAAATATTTTACACTTGTCATGTGGTTAGTGTAAAATTTAAGGAAAGTGATCAATTAAATGACAAGTGTAATACATTTGTCATTTAATTGGTTGAAATTTGATAAAAAAGAGTCTGGACTAAAATTTTCCCATTAACTGGGACACAATGAAGTTGTTTATTTGCAAATTTTTGAAACGGTTTTTTTTTGGGTGTGCGTGGGAAAGGTCATCCGAAAGAGATGAAGGAAAAGGAGAAAAGGGGATGAAACATGCATTAATAGCACTTGATTTTACTTATTACTCACTTCAATCAATACTCATCATCACGCAACATGAACTGCGGAATTTGATCCATGTTTTGAGATTAATTATATGGGAAAAGTTAAAAGAAGTTTCTAATTCAGAACCCCGGAAACCTAACGGATTATATTTATTATTTAATTGATTATTATTTTTTTAATTTACTATCAATTATATTATAGGTATGAAACAATCTTCACCTTATTATATTTTTTATTTGAAACAAAGCAACATAACTTATATTAACATCTTCACCTTATTATATTGATTTGAATAAATTAGACTAGGTTGAAATTACTCGGAATGAAAATGAGTAGTACATCTTTTATTTTTATCAATTAATGTAAGGTGCTTTAATTATGAATGTGTTAGTAATTATTAAATAAAATGTAAACAATTATATGTTTTTACTTGTTTTTTCGTAAATAAAACTAAGAGGCCAAAAGTATTTAAAAAACAAGTACTGATTATAAATTCAAACGTATAGATTGTTTAGTAGACTTTTGAGTTTCTAACTTTAATCCTAACACTCAATTGTCATTATTGCTTTATGGTTTTTATTATTTTTAATAAAAAAAAAATAATCTCTATCTTAATTACTCCAACTTTGTGCAATATTCATAATGTTTTTAACTTTTTCAAATGTAGCAATTTTCTATAAATGTGATGGTGACTACTTATAAAGACAATCCACCTGATTAATTTTATTTCTCATCAAATTAATACCCATCATTATTCTAGAAATTTAATCATGACAACTCCTTAATTACACTCCTCCATATCATAACCAATAAAGATTCGAACCATCATCAAAACACAAATTATATTCTTAATTTAATAAACAAATTATTAATTAAAATTTGAAATTTTGATTAAAACATTTTACAGGAATCTTGATTTGATATATTCAAATGAATGTACTAGTTTAGAAAATTCATTAGTAACACAAAGCTTGTGAAGATTAATTCAATTAATTAAATCGACAACAATTCCAATTAAAATATCTTTAATGTTAAAACAATGAACTTTCTTTAAGAACAATGTGCAATTAAAAAAAAAAAGGAAATTAGAGTGCATTAATGCATATCATTTAAGGGCAAGGAACATTAACAATGAATATATCGCCAAAAAAAATTAATCCATATCATTTAAGGGCAAGGAACATTAACAATGATTATATCAGCTTTCTTCAAGGTAAATTTCCTAGTTCCCTTTCAATTCATGAATGTGGAAAAGGTTTGATTATTTAATGAACTTTTCACCTTTCGTAATAAGGGACAATTTTTTTTTTCAATCTAGGACAATTTTGTATTACAGAAGATTTAGGTTTTAGTTAGATTCCCTTTTCATTTAAGAAAAAGGACAATTTTAATCCAACCTAATTTACCTAAATTGTTGTAACAAGATCAATTAAATAATGTATTACTTTTTGATTGAATGTTTTTTTTATTATATACGATTCTAATAGAAATTAAAACTAAAATTTAGTTAATATACTGTAATGAGATGCTAATTAATCTTTAAATAAGATTCAGATTCAAAACTAATCCCGATAAACGAGACAATTGGGATTTGGGATGAATATATTTGGTGGGTTTAGTAGAAAAGATTATGTAGATATATATTTTTAATGAACAAATATCTCTAAAAATATGATCGTTCGACACTGTTTAAGAAAATTTTTATATTGTTATTTTCGTATCATTTTATCCCTATTTGTACATTTATAGATAACTTGATAGATTGTGTGGAAATACTTGAGATATTCCTCAATCCCGACCCTTAAATATACTTGGTGGATCACTGTGAGTATATTTGGTTGATTATGCAGATGAAAATATTAGAAAAATTAAAAATGATATACTATTTAATTTTAACTCTGATTTTAACGTCATGAAATAAACAAATAAATATTTTATTTCAAAATTTATTGAATTCTGTTATTTTTTGTACTTCAACCCCTTTTTGCTTTTGGGTCCATTAGTTGAACGTGTGAGTCAAAAATCCGACTAAAAGGTAATAAATAATAATATTTATTTACAATACAATGCACATTTCTCAATTCTCACTCAACACCCAAAATTTGTGTGTATATATATAGCTCCCACGGAAAACCTTTCTCAGAAACTTCAACTCGAAAATGGCGTCCATTAACCGTTTCTCTCATTTCTTTGTATCATTACTCTTCGTTTCCCTCGTTTCTGCAACTCTTTCATCACTTGCAGAAACCAATGGCGACAGTCTTGGGGCTTCTTCTTCTTCTGCTGACTTCCAGTTCCCTAGATTACAGGCTGAAAAACTGATCAAGGCCTTCAACTTGTTTCCCAAACATGAACTGAACCACCATGCTGGCCAAGAGCTTGATTTGGCCGCATCGAGAATCGTCGAAAAGCGGTTTAAGTTCCCTTTTATGGCGGATTCAGGGGCCTCCGTTGAAGACTTGGGCCACCATGCCGGTTATTATAAACTGCCGCACACTAAAGACGCAAGGTAATTTATTTACATATATATATATATACAAGTTCGGATTCCAATGAAGAACTGAGAATAATTTATATGGCGTCTCTGGTCCTTGGAATTCAAGCTCTCTGTATAAGATACTACTTGTATACAGTAATGAATGATAAATGCCAAAATATGCAATGATGAAATTATGCTGGAAAATTTGTCCTGTTTCCAGTTATTAAGCCAATTGTAATGTCAATTGAGTATGATAGATACGTATGGTATAAATGCGTAGATTTTATCGTTTATGTGTGCTCCAAGTTTCTCTTCGTGATGATTTTTCCAGATAAGCAAGCATGCTAAAATTTTGCCCCTGTTTCTTGGTATTAAGCAATTGTTGTCATGTCTGCTGGAGAATTTCTGGATAAACTTTTCGAGATTCATTATTTTCCAGGATGTTCTACTTCTTCTTCGAATCGAGGAACAACAAGAAGGACGATCCCGTTGTGATATGGCTTACAGGAGGACCAGGCTGCAGTAGTGAATTGGCCTTGTTTTATGAGAATGGCCCTTTACACATAACAAGCAACCTTTCGTTAGCATGGAACGATTTCGGGTGGGATAAGGTATCGAATCTTATTTATGTCGACCAGCCAACGGGAACAGGCTTCAGCTATACTTCGGATGAGGATGATATTAGGCACAATGAGGAGGGTGTTAGCAATGATCTATATGATTTCTTGCAGGTTTGTCTTGTATTTTTATGAATTAGAGAAACAGAGAAGTTAAATATGTGGTTTAAAGGTCTTGTATTCTGTAATTTTGTTTTAGGCCTTTTTCAAGGAGCATCCTCAGTATGCAAAGAATGATTTCTACATTACTGGAGAATCATATGCTGGGCATTACATTCCTGCTTTTGCTTCTCGGGTTCATCAAGGGAACAAGAACAAAGAAGGGCTTCATATTAATTTGAAGGTATTTTGCAAATTAAATCGCGGCCAAAGAAGATCTTTCAGATTTTGCATGTCGATTTTTGATGTGAAATTTTTGTTGTTATTATCTCAGGGATTTGCTATTGGAAATGGACTTACGAACCCGGAGATACAGTACAAAGCATACACCGATTATGCTTTGGATATGAAGCTGATCCAACAATCTGATTACAACAGCTTGAGCAAGTCGGTTTCAAACTGCGAACAAGCAATCAAGCTCTGTGGTAATTCCTAAACTAAATTCCTGCAATAAGCTAAAGTTAGAATGCTTGAAATGAAATTGAATTTGCCATTTTTCCCTCCTTCTTTAGGTGCTGATGGTGGATCCTCTTGTGTGTCGGCGTACATGGTCTGCAACAGAATCTTCAACCAGATAGTGAGCCTCTCTGATGGTAAAAATGTAAGAGAAACACTTCTCCAAATGTAACATATGTTCAAACATTAGGGGGTGTAGATGTAATTTCCCAAACTACAGGGATCTAGCTGTATATCCCTTCCTTAGACGAGGTTATGATGTTTATCTTTCATATGCAGTACTATGATATAAGAAAGAAGTGTGAAGGTGACCTATGCTATGATTTCTCCAACATGGAAGATTTTCTGAACTTGAAATCGGTAAGAGATGCTCTTGGTGTCGGGGACATAGATTTCGTCTCGTGTAGCTCCACCGTATACGATGCTATGATCACTGATTGGATGAGAAATCTTGAAGTTGGAATTCCCACACTTCTCGAGGATGGAATCAAACTACTCGTATATGCAGGCGAATATGATCTCATATGCAATTGGCTCGGTAAGATTCTTTCATTCTCATTACATATATCATTTGGATATTTCTTGAAATTAAACTTTTCGCCATTGACAGGGAATTCGAGATGGGTTCATGCCATGGAATGGTCCGGCCAGAAGAAATTTGTGTCGGCACCCACCACCCCGTTCGTTGTAGACGGGGCCGAGGCTGGTTTACAGAAGGGGCATGGACCCCTTACCTTCCTTAAGGTGCACGATGCAGGTCATATGGTTCCAATGGATCAGCCAAAAGCATCCTTGGAAATGTTGAGGAGGTGGATGCAGGGCAAACTTCCTTCGAAACACGAAAGCGGTCACCTCGGTCCGATGTGATTTGTCAATACTACCCTTTCAAGATTTGATCTTCTGATATATGTTGAAATTACAGGATGAGAAGTTCTATATACAGATACGAGGAATACAGATCAATGCTCCCCTTTCCTCGAGGGATTTGTTTTTTTCTTTCGTTCTTTCTTTGTTAAACAGTATATAAAGTTCACATTATTTTGATGGTAATTTGTTTGATTTGCTAACTTGTAATGATGGTGGATCCTTGTTCATATGCAGTTCTATAGTTTTTTACCGTAATTTTGATTGTTGGATGCCAGTTTGCAACCAAACCTTAGTTCAAGTGGAAAAACGTAAAAATGCCTACGGTTCGAATTAAAATAACATTTCTCATGATCAATAGAATTGACATAAGATATAAATGCACTCAAATCAGCATCAAATGACCACCCTTTATAGCTGTTGTGCATTAAAGTGAACGTGTGGGCCTTTTGTAATCAAGAAAAGTCTGATGTTCACACCATAACCAATGACAGTATGCAAATTGACAAATTCGAGATTCAGGATATTTCAGCAATCATTGTATCATCCCAGATTTACTACCACAGAATCTAGATTTATTTTTATTTAAAGCTTTTAAATTAAAGATAATATACATACATATAACAACTTTTCTGGTATGGAACAACTGTCTATGCATCATTGACACGATCAGCATTCATGAGTCATGACTATACTATGCCTTCCAAATTCCAGTCACTATAAATTTCAAGAAAAGTAACATTCCAAGACCACCAGTGAAGATGCCAACCTTTTCTGGATATGTTCATCCTCTTCTCTTCATTTTCTCCTTTGTTTTAGCTTTATCAGCTGCAGAAGCTAGAATCCACAGCCAATATTTGCAGTCTTCGACTTTAGGGTTCACCAGGAAACAAGCAGAAAAGTACATTAGAGAGCTTAACTTGTTTCCGAGAAACGATGCCAACATTATACAAGATGAGCCTGCAATCACCGAGGCTAGAATAACCGAAAAGCTTTTTCAATTCCCATCTCTTAATCAATCTGGAAGTAATGATTCCGGTCAGGCAATGGTTCAAGATTTGGGACACCATGCTGGCTATTATAGACTTCCACACACTAAAGGTGCCAGGTAAGTAAAAAGTAATATACAAAATCAGGGAAGTATTTTAGGGATAATAACGTACCCTCATGTTTGGCCTCATTACACAAACTTCTTTTGAGGGTCGAGAAATTACAAAAACTTCCCCCGGTATATCTTGAGGCCTGGCCTATCGCATGCTATAATAGACATGAATGTAAAGTCACTAGTAAGTGTCAAAGGCCAAATAGGGTATTCAAAACATTTAGAGATGCCATCATCAAAAATCGTGGATGTAGATGTAATGTAAATTCTTTAACAAGGGAGGTTTTTGTAATTTTCACACCTCAGTAAGTTTGCGTAATTATGCCAAACCTTAGGGTATTTCAGTGTAATTATCCCTAAATTTTATATGTATTATTATAAAATGCAAAGTTTTGCCCCTAATACAATAAATTTATGTTTTTTTAATAAACTGTTTAAGTGAATATATGGTTGCAGTATGTTCTACTTTTTCTTCGAATCAAGAAACAAGGATGTAAATGCTCCTGTTGTTGTATGGTTAACCGGAGGACCGGGATGCAGCGGCTCTTTGGCTTTATTTTACGAGAACGGGCCGTTCCAATTCTCAGATGACTTATCACTTGTATGGAATGATTTCGGGTGGGATAAGGTAATCCTGGTTTTTCTGATCCCATACAAAGAAGAAAGTAAAATGCATATTGAAAATAATCACAAACACGCAACAATTCTGATATGTACAAAACATCATATGACAGGAGTCGAACCTTATATATGTCGACCAGCCAATAGGAACAGGCTTCAGTTATTCTTCTAACAGGGACGACATTCGTACCAACTCTGAGGCAGCCGGGGTCGACTTCTATGATTTCCTTCAGGTTGTTTAAAGATCCTCTCAATTTCAATGTTGAAATAACTTGTATTAATATTACTCTAAACGCATTCCATTGTCAGGCATTTTTTGAAAAACATCCTCAGTATGCAAAAAATGACTTCTACATAACCGGGGAATCATACGCCGGCCACTATATTCCAGCTTTTGCAGCTCAGATTCATCAGAGAAACAAAAATAGAGAAGGGTTTCACATAAACCTGAAAGTATGTTATGAATTTTATTTGTCAATGTAACTCTATAGTTTTTATCTTGAAAACTTAATTGATAAACCATTATTCGTAATCCAGGGATTAGCCATTGGAAATGGGATGACTAATCCAGAGATCCAGTATAAAGCATATCCTGATTACGCTTTAGACAAAAAACTAATCACCACATCTCAGTATAATTACCTGAGCCAGTCGGTTCTAACATGTCTACAGGAAATAAAATCTTGTGGTAATTATCTAATATAGCTTTTCATATAAACATTGCATTTATTTTCTATTTTTTTTTCCGCTAAGTGGAACTTCATGACAGGCACTAACAGCTCCTCAGCTTGCGCGGTAGCTTATAGAGTCTGCAACAGCTTTTTCAATAGTATTCTTGCCCTCACCAATGGTCTAAATGTAAGCAAATAGTTTGACAGCTTAATTATATTTTCGACCTCATCAATATATATGCACAAACAAGTAAATAAGTATGTTTATTTCTTTTGTTGCAGTACTACGACATTCGCAAAAAATGTCAAGGCTCTCTGTGTTACAACTTCTCAAATGCAGAAAAGTTCCTGAACCAGATGTCAGTTAAAGAAGCTTTGGGTGTTGGAAACATAGAATTTGTTTCTTGTAGTAGTGTAGTTTATGATGCAATGACAGGGGACTGGATGAAGAATTTTGCAGTTGGTATTTCTCAACTATTACAAGAAGGAATCCAATTATTAGTATATGCTGGAGAATACGATCTTATTTGCAACTGGCTAGGTATACTTCATTCCTTCTCTAACTAAAACATGTATAATGTCTTCGCTAATCAGTCTCGAACTTTCGCTAATCTGGAAGAGCTATACTTAATATGTATTTTTGTTAGGATTCAAGATTCTATCTACAAGAATCATGGAAGTACTAGTTTATTTATGAAAATTAAGAGAAATAATTCTGACTCCTCCTGATGATTAGGGAACTCGAGATGGGTAGATAACATGGAATGGTTCGGTCAGAAGGATTATTTGTCGGCTCCTTCAATCCCTTTTACAGTTGATGGCATGGAGGTTGGGATACAGAAAAGCCATGGACCCCTCACTTTCTTGAAGGTCTATAATGCTGGTCATTTGGTTCCAATGGATCAACCCAAAGCATCACTGGAAATGCTCAGAAGGTGGATGCAAGAGAAAACTCTATGAAATATTGGAAATTAAGATCTTCCATTACAATTCATGTTCTTTAACAAGTGTTATTTGTTCATTTCCAGTTAGCACCTGAACACATGTTGTGATTTTACATGATTTCAACATGTGATATATGAATGTTTCTAGATGAAATTAACCAGGCAGCTAAATTAGAGATTGTTGCGATTCCATTAAGGATCTTTTTGCTGTATAATTGCAACTACGTTTTCAGCCAATTCAAACGAAACAATGGTGAAAAATCAAGGAGGAACAATTAGGGATAAAACCCTTTTGACATCTAAACTAACTTTTTATCTTTTACACTTTACCACTCAAATGATTTACATATTACCATCTCAAACCTGTTCCAGATGGGAGTTTTAGCTTAAGAAACAACATATAATGATTTTACATAATATAAATAACACCAAAAACAGGCTTGAAGATCTTTATAATCAAGTACTTGTATGTTTTCTACTGAGACTCAAACCTCATATACACTGCAAACTGAAGTATTAAGTGTTGAAGAACAAATATACCTGATAAAGGTTGAATCTTGGCAACATTATCACCACAAGAACATTTGTATCTGTAGCTATAGACATCTGCAGACATCAAAACAATGCTAAATTAATCGATTTTGAGGTACTAGACTGGAAGAAGAGAAGGGTAAGAATGAAACTTAACTTTGAATCTGGGGGCTTAACTGTCTTTTCATGTAAAAGCCTAACCCTCCTTCCCATAGATTGTAATCAGCATAATTGGGATATTAATGCTGGGCCAAGAAATCAAACACCAAACATTCTTCCAAACGAGACATTAAATTACTGGAAACTTCAAGTTGAACTTCTCCTGAGTGTTGAAGACTGCAATTTCGATCCGAGGTTAGTCATGATTTACACGAAGTCTACAAATTTTTTGAGGATGAAAGAAATTTGAAAAGAGAACGACTATGGAATCTTTCCTTTTCTGTAAACGGAAATTCCCTCCTCTATTTAAAAATTCAAATACCCTGTGTTTATGCATCTGGTCTTCAATTCTTGTACTTAATGTGGGTTTTTGGTCACAACCCATAAAGGGAATCCACTCTTTGATTTATTTTTCGAGTTCTTTTTTTTTATGATTTATTATACTCTGCTGGTTAACTTGTCTGATTTTTGCACATTGTCTGTTTGGCAGTGAAGATTTTATCAATTCAAGTGTTGTTTCCCGCAGAGTACAGCTTTTCAAATGGAGGCAGACAGGTTATTTACTTCTACTGCATCTCTGAGTGTATATATATATATGTGTGTGTGTGTGTGTGTGTGTGTGTGTTTTCTGAGTTAGGTTGGAGTTTATCATCATTCAAATGATATGATCATATAATGAATCCTAATGTTTTGCTGTTGCTGATCACAAAGTGCAGTGTCTGTTATATTTCGAATTGTTAAAGTCAAACTAAAAGCTACCAACTTTAGGGCTGAGATTCTATAATCTTAACACAAGCCAGCAAGGGAATTGTTTGAATGTTTCAAAACTCAAGTTTAATTACCATTCCTTCTTCATTTTCCTATCTCAGACTGAATTCTCCCAACACATCAGCTGTTCTATTTGAGGCTCTTGGCCATCAGCTCCAGTTTTCACAGGTATTGGCGAACCTTTTATCCAGTTCGTTGTCGTAGATAAGTACGTTGTTTGACTTCATGACATGTGGAATCATCTACTAGTGGATTTGATAGTTCTGATGCTAATAAAGATTCTTATGTTAACATAAGCATTGAAAACGAAAACCGTGAAGTTTTGTAGATTCTTGTGCTGTTTGCAGTATTAAATGATAAAACTTTTCTTTTCCCAGGGTGCCAAGAATACTTATGCTTTTATGACTGTATTGGTGAATTCACTTGGCATTTGTTTGGCTGATTGTTTTTCACTCCTTTGAATATTTAAAGAGACATTTTTCCTAAATTTTTTTTAATCCTTATTCTCAATGAAACATTTCGGCAGGATCCCAATTCTAAGCACTTGGGGACTACAGTTTGGGACGCATCAATGGTTTTAGTCAAATTTCTGGTAAATTTTTGTTGTCTTGTTCTTAAAATTACATGATACTTCATAGAAACTTACTTCAATTAATTATCCAGGAAAAGAATTGTAGAAAGGGGAGATTTTCTCCATCGAAACTGAAAGGAAAACGCGTAATTGAACTTGGAGCGGGATGTGGAGTTGCTGGATTTGGTATATTTCTTTTATTACTGAACATTTCTAAATAAATAAATACAAAAAGTTTCAAATTGCATTTTTTAGGAATGGCATTGCTGGGGTGTGACGTCATCTCAACGGATCAAACTGAGGTTTTGCCTTTGCTTATGAGAAATGTAGAACGCAATACTTCTAGAATACTGCAGGGGACTCCTGATTCTGGTATGAACCATAAATTTATCAATTAATCTAATTTTATTTGAAATTATTACCTTTTGTTTCTCATGTCAAGGTCTTTTGTTCGTTTTAGAGTCATTTGGTTCAATCGAGGTCGTGGAGCTTAACTGGGGTAATGAAGATCATATAAGGGCTGTTTGTCCACCTTTCGACTATATTATTGGAACCGATGTCGTGAGTTACCTTATCAATTTTTATTTTCTTTTTTCTTTTTTGTTTTTGCGAGCTTTCTGATTTGGTTATGTAGGTGTATGCAGAACATCTTTTAGAACCTCTGTTGCAGACAATACTTTCATTATCCGGTCCCAGAACCACAATCTTGGTACTGCTTCTGGAAAATTTATCTACTTTTATCGTGGGGATAATTGCATTACCTTGAGATAATTACACAAACTTCCCATGAGGTTTAAATTCCCCCCGATCACACAATCTAAGGTTGGCTAAACGCATGCTACTGTAGTCGATTTAAAGCTAAATATTAACTAGTAAATGCCAAGGGCAAATAGAATATCGATAAAACTTTAGAAATTCTGTTAGTGTGTGATGAAAACTCATCCATCCATGTGAAATTTAAATTCTTTGATAGGGAGGTTTCTGTAATTTCTCAAACTTGTGGAGAAGTTTGTGCAATAAGACCACACCTCAGGGTATGTTAGTAATATCCCTTTATATTGTTAACTTTTAAAATTGGAGACTAGTGATTCTCTCATTTGCAGCTGGGATATGAACTTCGTTCGACAAATGTCCATGAGCGTATGCTCGACTTGTGGAAGAGAAATTTTGAGGTCAAAATTGTTCCTAAAGCAAAGGTATGAACTTATTTAGAAAAAAAAAAAGGGAACGTTTTTCTTTTCTTTTTCTAAACATTATGACTTCTATGATCTTTGCAGATGCACAGTGAGTACCAACATCCAAGTATACAGTTATTTATGATGGGCCTAAAGCCTTCAGACTGCAGGGTCGATGAGATTGAAGAGGTTAAATCTGAGGAAAACAAGCAAATAGCAGAGGAAAATGATGGCAGTAATTGTGTTAGTGATGAAGTTGATGATCGTAACGAGGATCAAACTGATGAAGGAAGCACATTTGCTGCAAATCTTGAGGGCAAAAAGCTTAGTGATTGGGAAGCAAGAAGATATGGAGCTATGGCTGCTCGTCTTCTACGAGATGTAAAGATAACATAGACCGATACATTAGGTTTGCATGTTTTCTTAATTGAATGTATCATGTATGCTTTTGAACTTGAGATAATGCAAACAACTCCTTCAAACATGCATTCATAGAAGAATTTAGTAATACAAATCATGTCCCCTATGTAAACTAGACATAATAACTGTTGGAGCTTTTTTGAGTAGTTTGCCGAAGAGTCTGACTACCATTGACAGCTGATCCCGAGCTACGGTTGGAGGCAGTCCCGAATATGGAAAATGGATCCATATATATACCGAAATAAGCAATTAGAGGGTCAGCCCGGGCTTTGTCGACAACAAGCCTCAAATGAGTGGCTTTCACACTATGAAACAGCAGTAGCCTCTTATATCCTACAGTAGAGCCCTTTGTCACCAATTCCCATTTGCCTTCGTCGTTCAAAAACTCGAGATGGAACTCGATGACCCGTTGACCCATTTGGATCGGTTCTTGCAAAAGTAACACATTGAAAGTGACCATTTCTGGGAAAACCAAATGGAGGATCCAGTTTGATTCTTTTGCCTCGTCTGGGCCCCAGTATGAATATATACCTTCTTCAAGAACATTGTTGGGGCTGTAACGGGAATCAGTTGGATTATTACCCCGCGTGCTGCTGGATGAAATCGAAGCGCCTTTCGCGAGATTGTGGGAGAATATAGCTTTTCGGATTTCTGAAAACTCTTGAAGGACTTGAATGTCTTGTTCTGATATAAGGCCCGAAGAATTTGGAGGAACATTTAATAGGAAGAGACAGTTTCTGCCGACTGATTTGTAGTACAGATCAAGAAGCTTCATTGCAGATTTTGGAACTTCTGATGGATGCCAGAACCATCCGGGCCGAATAGAGACGTCACACTCAGCAGGTACCCAATCGCGCCCAAAAGGATCGCCTTGCATAGCATATCTGTAGATAACCAATAATACATTCAACCAAATTTTAAAGGATAATACTCTGTTGACACCCTGAGATTGGCCTAATTACACACACACTTCTCCTGAGGTTTGCAAAATTACAAAAACTCTCCCCAGACATGTTTTGAGTTTGGCCTAACACATGCTATTAATAGGCTACTCAGAAAAATACAGTCGGTTTGATCAACATTCATTGATCCATATCATATGTAATTAACTTATTTGACTTAGAAGTTTCTGTAATTTATGAAACCCCAGGGGATATTTGTGTAATTATGCCAAACCTCGTAATTATCCCAATTTTTTGGGTTCTTATTTCCCAAACAAGACTCAAGAGAAGATTGCTTTTAGGCTTTAAAAACACGAACTTACTGAGCATCAAGTATCACATTAGTCCGATTGAAAGTTGACCAGCAAGTGGTGCCTGCAGTACCAGCCTCGTCCCCGACCCATCTCGTGTCGGGTCCAACATCGGAAAATATGACAGCTCCGGGTTGAAGTTGATGAATAAAACTAAACCAATCATCGAAAAGGTACTCCATGTCCTTCTCCCCCTCTCCCTTGGCATTATCTAAAAACACTTCTCTGATCTCACCATATCTGCTCCAAATGTAAGCAAGATCTTGGAATCATTTGACGGTCTCATTCTTGAATATGATGCTTTTGCAGGATTTATGATGAGAAAGAAGCCATTATGGGTAAAAATGGGCTTTTTCGGACATTTGAAGCCACAAATGCAACAATAGTCAATTTTGTAAAATGTCAGTTTCCTTTTGAGTAAACTATAATCAACTTTCTCATAAGTCATAAGACAAAGATAGTACTCACAAATTACAATCCAAAGCATTCCTTTGGGCTTTGGCAACTAAATTGTCAAATATTCCACAAAAAAACCGATCTTAACAATCCCTAAACCAGCACACAAACTCCCAACAAACCAGCAAGCTCGAATTAACACTTAATACCAATCAAAACCCATATGCTTCAAAAACACCAAAAATTATAAAAACAGCTTCTTCAACAAACCTGGTAAGCAACTCAGTCATCTGCCCCAAATAATATTCATTATACTCAAGCGTCTTCCCATAGCAAGACTCGTGTCTATCCCAAGGAGAAAGATAAAGCCCCAATTGAACTCCACCAATTCTGGCAGCATCAGCCAACTCTTTAACAACATCGCCATTCCCATTCTTCCAAGGACTGGACTTCACAGAATAGTCAGTATACTCAGAGGGCCAAAGGCAAAACCCATCATGGTGCTTCGCCGTTAGTATAACTCTTGAAAAGCCAGAGTCTTTCGCCGCGTTGACCCACTGAGTCGCATTCAGCTGAGTTGGGTTGAACACTGAGGGGTCGGAATGCCCTGTTCCCCACTCCGAGTCAGTGAATGTGTTGGTGCCGAAGTGAAAGAAGAGAGCCATTTCTGAGAGCTGCCATGAGATTTGATGCGCCGATGGGAGTGGCAGAATTGGGAGTGGTGGAGGGATTGGATGCGATGAAAGTATTGAGGAATGTGATTGAACAGAGTGGATCGTGATAGTGAGGATGATCATAATGTAGTTTGATGAGATGGGTTGTGAAAATTTGTGATTTTTCTTGGAGGGTCTTTGAGTTTGCTGATTATCTTCAACTGAATCTGTTTGCTCGATCACCATGATGTCTACTTTGTTGGTGGCTGAGGGCTGAGGTAACTGGGCGGTTTACTTCTCTATATTGCGCTGAGCGGGACCGGAGATAATTGCTACTCATACTGGCAAAATCCAAGATTAGTTATGCATTAACAACAGTTTACTCAAACGTTGAGTGGACTCATTAATCATGTTAAGAACTTCATCAGTCAAAGATAAAACACCTTTTAACTATGTTTTCAAACCCGGACCGGACGTCGAACCGGGGAGGCTTATTGGCTATTGGTTTTACTGGTTCGACCGGTGGTTGGCTATTGGTTTTACTGGTTCGACCGGTTAGACCACCGGTCGAACCGGTGTGACGTCATAATTACATAATAATTATATTTTATTATATATATAAATATAATATTAGAAATATTAATTAAAAATTATAATATATATAAAATATATATATTATATACTACTTTTGCCCCGGCCCAGTACGAATTGTGCCCTAAGCCCAATATTTCCAACCTAAGAAACATAGCTGCAGCCTTCAAAAAATGAATGAAGAAAACTTCTCACTCCTTCCCACACAGCTGTTATTGCATCTTCTTGGGGTTTTTCTAATTTTAGTGTTTTTTTTTTTTTATATTGTAACTTTGGTTAGTGTCTTTTTTTTTTTATATTGCAACTTTGGTGTACTTTTTTTTTATATTGTAACTTTGGTGTAATCCTCTTTTTGAAAAAGCAGAATCACTGTAGTGAACATTGAATCCGCAAAAGAGGATTCAATACAAAATTTTATGAGTGTGTTGACAGACTTATAAAATTTTGTATTGAATCATGTTTTTGAAAAAGCGGATTCACTGTTCACTACAGTGATTCCGCTTTTTTAAAAAGAGGATTACACCAAAGTTGCAATATAAAAAAAAAGTATACAAAAATTGCAATATAAAAAAAAAAACGAACACTAAAATTAAAAATTCTCCCATCTTCTTCACCAAACTGTGATCTCCATCTCTTTCATCTTCTTCAATCTTCTTCAGATTTATTATTGAACGAAACTCGATCTCCTTCTTCTCCTTCTCCTTCTCCTTCCATCTTCTTCAGATTTTTTATTCAAGAAACTTCTGTCTCCTTCTCCTTTCGTCTAATTCAGATCTTTTATTGCACCAATTTTCCGTCTCCTTCTCCGTTCATCTTCATATTTTTTACTGCACCAAACTTTCATCTCCTTCTATACTCTTCAGGTTTTTAAACTTTTTTTTTTTTTAATTATAACCGGGCCAAACGGTCCGATCCGATACTTTTACCGGTTTTTGACTGGTTTCCGCCGGTTCCCTCCGGCCCAACCAAGCAGCCGTTTTAGGGGGCAGTTCGGACCGGATAGGCGGCCGGTCACCGGTTGAACCGGTCCGACCGGCCGGTTCGGTCCAAGTTTCAAAACATAGCCTTTTAAGGTCCTTTTTATCCAGCAGACTCTCCAAAACTTTGTCTGTAGGTTTCTCATTAACGACTTTTCTCTTTTTGGTATTTTTTAGGACACGAGTCCGATAGTGTCTATCTCTAATAGACGGACACTTTTAAAAATATCAGTTGTCGTGCCGTGTCGAACACTCGTGTCGGATACCGTATCCGATACTTCTCACGTGGAAAATTCACAAAAAAATCTGTGTCGCCGTATCCGTGTTGTATCGTGTCCGTGTTAGCGTGTCCATATCCGTGCAACATAGGTGTCTATAGACCTGAAAATCCCATCGTGTGAAGAAATGCGCCAATGGAGTCTCATATCCATCGCCTTTAGGCCTATCGGAGCAAACCAATTCCCTCCATTTTACACTAGTGAAAAATGAAATTGAACAATATAATATGTCGTGATGTGATCGAGGATTTTTATGGTAGGGAAGTTTATTTGGCAGTGGAAATTGGAGGTTTCTCGGCACTAGATCATTTTTTTCTATAGTTCTTTTACAATTTTACTTTAATAGAGTCATCTCTAATAATTGACGATAGAAATTGCTATGAATATAACCTATAAGTAGATTGCATAAAAAACACTATTTCTATATTGAAAAGCTCTACTTTTGAATTTAAAAAACCTTTGTTTCAAACTAAAATTTTGATGAGACAAAGTATCTTACATTCTTCGTGAAGGTAAAATAAAACTTGAATATCTCAAATTCAATCCTAATAATCTTGAATTAGAACAAAAAAAAAGTTATAAATTGGAATCATAAATTGGCGAATCAAATCCAAAATAGACGGGTTTTAGAAAAATATATAAGTTTAAATTTTAAAAAGATGGAGGACGCAATGATAATAAAAACTTTTTCAACAACGAGGACTTCTTGCGATGGTGGTTAGTGGTGGTCGAATTGGTGAAAAGTGAGAGGGGGTGAGAGTGCGGAATATGAGATTATGGTGTGTTATTCTTAGACTTATTCAAATTACCGTTATTATTATGATTTTTTTATCCAAGTTAGAGAGTTTACAAAAGGTTTTAAATGTAGGAGGATTTTATTTTATTTTTTAAAACCAAGTTAATACTTAATTATCAAGATTTTTTAAAATGTGAGTTGGAGGTACTGTTAGGGATTAGTCCACGATTGACGTAAAAGAGATCAAGTCGGGAAAGTAGTTGAATGTTATGAAGTAAGGATATGAATACAACGATAGTAATATAATACAATATAGATACGTACGACAATACAGATTTTTTTTGAAAATTTTCAGGCAAGGAATGTGAGACACGATATTCGTTATGAGTACGACACGACATAACAAAATAATATTTTTAAAAGTATTCATAAATTAAAAGTTGGTTGTCATCAAATTGTTGGTGATTGTATGAGAAGTAACTTTTCTCACTGCTTATAAATTTTTCTCAATTTTTATATTTTTTTGGTGTAAAATTGATAATAATGTATTAGGGATAGTTACAAACAACCCCTTGATATATGACGAAATTACAGATTTATCCTAAAGGTTTGAGAAATTACGAATTTCCCCTAACCCGATATTTCCTCCGTTAGTTTTAATCGAATATGCAATTTTACTATTTTACCCCTCATATGCTAAAACTCAAGTTGGTATATGTAATAAAAGTTCAAAGACAAGGGGGTTAATGCAAGTAATGAAATTTTTGGGGAGTTTGATGTAAGTATTTGAATTTTGTGACTATCTAACATCTTTTTTTCTTTTTCAAAAAATGTTACTTAATAATATTTTGATATTTTTATGGCGAACTAATTTCTTTTCTTTTTTTTTGTCAAGATGATGGACTAATTTCATACATAAAGTATAACAATGTTACTTTTTGTTATATATATATTGGGCATGCATTTTTATATTGAGATGTTTTTTTTATATGTAATGTAGATGCATTAGGGATCACCAACCTTTAAAATATTTATTTAAATGACTCTGATGGATATTTATGTGAATTTACTAATGCATTGATTAATATTGATTTGTTTGTTATAGTTTTCTATTTCGAAGGAAAATTTTGTTATTTTAAACGAATAAGTTTAAATAAACTTATGTAAAATATACATAAAACTAAAACACAAACATAAAAGTAATATTTGTAATTTTTATCATGCTTTATAGGAATAAATATGCATGAAATATCTATTTCAATTTATAATTATAGATAAAATTTAAATATTATATTAAATTATAATATTTTAAATTAGAAAGTATAAATTTAACTAACATTACAAATATATCATCCTATTTTCAATATTAATTTTGCCGACATCATCAAAATTTAACACCGTCATCAACGCTTGGGACAATTTGTGAGAGAGAGTGTAAATCTCAGGAGGGTGTTCGTAATTTCTCAAACCTCAAGGGAGAATCCGTATTTGGGGTTGTTCGTAATTATCCCTAATATATTAATATGCATCTTCTCGTTTACATATATTTTCCTGTAAACTTTATATAGCTTTCTTTAAAAAATTTATTAAGGTATTTTTATATGAGTTGTATCTATAATTCTATATGACGCTCCTAAGAAAATATATATAAGAAACGCGTATAACCACTGAATATTTCTTTTGAGCTGTGATTCAAGTCTGATTTCAATTTACAAATGTAAACAACTTCTTCAAATATGCATTTATAGAAGAATTTAGTAATACAAGCCATATGTGTACCCAAGGCAAACTATATATAATAAGTGTTGGAGCTTCTTTGAGTAATTTGCTGGAGAATTTGACTACCATTGACAGTCGAACCCGAGCTAAGGTTGGAGGTAGGCCCGAATACGGAGAATGGATCCATATATACACCGAAATAAGCTATTAGGGGCTCGGCCCGAGCTTTGTCAACAACAAGCCTCAAATGAGTGGCTTTTACACTGTGAAACAGCAATAGTCTCTTGTATCCCACAGTGGTGCCCTTTGTCACCAATTCCCATTTGCCTTCATCGTTCAAGAACTCAAGATGGAACTCGATGACTCGTTGACCCATTTGGATCGGTTCTTGCAAAAGCAACACATTGAAAGTGACCATTTCTGGAAAATCGAAATGGAGTATCCAATTTGACTTTATTGCTTCGTCAGGGGCCCAGTAGGAATATATACCTTCTTCAAGAACATTGTTGGGGCCGTAACGGGAATCGGCTGGATTATTCCCCCGTGTACTGCTGGACGAAATTGAAGCGCCTTTGGCGAGATTGTGGGAGAATATAGCCTTTTGAATTTCTGAAAATTCTTGAAGGACTTGAATGTCTTGTTCTGATATAAGGCCCGAAGAATTTGGAGGGACGTTTAATAAAAAGAGACAGTTTCTGCCAACTGATTTGTAGTACAGATCAAGAAGCTTCATTGCAGATTTTGGAACTTCTGATGGATGCCAGAACCATCCAGGCCGAATCGAGACGTCGCACTCAGCAGGTACCCAGTCGTGCCCGAAAGGATCACCTTCCATAGAGTATCTGTAGATCCAATAACACATCTAAACTTTAAGGGATAATAATACACTGGCATACCCTCATATTGACCTAATTAAGCAAAAAACTTCACCCCTGAGGTCTGCAAAATTACAAAAACTTTCCTAAATGCAAGCTATTAATAGGCTACCAACAAAAATACACTCGATGTAATCAAAATTCAATGATCCATATCATATGTGATTCAAATTCTTTGAATGAGAAATTCTGTAATTTATGAAACCTCAGGGGAAGTTTGTGTAGTAATTATGCTAAACATCAGAGTATGTCCCTGTAATTATGCCAATTTTTTGGGTTCTTATTTCCCAAACAAGAATCAAGTGAATATTGATGTCAGAGTTCAAAAAACATTGACTTACTGAGTATCGGTACCGCCAATTTTTGCATTACTGCAATTGAAAGTTGACCAGCAAGTGGTGCCGGCAGTACCAGCCTCATCCCCAACCCATCTTGTGTCGGGTCCAGCATCAGAAAATATGATGGCTCCAGGTTGAAGTTGATGAATAAAACTAAACCAATCATCAAAAAAGTACTCCATATCCTTCTCCCCCTCTCCCTTTGCACCATCTAACCAAACTTCTCTGATCTCACCATATCTGCTCCAAATGTAAGAAAGAGCTTGGAATCAATTGACAATCTCATTCTTGAATATGAGGTTTTTGCAGGAATTATGATGAGAAAGAAGCCATTATAGGTAAAGAACTAAAGATGGACATTTCCGGACATTTGAAGCCACAAATTCAACAATAGTTATCCAATATTTCATCAGACAGTCAATTCAGTAAACTCTATGTCTCCTTCTGAGTAAAATATAATCAACTCTCTCATTTGGCAAAGATATAGCTCACAAGTCACAATCCAAGGCAAAGATTAGGTGATACCTGAAAAATGCTGCCAAATGCTTTGCCAACTGAATTATCAAATTCTCAAACGATCCCTAAAAAAATACACTAACTCCCAACAAACCATCAAGATCGAATTAACCCTTAATACCAAACAAAACCCATTTGCAGAAAAACACCAAAAATCATAAAAAAAAAAGCTCCTTCAACAAACCTGGTAAGCAACTCAGTCATCTGTCCCAAATAATATTCATTATACTCGAGCGTCTTCCCATAGCAAGACTCATGTCTATCCCATGGAGAAAGATAAAGCCCCAATTGCACTCCACCAATTCTGGCAGCATCAGCTAACTCCTTAACCACATCGCCACTCCCATTCTTCCATGGACTGGACTTCACAGAATAGTCAGTATAGTCAGAGGGCCAAAGGCAAAACCCATCATGGTGCTTCGCAGTTAGGATAACTCTTGAAAAACCAGAGTCTTTCGCCGCGTTGACCCACTGAGTCGCGTTCAGCGCAGTTGGGTTGAACAGTGAGGGGTCGGCATGCCCTGTTCCCCACTCCCGGTCCGTGAAGGTGTTGGTGCCGAAGTGAAAGAAGAGAGCCATTTCTGAGAGCTGCCATGAGATTTGATGCGCCGATGGGAGTGGGAGAATTGGGAGTGGCGGAGGGATTGGATGCGATGAAAGTACTGAGGAATGTGATTGAGCAGAGTGAATTGCGATTGTGAGGATGATTATAATGTAATTTGATGAGATGGGTTGTGAAAATTTTAGATTTTTCTTGGAGGCTCTTCGAGTTTGCTGATAATTATCTTCAATTGAAGTTCTTTGCTTGATCATGATGTTTAATTTCTTGATTTTTCAGAGTCTGAGGAAGTAACGACTTTACTGATTATCATTTAATCATTTATCATCAAATGATACTCTTTATGTTTCTTTTTCCCTTTTTTTTTTTTGGGTACATTTTCCCTCTTTTATGTGCTTTTATCTTTTTTCTTCCTTTTCTTGGTTTATGTTGCTTTTAATTGATGCAACAACTTAGATATTTCATCTTTAAGAAATCGGAACCTCCCCCGCCTTTTAAAAATATAATATTATCTTATTATATCAGATATCATATCGGTCATTTGTATTGAATATTTTTAAGTGAAAAAAGTTTATAAAAAAAAAAAAAACATATTCTCATATTTATATTAGGTTGTATATGTATCTTTGTATCCGTGTCGAAACTTATAATATAAAGATATGAACATAGAGGTATGGACATGATATAATATAAATAGCCCGAATTTTTTATTTTTATTTTTTAAATAAAAAATATCAAGGATATAAGTGCACGACACCACACGATATAGAAAGTAATATTTTAGAAGCTTATGCGGTAAAAATTTTGGAGTATAAAATAATTAAAACTAATGGTATTCCACATATAGAAAGTGTATTGTATTTTTCTTAATAATCTTCAATTGAAAATTAAATAAATATTAGTTTGCTAATTCAACCATTTATTGAGAAATATTAGTGAAAATTTCATTCGATTTGCTCGGTCAACCTATGTTAAAATAAGAATAGTAATATAGAATTAATGATCTGGGCAAATATTAACAAGAAAAGATATGTACAAATTTAAAGCATTGTTTTTTTAAGACAAAGTTAAAAGTGATGTAATATTATTTTTGGAATTTAATCCCCAAATAAATTTGTTCTATATCTTGAGTGTAGGTGTTAAAAGCTATTAGATTTTTAATTTTTTTGATTGACTTAGAAGGAGCTCAAGCTGGGGAAGTAGTTGGCTAGTCATCATCTATGTTGCATTGATACGGACACGACGACACGGACACGGACACGACACAACACGGATACGACGATATGGATTTTTTTGTGAATTTTCCATATGAGAAGTGACGGACACGATGTGTGTCCGACACGATACGACATGACAAATTGATATTTTAAGAAGTGTCGATCCATTAGAGGTCGTCATCCGATTTGTATGAAAAACTTTTCTGACTCGCTACAAGTTTTTCTCATTTTTCTTCTATTTTTTATAACTAGCTTTTACAAATATATTATTATATAAAAATAAATTTTATACCAGGTAACTTGTGAAACTTCGGAATTAATCACTTTTCTTATAATTAGTAAAATCAACTTGCGTTGCACGTTTATCATTTAGTTTATTTCGATAAGTTTTTTTTTATTATGTTTATTAAGTAAATTAATATATTAAAAGAATCTAATTTAATTAAATAAATATAATAAAATTTTTAATGAATCAATTTGATTTTGTAAAACTACACGTACACAATATTTTATTTGAAATCTCTCTTTCGAACCGTATACAATAAGTAAAAATTCAAATTAGAAAAACATTCAATTAATAAAGAAACAATCAAAATATATATTAGAAACTATGTTATTGTGTAAAAATAAAATATTTAAAATGGATAATGTAAATGAAAAGACATATATAAAAAATATAGATTAAAAATTTTAAAAGATCATATAAAATACTATGTTAATTATATGTACTTTATTTTTTCTATTATTTGGTTTTCATTAATATAATTTGTGATTTATCTTTAACTTTTATATAAAGTTTTTGAAATGTTTCTTTGTTATTGCTCAAAATGTAAAGGTTATTATATTTTCTATAGGAATCACCCTTCTCAGATTTGTATGTTAATGTATTGGATTCTTTGCAACCCAATAGAGGAATAGTAACCTCAAGCTAAAACTTATTCAACTCCGTTCGTGGACCATCATAAACCCAATAACCATCTTGAACCTTTTGGTCTATCCTCACCATTTTATCCACCATGATGTTTCTTTCTCTCAGAATGTGCTCAATCTGAGCTTCCTAGGGCCTGAGGAGTAAATTTCGGCAATCAAATATTAAATTTTTCATGAGTGCTCTTTATAATCCTTCTTTGTTATACATTTCGCCATTGTCTCTGAATCAATCTTCATAGTAATCTTCAGAATGCGCCTCTCCCAATCTAGCTTTAATCCCTCACGTAAGCCTAATAACTTCGTCACTTTTGTTGGAACTCTACCAAAATTTATCGATTATCTTAGCACCCATCTTCCACTGTTATCTTGAATGACGCTCCTAGTCGAAGCATTGTTGGTGTGTCTATAAAAGCTTCCATCTAAATCTTGTTTCACCCATCCCTTCTCGAGTTTATTCCAAGGCGATCAACGCATGTTTTCTTTTGTCTGTGTTTTTTATACTCACTAATTAGTACCAAGGACTCAGGTAACTCTTTTATCTGGTGAAGAGTGACGTTTCTAAACTTCATAATATTCTAATAGCTTCATTAGTTTCATACTTTTCAAAGATTGCAGAGCGTTGAGATCAAGACAATCTACCAAGGACATTCTGGTAACATGTTGCTCTAAACATTGCTATTAAAAGCTCTCTTCGAGCCATTCCGAACGTTACAAGCTACGAAGATTTCGACCAATCTACGTATCAACAATCTTAGTACACACCCGAAGTGCGAACGGATCTCAGCACGTGCATATCTTCACGTCTTGTACAACAACTTGTATATATATAACTTTCCTCAAATTTTCAATCATACTTTAATAAATTCGTGTGCATGCTGTCATGTTGGCAAAGTCACAAGAAAATCTTGAACTTTTAAGGGCAAGATAATTTTCAAATTTATTTCTAGTATTTTATCGCATTTCTCATTCGATACTATAAGTAGATTATAGTCCATTTTATAGGAGAAATTGTCATTGGTTTCACCACACTCTGTATTATTTATATTTAATTTTTATCCCCTTTTGTTTTCAACTTAGCTATGTTTCATTTTTTATCTATTCCAATGAGATCATATGCCAGAAGAACTTTATTCTCCTCATAAATGTTATCTTTAAATACATCGGCTACTTTGTCTTGTGATAATCATCTATCATTCTATAAAGACACCCCGTCATCGTTTTCAATCCTCCAATATTTGTAAAACGGTTCTGTCAACCAAATACTTCTAACAATCCTCTTTTATACTCGAGAAGCCAAAAGTTGAGGCTTATTTTCAATAATATCCCTTCCCCACTCTTTTAAATATCTTTTCTAATATATCTAGCTCTGCAACGTTGTCTCCTTGTTGAGCATTCCCCATCCTATTTTAGCGAACATCGCTATTCTATTTTTTGGGCTTCTCTAACACTCAATCTCCATTCTCGTTTCTTTCTAGTCGCCTTCTTTCACCCTATAAGATGGGTTCATTTCTTTGTTATATATGTCACCCAAAGAAACTTTCGATTGAGTCGATCAAGTTTATCGCATGTTATTGGGGAGTCAATTCGTATATGGTAGATAGGATTCGAGCTCATGATAAACTGAATAAATGTAATTGTCTGACAATATTCAGCATTTTAGCTTTCTAAGGAGCTTTTTTACTCTCTCAATCACCTTCGAGAAAAGCTCACTATAGTTTCGACCAAAGTTCGTCTGCACCCCCCTAGTTCCCTAAGTTGGTTGTACTTTCCATACCCAAAATTTCACTAACCTGTTGTTCTAAATTATTTGACACATAAGGTGCGAACAATACGTATGATTTGCTCAAGTTTAATTTGAGGTTTGGTACCTTGCAAACGCCTAAACCTCACTTTAAATGCACATCGCTCCATCCACGGTAACTTTGGCTTAAAATATTAAGTCGTCTACAAAAAGCAAGTGTGAGATCTAAGGGCCTCCCTAACATACCGCAATTGACCTCCATTATTTGGCCAAAATAACTTTCTCAATCATATACATGAATCTTTCCATACAAAGCACAAACAAATAAAGCGAGAGTAGATCTCCTTGTCTAATGCCACATGTTATCCGTATAGCCTCCGTCAATTCATCATTTCATAGAATCTCTGGTTTTATCCCCTCTACTGCGTTCATGATGGTATTGATGATTTTTGTTGGGAATTCGAAGAAAGTTAGAATTTCCCTTAGAAAATTCCACCAAACTTTGTTGTACGTCTTTTCAAGATTCAATTTTAGCACCATACGCCCCTTTTTGTCTTCGGAGTGATGTAACGTATGTAACACTTCTTGAAGTACCAAGATATTATCATGGCTACTTCGGTCAGTAATGAAATTATTCTAGTTCGGACTCATAATTTTATTGATATAAGGCCTAAGTTGGAGTAAATCATCTTGATGATTATTTTGATCAATACGTTGCACAACGTAATGGGTTGAAATTTGCTTTTTTTTTTTTGGAGCATTAACTTTCGAAATCTGGCAAATAAACATTTGACAAGCCTCTATGGGAATTGATTTTCTCTTCATGCAATCATTAATGAATTTCACCATCGAGAGTCTCTTGTTATGTCCTAATAGGTCTTGAAAAAGTAGGCTTGAAACCATCTGATTCTAATGTTTTATATGGGTGGATGCTCTTCACTACCCTTAGGGTTTCCTCATTTGAGGTCGCTCTTGCCAAGTTATCTTTCCACTAACGTCTTAGGGTTCATGACCTCTTCAATGGTATATCCATCGAATAGTTTGGTGTAGTATTCTCAAGTGTGTTGCCTCAGTTGGTCACTATTCCATTCATCATCTATTTTTAAGCATTTATCCAATTCTTCTGGTTATGTTTGAGAAATGAAAGAAACGTGTATTTTTATCCTCGAATTGGAGTCAATTAATTCTCAATTTTTGAAACCAAATAATATCTTCTTGTTTCAATAGTTTATACATTCCGCCACCAATTCTTTCTTCAAATCTATTCAATATTTATCTTGTTTGTCTTATATATATAACGCTTTGGAAATTCTTTTTAAAGAATTTTCTTGTTTTTTTTTTTATTTTTCGAGCATATTAAAAAGTGTTAATTGACCATTGTATTAGAACAATGATTCCAACTTAAATAAAATATCATTAGGGTAGTTAGGGAACCAGCATTGATTCTCTTAAATAAAAAATAAAACTTAAAGTATCATTGAAAAGTGTTCACTAACTGTTGTTTAGATCATATTTGTAATAGTCAAACTTAAAGTTATGTTTTTAAAGCTCTCATATTTTGTGGATGATATTTTTTCTCACCTGATAAATTCAATTATTTAATAGATTGTATCCAGTTATAATTCATATATTAACTGTAAATTATAATTAATAATTTAAAAAGAATCTTCATTATAATACTCTATATGTTTTCTTAGATTGGAAGATTTTTAATTCTAATTTACTAAACAACCATAGAAAACTCATAAGTTCAGTTTAAAAATATAAATGTAATAATATATAGATGTATTTATCAATTCATCTTTTAGTTAAACATTGTTAAAGATATAACCATTATGATATTTTGGGCAAACAATAAGTTGTAGGAAACCAAAAATTGTATTTTTACTTTTATAATATAATAATTAGAAAAAATAATGTGTGTTGCACATTAAATATACGATTTATCTAAAATTTTTAATTATTAAATTATTAAAATAAAATTATTTAAAAACATTAAATATTTAAATTTTAAATATAGTTATGAGATCTCATTTGAAATTTAATTATTTATTTTTATTAATTGGTTAATTATAATACAAAATTGTTATTGGTAATATGTACTAATTATCTTTTAGGTTAAGTATAAGCCTCATCCAAGCCTCCTAATTTCATACGATGACTTCTTTCATGGTCACTGTATATCTCTTTTGACCACCAGCATGATAAGGTCCTATCTAGTTATTTTGCTCTAGGTCCTTTCGACCAACTCTCACTCTTCTTTCGTACATCTTAATTGTACATTTAACGTACATCAATTAATGTTGTCATCATTACGTTTGATTATGCTCATAATCTATTAGTGATTAATATTTCTTAAATACGATCATTTGTGCATGCATGTAGAGAAAGGTAATGTGTTTCGTTTGATAATAGAAATTTTATTTTTTTGAGCTTGTATTCATCACTCTAGGACACTTATATTAGATTTATATGGAAATAGTACAATATTAGCCTCAAAGGGTGTCAATCGTTGCATAGTGTGCACCATTATTTTCATTAACCTTTGTAGTCCCAAACTTTCACAAATATTTTTAGGTTCATTGATAATTTTTTGATAGAAAAGATATGTGTGGTTATAGCACAAAATTGTGATTGATAATATGTACTAATTATCTTTTAGGTTAAGTATAAATCTCGTCCGAACCTCTTAATTTCGTGCCATTACTTCCTTCATGGTCACTATCTATTTCTCTCTCGATCACAGCATGATAGGACCCTATCTAGTCGTCTTTGCTCTAGGTCCTCTCAACCAATTCTCAATATTCTTTTGTACTTCTCAATCGCACAATTAACATCAATTAATGTTGTAATCACTACGTTTGATTATGTTCATAGTCTATTAATGATTAATATTTCTTAAACATGATCATTTGTGAGTGCATGTAGGGAAAGATAACGTATTCCATTTGATAATAGAAATTTATTTTTTGAGACTGTATTCATCACTCTAGTACACTTATATTAGATTTATACGAAAATAGTACAATTTTAGCCTCAAATGGTGTGAATCGTTGCATTGTGTGTACTGGTATTTTCATTAAACTTTTTTAGTCTCAAACTTTTAAAAGAATTTTTTGGATAGTTGTTAATTTTTTGATGGAAAAGATATGTGTGATTCTCGTGCATCGTCAGTAGGGTCCACCACTTATGTTTTAGGCTATATATGACCAATTTAGAGAGAAAAATCAATTGTACACCAGTTAGCATTGTACAAGCCAATCCCAATAATTTTTCCTCAAGATTTGGTTAGAACGGATAGCATTCCCCTTAAACCACAAGTAGTAAGCTGCACTAGCAATGCCTGTGAAGTGCTCACGTCTTCTCTATCTCCATTCACAAATTATATTAGTTCAAAACTCATATATAAGATCTTTATATAAATATAAGAGATATAATGTGAATTAAGTTGTTATCTTCTAATTGGTCAGATATCTCTTATTATGATAGCATTTCAAATTGTAGGCCTTGAAATGACAAAATTTTAATACAATTAATTAAAATCTTCGGGAACTATACAAATATAGTATCAAATTAAAATTTTATATATATTATCAAATTATATTTTTCCCACTCTATATTTGCTAAAAGAGTTCTTCAATCATAAAATATGTTATTATAAAACTCCTATATAGGATCTTTGTATAAAAATGAGATACACACTTTAATAATATGTAATTGAAAACATCCAATTATTAAATTTATGACGTGAATTAATTTATTATCTTATAATTCATTAAACACCTCTTATTATAATAAAAATTTCAAATTGTAGGCTTTAAACAGAAAAAATGGGTAACTTAAACTATCAAATTTAAATACATTTAACTAATAGATTAACATTAAATAATTCTTGTTGAACTACCTATAGCTTTTTTTATAAATTAAAGGTGTATTAATTTTGCTGTACGAAAAGTTCTATTTTAAGCCACAATAAGTACTTTTTTTAATATTTTAAATCAATAATTTATAATATGTATTTACATAATTATTTCTAATTAAAAATTATTAACATTATTATTATTTTGGTCCCCTTCTCTGATTTATTGTTTTAAAATATTATTTTTCATTTTTTGTGAAATATGCATTCAACATATATAACTTCATTTTTGTTAATATATTGTATTTGTGATTCTTATTCGACGTGTTAATAAATATTGTGTTGCGTTTAAGTAACAAAGATTTTATATAACGGGAAGCTAATTCAAAATACTTCATGCACACGGGAAATAATATATTTAAGAAACATGTCTTTTACCGTCAATGAGATCAAAATTGTATTTTTTTTCAATTTATTATTGTTGAAGGAATTTTTTTAATCACAAAAAATGTGATCATATATATTTAATGTAAGACTTTTTATATAAAAATGGAAGATACACGCTTTAAACATTCCATTATCAAAATTTATGAAGTGAATTAATTTGTTATCTTCCAATTCATTAGCATTTCTTATTATAATAAATATTTCAAATTGTTGAACTATGTATATATATATGTTTTCTAAATTGAAGGAGTTTTAATTCTACCCTATTAAGAGTCCTATTTTAAGTTAATAAGTACTCTTTTAACATATTTAAATTAATATATTATAACATGTATTTACATTATTATTCCTTACTAAAAATTATTAATACAATTGGGATATAGTTTTAATTTCTCCTAGAGAAATTAGAGATTATGTTTCTCCTATGAGAATTTTCTAGAATCTTATGTTAGAATATATATCTATAAGAAAGTTCTGGTCTCATGTTATATTTTTTTTTTTGTTATAACTGTTATATATATAAAGTTATTAAAATTATTTTTGAAAGAGTTTGATTAGAATATTTTAAAATATTAAATTATTTTTTATTTAATTATTTTATTTTATCAATTTTATAGCCTATAGAATAATTCTCTTTTACCAAGAGTTCTATTTCAAGTTAATAAGTACTTTTTTATTGTATTTAAATTAATAATTTATAACATGTATTTACATAATCATCCCTAACTAATAATTATTAACATAATTATTATAAGGTTATTTTAGGCGATCAATATTTTGTAAGAAATTTTCGTGCTTTTATAAGATAATATAAGATAATAATATATATATATAGATTTTTTTCTTATAATTTCTTGATGTAAGTTAACTTTATTATTATTTGCATTATAATTTTTTTTTTTTAATTTTTGTGTGATTTTCTTAAATTATACTGGCACGCCCGCACTACAAGGCATCATTCAAAGTAAAAAATTATTGGTGTTTGTCATGCACGCCCACAAACGCAGTTAGACAAACATATTCTTTGCACAATCAATGGGACGACCAACATCCTACGAAGTTTTTTGCTTGATCATGGGGAAAATGTTATCCAACTCCCCCGTGTAACTCGAAAGTAGCAAGAAAAACCCCGACAAAAAAAAAGTACGGTAAAAAACCTTATGTTTTTCAAAATATGCACAAAAAACCCTAAGACGAGTACGTGCAATTCACGCGCGTTGATTGTGTGTGAGATTGAAATTTTTTTCACTCTTTTATTGAAAAAGACTATTTTACCCCTATAATATATTTATTAAATTAATATATATATAACATAAATACACCACCATCACCGCTGCTGGCACAGCTGCCATCATCGCCGCCGGCGCACAACCGCCTTTCCACCACCGGGCCTCCCCCACTTTTCTTTCTCCATCAGCCACACACCACCACAACAATGGCTACCCACCGTGAAACAACACAAAATTCAACCACCTCCCGCCATGTACACCGCCGCAGCCACCATCCATCGCCGTTGCCACCAACAAACCACCACCAACCACTACCCCTTTCTCCATATCCAAAAAATCACAGAAGCACAAAAACAAAAACACACAAATACTCAAATCCAAATTTAGATCTGGATCTGACAAATAAAAGAATCGGTGACTCAGGGTGGTTCTCATCGGGGTTGAAAGTGTCGGAATTGCTCGTCGGGGTGGCGGCGCGACTACTCAACTCAAGCCGCCGGCCACATTTTTCGATTCCCTTCTTCCTTGTGACGGTGGTGGCGCAGGGATTGTCGTGGTCATGAAAGTGGTGTCGCGATTGTGTCGGTGGCCCAAGGTGGCGACTGCTGCGGTGGCGCGAGGGTGGATCTCCATCGGAGAAGACGATGTCTTCTTGGAGAAGATGGGTTTGCAGAAATCTTTGATTTTTCAAACAGGGTTTTGCCGGTGGGTGGGGTGGGGTAGGCATGGGATGGATCTTTAAGTTTATTTATTTTGTTTTTGATTTTTATTATATATATATATATATATATATGTATAATTAATTACTATTATACATAATATACATATGAAATATTATTTCATTAAATTTGTTAATTTATTAATAAGTATTATTAATATATATATACATATATATAATATTTATATATATTATATATTTATAACCCTTTTTAATAGATATAACAATATAATTTAAATTTTATTTTATTTATTAATATAATATTTATTCTGAATTAAAAAATAATTTTTAATGAAACAGTGTATAAGGTTATAATAGGAATTTTACGTTTTTTTGTTGACCATTTGGAATTAGGGGGCGGTGAGCATCTTTTAAAAAACACAAGGTTTTTTAGAGCACTTTTTTTTTGTCGGGGTTTTTTGTGATACTTTCGATTAACACAGGGTGTTTGAGGTTGTTAACTCCTTGATCATGAGTACTTTCTTGATGTTCGAGAGTTTGAGTAACGACTCCATTGATGCCTTTACTTCTATTAAAAAGGCTAGTTTGTGTAAATTATTCAAGCTTGCGATTGCTTTTCTTTGATGGTTGCCTTATTTGGCTTTGTCCCGGAGCCCGGTGCTAGCCATTCTACTTATAAATGTAAATATATATAATCAACATGGCTATTTACTTCTTAATTTTATTTTTTCATAATCGATTATATATGAAAGTTCTCAATCAACTTCCGCAGGTATTGGGTTTTCTATTGAGTGTGTTTTTTAATCGGAAAGGGAGTGACCCACAAATCGAGAGTCCTTACCCAAATTAGCCAAATCAAAGTGGGTTTGGATTTTGGTTTTCTTGTTAATGTACTACTATCCCGACTTTCCGTTATAAATGTTTGCTTTGTTTTATAAGGTAAGAGCCTCAATGAAAGCCCGTTTTCTTAATAAATAAAAATAAAAAATCTGCAAGTATTATTTTGATTTATATTTTAATTATTTTACTTATCCCATTTGGTAGTTTTCTTTTTTTTATATATATTTATTCACAACTTTATTAATGTATGAAGTTGCTAATAAAAATGTGAAATCTCAAATTTTAACTATTTTTCTTTTCATAAATAATTTGACAAGTCATTTTTAGATTTCTTATCTCTCTAACAATTATGAGAATATTAAAGGGTGGGTCACATTTTTAAAATTGGATAATTTTAGTCTGAACTTCACTTGCTTAAATTTGTTTATTAAGCTGGGCCAATATATTTTACACGTATTGAAGTTTAATGAAAATTTAAAGAAAATGACAAATCAAATAATAAATTTAATATATCTGTTATTATAATTGGTTGACTTAAAAGTTAAAACAAATTGAAATAGAACTTTCCCTTAAAATTTTTTATCTCTCTATCTATTATAAAAAGGGGCCATAATTAATAATTCACTCTCGGTTGAAAATAATTTAGTTTACTCCCTCATATAAAAAAAAAAAATTATACTAACTCCCTAATTCAAATTTATAATTTGATTTCCACTCCTCACTCATCTAAATTGACTGTAATACCCTTAGTTATTTCTTTTTTCTTTTTATACTTGAGTACTTTAACTTTTACGAATTATATTTTATTTTTAAATCTAAATACTTAAATGTTCATGAGCAATACTTCAATTATAAATTTAGATACTTTAATTTTTATGAATAATACTCTAATTTAAAACGTAAGTACTTTAACTTTACGAATTATACTCTTTTTTTTTTTTACTTCTCGTATTTCAATTTTAAACCTAAATACTTTAACTTTTACAAATAATATTCTATTTTTAAATCTCTATACTTTGTTTTATAATTTGGATACTCTGTTTTGTAATTCGAAAAATTTATAATACTCTGTTTTATAATTTGGATACTCTATTTTATAATTTCAATATTTCGTTTTATAATTTGGATACCTTATAGTTTGTAATTAATATTTCAAAATATAAATCAACAATTAATTTTTATACCACTATCCGCCTACACAAAAAAAAAAAAAAAATTAATTTTTGTATATGAAGTATGAAAATTATATTTTGAAGTATTAACATACAAAATAACAATATAAAATTGTATATATGAGGTATTATATTAATAAAATGATTTATGTGGGAGGAAAAAGTAATGTGTTATGTCATTTTATGTTCCTTCAAACCTGTTTTGGTAATTCCGTAAAAAATGAGGAGTGAAATCAAATTACAATTTTGAATTGAAAAGTTAGTATTGATATTTTTTCCTTGGGGGAGTGATGTCAAATTTATCTTATACCTTGGAGAGTTTTGCCATGTTTCCCCTCGTCAAAATATCAAGGTACGTACCAACATAAATTTGATCTGATTTCCGTGCATGGTGCGGGTTATACCCAGGTTCCATGATAAGCAGTAAAGTTGTCACTCCTCAAATCTCAAGCCACCAAGAAAGTAGACATCATGGTGATCGAGCAAACAAATTCAGCTGAAGATGATCAGCAAACTCGAAGACCCTCCAAGAAAATTCTCAAAGTTTCACAACCCATTTCATCCAAGTACATTATAATCATCTTCACAATCACAATCCACTCTGTTCAACCACATTCCTCAGTCCTTTCATCGGGGAAAATTGCAAAACTGGTATACCATCTCCCCCATTTTAGCCGATCTGGTACACTAGAATTCCGGTGAGCAAAGTAACCCCATAAGTCCCAAAAATTAGCAAAACCATACCAATTTTACCCGAATAACCTTAAACCGCCGGAAATCCGACCCGTTTTGCCATGTGTCCGCTCTGTAATGCCAGCTAATATTATTAATTGCAATGTGGCAAAACCACCATTCCATGTCAGAAAGCACTGTCCATGTGGTCTTACAAAATTGACTTGGTTAATGCGTTTACTTTTTTATGGAAAAGAAAATTTAATATCTCTGACGACGTTTGATTTTCCCAAGGACTTCATCTTCATCTTCACACAAACTTCAGAAACTTCTTCACACAAGCTTCAGAAAAAGGTTTTTTGAAAAGAGAAATCTAAGATTTTCGGACCGACTTGCAAACTTAAAGAATAAACTTAGCTCCAACTATGAAGATCTGAGAAAGGTGTTGGACATTTGAGCGCAAATGGTGAGATTGCGCAGCAAAGGTTGCCTGCCCATCCCGCCACCCGCATACCGTAAGTGACTTGTAAATTGATTTCACCACTTTGGAACCGTTCTGTTGCCTGAAAAATATATGGAGAGTGTCTTATTTTATACCGACACAATGTTAGCTTGTTTGTGGGTCTGTGTGTGATATGGTCCCCATGCCCTTTCTTTATTGCAGTGAGCTTTTGTCCTTAATGCATGTGTATATTGGTAGGTGGGTTTTAAATATATTCGGTTTCATGTAAATCTAAATGCATGCCCTTTTCTTTTCTTTCGCTTTTACAGATCCAGATTCTTCTTGTCTCACCTTGGTTATTTACCATGGTGGGAATATTCAAAACAATATGTACGTCGGTGGGGAGATCCGAAAACTTGATTACGTGGACCTTGACAAGTTAAACCTTTTAACTCTAGATGAGTATGTGCAAGACTTAATAGAGCAGGGCAGTAAGAAAGAGTACTTAACAGCAGTAAAAGGTGTGTTTAAGTTAGTGGAAAGTGTGGATGAGTTGAGGTTGTACGGTAAGAGGTATCTTAAAAAGGGCAGAGAGTATCCACTGGTGGTTCGAAATGGTGGCCCTGAAGAAGGAGACAATCCAGATGGTGCAGGGAGTGAAAATGTTATGGCTGAGAATGAAGCAGGGGGTGCAAAAGTTATGGTTGAGGATGAAGTAGGGGTTAAAAATAATATTGTTGACAAGGCAGAGGAGGTTGCCACATTTGAATTGAGAACTCATGGAGAAACTGAAAGGGAAACCAGTGAAGAATTTTTTATGAGGGTAGAAGACACTCAGGAATGGATTGATGAATACAACCGTAGATATCCAGGCAAATCAACCACTGAACAGGATTCAAGAGCAATCTCTGACAATGAAGCTTTTGTAGAAACTTCAAATGAAGATTCAGAGGATGTGGATTGGAGGCTTGAGAGTGAACAGGACTTAGATGAAGATGATTCTTTGTTTGACAACATAATTGAGGAAGATGTTGAACCTCCACATACAGTTGCAAGGGATGAACAAAATGGTCAGTGGCTTAACTTTGAGGAGGTGGTTCCTGATTGTAGTGATGATGATGATTACACACTTCCAGAAGTGGATGCTGGAATTGGAAGTGATGATGATAAGTTGTATGATGATTGTGTTGTTACAAGTGCCGAAGTAGGTGATGACCAAAGTAATGGCAGTGAGGAAAGTGCAGATTCTTTGGGTGATTATGCTGAAGATGTGGTTAATGATGATTATCTGGATTTGAGCAGGGTGTCTGATGAGGAGGGAGTTGTCGAATCTCTGCATCAATTTAATGAGGAGAATGTTTTTGATCCAGAGTTTGATTTGGGGCAGACCTTTGTTACAAAGGATCTGTTCAAGAAAAGTGTTAATTCTTATGCTGTGAAAACTAGAAGAACACTTCCATTTAGAAGATCAGACAGCAGAAGGGTTTATGTGAGGTGTTCTGAAAGTGGAAGTGGGTGTCCATTTAAGATAAATGCAGTCAAAGCCCTGAATACAACGCCTGAGAACAAAGATGCCTTTGTTATAAGAGAAATATGTCTAGAACATACTTGTCCTGAGGGATGGTATGTAAAGAATGTGAAAACGCAGTGGTTGGCTGAGAGGTATGTATCATGGTTCAAAACTGATCCAAAGAGGTGTGTGAAAGGATTTAGGGCAGACGTGGAGAAAAAGTTGAATGTCAATGTGTCCAGAGACCAGGCTTACAGAGCCAAACAAGCTGCACTTAATCTGATCCAAGGTGATCCTGACTTGCAATATACCAAACTGTGGGATTATGCAAATGAACTTAGAAGATCAAACCCAGGTTCAACAGTCATCTTAGGTAATACATTTATGTTTTAATTGTTTCTGTAACATTGCCTTCATTTGGTATTGTACCTTATTTTAAGCATTATGATTGCAGGGACTGAGGAAATAGATGGTGAGCAGAGATTTTCCAAGTTTTATGTTTGTTTTAAAGCCATGAAGGATGGTTTCAAGCATTGTAGACCTATCATTGGTGTGGATGGTTGCCACCTTAAAGGCCCACACTTTGGTATTTTGCTGACAGTAGTAGGAGTTGATCCAGACAATGGTAACTTTCCCATATGCTACTGTGTAGTTTCCTCTGAAAATAAAGATAATTGGTCCTGGTTTTTTAGTGTGTTGAAAGCTGACTTAGATTTGGGGAATGGGAAGGATTTTACCTTCATTTCTGACAAGCAAAAGGGACTGATACATGCACTACCAGAGGTTTTGCCTGCTGCAGAAGTGAGATTTTGTGTGAGGCATTTGGTGGTAAACATGCACTCTGCAGGGCACAAAGGAACAACTTTGACTAATCTTGTATGGAAAGCATCTAACTCCACAACTGTCAGTGAATACACAGATGTGATGAGGTCTCTGAAGGATAAATTTCCAGGAGCAGCTGACTGGTTGAAAGATAAGCACCCACGGGAGTGGTCCAAAAGTCATTTTATGGTAAGAAGCAAGTGCGACCAGATTCTCAACAACTCATGTGAATCTTTCAACAGTTGCATACTTGATGCAAGGGTCAAACCAATCTTAACCATGTTGGAGTGGATCAGAGAGTATCTCATGAAGTTGTGGCACCTGTGTAGAGAAACTGCAGACACTTGGGAAGGTATAGTTGTTAAAGGTGGGAAGAAATATCTAAGCCTTGCTGGCAGTGGGAAACAAGCTGGACCATGTTAAATGGTGTTTCTTCTTCATCTTGTTCATTTGGTTCCTTTTGTCCTTTTGTATTGGTTGTTAATGGGTTCAAACATTGATCAAACTCGGAATCTTTAGCTGGTAGGTGCTGCAGCTTTTTGAATTTCATTCCATGAATGCTCCAGCAATTAAGCTAGTAGGCTATGTAATGTGGATCATTTTAGGACCCTTATCTTTTGGTAATTCAGGCAAATCTGCTATATTATAAATGTTGTTATTACTAAATGGTAAAGTTATATGGATCAGGGCATGCATGTCCAACTAATCAGATGTTAAATAGATTTAAGGTAAACAAGTTACATTACACTGACAAAAACTACATTACCCTTACAGAAATAACAGTACAGCTTTCCCATAACATGTCTTACATGAAAACAAATAACAACAGTAATGTAATACAAAACAAGATGCACTGCAGCAACAACTTCAACCTCCTCAACTCTTGGAGCTTTCCCTCGAGTTCAATCTGCAGCAATTTGTTTTTCTCCATGTATTCTATTAGCTCAAGATTAGGTTCAGGAGTGACATCTTGATTCGCATTGGTCTCCATTAACTCAAGTTGAGCTTCAAGCCTGTTTATTTTACTAAGAAGTCCTGGAATTACAACTTTCGACCTGTCACAGATCTCTCCATCAAGCCATTCAAAGTATTTGCATCTCTGCAAATGAAGTTACAAAAAAAAAAAATTAATAAAAATTTACCAATTAGCCCACGATGAAGTACAAGTTAGAGCCTTCACTTATGAATTTTGAGAGTAGATTACCATGGAAACACAGGAGAAAAATCGCCGCCCCGGATTGTTAGGCTTCCAAGAGGTCCTCAAAACAACACGCCTACCACAAAGACAAACCATCTGCGATGGGTCTTCGAATCTACCTTCGTGTTCGCAATTGGAGATTGAAGAAGAACCGCTACGTACCATGTCGAGCTAAAACAAGATGAGAGGGAAGAAATTTAAGCTTGGCACTTTGTTACAGGTTCAAATCTGTTTTGTTGGGCAAACTAGGGTTTATGGCGTTTCAATTGGGGGAAGAGGTGGAACAAATAAATGCATATTTCACAATTTCTTCTTCTAATGTATTAAAGGAATATTTTATAAAAGATAATTATTAGGCTCACTGCTTTTGGTGGGAATTTTCCCGCTACAATATTCCAACTCAGCTCATCCATGTCATTAACCTTATAAAAAGCCACATAATCATTGAAAAATGAAGTGGCCAGCATATTAATGACGTGGAAATACCAGAGTGGTTTTCCGGCAACTGTTTGCACTGTCAGTCGAAAATTGGCATGGTTTTGCTAATTTTTGGGACTTATGGGGTTACTTTGCTCACCGGAATTCTAGTGTACCAGATCGGCTAAAATGGGGGAGATGGTATACCAGTTTTGCAATTTTCCCCCTTTCATCGCATCCAATCCCTCCACCACTCCCAATTCTCCCACTCCCGTCGGCGCATCAAATCTCATGTCAGCTCTCAGAAATGGCTCTCTTCTTTCACTTCGGCACCAACACTTTCACAGGCTCAGAGTGGGGAACAGGCCATTCCGATCCCTCAGTATTCAACCCAACTCAACTAAACGCGACTCAGTGGGTCAACTCGGCCAAAGCACTGGCTTTTCAAGAGTTATCCTAACGTCGAAGCACCATGATGGGTTTTGCCTTTGGCCATCTGAGTATACTGACTATTCTGTGAAGTCCAGTCCAAGGAAGAATGGGAGTGGCGATGTGGTTAAAGAGTTGGCTGATGCTGCCAGAATTGGTGGAGTTCAATTGGGGCTTTATCTTTCTCCTTGGGATAGACACGAGTCTTGTTATGGGAAGACGCTTGATATAATGCATATTATTTGGGACAGATGACTGAGTTGTTTACCAGGTTTGTTGAAGAAGCTGTTTTTATAAACTTTTTGGTGTTTTTCTTAAGGGTGTCAAAACACAACCCGACCCGAAAACCCGACCCGACCCACCCGATAAAATATCAGGTTAGGGTTGGGGTTTTTCGGGTCGGGTTGATATCGGGTCGGACCCGAAAGGAACCCGGAAATGAAGGAACAGGTTCGGGTGGGTTTCGGGTCGACCCGGTTTGACCCGAAAAATAAGAATGGATAGTATATAATGCAAAACCCTAACCTTTTCCCTCATTTTTCCTTCCATTTTTACAGAGAGCAGCGGCGATGCTTCCATTCTCCCAGCAGCTTCTCACACACCACTCGCCGCCACCTCTTGGTAACCGGTAACAGGTAATTTCTTCCTCTCTTCTTCTTCTTTCTTTTTTAAATATGTTAAAGATTTCTTCCATCTTTACTCAGATCTAGCGTGACGGTGCTTCCATTCTCACCCACCACTCTTTGCCGCCTCGTCCCCGCCTGCAACTGGTAAGTTCTTCCTCTCTTCTTCTTCTTCTTTAAATATGCTAAGATTTCTTCCGATTTCTTCCATTTTTACTCAGATCCCAGTAGCGGCGGTGCTTCCATTCTCACCCACCACTCGCCGCCGCCTCTTTCCCGCCGGCAACATGTAAGTTCTTTCTCTCTTCTTCTTCTTCTTCTTTCTTTTTTAAATATTCTAAGTTTTTTTCCATTTTTACTCAGATCCCAGCAGCGGCGGTGCTTCCATTCTCACCCAACACTCGCCGCCGCCCCGTCTTGTCGCCGCCTTCCCGCCGCCGGCAACAGGTAGTCCATTCTTTTGGGTGAAACTGGGGAAATAGTTGGGCTTTCAAGGGATGTTTATTTATATCTTTGGTTTGATTTTTGGAATATTGAGAAGTTCGGGGGTTGTTTTCAAAGGGGGAAATGTATGGGTTTTATGTGTTTTTAGAATGTTTCTAATTTGTTGGCTGGTTTCTTTGACATTATTGGGTGTGGAAATTTTTGTCAGTTTGACAGAAATGATGGATTCTTTTCTGGAAATAGTGAAAGGAAATCCAGCTGGGTTTGCGTAATTAATTTTGGTTGTTTGAGATAAGGAGTTGGACTTTCCAGTTGTATTGTAAAGGAGGAGGATAGGTTTAGAGGTTGAGATTGATTGATTTTGGATTTTTGGTGGAAGGAAATAATTATTATGATAAACTATATAAAAGAAAGAAACTAAATAGGATAATCAGTGTAATAAATTTTTTAGAAATTTAAAATTATATGATCTTATATAACTAGAAATGAACTTAACATTTTGGTAACATAAAGAATTGCGACTAAATTAAATTAAATCAAATCATCTAGTTTAGCTATGTTTAGTTCTTTGGCATGTATTCTTTTACCTGAAATCTGCATAATAATATTTGAGTATATGTGTCTTTTCAAGCAAGGACTCCTAAAAGCCCTTGGATGCCTTTTCCGATGCTGTTTGCTGCCATTTTAGATCAAGTCACTCCTCAGAGCATGGACCTTGTGAAAACCAATTATGCATTGTTCAAGGTATATACGTATTTGACACTTTAATTTACTTATTTATTGTGGTAAATATATACTGAATTTCTTTTACTTCTTCCTACTGTTGGGCAGAACAAGTAGCTAACTCGAGATGCATTTGTTAAGAAATTGAGGCTGATTGTTGGTGATAATTTACTGAAGTCAGCAATAACAAGTCTTCAGTGCAAGGTATGGCTTCTAAGGTTTGTTAATATATATATAAAGTCGTATGCAACACAGATATTAACCCGAAACTAATCTTTAAATCAGAATTGTAATTATACTCTTATATTCTAATGTATTTATGCAACCTTTTGACTACAATGCACTAGTTCTTTGTTTTTGTGAGCATTTTATTAACAAGGTAAATACTTTCTATTATCATAATATACTCTATCGTCAACAATTTTAGTCTTTTCCTTGGTTGTCATTTGCGTCGGATTCAGATGTCATATTTTTATTAGTTTTGAACTTTTAAATACTGAGTATTTACACAACGATTAAGTGCATTTAAACCAATTCTCACTATTACGAGTGTTTGTTTCGTTTTGGTTTTATACAGATGTCGTCCAGTACCAATGTGGGAACAACTTGAATCTGCAAGGAAACAAGTGTGGGAGAAGTCAGGTATCATATTATAAACTATCTGTATGTAGTAGCGAGTGTGTTGGAGATCTTTATGCTTTTGTGTAAGCTCCGACTCTGAAGTGAATAAGTGACTACTTCGAATGTTATTTTGGGTTTTTGTCAGCTAATTTTAATAGATGGGATTGTTTGTCAGATATTTGAAATCTCTATTGTCTCATTTGTTGGGTTGTGTTGCCAATGAGAACTTTTTCCTTTCCTTTCCTTTTTCATTTTCTGAATTAAATTTATTATAAACTTTATGAATTCCTTGATGAAGATTAGATCTAAGCGAAGTCTTTCTGATACATATTAATTATTTCAGCAGTTATATATGCAGCAGAAAGTATCAATATCAAACAAGATTAATATGTATAGAACAAGGTTAAGATGAATAGTTCAGTTATTTAATTAGCATAAAAGCAGGATGTTAAATCTCATGCTAGAACATATTAAAACATATTAATCTGATGTTATGCTACTTTTGCCTATTATTTTTATATAGGATGACGTACGGAAGAGCTTGTCAGGTGGAATAGAAGTGTTTGAGCTGGAATTTTAAGTGTTTTGAAGTTACCTTTTGTGATGTTTGTTTCATGGGAAGATTGTAATGGCCTTGTATTTGTGTTGTTTGTTTTATTGCTTTTGCATTTGTGATGCTTGTTTGATGGGAGGACTGTAATGGCTTCGTATTGGTGATGTTTGTTTCATATCTATGCATTTGTGATGTTTGTTTCATGGGAGGACTGTAATGGGATTATAGTGATGGTTGTTAGGTTATTGGATTTTAGTGTTGTGGTGTTTGTTTCATGCCATTTAAAATGTATGGCTCTGCTCCATTTTTTGGCAGACAATTCCCTCGCATTCTGCAATTAAATTCAGGTCGGGTCGGGTTAAATCGGGTGGGTCGGGTCATCGGGTGACCTGAAAAAAACAGGTCAACCCGAAACCAACCCGAACCTGATAGGTTCAGGTTAGGGTTGGGGGTTTCGGGTTCAATTCGGGTTCGGGTTCGGGTTGGGTTCGGGTTGGGCCTTTTGGTGTAATACCCCTATCCCAACCCGACCCGAACCCACCCGATCCACCCGAATTGACACCCCTAGTTTTTCTACATATGGGCTTTGTTTGGTAGTAAGTATTATTCAATTTTGCTTGTTTGCTGGGGGGTTAATTCAGTTGGTTTCAAGATTTCTCATCCAATCAGTGATCATAGCCTCATATACGGTGGTTTCTTTCTCATCATAAATCCTGCAAAAACATCATATTCAAGGATGAGACTGTCAATTGATTCCAATTTCTTGCTGCCATTTGGAGCAGATATGGTGAGATCGGAGAAGTTTGGTTAGATGGTGCAAAGGGAGAGGGGGAGAAAGACATGGAGTACCTCTTTGAAGATTGGTTTAGTTTTGTTCAACAACTTCAACCCGGAGCCGTCATATTTTCTGAGGCCGGACCCCGACACAAGATGGGTTGGTGACGAAGCTGGAGTTGCCGGCACCACTTGCTGGTCAACTTTCAATCAAACTAATGCAATAATAGGCGGTGATGATTTTCAGTAAGTCCATTTTTTAAAGTCTGATAGAGTTTGACATCCACTTGATTGTTGTTTGTGAAATATGAACTCGAAATTGGGATAAATACACTTACATACGTAGAGGTTTGACCTAATCACCCAAACCTCCCTCGAGTTTTCAGAAATTACAGAAACTTCCCTTCAAAAGATTTACATCACATATGTTATTGAGTTTTTGATCCCATGGTCAGTATTTTTTTGAATAGCCTATTTTTCCCTTGAATCTTACTGATCAATAATTCACTTAAAATTCATGACTATAATAACATGTCTTGGGCCAAACCCAAAGTAGGCCAAGGAAAGTTTTCTTAATTTTCCAAACCTTAGGGGAAGTGTTTGTGTAATTAGCTTGATATGTTATTGGTTATCTGCAGATACTATATGGAAGGTGATCCTTTCGGGCACGACCGTGTACCTGCTGAGTGCAATGTCTTGATTCGACCCGGATGGTTCTGGCTGCATCCGAAGTTCCAAAATTCGCAATGCAGCTTCTCGATCTTTACTACAAGTCAGTTGGCAGAAACTGTCTCCTTTTACTAAACGTCCCTCCAAATTCTTCCGGCCTTATATCCGACCTAGACGTTCAAGTCCTTCAAGCATTTTCAGAAATCCGTAAAGCTATATTCTGCCACAACCTCGCCAAAGGCGCTTCGATCTCATCCAGCAACACACGGGGGAACACTCCAACCGATTCCCATTATGGCCCGAACAATGTCCTCAAAGAAGGTATCTATACATACTGGTCACCTGACGAGGCAAAGCAATCACATTGGATTCTCCATTTGGATTTCACAGAAATGGTTACTTTCAACGTGTTGCTTTTGCAAGAACCGATCCAAATGGGACAACGGGTGATCGAGTTCCATCTCGAGTTCTTGAACGAAGAAGGCAAATGGGAATGGGTGATAAAGTGCGCTACTGTGGGATACAAGAGGCTTGTTGTTGACAAAGCTCGGGCAAACCCCTAATAGCTTACTTAGGTTTATATATGGATCCATTTTCCATATTCGAGCCTGCCTCCAACCTTAGCTCGGGATCGGTTGTCAATGGCAGTCAAACTGCTCAGCAAACTACTCAAAGAAGCTCCAACAACTATTATATCTAGTTTACATTGAGGGCATGTGGTTTGTATTACTATATTCTTGTATAAATGTATGAAGAAGTTGTTTGCAATTGCATTATCTCTAGTCCAAAAGCCATGCATTCAATCAAGAAAGCACACAAGCCTAATGTCTTGTCTATGTTGCTTAGCTCTCTTGGGCTTTTCCTTTGGAAAACGTGCAATTATAACAGGAAACTACGAAGGCTCTATTCTATACGAACCAACGAATGAGGGCTCATTGCCAACATTGTGGGCTAACAGCATGCCCTTTATGCGCCAGGTTTTACCTTAATTTTAAGGTAACACCAGAACAACAAAAAAAGGAAGTGAACAATAAAGATCAGTTGATCAAAGAGCTTCTAACATATTGCGCATTCTTGTAGGAAGAAAATGATAGACTACAAGCCAAAGTCGATGAAGAGCTCACTAATGCATTGCAGAAAGAATATGAAAGCCTGGACGAAAAGGAGGAAACAGGCTTACAGATAGGCGAAAGCATAAATCCACCACGACGAAGAGTAAATAGCCTTAGCCCAAAGAAGAGGCCAGCCCCCAAAAGCCCAAATCATGAAGCTGGCTAGTGGCTACTCCAAGACTCCAATATAAACTAGTCGAACCAAGCTTGGCCTATAATACCTTACTCAAGCTCGAAAATTGTTAGTCTGGCTCGAGTTAGAGATTGAGCTCGCCCTTCTGTAACTTGAGACCGACTCGTGCCTAGCTCGGGCTCAATCCGATTCGACTCAATGTAATATATAATATATATTAACAAAATTATATATATAATATATGATATGTATTTAATATATTATTTAAATTTTAAATAACATAAGTATATAATAAAATTAATAGTTGCGTACATAATTATACATATATTATAAATCCAATATGTATTATACATATGTTATATGTATATATAATATAAAAAATCTATATTAAAAATATTTAGTTCGATTAAATAAATATAATAACATTTTTAGTGAACCATTTTAATTTTACATATAAAAATATTTATATGATATATATCTCTCCTTCAAATCATGTACAATAAGTAGAAATTCGAAATAAAGAAACATCTAAATAAACAAACAATAAAAATATTTGAAACTATGTTATTACATAAAAAATATTTAAAGTGTATAATATTAATTTGTTCAAATAGTTCTAACTTTTAAGCATAAGTAATAGCTTATAACTTTCAAATATATTTAATAAATGAAAAGACATATATAAAAGAATATAGACAAAAACTTAAAAAAACATATAAAATGCCATATTAAATATATATTTTTTATTCCTTATATTGTTTATTTTTTAATATAATTTGTGATTTATTTGTAGTTTTTTTATGAAGTTTTGAATAACCTTTTTGTCATCATTCAAAATCTAAAAGTTATATTCACTTTCAAAACTATAACTTTTGCAACTAATTTTTTTGTATATTTTGAACCTCAATTCCATCATTTAAAATGAGAACGTTATTATTATTTTCTTTATTCCATAATCTTGAGAAATTGTAGCTTTTGATATATTATTATCATCAATTTTAGTATAATTACCTTGCACCAAATATTCATCTCTCAAAACCGTGGGTTTGACATATCACCTTTTTCAATATTATCCTCTTTCTCAAATCTCCATCTTCTCCATAATTGTAATTTGATTTAATGAGTATTTCTATTTTGCTTTCTGTTGATACCTTGGATTGTACTTTTTTAATTGCATTGCAGTTACCGCATGCAATTTTCAATTGATAATATCTACTATTCGATTTCAATGAAAAAACAAAACTTGTTGGATACTTGTAAACTAAGTTTCCTATAATATTTTGAGCTATATTCTCCTTAAACAATTAAAAGTGTTAGTAATTTAATTGTATAAAATATTAATAGAGCGTTTAATAATTAATTTATTTATAAAGTATTAAAGAAATAATATTTTATGAAAATTAATTAGACTCTCGATTGAGCAATTTATGTACTCCTCAAACAATATGATGTATAATATTTAGTATCATTTTGTACCTATTATTAATTCAAAAATATACTTATTGATGGTTTGATATTTTTATATTACTTTGGTATAGGTTTTATATTTTCATCATTGCACTTTCAATAGGAAACACTCTTTTGAGATGTTTATATTGATATATTGTATTTTTTACACGTTTCTTATTAAAAGAAGGATTTGCTTCAATCCTTTCAGTCTCTCTTGAAACAAATATATATATATATATATATATATATATAGTAAACAAACTATAACTAATATTATTCATTTTGCACAATTTATACGTTCAATCATATTCCATTTTGTCTATCTCTCCGATATATATATAGATGTAATGAAGCAATCCAACACAGGAAAAGTAGTCTCAAGCTAAGAGTCATCTAGTTTTGTCGGCAGAGCATCCCAAACGGAGTAACCTTCTTAAACCTTGTGACTTATCCTCTCTAATTTATCCGCCATCATGTTTCATTCTCTCCAGATTTATTTGATCCAAGTTTCTCAAGACCTTTCAAGTAAACTTCGCCAATCAAATATTACATTTCTCATTATTTGATTTTCAATATCCTTCGTCGTTATCCATTTCACGATCGTCTCTAAACCAATCTCCACATTAATCTTCAAAAAGCGCCTATCCCAAGTTAGTGTTAATCCTTTAGTTAAGCCCAATAACTCTGCTACATTATTGAAACTATACCAAGATTCATAGTATATCCTAGCACTCATCTTCAGTTTTCATCTCGAATGACGCCCCTAGCCAAGCGTTGTTGGTGTGATTATAAAAGCGTCCAACCGAGTTTATTTTTACCCACCACTTCTCGGGTTTATTCCATGGCAACTGAGTGTAGATTTTCTTTTGCCTGTATTTTTTGTCCTCACTAATTAGTACTAAGAACTCAGATAACTCTTTTATGTGGCGAAGAGTGACTCATCTAAGATTCATAACATTTTGATAGCTCCATCAGTTCCATGCTTTCCAAAGATTCTAGAGAGTCAAAATCAAGACAACCCACCCACGATATTCTAGGAGCATATTGCTCAAAATTTTGTTGTTAAAGCTCTCTTTGAGCCCGTCTGACACTAGCAAGCCACAAAGATTTCATCAAGTTTGTGTATCAATAATCTTGTCCCACACCTGGAGTGCGAGCGGAAAACTTCTCAGCACGTGGTCCACATACTCATATCCTGTACAACAGTGCATACATTCATCATTTTGACCAAATTTTCTATCATACTTCAATACATTCATGAGAAAGCTATCATATTGGAAAAACTACAGAAAAATCATGAACTTTTGGGGGCAGGGTAATTTCCAAGTTCATTTTCAATTTTTCGTCTCGCATGTCTCATCTGACACCATAAGCAGAGTATAGTCATTTTATAGGAGAATTTATCTTTAGTTTACCCAGTGCAGACTCACTTATCTATGTTATTATGTAGCATGATTAGGATACAAAGTATCTCATTAAACACCTCCTTGGGCAGTATTGTTTTCAATTTATCCATGTTTTAGTTTTTATGTGCGTCAATGAGATTACATACAATAAGTTCTTTATCCTCCCCATGAATGTTATCTCCAAATATGTCCGCTAGTTTGACTTGTGATAACCATCTATCATTCCATAAAGATGTCCTTTCACCGTTCCCGATCCTCCATTTACAAAATGGTTCCACCATCCAAACGTTTCTAACTATCCCCTTTCATGCTCAGGAAGCCAGAAGTTGGGGCTTATGTTCAAGAATGTCATCCCCTTTTAAATATTTTTTTCTTATGTATCCAGTTTCACACTTTCGTCTCCTTGTGAGCATTCTCCATCCCATTTAGCGAGTATCACTATATTTTCTTTGGACTTCTCTAAGACCCAATTTTCCTTCTCGCTTCTTTCTAGTCACCTTCTTCCACCCTACAAGATGAGTCAGTTTCCTTGTCATATGAGTAGCCTAAAAAAAGTTATATCTAATTTGATCAAGTCTTTTTACGTGTGATTGGAGAACCAATTTGTGTGCATGTAGTAGATGGGGATTGAGCTCGTAATGCAAATAATAAGTGTTATTCATCCGACAAGGTTGTCGTTTTGGCTTTCTATCCCAGAGGCGTCTTTCAACTCTCTTAATCACAATCGAAAAATATTCATTATAGTTTCGGCCAAAGTTCTTCCGTACCCCCAAATAATTCTTTAAGTTGTCTGTACTTTATATGCTCAAAATTCTAGTAACCTGTTGCTTTAAATCATTTGACATATAAGGTGTAAACAACAAATGTTATTTGCTGAAATTTAATTTGAGATCCAACACCTTGTGAAATGCTTTGCTGAAATTTAATTTGAGATCCAACACCTTGTGAAATGCCTCAACCACACTGTGAATGCACTTCGTCCTATCCACGTTAGCTTTAGCTCCCAATATTATATTATTCGTAGAAAGCAAGTGTGAGATATGAGGGTCTCTCTAACATATCGTAATTAGCTTCCAGTGTCCGACTGAAATGACAATCATATACGTAAGTTGTTCCATGCAGAGTACAAACAAATAAGGCGAGAGTGATTGTCTTATATAATGCCACACATCCATACAGCCTCCGTTGGTTCACCATTCCATAAAATCTCTGGTTATATCCCCTTCATTCTGCTTATACTGATATTTATGATTTTCTTCGGGAATTTGAAGAAAGTTAAAGTTCTCTTAGAAAGTACCACCAGACTTTGTCGTACGCCTTTTAAAGATTCAAGTTAAGCACCATACCCATTTTTTTGTTTTTTGAATGATGTACCATTCGTAACACTTCTTGAAGTATCAAGATATTGTAATGGGTAACTCGGCCGGGAATGAAACTATTCTGGTTTGGGCTCACAATTTATTTAATATAGGGCTTAAACGAAGTATAATTATCTTTATGATCATTTTGATCAATACGTTAGCTATTTTGATTTGGGCTCACAATTTATTTTATAAACGGCTTAAATAAAGTATAATCATCTTGGTGATCTTTTAGAGTAATACGTTACACAACGTAATGGGCTGAATCTCTTTTATTTTTCTAGAGAATTAACTTTTGAAATCAGATAAATAAACGTTTGTTAAGCCTTATTGGGAATTAATTCTCTCTCCATACAATCATTGATGAATTTCACCACTACGTCTCCTACTATATCCTAATAGGTTTGAAAAATATAGGCTTAGAACCATCTACTTCCAGCACTTCGTACGGGTGCATGCTATTCACTACTCTCAAGATTTTCTCATTTGAGATCGTTCTTGCCAAGTTATTTTTTCACTGCCACATTAGGGTTCGTTGGTGCAAGCTAATACCAAGACTCATCACCTCTTCGATAGTATTTCCACTGAATAGTACGTAGTACTCTCAAGTGTATTGCTTTAGTTGATCATTATTTGTTACCCATTCATCGCCTATTATGAGAGCATTTATCTAGTTCCTCTTTCTTCTCATTATGGTTGAGAGATGAAAGGGACGTTTATTTTTATCCCTGAATTGGAGCTAATTAACTCTTGACTCTTAAAACTAAATAATATCTTCTTATTGCAGTAGTTTGTGTTGGAAAACAGAAATCAGAAAGCAGCGGAAATTTAAAAATTTTCCAACAAAAGGATCGAAACTCGCAATCATGAATCCAAATTCGTAGAGATTAGAAACTTACTTTTCAATAATCTTTCTTGAAGCGTTTCAAGCCACCCAAGAACGCTCTTCTCGTGGCTTGATCCCCTCTCATTGGTAAAACTCGAATCTTTAAAAACTTCTAACTTGAAGCTCTCTAGAGATAGTCCACCAACTTGATTACAATCTAACTAGTAAGGATGCTAGTTCTCTAGTTAGTGTTTAGGCTTAACCTAGGGTTTATTTTATCTTGGAAAAAGGATGGTGTTCAACACATGAACGAAAAGAAATTATCAATCACTCTGTAAGGGGAGCTTGGGCACCCCTATATATAATACAGAAAGGGGCGGCCGAACCTAGTCCTTATGTACTAAGGATTTGGTCCCTCTCTCTCTTATTACTTGATCATCAAGTAGTTCCAAACTTTGACTTTGAATTCTAATTCAAATCAACTTTTAAGAGAGCTAAAAATATCCAAACTCCTTTTGGATAATATTATACTTTATTTATTAATTAATAAATAAATAACTTATTTATCTAATTAATTAATTCATAATTAATTAAATAGATTAATTTCTCCAAAATAAGGCTTTCATTTTAATTTAAAATTAAAGCAAAGTTTATTAAATAATTAACACATTAATTATTTAACACATACAATATATATAGATATACACGTGTGAGACACATGTCCCAAGGACACGTGCCACTCACCAGACCCACACGTGTGATTCACATGTGTGGAACCCTCTCGGCATGATCAACTCGTTTAATCATTTTAAAGCCTGAACTCATGTAACCAAGTTGTTGTGTGTGACCCTTTAGGTTCTCAATTCAATTAGCAGTGACCCTGATTAATTAATTCACTAATTAATTAATCAGTCCACAGATTAAACGACCATAGTCTAGCAACAGGTGTTTAACCCCTAGGTGAATTGGAATGTCTCGATTCGACAGAACCTTTAAGTCATTGATTCATGTGAGATACAATCCTCCTACTTACTATCTCTCAACCAAGATCTAGGGTAAGGGAATAATCAGAACCCTAATAATCTGGTCTTAAAGTTAAGTGCATTTCATATCCATTTGAAATCAATCCAAGAAACCCTTTTCTTGATGTCTTGATCTACTGCCTTGGCCAAGGACTCCATATGGCATATGAATGACTTACACAATAAGAGATCACCTTGCAAATGCAAGTGTAGGTCCTTTCTTGATTCTCATTCACTTTCATGAATCACTTGTGCAGCCCCAGCATAAGCCTTGAATCAGTTATCTAAGGAGACACCCTTTAAAGCTTATACCTAAGCCTACAGAGTTAACTCACAAAGTGACATGGAACCTCAAGTCTAAGGATCAATTAATCACATCAATGACTCGTGGGATATTTCCTAATCTGGAAGTTTCCATTTCCTGAAATAGAAACTTCCTTTCCCATTTATGAATCTTCTCACACGGGGCAACTCAGTGAACTTACTTATGGAAGTAAGCACCCTCATGTATCACGCACGTATCAACTATACACTTTGCACCTCCATGAAACAAGGTGGTCCTTCTTAAGGGCGTGATCCCACAAGCAAGCCTTAAAGGAGTCAGGTTGACACTCCCACTATCTGTAGGACTCATCGGCTTGGAGTATTTTACTAATCATGACTTATGTGATATAGGGCTCGTTTCTGTAAGATTAAAATTCAATATAACAGATATTTTGAGAAGATTAACTGGAAATTGTATTAATGAAACAGTAACTTGCATAACAAAGAGAAACAGAGTATTGGGTTGAGAAAAGAAGTAAGAACAAGGGAAGAGCTAGGACTCTACTAATTGCTTGAATGAAAAGAAACAAACTCCACAACCTAATAACGTGCTCCCCCTCCTCTCAACCTACTGCACTAACAGACACAAAAAAGAGAATAATCCAGCTGAACAAATCTCCATCGCAATCAGCACACACTGGTCCCCTCCAAACCGTTAACTCCAGTTCTTTTCTTGACCCTTGGATGAGTCCAGATCAACGGTGGTGACAGCTCCTTCATCAGAATAACTCCCAGCCTTTGGATCGGCATCAATATCATGAACGGTCAGGATCTCCTTTGTTTTAGTTGAGACGACGCCGTTTCCAACCTTTTTAAAACCAATCCTACGGTTCTGATATAACGTAATCCAACGGCCCTCGTTTTCCCAATCCTTTACCGCCAAATTCAAAAAGGATATTACATTACCCTCCCCTGATTGAGATCCTTGTCCACAAGGATCAGATTTCGGAAATTTCTTGAGCACATCATTATAATCCTCCCAAGTAGCTTGTTCTGGTGTAGAATGGACCCACTGAATCAACAGCTGAGCTACGGGCCTGTTATTTCTTGGCACAATTCTCCTTTCTAACACAGCAGCTGGAAAGATTTTGTAAGTTCCATCTTCGGCTAACTCTGGCAATTCCACACAAGTGACTCTTTTGGATCCTATTTTCTTCTTAAGTAATGAAACATGAAAAACAGGATGAATTGCACTGCTGATTGGGAGATCAAGTCTGTAAGCAACTTTCCCCACCTTGGCCACTACTTCATATGGACCATAGTACTTTGGAGCTAACTTCATATTTCGTCGCAATACTAGAGATGTTTGCCTGTATGGTTGAAGCTTAAGATATACCATATCTCCTACTTCAAAACTCCTCTCAGATCTGTTCTTGTCTGCATAATGTTTCATACGATTCTGTGCAGATTCCAAATTCTCCTTTAAGATTGCATTAAACTTCACTCTTTCTTCCAAAAAATTACTGACAGCTATGCTCAACTTCTCCTGATATGGTCCTAAGATATTCTTGTCTGGTTTGCACCCATACAGAGCCTCATATGGTGTTACCTTTAAGCTGGTATGAAAATTTGTGTTATACCAGTACTCCGCTAAAGGTAAACACTTCTTCCACAACTTGGGTTTGAGATGGCACATGCACCTAAGATAGGTTTCAAGGCACTGGTTTACCCTTTCAGTTTGTCCATCAGATTGAGGGTGGTAGGCTGTGGACATGGCCAAACTAATTCCCAACACCTTACATAATTCCTTCCAGAACTGACTTGTAAAAATTTTATCTCTGTCAGAGACAATGGAATGTGGTAACCCATGTAATTTGTAAACATTATCAATGAATACTCTTGCCACAGTTTCAGCAGTAAACGGATGAGATAGAGATATGAAATGAGCATACTTACTAAATCTATCCACCACCACAAAAATAACATTTCTTCCTTCAGAATGTGGTAACCCTTCAATGAAGTCCATAGAAATATGCACCCAAGCCTGATCTGGGATTGGTAAGGGCTGAAGCAATCCTGGATACTTGATGTTTTCATGCTTAGACCTCTGACAGACATCACATTCTTTAATCCATAACTCCACATCTTGTTTGAGCTTAGGCCAAGAAAACATAGATTTTACTCTCTGAATGGTGCCTACCATTCCAGAATGACCCCCTAAGTAGGTGTCATGTAAAGTTTTAATGATTCTCTGTCTTATTTGGGCATTATTCCCTACACAAATTTTGCCTTTCTTTCTCAGTAAACCCCCACTCCACTTGTACTCAGGAAAAGCTTCATTATCAACAGATTTAGCTTGCAAAATTTGGGTAAATATAGGATCATTAACATATGATTCACTTACTTCAGTTACCCAACTAGGAACCACTGAAGTAATCATCTTACAAAGCTCCTCTGGATGATTAACTCTTGACAAAGCATCTGCTGCTTTATTTTCAGACCCTTTCTTGTAATGAACCTCATAATCATATCCCAGGAGTTTAGAAATCCATCTCTGTTGTAGAGTTGTGCCCAACCTTTGTTCTAACATATATTTCAAGCTTTGTTGGTCTGATTTGATGATAAAATGATTGCCCTGTAAATAATGCTTCCATTTATTAATGGCCAACAACACAGCTAGAAACTCCTTCTCATACACAGAAAGCCCTCTATTCTTTTCCCCTAAAGCTTTGCTCAAATAAGCTATGGGCCTGCCTTGTTGCATTAGTACTGCCCCAATACCTCCATCGCTAGCATCAGTTTCCAGTACAAAAGTCTTCTTGAAATCTGGTAAAATCAATACAGGAGCAGTTGTGACAGCTTGTTTCAATCTGTCAAAAGCAATAGTGGCATCATCATTCCACTTAAAGCAATCTTTCCTCAACAAATCAGTCAGTGGCTTGCTGATTAAGCCATAGTTTTGTATGAATTTTCTATAATAACCTGTAAGTCCCAAAAATCCTCTCAATTCTTTCACAGATTTAGGCATAGGCCATTGGATCATACTCTGGATTTTCTCAGGATCAGTAGAAACCCCTTCTTTGGATATGATGTGTCCCAAATATTCCACACTTTCCTTGCCAAAGCTGCATTTGCTTTTCTTTACATATAACTGATGTTGTTGTAAAATTTCCAGAACAGTTTTCAGATGTGAGATGTGATCACCCCAACTCTTGCTATAAACTAAGATATCATCAAAGAAGACTAAGATATACTTTCTAAGGAATGGAAAGAATACCTGATTCATCAAGGATTGAAAGGTGGATGGGGCATTACAAAGACCAAATGGCATCACTAAAAACTCATAGTGACCATTGTGAGTGATAAAACTAGTCTTAGGTATGTCTTCATCTCTCATTCTAATTTGAAAATATCCAGATCTGAGATCAATTTTTGAGAAATACCTGGCACCATGTAGCTCATCCAACAATTCATCAATAACTGGAATTGGAAAATTGTGCTTAACTGTCAATGTGTTTAGATATCTGTAGTCCACACACATTCTCCATGATCCATCTTTTTTTTTTACCAGTAAAACAGGTGATGCAAAAGGACTCTGACTAGGCTGTATGATTCCTTCCTTAAGCATCCCTCTCACCAATTCCTCAATCTCATTTTTTTGTGAATGTGAATACCTATAAGGAAACTGCTTCTTGGGTACAGCATCCGGTTTCAATTCAATCTGATGCTCTATGTTTCTCCTTGGAGGAAGTGATTTTGGTTCTTCAAAAACCCCAGCAAATTGATCCAATAATTCCTTCAAACCCTCCCCTTGCATTTCTTCTTCCACTGATGTAATTGTTAATGAAAAAACCTGCTCACAACAACCAGCACTACCCTCATCCATCAATTCATTCCATTCTTCTATTGTGAGATATTTCAGTTCAGCAGTTTTTGTTAGAGATTGTAACTTAACTCTCTCTTCTCCCTTGGATATGGTTACACTTTTATCCTTGTAATCCAAGTGTATAGGTGTGTGATCATTCAACCAGTCCCCACCTAGCAGCATACCATAACCTCCCAGATCCAGTATTCTAACAGGAAACTTGAATTCATGCCCTTGCATTTTCCACTTTAAATCTGGAAACATAGTATCACTGATCAATCTCTTCCCATTTGCCATCCTTACCCTCACTGGACTAGCAGGTTCAATTTTACTTTTCAGTTTTTTTGCCAATTGTTCATCTACAAAGCAAGAAGATGCTCCACAATCAATCATCATTCTTACCTCCATTCCCTCAATTAGCCCCTCCATCTTAAACATATGAGAGTTTTGTTGTGATGCTAGGGAATGCACAGCTATAGTCACATCCTCTGTGTTATCTGTAGCTTCTCCCTCATCAGGTGGTTCCTCTATTTCCCAGTCTTCTTCCGGAATAATGATGAACAGCTGCTTCTGAGTACACTTGTGGCCCGGTGTGTACATCTCATCACAATTATAGCATAGGTTTTTGTCTCTCCTAGCCCTCATCTCAGCCGCTGTGAGGAATTTCCTCTGCATTGGAAAGTTTTTATTGCCTTGTATCCCCTTGTTACTAGCATTCCAACTTTTCACAGGACTATTTTGAAAACTCTGCTTCACCTGCTGTTTAACTTGATGGATATGCTTAACTCCTCCATTTGCTCTAGCCAATAGAGCATCTACAGCAGCCTCATGACTCTTAGCATAACTAACAGCATCACTCAATTGTTGAGGTTTATGTGCAAAAACTGCAGCCTTAATTTCTTCTTTGAGGCCACAAACAAACGCAGCGATGAAGTAGTCTTCGGTTAAATTCTTACAGAACAGCAATAACTGGGATTTAAGTTCCTCAAATTTGACCAAGTAATCTTCCACAGTGCCCGTTTGCTTTAAATTATGGAACTCCCCCACTATCAACTGTCTATCCCCCACATCAAACCTCTTTAAGACCTCTTCAATCAACTGATCCCATTCCAGATTTGGTTTAGTTTCAATCAGATTCTGTAACCACGTCTCAGCTACCCCAGAAAAGTAAATAGATGATAGAATGACCCTTTCATGATCAGGAACAGTAGGTAACAACTGAAAATACTTTTGTGCCTTTCTTACCCAACTTCTAGGACTAGAACCATCAAAGCTAGGAAAATCGATGTACTTATGAGATGTAGAATTACCTCCATAGCTGCTCTGGGAATGCATCTCTGTTTGGGTGGAATTAATAGATGCATATCCTCCTTCCTTCTCCTTCAAAGCTGATAATCCATCACCAAGTACAGACTTATTCCTATTATATTTTTGTACCTGATCTGCTATTGCCCCCATTTGCATTGTCAGCTTCTCCAAAGCTTCAGACACGCCATCAAACCTCTCATTCATATTTTTTTCAGACGCCACCCGCATGGCTTTCTCCTCAATCAACGATCCTTTGAGTTCTTGTAAATCTTTAGAACGCAATCCATCTGCCATGGCCGTAAGGAATCGCCTGGCTCTTGATACCAAATATAAGATTAAAATTCAATATAACAGATATTTTGAGAAGATTAACTGGAAATTGTATTAATGAAACAGTAACTTGCATAACAAAGAGAAACAGAGTATTGGGTTGAGAAAAGAAGTAAGAACAAGGGAAGAGCTAGGACTCTACTAATTGCTTGAATGAAAAGAAACAAACTCCACAACCTAATAACGTGCTCCCCCTCCTCTCAACCTACTGCACTAACAGACACAAAAAAGAGAATAATCCAGCTGAACAAATCTCCATCGCAATCAGCACACACTGGTCCCCTCCAAACCGTTAACTCCAGTTCTTTTCTTGACCCTTGGATGAGTCCAGATCAACGGTGGTGACAGCTCCTTCATCAGAATAACTCCCAGCCTTTGGATCGGCATCAATATCATGAACGGTCAGGATCTCCTTTGTTTTAGTTGAGACGACGCCGTTTCCAACCTTTTTAAAACCAATCCTACGGTTCTGATATAACGTAATCCAACGGCCCTCGTTTTCCCAATCCTTTACCGCCAAATTCAAAAAGAATATTACAGTTTCATGAACCATTTTACCTAAATGGTAGAGTCCTAAAGTCATCAGGATTAGGGGAGTTCTCATACATGCACAGCTAAAAGTAAACGCATACCAAACAAGAGCATATAAAGAAGTATTGCCTCAATTCGTTATTTTATTCAAAGATTGTCTGTGATCACAATAAGGAAAAGTACAAAGAGGATATACAATCGGCTTTCTAGAGCACTATTCCTAACAATCTCCCACTTGCCCGTCAAAGCCATTCTAAAGCTACTCTAAGTCCCATCTTCTGAAGATGACCTTCGGAAGCTTCTCGACTAAGGGGTTTAGTAAGTGGATCTGCCACGTTCTCTGCTGATGCGACCCTCTCAATTTGCACATCTCCTCTTTTGATAATATCACGGACTAGGTGATACTTCCTCATAATGTGCTTGGTCCGTTGGTGAGATCTTGGTTCTCTTGCTTGAGCAACCGCCCCAGTGTTGTCATAAAACACAGTAATGGGGTCTTTTATGCTAGGAACAACATTCAACTCTTGAATGAAGTTTCTAATCCAAACACCTTCCTTAGCTGCATCATTTGCAGCTAAGTATTCGGCCTCAGTGGTCGAATCTATAGTGGTCGTTTGCTTGGAACTCTTCCAACTTACCGCTCCGCCGTTCAGGCAGAAAATGTATCCTGACATTGACTTAAAATCATCTAAGTCAGATGCAAAGCTCGCATCGCAGTATCCTTCGACAGTAAGATCTTTCTGACCTCCGTAAACTAAGAATAATTCTTTAGTACTTTTCAAGTACTTAAGAATATTCTTCACGGCAGCCCAGTGACCATCTCCAGGGTCAGATTGGAAACAACTTGTTACACTAAGTGCATAAGCCACATCCGGTCGAGTACATAACATTGCATACATTATGCTACCTATTGCTGACGCATAAGGTGTATGAGTCATTCTTTCCTTCTCAAGGTTAGTCTTAGGACACATCTTCTTAGAAAGACTTGTTCCTACACTCATAGGAAGGTTCTTAACCTTTGCTGACTCCATATTGAATCTCTTCAATACTTTGTCAATGTACATCGACTGTGATAGTCCTATTAACCTTCTAGATCTATCTCGATAGATTTTAATTCCAAGGATACAGGACGCATCACCAAGATCTTTCATCTCGAATTGGTTCGATAACCATAACTTAGTTACTTTCATGCCATCCTTCGAATTCCCAATAAGAAGGATGCCATCAACATAAAGTACTAAGAATTGCGCTGAGGTCTCCAATTCCTTTCTATACACAGATGATTCATTCGAAATTTGAATGAAGCCAAACGCTTTTACTGATTCATCAAATTGAATGTTCCAATTCCTAGAAGCCTGTTTCAATCCATAGATTGATCTTTGGAGTTTGCAAACCTTTTGTTCACTCTCACTGAATGTAAAACTTATGGGTTGCTCCATATAAATGTCTTTATCAATGTCACCATTGAGAAAAGTAGTTTTCACATCCATTTGCTATATCTCATAGTCATAATATGCAGCAATGGCAAGCATGATCCGAATAAACTTTTGCATTGCAACTGGTGAAAAGGTTTTATCAAAGTCCATGCCGGGTCTTTGAGTGAATCCTTTTGCAACCATTCTTTCTTTGTAGGCTGCAATGCTTCCATCAAGTCCAAGCTTTCTCTTAAAGATCCTTGCCACATTTCATAGGGCGTTTTAGGGACTGACTTAGAGGGAACTAGATTCAAAATCTTTGCTGCACTTTCTAGGGCATAACCCCAGAAAAAAGGTGGTAAGTCAGCGAAACTCATCATGGAACGAACCATATCGAGTAGAGTTTGATTCCTTCTCTCAGAAACTCCATTGAGTTGAGGAGTTCCCGGAGGTGTCCACTGAGAGATAATCCCATTATCTTTGAGATGATTAAGGAATTCTTCACTAAGATACTCGCCTCCTCGATCAGATCGAAGTGCTTTGATCTTGTGACCAGTTTGGTTCTCAACCTCCTTTTGAAATTCTAGGAATTTCTCAAGAGCTTCAGATTTATACTTCATTAAGTATACATAACCATACCGACTAAAGTCATCAGTAAGGCTTATGAAATACTGATGATTGTTTCTTGTGCTTACACTAAACGGTCCACAAACATCAGAATGGATCAAATCCAAGACCTTAGTGGCACGTTCCACAGTTCCTTTAAAAGGAACTTTGGATATCTTTCATTTGAGACAGGATTCGCAAGAAGTTAACTCTTTGAGATCATTTTCAGAGAATGATCCTAAAGTGTTTATCTTGCTAATTCTGTTCTTGGAAATGTGTCCTAATCTAGCGTGCCATAAGGGAGCTGAAACTTTGTCATCTCTCTTACGTTTAGTTTCTCGTTGTATATTCATAATATTGATATTTTGAGTTAGATAAAGTCCATTACTTAGAGTACCGATGTGAACGGAAGAGTTGTCCAGTTTGATAAAATATTTAACATTCTTAATATAAGTTTCATAACCTTCACAATCTAAAATTGGAACTGAAATTATATTACGAATAATGCTCGGTACATAAAGGACTTTATTTAAAACTAACTTAAAACTATCTAAATCTAATCTAATTGTGCCTAAAGCTCGAGCTTTAACATTTGAGCCATTGCCGATTTTCAAGACACATTCTCCTTATCTGAGTTATTGGACTTCATTTAGCGTCTGTACATCATTACAGATATGAGCTCCACAACCGGTATCAAGTACCCAAGAACTAGAATTAATAGAAAGATTTACTTCAACGAGAAACATACCTTTCTTTAGAGTAGCCTTGTACTCTAGGCAATTTCTCCTCCAATGTCCCGTTTTGCCACAATGGAAGCAAACATCCTCTTTCTGATCACGCTTCTTCTTTTGGGCCTTCCCCTTCGAAATGCCACTAGTGGGCCTAAGGGGTTTTTTCTTCTTCTTTTGGGCTTTCTTGTCCTTACCTTTAGAAGGCCCCGAAGAGGAAGATGGAGCATTCACCATCAGAACCTTATTGTCCTTCTTGATCATGCTTTCAGCAGTCGCAAGCTGACTAATCAACTCAGCTACAGTAGCACCACCATGATTCATATTGAAGTTAAGGACAAATGGGTTGAATGATGGTGGGAGCGAGGCTAGCAACAAGTCCACTGAAAGCAAGTTTCTCAGTAAGGGCGAGAAACTTGAGTTCATATTCATGGACATTTGAACCTTCCCTCATTCTCAAATGGAACAATTCCTTTGAAGTGTTATACCTTGTAACACGTTCAGGAGGCCGGTAAAGTTGCTCTAAGTGGTCGTAAATCTCCCAAGAAAATTCCATGGCCTCATGTTGTCTTTGTAAGTCCCGGGACATGTTAGCCAACATAAGGCAACGAGGCTTGGAGATTATCATCCTTCCAGTTCTGGATCGCATCCCGCTCGGCCCGAGTGGGAACGTCCCCTTCGGGACTAGGCTCCCCTTCTAAGAGAACATAAACTCTCTTCTCAGAATCTAAAATGATTTTCAGATTCCTCAACCAATCAGAATAGTTGGGACCAGTCAACTTGTTTGACTCGAGGATCGATACAAGAGGGTTTTTGGTTGCCATTTCAAAACACGTAGAGAACCACAAAATCTACGACCTAAATGGTAAAACAGAGAACTAGTGATCATGCTGAATTATAACGATATACAAAAGATAAGGTCTTTAATCTAATGTAGCTCTCACTGTTTTTCAAAGATCTATAATTCCCAAAGATCTAAGAGGAACACGTTTCCCAATGGGTACTAAGATCCTAAGCATTTTACCTCGAACCCACGACTCGCGGACATTCTAAGTAAAACCCTAGGTAGGTACAACTTACCAATTCTAACACCTTTAGAACACTTAGTAATTGTTTTTGCATCACCTATCTTTCAATATGGAACCACGACTCGTGCGACATCCATATTTACTTAGGCGTTAAGCTAGACCCATCAATCATAAGATCATGATCAAAACTTAGTTCAAACGACCCACGACTCGCGGACATCGTCCTTGCCAAAATTGACCACGAAATATTGATCATTTAAAATGATCAATTAGGTAACTAAGAACTAATAAGCTCCACTAGCTATCCCACGACTCGCGGACAATAACTAGCTTCACTTACTAAACTTAAAACCTATTGATGGAATGCTTGGAATTTAATTCAAAATTTGCACCTCGAATTAAATACCTATTGTTCGAAATTAGCTTAATATTTAGCGGGAATTTTCGAATCAACCAGAGAGTTGTCCGGTTCGACCTCACCAACATATATGTTATCCAATTTTAATTAGTCTTGATTAATGCAAGTACAACTTAAATGCATTTCATACAAGCACTTAGCAGATAACATGTCCTAGCATGATACTAACATGTGATTATCATGGGTTCTACCTATCTTATGCTTGATATGTGGGAGCCACTCCACAATCACAAGTTCTAACATACATCCCACATAAACAGTTTAAATCACATAAGGGAAAGCAGTAACAAAATACGAGCCCTATCTCTATTATATTTTCAATTGAGATTCCCCTCCCTAACATTTTGAGGGGGTCTTCACTTATGGCCTCCTTGTTACTTGAATGTGGTCCATCTTACTCCATGGGTGCATTGTCTCCAAAAAGAAAATAAAACCTCACCACCTATTCTACTCTAAAAAAAATGAAAAAGTACTGAAAAGTAATAAGACTCAATCTTCATATTGGCCTTACACAAATACACGGGGCATACCCCGGCCTCAAAACAGTAATATGGAAAGCCACATAATAAATCACATAACAGTACGCACATAAGTGAGGCTCCAACCTGAATTGAAAAACGCAACTATAGGGCTCCAACCCCAATTTAAACCATCCATGTGCATAAATTAAAACCATACATAAGTCTAAACCCATGATCACCTAACATGCATAAATTGCAAGAATTTAAATTTAACCAATAAATTAAAATTCTCGCCTTAAGCTCTAATAGCTTAAAACACGACTTAGATGCAATTCTTGTTCAAGAGCCTTTTCTATAAAACTCGAAAAACTATAAACTAATAAAATTCCAATTAATTTCTGAAAATTAACAATTTTATTCTTTCAATATTTTCATAAAATAAAGTTTGCAATTTTCCCAAAATTTAAATCGCTTAATTTTTCAAAATCCCAATTTAAACAATTATTTCAAAAATAATTCAAATTTAATAAAACAAAATTTTATTGAAAAATTAAATCGGATTTCAAGGACCGAAAATACGAAAACACAAAATTAGGGCCCGGAACTCCAGAACGAGCAGCTACTCGTCGTGCGACGTCGCGCGCTAGGCGCGCGCAGCTGGCTGCCGCTAGCGTGCGGGCGAGACCAGGTGGTGCTCCCGCGCGGTTGCGGGACAGGCGAGCAGGCGCGCCTAGGAGGCGTCGCGCGCGGCTGCGCAACGGTGAGCGGGCGTCCCGCGAGGTTGCGGGACGGTGCACGCGGGCCTAGGCGTGCTACTCCTTAGCATGCCTAGGCTCGCGTTTTTCGTGATTCGTATCTCAAGTTTCTCCAAATCCCAATTCAATCCCAAAATTTGAAAATTATGATTTAAACAAATTTCAATTTAAAACGATTTTCAAAAACGCGATTTGAGAAAATAGTTTTAGAAATTCAAGGAAAAATTACAGTTTCATAATTCGGGCTTTCTAAAATAACTCAAGAATACTCAATTCGTATCTAGGCCTAAGAATTTCTACCAAATTCAGAATAATTGAGACGAATCAGAAACACGATTAACGAGGTGCTTCTGATACCACTTGTTGGAAAACAGGAATCAGAAAGCAGCGAAAATTTGAAAATTTTCCAACAAAAGGATCGAAACTCGCAATCATGAATCCAAATTCATAAAGATTAGAAACTTACTTTTCAATAATCTTTCTTGAAACGTTTCAAGCCACCCAAGAACGCCCTTCTCGTGGCTTGATCCCCTCTCCTTGGTAAAGCTCGAATCTTTAAAAACTTCTAACTTGAAGCTCTCTAGAGATAGTCCACCAACTTGATTACAATCTAACTAGTAAGGATGCTAGTTCTCTAGTTAGTGTTTAGGCTTAACCTAGGGTTTATTTTATCTTGGAGAAAGGATGGTGTTCAACACATGAACCAAAAGAAATTACCAATCACTCTCTAAAGGGAGCTCGAGCTCCCCTATATATAATAGAGAGAGGGGCGGCCGAACCTAGTCCTTATGGACTAAGGATTTGGTCCCTCTCTCTCTTATTACTTGATCATCAAGTAATTCCAAACTTTGACTTTGAATTCTAATTCAAATCAACTTTTAAAAGAGCTAAAAATATCCAAACTCCTTTTGGATAATATTATACTTTATTTATTAATTAATAAATAAATAACTTATTTATCTAATTAATTAATTCATAATTAATTAAATAGATTAATTTCTCCAAAATAAGATTTTCATTTTAATTCAAAATTAAACCAAAGTCTATTAAATAATTAACACATTAATTATTTAACACATACAATATATATATACACGTGTGAGACACGTCTCCCAAGGACACGTACCACTCACGTGATCCACATGTGTGATTCACACGTGTGGAACCCTCTCGGCATGATCAACTCGTTTAATCATTTTAAAGCCTTAACTCATGTAACCAAGTTGTTGTGTGTGACCCTCTAGGTTCTCAATTCAATTAGCAGTGACCTTAATTAATTAATTCACTAATTAATTAATCAGTCCACAGATTAAACGACCATAGTCTAGCAACAGGTGTTTAACCCCTAGCTGAATTGGAATGTCTCGATTCGACAGAACCTTTAAGTCATTGATTCATGTGAGATACAATCCTCCTACTTACTATCTCTCAACCAAGATCTAGGGTAAGGGAATAATTAGAACCCTAATAATCTGGTCTTAAAGCTAAGTGCATTTCATATTCATTTGATCTCAATCCAAGAAACTCTTTTCTTGATGTCTTGATCTACTGCCTTGGCCGAGGACTCCATATGGCATATGAATGACTTACACAATAAAAGATCACCTTGCAAATGCAAGTGTAGGTCCTTTCTTGATTCTCATTCACTTTCATGAATCACTTGTGCAGCCCCAGCATAAGCCTTGAATCAGTTGTCTAAGGCGACACCCTTTAAAGCTTATACCTAAGGCTACAGAGTTAACTCACAAAGTGACATGGAACCTCAAGTCTAAGGATCAATTAATCACATCAATGACTCGTGAGATATTTCCTAATTTGGAAGTTTCCATTTCCTAAAATAGAAACTTCCTTTCCCATTTAGGAATCTTCTCACACGGGCACCTCAGTGAACTTAATTATGGAAGTAAGCACCCTCATGTATCACGCAAGTATCAACTATACACTTTGCACCTCCATGAAACAATATGGTCCTTCTTAAGGGCGTGATCCCACAAGCAAGCCTTATAGGAGTCAGGTTGACACTCCCACTGTCTGTAGGACTCATCAGCTTGGAGTATTTTACTAATCATGACTTATTTGATATAGGGCTTATTTCATGAACCATTTTACCTAAATGGTAGAGTCCTAAAGTCATCAGGATTAGGGGAGTTCTCATACATGCAAAGCTAAAGTAAACGCATACCAAACAAGAACATATAAAGAAGTATTGCCTCAATTCGTTATTTTATTCAAAGATTGTCTGTGATCACAATAAGGAAAAGTACAATGCGGATATACAATCGGCTTTTTAGGGCACTATTCCTAACAGTTTGTTATTTTCTGTCATCAATTCTTTCTTTAAATCTTTCAAATATTTAACTTGCTTATCTCATATATAATACTCTAGAATTTTTTTATAAATTTTTTTGTTGTTTTTTTCGCTTTTCGAGCACATTGAATATTGTTCAATGACCATTGTTCTAAAGCAATGATCCCAAGTTAAAATATCCTTCAAGTTTTGATTCGACCAATAAGTCATGTGTTGCTGCTTTGGATGATATTGAACTAAATTGATAATTGCTAGATCAATCTCATTCAAATTAAATTCAAAAGTTCTCCATATTGTTTCTTGAGCTAAAACTCAATCTAGCATCTTCAAATTATTTGATCTGATCTTCGGAATTTTATTTACCATTGTAAGCGATATTAATTATCACTTTGTCATATACTTTATAAATATATTTGTAAAGATATTTCACAGTTATCACTCTAAGAAAAATCTCGACGTTAGTGTGAGAATTATAACTTAATAACAGATATGGATTATAAGGTGTTAGGAATAGTGCCCTGAAAGCCGATGTAATAGTTTGCTTTAGTACTTTCCTTTTCGTAAATCACAGACAATCTTTGAATAATACGAATTAAGACAACGCTTTTTTATATGCTTTTGTTTGACTGTATGTTTACTTTAACTGCGCATGTATAAGAACTCCCCTAATCAATATGACTTATAGGACTCAACCATTTAGGAGAAGTGGTTCATGAGACAAGCCCTATATCACATAAGTCATGATTAGAAATCACTTCAAGCCGATGAGTCCTATAGACAGCGGGAGTGTCAACCTGACTAGTTCAAGGCTTTCTCGTGCGATCGCGCCCTTAAGAAGGACCACCTTGTTTCATGGGGTGCAAAGTGTATTGTTGATACGTGCGTGATACATAGGGGTGCTTGCTTATTCTAAGTAAGTACACTGAGGTATCCCGTGTGAGAAGATTCCTAAATGGGAAAGGAAGTTTCTATATCTGGAAATAAAAACTTCCAGATTAGGAAATATCTCAAGAGTCATTGATGTGATTAAGTGATCCTTAGACTTGAGATTTCATTGATACTTTATGGGCTAACTCTGTAGTCTCAGGTATAAGCTTTAGAGGGTGCCACCTTAGACAACTGATTCAAAGCTTATGCTGGGGCTGCACAAGTGGCACAGAAAAGTATATGAGAATCGATAAAGGACTTACACTTACATTAGCAAGTTGATCTCCTATTGTATAAGTCATTCATATGTCATCTAGGAGTCCTTGGCCAAGGCAATGGATCAAGACATCAAGAAATGAGTTTCTTGGATTGAGATCAAATGGATATGAAATGCACTGAACTTTAAGATCAAGATTATTAGGGTTCTAATTATTCCCTTACCCTAGATCTTGATTGAGAGATGGGAAGTAGGAGTATTGTATCTCATATATGTCAATGACTTAAAGGTTCTGTCGAATCGAGATATTCTAATTCAACTAGGGGTCAAACATCTGTTGCTAGACTATGGTCGTTTGATCTGTGGACTGATTAATCAATTAGGGAATTAATTAATTGGGGTCACTGCTAATTGAATTAAGAACCTAGAGGGTCACACACAATAACCCAGTCACGTGGGTTAAGGATTGAATCGATTAAACGAGTTGATCGAACCATTAAGAGAATGGTGGGGGCCCACACTTGTGAATCACACGTGTGGAACGCGTGGATGACACGTGTATATTTGTGTATATATTAAATAATTAATGTGTTAATTATTTAATGGACTTTGATTTAATTTTGAATTAATATTAAAGTCCTATTTTGGAGAAATAAAGTCTAATAAATAATTAATTATGAATTTGATGGGGCTAAAACACGTTTGAACCTCGTTTTGACACGTGACGTCATCAGCGTGTGAAAGCCCGGGCCCCACATATGCCACCCTCGGAACGAGCCTCACCCTCGTTCCCAAGGATGTTCCAATCCCTCTAGGAGTTAATTCCCGAGCGTGAGGTATTGTGACCCTCAGTGCCCTCGTGCACTCACCCTCGGAGGTACCTTCCCGCATGGGCAAACAAAGGAATGGGTTTCATGGCATTGGCCCAGATGCCCCTCGGACCCACGAGCCTCCATGGCCTATATTAAACCCAAGCGTGCATCCAGCCCTTGGTATCAACCCCTAAAACGGCTCTCTGACACAAGGTACACACCCGCGCACCTACCACTATTGTCCCCCACCAACTTTTCATCAACTTTTGCAGGAGATTCCTCCTAGGTTTCTCCTCAGCATGCCACGTGTTAGGGCAACACTGGGCCAGGACCACACGGTGACAATTACCAAAAGGTCCCTGACCCTCAACTATAAATAAGGGAGTTCATCCCCTTCACTGTAAGCAAGCTTCCATACTCTAGCTCTGCAACTCTTTCTTCTTCAAGTTCATAGTCTGACTTGAGCGTCGGAGAGCCAAACTGGGCATCACCCCCAGTTCCTCCAGCTTGGTCTTCTGACCGTTTTCTTTTTGGTGTTTGTCCTAACAGGTTGAAACCTCATCTTTTCCGGCGAATTCCACTTGAGTTTCATCCTTTGTTTACCCATACTAAATAAATCGTAAAGTGATCGGATTCTGGACACCTCAGATTCAGACCAATCATTTTTGGCGTTGTCTGTGCGAAACCACTAATTTTCTTTTTTCTCCTTTGTTAGTTGAGAAACAAACACCATCTTCACCATGGTCACCACCAGATCAGGCACAGTGGGAGGCGGCGATGACCTCCAATGCGGCAGTAACGACAGAGCCCCACTCCCAGCTACTACTGGAGGCGCGCCACCAGTGGGAAGGGCTCCCCCCCACGGCAGAGCAAGTTATATCCGCGGTAGAAACCAACGCGGAGCAACCCGCCATCGCGGTGGCAGGAGGATCAGGACCTCATATTCCCCAGAATCAACTCCACGCCACCCAAGTCCACCCAAAGGGATACCCCTTCATGATGCCTCTACCTGGTTACACCTTGACCCCATCACTTCCCATGGTTCAACCATACCACGCTGGTCAGGTTCAGCTCCCAATGGTGGTTCCTAGAGAGATTGAGGGGGTGGAGATGTCCCCAATGACACAAAGGCAGCTATAGGTTGTGTACGCTCAATGTGAAGTTCAAGCTGCCCAGAACACTTGGAAGAACTTCACCGCCGCTTATTTTCCCTCAGGGCAAGCCACTCAATTAGCCCCTCCTTTAGGGGGATGGCAAGTCCATCTGCTCATGGCGGCCCAAGCTGTTTTACAAGCCCGACCACCACTTCCACCAGTCAACGAGAAGGAGGTTTTCTCGAATGGAGAACGGGAACGTTTACATGTTGACAAGGGAAAGGATCTTGTAGCAAGAATTGATGTTGACGCCGAGGCTCACTCCCAGGCCTCAAAACAGGACAACAAAGCGAGAGAAGAAGATCCCAACCTTCTCGCGGTTGTGCAAGACCAGCTGCAGGGGTTACAGGACATGGTGGGGCAGCTCTCTCGAGCGCGGTCTCAAGCTCCCCAAGCTAGGGGTGAGAGAGTCAATTCCAGAGACGCCCGTCGCCAAGTCCGACAATAACACGCTCCTCAACACCAGGAGCAGAAGGAAAATTACGAAAATTATGATCCCAATGGGGGATATCACCATCCCCTGGCGAGGGGATCTCCCCTCGTAGAAGAAGTTCTGATGGCCCAACCTGGAATGGGCAAAGTACCCACCTCCATCAACCGCTATGATGGAACTACCGACCCTGCAGAACATTTAGACCATTTTCTGCATCTTATGCACTTGTACGAGAACTCCAGTCACTATTGGGTCAAGGTTTTCGTCACTTTCCTCGTGGGAATGGCCCAGGAGTGGTACAAGCGGCTGCCGTCCCGCTCGATTAGGTCATACTCGGATCTCACTAATGCTTTCCTGAATCACTTCAATTCCATGAAGGCTCCAGTCACTACGCCAACGCCCCTCTACAACTTGTTTCAAGGCGAGTATGAGCCCCTCCAGTCTTTCTTTGCTCGCTTTAACAAAGAGGTGCTCTTGGTGGAAAGGCCCTCGATGGACTTTTTGATCCATGTACTCTTCAAGGCTATCAATCACAAACGGTATGTGAGCAAGAAGTTTGCTGACGCTATTGTTAAGAAAAGGCCAGTATCACTCATGGCCATGAGGGAGATGTTAGGAATAGTGCCCTAGAAATTCGATTAGTTATAATCCGTTTTGGGACTTTCCTAGTATCACAGACAATCTTTGAATAATATACGATTGATTAATATCATAGGCAAACATTTCTTTATATGCTCTTATTTGGTATGCGTTTACTTTAGCTGTGCATGTTTGAGAACTCCCCTAATCCTGATGACTTTAGGACTCTACCATTTAGGTGAAATGGTTCATGGAACGAGCCCTATATCACATAAGTCATGATTAGTAAAATACTCCAAGCCGATGAGTCCTACAGACAGTGGGAGTGTCAACCTGACTCCTCTAAGGCTTGCTTGTGGGATCACGCCCTTAAGAAGGACCACCTTGTTTCATGGAGGTGCAAAGTGTATGGTTGATACGTGCGTGATACATGAGGGTGCTTACTTTAATAAGTAAGTTCACTGAGGTGCCCCGTGTGAGAACATTCCTAAATGGGAAAGGAAGTTTCTATTTCAGGAAATGGAAACTTCCAGATTAGGAAATATCTCACGAGTCATTGATGTGATTAATTGATCCTTAGACTTGAGGTTCCTTGTCACTTTATGAGTTAACTCTGTAGTCTTAGGTATAAGCTTTAAAGGGTGTCGCCTTAGACAACTGATTCAAGGCTTATGCTGGGGCTGCACAAGTGATTCATGAAAGTGAATGAGAATCAAGAAAGGACCTACACTTGCGTTTGCAAGGTGATCTCTTATTGTGTAAGTCATTCATATGTCATATGGAGTCCTTGGCCAAGGCAGTAGATCAAGACATCAAGAAAAGGGTTTCATGGATTGAGATCAAATGGATATGAAATGCACTTAGCTTTAAGACCGGATTATTAGGGTTCTGATTATTCCCTTACCCTAGATCTTGATTGAAAGATAGTAAGTAGGAGGATTGTATCTCACATGAATCAATGACTTAAAGGTTCTGTCGAATCCGAACATTCCAATTCAACTAGGGGTTAAACACCTGTTGCTAGACTATGGTCGTTTAATCTGTGGACTGATTAATTAATTAGGGTCACTGCTAATTGAATTGAGAACCTAGAGGGTCACACACAACAACTTGGTTACATGAGTTGAGGCTTGAAAATGATTAAGCGAGTTAATCGGGCCAAGAGGGTTCCACACGTGTGAAATCACACGTGTGGCTCACGTGAGTGACACGTGCCACTGTGACACGTGTCACACACGTGTGAATAAATATATATATTGTATATATATGTATTAAATAATTAAATGTGTTAATTATTTAATAGACTTTGGTTTAATTTTGAATTAAAAAGAAAGTCTTATTTTGGAGAAAATAATCTAGTTAATTAATTATGAATTAATTAATTAGATAAAATAAGTTATTTGTTTTAAATAAATAAAGTATAAAATAATCCAAAAATAGTTTGGATATTTTTTTTGCTCTCCTAAAGTTGATTTGAATTTGAATTCAAAGTCAAAGTTGGAAATTACTTGAAGATCAAGTAATAGGAGAGAGGAACCAAAACCCTTGCCTATGAAGACAAGGATTTCGGCCGCCCCTCCCCTTTCCTATATATAGGGGAGCTCATGCTCCCCTTTAGAGCGAATTGTCAATTCTTTTGGTTCATGTGTTGAACACCTTCCTTTCTCCAAGATAAAATAAAACCCTAGGTTAAGCCTAAACACTAACTAGAGAACTAGCATCCTTACTAGTTAGATTGTGATCAAGTTGGTGGACTTTCTCTAGAGACTTCAAGTTAGAAGTTTGAAAATTCGAGCTTTACCAAGGAGAGGGGATCAAGCCGCGAGAAGAGCGTTCTTGGGTGGCTTGAAACGGTTCAAGAAAGAACAAAAGAAAAGTAAGTTTTCTATCTTTACGAATTTGGTTACACGATTGGGAGTTCAAGATCCTTTTGTTGGAAAATTTTTTAAATTCCGCTGCTTTCTGATTCTTGTTTTCCAACAAGTGGTATCAGAGCCACCTCGTTAATCGTGTTTCTGATTCGTCTCAATTATACTGAATTTGGTAGAAATTCTTAGGCTTGATGCGATTGAGTATTTGTAATTGTTTTAGAAAGCCTGAATTACGAAACTGTATTTTTTCCTGAAAGTTTCTGAAAATTGGTTTTTGCAAAAATTTAATTTTTGAAAACTATTTTAGATTTGAAACTGTATAAACTGTTTTTGGATTTCTTGGATTGGTTTTGCTTTTGAACGAAAACACGATACGAAAATACGGAATACGACGAACACGCGAAACCCCGCGCGCACCGCCCGCCTGGCCTAGGCGCGCGCAGGGCAGCCGCCCAGCACCCTCCTGCAACCGCGCGGGAGGCCCTTCCGGGCGCGCCCGCCCAGGGCGGCCGAGACTGGCCGCCCACCGTCGCCCGCACCGTCCCGGCAGGAGCTGAGCGCTCCAGCGCCCGGCGTGCGCGTATTGCGCGCGCACTCGCGCGACCTTAGCCGCGCGCTGAGCGGGCATGCTGTGCGCGCGCTTGGGGCGTGCAACCCCTTTTCGTGCACGGGCCCCGTTTTCGTGATCCAATTTTTCGTATTTCGTGCAATCTGGTCCCAATTTTTATTTTAATTTTAAATTTTTAATTTTTGAATATTTATTTTAATTTTTGAATAAAACTTAAAATTGGGATTTTTGAGAAATTGAAACGGTTTATATTTTGGGAAAATACAATCTTTGATAAAATTATTAATTTTCAGAAATTAATTGGAATTTTATTTGTTTTGGTAATTTGGGATTTATTGAAAACTTCTATAAATAAGACTCGCATCAAGTCGTGTTTTAAGTCATTAGGACTTGAAACGAGAATTTTAATTTATTGGCTAAATTTAAATTCTCGCAAAAGCATGTTAGGTGATCATGGGTTTAGATCTATGTATGGTTTTAATTTATGCACATGGATGGTTTAAATTGGGGTTGGAGCCCTATAGTTGCGTTTTTCAATTGAGGTTGGAGCCTCACTTATGTGCGTACTGTTATGTGATTTATTATGTGGCTTTCCATATTACTGTTTTGTGGCCGGGGTTTGCCCCGTGTAATTGTCTAAGGCCAATATGAAGATTGAGCCTTATTACTTTATGTCTTTTTCTTTTATTGTAATTTGAGAGTAGAGATAGGTGGTGAGGTTTTATTTTCATTTTGGAGACAATGCACCCATGGAGTAAGATGGACCACATTCAAGTAACAAGGAGGTCATAAGTGAAGACCCCTCAAAATGTTAGGGAGGGGAATCTCAATTGTTAAATGTAATAGAGATAGGGCTCGTATTTTGTTACCGCTTTCCCTTATGTGATTTAAACTGTTTATGTGGCATGTATGTTAGAACTTGTGATTGTGGAGCAGCTCCCACATATCACGCATAAGATAGGTAGAACCCATGATCATTACATATTTGTATCATGCTAGGACATGTTATCTGTTTATGTGCTTGTTTGAAATGCATTTAAGTTGTACTTGCATTAATCAAGACTAATAAAATCGGATAACATATATGTTGGTGAGGTCGAACCGAACAACTCTTCGGTTGATTCGAAAATTCCCATTAAATATTAAGCTCTTTTCGAATAATAGGTATTTAATTCGAGATGCAAATTTTGAATTAAATTCCTAGCATTCCATCAATAGGTTTTAAGTTTAGTAAGTAAAGCTAGTTATTGTCCGCGAGTCGTGGGATAGCTAGTGGAGCTTATTAGTTCTTAGTTACCTAATTGATCATTTTAAATGATCAATATTTCGTGGTTAATTTTGGCAAGGGCGATGTCCGCGAGTCGTGGGTCGTTCGAACTAAGTTTTGATCATGATCTTATGATTGATGGGTCTAGCTTAACGCCTAAGTAAATATGGATGTCGCACGTGTCGTGGGTCCATATTGAAAGATAGGTGATGCAAAAACAATTACTAAGAGTTCTAAAGGTGTTAGAATTGGTAAGTTGTACCTACCTAGGATTTTACTTAGAATGTCCGCGAGTCGTGGGTTCGAGGTAAAATGCTTAGGATCTTAGTACCCATTGGGAAACGCGTTCCTCTTAGATCTTTGGGAATTATAGATCTTTGAAAAACAGTGGGAGCTACATTAGATTAAAGACCTTATCTTTTGTATATCGTTATAATTCAGCATGCTCACATTTTCTCTGCTTAGCATTTAGGTTGTAGTTCTGTGATTCTCTACAATATGAAATGCAAACCCATTTGTATCCATCCTTAAGTCAAAAGAGTTGACTAAGTCCTAACTAACTCTGATTGGCTTCGGACCCTAAAATTCGTTTTAGATTCCGAATAGAGAAAGGAGTTCTCTAAAGGGCGAAGTTTTCAATTGTGAAAATTCGACCCGGGCCAAAAGAGAAGCAATCTGAGGTGAATGGATTTTTTCCAAACCACTTAAGAGCAATTGAACCACCTCATAAAAATGTTACAAGGTATAACATTATGGAATTATTCAATATTCCAAATGAGGAAACAAGTGCACACGAACAATGTCTAAAGATCTTATTTGAAGATCTTATGGTCTCGATCATCAACCGAGAAAAGAGTTCTCTATGCACTTATTGCTTACATTGCTTCCACCATCATTCAAACCCTTTATGCTCAACTAGAATGATGCTAATGTAGCATAGTTAATCATTTAGTTGATAATGGTTGAGAGCACCCTTAAGAAGGAATAAAAGGTTGAGATGGTTAATTCTTCTTCTAAACTCCCTAAGTTAAAGGCTTGAACGCCTAAAGAAGAAGAAACCCTTAAGAGCCCAATGGAGGGGCATGTAAGGGGTGCGCCCAAAAGACACTAGAGATCAAATAGGATGTTTGCTTCTATGGTAGCAAATAAGGACTTTGAAAGGAAACTGCGAAGAGTATGAGTACTCTGAAATGTTACCTCGTTTAGTAATTCTACTAGGAATAGAATTCACTAGTCTTGAGTCAATTCTGCATAATCCGTTGTGCAAAGACTCAAGGCACTAATGTTCTGAACATACAACGAGATAACAAAAGTAAGTGAGATGACAAAGCTTCGAATTACTTTGGAACATTGAGATATAAAAGGATTAGCAAGTCAGACACCTTAGGATCATTCTATGAAAATGAACCTATAGAGTTGACTTCCTATCTCAAAGGGAAAACGTTCCCGGAACATTGTTTAGGTGAAACATGGAACATTCCAAATTTATAGTGGATTTCGATCCATGCTGATGAGTGTAAGATGCTTAATGTAAGCACTAGATACAATCGTCAGTTTAATCATTATGAATGAATGTACTTGTTAAAGTACAAATTCGAAACTTATATGAAATTCTTAGAATTTCAAAAGGAGGTTAGGAACCTAAGTAGTCATAAGTTATAGGCAAATCGATATGATCGAGATAGCCAATATCTTATCAACTAATTCCTTAGTCATCTTAGAAATAATAGGATTATCTCTCAGTAAACTAATTCGAGAACACCTTAGTGTTTCCGAATGAGGGAATGAAACCTTATAGGATATGGTCCATTCCATAGCAAACTTTACTGACTTATAATCATTCTAGGAATAAACTCCCAGAATATGCAGTTAGAGATTTTGAATTTTGCACCTTCCAAAATCAGTCCTTTAGTTGCACTATGCAATGTGGCATACTAAATTCCCTAATTATTCTTATCCAAGAATTTAGTGGAATCCTCTTAAGTAAAGAGGATAGTGGGAGATAGGCTTGAAATGAGTTCAAGTTTATACAAACAATATTGGATATCATTTCTGTGATTCCCTTAGACAAAGGTTGTTTATCTCAAGGAATGTATCTTTCTTAAGGAATCGTTCCTATAGAAGAAGAAAGACAAGCAAGCAGACCTCAAAGAAATTTGAGAATAAATATCCACGCCACATATAGAAGAAACGAGCCCATTTGATAAAACTTAGCCAAATTTTAGAGCATGTACACGTGTGAAACCCTTCTCTTAAGACGTGTTTAGAACGCGTTCCTAGATAGCCAAGGAATTACTTGAAGAGGAGACACTGTCAGATTTGGAATCTGAGTAGTGTAAGCAAGCCTTGAAATCCAATATGGATTCCATATACTCGAACCAAGTTTTGACCTTGGTTGATCCACTTGATAGGATCAAGCTCGTGTAGCTTCGAGTGCCCTAGAAAGCCGATTAGTCATAATCCGTTTTGGGACTTTCCTAGTATCACAGACAATCTTTGAATAATATACGATTGATTAATATCATAGGCAAACACTTCTTTATATGCTCTTGTTTGGTATGCGTTTACTTTAGTTGTGCATGTATGAGAACTCCCCTAATCCTGATGACTTTAGGACTCTACCATTTAGGTGAAATGGTTCATCAAACGAGCCCTATATCACATAAGTCATGATTAGTAAAATACTCCAAGCCGATGAGTCCTACAGACAGTGGGAGTGTCAACCTGACTCCTCTAAGGCTTGCTTGTGGGATCACGCCCTTAAGAAGGACCACCTTGTTTCATGGAGGTGCAAAGTGTATGGTTGATACGTGCGTGATACATGAGGGTGCTTACTTTAATAAGTAAGTTCACTGAGGTGCCCCGTGTGAGAACATTCCTAAATGGGAAAGGAAGTTTCTATTTCAGGAAATGGAAACTTCCAGATTATGAAATATCTCACGAGTCATTGATGTGATTAATTGATCCTTAGACTTGAGGTTCCTTGTCACTTTATGAGTTAACTCTGTAGTCTTAGGTATAAGCTTTAAAGGGTGTCGCCTTAGACAACTAATTCAAGGCTTATGCTGGGGCTGCACAAGTGATTCATGAAAGTGAATGAGAATCAAGAAAGGACCTACACTTGCGTTTGCAAGGTGATCTCTTATTGTGTAAGTCATTCATATGCCATATGGAATCCTTGGCCAAGGCAGTAGATCAAGACATCAAGAAAAGGGTTTCTTGGATTGAGATCAAATGGATATGAAATGCACTTAGCTTTAAGACCGGATTATTAGGGTTCTGATTATTCCCTTACCCTAGATCTTGGTTGAGAGATAGTAAGTAGGAGGATTGTATCTCACATGAATCAATGACTTAAAGGTTCTGTCGAATCCGAACATTCCAATTCAGCTAGGGGTTAAACACCTGTTGCTAGACTATGGTCGTTTAATCTGTGGACTGATTAATTAATTAGTGAATTAATTAATTAGGGTCACTGCTAATTGAATTGAGAACCTAGAGGGTCACACACAACAACTTAGTTACATGAGTTGAGGCTTGAAAATGATTAAGCGAGTTAATCGGGCCAAGAGGGTTCCACACGTGTGAAATCACACGTGTGGCTCACGTGAGTGACACGTGTCACACACGTGTGAATAAATATATATATTGTATATATATGTATTAAATAATTAAATGTGTTAATTATTTAATAGACTTTGGTTTAATTTTGAATTAAAAAGAAAGTCTTATTTTGGAGAAAATAATCTAGTTAATTAATTATGAATTAATTAATTAGATAAAATAAGTTATTTATTTTAAATAAATAAAGTAAAAAATAATCCAAAAATAGTTTGGATTTTTTTTTTGCTCTCCTAAAGTTGATTTGAATTTGAATTCAAAGTCAAAGTTGGAAATTACTTGAAGATCAAGTAATAGGAGAGAGGAACCAAAACCCTTGCCTATGAGGACAAGGATTTCGGCCGCTCCTCCCCTTTCCTATATATAGGGGAGCTCATGCTCCCCTTTAGAGTGAATTGGCAATTCTTTTGGTTCATGTGTTGAACACCTTTCTTTCTCCAAGATAAAATAAAACCCTAGGTTAAGCCTAAACACTAACTAGAGAACTAGCATCCTTACTAGTTAGATTGTGATCAAGTTGGTGGACTTTCTCTAGAGACTTCAAGTTAGAAGTTTGAAGATTCGAGCTTTAACAAGGAGAGGGGATCAAGCCGCGAGAAGAGCGTTCTTGGGTGGCTTGAAACGCTTCAAGAAAGAACTAAAGAAAAGTAAGTTTTCCATCTTTACGAATTTGGTTACACGATTGCAAGTTCAAGATCCTTTTGTTGGAAAATTTTTTAAATTCCGTTGCTTTCTGATTCTTGTTTTCCAACAGGAGATCACTGAGCTGTATTTTGCGCTTGAGGATATGTATGGATCAAATGCCCCCAGGCAGCCCAGCCACGCGAAGAACAAGCGGGGGCGAGAGGAACCCCACAAGGAGCGATGCAAGTCATCCCCTCCGCCTCGCAGATTCGAGCGCATCCATTGGGGCTCTCTTATTACCACCCCTGAGCGCGGTCTCTACTAATTATCTTGAGGGTTGGTTTGTGGCCTCTCTCCTCCCCTCCGGTTTGACCCATCACCTTGCCTCGGGACGATACGGGTTTCAGGAGTGGTCGCACGGTTATCATCTCAACCCCGGTCGGACGTGCTAGAACTAGCCCCGCGGTGGCCCCCACGGCCGGCCCCTCGGCCTTGATTCTGCCCTTGTTGATTCTGGGGCTGCTGCTGCTGTGGGTTTCGAGCGGCCAATAGGTTGGCCACGTTTCTCATTCCGCCTCTCCCCGACATCAGTATACTGACACCTAAAATAAGAAGAACAAGGGTCAACTCTTCCTTACAAAATACAGAAAAGTACAAGTATATAGTCAGCAACCCTATCTAAAGTTAGCATCCTAGGATCTAACCATCTCTATCCAAGTTTAGAGCGGGAGGGTTCTCAATCATTTTAGGGCCATTTATGAGCCCGCAGAGGAACACTACAAAAAAACAATCATTTCCAGACGAACTTTCAGACGATTTCTTCTGGAAGATTCAATTTCCGACGAACTTCCGGGGAACTTCAAGTCGTCTGAAAAACTCTCGTTTGAACATATTACAGACGAACTTTCAGACCAAATTTCCGACGAACATATATTCCGGCGAACTTTCCGGCCACATTCTGACGAAACATTATGTCGTCCGAAATCTATTGACTTCCGATGAACTTTTTTTCCGACGAACTTCCCGGCCAACATACCTTGACCAAAATTTGACCGTCTGATGTTTCCAACGAATTTTCGATGAAACTTACCACACCAAAATTTCGGACCAACAGTATTACGACGAACTTTTCAGAATTTAATTTTTTTTAATATTATTTTTCAGATGAACTTTCAGAATTTTATTATTTTTATTATAAATCCAGACGAATGTTTTTGTCGTAAATTCGTCGCAAATTCGTCGCAAATTTATTTTTTTTTTAAATATATTTTATAAATTTTTATTTTTAACCTGTTTTTAATAACATTTTTTTGTCAATTGTATCCATATAAAAACGATGATTAGAAATTTAATAATATCGATAAATCTAACAACATTATAATTGCAAATCCTTCAATGATAAATCCGTACAAGAACATCCAGCAACATCATAATTCCAAATCCTACATAGATAAATCCGTACATGAAAATTGACAAATTCTAACAACTTGAGAGTTTTTAAATAATAAAAGGAGTGCTACAAGTTTCAATCTGATATGATAACTTTTTTTCAAAACATAAGATAAACACCTCATAGTAGTCTTGTTCCACTTGTAAATGACCTTTTCACTTGCTTCTTCTAAATTCCTTTTCACTTGCTTGTTCATCGATCTGTCAGAACATAAAATACAACAAAAAAAGAAAACGTATAAGCACCAATTCCACTTGAATTTAAGAATTTAAACCAACTCAACAAACACTCTAGTCCATAAACTAAGTAAACATATAAACTTCAAAAATTCCAAATGCTCATGCAAGAATCTTTCTCAAGTATTCAAGTATCTTTCTCAAGAATCTTATCTAAACTAGGCAAGAAAAATCTCAAGTATTCATGGAAAGAATGAAAATCCTTCTCCTGTATCATCAAATTTAATCCTCAGAATCTCATTATGGCAAAGGGCATGAGCAAATAGGGAAAGATATTAAAATAGAAAAATATGGCAATAGTTGATAGCAAACAAATACACAATTTTTTTAATAAATTATATTTTACACTTGAAACTGCTTTTGAAGATAGAAACAGAACGCTTGAAATTATAAATCAGATTGATAATCCTTAACAAAGCATCTTCATAAACACAATCAAATAATGTAATTCCATAAATACAGTAAGTTCCAATCTAGTAATTAGTAAATTATTACATTTCTCATATCTTTGGCATGAAACAATAGATAAGGCAGATGGGTGAAAAAATGTGAATTTCGTTAGGAACAATATTGTTGAAAATTTTGGTTGCATTAAACTTTCACGCAACAAGATCAGAAATATACTAATAATGATCAAGGATGCATCAAAAATCATAGCTCAAGTCAAAATCTCCAAGAATCGTCATCAGTAAGCTCAACAAGCCAAAAGAAAATTGGGCCATTCATCATGCCAATTGGGCAATTAATATTCGACTATCTACCCAAAATAAAGCACATTTCAATTAAAAACTGTTGGCTTTTCTACAATAGACCCTTTGTTTTTCGATTTATTTGCATTTTGAACAAACGAATAGAATCATAAAGGGATCATCAACTTCCATTTCATAAAAGATTAAAGAATGTAATGGAATTAGATTAAGGCATTGTGAAGTATGGGGTGATTTACCTTAGAATGTGGGTTGAGGGGCTTTCCTTACTGAAGTAAACCAGCTTCCTTTCCTCCCCATATTTATATCATTCCTTGATTTCTTCTAGTTTTGGAATTAGTAATAAAATTGAAATTTGCAAATGCATAAGATGATCAAGTTGGTTATTCAAAGATTCCATCTTTACAAAGAGATACAATCATGTGTACAATATACAAACATTTTGAAAAGACAACTGAGATCACACATAAACACATTGCAGTTTACACTTACAAACATCTTGAGAAAAACACTTGAGATATCACACACACACACATTGCAGTTTACACTTACAAACATCTTGAAAAACACACTTGAGATATCACACACACACATTGCAGTTTACACTTACAAACATTTTGAGAAACACAATTGAGACATTACACACACACACACATACATTCAAACTTTCAACTTCCAAATCAAATGCCCAGAAGAACAATCTAACAACCATTTTTCCAACTTCAAATGTAACAGAGTACACCAAACTTATGAACAAATCGAGCAAATCCATACCTAATAGAATGTATATATGTTAAACTGAGTATGAACAAATTGAGTACAGATCCAGAATCCAAGGAATCAGCAACTTTCTGAATTATTCTTCATGTAATTGAGCAATCTTCTATGACCAGACTATAGAGAGCTGCAAAACACAAAACTTCTCTATGAAGAAACAGATGTATATGAAGTATTTATGAGTCCTTAGTTCAGTGCAAGTTCAACTGACACATAACAGAAGACATTCAAACTTCATATGATTAACATTTAGAAGGAAAATTGACACTCACACAATTTCCAGAGATGTTGACTTCGAACCTAGCATATAGAGATGGGCACTCACAAATTTGTCAAAAAGGAACTTACTGTTAGGAAAATATGGAAAAAATGGTGTCATTTTATGACTTGTAGAAAATCTTTAGCTTGGAAAAACCATGAAAAGAATAGTCCAGAATTAATCAAATACATTTTCCATCAAGTTCTCCATATTATTATTCTTAAAGAAACAATTTCAGGTCATCGAAAACCAATACAATTATGACTATTTACATCAAATAGTTTAAGTTACACTCCAAAAACCAGATTCTTGCCACTACTCATCTTTTTCTTCAATGCTTTCCCAAAATTCCTTCTAGAAAGCTTCGATTAATACAATCCCTTAGTAAACCTAATGTTTGTAATTATTTTCCCTAAAAAATTCAATCGATTTTTGAGCCGTCAAGAATCGAGGTTTAAGTGCTGGAAATGGGAGCCAGAAGATGAGTAGTGGGCATGATTTTTCATAATCCCATGAACAAGGAAAACCTTTGTGTAGTAAGAATGAGAAGGATACAAATATCTGAATGATGCAAGAACCAAGTTAGAATTTTGGGATACCTACACAAGAATCAAATCCACCCTTTGTCGCCAATCTAACCCACCTGCACAAGAATCTAACCCACGTGACAAAGAGCAGGCGGTGGTGCAGGCGGCGACCGAGGTGGTGAGGAAGACGGTGATGGATGCGGTGGCTTGGCGGAAAGCCTGGGTGAGATGCGGTGGCACAAATGTTGAACAAATTTTTGGGGGAAATAGATTGAGAGATGTGGGTATAAGGGAGAGGACCGCTGAAAATTTAGGGCTCCAAATGAAAATTTTTCAAAACTTTTCAGACCACTTAATTCGTCTGAATTTCGTCGCCATTTTAATTTTAGTTATTCTTTATTTCAGACGATTCATACTCGTCGCAATCTCGTCGGAAGATTTAAACTCGAAAAAAAATCTCAAAGAATTTCAAACGAAAATTTTGCCAGAATTTCACCTCAATATCAAATGGATTCATTTCTTTTATTTTTTTTCCAGTCGAAAATAGTTCATCGCAAGTTCACCGAAATTCTAGACGAATTTCAGACGCATTTTTGGTCTGAGTACTAATTTACAATAAATATTTTAAATTTCAGACGAATTATTCGTCAAAAGGTTCGTCGGAATTATAAATTATAATTTTTTTAGAAAATAAAATTTTAGTTCGTCGGTATTTCGTCTGAAATTCGTCAGAAATGTTGGACCTCAGGAGAAAAATTAAATTTTATGAATTTCGCCGGAATGTCATCGGATTTTTGTCGGAAATTTTCAGATGAAAAAGTTTCATCGAAAAAGTTCGTCGGAAAATGACTATTTTTTTGTAGTGGAATAAGACCTCCTCATCATCCATCAGTTCTTTGGCTTTGATGAGCCAACACACGTTCCTTAGAGCGAGTGCTAACTCCTGGGCCCAGGACAAGGGAAATGAAGGATCCAAACGGGATCTCACAAGGGGCCCCTCCCCATGACTAACCCACACTCGGGAAACTCCAAAATCCTCACCCTCGGGGGCCCTCACGAAAAAGAATTTCTCTTTCCAGTCAGTCCCATAGGATGTTGAGGGCGAGTCTATCAATCTCATATTGGACTTGGCTTGGATGTAATAAAAGTCCGCCGTGGGGGACGAGCGTGGTGAGCAAACCACTTCATAGAGACTGTTGAAATTGTGAATCGACGGCTCATTCCCGGTGCATTTCATCAGGACCACGAAGGCGTTGATGAGAGTTATGCCGTTAGGGACAATCTGAGAAGGGCTCAGATTCAGGATGCTTGCCACGGGAACGGAAATGGGGAGTCTCAACCCCCCAGACTCAACCCCATCCTTGTAGACCGCCATTTCCCCCGGGGGGAAGGGAGGGTTGTTAGCCCTCTCGTGCAGAGCTAGAATTCTATAGGCATCACCCCCAATTCCCCCAGATTGGCCTTCTGACCATTTTCTTTTTGGTGTTTGTCCTAGCAGGTTGAACCCTCATCTTTTCCGGCAAATTCCACTTGAGTTCCATCCCCTGTTTCCCCACACTAAAAAAATCGTAAAGTGATCGAATTCTCGACACCTCAGATTCAGACCCATCAGAATTAATTAATTATTAGTTTTCAAGTTATTTATTATTTAATAAATAAAGTAAAAATAAATATCTAAGAGAGTTAAATATTTTCTTGCTCATCAAGTTGGTCAAAACTTAAGAGTTTTGGTCAAAGTTGGAAAGCTTTCTTTCCAAGCAAGAAATAAGAAGCTAGTGGGTTAGCAAATCCTAACTCCATTAGAAGATGGATTTCGAACCCTGGGCCTTTAAATACAAGGGAATCAAGCCCCTTGATGGGTGATACGAAATTCTCCTTTCTCCAATAATTATACACTAAACCCTAGAGTCTAAACGCCGAATATAGAACTAGCATCCTCCCTATTCGGATCTTGGTCGAGGTTGGTCGACTAATTCTCTAGAGGGCTACTATCGTGAAGTCTTGAAAGATTCGAAGAAGCTTTTGGGGATCAAGCCGTGTGAAGAGCGTTCTTGGGCAGCTAGAATGTGTCAAGAAAGCTACTATCTAAGTGAGTTTCTTGATCTCTACGAATTTGGGAATAGGAATTGCAAGTTTCGATTCTTTCTTTAGGGAAAAAATTTTAAATTTTCGTTGGGTTTCTGTTTCGCTTTCCCAACATAAGATACTACACATTGGTTATAAAGTTGTGTATTGCGAACTTGGACCATCAGTCCGATTCTTCTCCTTCCGCAGATCGGATATCCATCTTTACTTGTTATTGTGTTTTCGTAATATGAACATGAGTAATGATATTTACATTCTCCATCCATCATACAAAAATTATTTAAGTTCTTTCATTCACATGATTCATGCACCATATGTTTCATAACTGACTCATATAGTTGGGGATTCTTTTTTTAGTCAAAAAACTCAAGACAAATAAATTGAACAAGTTGATCGTGTGTTCTAATTTTATATTTTGATCCCAAAATTATCAAAATATGAGCATGTGGCAATTATCTCTTTTGAAACTCGATTGCATGAATATGTGCAACCACATTTCTAGAAATCTCTTTATTGAATAATTGATATTTTAAATCCTGTAACTTTTCTCAAAAAGCTCGTAATGTCTTTTAAATCATGAACAATAAATGATACAATTAACAATTGATCACTAAGTAAAACATAACAAAATTAATAAATACTTGCATTCTTTTTCATGTGAAAATAACTTTATTTGCAGACGAAAATTTTGATAATCGAGTGACATCATTATTGAATCAAATAAAAAATATTATTTGGATTGTTCGTTAATTTTGGTATGCGTGTGTATATACATTAGAATCAAATAATTCTTTCTTTTAACTAATTATTCTTTATCTCTTTTTTATTCTCTCTTTGCCATTTGATCTTGGATTCTATTTTTTATTTATATTTTTCTAATGAACATTATTTAAGATTTAAATTTTTTTATTATTTATTTTATGTATGTAGTAGAAATAATTGAAAGAGTATATTTATATAAAAAACTCAAGGAATGTTTAATTGAACATTATAAAAATAATTTATAAAATTAGATTATATCTTATTTTTACATACACATATATTGAGTTTCCTTAGAATTCTTAATTTAAAGTAACTTTGGTCTGACTACCTGCAATTCTAAATTGTGGTATATTAAATCATAAGAAATAAAAAATTCTATTCGTACTTTTTAATATATATGATTATGTTAATCATCCTATTTAAATAATATTTACGCATTTAATTTATATTTTATTATATAAATTAAAGAAAGATTATATGGCTAATTAGATTTAGATATGATTATATTAGTATTAGTTAATTGAAAATAATTATATTAAGATTCATTAGTTTATTAAAAAATATTTTATGTATATCATTCAATTATATTATTTTGTTAATTAAATAAGTTTATAAAATTATAATATGATTATAATTTAAGAAAGTTTATGAACTTAAATAATTAGAATTATGGACTTATATAATTAGAATTACATTAGGATTGCTTATACATTGAAAATTGTCTTATGTAACTCATTCAATTTAAATTATATTTTATTTTACATAATTACCAAAATTTATTAAAATTATAAAGTGAATCAATTTGTTGGTTTTCAATTTGTTAGATATATCTTATTATAAAATTTTAAATTATAGGCCTTAAAATTAAAAAATGGGCAATTTATATTATAAATTTTGAATACAATTAATTAATTTATTAATATTAAAATAATCCTTGTTGAACTATGCATCTTTTTTTTTGGGTAAGTTGAAGAAGTTTAATTATAACGAGAGTCCAATTATAAATTAATAAGTATTTTTTAAATATAGTTAAATTAATAATTTATAATATGTATTTACATAATTATCCTTAATTAATAAGTTACGAGTTAGGTCACATAATGCGGATGCACTAGCGGGTACGGGTACGGGTACGGGTGCGGGTGCGAATACGCCAATTCGCAAAATTTTAATAAATTGAGAGTGCGGGAGCGCCTTAAAGCATTTAATAAAAAATATTATAAATAATTATATTTATAATATCATTTTATTTAATTTAATTATATATATAAAAACTTGATTTTATTTAATTATGGATAATAATAAATTAATTTTCCTCATTTTATAATAATCATATATTAAATCAAAAAATTAAAATTCATATTTCATATTATTATATTTATGTATTAAATAAATTTTAAGTCTTTTTAAAGCGATAAATGTGCACAAATTCGTCAGTGCGAGGACTGAATACAAATACATTAAATATAATAATAAGATTATGTGATTTAGGTTACGAGGTTAGACACACAAAACTTGAGATCAATTTAAAATCCAGTTCGGGTTTGAAGGGGCTCGGGCCGAACCAGTTCGATCTCAACTTGTCAAACTCGCGTGTTGTTTTGTGGTTCTAGTGAATACTGCTATACTAGGAATTGACCCGTAGGGATCCAAAATGACGACCCGACCCGTTGACAATATTATGAATAATAATATAGGTGAAGGTCTGAATTTCAAAAGCAAACCAAAAATCCAACAACCCATATCTGACTAGCTCTAACCCCATCATGAAAATGGATTGATTTGATATTATTTCAGATTTATGCATTAATTAATGGTCAATTTTATCGGACCACAATCTCCTAAAATCACACACAACAAATACTATTATAGTCCCACAACCAATAATTGAATAAGGGACAGCTATGGACACTGGAAAACCACATTTTTCCTTACTAAACTACTCAAGTTTATTTATTGAGTGGCCATCTTGTCCTTTATTTTGTTTATATTAAATGCTATTAGTTTTTGAATTCTTAATTGAAGATGCTAAATTATTGAGGGTATTTCTAGCCATACAAGTTGCGCAAAAGTTTGGATATAAACTTTTAAGGGTTATTGAGGACATAAATTCATGAATATCTTCATAAATACAAGCTTTGTTTCACTAAATAGATATTAATTAATTTCATATTTTTAAATATTTATTAATATTTTGATTATTAACATCGACCAAGGGAAATTTATGGGATTCCTCATCTCACACTTCACTTGTCAGTAGAGATTTGAATCAAACAATTATGGGGTCAGGCTTAAATACAAATACAAACCTTATTAGAAGAACTCAACCTGAGAATTAATCCTAATCTCTTAGAATCATTAACTTGGACTACGTACAAATCGTGTTTTTTAACATGTTTTTAGAGAGCATATTCATCCCCATACCAATGCTCTTGTGCATCGGAAACATATATAAGGATCAATTACGGAAATCCTTCACATGCCGAATCGGGATATAAAACTCCTCCTTGAAGAATACGTATTAACTATTAAGCAATCCTTAATTCGCCGTGATTATCTTTCATTTTGAAAAAATGGTAAAAGAAAGAAAATAAGAAGGAAAGGCAAGTGGAAATGACGCCGCAGACAACTGTGTTAATAAGAGAAGATGATCAGATGGAATTGGTGCAGTGGGGCAGGCAGTCTCCATCAGGAAAAAGCGACACGTTTCGACCGTGGATCGCTCGTGTGGCACCGCATTCCAATACTGATTCACACACGCAACCTGTGACACCACTTTTCTCCACCGAATCCCAGTCGAAACCCTTTTGACCTTTTTGTTTCCCATATCTACCCTTTTGTTTTTGTCTCTTTCCTTTGCCCTTTTTCTCTTTTACTCACTATTTCTTTTTTTCTTTTGGAATTGTTTTTATTTGACCTTTTCGTCATATTAAGCTAATTCCATACACTTCTCCCTAAATTTTGAATTAGTGTAATTATTTCCTTAATCTTTGTAAAACCTAATATTTAATTATCTCTTTTAGACTAGATGTACGGATACGGACATGGACAGGGCGATACGGACACGACACGACACGGATACGGCGACACAGATTTTTTCTTGAATTTTCCACGTAAGGAGTGTCAGACACGAGTGTCCGACACTACACGGCATGACACGACACGGCAAAATGATATTTTTAGAAGTGTCCGTGCATCATAGCTTTTAGACAATTTTGGTAGAATATTCCGATCAAGTTAAACTTTGACAGTGAATTTCTCTTCTATCACGGCAAGTCAAGAGTCAAAACTACTATTATCGCGTTCCCTTCCCCAAAACAAACAAAACTCATACCTCATTCGATTTTATTGACCGTTGGAAGCGTCGGAATTCACCTGCAAAGCTTTGTCGGTCGTATACTGTTTTTTGGCCAGCTATTCCTCCTTTGTTGGTTGTCTGGTTTTGATTTTGAAGTCACCGTCGTATTCCTTGTGTCAAAATTTTCGATTTGATGTATAATATCAACATGTTTGAAATCTGATTTGTACAAATTTGACCTTACAAAAGGGTTAGAGAGACAATTACAGTAATTCAAAGGTTAGGAGGAAAAATGCATTACCCCAAAGGATTGAGGGTATCAGGAATTAGTCCTAAGATATTTGATTAATGATTTAATGGAGTCTAGGATAAATTTAATTTATTTTATATTGATATACCGTATTAAGAAATAATAAATCATATGTTTGGGAACCTTGGATTTTCCGGTTTCAAATTCTTGTTTTATTTCTTATTTTACTCACATACACCTAAACTGCATTATTATGAGAGAATTTTTTAAAATTTTCCATATCTCAATTGTTTATCTCTTCTAATCTCAATCGGATATTAATATACGTGGTGTATATACATAAATAAATAGGAGAAGAAACATGAAACTAAAACAGGAAGTACGAACTCATGTTCTGGGAAATAATTTCACTTAGGTTTTAGTATTAGCAATGATCAGAGGCAAGTTCTGTAACAGTTTTTCATTTTTATTTGGGTAAATCCCAGACAGATCCTTGTTTTTGTTTAGTGTGTTTTATTCTCTAATTTTTTTATTGGTGCAATTGTACCCTTAACTTATAAAATGTAACACTTATCATTTTTTGGTGGAATCTTGAGAAATATTATTTTGGACGTAATTTATAAGGTCAAATTTGTGTAGAAAAAGTTTCAGATATATATTAAATCGAAATTCTCGACATCACTAATACAACTGTGATTTTAAAATCAAAATTCAAAAAACAACGAAGGAGAAATAGTCAGTCAAAATTTTAAGATATTGTTCCTCTTATTAAACTCATTTAATTGAATTAAGTTTGAACTAAAATTGCTCTTTAATAAAGTTTGAATTTAATTATATTTTATTTCTAAAATAGAAATAATTCTTAATTTAGCATGTATAGATTGGGAAACTTCAATACAATATTCAATGATCGATCCAAACAACCAAACGCTTCAATATACTATATTATCTCAAAAGAAGAATCCGATTCCGATCAATTATTACTTCTCCACATTTTAAAACTATGGAATTATAATTAATGGAAATAAATTTCGCTACTCGATCTCTAATTTTGTGGCAAGTATATATTATGTTTTACAATAATAAGAGATAATATTTTTTTTACATCCAAATTATTGCATCAATATAAATTATTTCGACACGTAAACTATCATCCAATGTTTGTAATCGCGAATACCACCATTAAAAAAAATAATAACAGTTCTAATTAAAAAATAACTGATGTGCATGTACTATAAATATACCACGTGTTTCTTTAACCCAAATCCTAAAAATAATAATTTAAATAATGATTTTTATAAATACAAATATTAAATTACGGTTTGCAAGTCGAAATAATCTCAATTAGTGTCAAAAAATTATTATCTCTAAAAACTTATTGTGCCATGACCATGATAATATACATAAGAAAATATAACTTAATTAATCCCCGTATGCCGTAAAAAGAAAGTAAAAATAACTAAAAATAGCTGCCCACGTAGAATAGTTGACTAATTTCATAAGGTTGTTAATTAACGAATTACTAAAAATAATCAAACAAATCTGGTAAAAGTTAAGAAATTAAAGAAATTAATTTCAATCTTGGTTAACCAACCATTGATTAACTTATGCTGAAGCAACCCACATAACCTTATCATCTCCGACGTCCCAAAAAGCCAATGGAAACGTGGACACTTGTCTTCATATATAACCCTTGATATTTCACTTAAATTAATCACATTATGTACAATAATTAGCTTAGTAAATTTTAATTAAGATAACCCCTTTTTTAATAGTAAATGTTTTCGTAAGCAAGAGATTCGATGTCTCATTAGAAAGGACAGATTAAGGATTTAATTATGGATTAGTATAATTAATTATGTTTTGTATTGAAATTGTGGCCCAATAGCCTTTCTTGTTTAAGTTTATTTTTATAGATAGTAGTCGTTTACCTCTCTACGTGTACAATATTTTAAGTCAAGTATTACTATATTTAATGGTTCGTACATTGGTAGCATGCATGGGAGTTTTAAAAAGATTAACGTAGACAAATATAGTATACTTGGCGAAGTTATGACGATTTAAATATTTTTTTTATTTAGTGAATTTTATAATGTGATATTACAATGCATTATTTATTTTAGAAATTAAAAGAAAAATAGATAAGATTATTGGACAATAGAACAAGTAAAACTAGTCTAGAGAACTAATAAAAAGGAATTAAAAAAAGGACTAACTTTCTCCCCCAGTTGGTATGTCTTGTATATTATGAAGTAAAATTGGATCAAACTAGTAAAATATAACATTATTCTGTCAGTAGGATACTCGACTAGAAAACATCCATTTTGCAATAAAATTTGTTATATATCTTGGAATATTTCGTTGCAAAAACATATTTTCCAACAAACTTGCAACAAACAAATGTTTGTAGTAAAACGTGGTGTTTGCAAATTTCGTGCAATTGCAAAATTTGACTGGCATGCACAACCTTTTTTTTTTAATTTTAAAAGAAGATCAATATTAATTCTCTAACTACTCCCAATAAGATTCGAACTCATAATCTACCAGTTCACATGTCAGATGCTTAGTATTTAAGCTATTTGCTCGTGACAGACATGCACGACCATTAATCCCTTCATTTTTCAACGAAAATTTCATTGCAATGAGAAATTAAAGCATGACAAACTTTTTTTCAATTTTGTGACGAAAAACTTTTATTGAATTTTTCGTTCCAAATATGAAAAGAAAAATAATTGGTCAACAAAACTTCTAAGCTATACGATTTGGTAATATGTGTGGGATTATTTGTGGCTTATTATTAATCCAAAACTAAAGTTATTTACCTAAATAAAACATAGGTCAACGGATAGAACGCTGATCGTTAGTGCCAGTAGTCATTAACCGTTATATAATTTGTCATAATATAACAGAGATACGCCAATAGCAGCAGAATTAATTAACAAAATATGCTTGGAACTTGGAATCTAGCAGCGGCTGCCGACAAATAATATATAGATCAAGATTAATTAAAAAAAGTTAAATACAGATAGACACACTCAAAGATTCGAAATACAGTAAATTTACATTTTCAATGTCTAAATAAATACATAGATATCGTAAAAAAGTACTGTTACTTTGAACAGTAACAAATATATTTGTGTAGCTAATGATCATGAACTGTACCAGTGTGACAATTCACCAAAATAAAAAGAAAAATAGAGGATGCAGTGATAGGTCAAAATTCAAATGAATGTAGCAGCCCATAATTACAGTGGACTTACAAGGATATATCCTTCAAGAATAATTGCTACTCTCATCTGTCTTAACAATGAATTACGTACCTCTGTAATGATTAATTACTGTCCGTCTTAATTAAGTTGGGATTAGTCTTAATCATCATGGTTGTTTTGACAGTATGCAATGTCACGTATTAGAGACCTGGGAAGCTGCACCAAAATGCTTTTACGTGCATGGTTGTTGCTTACTTTAAAGGGGAATTTTGAGAAAACTCCCCATGGGTTGAAAAATTTTTAGTTTGCTCCCCAGTTCTAAAAAAATTTTAGTTCACTCCCTATTTCACATGCATAATTTGAGTTAGCTCCCCAATTTTGGGGGCAGATACCACATATGACGATTTAGATACACCATATGACGATTTAGATACCACATATGGCGATTTAGATAAACTCAAGAATCGTGTACCTAATTCGTCATATGGTGTATCTAAATCGCCATATGTGGTATCTGCCCCCAAAATTGGGGAGCTAACTAAAATTATGCATGTGAATTGGGGAGTGAACTAAAATTTTTTTAGACCTGGGGAGTAAACTAAAAATTGACTATACAATTGGGGAGTTTTCTCAAATTCCCCCTACTTTAAATAGGGGCAAACTTAATAATATATTGTTATTTTTATTTTCGATTTTTAGGCTATTTTCATAAATAAATAATACATACATATGTACGAACTCAAAATTTATTTAAACTAGAGACTAAACTAAAAACTTTTGGTTAAGCTGGGAGTTTTTAAAAAATAAAATAAAATTATGTAGACTATCAAAATTTTACAAAGGTTAATGAATCACACAAAAGTAAAAACCCTATCTTCTTATATTTACTGTAAATAATTAGTTCCAATTAAACAATATTAAGTCAAGAATTATGATATAGAAATTCATTCCGGCTCACAAATATTCAAACAATTATACTTATATTAAGAGAAAAGTTTATTCCAAACTAGGTTCGGTTGAACCAAATTACTAATTAATAGGACAAACGTATTATACTTGCTATTTAAAATTTTCACAAATCACACTACAAATATAAAATACCCCTCTTATTATACCTGTTTAATCAAATGACTAAAATTTCCCTATATTAAGGCACAATTTGTACGTCCATGGCTACGTGGAGCTAAAGATATATATACAATAATTCATTAGCGATACACATTAGACAGCAAATAAATAAGCCTATGCACCTTTGACCTCTAACTTTAGCTACCTAGCTACAAAATAATGACCTACTTCTTAATCAAAGTCTCTCAATAAAACCCACATCAAACATTTCAATTTTCAAGCTCCAAATCGAACTTTAGAGAGAGAGAAACTGAGACAAGAAAGTTTTTTCCACCACCCAACTGTCCAACATATAGATGAACATCATCAGCACACAAATATAATATACTGTAAAAGAGAGATCTAGAGAGAGCGATGGGGAGAGCTCCTTGCTGTGATAAGGCAAATGTGAAGAAGGGTCCATGGTCGCCTGAAGAAGATGCCAAGCTTAAAGACTTCATTGAGAAGTTTGGTACTGGTGGAAACTGGATTGCTCTTCCTCAAAAAGCTGGTATTAATTGACCTGGAAACCTCTCTCTCTCTCGATTTCTCTCTAGATCTCTCTTGATGGTTGCGTTGAAATTGCAGGTTTGAAAAGGTGTGGAAAGAGCTGCAGATTGAGGTGGCTTAATTATCTCCGCCCTAATATAAAGCACGGTGAATTCTCTGAAGAGGAAGATAGAGCAATATGCACGCTCTATGCAAGCATTGGTAGCAGGTATTCTTTCATCTTTTAATCTTCTCCTGATTATGATAAGGGTTTTCTGCTTTAAAGCTTTCATCTCACAGATACACACGCATATTCAAACAATCTGAAATCTGAATATTTCTTGAAGTTTTGATATGTATGCTGGAAAGTGGAAACGAACAAAGCCATCAAATCTACAGCGAAAACTGGAAATTAATGCATAATGTTTTAGAAGCACACACACACACACGCATAGTCTGCTGGAAATTTGAATCTTACATAAAATGTCAAAAGAGTCCTATTTTCGGACAATTTAGTGCGTGCATGTCAAGTGCAGGATCACCATCAAACTAATATTCATTAGTCACATCTCTTTCCTGAGACAAGAAATCATACTCATAATAGAAACTTCTTCTGCAAAAGATCTCCTGAACAACTTCAATCTTTTTCCAACTAATGCAGGTGGTCAATTATAGCAGCCCAGTTGCCAGGCAGGACGGACAACGATATCAAGAATTACTGGAACACGAAGCTGAAGAAAAAACTCTTGGGAAAATTCTCACCATTGCCGTCGTTTTCTTCGTCGTCTGGATTAACCCAGCTGCAATCCTCGCTGAATTCATCGCAAATACCTCTCTCTACCCTGTCGCAGTTGTACAACTCGTTTTACAGTAAATCTCTCGCCGCCATGAATGATCAGAGTTTTCTTTACGGTAACAACACCACCAACAACAACAACCAGCTTCCGTTGTTCAGTTCCACTCAAAATTTCAATTCCTACAATTACAATCAGCAGAACCAGGATCAGGGTTTGGTTGATTTTCACCAGTATAGTTATATTAATCATAATAATCCCGTGAAGGAGAGTAATATGCTTGTGTTCGGAGGAAATCATCACGATCAAGCGAGCTGTTCTTCAACATCCGACGGGAGTTATTGCAGCAAAGATCATCATCATCATGCGATCAAACAGGAGGAAATCGGGAGTTGTCAGGGTTTGATCCCGAACGGGTTTCAAGAAAATCAGAAATTCATGCTTCATTACTGGAAGAATTTCGATGGAGATCAGATGAACTCAATTGTTGATGAAAAGACAAATGGGTTGGTTGAGAACATTCAATTACAGTACGATCTTGAAGAAGTTAAGCAGCTGATTAGTAGCAGCAACAATTTCTTGTTCAGTAATGATGAAAACAAGACGCATGAGAAGTCTGGCATGTACTATTATTGATAGAATACTGACTGTAAGTACCATTGGGAAGATCTGAAGGGGCATGGCGGGTGGATAAAAAAATATTGTAGTTCATGGGATTTTGTGTTGTGATGAAAATTGAAGGGAAAAAAAAAAGAAGAAATTATTTGTTTTGTTGGAAAGTAAATAGTAAAAAATTAAGCTTTTCCTTTTCTGTATTTACTTTTAGTAGAGATTTTATGTATTTATGTATTCATCATAGTGTTGGTATTATGTTGCCAATTATTTTGGATCCCCTATTTTTTTTATTATTTTTGAGTATACGATAATACCAGTAAAAATGCATTGAATTCTATAAAAATTTAAAATAATATATTAGGATCGGTGATATAAACTCTTCGTACAGAATAATAATGATGGATGATAAAGTGAATGCCCATAGATTAAGAATGGCCATAATGTGACGACGGAACTCTCAATCTAGTTACTTTATTTATAAGATCACGAATTTAATTTAGGGTGTTATTCTATTATAGCAATTTAATTTTGAACTTTTAATTTAGTATTTACATTCTTCGTTTATAATAAATTAATGGCCAAAAAAAGTAAACTAGTTATACTGTTTTTCAATTTCAAATAAGGACAAAGACATACCGGTACGTTCATCCACTAGAATTTTGTAATTTCGGTTTTTCACTTTATAGATTTTTTTTTTTAAAAAACACTCCTTAATTCGTTAATTCATTAGTTAATCAATATTGTTCCCAGTACGAAATTGGGACTTGATAAACACTCCATTAATAACAAACCAAGAAGAAAATTAATTGTATCCCATAACGTTATATTTAAAAATGCCACTGTTCTTGCCCTAATCCCCAAAAACATGGACTCTAAGATTAATGGTCAATTTTGTTTTTCTGCATTGACCTGGCTTGGTATTAGCCACTAGCAAATTAACTAGGAAAAATGTCATTATAGCCTCTCTAAGTCTTCCTAATTTGTGATTAAACACATGTTATTCAATAATGATAACTAAAATAAATTAATAAATCCGATAAAATCCTTCAATTTATTAATGAATGAGTCAGAAATAATATAATATAATATATAGTACTATATGGTAATATATATATATTTTTTTTGGTGAAATATGGTAATATTCAATTTGCATAGAAAATGACAGCAGAACGATCGATCAAAATCTTAGTCTTATTACAAGCGACATAATAACAATTATAATTTATAAGCCATGCAATTAATTAAAGAAATCATATATAATTAATTAGACAGCAGGCATATATAGCTACTGTACCTGCCAAGGGCGACGCGACGCCTATCAATGTGGGGTCAGTTGACCCCACTGACTTTTTTTTTTTTTATTTTTATAGTTATATGTATATATGTTTATTTATTTATATATTTCATGTGTTTTTAAATATATTGTTTTAGAAATAGGTCTATTTTGACCCCACATTAAAAAAAAAAAAATTCATTGACCCTTTAATTTTAAAATTGTATGTGAAATTAAAAAAAAAAAAAATCCAAAACCAAAAATGAAAGCCTATTTAATCATGTCTAAATATTAAAGCACTCTAAATTATATACATATTTTGTAGTTTTTTCTAATTTCAAAAATAAAAAAATATTTATCAAAAATCTATAAAATCAAGGGGATTTATTAGTCAAAAAAGTAATCAATATCATTTAAAAGTAATTGAGTCATTATTATCAAAACATGAATTGAGTTTTTTTTTTTTTAAAAAAAAAGAAAATTACATCCAATTGTCCCCATATTTGGTCTAATTACAATTCAATCCCTATTTTTTACGTATTTACTATATAATCCCTAAATTTAACATTTCGTTTGAGATCTCTGATATCCATTAGGGTCTATTAGGTTGATCAGTTGTCCTTCCCAAATTGCTCATAAATTTATTATAAATACATTTTTATACTTTCTTTTTAATAACAAAGCAATCCTTGTATTTTTTGGAATTTGGGAAGAACAATTGACCAACCTAACGGAACCCTAACTGATATCAGGGACCTCAAACGGAATGTAATGTTTAGTGAATACATAGTAAATATATAAAGAATATGGATTGAGTTATAACTTATAATTAGGCCAAACCTGAAGTTAGTTTAATATAATTTTCCCTAAAAAAATTAGTGAACAAGGTTATGATTGAGTTATAGCAATATGAAAGGGTAGTTACATAGGGTAGTTACATATATTGAGAAGAACATATTTTATAATCAGTAATGAAAAAATTATGGTACAATTTTAGAATATGCAAAATTATAAAACAATATTTTAAATAAAATATTTTATTTTTATTAATATATTTTTTAATTGGAAATTAAAATTTTTGACCTCACTGCTCGACAGTTCTGGAGTCGCCCCTGGTACCTGCATGTGAATTTATAATTTAAACCAATGGAAAAAAATAGAAAAATGATGTGCGTAACGACGTCGTTGTTTAGGGAACGCCTATCACGGTAGTAAAATGGTCCCATTGATTTGATTGGATTAATCATTGACCAATGTTGTTATAATGTTATGATTATTAAATATGTTTTCGAGAGGGTTATGTCGTTATAGTTGACTATTACTAAGCACTCATCGACTTAGGTAAGCTAAATTTTGCCCAACACGAATCAAAATTAATTAATTATTTTTTTTGAAACCAATCAAAATTAATTCATACATTCATGAAACCAGGTAAATTATGCTGCATACAACTGGGATGTATTTAAATTTCGAGATCCGTATTCTGGGATCAGGGACGGAGCCAGGATTCAGTGTCGGTGGGGACGAAAATTTAGAGTATAAAAAATAAAGTGGCAAAATATTTAATTAGAGGGGGCGAAAAGTTAAAATATCAAAAAATTAATGGACAAAAATATAAATATATTAAAAATATACATATAAAAATTAAAAAATTTCAAAATTTAGGGGGGACCCCACCTGGCTCCGTCATTGTCTAGGACGCAAGAACATGGACACTACACGATATGAATATGGTAATACGGAGTTTTTCTTAAATTTTACACGTAAGGAGTGTCAAATACGTATCCAACACGACATGATACAGTAAAATGATATTTTTAGAATTGTCGGTGCATTAGAGTTTGTATTTATAAAAATAAAATAATTAAAATTGTAAATTATGTTAATTATATTTTGAACTAGGGATGATTCTCCGGAGGCTTAACTCAAATATCAAAATAATTTCATAGTTCGAGAAATTACACATAACGTTTTGGACAGAGTATTTCTCATAATTAATCAAACATAAGAGTGTTTTAAATCGTTATTTAAGAAACAGTGTTAATTACATTTAGCACCCTTTGGAGTTTCATATATTACAATTAGATTTTTGTTAGTTATTTTTTATGGGGTCAAAATATGATCGCCCCACGTTAAGACACGTGGCATCACCAAGATGATGACATCTGTCTCCCCAAGGCTGCCCCATCAGCGCACGAGCGCCAAGAGCAACGAGCGCAATCCTTCTTCAGGAGTTAAGCCCAACGAGCGCTGTCACTCCCACGAGCGTCCAACATACTAAATGATTGGCACGCCCACGTGCCAAGGGAGCCCTCTTCGAGCGTCACACTCCCTCAGAGTGGCCTCCCCTATGGGCTCGTCATTTGAACTGAAGCCTTCGTTCCCCTCAGCGGATGTCTTGGCTTCCAGTACTCCAGGTTGTCACGAGCGCACTCTCAAGCCCTCGTTACCAACCGCCCAAATGGCTCTCTGACACAACGTACATGCCCGCGCACCTGCCACTGTTGCCAGCACTAACTTTTGGCCGCTTTTGCAGAAGATTCCTCCTAGGTTTCTCTCTCACAGCGCCACGTGTTAGGGCAACATTCGGCCAGGACCACTTGAGGCAAATGACCAAAGGGCCCTTGACCCTCAACTATAAATAGCTAAAGTCATCTTCTACACAAGTAAGCTTTCTTCATCACTGCAACTGTGACTGAACTTACATTTCTCCTCCATACATTGAACTGACTTGAGCGTCGGAGAGCCAAACTGGGTATCACCCCCAGTTCCCCCAGCTTGGCCTTCTGACTTTTCTTGTGCTTGTCCCAACAGGTAGAACCCCTTTCTCATTTCCGGCGAAGCTCCGGTGGTTTCCTCCACAAATATAAATCGTAAAGTGATCGGATTCGGATCCACCCATTTCTGAACCCATCATTTTTGGCGCCGTCTGTGGGAAACCAGTCCTCCATCTTCTTCCTTTCTTTTTGTTGGTAGAAAAGCAAGCACACCCTTACCCTTAACAGTCATGGTTGCTACGAGATCTGGAGCTGTGGGAGGAGGAGATAACACCTCCCAGGATGCAAACATTATTCTTCCCTCCACCGCTACTGGTGGAGCCCCGCCACCTTCCGTCGCCGCTGGTGGAGCACCTCCCGCCGCAGGAGTGACTCCACTAGCAGAGTCTTCCGTACCTCTACCCGCACCGCCAGCGCTGCCCATTCCCACCACCGCTTGCACAGAACTCTTGGGTCCATCCCCAAATGAATCTCGGAGTACAGGGTTATATGATGCCTCCGCCTGGATATACCCTTACTCCGGCCGTCATGATGCCGCCGGTCCAGCCGTATCATGCCGGACAGCTCCAGCTCCCAGTGGTGGTCCCCAGGGAGATTGAGGGAGTGGAGTTACCTCCAATGACCACCCAACAGTTGAAGGCTCTCTACGCCCAGTGTGAGGTTCAGGCGGCTCAGGGGGCATGGGAAAGGTTCAATTCCATGTACTTTCCCTCTGGGCAGGCCACTCAAGTTGCAGCCCCTTTGGGCGGACAACAAAACTTTCCCCTCAGAGAAGCCCAGGCTGTCCTGAGGGCACAACCACCACCACCACCAGCCAGAGAAGTGCCACAGCAGGAGGGCAACGAGCGTCCCTCCATGGGCAGGAATAAAGAGCCCACGGAGCGAGTGAACGAAAATGAACGGGACTCTCATGTCTCCAGAAAGGGCTCACGAGCCCACAGGCACGGAGACAAGCAAGTAGACGTAAATCCTGACATCCTCGCGGCTGTGCAAGACCAGCTGCAGGGTCTCAAGGATATTGTGGGACAGCTCTCACGAGGGCGTTCAACTCAGATCTCCCCTAGTCGGGATGAACGGGTTGACGCCAGAAGCACCCGCACCAAGGACCCTCTACCAAAGGTCCCCCGCCGCAAGGAGCCGGAGGAAAACTTCGGCACGTATGAATACCACCCATTGGCGAGGGGTTCACCCCTCGTAGAAGAAGTTCTGATGGCCCAAGCAGGCATGGCCAAAGTCCCCACTTCCATCAACCGTTACGACGGGACAACTGATCCAGCTGAACACTTGGATCACTTTGTGCATCTTATGCACCTCTACGAGCATTCCAGCAATTACTGGGCAAAAGTGTTTGTCACTTCCTTGGTAGGAATGGCTCAAGAGTGGTACAAGCGACTGCCGCCGCGCTCGATCCACTCATATGAAGAACTGGCTAATGCTTTCCTCAACCACTTCAATTCTTTGAAAGCGCCAGTCACCGCACCCACTGCCCTGTACAACGTGGTGCAAGGCAAGAGCGAATCTCTGCGCTCGTTCTTCGCCCGCTTCAACAAGGAGATCCTACAGGTGGAAAGGCCTTCAATGGATTTCTTGATCCCAGTGCTCTTTCAGGCTGTGGATCACAAGCAATATGTGAGCAAAAAATTTGCTGATGCCATTGTGGAGAGGAGGCCTGGGACCCTCATGGGCCTAAGAGAAATAGCCGAGCCGTTCTTCGCGCTCGAAGACATGTATGGTACGAATGGTCCTCGGCATCACAGCCCGGCCAGGAACGAGCGACCTCATCACGAGCGGGGACGGGATGTGGCTGTCAAGAAGGAGCGCCCACAAGAGCGCAGGAGGTCGCCACCACCCCCTCGTCGATTCGAGCGAATTCCGCTCACCAGGCCAAATTCAGAAGTCTATAACCTCTCCGATAAGAAGCTCTTCAAAAGACCCATCAAGATGAGGGAAACCGACTCGCTCAGGCGCTCGAACAAATACTGCGCCTTCCACAAGCAGAGAGGGCACGACATGGATGAGTGCCGGCAGTTGGAAGCTGAAATCCAAAGGCTCGTCGCAGGGGGCCACCTGAAGGAGCTTGTCCGGGTGCTCGAGCGCTACGATGAACAATGCAACGAGCGCGCCGGAAGGAGAAGGAGGAGTCCGTCCCGTTCAAAGAGCCCAAGGGGTAGGGGACCCCCTGAAAGCAGCAGCCGCCGAGGCAATAAAGGAAAAGCCCCTGAGCAAGAAAACGAGCCCTTCGCAGTCATAAATATGATTGCAGGAGGCTCATCAGGGGGGGATTCAAACGCCTCCCGACGGAGGTACGTCCGGAGCTACAACCAACGCCCAGCAGTGCCCAAACCTATCTATGCCATCCAAAGATCAAGCGCTCAAAGGTCTAGAGAGAATGATGTAATAGGCTTTGATGATAGGGATTTAGAACATATTGTAACGCCCCATGGGGAGGGTATAACCTCAGATTGCCCCATGGTGGTTAGTTTAGATGTTCATAATCATGTTGTAAAAAGGGTATTGGTGGATAGTGGAAGCTCCGTTAATGTTTTGCCTTATTCTACATTCTTAAAGATGAAGGTTGATCTTCCGCTCGAGCCTCTCAAAACGGCCCTCATTGGCTTTGGAGGCTCGGAAGTTGTCCCGCGAGGGCAAATACGCCTAGCTACTTCATTCGGTCTAGCCCCTCAGCGCAAGACGCTCTTGGTAACGTATGCGGTGGTGGAGATTGATATTCCATATAACATCATAATTGGGCGCCCTGCCCTCGTGGACTTCAAGGCCATCATCTCCACCTACCATCAGAAGATTAAATTCCCCACCCCCGAGGGTGTGGGAGAAGTATTGTGCAATGTGCGAGAGGCTTGGGAATGTTACATGCTGTCCCTCAGAAAGCCAAAAGCGGAGAAAACCTTCCAAATTGGCTCCACCAAGAAGTCAGTGGATTTCCCCAATCTAGATGAGGACAGCCCAGCACGGAAAAGGGCGAAATTGAACAAGAAGAAGAACAAAAAGAAGAGGGGAGACAACGGGGAGAATCCCCTCGAGAATGTTCCCCCAGGGACCGTTGGCGGATCGTCCTCGGAAGGAGACGAGCCGGTAGAGGGGGGACCCGCGCTCGGTGATCGTTTGACAGGAAAGAAGAGGGCGCTCGAACTTCCTCGCCCTGAGGTGAGGATCGAACCCTCGGAAAAGTTCCTTACCATTGAGCTGGAGCCCGGAAACAAGGATAAGACTACACAAATAGGTTCAAACCTCTCAGGGCCTTCTCAGATCATGATGATTGATTTTCTAAGGGAAAACAAGGATGTATTTGCATGGAAAGCCTCTGATCTCACAGGAATTGACCCGAGCGTCATTGTCCATAGGCTTAATGTGGATCCCTCTTTCAAACCCATCAAGCAGAAAAAGCGGGATGTACATGGCTTTCGGAAAAAAGTCATTGAAGAGGAAGTTAATAAACTCTTGGAGGCTCAATATATCGAGCCCCTCTTGTATCCGGAGTGGTTGTGCAACGTCGTCTTGGTGCCCAAGAGCGCAAATAAGTGGCGCATGTGCAACGATTTCACTGATCTCAACAAAGCTTGCCCTAAAGATCCTTACCCGCTGCCCCGGATTGATCAATTGGTGGATTCGACCGCTGGCTGCGAGCTCATGAGCATGATGGACGCTTTCCAGGGATACTATCAGATCTTTATGGCCCCAGAAGATCGCTCCAAAACCTCGTTCGTTGTCCATCTGGGGGTGTATTGCTTCTTAGTTATGCCTTTCGGACTTAAGAACGCCGGAGCTACGTATCAGCGGCTCGTCAACAAGATGTTTGAAAAGGAAATTGGGAGGTCCATGGAGGTGTACGTGGATGATATGATTGTCAAAAGCGAGCGCCAGGATTCCCACTTGGAAGATCTCAAGCGCACTTTTTCCATCCTGCGTCAGTATGGGATGAAGTTGAACCCCTCGAAGTGCACGTTTGGAGTACAAGGAGGAAAGTTCTTAGGGTACATGGTCAGTCAGAGGGGAATTGAGGCCAATCCGGAGAAGATCAAGGCCATCTTGGAGATCCCCTCCCCTCGAAATTTGCGGGAAGTGCAAGTCCTGGTAGGCAAAATCATCTCGTTGAACAGGTTCATTTCGCGCTCGGCGGACAGGAACCTTCCCTTCTTCAAAATTTTGAGGAACGCACGTAACTTTGCTTGGACAGAGGAATGCGAAAGGGCGCTGCAGGATATGAAGGCTTACTTATCGAGCGCACCACTGCTGACTAAGCCCGTCGAAGGTGAGAGATTATTCATGTATCTTTCCGTTTCTCCCGAAGCCACAAGCGCGGTTCTGATCGCTGTGCGGGAGCGGAAACACTTACCCGTTTATTATCTGAGCAAAACGTTGCAAGGAGCCGAAAAGAAGTATTTGGAGATTGAGAAATTTGCGTTCGCTCTTATTAACGCCTCAAGAAGGCTAAGGCCTTACTTTCAAGCGCACTTCATAACGGTTCTCACCGACCAACCCTTGAAGCAAGTGTTGTCCAAGCCGGACGTATCTGGTAGATTAATCAAGTGGGCCATCGAATTGAGCTAGTTTGACCTATGCTTCGAGCCCAGGACCGCGATACAGGCTCAGGTTGTGGCGGATCTGTTGGTTGAACGCTTTGGTTTCGAGCCCACCATTGCGGAGAATGAGGGGTTATGGGTACTGCACACAGATGGTTCCTCAACCTCTCAAGGGGGAGGAGTAGGAGTGGCCCTCAGGAACCCCGATGGGATTGAGCTGGACTTTGCAATCAAGCTGGATTTCCAAGTCACTAATAACGAAGCAGAATATGAAGCCCTCGTGCAAGGGTTGAATATTGCTTTTCAGAATGGAGCCTCCAGAATCACTGCTTATGTGGATTCACAATTAATAGCGAGCCAGATTGAAGGAACTTATGAGGCTCGAGAAACCACCATGGTACAGTACTTGAATAAAGCCAGAGAAATCATTGGGAAGTTCAAGGAATTTCATCTACTTCAAGTGCCGCGAGGAGAAAACGAGCGTGCGGACGCTCTGTCAAAGTTTGCTTCAGCTTTAGAGGGCACTTCCGAACGGTCTGTTACGTTCCTTAGAACTGAGGAACCTTTGATCAAGGAAAGGGTCGCCACCAAGATAATCGCCATGATTGATCCAAACGAGCCCTGTTGGCTCGACGACATCGTCATTTTCCTTAGGGATGAAATCACTCCCGCTGACAAGGTGGAAGCCAGGAAAGTCAGAAGTAAGGCCCCTCGTTTCGCTTTGGATCCCGAGGGGAGGTTGTTCAAGAAATCATTTCAAGGACCCCCAATGAGATGCCTAAGGCCCTCACAAGCGAAGGAGACGCTCGAACTCATCCACAATGGAAGCTGTGGGAATCATTCCGGGGGGCGTATCTTGGCAAAAAAGATTTTGAGAAGTGGGTTTTATTGGCCTACAGTTCTCCAAGATGCCATTGAATTTTCGAGGAAGTGCCCCAAATGCCAATTTCATTCAAATCTCCCTCAATTGCCAGCCGCACAGATGATCCCAATAGACGTCTCTTGGCCTTTTGACCAGTGGGGAATAGACATCGTGGGCCCCTTGCCCATGGCTGCGGGACAAAAGAAGTTTGTCATTTTAGCCGTCGACTACTTCACAAAGTGGGCCGAGGCCGAAGCTGTTGCGAAAATCACTTTCAGGGTTGTAAGGGACTTCATTTGGAAGAACATCATTTGCAGGTACGGCATACCGAGGGTGCTCATTTCTGACAACGGATCTCAGTTCATAGCTGCTGACACACGGGAATGGTGTTCTGAGTTGGGGATCGAGCAGCGATTTACTTCTGTAGGTCATCCTCAAGCCAATGGGCAAGCAGAAGTTACCAATAGGATCATCTTGCAACATCTGAAAACCATGCTTGAGAGTAAGAAAAGTGAATGGGCTGAGGAGCTGCAAGGAGCGCTTTGGGCTTATCGCACCACCCCACGAACGGCCACTGGAGAAACTCCTTACGCACTTGTGTACGGATCAGAAGCAATGATACCAGCGGAGATAGTAAATGAATCCGCTCGTGTCGGCTATTTCGAGCCTCAGCTCAACGATGGCAACAGGAGCTTGGAGTTGGATTTGCTGGATGAAAGGAGAGACAAAGCATGGGCTAAGATCCACCACTATAAAGCCTCTGTGGCCCAACAGTACAACAAGCTTGTGAAGGAAAGAACTTTCCAGTTGGGAGACTTGGTCTTAAAGAAAGTGGAAGTATCCAAGCACGTGGGGAAATTGGACCCCAATTGGGAAGGCCCATTCAAGGTCGTACAACTCAGAGCTAACAACACTTACACCCTGGAGACACTTCAAGGTGAGCGCTTGCCTCGCCCTTGGAACGCATGTAACCTCCGGCGATTTTATGTTTAAAAGCTCTTTGCAAACCCTGATGTAACAACCCTCGTTGACGGGTTTTATGTTCTTCCAATCACAAGTAAGCAGTAATATAATCTTTTTAATTTCATTAATATTCCTGTTTCTTTGTTTGCTTGAATGAATAAGTCCCACGTCCCTCGTCTTTGCGAGCGTGGTTGGCAACTCATTCCAATATGTATGCTGTTATCTCGTATGGGTTACGCTGGCCAGCACTCTACTCCGCATGGGGGGACGCCCTCATAAGGATAGACTGGTTACGCTCACAACCAATTAGGCAAGTTGGAAGAAGATTACGAAGAAAATCCTAGTAGGCCTTGGCTGTTTCTTAAAACGCCTTGCGCTCGAAAACGGGATCTCCTACAAGAGCGAATCCTAGTAGGCCTTGGCTGTTTCTTAAAACGCCTTGCGCTCGAAAACGGGATCTCCTACAAGAGCGAATCCTAGTAGGCCTTGGCCGTTACTTAAAAACGCCTTGCGCTCGAAAATGGGATCTCCTACAAGAGCAAATCCTAGTAGGCCTTGGCCGTTTCTCAAAAACGCCTCGCGCTCGAAAAAGGGATTTCCTGCAGAGCCAGGAAAACGACAAGAGCCAGAGCCCTCGCACACACTCAAGACTTAGCAAAATTCCCCCAAGGCAAAAATTTATACTAGTCTTGAGTGGGGGGCAATCTCACAATAAGACCCTCACGACCGCTCAAGACTTAGACAAATTTTCAAGGCTTATGTCAAAGGTAAAAATTTATACAAGTCTTGAGTTGGGGGGGCAATCTCACAATAAGACCCTCACGACCGCTCAAGACTTAGACAAATTTTCTAGAGTAAAAACAAAATTTATACAAGTCTTGAGTGGGGGGCAATCTCACAATAAGACCCTCACGACCGCTCAAGACTTAGACAAATTTTCATTGCATCAGAGAAATAAACATTCACGGAGTATGCTACACAGTCTTATTATATGATTCATAAATGAACAGAAGAACAAAGTCATGGAAAAGGAATATTATTTCATTGCAACAAGAATTATTACAAAGCAAAGGGCTCAAAGGCCCAGGAAATACTATTACAAAAGGCAGAAAAGCTGGAAAATACATGAAAGAGATTATAAAGGGAAAAGCTTCAGGCGGCTGGGGCGATGTCTTCATCAACGATTACCAGGATATTCTGAGCCACGGGGCCATGAACTGGGCCCTCAGGCTCTTGCTGTTGAGCTTGGGGATCGTTGGGCTCGTCTGCACCGGCATCGGGAACGTTGGCGCCTTCAGCAATCAGGACCGGGGCTTCCTCCATGACGGGCGCTTGAGGCTCGTCTTCAGGATCATCATCTTGGGCCGTACCCCCTTCCCTATGAGCGTCGGTGTACTCATCCTGGATCAGCTTGACCAAGAATTCGTACTCCATCTCGGCGATGGGGTCCGCGGGGTCATTGGGGTCCTCACCCACCTCCTCACAGCGCTCGTTAAACATGAGCCCCGTGCCCTCGGCTCCCTTCATTGCCGGATCGGTCAGCCCCTTGTGAATGCCCTGATCCACTGCCAAGTTGAAGGCATTTTGGGCCTCATCCAAGCAGTGTAACGAGGCTGCGAAATTGAAGGCTTTGGAGTGGCAGAACTTGATTAACGCCTCCTTGTTCGCACGCTCTAAGCTTCGAGTCCACTAGTTGACGGCGTCGTTGAATTTCCGCTCGGCCTCCAAAGCCCTCGCCTTCCAGCTTTCCCTCTCCGCCTCTGCCTTCTGGCACCGCTCGTTAGCCTGGGCCAGCTGGTTGCCCAAACCAATTCGAGCGCCGTCCACCGCCACAAAATCCTCCTTCAGCTTTCCCAGCTCCTCCTCAATTTTGTTGTATAAATCCTTGAGGGATTCATACTTGGCAATCTCAACATCCAGCTCCGCTTGAATCTGAGCCGGATCGTTGGAACGAGCCATCTTCTTATATTTGGCTTTCCGGTCAGCGTAGATGGAGGCTCGCATTTGCACGTTTTTGAGCCGGGGAAGAACTTGCTGCATAAGTTAGAAGAAGAGAAAGTGTTAGCCAAAAAAGATGATAACTTACGGAAATTGGCAAGGAATGCCAGGAGTGAATACTTACGGAAATTAGAGCGTGGGCCGCATCGAGGGTCACTTTCTCCACAGACTCGCTGAAGAGATGCCGATGGACCGCCGAGAACTGGGCCTTGCTGTAAAGGTTCTCGGTGACAGCCTGAGCGACCGTGCCAGGCCTCAGCAAAACCGGCCCCCCGTCGGTGGCGCCTGTAAAGTCTCTGTCCCCTCGACGGGGGAACTCCCACAGATGCTCTTCCTCTGAAGAGGAAGTTTCCCCCTCGCCCCTGGGGCCCTCGACGACTTGCTTGCCCTTGCCCTTGATTGCAGCAGAATCGGGCATCCTCTTCCTCTTGCGGGAAGGCCTACTTGCGCTCGGGGGAACCTCAGTTATCGCCAGGGTGGTTACTGGCCTCGTTTGTTCTGCAGGAGTGGGGGGTTGAACATCTCCCGTTCTCTCTGACCGCCCCCTGGTCTCTCTCGGGACCAATCTACGCTCCCCTCGGCCACGAGGGGGTTGGACCTCTGGATTAGCGCTCGAACTGGCGCCGCTGCGAGCGTCCCCTCGATTGTTGCGGTTACGAGGGCGCTGTTGCTCACGCTGTTGATCCCCCTGTGGGGTTTGGTTCCTGTTGGCGTGGGCAAAACGAGCTGCTTGCCTAATTCCTCCAGCCATTTCTAGTATAGCAACTCCTGCAAGAATGAAAATTTCAAGGGTTAGAAATCTTCAAACCATCTACTCAGATTGCAAGTTACAAGTACAGAAAAGGAGTTAGTATTTATTCCTATCTAAAGTTAGTGCCCTAAGAATCTAACCATCTCTCTCTATGTCACGAGCCGGAGGGTTGTCAAGGAAATAAGGATTGTCAGAGAGGCCGCACAGGAACATGAGCTCCTCGTCATCTATCCAATCTTTTGCTTGAATAAGATGGCCCTCGTCCCTCAGGGTTGCTGCCAGGCTCTTGGCCCAATCTTTAGGGAGTGCGGGTTGCAGCCGGCTCTTTGCAAACGAGCCCCATTCTGTGGGCACCCCAAAGCCCTCTTCTGTTGGGGCCTTAACGAAGATGAACTTTTCCTTCCAATTGGGGCCATAGGTGCTCGAGGGCGAGTTGATCAGCTTCATATGGGCCTTCGCCTGAACATAGTAGAAACCCGCCTCGGGAGAAGAACGAGAGGAACTGACCACTTGGAAAAGGGCGTTGAAATTTCGCGAGTAGGGCTCGTAACCCACGCTTCTCATCAAAATCACAAAACAGGTCAGCAAAGCCAAGCCGTTGGGCACGATTTGTGATGGACAGAGGCCCAGATCATTCAGCAAGTGAGCCAACGAAATTGAGATGGGGAACCTCAAACCCCCTGAGCTGACCGAGGCCACGTACACCGCCATTTCTCCAGGAGGTGGATTATTAGCACGCTCGTGGCTTTCTGGAATTCTCCACGAATAGCGCTCGTCCCAGTAAATGGGTGCCATCATCGTCTTCACGTCCCCCACGGTAACTGTGCTGGGGGTTTCATCAGGCGTACGCTCGGTAGCTTGGTAACCTGACCCTTCACCTTCGTTATGTCCTTTGGATTTTTGGGATTTCTTGCCTTTTCCCTTATCGCGGGCTCTTTCTGAAGGCCCGGTTATGGCTTCCGCCACTGGAAGCGGGTTTGCAACGGCCACGGTCACGGTATGGCGGTGGGGATATGTGGCACTCTGAGTTATGGGGAGAACAGACCCTTGCCGTTCTGCCTCCATCACTAAATTCATCTCCTCAAAGAGAGGATCCATTCCGCCTGGGTTTCTATCCTCCATAGCCATCACCGCCGCCCCCAACTCTTCATCTCTGGGGGAATCGGGGGAAGAAGAACTCTCAGTGGCCATTTCTTGGATTTCACGGGCAAATTCCTCAATATGTTGGTCGGCCATGGCAGAAACTGGGATTTGGGAGTTTTCTTGGAAAGAGATTAGGGTTCAGAAAGGCGAAAATCTAAGGGGTTAGGAAATCCTAAAGTCCGAATCTACGGTTAGCAAAGTTAGAAAGTTACACCGGAAGTTTACCTTGAAGGTTTCTGAGAAAGTCTGGAAGAAAGGTTGAAGATGCTCTAAGAACTGGAGTGCGAGAGAATTCTTTTTTGCAAAGGATGCTTGGAAGTTCTGAATGCGTAAAGAGTATCAAGATTTCAGAATCCCACATTTATAGGGATGGGAGTTGGTACCGTTTTCGGCAATGAATTCAAAATGGTAATCATTTCCCGCCTGGGAAACTGCCCACTTTATGGAACCGTCCCATGCTTCCCAATGCTCATGCGCCCCACGCGCACCCGCATTTAATGCTATGACGTTTCGAGTGCTTCAGAATAGTACAACATTTAATGCGGAAGAGTTACGAGCGGTCAGTTGAAAAGACCGCATTTATAGCGCAATCAGAGGAAAAATTGCTCAACACGCCAAGTCCTATACGAGCGTTGCATGCAAAAGATTGAACGTGTTAAAATTCTACAGTCCTTATCACTAAGGACTACAGAATTGGGGGGCAAAATGATGGGGTCAAAATATGATCGCCCCACGTTAAGACACGTGGCATCACCAAGATGATGACATCTGTCTCCCCAAGGCTACCCCATCAGCGCACGAGCGCCAAGAGCAACGAGCACAATCCTTCTTCAGGAGTTAAGCCCAACGAGCGTTGTCACTCCCACGAGCGTCCAACATACTAAATGATTGGCACGCCCACGTGCCAAGGGAGCCCTCTTCGAGCGTCACACTCCCTCAGAGTGGCCTCCCCTATGGGCTCGTCATTTGAACTGAAGCCTTCGTTCCCCTCAGCGGATGTCTTGGCTTCCAGTACTCCAGGTTGTCACGAGCGCGCTCTCAAGCCCTCGTTACCAACCGCCCAAATGGCTCTCTGACACAACGTACATGCCCGTGCACCTGCCACTGTTGCTAGCACTAACTTTTGGCGGCTTTTGCAGAAGATTCCTCCTAGGTTTCTCTCTCACAGCGCCACGTGTTAGGGCAACATTCGGCCAGGACCACTTGAGGCAAATGACCAAAGGGCCCTTGACCCTCAACTATAAATAGCTAAAGTCATCTTCTACACAAGTAAGCTTTCTTCATCACTGCAACTGTGACTGAACTTACATTTCTCCTCCATACATTGAACTGACTTGAGCGTCGGAGAGCCAAACTGGGTATCACCCCCAGTTCCCCCAGCTTGGCCTTCTGACTTTTCTTGTGCTTGTCCCAACAGGTAGAACCCCTTTCTCATTTCCGACGAAGCTCCGGTGGTTTCCTCCACAAATATAAATCGTAAAGTGATCGGATTCGGATCCACCCATTTCTGAACCCATCAATTTTATTATATTTTAGCCCCTTCTAAAGGTCATAAATTACATTAGATCAGTTTTGTGTTAAATTAAAACGACGTCATATATTTTGGAACTTGAAATTTTCATTTTGTCCCTACCTTAAATTTAGGGTAAACTTGGTATAAAAAATTATCTATTAAGGTGGGGTAAAACGAAAAATTAAAGTCTCAATATTTATAACGTCACCCTCAATTTAATAGAAAACTGATTTGATGTAATTTATAATCTTTAAAAGGAGCCAAAATATAATTAATAAAACGACTAACAAAACCCGATTATAATATTCGAACCTTCAAAGAACTAAATGTAACAAATCCTTAAGAAATATGGGTGAACATTTTTGTTTTGAATCTTTTGATACATTTTTCAACAAAAATTTAAATTTGTGACGTAGATAATGGATATATATTTGGAATAACCTAAAATAATTATGAGATTGTAATTGTTGTTGTATTGGACTTTTCAAACACTTTTGGAAATTATTAGCTACCTCATTTTCTGCTAGCTGTTTCCATTTAATTATGTATCAAATCAAATGAAACTATGAAAGTATTACTATATTTTAATGTGGGCTACCTTAATTTATTTAGGAAGAAGAAGCCAAATTTAAAGACCCAAAGTCTTCAAGGTTGTCGCCTAATAATTTGACAATTACAGTTACAAGAAATTCATATTTGCAGTTGAGTTACAATAATAAAAATTTTCACATTAATAGTAGTTAATGATAAATAATGTATTTGATATAATTTACGCTCAAAATCTAACCGTTGAGAGAAGGGTTGTCAAACTATTATGAACACCACATGTTTGAATTTTTAATGTGGTATATTTGATACCCCTCACGTCCAAAACTGCGAAAGATATACTGAAAAATAGACTAGAAGAAAACATACTCTGATATATGCGGGCGGAAGTAAAAACATACATAAATTAGAAACTCTTGTGATACATTCAGGACAAACTGGAGCTTGCTCTGGTACATGCGGGTGGGTAGAAAAACAAAACTAAAATAAAACCTGTTCTCATACATGCAGAACAAATTGAAGCGAGAAACAAGGCTAAAGTAAAACTTTTTTGGATACCATGATAATGAATGTTCTTAACTTAAAACTAGATTGTCAAACCATTATAAATTAAACATTATACTTTTAAAGTTTCAATGTAGAACATTTAATAGCTAGCTGCATATACAAAGATTCGTATAAAAACAAAATTCGTTAGGTTAGCATAGACTCACAGAACTATTAAATTTTGATATTTTATTATATGAAATGATAGTGTAATATAATAAGATAAGAAGGAGAGAAAAAGTAATGATTTTATTTTTACTAAGTCTATTCAACGCATATAAGTTATTAGCTATGATGTTTTAGGTGGAAAGTACACAAGGAAATATTCAACATATATATAGTAATTTTACGGAGGAGGAGGATCCTTATAGGAAATCACACATGACATAAAGTCCAAAATTTATGATGTTTGTACATACGCCACAGCTACTCTTTTTTTGTGCAAATTGCAATTAAAAATACAATTACGAATAATATTTATTTTATATCATAAAATAATATTTTCCTACAGCTATGTTACACATAATGCAGACCACAAATAACAATAAAATAGTTACTTAGATATTCAAATCTATCTATCAACAAGACATTAGACATATACATATATATCTTCATAAAATATTTTGAAATATATATATATATATATATATAGGGTTAATTATATCTAGACCCCTTCTGAGTTTAGTATATTACAATTGGATCCCTATTAGTCATTTTATTACAGTTTGACCCCTTCTAAAATTTCGAAATTACTAAACGGTGAAGAAAAGATACAATTTCGTTAAATATTTCACGGAATGTTCCAAATAATTGTGAAATAACCATTATATTCAAAATAATTGTGAAATAATTGTTTGTTTAACCGTTTATTTATTCTAAAAAGACGTGATTTTTTTTTCCTACTTTTATTAAACACGAACTTAGAACCAAACATAATGGTCATTTCAAAATTATTTGGAATATAACGCAATTATTTGGAATACAACGTGAAATATTTAACGGAATCGTAACTTTTCTTCACCGTTTAGTAATTTCGAAATTTTAGAAGGGGTCAAATTGTAATAAAATGACTAACAAGGGTCCAATTATAATATAATAAATTCGGAAAGGGTCTAGATGTAATTAACCCTATATATATATATAAACTTTTTTGAAATTTTGGGAAGTTGGGTTTTTCCTGGAATGTCTTTTCTGGTGAAGTATGAAGGTCAAAGAGTGGAATAAAAATCTGACAAATGAAATTTTATAAATGTTACTCCAATTGTGTCAGAGGACCAAAAATTGAAGGGTTTGGGCAGAGGAAGAAGCATAAAATTTTGTCTTGTCCCCTCTTCAGCTTTAATATTCCAATCGAAACAATATAAAATAAGATATTGTTCAGATCTCATCTTACCAATTATTTTACTCCCACATGATCGTTTTTTTTCCTTCCAATTACTATTAGCAATGATATGATACTTATGAAAGCAAAAAAAATTTAAGGGGGACTAGAAAATCAGGCACATATTTAATACCTTTCAAGATTTTTTAGAGTAAAGTATTCATTGTCTTCACTATAATAATTTTTATTAAATTATAAATATTTCGGCATCGAATATTAATCTCCTTAGTGAATTGTAGATATTCTACATGCTCTTGTTCGAAAGTATTATAGCGAAAGTTTAAAGATGCTCGACCAAAGTGAACAATAAGAAATATATACCAATCTAGCTTGGGTTTTTATTCCCGAAAAATCTAGAAGTACTCTTCCTCATATGGATTCAGACTCTTATCTTATTAAGATTCTAAGCCAACCTCTTCCGGAAAAGCTACTTGATTAGTAAGCTCCGCTCCGGTATAATTTTCAGATATGTGTGTCCTTTTTTACTCTGACAAAAATAAGTCCGTTCAGAGGACGAGGCTCCAGAAGCCAACTAATCAAAAATTTTAAAACTGACCCCATATCAAAATCTTCACATGAAAATAAAACATATATATTTGCCCGTAGAAGGGTTTTATGTAATTTACACACTGACAATATGGTACACTCAATTTATATTACATTTATCGTGCATAATAAAATTTTATAATTATTTATAAAGAATCTATATACAAGAATCATAGTTGAAGAAAGGATGGAGAGATAATACTAAAAAGAGAAAAAGTGACATGATTAAATAAAAATAATAAAAAAGGAAGGAAAACAATATGAGGGAAATAATAAAAAAACACTAAATATACGGTAGTTATTACATATATAGAGTAAGATTAGTGCAAACTTTTCTTATAACTAAATTTGGGTTTAACAAATTGAATTGAGTATTTAATAAAATTCATATTAAATCTAACTAGATAATAAAGCAAGAAAGTAAATATTTTGTAAGTCAATTATCATTAATATCATTTTTCAATGGTTGTTTTACCATTCAAGCTTAGATATTAGCAATTTTATTTATCAGTTATTTTATCTTCTTTAATGTGGTAATTATTTCTTATTTTTATTTAATGCAATTAAAGATGATATATATAGACTGTAATTATATATAGACACCAACAGAATATAGAGAACTACAATTTAATACCACTTACTAAAATAATTATATTTATACCACCTCATGATTTTAATAATTACATTTATACAACCTGGTGAATTTAATAGTTACATTAACACCCCCTCGTGAATTTAAAAATATCCCAAAAAATTGACTTCTTTTAGATGTGTAATGTAATTATTAAATTTATGAGGGAGTATAAATATAATTATTTTTAATATTTCTTGGGAGTCTAAATGTAAACGACTCCCTCTCTCTTTATATATATATAATCTCTATTGCATCTTCTTGTTATTGTTGCAAACCTTCAAATTTATTTACAGGTTTTTTTAATTTTTATAATAATAATTTTTTTTACAGGTTTTTAAATTTATATTCAAGCAAACTTTTCTTTTTCCCTTGTGTTAATTATTTTTTTCCTCCGTATTGGGGGACTACAACATTTCTATCTTTAAATTTGCTGTTTTTATTTTTAATCTTTAAACTATTAGTTAAATTAAATTTGATTCATTTTAATATCGTATCTATGTTATTTTCGTGTTTGTTTACTCATGTCGATTCTTAATATCTTCATTACACTTCATTGTCAAACATTTCACAAATTTTTATGATTATTTATGATTTAATTATTTTCTATTTTAACTCTTAACTAATGCATAATTGCCTTTTTATTTTAATATTTTTGTGATCTAATTTTTCATGAAATTTAGATAGTTAAGACTTTACTCTATCTTCAAAGCACATTTTCGTAAATTCACTATTTTTACCCAAAAAAGAAAAAGGCAAAGGCCGATCTACTGTTAGGTTTATTTTATACCTTTATTTGAGCATGTTTTATGTCATTATTTGAAGGATTTTAGGCCTTATATTGTTATAATTGCTCTTATTTCAGGTATATTATGCTCGAAGATGGTTCATGATGAAACGGGGCAAGAAACGAGAGTTTAGATGCCGAGAATGATCAATTCGTGTGAAGATTCAAATTTTCCCGCGCATGGAGGATGGGAACGGCCCTTCCAAGCCCTTTGTATTTTGGGAAGGGCCGTTCCGGAAAGTCAGCTTTAGTACCTTTGACCGAGGATGGGAACGGCCGTTCCCATCCCAAGCCTTTCCCGGGAACGGCCGTTCCCAGCAGCGCTGGCATTCGTGGGCGAGGCCGTTCCGCAGGCCGTTCCAGGGGGCGTTTGGTGGACTATTTAAGGCTTTCTTCAGCATTTTTTTTAGGAAGACTCATCTAGGGTTTAATTTAGGGTTAATTTAGGAGTCTCTTCTAGCTTTATCTTTGATCCTTAGAGCTTTAATTAGATTGTAGTTGTTAATTCATTTCTAGAACAATCATTTCCTTTATTTTCAGTCCTAATTAGATTTAATTGCTTTAAGTTTGATACTAATGTCTCTAGTTTTGGAACTTGTTCATGTTTTTGAGAGTTTTGTTCTTGATATTTGATATTTGGTTTAATTTAATGAATATGCATGTTTTCAGTATGATCTCTTTTATTTCCTTGCTTTCTAGTGTTAATATGAGTGGCTAATTCCTTGGGCAAAGGGGGGTGATGAATTATGTAGGGTAAGTGTTTGATGAAATGCCTAGGTGGGACTACTTGATCTTATGCTTGTGAAATTGCTTTGTTTGCATGTTTAAGCTTGATCACCTTAGATATGAACTTAGATTTTCATGCTAATCGAGAGATTGTATGTAAATTGGATGAAATTTCACAACACTTAAGTTTTAGGTATAAAGACATTTAGCCTAAGCTTGAGCAATCGAGCAATAGAGTAACCGGGCCAAGCCGCTAGTTATTTTGTTGCACTAGTCTTGTTTGTTTGATCTAATTAATGAGCTAATGACCACGAGAGTAGGCTTTAGACTTTGATTAGGTACACGCACTTGACTTCGAGAGGAGCTTGTGTATACTTTAGTGATTAGGATTGTGAGATCCTTGTCCCATTTAAGCACTAATTGAACACGAACCTTGCATGATCATTACTACCCCATTGCCACTTAGTTAACTTGGTTATTTGCTACTTTATTCGCTTCCTAGTTGGTTCTAGTTTGTTAATCTTTGTTAACTTTCATTTCCTTAAGTAGTTATTTCACTCTATCACTCGTTTTGGTCTATAGATTGGTGAATACATTAGGTAATTGATTGATTTACTCCTCCCCGTGGATTCGACCCCTTTTGCTACATTGATTTATTGATGCTTGCACTTGGGCTTTATTAAAAAAAAAAAAAACCAACAAGTTTTTGGCGCCGTTGCCGGGGAGGCGTTTAAATCACCCTTACCGATTGTTAGTAACTAGTGAATTAGACCGTTATTTCTTATTTGATTTTGATGCTTGTTTGTCTCTTGTAGGTTCTTGTGCATGAGAAAAGCTAAAAGTTGGGAGAATTTGAAACATTATCCGGACATCGAAAAGAAACTTCGTGCATTAAGGAAGGAAAGGAGACAAGAGGTATCAATTCCGATTCAAATGGAAGATTTTAATGCAAATGATGCCCTTAATGGGGCAAATAGAGGGCAAAGACCAACACCACAACCACCTCAAAGACAAATTCGGGAGTATGCCATGCCTAGCATGGAGCATATTCAACAAAATATGGGAAGACCGGGAGTTGGTGCAAATCATTTCGAAATCAAACCGGCCTACATCTCACTTCTACAACAAAATCAATTCAACGGATTTGCTACGGAGGACCCTATATCACACGTTAATTGGTTTGTGGAGGTGTGTGATATGTTCAAGTTAAATAACGTACCCGAAGACGCCATCAGAATTCGCTTATTTCCTTTCTCTCTAAGGGATAGAGCAAAGGCGTGGCATAGTGCACTCTCATATGAAATGAAGGGTTCGTGGGCCTTGCTATCCCAAGCATTTTTGGACAAATTCTTTCCTCATGCCAAAACGGTTAAACTCCGGAATGAGATTACATCATTTCGACAATATGAAGGAGAGAGTTTATACGAGGCTTGGGAGAGATTCAAAGAGCTACAAAGGAAATGTCCTCACCATGGATGCGAGGCATGGAAACTTGTTCAATCTTTCTATGGAGGCATCTCACAAGAATTAAAAGTGATGATAGATTCGGCCGCCGGAGGGGCTATTATGAGTATGTATGAGGCCGATGCTATTCATTTGTTAGAAAGAATGGCGGCAAACAATGCTTGGTATTCCGAAAGAGCCAATGCACCCATTCCAAAGCCTCAAGGTTCTACTCCCGGCATGATGCAAGTTGGAGAATACACTTCTATGCAAGCCAAGATAGAAGCATTGGAGAAACAAGTAGAACAATTCACCACAAATCAAACTCCACAACTCCAATCAATGGCTTGTGAACTTTGTGGAGCACCTCATGCCTATGATGTTTGCCCTTATGCAAATCAAGGAGGATCTTCCTCAAACTCATCCGAGCAAATGAATGCGATAAATGCCCAAAGACCCGTGAACAATCCTTACTCTCCCACTTATAATCCGGGTTGGCGAAATCATCCTTATTTTTCATGGTCAAACAATACAAATGTTCAAGGTGCACCAAAACCACCCTTCCAACCAAGACATCCCCAAAACCAATACCAACCACCTTCCCCTCAATTTCGTACACCACCTCCTCAACATCAACCTCAATATCAAACACCACCTCCACCACAACCCCAAAAGCAAGGATGGGAAGCCGCATTTGAGAAGTTTCTTAATGTTTCCTCGGACCGTTTCAAGAGCTTGGAAACTCAAGTGGACCAAGTTGTCACACAAAACCGGAACATTGAGATCCAAATTGGGCAACTTCCTAATGCTATAAATCCTAGGCCCCAAGGAACACTTCCTAGTAAGACGGAGGCTAATCCAAGAGAGCATTGTAATGCTATCATGTTAAGGAGTGGTAAGTACTATGATGAGCCTCTTTTGCCTAAAGGGTTTGATGCCGGATCAAGTGGGGTGAGTCAAGAGGAGAAATTGGATGAGGAGTGGGAGAAGCAAGTGAAGACAAAGGAAGTTGGAGAAAAGAATGACCTTACGCCTAAGATGAGTGATGAAAAGAAATACGAGAAAGAAGATGAGCTAAGAGACAAAGAAGTTAGGAAAAATCATGATGATGAGCTCTCTTCGAAACCAAAGGCGTACATTCCCCCGAAGGCGTATGTTCCACCAATTCCATTCCCACAACGATTGCAAAAGAAAAATTTGGAAAAGCAATTCGAAAAGTTCCTTAATGTATTCAAGCAACTTCATATAAATATCCCATTTACCGAGGCATTGGCTCAAATGCCAACATACTTGAAGTTCTTGAAGGAATTGGTTTCAAACAAGAGGAAGCTCGAAGAATTTGCCACCGTTGCACTCACCGAGGAGTGTAGTGCTATCATCCAAAGGAAGCTTCCTCCAAAGCTCAAGGATCCCGGGAGTTTTTCTATCCCTTTGACTATTGGATCGTTACAATTTGAAAATGCTTTATGTGATTTAGGAGTAAGTGTTAGCCTAATTCCCTTGTTTACTTGTAGGAAATTGGGCTTGGAGGAGTTTAAACCGACGAATATGATGCTCCAATTGGCGGATCGTTCCATAAAGTACCCAATAGGGATCCTAGAAGATGTTTTGGTGAAGGTTGGAAAATTCTTCATCCCCACGGATTTTGTGGTTTTGGATATTGAAGATGATGAGCACTTGCCATTAATTTTAGGTAGACCGTTCCTAGCTACGGCCGGAGCTAATATTGATGTTCAAAATGGCCTACTCTCATTCAAAATCGGGGATAATAAAGTGGAATTCAAGATTTTTCGTTCTATGAGTGTACCACCACCCCTGGATAAGTGTTGTAAGGTGGAGTTTGTCAATGAGAAACCGATCAAGATGGTGTCAATCCAAGAGAAAATAGATCCGGGAGACAAAGGGAGAAAACCAAAGTTTGAAAATTCAAGGAGAAGAGATGTGATGGCTTTGGATACTTGGAGATCAAAATCCGGTTTGGAGGGTATCAAGAACGAGGTCACTCCATGTGACTCGTCACATTTGGATTTTTGATCCTTGATCATGGTTACAAAGTCGAGCTAGCGACTATAAACCTAGAACTACAATTTTCTAACCCTTCTCTTTTCTTTTCCCCCTCCATTGTCTTTGGTTGGAATTAACTCTTTCATGTTTGCTCTTTGGACGTAGGTTTGTTTTTATTGGATTGAAGTGCTTGAAGTAAGTGGCTCGCCAATTGAGGTCCTTTATAGCTTTATATTTGATGAGTGTTGCTTGATTTAAATGCATATGTGATTTGTATAGTTGAGAATCATTGAAGTTTATGCATATTGTTAGGGGATAATTAGATACATGCGAGATCTTGTGCATTTGAGAAATAAGAGCTTAATTGATGAATCTTTGTGTTTTGTAGTGTAAATTCATGATAAGCATGTATGAGTGAAATGGGTGTGTTGCAATGAAAATCTTTGAATTTTTAGGGAAATATGCTCTTGTGGGGTGATTTTTGCTTGTGTAGTGGGTTGAGTGCAAAAATTTTGAGAAATATTTGAAAATTTGGGAATTTTTTTATGCACATGTTGTGAAATCATATGTTTTGAATGCTAAATTTTGATGAAATTGTGAGTTAAATGTGCATTGTTGTGTTTATTTGGGGCTAGATAGATTCCGGTATACTATGGTATGTGTTGAAAATACGAGCTCGAATTCGTAATTCTTGCGTGTTTAAATACCGGAATAATTTGGTAGAGGTCAAATTTTTGATAGATTTAATGTTGAGGTTGAGGAATTGTTCATTTCCGGTTTGTTTAGACTTGTTTTGGGTCATTTTATGACTTTTTGTGTGAATTCCGGAGTTTAGTTTCAAATATTAAACTTACCTCCCTCATTTTCCTTGGCCAACCTTCTGTAACGAATCCACCCTCATGGAAATTTCAGCCTGAGAAAATCCGCGATCGCGGATTTCAGCCAAATTCAGCCAAGCTACTGTAACGTTTCCACCCTCGCGGAATTTTTCCCTTACAAAAATCCATCCTCGTGGATTTCCTTTTTCCAGCTGAAATCCCTCGCCGAAGGTGGGAACGGCCGTTCCCATCTCAAGTACAACATGGGAACGGCCGTTCCCATGTTCGCCCCTTTTATACCTGACCGAGACCCGGAACGGCCATTCCCGTATCAAGCTTATATGGAAACGGCCGTTCCCATAAGCGGAGTCCGTTTTTTATAAGCAGAAACGCGATTTCCTCTTCCCTTTTCTGAACAAAAACACAGCAGCGTTTCCCCTTTGTTTCAACAACATTACAGTAGCTTTCTTTCCCGTTTTCCCTCTTCGAACCGACGCACCGCAGCAACCACCACCGCGTCTTCACCAAATCCGGCGAATTCCGTCCGACGCCAGCGACTGACAGCAACATTTTCGGCGCCATTCTTCCTTCCATTTCGGTAAGCCCTTTTCAGTTCCATTTTTGGCCAATTTCCATAATTCCAGCCCTTTTTCCTCATATTCCGAATTTGTAGTGATTCTTGCTCGTTTCTTTGAGGAATTTGTGTTGCTCTTGTGCTTTCAATTCTGAATTATTGATCTTTGAGCATTTGTTGGCCATTTCCCACACCAATTTATCCAAAATCAGTCACTTTTCACCTTGCTCACAAGGTGTTCGATTAATTGCCCGAACCAAATTTCAGCCCCTTTTCAGCCCAATTCTCTGCAAGAATGGTTCGTAAACGTGCTAGAGCTAATCCCGCTGCATCCTCCTCATCCCACCCTCCGCCGGAAATTGAAGAAATTGAAGATCGACCTCCAAGAAGAAACCTTTCCGGCCGAAAGCTCGTTTCTACCAAGTACTTGGATGAGCCTATTCTTAGAGAGCTCCGACTCTTCCGCCAAGTCCAACATTTGTTTGAGAATATCGGGTGGTTGAGTTTCATTACTAACCGGGTGCACACTTATCCCCAACTCACACGAGAGTTCGCCGAGACTTTGCATTGGAATAAGCATACGGGGATAGCCACTTTCATGCTTTATGGAGTGGAATACACGAAAGATGCTGACTTTCTTCGTCAAACTTTTGGTTTTCCCGAAGCTACCGGCCGTGATTTGCCCGTTGAATGGGAGAGCATTCATCACTTGGACAACATTTGGCGATCTTTTGATGTGCTTGACAACGGTGTTATGTACACTCCCCGTTCCACTAAGAGTACTTGCATCAGTGATCCTTTGTGGCGCATTGTCCATAAGCTCCTCACCGCATCTATCTTTGGCCGTGCCCAAAGCACCGGTAATGTCACAACTTGGGAGCTCTATGTTCTTAATTGTATGCGGGAGCAAATTATGATGGATGGTACCTACTTGTTGATGGATCGAGTGTTTAATGCTACTCGGCGTGAGGGTGCGAGCCTTGTTATGGGTGGATTTGTGACGACCATTGCACTAGCGCTAGGTCTTGAGCCGGCTGAGCACGAGGCTCCTTTGGATGATGTTATTACCGTAAATGCGCGTATACTTTTCAACATGGATCTGATTAGACTTTGGGGAGAGCCCTTGAACCATCACGTGGTATTTTGGCCGCTGGCGGACCGAGATCGTTTGACTAGACTGTATGATGAGGGCATTCTTGATCGTAGGCACGTGGAGGAGGTAGAGGTGCCACCTTTTGTTGCACCACAGCACGTTGATGACATTGAGCCTCCCGTTGATGATAATGTGCCTCATTTTGCCGCTCCTGAGCCTCAGGCTGATTTCCCTGACCGCGCCTACTTTGTGGAGCAGTTTCAGAATATGGAATTGCGTATGACTAGTCTTGAGACGCGGTACACTGAGCATACCACTTCCGTGGATCAGCGCCTTACCACGATGCAGACTGATATCACCGCCGTTCGAGGCGATATACGTGGGATCTACGAGATGCTCAGGACTTTTCAGCCACCCCCTCCCCCTTGATTTCCCCCGTGTTTATATTTTGTTGATTAGATATTTTAATTCATTTTGAGACTTCGATTCTTATTGATGAATATGTGTACTTGACTTGGTATTTTCTGTGTAGAATTCGGCATTAATGGATTCTTATCTTTGACTTTGGCATGTTTTGGTTTTGTATTGATTTATTCATTTCCTCGTTTTTATTACTTCTATACATGCTTGTTATGTTTGCTTGTGTAGTTGTGATTACAGGATTAGGATTACGTTATGCATGCCCGTTGCCGGTTTCTTCATAAACAGGGAGTCTCTTGGAACTTTATATCTATTTGAATGAGGACATTGCAATTTCTTAGGGGGGGGGGGGGGGGGGGAATTATTTGATTTATGATTCATATATTGTGATTAGACTTTGCTTATTATTGAGTTTTGCTTTGAATACGCGAATTGACTCCATTTTTAAAAATTTTTTGCTTAGGATGATCGTTGAATTGTTGCTTAATCAAGTAAGGCTAATTGAATGTGCGAAAACTTGTGTAATTTTTGATAAAGATAGTGTGTTAGCATGCCTTCATTTTTTAGCACTTTGAATGTTTTAATGCACTTTGATCCCTTAGAGGAAGTTTATTTCTTTTAAATAGGCCTAAAATACGATTAGAGTGCATTTTAGTGTCTTTCGAGGCGAAATTTTGAATTAACAAAAGATTAGGGAAATGACTTAGGCATTCGTTGTCGGTGGATAAAGCCTTTCATTTGCCTTTTTCACTAAATAGCATAGTCCGATTGACCCCATTGAGCCTTTTTGTTGTGCAATTTTCTTTCTAGCCACTTTACAAGCCTAAGCACAACAAAGTTTACAATCGACCCTTTTATGTTATCACACCATGCTTGCTCGTTCGATTTTATATTGTTGTATCTTTTGACCATTCTTGATGATTCTTGTACGAAAAGAGAGAAAAATATGAAAAGAAAGAAAGAAAAATTGAGAAAAAGTCGAAAGAAAAGAAAAAGAAAAGAGCAAAGAAAAGAAAAGAAAAATATGCAAAGCGTGAAAAGAAAGAGAGGTATTTGTAAACATCTTAGTGTGGGGGAAGGTGCATTGGGCGAGGAAAGTGTTTGGTCTTGAATTGTAAAACGATGTGAGCTTTGGTGTTTAGTCACTTGAATCTATATTTCCATAACCGTAACCCAAGCCTACATTACAAACTCGAAAGACCTTTCGATCCCGAATCTTGAGTAAATTCCATTAGTGGAGATAGGCACGAAGAGTGTATTCGAAGTTGTAAATTAGTGCTTAAACAAAAGATATAAACCAATCCGAGTGATTGTTGTGCATTATTTCATTCAAATTCACACACTACACAAAGGTATGCTAATTATACTATTTTTGTTGGATTTTATACTTGTGATTAGTGCGTTTGATAGGCTAAACTTGATTGTTGTGACGAATTGATGATTGACTTTTGCGAATTTGTTTATTAGTGGATTGACTTTTCAAGTGTTTGGCATTACTCGAGGACGAGCAATAGTTCTAGTGTGGGGGAGTTTGTTAGGTTTATTTTATACCTTTATTTGAGCATGTTTTATGTCATTATTTGAAGGATTTTAGGCCTTATATTGTTATAATTGCTCTTATTTCAGGTATATTATGCTCGAAGATGGTTCATGATGAAACGGGGCAAGAAACGAGAGTTTAGATGCCGAGAATGATCAATTCGTGTGAAGATTCAAATTTTCCCGCGCATGGAGGATGGGAACGGCCCTTCCAAGCCCTTTGTATTTTGGGAAGGGCCGTTCCGGAAAGTCAGCTTTAGTACCTTTGACCGAGGATGGGAACGGTCGTTCCCATCCCAAGCCTTTCCCGGGAACGGCCGTTCCCAGCAGCGCTGGCATTCGTGGGCGAGGCCGTTCCAGGGGGCGTTTGGTGGACTATTTAAGGCTTTCTTCAGCATTTTTTTTAGGAAGACTCATCTAGGGTTTAATTTAGGGTTAATTTAGGAGTCTCTTCTAGCTTTATCTTTGATCCTTAGAGCTTTAATTAGATTGTAGTTGTTAATTCATTTCTAGAACAATCATTTCCTTTATTTTCAGTCCTAATTAGATTTAATTGCTTTAAGTTTGATACTAATGTCTCTAGTTTTGGAACTTGTTCATGTTTTTGAGAGTTTTGTTCTTGATATTTGATATTTGGTTTAATTTAATGAATATGCATGTTTTCAGTATGATCTCTTTTATTTCCTTGCTTTCTAGTGTTAATATGAGTGGCTAATTCCTTGGGCAAAGGGGGGTGATGAATTATGTAGGGTAAGTGTTTGATGAAATGCCTAGGTGGGACTACTTGATCTTATGCTTGTGAAATTGCTTTGTTTGCATGTTTAAGCTTGATCACCTTAGATATGAACTTAGATTTGCATGCTAATCGAGAGATTGTATGTAAATTGGATGAAATTTCACAACACTTAAGTTTTAGGTATAAAGACATTTAGCCTAAGCTTGAGCAATCGAGCAATAGAGTAACCGGGCCTAGCCGCTAGTTATTTTGTTGCACTAGTCTTGTTTGTTTGATCTAATTAATGAGCTAATGACCACGAGAGTAGGCTTTAGACTTTGATTAGGTACACGCACTTGACTTCGAGAGGAGCTTGTGTATACTTTAGTGATTAGGATTGTGAGATCCTTGTCCCATTTAAGCACTAATTGAACACGAACCTTGCATGATCATTACTACCCCATTGCCACTTAGTTAACTTGGTTATTTGCTACTTTATTCGCTTCCTAGTTGGTTCTAGTTTGTTAATCTTTGTTAACTTTCATTTCCTTAAGTAGTTATTTTACTCTATCACTCGTTTTGGTCTATAGATTGGTGAATACATTAGGTAATTGATTGATTTACTCCTCCCCGTGGATTCGACCCCTTTTGCTACATTGATTTATTGATGCTTGCACTTGGGCTTTATTAAAAAAAAAAAACCAACATCTACCATGATGTCTGAAATTTTATCTCTAATTTATTTGTATACATATAATAAAATAGTCAATTTAATATTATCTCAATATTCATTAAAAAAAAATTTACCTTTTTTTTAAAATTTTAATAGTGAACTCTAATTCTTAATATTGTCTTCTAATTTTTTATTATTATCGTGCATGGCATGGAATTTAAGCTAGTATATGTATATCCGAGGGTCGCATACCGAAAAATTATTATAGATACTATTATATTAAGCCAGAGACTCAAGTTTGGTTTTTTAAACTCTAAAAATATATTTTTTATTTATTAATTGATTTCATCTGACTTTATTTCTTGCACGTCTTTTTAACCTTTTTTTTTTCCTCATAATTTTTCTTCTTAACTTTTTTTCTCTCTCTCATAAACCTTTTTCTTTTATTTTATACAACGTTTATCTTTTTCCACTTAGATTTTAAAATTTTATATTACTAATATGACATTATCTTATGCTAGTTATTCATTTATTTAATATAATTTAGTAATTATATTAAAAATAATTATAAAATATATATTTAATAATTTTTTTAATTTTATTATATTTATATAATAATAATTTTTTATTTACAAATGTATTGATTGAGTAGAATCGGTTGTTGTTATTTATTTTCTAAATCCGGCAAGTCGGCAACAAAGAAGAAAAAGTCCCACAATTGGGACGAGCCTAAATTATGGGCCCCCATCAATGAAGCTGGATCAGTGCTCAATAACAGGTGCTCCATAAACGAGGGCTGTCAATGGGTTTTGGATCCGAATTGTTTTTGAATTCATACATAATCGGATCTGATCAGATCCAACAAAAAGATCTGACCCGATTAACAATAAAATTTATATTTTTAAAGAATAAATTTAATATAAAAAAATAGATGTAATTACATAATATTTAATAAATAATCGTCATTTAATGGATTATTTGATAGTTTTGTTTATACTTATCTAAAATAGGTTAATTTAAACTTATTAATAAAAAGAAAATATTTATTTTAGAGTACAAAATTTAAAATTTATTATTGTTTATTATTTTATTTATGTAACGTGTTCAATTAAATATTCGGATTTAGATTCTTAACGGATCGAATTTCCTTAATTTCATATTCGCTCCATTTATTTCTAATAATGAATATTTATAATTGGATATGATCCATCGAATATTTTTATTGGACGAATATGCTAAATCCGACCCATTGACAGCACTACCATAAGCCGGAAAAGTTGCGGCCCGGGATAGCGAGAGCCCATTTTCATCGCAGTAACTTAGGGTTGGTAATTTTCTGCCCTTTAAAATCCTTCACAATTCCTCATCTTTAATTTCATGCCCTTCCTAGTTCCGACAATCGCAGTTCCCAAATCTCCGGAGATAACGAAAGTGTTTGATTCTAAAGATGGAACGGTTTCGTATGAATAGAGCGATGGGATACTCGGATATAGAAACGGTTGGTATGGATAGACGGCATAGAAGAACTCGGACTGAAGAAGAATACGTCCTTTATGATGAATTTGTCTCTAGTGATAGCGATGATTCTGATTATGAAGGGTCTAATGATTCTGACTATGAAGTGTTTGGAGAACTTAATGGCAGAAGTAAAAGCCAGCAATGTAAGATTGATGGAATCTGATATAGCTCTTCAGAAGGAAAAGGAGAATCTGCAAAAAGAAGCGAACCAACAGAAGCAACGGCTTGAAAATATGGAAGAGATAGTTAGTGTACTCGACCAAATAGAGGAGAAGAGCACTTCAGGAACACTAACACTGGAATCTCTTGCTAAATAATCGAGCTATATGCCTCAAAAACCCTGTGTTTTATCGAAAATGCACAAAAAGCCCTGACAAAAAGAAATTAGTTAAAAAAACCTTTCATTATAAATCATTTGCTCACCGCCCCTTAAACCTATTTAGTCAACAAAATAGTGTAAATTTCCTAATATACCCTTACATATATATATATACCCGAAAAACCATGTGTCTTATTGAAAATGCACAAAAAACCCTGAAAAAAAAAAATTAGTTACTTGAAATATTTAATTGATGTTCATAATATTTGGGACATATTTGTAATATTTAATTTTAATATTGGTATTTACAACATATTACTTATTTATTTTGTATAAACTTTTAAAATTTATAATAATAACAACATATTATTCAATTGTTGTTCATCATGTTTGGAGAATTTTTATAAAATTAATTTACAATTTATTGCATAAAAAAAATAATATTTACAACATATTATTTATTTATTTTATATAAACTTATAAATTTATAATATTTTATAGAAGTAAAATTCATATTATGTCTTAATTAAAAAAATTGTACGTTAATTAATTATCTTTCATAATATTTGGGACATATTTGTAATATTTAATTTTAATATTGGCATTTACAACATATTACTTATTTATTTTATATAAACTTTTAAAATTTATAATAATAACAAGGTATTATTCAATTGTTGTTCATCATGTTTGGAGAATTTTTATAAAATTAATTTACAACTTATTGCACCAAAAACAATAATATTTACAACATATTATTTATTTATTTTATATAAACTTATAAATTTATAATATTTTTTAGAAGTAAATTTCATATAATGTCTTAATTAAAAAAAAAATTGTACGTTAATTAATTATCTTTCATAATATTTGGGACATATTTGTAATATTTAATTTTAATATTGGTATTTACAACATTGATGGGTTCGGGAATGGGTGGATCCGAATCCGATCACTTTACAATTTATATTTGTGGAGGAAACCACCGGAGCTTCGCCGGAAATGAGTATGGGGTTCAACCTGTTGGGACAAGCACAAGAAAAGTCAGAAGGCCAAGCTGGGGGAACTGGGGGTGTTACCCAGTTTGGCTCTCCGACGCTCAAGTCAGTTCAGTGTATGAAGAAAAGTGTAAGTTCAGTCACAGTTGCAGTGATGAAGAAAGCTTACTTGTGTAGGAGATGACTTTGGCTATTTATAGTTGAGGGTCAAGGGCCCTTTGGTCATTTGCCTTAAGTGGTCCTGGCCGAATGTTGCCCTAACACGTGGCGCGATGAGAAAGAAACCTAGGAGGAATCTTCTGCAAAAGTGGCCGAAAGTTAGTGCTGGCAACAGTGGCAGGTGCGCGGGCATGTACGTTGTGTCAGAGAGCCATTTGGGCGGTTGGTAACGAGGGCTTAAGAGCGCGCTCGTGACAACCTTGAGTATTGGAGGCCAAGTTATCCGCTGAGGGGAATGAAGGCTCCAGTTCAAGTGACGAGCCAAAGGGGAAGCCGCTCTGAGGGAGTGTGACGCTCGAAGAGGGCTCCCTTGGCACGTGGGCGTACCAATTGTTTGGCATGTAGGACGCTCGTAGGAGTGATAGCGCTCGTTGGGCTTAACTCCTGAAGAAGGCTCGCGCTCGTGCGCTGATAGGTGCAGCCTTGGGGATGACTGGCTTAGCGCTCGCGAACGGATGGTGCTGCTTTGGAGATGTCATCATCTCGGTGATGCCACGTGTCTTGATGTGGGACGATCGTATTTTGACCCCATCATTTTGCCCCCCAATTCTGTAGTCCTTAGTGATAAGGACTGTAGAATTTTAATACGCTCAATCTTTTGCGTGCAGCGCTCGTATAGGATTTGGCGTGCTCAGCAATTTTCCTCTGATTGCGCTATAAATGCGGTCTTTTCAACTGACCGATCGTATCACTTCCGCATTAAATGTTGGTACTATTCTGAAGCCCTTGAAACGTCAGAGCATTAAATGCGGGTGCGCGTGGGGCGCGTGAGCATTGGGAAGCATGTGCCGGTTCCATAAAGTGGGCGGTTTCCTAGGCGGGAAATGATTGCCATTTTGAATTTATTGCCTAAAACGGTACCAACTCCCATCCCTATAAATAAGGGATTCTGAAATCTCCACACTCTTTACGCATTCAGAACTTTCAAGCACCCTTTGCAAAAAGAATTCTCTCGCATTCCAGTTTTCAGAGCACCTTCAACCTCTTCTCCAGTTTTCTCAAACACCTTCAAGGTAAATTTCCAGTGTGACTTTCTAACTTTGCTAACCGTAGATTCGGATTTTAGGATTTTGTAATCCCTCAGATTTTCGCCTTTCTGAACCCTAACCCCTTCTCCAAAAAAAACTTCCAAAACCTCCGTTTCTGCCATGGCTGACCAACACGTCGAAGAATTTGCCCGTGAAATCCAAGAGATGGCCACTGAGAGTTCTTCTTCCCACAATTCCCCCAGAGATGAAGAGTTGGGGGCGGCGGTAATGGCTATGGAAGACAGGAACCCAGGCGGAGTGGATCCTCTTTTTGAGGAGATGGATCTGGTGATGGAGGCAGAAAGACAAGGAGTCACCCTCCCCATAACTCAAAGTGCCACACATCCCCACCGCCATACAGTGACCGTGGCCGTTGCAAATCCGCTTCCAGTGGCGGAAGCCGTAACCGGGCCTTCAGAAAGGGCCCGTGACAAGGGCAAAAGTAAGAAAACCCAGAAATCCAAAGGACCCAACGAGGGGGAGGGCTCAGGTTATCAGGCTACCGAGCGCACGCCTGATGAAACTCCCAGTACTGTCACCGTGGGAGATGTAAAGACGATGATGGCCCCCATTTACTGGGACGAGCGGTACACGTGGAGAATCCCACAAAACCACGAGCGTGCAAACAATCCGCCTCCCGGGGAAATGGCTGTATATGTGGACACCGTGAGGTCAGGAGGCTTGAGGTTCCCTATCTCAGTCTCAATGGCCCATTTGCTGAATGACCTGGGCTTGTGTCCATCCCAAATAGTGCCCAACGGCTTGGCCCTCCTGACCTGTTTCATAATTCTGATGAGGACCATGGGTTACGAGCCCTATTTGCGGAACTTCAATGCCCTTTTCCAAGTGGTCAGCTCCTCTCGCTCTTCTCCTGAGGCGGGTTTTTATTACGTCCAAGCGAAGGCCCATATGAAGCTGATCAACTCGCCCTCGAGCACTTATGGCATTGATTGGAAGGAAAAATTCATCTTTGTCAAGGCTCCATCAGAAGAGGGTTTTGGGGTGATCACGGAATGGGGCTCGTATTCAAAGAGCCGTTTGCCACCCTCACTCCCCAGAGACTGGGCTAAAAACCTGGCAACAACCCTAAGGGACGAGGGTCACCTTATACAAGCAAAGGACTGGATAGACGATGCGGAACTCATGTTCTTGTGTGGTCTTACCAACGACCCTTATTTCCTTGACAACCCTCCGGCTCGTGACATAGAGAGAGACGGTTAGATTCTTAGGGCACTAACTTTAGATAGGAATAAATACTAACTTCTTTTCTGTACTTGTAATCTTGCAGACTGAGTAGATAGTTTGAATATTTCTAACCCTTGAAAATTTCATCCTTGCAGGAGTCGCTATACTTGAAATGGCGGGCGGAATCAGACAAGCGGCTCGTTTTGCCCATGGGAACAGAAATCAAACCCCACCGGGGAACCAACAGCGCGAGCCCCAACGCCCCCGTAACCGCAACGATAGAGGGGATGCCCGTAGTCAAGGTGCCAGTTCGAGCGCCAACCCTAAGGTGCAGCCCCCTCGTGGCCGAGGGGAACGTAGATTGGTCCCAAGGGAGACCAGGGGGAGGTCAGAAAGAGCGGGAGATGCTCAGCCCCCCATTCCTGCAGAGCAAACAAGGCCAGTAACCACACTGGTGATAACAGAAGCTTCTCCGAGCGCAAACAGGCCTTCCCGCAAGAGGAAGAGAATGCCCGACTCCGCCGCAATCGAGGGCAAAGGGAAGCAAGTTGTCGAGGGCCCAAGGGGCGAGGGGGACACTTCCTCTTCAGAGGAAGAACACTTGTGGGAGTTCCCTCGTCGAGGGGACAGAGACTTTACTGGCGCCCCCGACGGCGGACCGGTTTTGCTGAGGCCGGGCTCGGTCGCCCAGACTATTACCGGGGATTTTTTCAGTAGGGCTCAATTCTCAGTAGACCATAGGCATCTCTACAGTGAGTCTGTGGAGAAGGTGACGTTCGATGCAGCCCACGCCCTAATTTCCGTAAGTCTTCATTCCTTGCATTCTTCTTTTCTGTAAATCACCATTTTTTTTTTTTTTGCTAACACTTCTCCTCTCGTTTACGCAGCAAGTTCTTCCCCGGCTCCGGAACGTGCAAATGTGAGCCTCCACTTATGCCGAGCGCAAGGCCAAGTACAAGAAAATGGCCCGCTCGAATGATCCGGCTCACATCCAAGCGGAGCTAGACGCAGAAATCGCCAAGTACGAGTCCCTCAAGGGCTTGTTCGAAACAACGGAGGAGGAATTGGGGAAGCTGAAGGAGGATTTTGTAGCGGTTGATGGCGCTCGAATCCGTTTGGGCAACCAACTGGCTCAGGCTAACGAGCAGTGCAAAAAGGCCGAGACAGAGAGGGAGAGCTGGAAGGCGAGGGCTTTGGAGGCCGAGCGCAAATTCAATGATACCGTCAATGACTGGCCTCGAAGCTTGGAGCGTGCAAATAAGGAGGCCTTAATCAAATTCTGCCACTCCAACGCCTTCAATTTCGCTGCTTCCCTGCATTGCTTAGAAGAGGCTCAGAAGGCTTTTAATCTAGCCATCGAGCAAGGCATACATAAGGGGCTGACGGATCCTGCCATGAAAGAGGCCGAGGGCACGGGGCTCATGTTTAACGAGCGCTGTGAGGACGAAGATGACGAGGGCGATAACCCTGCTGATTCCATCGCGGAGCCTGAGTATGGGTTCTTGGTCAAGCTCCTTCAAGACGAGTACATGGATGCTCATCCGGCGGGTAATGCTGCTCAAAACGATGATCCCGAGAACGAGCCACAAGCGCCGGCCGTAGAGGATGCCCCAATCCCAATTGATGAAGGTGCCAACGCCCCCGCTCCAGATGCCAATGCGCCTGCTCCAGATGCCAATGCCCCCAACGATCCGCAAGCCCATCCGCAAGAGCCTGAGGGTCCAGTCCACGGCCCAGTTCATGGCCCAGTTCTGGTAATTGTTGATGAAGATATCGCCCCAGCCGCTTAAGATCCTTCCTTTGTGTGTTCTCTTATGCATTTTCCTGTTTTTCCGCTCCTTGTAATAGTATTTCCTGGGCCTTTGAGCCCTTTGCTTTGTAATGATTTCCTTTTGCAATGAATAAACATCTATTTTTTGATGACTTTGTTGTTCTTCTTGTCCATTTATGAATCATATAGTAGGACTGTGTAGCATACTCTGTGGATGTTTTGCTTCTGTGATGATGTTTTGCTTCTGCGATGAAAAATTTGTCTAAGTCTTGAGCGATCGTGGGGGTCTTACTGTGGGATTGCCCCCCACTCAAGACTTGCATAGATTTTGTTTTTGTTCTTGAAATTGAAAATTTGTCTAAGTCTTGAGCGCTCGTGAGGGTCTTATGGTGAGATTGCCCCCCCGCTCAAGACTTGTATAAATTTTCCTTTTGTAATTTTTTCTTGAAAATTTGCCTAAGTCTTGAGCGATCGTGAGGGTCTTACTGTGAGATTGCCCCTACGCTCAAAACTCGTATAAATTTTCCTTTTGTAATTTTTTCTTGAAAATTTGTCTAAGTCTTGAGCGATCGTGAGGGTCTTACTGTGAGATTGCCCCTACGCTCAAAACTCGTATAAATCTTTCCTTTGTAAATTTGTTTAAGTCCTGAGCGATCGTGAGGGTCTTACTGTGAGATCGCCCCTACGCTCAAAACTTGTATAAATTTTGTTGTGCCTTTGGGGGAATTTTGCTAAGTCCTGAGTGTGTGCGAGGGTCTTACTGAGTGGTTGCCCTCGTTCCAGACTTGTGCAATTCTTTTTTGATTCTGGGACCATCGTTCGAGCGCTCTGACTCTTATCGTTTTTCTGGTTCTGCAAGAAATCCCCTTTTCGAGCGCAAGGCGTTTTAGGAAACGGCCAAGGCCTACTAGGACTTTCTCTGAGGGAGATCCCACTTTCGAGCGCAAGGCGTTTTAAGAAACAGCCAAGGCTTACTAGGATCCGTTCTCGTAGGAGATCCCGCTTTCGAGCGCCAGGCGTTGTAAGAAACAGCCAAGGCCTACTGGGATTCGTTCTTGTAGGAGATCCCGTTTTCGAGCGCAAGGCGTTTTAAGGAACGGCCAAGGCCTACTAGGATTTTCTTCGCGATCCTCTTCCAACTTGCCTAATTGGTTGTGAGCGTAACCAGTCTATCCTTATGAGGGCGTCCCCCCATGCGGAGTAGAGTGCTGGCCAGCGTAACCCATAAGAGATAACAGCATTCATATTGGAATGGGTTGCCAACCACGCTCGCGAAGACGAGGGACGTGGGACTTATCCATTCAAGCAACCAAAGAAACAGGAATATTAAAGAAATTAAAAAGATTATGTTACCTTTTACTTTGATTGGAAGTACATAGAACCCGTCAAAGAGGGTTGTTACATCAGAGTTTGCAAAGAGCTTTTAAACATAAAACCGCCGGAGGTTACATGCGTTCCAAGGGCGAGGCAAGCGCTCACCTTGAAGTGTCTCCAGGGTGTAAGTGTTGTTAGCTCTGAGTTGTATGACCTTGAAGGGGCCTTCCCAATTGGGGTCCAATTTCCCCACGTGCTTGGATACTTCCACTTTCTTCAAAACCAAGTCTCCCAACTGGAAAGTTTTTTCCCTCACACGCTTGTTGTACTGCTGGGCCACAGAGGCTTTATAGTGGTGGATCTTAGCCCACGCTCGGTCTCTCCTTTCATCCAGTAAGTCTAACTCCAAACTCCTGTTGCCATCGTTGAGCTGAGGTTCGAAATAGCCGACGCGAGCGGATCATTGCTTCTGATCCATACACGAGCGCGTAAGGAGTTTCCCCAGTGGCCGCTCGTGGGGTGGTGCGATAAGCCCAAAGCGCTCCTTGCAGCTCCTCAGCCCATTCACTTTTCTTGCTCTCAAGCATGGTTTTCAGATGTTGCAAGATGATCCTGTTGGTAACTTCTGCTTGTCCATTAGATTGTGGATGTCCTACAGAGGTAAATCGCTGTTCTATCCCCAACTCCGAACACCACTCTCGTGTGTCAGCTGCTATGAACTGGGATCCGTTGTCCGAAATGAGCACCCTCGGTATGCCGTACCTGCAAATGATGTTTTTCCAAATAAAGTCCCTTACAACCTTGAAAGTGATTTTTGCAACAGCTTCAGCCTCGGCCCACTTGGTGAAGTAGTCGACGGCTAAAATGACAAACTTCCTTTGTCCCGCAGCCATGGGCAAGGGGCCCACAATGTCTATTCCCCACTGGTCAAAAGGCCAAGAGACATCTATTGGGATCATTTGTGCGGCTGGCAATTGAGGGAGATTTGAATGAAATTGGCATTTGGGGCACTTCCTCGAAAATTCAATGGCATCCTGGAGAACCGTAGGCCAATAAAACCCACTTCTCAGAATCTTTTTTGCCAAGATACGCCCTCCGGAATGATTCCCACAACTTCCATTGTGTATGAGCTCGAGCGTCTCCTTCGCTTGTGAGGGCCTTAGGCATCTCATTGGTGGTCCTTGAAATGATTTCTTGAATAATCTCCCCTCGGGATCCAAAGCGAAACGAGGGGCCTTATTTCTGACTTTCCTGGCTTCCACCTTGTCAGTGGGAGTAATTCCATCCCTAAGGAAAATGACAATGTCGTCGAGCCAACAGGGCTCGTTTGGATCAATCATGGCGATCATCTTGGCGGCGACCCTTTCCTTGATCAAAGGTTCCTCAGTTCTAAGGAACGTAACAGAACGTTCGGAAGTGCCTTCTAAAGCTGAAGCAAACTTTGACAGAGCGTCCGCACGCTCGTTTTCTCCTCGCGGCACCTGAAGTAGATGAAATTCCTTGAACTTCCCAATGATTTCTTTGGCTTTCTTTAAGTACTGTATCATGGTGGTTTCTCGAGCCTCATAAGTTCCTTCAATCTGGCTCGCTATTAATTGTGAATCCACATAAGCGGTGATTCTGGAGGCTCCATTCTGAAAAGCAATGTTCAACCCTTGCACGAGGGCTTCATATTCTGCTTCATTATTAGTGACTTGGAAGTCCAGCTTGATCGCAAAGTCCAGTTCAATCCCATCGGGGTTTCTGAGGGCCACTCCTATTCCTCCCCCTTGAGAGGTTGAGGAACCATCTGTGTACAGTACCCATAACCCCTCATTCTCCGCAACGGCGGGCTCGAAACCAAAACGCTCAACCAACAGATCCGCCATAACCTGAGCTTGTATCGCGGTCCTGGGCTCGAAGCATAGATCAAACTGGCTCAATTCGATGGCCCACTTGATTAATCTACCAGATACGTCCGGCTTGGACAACACTTGCTTCAAGGGTTGGTCGGTGAGAACCGTTATGGAGTGCGCTTGAAAGTATGGCCTTAGCCTTCTTGAGGCATTAATAAGAGCGAACGCGAATTTCTCAATCTCCAAATATTTCTTTTCGGCTCCTTGTAATGTTTTGCTCAGATAATAGACAGGCAAATGTTTCCGCTCTCGTACAGCGACCAGAACAGCGCTCGTGGCTTCTGGAGAAACGGAAAGATACATGAATAATCTCTCGCCTTCGACAGCTTGGTTAGCAGGGGTGCGCTTGATAAGTAAGCCTTCATATCCTGCAGCGCTCTTTCACATTCCTCAGTCCAAGCAAAGTTACGTGCGTTCCTCAAAATTTTGAAAAAGGGAAGGTTCCTGTCCGCCGAGCGCGAAATAAACCTGTTCAACGAGATGATCTTGCCTACCAGGACCTGTACTTCCCGTAAATTTCGAGGGGAGGGAATTTCCAAAATGGCCTTGATCTTCTCCGGATTGGCCTCAATTCCCCTCTGGCTGACCATGTATCCTAAGAACTTTCCCCCCTGTACTCCAAAGGTGCACTTTGAGGGGTTCAACTTCATTCCATACTGTCGCAGGATTGAAAAGGTGCGCTTGAGATCTTCCAAGTGGGAATCCTGACGCTCGCTTTTGACAATCATATCATCAACATAAACCTCCATGGACCTCCCAATTTCACTTTCAAACATCTTATTGACGAGCCACTGATATGTAGCCCCGGCGTTCTTAAGTCCAAAGGGCATGACTAGGAAGCAATATACCCCCAAATGGACAACGAACGAGGTTTTGGGGCGATCTTCTGGAGCCATAAAGATCTGGTAATATCCCTGGAAAACATCCATCATGCTCATGAGCTCGCAGCCAGCGGTCGAATCCACTAACTGATCAATCCGGGGCAGCGGGTATGGATCTTTAGGGCAGGCTTTGTTGAGATCCGTGAAATCGTTGCACATGCGCCATTTATTTGCGCTCTTGGGCACCAAGACGACGCTGCATAGCCACTCTGGATACAAGATGGGCTCGATATACTGAGCCTCCAAGAGCTTATTGACTTCCTCTTCAATGACCTTCTTTCGAAAGCCATGTACATCCCGTTTTTTCTGCTTAATAGGCTTGAAAGATGGATCCACATTAAGTCTATGGACAATGACGCTCGGGTCAATTCCTGTGAGATCAGAGGCTTTCCATGCGAATACATCTTTGTTCTCCCTTAGAAAGTCAATCATCATGATCTGAGAAGGCCCTGAGAGGTTCGAGCCGATCTGGGTAGTTTTATCCTTGTTTCCAGGCTCCAGCTCAATGGTAAGGAATTTTTCTGAGGGTTCGATCCTTACCTCAGGGCGAGGAAGTTCGAGCGCCCTTTTCTTTCCCGTCAAACGATAGCCAGATGCTGGTTCACTCTCTCCCGGCTCGTCTCCTTCTGAGGACGATCCACCAACGGTCCCTGGGGGAACATTCTCGAGGGGATTCTCCCCGTCGTCTCCCCTTTTCTTCTTGTTCTTCTTCTTGTTCAATTTTGCCCTTTTTCGTGCCGGGCTGTCCTCATCTAAATTGGGGAAATCCACTGATTTCTTAGTGGAGCCAACTTGGAAGGTTTTCTCCGCTTTAGGCTTTCTGAGGGACAGCATGTAACATTCCCAAGCCTCTCGCACATTGCACAGCACTTCTCCCACCCCCTCGGAGGTAGGGAACTTAATCTTCTGGTGGTATGTGGAGATGATGGCTTTGAAATCAACGAGGGCGGGGCGCCCAATTATGATGTTATATGGAATGTCTATCTCCACCACCGCGTACGTCACCAGGAGTGTTTTACGTTGAGGGGCTCGGCCGAATGATGTAGCCAGGCGTATTTGCCCTCGTGGGACAACTTCCGAGCCTCCAAAGCCAATGAGGGCTGTTTTAAGAGGCTCGAGCGGGAGATCGACCTTCATTTTTAAGAATGTAGAGTAAGGCAAAACATTAACGGAGCTTCCACTATCTACCAATACCCTTTTTACAACATGATTATGAACATCTAAACTAACCACCATGGGGCAATCTGAGGTTATACCCTCCCCATGGGGTGTTACAATATGTTCTAAATCCCTATCATCAAAGCCTATTACATCATTTTCCCTAGATCTTTGAGCGCTTGATCTTTGGATGGCGTAGATAGGCTTGGGCACTGCTGGGCGTTGGTTGTAGCTCCGAACGTACCTCCGTCGGGAGGCGTTTGAATCCCCTCCTGATGAGCCTCCTGCAATCATATTTATGACTGCGAAGGGCTCATTTTCTTGTTCTGGGGCTTTGCCTTTATTGCCTCGGCGACTGCTGCTTTCAGGGGGTCCTCTACCCCTTGGGCTCTTTGACCGGGAAGGACTCCTTCTTCTCCTTCCGGTGCGCTCGTTGCATTGCTCATCGTAGCGCTCGAGCACCCGGACAAACTCCTTCAGATGGCCCCCTGCAACGAGCCTTTGGATTTCAGCCTCCAACTGTCGGCACTCGTCCGTGTCGTGCCCTCTCTGCTTGTGGAAGGCGCAGTATTTGTTCGAGCGCCTGAGTGAGTCTGTTTCTCTCATTTTGATGGGTCTTTTGAAAAGCTTTTTATCAGAGAGATTGTAGACTTCAGAATTTGGCCTGGTGAGCGGAATGCGCTCGAATCGACGAGGGGGTGGTGGCGACCTCCTGCGCTCTTGAGGGCGCTCTTTCTTGACAGCCACCTCTCGTCCCCGCTCGTGATGAGGTCGCTCGTTCCTAGCCGGGCTGTGATGTCGGGGACCATTCGTCCCGTACATATCTTCGAGCGCGAAGAACGGCTCGGCTATTTCCCTTAAGCCCATGAGGGTCCCAGGCCTTCTCTCCACGATGGCATCAGCAAATTTTTTGCTCACATATTGTTTGTGATCCACAGCCTGAAAGAGTACTGGGATCAGGAAGTCCATCGAGGGCCTTTCCACCTGCAAGATCTCCTTATTGAAGCGGGCGAAGAACGAGCGCAGTGATTCGCTCTTGCCTTGCACCACGTTGTAAAGGGCTGTGGGTGCGGTGACTGGTGCCTTCAAAGAATTGAAGTGGTTGAGGAAGGCATCAGCCAGTTCTTCATACGAGTGGATCGAGCGCGGCGGCAGTCGCTTGTACCACTCTTGAGCCATTCCTACCAAGGAAGTGACAAACACTTTCGCCCAGTAATGGCTGGAATGCTCGTAAAGGTGCATGAGATGCACAAAATGATCCAAGTGCTCAGCAGGATCAGTCGTCCCGTCGTAACGGTTGATGGAAGTGGGGACTTTGGCCATGCCGGCTTGGGCCATCAGAACTTCTTCTACGAGGGGTGAACCCCTCGCCAGTGGGTGATATTCGTACGTGCCGAAGTTTTCCTCCGGCTCCTTGCGATGGGGGACCCTTGGTGGAGGGTCCTTGGTGCGGGTGCTCCTGGCGTCAACCCGTTCATCCCGACTATGGGAGATCTGAGTTGAGCGCCCTCGTGAGAGCTGTCCCACAATTTCCTTGAGACCCTGCAGCTGGTCTTGCACAGCCGCGAGGATGTCAGGATTTACGTCAACTTGCTTGTCCTTATGGGCTCGTGAGCCCCTCCTGGAGACATGAGAGTCTCCTTCATTTTCGTTCACTCGCTCCGTGGGCTCTTTATTCCTGCCCACGGAGGCACGCTCGTTGCCCTCCTGTTGGGGCACTTCTCTCGCTGGTGGTGGTGGTGGTTGTGCCCTCAGGACAGCCTGGGCTTCTCTGAGGGGAAAGTTTTGCTGTCCGCCTAAAGGGGCCGCAACCTGAGTGGCCTGCCCAGAGGGGAAGTACATGGAGTGAAACCTCTCCCATGCTCCCTGGGCCGCCTGAACCTCACATTGGGCGTAGAGAGCCCTTAAATGTTGTGTGGTAAGTGGAGGTAACTCCACTCCTTCAATTTCCCTGGGGATGGCCACCGGAAGCTGGATCTGACCAGCTTGATATGGCGGGACCGGCGGCATCATGACAGATGGGGTGAGGGTGTATCCCGGTGGGGGCATCATGTAGCCCTGTAATCCGAGATTCATCTGGGGATGGACCCAGGGAGTCTGCGCAAGCTGCGGAGGAACAGAGAGAGAGGCTCCTCCAGCGGTGGTGGGAATCTGCGGTGCCGGCGGTGCGAGTGGTGGTACAGAGGATTCTGCTTGTGGAGTCACTCCTGCGGCGGGAGGTGCTCCACCAGCGGCGACGGAGGGTGGCGGCGCTCCACCAGTGGCGGTGGAGGGAAGAACGATATTTGCATCCTGGGGGGTGTTTTCTCCACCTCGCACAGCTCCAGATCTCGTTGCGACCATGACTGCTAAGGATAAGGATGTGCTTGTTTCTCTACCAACAAAAAGAAAGGAAGAATATGGAAGACTGGTTTCCCACAGACGGCGCCAAAAATGATGGGTTCGGGAATGGGTGGATCCGAATCCGATCACTTTACAATTTATATTTGTGGAGGAAACCACCAGAGCTTCGCCGGAAATGAGTATGGGGTTCAACCTGTTGGGACAAGCACAAGAAAAGTCAGAAGGCCAAGCTGGGGGAACTGGGGGTGATACCCAGTTTGGCTCTCCGACGCTCAAGTCAGTTCAGTGTATGAAGAAAAGTGTAAGTTCAGTCACAGTTGCAGTGATGAAGAAAGCTTACTTGTGTAGGAGATGACTTTGGCTATTTATAGTTGAGGGTCAAGGGCCCTTTGGTCATTTGCCTTAAGTGGTCCTGGCCGAATGTTGCCCTAACACGTGGCGCGATGAGAAAGAAACCTAGGAGGAATCTTCTGCAAAAGTGGCCGAAAGTTAGTGCTGGCAACAGTGGCAGGTGCGCGGGCATGTACGTTGTGTCAGAGAGCCATTTGGGCGGTTGGTAACGAGGGCTTAAGAGCGCGCTCGTGACAACCTTGAGTATTGGAGGCCAAGTTATCCGCTGAGGGGAATGAAGGCTCCAGTTCAAGTGACGAGCCAAAGGGGAAGCCGCTCTGAGGGAGTGTGACGCTCGAAGAGGGCTCCCTTGGCACGTGGGCGTACCAATTGTTTGGCATGTAGGACGCTCGTAGGAGTGATAGCGCTCGTTGGGCTTAACTCCTGAAGAAGGCTCGCGCTCGTGCGCTGATAGGTGCAGCCTTGGGGATGACTGGCTTAGCGCTCGCGAACGGATGGTGCTGCTTTGGGGTGACAGATGTCATCATCTCGGTGATGCCACGTGTCTTGATGTGGGACGATCGTATTTTGACCCCATCAAACATATTACTGATTTATTTTATATAAACTTTTAAAATTTATAATAATAACAACGTATTATTCAATTGTTGCTCATCATGTTTGGAGAATTTTTATAAAATTAATTTACAACTTATTGCACCAAAAAAAATAATATTTATAACATATTATTTATTTATTTTATATAAACTTATAAATTTATAATATTTTATAGAAGTAAAATTCATATTATGTCTTAATTAAAAAAATCGTAGGTTAATTAATTATCTAATTGTTTGCTAATTAAATAAAAAAATTATTATTTAAATTAATTACCATTGTGGGATAGGCCTAATTTTTAGATTTCATGTGCAGGGTTTTTTATGCATATTTCAAGTAACACGGGGTTAAACAAAAAATTAATTCAATAAGGATATTAAAGTCATTATACAGTCTAAAATGGTGCCATAAGACTTAAATAATCGCAGTCAACGCGCGTGTAAGCCAAACACATGGCTTAGGGTTTTCGGTGCAAAGAAAAACAAATATAAGGTTTTTAAAGATAATTTTTTTTTCATAGGGTCTTTTTAGAACTTTTCGTATAATACGAGGGGGTCCCGTGCAAAAACCCCTTAAATAATCCTTCATGGATTTGCAGACAAGATATGCTGGTGAGTATGCTTTGTTTGATCTATCATGGATTGCTTGCTCATATGCCTTACCCTTATTCATTAGAATGTTTCAGGGATGGAACCCACTTCAAAATCCAACTCACGGAGTCGAGGTGGTATCACTGTGGAAGAAATTGTTACAAGTGTTACAAATTGTTATTTCTCTGCTATAGGCTCTCCATACTTGCAGCTTCTCATGGAAGATGTATTTCCTGTTGTCGACTAAATATTTGTGATCAAATCGTGGCAGGCACGGACGCAGATGGTTAAGTTTCTTGAATCTTGGAAACATTTTCCGCTGCCTCTTGTCTTACAAACCATACTTGGTAAAGTCATTAGGCCTAAAATTTCGGGCGATTAGTCCAACTTGAAATCTTCGTACATAGTTTTGGGATTTTACAAATGTGAGGCCTCAATTTTGGAAAACATGAAATTAATGGACAGTAGCCCATCGGAATTTCTCGTTGGTGGCCTGAAATTTACACGTGGCCGCCGGATTGACACATCGGCGCCCACATGTATTAATTACTGCCATGTGGAAATATATTTTTATGAAAAATAAAATAAAATTGAGTAAACACACATGTCAGGTTTTGAAAAATTACAGCAAACCCCCTTGAAGGTTTCTATAAATTACACAAACATTCCCTCCTAAAATGACAACATTTCTGAAGATTACCTCAACATCCCGTGAAGGTTTCTCTGAAATATAGAAACATACACTCCCAAAGTTACAAAAAAATACAACCACCTCCCTCACATATTTCATTAAATTACAACAACAATATTTCCATTTTTGACAAGGTTTCACCAATTACACCATACTCATCAGAAATACAGCAACATCCCTTGCAACAAGAACCAAATTGCACCAGACAGCAACATCATTTAAAACAAGCACCAAATTGCACCAAACATCAATAATCAACAACCATCATGTTAATTAATCCGAGAAGATACAACATTCCCAACATCCTTTAAATACATAAATTATTTAGCAACATGGAAGAGATTCAGATTTCCATGGTCGTACAAAATGATTAATGCTCGTTTCAGAGCTTATCTATGCAGAACCTAAGTTACTAAACACAACTTAAGAAACATACAAAGTACAGCACGAACACACAACTATTTAAACTGACTACAACAACGGTTCAATCAACGTTCTTCTTCAAACCAGGAACAGCATCATCCAACTCGCATATATTGCGAAGAAGACCTCTGCTAAAAAACAGAGTGTTAAGACCCATGACAGAATCATCCACTTGAACGCCTTCTTCTAACTATTTCTCATAGCTAGCATCTGCTCATCCAACTCGCATATATTGCGATTTACGAAGAAGACCTCTACGCAAAAAACAAAACCAAAATCACCAAAACAGACCAACCCTGGAACGAACACGTGTTAATCCTCGGCCTGGGTTTTGTCACTTTGGATTTTTGACATTTCCACTTCTTTCAGCTTCTTCCGCGCCCACAATAAGGAAGAACCCTAATTTTTATTCTTTCCCTTGTCAATGATGTTTTGGGGGGAAATTTCCCTCCTGTTGCAGTAACATGAATCAATGCCACAAGCTGGGCACGTGCTGTTTAATTTACCAAAAAAAAAAAAAAAAATTTGTTTTTTAATATTTTCCAAGGTGACTAAAATTGCTTACATGTAATAAAAAATGCGCGGTTGCCAATGTGTCTATACGGCGGCCATGTGTATAAATCAGGCGAGTAAAATTAATTTCCGATGGGCCACTGTCCATTAATTTCATGTTTTCCAAAATTGATGTCTCTTATTTGCAAAATCCCAAAATTATGTCCGAAGATTTCAAGTTGGACTAATGGATCGGATGAATTGAACATTTTCCCCGCCTAAAATATTAGCGGCTGTGGATTCGTGGGATCCAAGCAGAGAAAGTATTCCAATACATTGTTGGATCCATCCATGGCTGCCTCTGTTGGGACACAAGTTAGAGAGTTGCTATGGCACAATATGTAATTGGTTAATTGGCCTGCGTTCTTCATGCTTGGCAGTTGGCATCCGAGTGATATGTCTGCTTATTACATATTGTCTCCTTGGAAACCTGTGTTTGATCCTTCCAGTTGGGAGCAACTCATGGTTGAGTATATAATTCCGAAATTGAAGGTCGTCATGCATGAGTTGCAAATAGATCCTGCAAATCAGGATCTGAAACAATTCTATTGGGTACGGACATGGTTGACTGATATCCCCACTCATCACATGCATGAGTTGATGCCTGATGGACATTTTTTCGATAAATGGCAATAAGTCTTGTACCGTTGGCTGTGTTCGAAACCCGATTTTGAGGAAGTTAGTAGATGGTTCTTTGGCTGGAAAGAGGTGATTCCTCATGAACTTGAAGCAAATGAGCACATTCGTTTCAGGCGTTATATATCTTGGTTTGGACATGATGAACCACGCCATTGAAGGCATGGAGGTGGCTCCACCTGCACGGTTTGAAACTCAGAATAAAGCTGGTGCACAATAGCAGCAACGGGATAGTGGAATTCAAGGCGAGGATGAGATTGAAAAGAGTTATTGAAGTTCATGGGGAGCAAAATGGTTTGCTGTGCATGTATACCTACTGGAAGAATTTGTTAAAATTAATGTATTTTTCAAAACATATTTATCTAGATTTAGATTTTAGATAATTCTAGATTATTAGTAAAATGTGGATTAATCTAGATATAGATTAATCTAGATATTCAACAATTATATGATCAGTCAAAAATGGTAGAATTATCTTAGATATGTATTAATTAGCAGGATAACTATAGAATTATCTAGATATGCAAGTTGCTAATTAGCAAGATAATTACAATTCTCTAGACTAAGCAACTTGGTAATTACCGACATAGTTAGTCGGTTAGTGCATTATAAATAATGTAAATCTCCTCTCATTTGAAATGAAATGAAAGAAGAAAATCATTTCCCAATTCAACTAAACCATTTCGTAGCTATCATATTCTATTACCCAATCCTCATATTACAAAACTAAACCAAGCCTTTCTCAAACTCTTCCGTGCCTCCACTTACTCCTTACTAAAATCATTCACCTAAATTTCAACATTTGGTATCAGAGCCAACTTACCTACCTCCAAATGACCCAAAATCTTATAACGTTCAATTACACCTCCTTCATGGTCCCGATATTTGAGGGGGAGGCTTATGAGTTTTGGAGTATCCAAATGAAGACCCTATACATATCACAGGGTCTTTGGGATTTGATAGAAAATGGCTACGAGCAACCCCGAGATGCTGTCGAATTGGAGTCTTGGGACAACAACAGAAAAAAGGAATACAATGAGAATCGGAGGAAGGATGCAAAGGCGTTGTCATACATGCAACAAGGGGTTACGAGACCCATATTTCCAAGGATCATGGTCGCAACAACGACAAAAGAGGCTTGGAAGATCTTGAAGAATGCATACAAGGGCTCCGACAAGGTAATCTCCATTAAACTTCAATCTTTATGGAGAGATTTTGATATGTTATTGATGAAGGAAGATGAGTCGATTGAAATATTTTTTAATCGGGTCTCAAATATAATTAATCAAATAAGAAGTTATGGGGATACAATTGAAGACAAGAAAATTATTCAAAAAATATTACGGAGTCTTCCTATGAAGTATGATCATATAGTGGCAGCAATTGAAGAGTCTAAAGATTTATCGGTATTAACTTTAAAGGAATTAATGGGCTCACTACAAGCACATGAAGATAGAATGCCCCGGTTTAATGAGCAGCCACTAGATCGTGCATTTCAAAGTCAATTGAACTTTTCTAAGAGAGATGGTAATCAGAAAAATGGGCATGGTAAAAAAAGTTTTCAGAAAAGAGAAAATTCAAATTATCATGAAAATGGAGGAGATTTTCATAAAAATAATATATACCCGCCATGTCGATATTGCAAGAGAACTAATCATGCCGAAGATGATTGCTATTTTAAAGAAAAATCTAAATGCAAAAAATACAATAGATTCGGACATGATGAAAGATTTTGTCAATCTAAAAAAATCCAGCGAGCTAATTATTTGGAAGAAAATGTACACTATCTGTTTTCAGCAAGGGAACTAAATTCAGAATCATCAAAAGATGAGTCATTACTTTGGCACAAAAGATTTGGACACTTTCATTCTCAAGGAATAAGGTATCTATCTCAACACAATATGATGCGAGATTTGCCCAAAATACAAGTGAAAGAAGACAATTGTGAAGCTTGTCTACGAGGGAAGCCACATACAAAATCTTTTTCCTCTGAAAAATCATGGCGAGCTAAAGAAACATTGGAGGTAGTACATACTAAAGTATATGGACCTATGAGGACAACATCAGATGGAGGAAACAGGTATTTTATTCTATTTATTGATGATTATACGAGAATGACGTGGGTTTACTTCATGCATGAAAGGTCAGAAGTATCCATTATATTCAAAAAGTTCAAAAACTTTGTTGAAAAACAAAGTGGTCTAAAAATCAAAATTCTAAGAAGTGAAAGAGGGAAAGAGTATAACTTGAAACAATTCCAGAAATTTTGCGAAGATGAGGTCTATCATCAACTCACTGTTGGAAATACTCCTGAACAAAATGGAGTATCCGAAAAGAAAAATAAAATGGTCATGGAAATGACCAAGATCATGCTAGAAGAAAAAGGTATACCCAAGACATTTTGGGCAGAAACAGTCTACACAGCAGCCTATGTACTCAACAGGTGTCCAACAAAAGCAGTTCAAGGTAAAACTCCAGTTGAGGCATGGAGTGGAAGAAAACCATCTGCCAAACATCTTCGAGTTTTTGGGAGCATTTGCTATGTACGCGCCCCAAAAGAGGAAAAGCCAAATTCTAAAGATAATGCTGAAAAGGGAATATTTCTGGGCTATAGCTCTCCATCTAAAGGCTACAGAGTCTACATTCTGAAGTCTAAAAAGCTTTTCATCACTCGAGAGGTGGAATTCGATGAAGATGCCACTTGGAGTTGGAAAAATGAAGAAGCTCCGAAAAAGATAATTGTAAGAAGGCCACGAAAACATGTGGAAGAAGTGGACGACTCGCAACCGAGCTCACCACCGACAACACTAACTTCTAACTCATCTAATGAAGATCAAGAAGAAGAAGAATTAACTCCAGAACCACCGAGAAAAACAAGACTGCTCTGTGATATATATGAATCATGCAACTTCACAGCATTGAAGTCTATAAACGTTGGGAGCAAATCTAAACGCAAGATTCCGATAAAGGCTAACGGAGCTACTCAAGCATCTACAAGCAGAGCAAGAAGAAAAATACATTAAGGGGGAGTGTTAAAATTAATGTATTTTTCAAAACATATTTATCTAGATTTAGATTTTAGATAATTCTAGATTATTAGTAAAATGTGGATTAATCTAGATATAGATTAATCTAGATATTCAACAATTATATGATTAGTCAAAAATGATAGAATTATCTTAGATATGTATTAATTATGAGGATAACTATAGAATTATCTAGATATGCAAATTGCTAATTAGCAAGATAATTAGAATTCTCTAGACTAAGCAACTTGGTAATTACCGACATAGTTAGTCGGTTAGTGCATTATAAATAACGTAAATCTCCTCTCATTTGAAATGAAATGAAAGAAGAAAATCATTTCCCAATTCAACTAAACCATTCCGTAGCTATCCTATTCTATTACCCAGTCCTCATATTACAAAACTAAACCAAGCCTTTCTCAAACTCTTCCGTGCCTCCACTTACTCCTTACTAAAATCATTCACCTAAATTCCAACATAATTCAAGACCAACGTCAAATATAAGTATAATAATAAACTCGAGAAATGAAGAGGTGTTTTGACTCTTTTTTTAGATTATATACAGTTACAACAATATATATATATTTTTTCTGACAACTCTTACGTTACACGCTTGCCCATAAGAATAAAATTGGAAAATTGACTGTTGAAACTTTGTATAAATTGCCAGATAACAATCCGATATTGTTAAATATATCATGCGAATGACATTTACGTAGATGGGATCATTGATTGTGAAATGAGTACTATAATAGCACCCGTCGATTTGACCGGATGGCTAGGCGCCTTATTAGAAGGCCATCTGGTGATCTTTTAAAGTCACTAGTATTAGGAATTGCTTTGTGATTTTCACCCATGTAATGCATTGCATTGTTGTTTTAATTTGGTGTGGGCATTTTAACATGTCTAATTTTGAAATTTTTTGGACAATGAACACTTATTTTTACATTTGGATATTCACTTTGATTTATATATGAGAGAGGACTCATTAATATTTATACGGCGATCATATCTGTTCCTAAAAAGAAAAAGCTAATATGTCTTGTGAATCATCATTAATACCATTTTCTAATGCTCATTAGATATACTATGAATTAAGAATGTGTTTGCTAGCCCTTAACACCTAATGCTACTTAGTAATTTTCGGGCTTATTAAGGCTAATTAGACGTCATTATGTTGTGTATAATATTTTGTTTGGTAGATATTTAATACGATGCACAGTGGGGAAGTATTTCTTAATTTCTTGTTTGGTTGGACTCAATTACCTAGGTACGAATTGGAATTACAAATTTGCCCATTCCCTTAAGTCAGAAAGGGGGGTGAACTCCCAAAATGAAGGGGCAAATTCTGGCAATTAATTTTGTACAGTGAAAAGCGAAATACCAAGAGAAGTTAATATCTACCATTTTGAGTTATGAGATTTGAGACTTAATGAGTGAATAGTGTGGACTTTCAACGGGCCAAGTATTAGAATTACGCGGCCCGCAGATGCTAATATTTGCTATCAAACAAAAAATTAACCCACACACCTCATACCAATGTGCCTTAATGCAGCCTACCAAACGCTTTCTAAGTTTATTTGGGCATTTTGTAGTCCAATGGGATATGGCTATGATCAATAGATTATTTTTGAGTTATATAACTAATCTATTGTTTACATAGACCTGTAAAAAATAGTTTAATTAATGTGTAGATATTATTTACTGTCATTTTATGACTATGTAATAAATGATTTCGAGTATTATCCTTGTCCAGCAAGAATGAGAGCAAGGATGTGAACAAATTAAGAAATATGTAAATGAAAAAAAAAAAAAAAGGAAAAACAAAAGAAAAAAAATAAAATAAAAGAGAGACAAAAGAGTCTTATATGTTTATTCAAAACAATTGAACAATATAACGACTCAAAAAATGAGTTGCAATATATCGTGACCAAACTCAATAATAGTGTTAAGCCGAGTGCTACTCTAAGCCTTAGACCCTTGTGAAATAAACACAAGAAATTAGCATAATAATGGCCAAATCCACTCTTTTCTTTTAAAGTAAACTCTATATAAGTTTATTATTAATCTGAATCTAAGACAGGGTTAAAACGAGAAATTCAAGTATCTCAAAATTTATGACGTCATCCTAAATTTAAAAAAAAATTAATTAATTATAATTTATAATTTATAGAAAGAATCAAAATATAATAAGATAACTACTAGAGATCTAATTATAGTATCTAAACTCTCAAGGGTGCTATATGTAATTAACCCTTATTATTATTATTATTGTTTATTTTCTAAATTCAGCAACAAGAAAAAAAAGTCCCACAATTCCTCATCTTTCATACCCTTCCCACAATCACAGTTCTGATAACGAAAGACTTACAGATACACCCGGCTGCCTGAGGTGAGTTTTTGGATTGTTCTTGTTTTTCTGGATTTTTTGTTTCAAAATTTGTGTAAGCAATTTCAAGTTTTCGTGCCCATATTTATTTATTTTTAAATGAACTAGGGTTTTGCGCCAACTTCAGTTCTAATCTAGCAACCCGATTTGATTTCAAAGATGGAACGGTTTCGTATGAATGGAAGGCAGAGAAGAACTCGGACTGAAGAATACGTCCTTTATGGTGAATTTGCCTCCGGTGATAGCGATGATTCTGACTATGAAGGTCTAATGATTTCGACTATGAAGGGTTTGGATCTCCGAGCCAAACTTCGGAGAAGCTTTGGTCAAGGCAATGTATGAAGAAGAAGAAGAAGAAGAAGGGTTATGTAACAGGAAGAATTGCTGGCACGGAAGCAAGAGCGGGGTTTTGAAGATGTTTTCGACATGAGAGGTGTTCTGACTAATTTGGAGAACACAATGGCAGAAGTAAAAGCCAGCAATGTAAGATTGATGGAAACTGTAAAATTGATGGAAAGTGTTGTAGCTCTTCAAAAGGAAAAGGATACTCTTCTAAAAGAATTAAATGAACAGAAACGGCAGCTTGAAATCATGGACGAGATGGTTAGTGTAGTGTACTCGACCTATTGGACAAAAGCACCTCAAGAACACTAAAACTGGAATCTCTTGCTAAATCCTTCATGGATTTGCAGACAAGATATGCTGGGTATTCAGTGCGCGACCTAACTTCGATTGCTTGCTCATATGCCCTACCCTTATTCATGTTATTATTTTGGAGATGGGATCAACTTCAAAATCCAACTCATGGAGAAGAGATGGTATCACTGTGGAAGAAATTGTTACAAGGAAAGGATTCTTCAAATTTCTCTGCTAAAGGCTGTCCACACTTGCAGCTTCTCTCGGAAGTTGTAGTTCCTGCTTTCAACATAATATCTTTCGCCAGTTCATGGAAGGCATAGGACCCAGAGGCGATGCTTTCTGCCGCCTCCTGTCCTACAAGCCATACTTGATGAAGTCGTAATGCCTAAAATATTAGCTGTTGTGGATTCGTGGGAACCATGCAGAGAAACTATTCCAACTCTTCATTCTTGGATTCGTCCATGGGTGCCTTTGTTGGGACACAAGTTAAAGAAGAGTTGCTATGGCACAATCTGTAATAGATTGGCCCGTGTTCTTCGTGCTTGGCATCCAAGTGATACGTCTGTTTATAACATATTGTCTCCTTGGAAAACTGTGTTAGACCCTTCCAATTGGGAGCAACTCATGGTTCGGTTTATAGTTCCAAAATTAAAGGTCGTCATGCATGAGTTGCAAATAAATCCTGCAAATCAGAATCTGGAACAGTTCTATTGGATACGGACATGGTTGACAGTTCTTCCCACTCATCAAATGCTGCAGTTAATGGATATTTTCTTCAACAAATGGCAACAAGTGTTGTACCATTGGCTGTGTTCGAAACCCAATCTTGAGGAAGTTAGCAAATGGTTCCTTGGCTGGAAAGAGGTGCTTCCTCACGAACTTCTAGCAAACAAGCACATTCGTCTGAGGCTTAATTTCGGCGTAGATGTGATCAAGCAGGAGCTTAATCTTGGTTCAGAGACGATGAAGCAGGGGTGTCTCCAGGATTGGATAGTGGAATGCAAGCTGAGGGCAGTTATTAATCGTTATGCGAACCAAAATAGTTTACTGTTGGAAGATTTTACCATTCAATTTTAGATATCAACAATTTTATTTATCCATTTTTTTGTCTTCTTTAATGTGGTAATTATTTCTCATTTTTATTTAATGCAATTAAAGAAAATATATTGACACAATCTCTATTGCATCTTCATGTTGTATACTTTATAAATACTCTAATTCAGTCAATTGTGACTCTCTTTTCGATTATATGGTTTAAATTTCAAGTCTCCTGTGGGTTATTGCAAACCTTCAACTTTCGGTCTTTCAATCTTTAAATTTGTTGTTTTTTAGTAACTTTATCTTTAAACTATTAGTTAATTTCGGTTCATTTCAATATATTATCTATTTTAATTTTGTATTTGATTACTTTTTCTTGATTACAAACTTTTGGCAAATTTCTATGATTTATTTGTGTACATATAATATAATAATACTATAATAGTTAATTTCATATTATCTCAATATCATTCAAAAAACATATATCTTTTATTTATTTTTTCTAATAATGAACTCTAATTTTTAGCACAGTACTTTAGTTTTTTATTAACACCGTGGTATAGCATGAAATTTATGTTAGTAGGGAGTAGGGACATATGGAAGGGTCCCGTAATGGGAAATTATTATTATTTTCGGCAAATTATTGAACAATCCCTGATAAGGCAATAATGTTATCCTAAACCCCCCAATTTGAAATCATACTATTTTACATCCTCAATACACAACATATTTTTTCAAAACCCCCTAAATCGCCTAAAATTACCAAAGTATCCCTGCTAAAATTGAATAATCACAATCCATACCAAGCATCCAAATCCCTCCTCCATCGGCGGGAATTTGTCATTCTTCACCATCTCCCGCCACCGCCCGCCGCTGCAGACCGCCGCCGACAAGTGTAGAAGAAGTTATTGGAGACTGAACGGCCCACACACCCACGTTAGAGGCGAAACCCCTACGAGCTACCAACCACGCCCCCACGACGAACACTCTGTTTTAGGTCGTTGCTTGAAATGGTAAGGTCTGAGAGGAAGGTACGTCGCACCCAACCTGTCGAGGTTAGTTTTCTTCCATAAATGGTCAGAAATTCCATTTTTTCCGCCATATTCCGGTTTGTATTTGGTAAATGATGATTTTAACTCAACAAGTAAGGGTTTCAGGAGTTTGTTAAATAAGGAACATTGAATCGATTTTTATTCGATAGATGGTTCGCTCAATGTCGACGACGCTGTTGATGATTGTTCCGTCCCCGGCCGAAACAAGCAGGGGAAAGAGAAAAAGATCAGAGGTAGACATCCATGAGACTGATGAGGGCACGCTTTCGAAGAAGCGGGTGTATTCGATTTTGCATCAGTGCGTGTTGGAGAGATTCAGTGAGGTTATCTATAAAATTCGTGACCAAATGTCTCCTGGTCAACTCGATGCAGTTAAGAAATCGCCGTTTGGTTGTTTTTTGGGAGCGCCTGTTCAGAAGGGGAGCATTAACAGAGTTGGGTTGTTGCTCGATTACTACAACTGCAGCACAAATACATTTAAATTTGGTAGCCAAGAAGTTTTATTTTGTGAGGAGGAATTCAGCATTGTCATTGGTATGCGGCATTCCGGTCATCCTGTCGTGGTTGTGGGCAAGAGTAAATCCAATACCTTGATCAAGCATTTTGGTAATAGGGGAAACAATGTCTCCCGAACTAACATCGAGAGTAAACTGCACGAATTCGTCGGAAGGACCGATGACGATGGCATTGATGATTTTGTACGGATGTACATTTTATACGTTTTTAATTGTTTGTTGTTTCTACGTAGCAGTGTACGTGTGCCTGCTGCGCTTATTTGGTATGTAGATGATTTGTCCAGGATTGGACAGTACGCGTGGGGCACGTCGGCTCATATGTTTTTGATTCAAGGTATTAGGAAGCATGTTGTGGATAAACATGATTTTCTTGATGGATGTACTATGGGTTTGTTGGTAAGTCGTCGACTTGGTTTTGTAGATTGTGTCGTTTATACCTATATATACACCTACTTAAGTTATTGTTTATGTCAAACATGGTTTCATGAACGAATCCAGAAGTTTGGCATCTCAAGAAGGTTGGTAGCATTCCCTCGTTTGGTTAAATGGAAAGGGAGTGCACTGCCTAGTACGAAAGAGAATGCGAAGAAGGAACTGGAAAGTATTTGCCTATCAGATGTAAGTCCGTAATCTTTGGTAATTTAAACCAATATGCATATTTTATTCAAATGTTTTGTAAGAAAGCCTGTTGATTTAAAAATACGCAGATTGTTCCCTTACAAGTGGCTAACAAAATTGAGAGAAGTCTGTCCAGAGCGGAGGAAGAAGTTTTTGTTGACGAAGGGGATCAAGTTGTTTGCGTAGCAGAAAAAGCGCAAGGTGTCGATCAAGGAGTTCAAACCGTTTGTGTGGAAGAGGCACCTGAATGTGTCGATGAAGAAGTTAAAACGGTTTGTGTGGAAGAGGCACCGGAATGTGTTGATGTAGGAGTTCAAGTTGATTTGATTGAGGATGGGGAAGGTGATTGTGATTCTGGACGAGCTGAGGTTAGATCGAAGAGGAAGAACGATGTGAGGGAGCGTGTTGAAGAAAATGTGAGAACATATTACATACAAGATTCAATATTACAATATCTTTTAACTATGCGCGTGTGTTTGATTTGTCATTGGATAATTATGTATTAGGTGATTGTGTTTGATGGAGCTCAAGTGGACAGTAGGCCTAAGGAGGCCCCAGGATGTGAGGTCGTCACTGAGGAGCAACGGAATAGGGCATTTAATTTGATTATGAGCTACATGGAGGCGCAAAAGTAAGTGTTCTTACTTAATTCAATGAGTTTAGTTGGCAGAATGTTGTTGATTGTTTCATTGTAATCTTTTGCAGCCATGATGTTGTGTATACAAGTAAGACGAGTTTTGTCTTTGTGTACGATCTACGAGATCTAATTTTGGGGAAGGAGACCAATGACAATGTTATTCTGTCCTATTACGACCTGCTAACAAGTCCTGGTTACCTTGTGCCGAAATTCCACGATGTACATTTTGTTAACCCTCATGTGTCAGTTGAATTTGTGGGGAAATTGAAGAACAGGGGCACAGGAAAGACAAAGAAGAAGACTGTCCCTTACATTGTCCCATCTGCAATCAACGAGTTCATGACGCACCAGATGAAAAGTGACTACGTCATGACCCTGAACGAGGTGTCTTCAACAGTTATGTTCTCATGTCGTTATATTATTTTCCCTTTACTGACAAATTCTCACTGGCATATGTTGGTGTATGAGACCGAGCACAAACGTTTCAGTCACTACAACTAAATGCATACAGAAGAAGCTGCCACCGATGTCGAAGTATACTCAGATTTCCTCTGGAAGTTGTAGATTAAGAACAATGTTGTCAAGAGTTCCAAAGAGAGGGAATTGGGGCGGGGACAAATGAGAATTCAGGATAAAGGGAGCAATGATTGTGGTGTATTAATGTGTCTATATGGTGAGATGCTTGTTCGAGAGACTGACGAGTTCAGGACATATGCCGAGACATGCAACATCGCCGAATACCGCTTTAAGTTAGCCAATGCCTTTCTAGAAAAATAATCTGCTTTATCTATATAATTGAAATTTCAATTAGATTGTTATTTATTTTTCCAGCGAAACTGTAATAATGCGTAATTGGAAGGGTGATTTGTCCAGTGAAACTGTAGTAATGCGTAATTGGAAGGGGAATTTGTCCAAGGACACTGTAATAATGCGTAATTGGAAGGGTGATTTGTCTAGTGAAACTGTAATAATGCGTAATTGAAAGGGTGATTTGTCCAGTGAAAATGTAGTAATGCGTAATTGGAAGGGTGATTTGTCCAGGGACACTGTAATAATGCGTAATTGGAAGGGTGATTTGTCCAGTGAAACTGTAATAATGCGTAATTGGAAGGGTGATTTGTCCACTGAAACTGTAGTAATGCGTAATTGGAAGGGTGATTTGTCCAGTGAAAATGTAGTAGCGTAATTGGAAGGGTGATTTGTCTAGTGAAACTGTAATAATGCGCAATTGAAAGGGTGATTTGTCCAGGGACACTGTAATAATGCGTAATTGGAAGTGTGATTTGTCCAGTGAAACTGTAATAATGCCTAATTGAAAGGGTGATTTGTCCACTGAAACTGTAGTAATGCGTAATTGGAAGGGTGATTTGTCCAGGGACACTGTAATAATGCGTAATTGGAAGGGTGATTTGTCCAGTGAAACTGTAATAATGCGTAATTGAAAGGGTGATTTGTCCACTGAAACTGTAGTGATGCGTAATTGGAAGGGTGATTTGTCCAGTAAAACTATAATAATGCGTAATTTGAAGGGTGATTTGTCCAGTGAAACTGTAAATAAAACATTACAATATTAACAAGATTGATTGAATGATGATCACATCATTACAACAATATAGTTATTAACAAGATTCTGAATAAAACATTGCAACATTAACAAGATTGATTGAATCATGCTCACATCATTACAATTCAGAATCTTGTTCATAAGTATATTATTGTAATGATGTGAGCATGATTCAATCAAACTTGTTAATGTTGCAATGTTTTATTCAGAATCTTGTTCATAACTATATTGTTGTAAACATTAACAAGATTGATTGAGTGATGATCACATCATTACAACAATATAGTTATGAACAAGATTCTGAATAAAACATTGCAACATTAACAAGATTGATTGAATCATGCTCACATCATTACAATTCAGAATCTTGTTCATAAGTATATTATTGTAATGATGTGAGCATGATTCAATCAAACTTGTTAATGTTGCAATGTTTTATCCAGAATCTTGTTCATAACTATATTGTTGTAATGATGTGATCATCATTCAATCAATCTTGTTAATGTTGCAATGTTTTATTCAGAATCTTGTTTATAACTATATTATTGTAATGATGTGATCATCATTCGATCAATCTTGTTAATGTTGCAATGTTTATTTACATTTTCACTGGACAAATCACCCTTCCAATTACGCATTATTACAGTTTCACTGGACAAATTCCCCTTTCAATTACGCATTATTACAGTGTCCCTGGACAAATCACCCTTCCAACTACGCATTATTACAGTTTCACTGGACAAATTCCCCTTCAAATTACGCATTACTACAGTTTCACTGGACAAATCACCCTTCCAATTACGCATTATTACAGTTTCACTGGACAAATTCCCCTTCCAATTACGCATTACTACAGTTTCACTGGACAAATCACCCTTCCAATTACGCATTACTACATTTTCACTCGACAAATCACATTTTCACTGGACAAATTCCCCTTTCAATTACGTATTATTACAGTGTCCCTGGACAAATCACCCTTCCAATTAAGCATTACTACAGTTTCACTGGACAAATCACCCTTCCAATTACGCATTATTACAGTTTCACTGGATAAATCACCCTTCCAATTACGCATTACTACATTTTCACGGGACAAATCACCCTTCCAATTACGCATTATTACAGTTTCATTGGACAAATCACCCTTCCAATTACGCATTACTACATTTTCACTGGACAAATCACCCTTCCAATTACGCATTACTACAGTTTCACTGGACAAATCGCCCTTCCAATTACGCATTATTACAGTTTCACTGGACAAATTCCCCTTTCAATTACGCATTATTACAGTGTCCCTGGACAAATCACCCTTCCAACTACGCATTATTACAGTTTCACTGGACAAATTCCCCTTCAAATTACGCATTATTACAGTTTCACTGGACAAATCACCCTTCCAATTACGCATTACTACAGTTTCACTGGACAAATCACCCTTCCAATTACGCATTACTACAGTTTCACTTCCAATTACGCATTATTACAACAAAGTCATTCACCATACAACAAAAAATACAAAGACAAGTGAAAAAAAGTTAAAAAAAAGTCATTCACCAGGTCAATCATCAAGCCAAAATGGCAAGCCTCCATTGAAATCTCGGTCAATCTTCAGTTTCTGTGCGAAAACAAATCATATAAACGTGATTAGGATCCAGAATTAAACAATATACCCAACAACATACAAACAGTCAATTTGACACAGGGCCCCTGCATGTTCTCTTGTTATGCCCAGGCCTTTTACATGATGAGCATACAGTAACAGCTTTGACGACCTGCGATGGGAACCTATTCCTCTTTAGTCGACCAGGCTGAGGCCTCACATCGGGAGGCATGATCTGAACCTCGACATTTGAGACCATATCAGCATTCGGTACAGGGAAAATAATGTTCTCATGTGCTTTTTTATACGTTTCAACTGAATAAGCATCATCACAAAAATCGTATACCGACCACCCTTTCTTGTCAATGCATGCACAAGCATGTTTGCAGGGGAGCTTCAAGATCTGCCAGTAATTACAAGAACATTCCCACTTGCCAAGGTCTACTGTGTGTCGGAATTCCCCTTCATTCACCTCAAATGTCACTGAGTTGGCTCGCACAACATCCAAGCTCCCCCTTACTTCAAATTCAGCCTTGACCATCACCTCTATATCCATACAAAGGTGCGTTTACCATTCATGACTTTGCTCCCTTCTATTGCACATCATGGTCATTATCTGCTGCCTAATCCGGTCAATCAAAGCAACAATTGGGAGGGATCTCGCATCCTTCACCCAACTGTTCCAACACTCTGCAATATTGTTGTTGATGATACCAAATCGATTACCGGTAAATAATGAATTAGCCCAGTTTTCAGGAGCAGAGTTATTTAAGAAATCTGCGGTCAATGGCATTGTTTTAAGGATTTTGTTGATGTGCAGGGAGTACTCAGCCCTGGTAGGAGCATATGCTGCTGCATTGAACACATTGGTCCAATGTTTTTTGTTCAGTTTGGGATAATGCTTCCTAAGGACCTGTGATAATGACAACCAACATCCACTTTATTATCAAGAAAAGGAGCATACGTATCAACTCATCACACTAATCGGTAAACAAATACCTGAGTTCTGAAGTTATCCACCAAATGTCTGAGGCAGAATGCATGTTGGCAGCCTGGAAATACCCTTGGCACATGCGTGACAAGTCTCAGGTGCCTGTCGGAGAAGAATGTGTACTGTCTAAAATCACAAAGCACATGCTGACTTTCAAGAGCATGTCTCAACTTTTGGCAAAACCATTCCCAATTCTCATCATTCTCTGAGTCAACGACAGCGTATGCTATTGTAAACAACTGATTGTTCCCATCCTTCGCTGTCGCACAAAGCAAATGACCTTTGAATTTGCTCTTGATATGAGTGCCGTCAAGGAAAACTATTTTCCTACAACCTCTAAGAAATCCTACCAAACAAGCATTCAAAGCCATAAACAAGCGGTTAAACCTGTTATCCGGTTGTTTTGTCTCCAAATCACAAATGCTGCCGGTATTCGAACGTCTCACAGCATCCACATACCAATGGAGTCGGTTATAAGACCCAACATCAGAACCATGGATTTCATGTAGTGCTATCTCCTTGCCCAGCCAGACAGTATGGTATGGAATTTCCACATTGTGCTCGTTCCGGATATAAGAAACTATATCTTTCGGTTTGTATTTAGGATTTGCCATGATATGAGCCTTCATCACACACGCAACCCAATTTGAATCGGTATTGGGGTGTGACCTTTTATTCGTAACAGTTTCCAAACCACAAACATGGTCAACATTTAACTTTCTTATAGTAAACTCGCCGTCTCTCCTACAATAAGAGGCATAAAACCTCCAGTTGCAGTTCTCATCCGGGCAAGTAGCTATAATCTTATCAGTATCATTCTTCATATATTTAAACTTTCGATTCACTGCAATGTGATAATTTTTTAAATGAATCCTACAGTCATTAGCATCCTTAAAGGCCTGTCCAACGCGACGGATGAGACGACTCCAGGATTCATTGTTGTTGGAATTATGAACGACTAGGGCTTGACTTGTCGAGGTCATTCCCTGGTCATCCCTTTTCAAATAAGACACAAGCCAAACGAATAACGCATCACATATGCATCGCAATCCCAAATCAGTCATATAACAGAGCAAATTAAAATACAGGGACTACCTTCTCTGAGATGAACTTGAAGGGGGCTTAATTGCTCTCAACTTTGCAATGTGTTGTTTTGCTAGACCATGCACTGCCACCATACTCTCAACATCTTGATTTTTCTTCAATGTAATCCATGATTCATCTTCCATATGGGCAGTCTTGTACTGCACCACATATGTATCACAATCGAACGCAGGCCAATGGGTCTCAATCTCCGAAAACACTCTTTCAAGCGTATCGCTCTCCCGAAGTTGAAAGACATGATATTCGCCTTCAAAAAATACACTACACCAAATCGAACAAGTCACCAAGCTGCCGGAATCCATCTTCCCAGATTGGGTTTTCTTGATTTCGTATCAAACAAGTGGTGTCCGCTTCGGTTATCAAATCAAAATACCAATAGCAACAATTGGGGGTGCTATGATAATAGGCTTATGGCTGCGACGGCGGGGACGGGGGTGGCGGCGGACTCAGAATCGCGGGAAGAATCAGAGGGAGTTTAGTTGCAAGGTGATGAATCAATCGTGTGTGTATCAGAGTAAAACTTGAGGGTAAAGTAGTCTTTTAAGGTGTTTGGGGGGTTTACAAAAAATATGTACTATATTGGTGATCACAAATGAAGAATTTTCAAATTAGGGGGTTTAGGATAACCTTTTAACATTATTGGTCATGTTTAATAATTCCCCCTATTATTTTTTATTTTCTAAATTCAGCAAGGAAAAAAAAAACCCACAATTGAGATAGGGTTGTCAACGGGGTGAACTTTAATTTGAATCCAATTCGAATTTTAATATATTCGTCCAATAAAAATATCTAATAAATTATATTCGAAATGAATGGATCGAATATAAAAATAAAGAATTTGATTTTATTAAATTAATTATTTTATTAATAAAAAAAATTGAATAACTAGAATTTTGACATATACATCACTGTAACCAATAATAAATTTTGAATTATCTATTCTAAAAATATATTTTCCTTTATTATTAATTTAAATTAACCTATTTCATATAAATGTAAACAAAATCATTAAACAATTTATTAAATAGTAATATCTATTAAACACTACAAATTCAATATATACTTATCTTTTTATATTTATTGCTTTACGAAAAAATTATATTTTATTATTTATTAATTATTATCTTTTATCAATTCTGACCGATTCAATTATATATGAATTCAATATCAATGAATCTTAATGTGATTATGAGATCTTTCTATTGGATTAAAATTCGAATCTTCCTAATCCAATTCGAATCTCGTGTGTTGACAGTAAAATTTTCATATAAATAGTAAAATTTTCTAAATTGAGCGCGACCCACATAGCAAGAGCAAAGGGTTGTTTGTTTATCTTCACAATCCCCAAATCTCCTCAGATAACGAAAGACTTCCGATTGGTAGATACTCCGACTTTCTTTATCGTCTCAGGTGAGTCCGTGTTTCGTATATACTTCCGATCGATTGTTTTTGTTTTTCTGGAAATTTTTATTTCACAATTTGGTGTACGCAATTTCGAGTTTTAAATGAACTAGGGTTTTGCGGTTTGGATATATACTTCCGATCGACTGTTTTTTGTTTTTCTGGCATTTTTTATTTCACAATTTGGTGTACGCAATTTCGAGTTTTAAATAAACTAGGGTTTTGTGATTTGGTATGGATAGACGGCAGAAAATTACTCGGATTGAAGATGACGACGTCCTTTATGGTGTATTTGCCAATGGTGATGGCGATGATTTTGGATATGAAGGGTCGGGATCAAACAAGCGGAGGAAAGATCTATCCAAGAGGACTGACTTCACCAAGCCAATTAGTTTTGTGTCAGCTGGCTCTGTTATGCCTAATCAGGAGATTGATCGTAACACGAACAAACCTAAGGAACCTGTTAGTACATTTGAGAAGCATACCAAAGGTATTGGAATGAAGTTGCTGGTGAAGATGGGCTACAAGGGAGGCAGTCTTGGTAAAAACAAGCAGGGGATTCTGGCTCCTATTGAAGTCAAGCCCCGTCCCAAGAATATGGGAATGGGTTTCAATGATTATAGGGAGTCTAATCGTCCAGCATTACAGGAAGTAGGGGAAGAAGTAGTGCCGTGTCCGAGCCAAACTTTGGAGGTTCCCTCAGAGGAGAAGCATTGGTCGAAGCAATTCGTCAAGAAGAAGAAGCAAACTTATATAACAGCTGAAGAATTGCTGGCACAGAAGCAAGAGCGGGGTTTTGAAGTTGTTCAGAAGGTTTTGGACATGAGGGGGCCACAGGTTCGTGTTCTAACAAATTTGAAGAACTTAAATGTGGAAGAAAAAGGCAGGGAAAATGATGTTCCAATGCCAGAACTTCGGCACAATGTGAGATTGATAGTTGAGCTTGATATCCTGAAGCTGGATAGAGATTTGAGAAATGGGAGGGAAACTGTTGTAGCTCTTCAGGAGGAAAAGGAGAATCTGCAAAAAGAAACAAATAAACTGCAGCAACGTAAAAACTTGGAAGAGATAGTTAATGTACTCGACCAAATAGCTGAGAAAAGCACTTCAGGAACACTAACACTGGAATATCTTGCTAAATCCTTCATGGATTTGCAGACAAGATATGCCGGTGAGTATACATCGTGCAACCTATCGTGGATTGCGTGCTCATATGCTCTACCCTTATTCATTAGATTATTTAAGGGATGGGATCCACTTCAAAATCCAACTCTCGGAGTTGAGGTGGTATCATTGTGGAAGAAGTTGTTACCAGGGAAGGATTCTAATTTCTCTGCTAAAGGTTCTCCATACATGCAGCTTCTCATGGAAGTTGTATTACCTGTTGTCGACAAAATATCTGTGACTAATTCATGGCAGGTGCGGGATCCAGAGCCGATGCTTAGGTTTCTAAAATCTTGGGAAGATCTTCTGCCGTCTCCTGTCCTACAAACCATACTTGATAATGTCATTATGCCTAAAATTTTAGTTGCTTTAGATTCGTGGGACGCACGCACAGAAACTGTTTCAATACATTCTTGGATTCATCCATGGCTGCCTCTGTTGGGACACAAGTTAGAGAGTTGCTATGGCACAATACGCAATAAATTGGCCCGCGTTCTCCATGCTTGGCATCCCAGTGATATGTCTGCTTATAACATATTGTCTCCTTGGAAAACTGTGTTTGACCCTTCCAGTTGGGAGCAACTCATGGTTCGGTGTATAGTTCCAAAATTGAAGGGCGTCATGCATGAGTTGCAAATAAATCCTGCAAATCAGAATGTGGAACAATTCTATTGGGTACGGACATGGTTGACAGTTATTCCCACTTGTGACATGCTGGAGTTAATGGATATTTTCTTCGATAAATGGGAACAAGTGTTGTACCATTGGCTGTGTTCGAAACCCAATTTTGAGGAAGTTGGTAAATGGTTCCTTGGCTGGAAAGACATCCTCCCTCAGGAACTTGAAGCAAATGAGCGCATTCGATTCAGGCTTTATCTTGGTTTGAACATGATGTATAAGGCTGTTGAAGGTATGGAGGTGGCCCCACCTTGTCGGGTTAGAAAACAAAGGCAGTTTGAGACTCGTAAGAAAGCTGCTTCACAAGAGCAGCAACGGGTGTCTCCGGCAGTGGATAGTGGAATTCAAGCTGAGGGCAGTGGGAAGATGAGCTTGAGAAAAGTTCTTGAAGCTTATGCGCAGCAAAATGATTTGTTGTTAAAACCTAAACCTCGAAGAATTCAAGATGAACATCAAATATATGGCTTTGGTAACATAAGTATAATAATAGACCCGCGAAATGAAAAGGTGTTTGCCCAAACTGAAGGCAGGTGGTCTCTGATTTCGCTTCAGCAATTGCTTGAGTTGCATAGGCGTTCTGAAACTGAGGTGGAAATGTCTTAAACCGAGTAATGTTTTGGTTTTTGGTATATAGGAACTTAAGAAAATTGCATATTTGGTGCAACGGTTATTCTCAATTTAATTTTACTTTCTTAAAAATATGTATATTTAGTATTGCTATTGGACGTTAACACCATTTATATTAGTTTACTAATTATTACATAGAAATAATTACATCTGACTACCCTGTAGTTAGGTCTAATTACAAGTTGTCAAGTTGGTTTTTATTCTGTTAAATATTACATTGTAATCGCTATATTTCTTGTTTTGTGTGAGGTCCATTAACAAATTTCGTAAAAGTACACTTATGCTACTAACGGTTTTGTGAGTGTTATATTTAATGTATGATCAAAAATGTAAAATCGTCCCTAAAAGTATACAAAAATTAACTAATTAACAAGGATTAGGGATTACAGTATAATATTTAAAAGAATATGGATCAGTTTGTAATTATGTCTAACCTTAGGGATTTGTCTGTAACTTGTCCTATTAAATATGTATATTTATATTCATACATTTACATAAAACAAAACTTACTATTCAATAATATATACAATATAAATATAAAAAGTTCTGATATTTATCCCCCTCTAGACTATAATTATATATGATCCTAACAGAATATAAAGAACTATATCTTGATACTACTTAGTTAAATAATTATATCTACGCACGGGAGGACTAGAGAAGTTTTGACCAGGTTTATCAATTCAATTAAAACACTTACAATCTGAAAATAACGACACATTGTTGATACTTGTTGGTGTTGCTGGTTTGCAGAGCCTGTGGAGCCTTGCGTTGGCAATTGTTGATACTTATGCACTTCTTGTGGATTGTCGCATGCAAAATCGTCGAGCCGTTAGTTTATTTGCTGTTGATGGGGGTAAGAGTGTGATCAGGCTAGATTACTTGGGTTCAATGAAAATAGAACAGATGAGTTCTCACACTATGTTTGTGTTAGAGACGGCTCCTTGATCAGACAGGGGCGTTGACATTTGAGAACATTCTTTTTTGCACATTCAATCTTTGTATTTTCTTGCTAGAAAGTCGAATCTTTCATTTTAGATCGTGTTATGTAAAAATGCATCTTTTTTCTGTGTATATGCATGAGGAATGGTAATTAAGGACTTCATTTAGTTATTTCCCCTATTCATCAGTTATTTAGTTCTCATTTTACTGTTGTATAACTTTGATTCCATATTTAGTTGTTTTAAAGAAATCAATATCATTGTTACATATATTGATTTCCAAGGTTGTGATACTACAGTTCCTAAGAGAATGGGAAAATTGGCGCCTGATAAGATGCACTGGGGTTAGAATGTGTTGCTCATTATTTATCCAAACACATAAGTACCCAATGCATTCTAATCCTCATTTTATCTACAACCACTTCACTTTGGATTGATCTTCGGAAGGATTCTCATGTTTGGAATATTGATGACAAATTCAGATGGCTTAGAACCTTGAGGTTGTCTAGATTTCACAGAACAAGGTCATTTGAAAGGATTAAAACCTTTGGATTGTTAGCTTAGAGTAGATTGTTTTGGATATGTTGGAGTGGAAGACGAGATCTATATCATTAAGGGAGTTCTTCGTTGAGTTATAGATGACAAGGCATAAATTATAATTATCCTTCGATTTTACTTCTTAAGCCAAAGTGGTGGAATCGAACACTGGAGTCATGGCAACCCACTTCTTTTTTTATTTCTTAAGGGCATAAATGGAATTTCATAATTAAGATGTGTTAATCTAACCTATCAAACTAAAAATTATAAACTAGGTATTAGGTGATCTTATCCAATAAAACCAATATCAAACGTAATATTAAGTTTTTCTAATTAGACCTAATATCACTTAAAAAGCCCAAATCAAATTAGCTCAAAAAATCTCATCTTCCCTATCAAACGCTTCCTTATGAGATTGTTTTGACACCGAGATATTGGACCAGTATGCTTTTGCGATAAAAGGAACTTGTTTTTTCTTGACAATTATTATGTGATATTTGAGATTCCATCACAACCCGAAGAGAGAGTCTACACCATGAATTATGTATATATGTTGTGAGTCGGACACTTGACAGAAGTACATGTGATACCTTCAAGGCTCCATTCTTGAAAATTTTGAATTTGATGATGCATGATCACCCGGGTGAAAGAACACACAAATAAGTTATCTTGGGAAGACAACCCTATAAAAGGACCTTGAGAAAGAGACAAAATGAATACTCTTTGGAACATAGTTCTCACTGCCCTATCACTACAAGAAAACTGTTGATTTCCAACGGCACATTCCGTCGGAAAAAGATGATTTCCGATCGGCGTGTGTTGTCGTATAAACCGTTGTCGGATAATTTACTGACGGATTTCCGACAGATTTCCAATGGAAAAATGATACGGGCCCGCTAGAGCAGCAGGAGGAGTCCGTGGATGAAGATGATGACAGTCAGGAGCAAGTTAATAACAGTCAAGACCATGGGGCTCAAGAGGGAAACCGGCGGGAGATGGAAGAGGGAAACTTGGCAGAAGTGGAAGAATGGCGCGTAAACCAGAGTGGCAAAAGGAGTTTGTGATGCGTTAGCATCAAGTTGGATAGATAGATTTTAATTCAGCACTTTCCTTAATTGTCGCAGAGTCCTTATTCTTCATGTTTGGGATTTACTTATTTATGCCGTAACTTAGTTGTTTTGGGGATTCATTCAATTAATAACAAATCCTTTGCAATCTTAATATCTCTCTCGTCTCAATCTTTCCCCCGCCCGGTCGGTCTTGCCGGAATAATTCTCTTCTCCCCTATATTTCTTTAGTGCGAGACGACTTTACAGTCTCTTCCGATACGTTAAACGTATCACTGGTGCTTTCATCGAGTTGTTACGATGTCGGAACCCGTTAGTACCGCTGATTTTAAGGAATTTCAAAAGCAAATCGATGGCCAGTTTGCGTCGAATAACGCGGCGGTTCAACAGTTAAGCCAGGTGGTTCAACAATTGAAACAGGAACTTTCTCTTCGTTCGACTGGCGGCGACAAACGCCCTGCCGATGGAACTTCGTCTTCGGTGGTTCGCTTGGAGGAGCCTCCGTTTCCGGGGGGTACTACTCGGGGGGCTAGGGTACGCCTCGATATGCCAAAGAGTGATGGCTCGGATCCTTTGGGTTGGCTGTTTCAAGCTCACGAGTATTTCGTATATTGTGGCGTCTCCGAGGACTCACGGTTAGCCACGGTTGGTCTGATGTTGGAAGGGTCGGCATTAGATTGGTTTCTTTGGAGGCAAAAGAATGGGTTATTGGATTCGTGGTCGGACTTCGTGGCCAAATTCAAGCTCCGTTTTGACCCCCTCAACTATGTGGATTATTTCGGTATGCTCGCGAATGTTCGGCAGACGGTGTCTGTGATGGAATATCAGGCCGCTTTCGAAAAGATCTTGGTCAATATTACAGATGTGTCCGAATCGAATCTGCAGTCGTTGTTTCATGCGGGGTTGAAACGTCACCTTCAACATGAAATGGTGTTATTGAAACCCGACTCGTTGTCGACGTCGTTCGCTTTGGCACGGGAATTGGAGGCCAAACACTCTGCTTGGACCTCAACCCTTTCCCTACGTCCTTCGAACAGCACTACCACCCACCCCAGACAAGGGTCCACGCCCTATACGCCACCTTCGCCTTTGCCGTTGTTGCCCACACCGGGGGGGTGCGACAATCCCTGCCTTCTAAGCCCTCGGCCACGCCTCCCATTCGCCGTCTCTCGCGCACGGAGCGTTTAGAACTCGATGCCAAGGGGTTGTGCTATAATTGTGATGAAAAATGGGTTAAGGGTCACCGTTGTGGTCGTTTTTTGCTGTTGATGGGTGATGATGATGAGGAGGATGACACGGAGGAGGAGAGTCGTGAGGAGGTACCCGTCGTCACAGCCGATGTTTCGACTTTAAACTCTCTTATGGGGGGCCTTGCCCCGCGATCGTTGCGGCTGTCGGGAATGATTGGCACCATGGTGATGCAGGTCCTGATTGACGGGGGGAGTACGCATAACTTTGTTCATCCGACCATTGTGGAGGGGTTGAAACTGCCGGTTGTTGACGTTCCGGCGTTTCGCGTTTACATGGGTAATGGCGCATCTTTGGTATGTAATAAACAATGTCGTGAGGTTCCATTACTAATGCAGGGAGTTATTTTTCCTGTGGACTTATTCGTGCTTCCGATTCATGGGACCAACATTGTTTTGGGCGTACAATGGCTGCAACTTTTGGGCAAAGTGGGCCATGATTAAGCTAACTTGACCATGGAATTTCAATGGAACGGTCAGTCCGTGCATCTTCAAGGGAGTTCGGCAACGCCCCGGGAAATTACCTTGCACCATATCTTCGCGTTACAGGCTTCGGATGCTGTGTCGGAATACTTTGAATTGTTTTTGGTTGATTCGCAGCCCCAAGTCAGTGGGGGTGGGGAATTGGAAATTCCGACAGGGATTCCACCAGAAATCCGAGCGGTTCTGCATCATTTTGCTTCCGTTTTCAACGTTCCGACGGGGTTACCTCCGACGCGATGGAGTGATCATCGCATCCGCCTACTGCCGGGTTCCACCCCGGTGAATGTTCGGCCATATTGGTATCCCCAGTTTCAGAAGAATGAGATCGAACGAATGGTGCGGGAAATGTTGGATCAAGGGCTAATTCAGGCGAGCAGAAGTCCGTTCTCCTCTCCGGTCCTCTTGGTGAAAAAGAAAGACGGCTCTTATCGATTCTGTGTCGATTACCGAGCATTGAATGCGGTAACGGTGCCGGATCATTTTTCGATCCCGACCGCGGATGAATTATTTGATGAGTTGGGGGCGGCGAGATACTTTACCAAGTTGGATTTACGTTCGGGATATCACCAAATTCGGATGCATGATCGCGATATTTATAAGACGGCGTTCCGTACTCATGAGGGTCATTACGAATTTCGGGTTATGCCCTTCGGGCTCACTAACGCCCCTTCAACCTTTCAGGCTTGCATGAACCGACTGTTCACCGATTATCTCCATAAGTTTGTCATTGTCTTTTTCGACGATATCTTGATTTACAGCCCGTCGTTATCTGCTCATGTTTCTCACTTGGAAATTGTATTGAATCTGCTGTCCGTTAATCACTTTTTTGTCAAGTTTTCCAAGTGTACTTTTGCTTCAGCATCCATTGAATATTTGGGACATATTATCTCGGAAGGTTTCTTAAAGGCCGATGGTGGTAAGGTCGCCGCCATGGTGGATTGGCCGGTTCCGACCACGCTCAAACAGCTCCGGGGTTTCTTGGGTCTGACCAGGTATTACAGGCGCTTTATTCGTCAGTACTCCCACTTGGCAGCTCCATTGACCGATTTATTGAAACGGGACAATTTCATTTGGACGGATGCCGCCTCTGCGGCTTTTGTGAGCCTAAAAAGGCGATGGTTTCGGCACCCATCCTGCGGTTGCCGGACTTTACCGAGCCATTTGTGGTCGATACAGACGCGTCTCCTACAGGTATTGGGGCAGTCCTCTTGCAAGGCGACCATCCCGTAGCCTATTTTAGTAAGAAGCTAGGCCCACGGCGCTTGGCAGCGTCAACTTATCACCGGGAATTATATGCTATCGTCGAGGCTGTGCAGAAATGGAGACAATATTTGTTAGGACGGGAGTTTGTTATTCACACCGATCAGCGGAGTTTGAGGGAATTACTCCAGCAGGTTATCCAAACTCCGGATCAACAGTTTTATGTACGGAAGTTGCTTGGGTTTCGCTTCCGGATTGAATACAAGCCGGGCTCTATGAATGTTGTGGCCGATGCGCTCTCGCGCCGGGATGACACCACCGGTGTGGTTCACTCTTACAGTTTGATGTCGCAGCCTTTACAAGAGATTGTTGATTTGATTAAGGCAGAAAATGCATCTCAGCCGGATCTTCTGAAGCTTCAAGCTGATCACGCGGCGGGTACCTTGCCTTCTCCTTTCTCGGTTCAGAATGGCATGGTTTTCTTTAATAACAGGTTTTGTATTGGGGTCTCCTCCGGTCTCCGGCAACTTCTAATGTGCGAGTATCACGACTCCCCAACCGCGGGTCATGCGGGTGTGCACCGTACGTTTCAGAGGATCGCCACTACTTTTTATTGGCCTAAAATGCGGGCGGACATCCAAAATTATGTCGCTGCGTGTGTCACTTGTCAATCCACGAAGTTTTCGACGCAGCCACCAGCGGGATTGTTACAGCCTTTGCCAGTTCCATCGCGGGTATGGGAGGATATTAGTATGGATTTTATTACGGGTCTTCCGCCATCTCGAGGCTGCACGGTGGTGTTAGTCGTAGTGGATCGGTTGACAAAATATGCGCATTTTGGCGCGTTGCCTACAGGCTTTGATGCTCATCGGACGGCTTTCCTTTTCGTCGATATGGTTGTCAAGCTCCATGGTTTCCCTTCAACCATTATTTCGGATCGTGATGCGGTGTTTACAAGCAAGTTTTGGCAGGAATTACATAGTCTTAGTGGGACCACACTCAAACACAGTTCCGCATTTCATCCGCAGACCGATGGACAGACGGAGGTGTTAAATCGGGTGCTGGAACAGTATCTCCGTGCTTTTTGTCATGATAGGCCGACTCGGTGGACCGTAATGTTACCATGGGCAGAGTACTCGCTTAATACGAGTGTCAATTCCAGTATTAAAATGACCCCTTTTCAGGCCGTGTACGGGAGGCCGCCACCGGATCTAGTACCCTATCGGCGGGGCGACAGTCGTGTTCCAGCGGTAGATGAAATCTTGGCAGAAAAGGATGAGCTGGTGCGTAAACTCAAGCACCATTTGCGAGCGGCGCAGGTACGTATGAAGGCGTTGGCTGATAGTAACGGTCGGATGTGCAATTTGAGGTGGGCGAATTGGTTCTCTTAAAATTACAGCCATATCGACAGCATTCGGTGGTGCGCCGTAGTTCGCAGAAGCTCGCTAAATGTTTCTATGGGCCGTTCGAAGTGCTGGAAAAGCTTGGACCAGTTGCTTATAAACTTCGTCTCCCGGATTCGTCTCGGATTCATCCGGTGTTCCATGTGTCCTTGTTGAGGCGTTTCAAGGGGAAATTGGTGCAGTTACCGCATCTACCGTTACCGTCGGATTTGGTTGGGGGTAACCCGTTGTCTCAACCGGTTGCGTTACATGCGGAAAGGTCAGTTTTACGAAATGGAAGGCGCGAGGATCAGTGGTTGGTTAGTTGGTCAGATGGGGGTTTGGATGACGCCACGTGGGAGCCCGTCGAACATATACGCCGACATTTCCCAAATTTCCACCTTGCGGACAAGGCGGATATTGATGGGCGGGGGAGTGATACGGGCCCGCTAGAGCAGCAGGAGGAGTCCGTGGATGAAGATGATGACAGTCAGGAGCAAGTTAATAACAGTCAAGAGCATGGGGCTCAAGAGGGAAACCGGCGGGAGATGGAAGAGGGAAACTTGCGCAGAAGTGGAAGAGTGGCGCGTAAACCAGAGTGGCAAAAGGAGTTTGTGATGCGTTAGCATCAAGTTGGATAGATAGATTTTAATTCAGCACTTTCCTTAATTGTCGCAGAGTCCTTATTCTTCACGTTTGGGATTTACTTATTTATGCCGTAACTTAGTTGTTTTGGGGATTCATTCAATTAATAACAAATCCTTTGCAATCTTAATATCTCTCTCGTCTCAATCTTTCCCCCGCCCGGTCGGTCTTGCCGGAATAATTCTCTTCTCCCCTATATTTCTTTAGTGCGAGACGACTTTACAGTCTTTTCCGATACGTTAACCGTATCAAAAAATAGCGTGAAAACAAAACAAAATCAAACAAAAAAAGTCGACTTTCAGACAGATATTCCGTCGGAAATCCGCTGGAAAAAAATTTTCGACGGAGATTCTGTCGGAAAATATAAATTAAAAAAATTAAAAGATTTCCTGACTGATCTTTCCATCAAAATTCCGTCGTAAAATATTAATACAAAAAATTAAAAAATAGTTTCTGACGGACTTTTCGTCAGAAGGTATTAATCCAAATTTTTTTTAAAAATTCGGTCGGAAATCCATCGAAAATTTATCAGAAACTATTAATCAACAAATTAAAAAAATAGTTCCGACGGACATTCCGTCGGAAAATAATAAACCAAAAAATTAAAAAAAAAATCTGCAAAAAATTTAAAAAATATATTAGGAGGGTTGGCCTCCCTCTTGATTGGGATAGTTAGCGTGAGGAACCGGAGAAAATACTCTAGAAAAATTGAATTTCGTTGCCTCAATAAGAAAAATGACTTCCAACTAGGCAGATGACTAGCATAAGGAGCAGAAGAAAATGCTCCAATATATATATATATATATATATATATATATATATCAAATCTCTTTACCTTTAGTTTGACTTCTAGTTAGACTAAGACGAATATGATCCTTCATATGAAAGATGATGTCCACCTTAAAAACTAAGACGAATGATTGAAAATCACACCAAATGCGAACTAAATGTATCAACTGAGAGAAAGAAAAATTATGACAGTAATATCTTTATATTTTTGCTGTTTGTTTTACACAATTTTAGATTTACATATTAATTAAGGTTCATAAAGAAACTGAAGGAATAGGAATTACTATATTAAATGGAGGAAAATCATGCAAGAGGTTAGGATTGTTTGGAAAGAATGTATGCAACCCTTTGAAAGCGCGCTCAAACTATTCTCTTTATTGGACTATGAGAATGGGAGAGAGTCGTGATGCCTCGTTGGGAGAAGTCCAACTTGGAGAATTGTAACGCTGTTGTTTGACCTATAGAACGTACTTTTTTTAATTATTATTTCTCAATCCGATTATGTACTCTAAATCATTTATGTATTCTTATATTAATTACCGACTATTTTAGTTATTATTCTGTCATTGATGTACAATTAAATCTTATTTAATTGTATTGCTTTGGAGTATAGATTAGTGGTGTTGGAAAAATACTTAAGATTTGTAACATCGCGGGTTATATTCCAAGGCTATGTTCCAAGTCTTATAAATCATCGAAACTGTTAGTCAATTAATGACTTGATTATCTTTATGCTTGGATAGGGAACAATTGAAAGAGAAGGTCTTTGTAAAAATATAAATAACAGCAGAAAAGTAGAGAAAGTCTGTTGGTCCAAGATCGAACAACCAAAGAGGTGGATGAAAACAACCAAAAGAAGAACAACCTCAAAAATAAAATGGAATGATCCAAGAGAAGAGTTGTAGGAAAGAAACTTTTATTAGAGGACTTTTGCTTCTCAAATTGGCTTGTTGCAAATGGCAAATGCTCAACCCTATTTATACTACTCAAACGAGGATTCTAGTTACTAGATATTTTTATACATAGTTCTAGATTTCCTAATAAATTAATTGGAAGATGATTCTAGATTCCTAAGATTTTCTAATACATAATTCTAGATTCCTAAGATAATCCTATAGATAATTCTAGATCCTAAAAATGCATAGATACTATGTAGAAACATCTAGTATAGAGATAATTTGATAGAACTATCTAGAGAGACATTTTGGTAGAAATATCTAGACTACCAAAATATCTAGGCTTAGATTATTCTAGAAATATATTCCAAAAAATCATCTTTAATTTTAACACTCCCCCTTAAAGTGATTTTTTGGATATTAACCCGAGCTTCCCACGAAGGAACTCAAAAGAAGCCTTGAAAAGTGACTTAGTGAAAATGTCAGCGACGTTATCCTCACTTCGCACTTCCAGAGCGTCGATGGTGCCGTCAAGAACCTTTTCTCTAATAAAGTGATGTTCGATCTCAATATGCTTGGTTCTTGCGTGAAATACTGGATTATTTGTGAGCTTGATAGCACTCTGATTATCTCCAAAAAGTGAAGTTGGCTTAGTTATAGGATAATGTAGATCGTCCGCAAGTCTTTGAAGCCAAATGCATTCTTGAGAAGCAAGAGCAGCAGCTTTGTACTCCGCCTCCGTAGTTGACAAGAAAACTGAATTTTGTTTCTTGCTACACCAAGAAATACTTGTACCTTCACTAAGAAAAACGTATCCTGAAGTGGACCTCCGATCATCCAAGTCTCCGCCAAAATCCGCATCCGTGAAACCAACTAGAGAGGCGGTAGCTTTCTTCTTGTAAAGTAGGCCCATATCCAGAGTTGAGTTGACATATTTCAAAATCCTTTTTACAGCTTCTAAGTGAGGCTTTCTTGGTGATTGCATAAACCTGCTAACCAAACCAACTGCAAAGGCAATATCGGGTCTTGTGATAGTTAAATATAGAAGACTACCGACAAGAGCACGATAAGGTTGCGGATTGGCCAGAAGTGATCCTTCTTCACGCCTTAGCTTTATGTTGGCCTCTAGTGGAGTTGAACACCTTTTGCTTTGATTCACTCCAAACCGTTCAACTAACTTCTTGGCATAACTTTCTTGAGAAAGAAAGATACCACTTGCCAAGTTCGTCACCTCTAAGCCAAGAAAGTGATGCAGTTCCCCCAACTTCTTAATATCAAATCTGATAGCAAGCTCATCTTGAAGTTTTTCAACTTCAGTTGCATCGTTGCCTGTGATTATCATATCATCCACATACAACAACACTACAAGATGCAAGCTTCCTTGTTTTTTAACAAACAAGCTAGAGTCTGAATCCGAAGCATGATAGCCACAAAATTGTAAATATTGAGATATTTTACCATACCATGCTCGTGGAGCTTGTTTGAGTCCATAGAGAGCCTTTTTAAGCTTGCACACATAATTAGGATGAGAGTTAGAAACATAACCTGGAGGTTGCTCCATGTAGATGTCTTTATCCAGCTCCCCGTATAAGAACACATTCTTCACATCAAGTTGCCATAATTTCCAATTATGGAATGCTGCTAGCACTAATACCATGCGAACTGAAATCATCTTGGCCACGGGGCTGAAAGTTTCTTCATAATCTTCTCCATATTTTTTAGAGAAACCTCGAGCCACCAACCGTGCTTCATATCTTTCGACACTCCCATCCGCTTTCCTTTTGATTTTGTATACCCATTTACAAGATACGGGTTGCACATCTTTTGGCTTCGGAACAAGACTCCAAGTTTGATTTTTCTCGAGTGCCTCCATTTCAGCATCCATTGCAAGCCCCCATTATTTGTTTCCTTTTGCTTCTTCAAAGGAAGGAGGTTCCTCATCATCGATGGGACTTGCAAAGAAGCAAGAATATGTGCTTATAAAATTTTCATCTCTGTACCGAGCAGGTTTGACAACATTTCTTCGAGGCCTCTCGGATCTAGTTGCATCGGTGGATTCTTCTGGATGTTGCCCGTCAGATTGTTGAGTGCTTGAACTCCCACTTTCACCGTGCTTCTCAGAAGGATTTCCTATTACGGATAATTCTATAATTTCTGGGCTTGAGGTTTTAGCCCCACTTTGGTTAGTCACCTTCCCTTCGTAATACAGTGAAATTTCATCAAAGATAACATCTCTGGAGACAACAAAAAGATGAGTTTTTGGGTCCATACATTTCCAACCTTTCTTCCTTTCATCATACCCGACAAAAATGCATTTTCTCGCTTTTGCATCAAGTTTAGTTCTTTGGGAGTCGGGTACATGGACATAGCAAACTGACCCAAAAACTTTAAGATGTTTAACATTAGGTTTTTCTCCAAAGATAAGTTCATATGGTGACTTCATATTAATTGGAGAAAGAGGCATTCTATTAATCACATAAGCTGCACATTTCATACCTTCCGCCCATAGTGCTCTGGGCAAATTCTTCGCATGAAACCAACTTTTACAAGTTTCCGTCAAATGCCTAATCTTTCTCTCTGCAACTCCATTTTGTTGCGGCGTCTCGGCACAGGTGAGCTCTCTCTTGATGCCATTTTTTCTGCAAAAAGTTAAGAATTCTTCAGAAGTAAACTCACCTCCGTTATCTGTCCGCAACCGCTTGATTTTGGAACCAAGCACTCCTTCAAGCAGCTCTTTAAACTCCAAAAATTTGTCAAACACTTCTGATTTGTGCTTAACAAAGTACACCTATGTGAATCGGCTATAATCATCAATAAAAATCAACATATAAGAGTATCCAGAAAATGAAGGAGTTCTTGTTGGACCCATCAAATCGCTATGAATAAGCTCTAATGGGCCCTTACATAAGCCGATGTGCTTTTCCAAATTGACAACCTTAACACACTTCTCCTCCACCAAACTTGATAAATTAGGCAACCCATTTACCAATTTTAATTTTACCATGGCCTTTAATTTATCCATGCTAAGATGCCCGAGTCTAGCATGCCATATATGTGCATTATCATTATTGCTCATTTTCTTAATATATGAACCGAAAGCCGATAAAACAAATAAGTCATTTACTCTCTTACCGGTGTGGACGACATCAGCCTTGAGCTCCTTAATGTTCCGTAGAAACTTCACATCACATGGGCCAAACAACACAAAATTTCCAGCATCAACAGCATTTGCATCTGAGAAAAGATTTTTCTTCATACCTGGAACGTGGAAGACACTCTTAAGTGTAATGGAGCTTTCCATTTATAACAATAGTGCCTTCATTCTCCACGTGATGGACTGTGTTGTTGGCCGTCACAATTGCATCATTTCCACTATACTCTTGGAGACTAGAAAACTTGGATTGATCTCCCGTCAGATGATGGCCGCAACCGGAATCCACGATCCAGTCATTTTCGAAGTTGATGGACGCCAAGGCATCTACGGCTTTCATTTCTGCCACGAAACATTTTCCCCAATCTTCTTCCTCCACAACCTGGTCGGCTACATTGCTCTCTTGTAATTTAGCTCGACAAAATCGTTTTATATGTCCTGTTCTTCCACACCGATAACACTTAAATATCTTCTTATCAGAAATAGTGTTTGAAGACTCACCACTAACTCCACGTGAGCTCGAGCTATTTTGGCCTTGTTGACGCGGGGTCAAGCTATTTTGATTTCCTTTACTCTTAAAAAATTTCTTTCTAGCCATAAGAGCACTCCCTTCTTCTTCCTTAATAGAGACACTAACTATTTGTTTTGCTAGTGACTCTTGTGAAGATAGTAAATTCTCGAACTCCTCCAAAGATGGTTGTTGAACCCATCCTTGTATCGACGTAACATAGGGAATGTACTCTGGCTTCAATCCTCGAATAATAATTCTTCTTATTCGAGCTTCGGAAATTGCTTTTTCTGGATTTAACAAAGAAATTTCCGAACAAAGATTTTTAATTTTAAGGAAGTATTCAGAAATGGAAAGATTACCCTGCGTAGTGTTGGCGAGCTCATTCTCCAAAATTTGAAGTCGTGCTTCATCCTTCTTGTTGAAGAGTCTGTCAAGAGTCCGCCAGATCTCGTGGGCTGATTTACACCTCATGATGTGATCGAACAGGCCGTGAGAAATTGACCGCTTCAAAACGAACTCCGCCTTTGCATTCAATTGCTTCCATTTCTTGAGTGCATCGGCATTTTCTGGCTTATCCGTGGGAGATGTTGTATTATTGCCATTAACAACATCCCATAAATCTTCACCAACGAGATAAGACTCCATACAAGTCCTCCACACCCTATAGTTGGATTGGTTTAACAATTCAATACCAAGTCCACTACGACCACTTGAATCCATTTTTGAGGCACCGGTTGATTTTTCCACCAAGGGATCTTGACACACGATACTAGAGCCCTATGGCTCTGATACCATGTAAAAATATAAATAACAACAGAAAAGTAGAGAAAGCCTGCTGGCCCAAGATCGAATCACCAAAGGGGTGGATGAAAACAACCAAAAGAAGAACAACCTCAAAAAGAAAAGGGAATGATCCAAGAGAAGAGTTGTAGGAAAGGAACTTTTATTAGAGGACTTTTGCTTCTCAAATTGGCTTGTTACAAATGGCAAATGCTCAACCCTATTTATACTTCTCAAACGAGGATTCTAGTTACTAGATATTTTTATACATAGTTCTAGATTTCCTAATAAATTAATTGGAAGATGATTCTAGATTCCTAAGATTTCCTAATACATAATTCTAGATTCCTAACATAATCCTATAGATAATTCTAGATCCTAATAATGCATAGATACTATGTAGAAGCATCTAGTATAGAGATAATTTGATAGAACTATCTAAAGAGATATTTTGGTAGAAATATCTAGACTACCAAAATATCTAGGCTTACATTATTCTAGAAATATATTCCAAAAAATCATCTTTAATTTTAACAGTGTTGACATTGCAATCCAAACAGTCCAAACGAAACATATTGCGCATGCATTTGTTTCGGGCGATCATGCAAATGTTGAAGAAGGTGGTGTTGAGCAGCATTGTGTTTTGCTTGAGAAGAACAGTCATCCGTTCTTTCATGTGATTCTTATAATTATTTATATAGACTTTATTTATCATACTTTTTTCGTACGTATTATTTGATTTTTAAAAATAAAAAACATATAAATGATTGTTTTATTAGATATTATGCAAATAAAAAATATATAAATGATTGTTTTATTAGATGTTGTGCTTTTCTTTTAGTATGCCTATATATAGTATTTACAGGCATACAAACCAATTATATTTGACGTTGACAGTTTTTTTTTCTATAATATTTCTTGACTATATATATTATTTCTAAAAATATTTGATATATTCTATGAAAATTTAGGCGTTTGAAAAATAATATAATATGTTCTATAAATTTGAATAGTATTAGATAACTAATTATCCTGATTTAATCTTTAGATAGAACAACGTAATATTTAAGTGAAAAATACTAATTCCATTATTACTTTTTGATAGAAGAAAATAAAATGTGCAAACGAATTATATATTTTCTACAATTCTATACCAAATAGTGTTTTTGCAATGTCTCATACATCAAAGCTATGGTTTGACTTTTTTATACAAAAAGATGTTTATGATTTGAAGATATTTATAATATAATATAGAAATATTAAGTGGAGTATTTTTCATTGCAACTATATTGATATATATCTTCAAGTATATCATATGGTAATAGTTGTAACAATAAGCTATCAATGTATACTTAGGCTTAATTTCATTTTTGGTACCGTAATTATGACATATAATTCAGTTTTGGTATCATTACAATCCTTTTTTTTTTTTAAATTGCAGTTAATAACTTTCAAAATGTATCAAAATTGCAGTTGATAACTTTCAAATTGCTGTATCACTACCGTTGTGCTTCAGGGTAAGGTCGATAATAATCCGTTGGGCCTGACTGCAAAAAGTTACTCGGGTTTGACTTGAGACATGTCTGTCGAAATAACAATAGAGGGGCGGATTAGTTAGCATTGGATAGAATTTGGTCATTTGGAGAAACGAGCAGCTTGTGGAGCTGGAAAAAGAACTTAGAACAAAGTTTAGTAACTGGTTTTAACTAGTATCTATTGCGACCCAAAAAATTAGTATCTATAGAGCAAAATACAAAATAATCATTGTAATAAATCCTACAAATGCCAAATTTAACTTTTATGTATGCCTCATGTTTTGAACCACTAAAATTACCTGGTAAAACTGAAAAATATGACAATTAATACATTTTGAAAGTTATGGCATGCCATTTGAGAAAAGTGATTTTAATGGTACCAAAATTGGACGAGATTATAATCATGGTATCAAAATGAAATTAATCCTAAAATATATTATTCTTTTAAGTTTCATTTAGTTTGATAAAATAGAAATAAATTTTATTTTTATGGATGAATCATTATCAATATTTAAATAAATTATCAATATTCTTTTGGCAACTATTTTTTACTTTTTTTTTTTCGGTGGTGTTTTGCACAAGCTAAAAAGTTTAATTAGTTCAAAATAGTTAAATAATAAATATAAAAATTATATAACTAATTACTTAATCAATAGAAGGATATAAACATATTAGTTTGAAATATCCACTGTTTTTTATAGTATAAATATAGATAAATATGACGATACGACCTTACTTGAACAGGATCTGTTCTATAGGCTCATACCTCTGTATCCTTGAGTTCTAAGGAGATAGATAAATATGACGATAAATGATGTCAAACATTCCCTTAATTAACATCACTCATAATTCAGTGCAGTGATAGATTTAGTTCATAAACATTTATTTTTTATCTTTACCTGTACTTTCTCATTATAGTTTTTCTACAACTCTGCGAATAATTTTAGTTTGAATATGACTAAACTAAATCAATCTAACGAGAGAAAATTTGCATGCACATTACAGAAACGCCGTAGATGAAATACTTCAAGAGAGTCTCTAATGAATTCAGTCTAGATTAAAGCCTACATATGTAATAAGTTATTTAATTTACACCAAAATGGTATACTATTTTTGCAAACAATAAAGTTCAAATAAGGCAGAATATATGTGGGGAAAATATACGTATATATTCTGTTACAAAAAATATATTGGTATATATATATATAGTGTGTGTGCATTGCATGTGGGCTCCCGAATTTGTTTTGTGTTTCTGCGTATGGACCAAAGTTTTCACTTTGATGCATGTTTTTGGCTTTTTGCTATATGTTTCATGTAATTGACTGTTTATATAAAGAATATTCGGAAAACCAACATATTTATATTTTAATTTCAAGATTCAACTAATTTTAATTTAAAGATTCTACTAATTGAGATGCAAAACCTTTTTATAGATTGATTAATTGTAGGAATTAATATATGATAATTCAGTATATTTAATATTGAAAGACAGGTATGAATAACAAAGTTGAAGAAAGTATGTTGAGGGTAGGGATGCAAACAAATGCAACCGGTTCACGAGCCGGCTCATTTTAAGCCCAGATCCAAGCCAATTGTGTCTTGCTCATTGGCTCACGATTCTGCTCGTGAATATTATATATATACATATAAAATTTATTCAAAACCCCTTAAAAAACAATATATATTATTATATATGTTTATATAATGAAATAATATATGTTATTATTATATATATACTAAATTAATACAAAATCCTAATTTTTAATACAAAATAATGTAACTTTGATTTGGCTCGAGCCAAGCCCAAACCTTGGTCGAGGTGTGCCAAAGCAAAAAGAAACGCCAAAGCTCGGTTCGACTTGTTTGCATTCCTAGTTGAGGTATTCATAGAAAGGGCAAAAATAACATGATTTGGGAAATATTTGTATTTCCTTCACTTTCTTTAACAAATTACTTTAATTATTACTTGAAAAAACACCAAAAATAATTACTTTAATTATTACTTGTCTAAGCAACTTCACGCTATATTTACAGAGACACACTTATAGATAAGGGAACGCCATAATATTTGCCACAATGTTCAAGAACACCCATTACCATAACAAGTTGAACAAATCTACAAGGCAAAGGACTGCTAGCCTCATCTTTCCAGAGAAATATTTGTTCTTCAAACCATATAATAAGTCTTAGTATCACAACAATGTTATTATTTCTCCAAATTATTGAAAATAACCTCGCGAAATAGGACCCTTACCCACCTCAAGATTAACCCAAACTTCACACAAACATCTGTACCATCTCATGAATAGGACAAACACATGCAAGCATTGTTGGTGTCGGGCGTCTTCTTCGTATGCTACAAAAAGAAATAACATTCATGATAAAATGCAACCAAATACAGAGTATAGATAAGTATTGGATAGCTTACATCTAAACTCCCTGTGGTTAGGCTTTATTTGACACATGGACATCCCTTGGTTTTCGAAATTACACTTTCACCCTTTTTGGTTTGTTGATGTACTGGCAACACCCCCCTTCGAATCCGTTAACAAACCATAAGGGGTGAACGTGTAATTTTTGAAACCAAGGGGGTTCCATGTCATACACCAAAACACAACGGTCTACATGTAATTTCCCCAAATATATATATGTATGTACATTTAGCCAATATTGTAGGAGCCTATTGTAACACCAAGTAATGAGAATGCTACCTGAAATTGGTGCAGCATAAGCTCAAACAGCAGCATTAGCAGTTGTTTTGGCAATAGTTGTAGTGTCGAAGATTTCGATCCAGTAGCCATCAGGATCCTTTACGAATGCTATATCCTTAATTTTTCCTGATATGTGACACGGAACAAACAAATTGAACTGAATTCTGGATACTATTTAACAAAGAATTAATAAACGTGGTTGAAATAAATAAAATCATCTTCCATTCTAAACTTCCGAACTGATGGTCTAACTGAATTTATCCCTTTATCAACAAGCATTTTCAAATCCTACTCCTGAATTACTTCATTGCAAGCAAAAATTTCATGTATATATACTGCACTGAAAAGTATAAATTATAAGAATAAGCCCAAGAAAATAGCAAATCAAATATCTATACAACTTTTTGTTTAATACACTTCATTTGAGAAATTAAAATGAAAAGTTTACCATCGTCGGGTTTCTTCACAAACTCCACTCCTAAACTTTCAAATCTCTTGCATGCCTTGTGCACATCATCAACAGTAATACCAATGTGTCCTGCAATATTGCCACCAGATGTTACTTTTCCCAATATTAGAAAACAACCTTAGAAAAATATTAGCAGAAACTTATGCTTTTAGTGAAGCAAAATAAAAGCTGAAGTTGCAGAAAGTTGGAATAGTAAAAATGGGTAATGTACTAATGTTTAGAGAAGAAAGTAGAAAAACACTTAAATAACAGAAAAAGGGAACCAAATGCAGAAAAATTGATTCCGAAAGGTGCTTTTGATTTATAGCTTATTTTAAGTGGAAACACCCAAATAAAATACTCCTTTCCTTTTTGAGTTTGCGAACACGCCCATTAAGACCATGAAAGTCGAAAAATCATCCAACAAATTATAGCAATTCAAAATATATATCATAAACATTTCACATACCAAAACCACGAGGCTCTGAGTTTCCATTGTGATAACCCTTGAAATCAGGATCGGTTTCAGTACCCCAGTTACTGTAACAAAAATCAAGTAACACATTGTCTAAGACTTGCACGAAAACAGTTTGTTTTTATCATACAGTCTATGTTAAAAGAAGCTCGCTCTTACTGTGTAAGCTCAAGTGTAGCTCTTTTACCAAAAGCCCAAGAAGTGCGCTCAACTGGATCACTAGGAGCTTCCGATGTGTCCTGATTCGATAGACATACATTTAGCGGTCTTGTAAGATTGACATAACATGATTTATCAAAATTTTGTGTAAATAATTTAATTACCCACCTCATATCCCAAAAAATATAGCGTGAATTTCAGCTCTGGAAAATCCAACCTTTTAAGCAACCTGCAATCCAGTGAGATATTATACATAGCTTGGATATCCAAATATGTGACTTGATGATTAAATCCTTATAATTCTGCAATGCTAATCAAACTTTTCTTGAAAAAGAAAAAGAAAAGTTTACGAAAACTTACGACATTCCCATTATTCGGGAGTAGAAATCAAGACTGACTTTTGGGTCTTTTACCCTGAGCATCTGAATGCAGTGAAGGACAATTGTATCAGCTAAATAATTTCTACAGGTTTCATCTGTCAGTGTATGTGGGATTGTGATGAAATTATGAACATAGAACCATACACCTTAATTCAAGATAATTTTTTTTAGGTTCTCTACTATTATATGATTAATTTGGTTCAAATGACACTTATTTGAGCTTACATATAAACATAAAATTTACCCATCTTACAACATGAAAATTTGAACTGTGCTAGACTGCTAGTGCAAATAAGAATAATGATTCAGAAAGAAAAAAAAGAGAAAAAAAAAGAAAATACAAATCAAACAGGTAAATGGAAAATTACAGTTTGCTGTAAGAAATAGCTTTTGGTGGCTTCATCCAGATTAGATTGGAGTCCTGGGTTGTTGTCAGCAGACTCTTTGGCAGCCATCGCAGTAGTTGTCGATATAAATCTTCTGGGTCGATTAAAAACCTAAACATAAACATTTAAAAGGGGGAGAAGAAGCTCAAAATCGATTTACACAACAAGGGCAAATCAATAAAAACAAAAATGGAGTGATTATTCAACGGTAAATCATATAGACCTTAGGCTTGAGTGAGGAGAGTGGTGATAACAGTAACAGGGGTGGCGGCCTTTGGAAGGTGGGGCGGAGGCGGGAGAAGGCGGCGGAGAGTGAAGAAGCAGCCATAGCATATGAGAGAGAAAAAGGGATGTGAGTATTACGTACCTTGAGAACTGAGAAGACGACGGTGAAGATACTGGACCACCACGATGAAGATGATTTCTGATTTTGTAGTTTGTACTGTTTCAGTTTGTGAGGAGAAGATGAAGCTACTCTACTTTTCTTGATTAATCAGTTCACTAATTGCTCCATTTGCTCCACCTACTATTGTACATCATTAAAAACATGCTTTGGCCCAAAATGGTAAGAGGTTGTTAAAATGAAATGGGCCAGTCTGTTTATCTTCCCCATATTTTCTTTTAGGGCTGTCAAAGGGGTCGGATTTGGACCGAATTAGGAGATTTCGAATCCCATAAGAAAATTCGGTAATTAAGGCTATTGAGCCGAATCCTATTCGGATTCATTGTTTTTAGGCCATTAGTAATCGGGTCGGATTAGATTCGGTAAAATATTATATCGGATCAGTACTAAAATTAAAAAATCAATATAAATACATAATTTTTTTTGTTCTTATATTTCATTTTCATGGGTCGAGGCGGGACGGACCACTTAGGGTGTAAAACTCTCTCTATCAATGGTAGGTGTAGGGATGTAAACGAGTCGAGCCGAGCCGAGCCGAGCCGAGCCGAGCCTTGGCCTTTTTTCTTGGCTCGACCAAGCTTGCGAGCGGCTCGGCTCAGCTAGTGAGCCAAGAGAATATATATTTTTTATTTAAAAAATAATTATTTTTCATATTTATATATAAAAATAAGTATATATTTATATAATATTATATATTATTTAGGTATTTATATATATAAAAATTAATATTTATTTATTTTTAATTAAGAATAGTGGCTCGCGAGCCACGAGCCTAAAACAAAGGAGCTCAGGTTCGAGCTTGACTCGGCTCGGCCCGTGAAAGCTCGTGCGCCGGCTCGCTTGGTTACATCCCTAGGTAGGTGCGTTCCCAAGATTCGAACTCAAAACCTCTGGTTAAGTTAATATAGCACCGAACCGCTAAAGTACATCATTTGGTAGTAATATAAATACATAATAGTTAACATATAATTATTATTTAATAGATTATTTGATGGTTTTTTTTATATTTATTTAAAATAAATTAATTTAAACAAAATATATGTTTGTTTAGAGTAACAATTCAAATCTTATTATTGTTTGAAGTGATAAATATGTAAAAATTTTAATCTTATTCATTGTAGTTAATATTCTTTATTGGTAAATGATTTATTTAATAAAGTATTATATATAAAATATGATTCGGATTTTTAACAGATCAGATTCCTTAATTTCATATTTGGTCAATTTATTTCGAATAACGAATATTTATACTTGAATATGATCCATTAGATATTTTTATCGGACTAATATACTAAAATTCGGATCAAATTTGCATTAAAATCCAACCTATTTACAACCCTACTTAGTTATATTTGCAAACTCTAAGAAAATGTTTTACTTTCATATTTGAAACAGTTTGAGGGTTTTTTTTTGTTTTTTTTTGTTTTAGCTTCAAAGTTCTTTATACTAAACCTTAATATATATTATATTTTAGGGTAAATCACAAATCCCCCCCATCCTTTGCCCCTTAGGGCGGATTGCCCCCTAACCTTTGATTTTGGGCGATTTGCCCCCTAACCTTTCATAAATGTTACACTTTGCCCCTTTACGACGTTTCCGGCGGTATCTTTTTGGAATATTCCGTTCCTCAAACCACACGTAATTTAAGTATGCCATTTTTAAGGGTAATTTTGTCAGTTCATGTCCTAGCATCTGCTCCCGCCTAAACCTGATCTTCACTACGGTAAAAGCCCTAAATCACCTAGGGTTAAATTGAAAGGGTTAAAACTATGAGAAGGAATATGGAAGGGCATTTTACACCCTGAACTTTCATTTGCTGAGATCGCGTGCGTGGAATCGTTGATGATGGAGTGGAGAGTGCGTAAAGACAACTCTGATATCCCACCGGGGAAGAGTACGCCTGCATATGGTAAGTGGTTTTGAAGGACATTCTTGAATGTGTATGGACCCTTTGAATTTTTTTTGACCGTTTATGTTGTATACCATCTTGTATATGCATGTGGTCCATAAAAACTGAATCTTTTGTGGTCCTGTTGCAAAACTTTCTTGTATAATGTATTCTGTTGTTTCTGAGCCTTTTGTTTTTGTTCTCATGTTATGAACTCATGTGGGTTTTCTATTTTTTTTTTTTTATTTTTTGGTGATATAGGGTCAAATGCTGAATTATTTACGATTAGGATGCACCACTCCGGAAAAATATGCAATCTAGGCTGCAAAGTGTATGTTGGGGGAAAATTCGACCATATCGATTATTGTCATGAAGATAAGATCTCAATGTTGGAGCTACATGCTATGGCTGCAGAACTTGGTGTAGATGTGAGTAATGCTCAGTTCTATTACAGTGCTGGTGGCCCTGATGATTGCTATGGCGTACGTTTGTTGTCCAGGGATGTAGAAGCAATGAGTTTGGTGAATTATTTGGATGAACAGAGGATGGTTGGGGTGTTTTGTGATCTAATTCCAGTTGAAGAGTCTAGCTCTGAAAGTGATGATGATGGTCAGCAGAAGGAGGTGAATGATCCTTTTGGTTTCTTAGGCATTTTAGATGGTCAATCAAGCTTAGATGAGGAACGGGGGAATAATGAAGCTCAAGCTCAAGCTGAAATTGCAAAATGGACTCTTCCAGCAGAGGAGCAGGGGACAGGAGATACATGTAATGAAGATGTAGAGCCTATTATTGAAGATGTAGTTGAACCAACAATGGAAAAAGATCAACCAACTGAAGCTCAACCACCTGAAGATCAACCAACTGAAGATCATCCTGAAATTGAAGCATCTGAGGTTCAAGCACCAATGGAACACATTATGGAGCATGATGAGGATCCTCTGATTGAAGACATTGTTGAAAATCAGCCTACTTGGGATAGTGATGATGAGCAATCTCTTGTTAATAACTCAGATTAGTCTGATAAGTTGGTTGACTCAGATCATGAAGGAGATGATGAGCAGTTGTTTGAATGTAGCATTAAGATCAGTAGTGATCCCAACTGGCCTGTGTCATCAATGGTGGCAGTCATTCAACATGAACAAAAGCTCCAGTTCACAAGGCATCAAATGTACAAAGCAAAAGAGAAGGTCAAGGAGTGGGCTGCAGGTACTACCTTTGATCAATACTCTTTCTTGTATAGTTATGCAGCTGAAATTGCTAAAAATAACCCTGACACCACTGTTAAAATAAGAACAAAATCTGATAATAGTGAGGATATATTCAAGAGAATGTATATCTGTTGGGGACCTTTGAAAAATGGTATGTTAGATGGTTGTAGACCTGTAATATGCTTAGATGGATGTCACTGAAAAACAATTTGTGGTGGTATATTGTTAGTTGCAGTAGGAATTGATCCCAATGATTGCATATATCCCTTTGCATATTCAATTGTTGAAAAGGAAAAGGGCTCTACTTGGAAGTGGTTTTTGGATTTGTTGATGAAAGATTTGGGGATAAGAAGTGATCACTCTGATTGGGTTATAATGTCTGACAACCAAAAGGGTATCATTGATGCAGTAGATCAGTTACTGCCAAACTGTGAGCATAGGTTCTGTGTGATGCACTTGTGCAACAATTTCAAGGCATCACACAAAGGATTGGCCTTGAAACAGATTATATGGAGAGCAGCTAAGGCAGCTAGAATCAGTGAATTTGAGGCAATCCTTAAACATCTTAGAGAGAAAGACTTGGAAGCATTCAAATGGCTTGCAAAGAGGCCTCCTGCCCACTGGTCCAAAGCTTATTTCAGGTGTGTTTCTAAATGTGATATATGTTAGGAATAGTGCCCTAGAAAGCCGATTGTATATCCGCTTTGTGCTTTTCCTTATTGTAATCACAGACAATCTTTGAATGAAATAACGAATCGAGGCAACACTTCTTTATATGCTCTTGTTTGGTATGCATTTACTTTAGCTGTGCATGTATGAGAACTCCCCTAATCCTGATGACTTTAGGACTCTACCATTTAGGTGAAATGGTTCATGAAACGAGCCCTATATCACATAAGTCATGATTAGTAAAATACTCCAAGCCGATGAGTCCTACAGACAGTGGGAGTGTCAACCTGATTCCTCTAAGGCTTGCTTGTGGGATCACGCCCTTAAGAAGAACCACCTTGTTTCATGGAGGTGCAAAGTGTATAGTTGATACGTGCGTGATACATGAGGGTGCTTACTTCAATAAGTAAGTTCACTGAGGTGCCCCGTGTGAGAAGATTCCTAAATGGGAAAGGAAGTTTCTATTTCAGGAAATGGAAACTTCCAGATTAGGAAATATCTCACGAGTCATTGATGTAATTAATTGATCCTTAAGACTTGAGGTTCCTTGTCACTTTATGAGTTAACTCTGTAGTCTTAGGTATAAGCTTTAAAGGGTGTCGCCTTAGACAACTGATTCAAGGCTTATGCTGGGGCTGCACAAGTGATTCATGAAAGTGAATGAGAATCAAGAAAGGACCTATACTTGCATATGCAAGGTGATCTCTTATTGTGTAAGTCATTCATATGCCATATGGAGTCCTTGGCCAAGGCAGTAGATCAAGACATCAAGAAAAAGGTTTCTTGGATTGAGATCAAATGGATATGAAATGCACTTAGCTTTAAGACCGGATTATTAGGGTTCTGATTATTCCCTTACCCTAGATCTTGGTTGAGAGATAGTAAGTAGGAGGATTGTATCTCACATGAATCAATGACTTAAAGGTTCTGTCGAATCCGAACATTCCAATTCAGCTAGGAGTTAAACACCTGTTGCTAGACTACGGTCGTTTAATCTGTGGACTGATTAATTAATTAGTGAATTAATTAATTAGGGTTACTGCTAATTGAATTGAGAACCTAGAGGGTCAGACACAACAACTTGGTTACATGAGTTAAGGCTTGAAAATGATTAAACGAGTTAATCAGGCCTAGAGGGTTCCACACGTGTGAAACCACACGTGTGGGTCACGTGAGTGGACACGTGTCATTGTGACACGTGTGCCACACGTGATTATTTAATTATATATTAAATAATTAATTTGTTAATTATTTAATAGACTTTGGTTTAATTTTGAATTAAAAAGAAAGTCTTATTTTGGAGAAAATAATCTAGTTAATTAATTATGAGTTAATTAATTAGATAAAATAAGTTATTTATTTTAAATAAATAAAGTATAAAATTATCCAAAAATAGTTTGGATATTTTAGCTCTCTTGAAAGTTGATTTGAATTTGAATTCAAAGTCTAAGTCAAAATTACTTGATGATCAAGTAATAGGAGAGAGAGGGACCAAAACCTTAGTCCATAAGGACTAGGATTTTCGGCCACTCCCCTCTTATAAATAGGGGAGCTCGAGCTCCCCTTAGAGCTAATTGGCAATTCTTTTGGTTCATGTGTTGAACACCATCCTTTCTCCAAGATAAACGAAACCCTAGGTTAAGCCTAAACACTAACTAGAGAACTAGCATCCTTACTAGTTAGATTGTAGTCAAGTTGGTGGACTATCTCTAGAGAGCTTCAAGTTAGAAGTTTGAAGATTCGAGCTTTACCAAGGAGAGGGGATCAAGCCGCGAGAAGAGCGTTCTTGGGTGGCTTGAAACGCTTCAAGAAAGAATAAAAGAAAAGTAAGTTTCTTATCTCTACGAATTTGGATACACGATTGCGAGTCCAAGGTCCTTTTGTTGGAATTTTTTTTTAAAATTCCGCTGCTTTCTGATTCGTATTTTCCAACAATATACTCTTGAATAATTTGTGTGAGAGTTTTAATACCCTAATTGTTAAAGCTAGAAGTATGCCAATCATTGACATGTTGGAGAGTATTAGAATGACTTTAATGAAAAGGTTATATGTCAAGAGGGATGAAATGAAAGCACACAAGTATGATATATGCCCTAATATTCAGAAGATTTTAGAGGAAAACAAGAACAAGAGTATGAATTACATTGCATTGTGGAATGGTCATGATCAATTTGAGGTCCAAGGATGTTTTGGTGATAAGTTTAAGGTGCATTTGGGTGAGAAAACGTGTGGTTGTAGAAGGTGGCAATTATCTGGAATTCCTTGCCAATATGCTATTTCAGCAATCTGGCACATGCACAAGAAACCTGAGGATTTTGTGGATGAATATTACCACAAAGACACTTTCTTACGTGTCTACAGTCACCTTATGGTGCCATTAAATGGCCCTGATGAATGGCCTAAGGTTTTGAAGAAGCTACATCCACCAGTGAAGGAAAATCTGCCTGGCTGACCTAAGCTACATAAACGCAAGAGAGCTGATTATGAAATTACCCAAAACAAGGGTACAAGGAAACAAACAATGCCAAGTGGAGCTGGTCAATTTGAAGGAAGGCTTGGGAAGCAAGGATTGGTGATGAAGTATAAGTTGTGTGGTGTTGCAGGCCACAACAAAAGAGGATGCAAGCAAAATCCCAAAAATCAGAACTTGCCAGAGAGAGTAGAAGTCCCACCACCACCTTCAAAATCAAAAACTGTAAGTGTAGTTATTGTGTTCAATCCTTACATATATTTACCCATATTATGTGACACTAGTGCAATCCATTTCTATTAGGCCAAGAAGAAGACTACAACTACAAGCATTATTAGGTCAACAAGCATACTAACAAGAAGATTCACCAGAAGTTCAGCTGCACTAAATTCACAACAACAAGACCCATGTATTGGAAGTCAAAGATCAGTAACACAGACAGTTACAAAACTGGCATCAAGGAGGAAAAACACTTCTTCATCAACTCATGTGCCTAGCACTTCAAAGTCTGTTCCAACCTCCTCAAGAAGAACCCCTACTAAGAAGCAATACAACTCCAAGTTCAAGCCACCAGTCCAGTCAAAGAAGAAATTCCAGTAGTTCAAAGTCTGTTTTTTATATTGTTTTTAAACTCTGTGAATGTGAACATGCATGGTCTTCCTTTTGCTGAATGTGTTGGTTTAACATTTGTAGTCCAACACTTGTTTTGTGAATGTGTAATTTGAGCATGTATGCACAAGTATTTGCTATGAATTTTCATGTTGGGGAAATTTCATTTCTTGCAGTGAGCAGAACTTGCATTTTGTATAGAATAACAGCAACATAAATCATGAAAATTACCATTGCATTGATGAAGGAAACAGAGTACATCATGCTTAGATTACAACCGTTCACAATATTACATATTACACCTACCAAACTAAGAAATAAAATACAACAATGATAGCAAGAAACATCATAAACTCAGATGCTCTTCCTGGCCGTTTTCTTCCGTCTTCAGCTGGCCTTCTTTACTCAGTTTCAGAGACCCTTTCTCTCTCAATTTCAGCTAGCCTTCCTCTCTCAATTTCAGCTTCAAGACCATTAATCCTTCGCAAAAGCCCTGGTATGATTTGCCTAGCACGCTCACACATTGGGGGGGTCGATCCACGCTAACATATTGCAGCCACTTTCAGTCTAACATCAAAATGTTCCCAAGAATTTAGGAAGAAGAAGAGAGACAGTAAATTCCATTATCAAAATACCAAAACAAGGCCTTACTCGAAAATTCTGACAGCTAATGTATCTTCTCCCCGGGTTATGGTCCGTCCATAGGTTCTTTCCACCACATCCATCCCACAATAGTAGGCACGATGGTTGCCTCTCTCCATTCTTCTTCTTCTCGCCCAAATAGAAATGAGGAATTAGGGTTCCATCTTAAGGTTTTTAACAACAAAACGCGAGAGCAGATGCTAGGACATGAACTGACGAAATTACCCTTAAAAATGGCATGCTTAAATCACGTGTGGTTTGAGGAACGGAATATTCCAAAAAGATACCGCCGGAAACGTCGTAAAGGGGCAAAGTGTAACATTTATGAAAGGTTAGGGGGCAAATCGCCCAAAATCAAAGGTTAGGGGGCAATCCGCCCTAAGGGACAAAGGACGGGGGGATTTGTGATTTACCCTATATTTTATTTATTTTCTCGCAATCCTAATAGGAATTTGTATCCATTTACAAATAGAGAATTGGTAGGAAGTTGGAACGTGGAACATTAATATCATTTACACCCCCTACACTCAATATATTCTCTCAAACTCAATTTATTATTTTGCATGCTATTTAATTTGTATGCAATTATATATAAATAGAGAATACTTGTATCTTAAAGATTTGTCATTATACTAGCTTAATTAAAGGTTTTATGTTCGAGTTATTAGATATGCAGCTGCAATACATGTCAGGATCTCGTTTCAAAACTTTATTGTCCAGAGCATGACTTATCTAATACGGGAACCATTGTTGAGGATATTCAATTCATCGGATGTTCACTCAATTTGAATAAGTTAATTTTAGCTTTGTTCGTAGAGATGGCAACATGGTGGCGCACCACTTAGTGCGTTTGGCGCTCAATACTAGTCATGGGGATTTTGAGCTTCCTGATTTCGTTCTGTCTAGGTTGGCGGAGGATAGGAATTCATTGTAATTTGTAACCCTTCTTTCGCTTCCAGCCTTTTAAATATATATATATATATATGCCTCATACTATAATGCTTGTTTACGTACCAATTAAAAGCGAATAATTATTCAACATTTAATCAAAATAAAACACATTGCTCATTTACTAGATTATATTACTTATTAGTGTAAATCATGTGTATAAATATGACGTGCATGATTGAAATACAAGCTATTACATCGTCTTGTCATATTCACTCGGATAATTTCACTGTGCGTTACATGGAAAGCGGTAAGACCGACATTCAATCGATCGGGTCTTTCCTCCAACAACTTTCAGGATTTAAGATAATACACCAGGTATCATGTTTAAAATGACAGGTTTTACCGCCCTTCCCTGTTGATCTCGTCCTTGTTGATGTCTTTGTTTGAGTTTCGCCCTCTGTTTTGAAGGCGCCTACTGTAAAAAAAGAAAAAGTATTGTTATCACATCTAGTGTAACTAATTACCTTATGCATATTAATTAATTATTCAATTTGATATAAGTAGAAAATCAAATAATACACGATAATAACAATAAAACATAGAGAATATAGATATTAAAAATTGGAAGCTAAAACATTTAGATCTCATGATATTTAGACATTAAACTTGGAATGTCATGATATTTATAAATTTATGCATTCAAATTGGAAGATTCATAGATGAAGAATTCTAATCTAATATAAAAGATGTACAGAAAGTCCGGGTTTATGTAATGTGAGTGTGTTTGTCTTTCTCGCGTTCGAGAGCCATCTTGACAAACATGCACAATTCTTAACTTTGAGCGGTGTTTGATAATATGGGTGTGTCAACATAATTTGAACAAATTATACAAAAATGTAAGGAAAACATGAAAAGAATAAGACTACTTTTTCATAAAAAGCACTTACAAAAGAAGTGATTAACTCAAAAAATTAAAAAAGTCTGTCGAGAAGCAATAGAAAAAACCAACGAAAAATCCTAATTTTTTGTAAACCTAACATCCAACATGGAGCAATTTGCTTTGAAATAACCCTGAGCTGACATAGTAGTTGTCCGTCCGAACTATCCCAACCGCCACTCCTCAAACAAATATATATATATATATATATATATTTTTTGAACAGCAAAGGCACCCAAAGGAGAAGGCACCAACAACACATAAGAATTTTCTTGTTGGACTTATATTAATTGATGATTGTATTAAATAAAACGGGCTAAATAATACGGTTAATTGGGACAAGACTAAATAGGCTCACTGATTGACCCACTTTCGATAAAGGGCCTGATTTAATAGACGTGGTCCGACAGCTGGTGTAGGCCCATTTCTAGAAAGCCCGTGATGGGAGGGTTTCTAGGGATTTATATATCGTGGCCAAGTCTCCTCTCCACTCCACGTTCTGATATTGCTTTCCCATTAAGCTGTCAACTGCCCTTGTGAGAGAAGGAGAGGAAGACCTAGGCTGAGGTGTTGATTTGGGGATTACGAGAGATCTAGCCAAAGAAGTCGAGCATACCAAGTGAAATTGCCCAACAAGATCCGTAAATAACAGGTTCAATTCAATATGCGAAAATCAGGTATATCTACACTCTCAATTATATCGGTGTTCTAAATTCATGGTGTAGATCTTGGCTAAAATTTCTTACAGTTGGTATCAGAGCCAAACATCCATGAATTTAAAACCCTAATGTTGTGATTTATATTTCATATATTTACATGATGGTTAAAATTATTGATCTTGAAATCGAAATTGTTGAACCTAACTTGATTTTTCAACTAAATTGGGTTGTGCCTTGCGTGAGTCCATCTAACCACATATAGGATCATTATCAAGGGTAATTAATGATGACTCATATAGGATCATTATCAAGGGTAACCACATATAGGATCATTGATGAGTGGTTCTTTAGTTAATATCGTAGCAATTTTGATAGAGATGACAGATTTATGTCTTTTTAAATTATTATCTTCACAATTTTCATAGCGTGAAGTTGTCAGTTTATTATTAATGCTACAATAAGTTATATTTGTATGTTTGTGCATTCAAGGGATTACCCTTTACTCGAAAAAAAAAATTTTTTTTTTCATGAATTTTATTGTGTTCAATATATGAGATTTAATGGATAAAATTGCAGTTTCTTAAATTGGATAAATCTTAAATTATAATGGGTTGACAAATAATTTTAGTACTGTGTGGTGGTTTATATTTGAAAAACCAATTCGTACACTAAAGTCCAACAAAGTAAGTGCACCATTTATGTATTTGTGAATTTAAGACCAATATTGATTCATTCATCGTGTCTGAGAAGCAGTTATTTTTATTTTGATTCTTTACGACAAGTATTCTAATTGTTTTAGAAAAATATTTTAAATATTATAGGAAGAATCCTAATTGTATCCAATAGTTTTTTATGTATATTAAGATTTACTTGCCTATATGGCTATATTGTTCTATAAGCAACAGTGAATTGTCCATAAAGAGGAGAGACTTTGCACATTAGGTAAAACTATTATACAAGCTAACATTTTCGTCTCCTTTTTCACGAGGGAGTAGATGAAATATATTTTTATGTCATTGTGTGCTTTTATGTCCAAATTTATGGTTCAAGATTTGAAGTGATATGATTTCAACCTTCAATGTTCATTATTCACCATCTAGGTATTGTTTTCTCTATGTTCTGAATTGTATTCTTATGATCGATTCATGATCCTGTTTTGGATTTGTTGTTGAGATAGATCAATGTTGAGTTCAAATTAAGTTCATATATGAACTTGAGTAGATATCTAATGGTAGTACATATCTATTTGTAGGTAGATTATGGTAACCTAGTAGATATTATTAAATAGTCAATTACTCAAAAAAAATAAAAATAAAAATAAAAACAAAATGTTGGGAGCCATGCTTGAGGATTCCGAAAGTTTGATTTACTGGCCCAATTAAAACATGCTGAGAAGGATAGGATTTTAAATGAAATGTATATCTAAGTTTTGATTTGGATTAAATTATCTTTTGAAATTGTAATTATATTTAATTATGTATTGTTCACGTATTTAGCTAAAAGTGAATATTTTATGAATTTCAGATCCTTCTTATATTCATGTTTGAATTTTCTTGATATATAAAAATTGGATCAATACAATAAAGTGGGGCCTAGTTTGTTTAAATAAACCTCATACCTTTTCATGAATTTGAAATTTAATATTTCTTGATTAAATATTTCATATTAATCAAGTAAGGTATATTTAAAGTACATTTAAGTTTTGATCTTATTTAATTGTTTTTGCCTGAGGTACACCAACATTGATCTAGAGGATGACTACTTCTGCTTATGGGTCAAGGATTTAGAATGAAGAAAATGCAGGTGTTTACCTCAATTTTGGCATGTTTAGAAGAAATTCTTGATAAGACGAACTTCATTCAATGCAATTCCAGCTGAGTGTGTTTTTGACACCAAATCTTTTAAGTGTGGAGTATACCTTATAAGGTTAGTTGTCTCTTTGCTCTCATATATTATTCGGTTCAGTTTCAAAAATTTGTGATCAAATATTGTGTGACTATTATATTGGGATTAAGTTATTCATTATTCACTAAATTTTTATAAACGGTGAATATGATATAAAATTCACATATTTGATCATATTGGTTGGAATTGAATTATTTTGTTTGACTCATAAATTAGATCTTGGGAATAATTTGCATGCAACATATTATATTATAGATAACTTCCAAAAGTACATAGTTGTCGTACTTTATTTTGTGGGAGTATTTGCATACATATCGTGCGTGTGCAAATTGGACAATTTATTTGAACTCGACTATGTTCTTAATTTATTAAGTTTAAGTAGATAGTTACACCAAAGTGTTCTATTTATAAAGACTTGTAAAATTCAGAACATGCATATTTCGAGTGAATGAATTATTATGCATTCTTACCTGCCCAAGGGGGGTGAGATATGTATGATAATTTTATTTTATTTGTGCAAAACATATTGATAGGGTGCATCAATCAAGACAATTTAGTTTCCCAAAGGAAGTGATTTTCGAACATTGAGTTATTTCTATACCGTTTTGCACGGAGGGACCTATTACGTATGGCATACTCTGCCCAAAGGGGAGTTTGTCATGACACCCTGGACTCTCCATAGAATAAAGCTATACTTTCTAAGCTTATTCTTATTGATTGTCTGCTGATCATAATATGTTGCATTCATGGTCTCCCATATTATTACTGTGATTTTGAATAGTAATATTTTTGTATACATAGTTTGAAGTACACATAATAGCATGTCGTACTCCATCATCTGTATGTTATATGATCTTATGTGATTAAATGTCCTATATTGAAACGTGCATGACATATCACATGAATATTGAGGAATTCTTATGATGCACTGTATATCCTCACTTGTTTAAATGGAGTTTATATGCATAGATATTTTTAAACTATTGATGCAGAGCATATTGACTGGAATTTACTAATTTAGAGGGTTTGTTCTCCCAAAGGAGTCAACTTTTCGAAAATTAGGATATTCTTGTACCGCTCTTGCATGGAGAAAATATGTTTTGTGTGATAAACTCTGCCCAAAGGGGAGTTCGTCATGACAAGTGTTAATTTTCTCATAAATAAGCTATGTTGGTTCCAGCTTATTTTAAATAAGTGTTCTTGGGGCATAATTACATCGCATTTATATAGTTGTGCATGTGATTAGAAACTTATTGTGTATTAGCATAAATGTTAAGCTAGTACTATTTGGTTGAGGTTGTCTTCCTGTTGTGGTATTTGGAACACAATATTTATTAATTGTTTTGATTTTAGGCTATATGTGAATTTACTTGAAACAAGTAAAATTTTAAGCCTAAATATAAAATCTGACACAATGTATTAGTAATTGTGGGCTAATTATAGGCATGAAGTTTCTTTTGAAAAATCCCTAAAAATTGATATTTTTTAGTTATATGATCAATGTGGGATTCTCTTTTCTAATGTGAAATTTTAGTTACTTGAGTACATGCTTGTGTCACATTAGCAAGAATTTTTCAGTTAATTTTGAGGTTCTAAGAATATTACTTAATTTTTTTTGGATTCATGAAACATTATTTTATGACTATGTGTTATTTGTGTAAATTGTTCGGCCATATTTGTTACATTATGAATTAGAGATTCTTCTATACTCTAATGAAGACTTTACTCAATATTTTAGTTTTGTTTTCAAGATACTTTTCTTGAGATATAAAAAAAATTATTTTTAAAGTGATTTTAAAATAGTTGAGTAAGTTATTTTAAATTTTGATTGTGTGGAAGCTATAATGATATTGGAGAAAATGTCAAATTCTATAATTCCGCATTGATAGTAAGAATTTGATCATGAGTTTCACCTTAAACTGTTACCATATATGTCATGTTTAATTCCAAATGAATTGATACGATTTACATTCAACATGTACTTTTAGTACCTTGAGAAATTATGGTTGAACTCTTATATTTGGAAACAAAAGGAAGTTCTTGAATTAGAACTTGGACATAAATCTTTACCAAATATGAGTAAAATTATAGTTTTTTTTTTGGTCAGTATGCAATATTTGAAATTATTTGATCTTGCATTTTATTTGACTATTTCTTGATCCAAATATCTCTTTGTGTCATATGCATACTACTATGGTTTAAATCTGAAATGACATAATGTTTTAGGTATGATCGGTAATTTTAAATTTTGATCTCCACTACTAGATTGATTCCCAATATGTGATAGGAATGTGTGAAAGATATAGTAAACTCTTTTAAGATACATTTATTATTTATGTAATGAGTTCTCTCACTTTGAGATCCTACAACAAATATCTTAAAATTTATGTGGATAAAGATATTTTGCATTTATTGCAAATTAGGGAATGATTGCTATTTTGTTATCAAATTGATCCTGGTTCAATTTTTAACTCATCTAGATATGTGGGAGTTCATATAGTCATGAACTCATATTAGTCTTTAATTTATCTAGGTATGTGGGAGTTCTTTCACAATTGTTTCTTCAAAATTTGATTTCAAAGAAATTATTTAAAAAGGGGGGTGAATGTGAATACATTATTTTTTAATAATTTCTTGAAAATTGTGAAAGCGAAAAGTTTTGTTATGGAATAATTGAAATAGCCCATGACTTTTGTAAAACGTGTTCTTTTCTCAGTCAATATTGGTCATTAGCTAACCGACCAAGTATTTGAGACATTCATATATCAATTATTGGAATGTCTTGCTATTTTACTGAATTATCTTGGAAATAATAAACTTGATTATTATTATTATTATTTCACAAGAATCTGAGATAGATCGGTACTTTATATAACCTACATGTGCATATTGATTAGTAGGTTTGAGAAAGAAAATATTTTGAAAGTGAATTTTGGAACATTGATTAATTTACTGTGACTTTTTGTAAGTTTTATTTAGTAGAAAAACACACGTCACATAATGAGAGACTTATGTTTGGTGATTAACTCTCCTAGTTTCCGTATTGATATGGTTTTGTCTAAATAAGTGGTTTCTTATAAAGAAACTTGGCGAGGACAATTATTTTGGTTGATAAGACATTTGATTGGCCTATTGAGGAGCATATTGTTTTTTGGCTCTATTTGCTATTGTTGATGGGTATTCATAATTTTCGCGTAGATATGTGATGATTATTGAATTAGTGGGAGTACATTATATCTCTTAGATTTTATGATAATGACATACTACTTGTTAGTAGTGATAATGTTACTCCATTAAACTCATGTGGCGTTATTTTGACATAGCATATTACCTACGCCAGTGTGTAAATCTCTTGATATCTTGACAAGAGAATAAGTGAGTGCAGCTTAGTTTTTCAATGTGCGCATTGGTCTATGTGATTTGTTTACATTCATAATGCGAATAAAATATGCATTTTGAATATCTTATGTGCACTCAAGGCGAGACTATTTGTATCTCATTAATGATTCTCTTATTTGAACACGATTGAGTTGTATATCTCGCATGTATGTTTATCTTAAGATTGAGTGTTGTTCGTAAGAAATGTTGGGTATGTCTCATAAACACACCATATCGTATATTGAGCATTGAATGAGACATGCATAACTTCCTGAGAAGTTGTTGAGTTTCCTTGAGATTTCATATTGTTTTGGAAATCTATATCTTACAAGAAAACTGTAATTTCCTTTGGGTTTCCTACTGTTTCTGAGGCCCGTATTTGACAAGGAAATTGGATTTTTTTGGAATTTCATATTGTGTAGAAATTCGTATCTTACAAGAAAATCGGAGCACTGACAACGAAATAGCGATATTTGGGGTCGTATTTGGATGCTATTTCTTGCTACACCACCACGTTTGAATCCATGTCAGTGAAGGTTGTTGGTATTTGTGACCATGGAAGGTCTTGCATCGATAAAGGATGCAATTACCGCCATGATCCGATATTTAGTGACTTTTGCCGGACCGGATTGTTGAAAGTCTTGTCTGTTGCCGTATTGTCTTTTCAAAATCTGTGGCCACAGTCAAAATTATTTTTGTGTAATTTAGCCCGAGAGTCGTTTTTGAAAATAGTGTCATTTTTCTTGTCTTTTGGAGTCAAAACTTCAATTAATATCGTCCAAGTGGGAGACTGTAAGAATTTTCTTGTTGGACTTATATTAATTGATGATTGTATTAAATAAAACGGGCTAAATAATACGGTTAATTGTGACAAGACTAAATAGGCTCACTAATTGACCCATTTTCGATAAAGGACCTGATTTAATAGACGTGGTCCGACAGCTGGTGTAGGCCCATTTCTAGAAAGCCCGTGATGGGATGGTTTCTAGGGATTTATATATCGTGGCTACGTCCCCTCTCCACTCCACGTTCTGATATTGCTTTCCCATTAAGCTGTCAACTGCCGTTGTGAGAGAAGGAAAGGAAGACCTAGGCTGAGGTGTTGATTTGGGGATTACGAGAGATCTAGCCAAAGAAGTCGAGCATACCAAGTGAAATTGTCCAACAAGATCGGTAAATATCAGGTTCAATTCAATAGACGAAAATCAGGTATATCTACACTCTCAATTATATCGGTGTTCTAAATTCATAGTGTAGATCTTGGCTAAAATTTCTTACACAACAGACAAACAAACAAAAGAGAAGGAAGGCACAGCGGGCAAGAGCTACAAACAAATATTTTTAGCACATCAAAACCTTTAGAGCATCCTCCAAAATATGGTACAATATTTTACGTAGGTCCAAACACATAAATTTAGCATGGCCGGCGCCCCTCAATGTTATATTAGATTAGGCTCGTGTGGGTTTCGAAGAGATAGATTTGCTACAAGATGCAAGTTTTAAATCATATAACTTGCAGTGTGAGAATATCATTCTTGATCGAGTCCAATATTGATTTTGAGAGTGGGTTTTTTGTAGGTCATAGGAATCACATCTTCCCCTTAATGTGTCGTTGAGTACCTAATTTACTTTCCCCATCTACTTCATCGGGCCAGGTGTGAAAGCTCTTAGAATCGAGGGTTCAACTTTTTTGCTACAAAGACTAGGCTCGCATTCTCCCGTAGTACCGAAACTGTAACCCAATAACTCAAACATTTTAACTATAGAAAGTACCATGAATTCTCTCTAACATATATATATGTATATGGAAACATTTTGCCATTGAAAATCAATAAAATATATTACACATAAGCGTGGAAAACATTGGAACTCATGAGTCATGATCCAACTGGCCGGGCATCCCAGTTTAATTTAGTTCAAACAAAACAGCAAATAATTAAATTAAACAATTGTTTTGATCAACACAAGACAGGAACGAATAAATTATCTAAGCTAGCTGGGTTAGCTAAAAAGGCATGGGATGGTGAGCAGTGGGCGAATAAGGCGAATTCACGACGAATGAAGGGGTATTAATGCTAGTTGAGTAGTGATGTCTGGGACTGGGTGAGGGTGATGTGCTGACAGGGCTTCTCGGAACCATCACGCTGTGGCCGCCGTACTTGTTTTCGCCGCTCCTCCTCGGCCCTTTCTCCGCCCACTTGAGCTCTTGTTGTTTCACTGTCGACGAATATCCCATGCAGCAGCCTATGTTGCCTGCCTTCTTTATATACCTAATATGAATGAATTGTATATGGATAATTACAATGACGAAAAAGAGATATTGCAATTGATAATTTACAAAAACTACCCAGAAATTTGAACCAGAAATTACAGAAAAAAAATTTATGTAAGAAATTACTATGGATCCTCATAAAATAATTATGTTACAGCCAAGAAACTTAATTCAGTATATTCATGTACCCTATTAAATTCTAATTGATCTTAAATTTCTGCCTAAGTTAGTGTTAATAGATGCATGTTGCAATTTGCATAGGAGTATGCTCCGGATAAAAAGGAATTAGATTCAAAAAGGGATAAGTCATTAACTCTAACGTATGTACACTTCTAAAAATATAAGTTTCCCGTGTAGTGTAGTGTCGGACATGACACCGTGTCCGACACTTCTTACGTGGAAAATTCACAAAAAAATCCGTGTCGCCATGTCGTGTCGTGTCCGTATCGCCATATCCGTATCCGTGCAACATAGGTCATTAAGGACTGCTTGAATATTTTAAATATATATATATATATATATATATATGCCGGCTGCATGTTCTAATAGAAACTGGCTCTCAGTTGATACAAATAGGTATATATAAGTCATGAAAATGGTATTTATATATTTATTTTATTTGAGAAGATATTGACCTGCCCATTCAGGCTTGCCCTATTTGACCTGTGAATTGTTTGGCATTGGTGTAATCCAAAGCTAACTGCCCAACTCAATCACTTCATAATATTTAGGAAAAATTACATTCTAACAATTTTTAAGTTTTGTCTAATTATGATCTAATTTCTATGTTTGTCATATTTACTGTATAGTTTCTAAATTTTATATTGCATATGAGGTTTCTGACGTCCATTAGGGTTCCGTTAAATTGGTCAGTTATCCTTTCCAAATTCCAAAGAGTATGGGGATAGTTTTGTTATTTAAAAAAATTTGTGGGGATGTATTTGTAATAAATTAACGGGCAATTTGGTAAGGACAACTGACCAACCTAACGGAACACTAACAGACATCAGGATCTCAAACATAATGTAAAATTTAGGAACTATATGATAAATACATAAAGAATAGAGATTGAGTTGTAATTAGGTAAATTAACTTGAGGTTAGTTGACGTAATTTTCCCTAAAATTTACATTTGATTGTATTCGCGGATGTTCAGTTTGATTTATTGATGAGAGAAGTCCTCGGTAACAACCCCATGATTGTTTTTGACGTTTTTTTTTTTCAAAAAGACAAAGTGAAAAAACAGGGTCGATCAGAAATTCTGACAGGTCATATTTTCCTCTTGTTTAATTTGAATAACATACTTAGAACTGACTGAATTTGAGTATGTTTAATTTCTACCTTTGGCTGAATCTTCTCCCCAGACACTCAATGCACTTTCTTCCTTCACTCATCTCCCCCATTCCAATGGCAACACATTGCCTGCAATACACTCTTCCACATACCTGAACACACGATACGAATAATATAATTTGCAATATATATATATATATATATATATATAGAGGTGAAATCCCAGTATAATTGAATGGTTGTACAGCAAACGAGAATATAGTCACATACCAAGCAACGGTGGCGGCAAATATAGATATAGTTAGAGCAAACGGTACAAATATTCGAGTGTGGAATCCCCGGCCGCCTTCTTCCACCTCCTCTCGCCGTTCCATACGCCATGCTCATGCTCATGCTCATCCCACTCACATGGCTCATGTCATCATAAACAATGCTCCTCTGAAGATGATGGTGATGATGATTATCCCCCGCCGCATGACCATGATGATCAACCGCATGGTGGTGATGGCTATAATTATTCGCATTCGCATGGTGATGGTGATGATTGTGGGATTGAATTTGAGGCATGTCGTAGTGAATGTTGGGGGTTTGGAAAGATGCTGATTCCAAACCTCTGTTGAAATCCAGGCTCGGAAGCTTCGCTAAGTTTGACGACGAATTCGTTTTCTCGGGGATGGTTTTTGGTGGCGAAGGTTTCTTCATTTCTGTATTCCTCACTTGAGCTAAGTCTTGGAATGTGAGGTTAACTGATTCATCTGGGATGCCCAAGTACAATTCCTCTAGCTCCTTTCTCGCCTTTGATAGTGTTTCCTTGTCTCCCATTTGTTGCAAATACTGCTTCTAATCTTGAGACTCTGGTAACTTTTTTGCAGAGACAATTAGTGAATGTTATAGGAAGTTAAATGTGTAAAGGTGGGAAAAGACAAGATGTTAGCTAGCTCGGCCGGTTAACCCGTTGTGTTTGTGAATATAGAAAAATGGGTAGTTTTAGAAGATAGAGATTAGAGAAAATTGATTGCAGGCCAAGTGTTTGCATTGGTTGCTATGATTTTTCAGTTTTTATTTAGTTTTGTACATTTCAATGCCATATTGATAACAAGAAATTGACTGCATTGCAGGCCAAGTGTTTGCATTGGTTTCCTTTTGTACATTTCAATGTGATACTGATAACAACATGCATCATGGAGTCAATTTTGCATTAATTTTTTTCTGGTGTCTAACTTGTTTGATATACAATAATAAATTTTTGGGTTTGACCAAATTGAGTCAAGAATTTAACTCAAATTATCCATAACATTTTTTTTTTTTGTTTCCAAAAAATTTTAGGTTCGGGGATAACATCCCAATCCAAGGTAGGGAATGTCTCCGAGCTCAACGGACACTTACAAAAAACTTACATTGTACCTCACCCCATGCAGACAAGGGGAGTTTGAACCTGACCTTGTCAGAATCAAACTCTTTGATGCTCCACTTGACCAATCCATAGGGTTCCAAGTTATCCATAATTGATCTAACTCAAGATTAGACATAATTTTCCCAAGACAAATTTTGTTTTCAAGCATCTCAAACTTGGATTCAATCATTCAGTGCCATCAGTGGTTCATAAACTGAAGTAAATCCAGGACTTCTGATAAACCATCACCTCTACGATTTTTCTAAATACAGAACAAACTATTAATCCCACTTAATGATAGTTGAAAATTGAGGAAAATTTTTATTACAACTTGTGCACAAGGGTTGGTCCAAGTGGTTAAAGGATTTTTTCTCTGGGAAAATAACTCGAGTTCAAATCCCTTTGGCTACTTGGAGGTGTGCGTGTATAAAGAAAAATACAAAAAAAATTATATGGCATTCCAACACAACTCCACTTTTACGGGAGCATAGGCAAACAGGTAAATATCAAGAAACACAGACATATATATACACAAACTTGTAATTTTGATAGGACCTTTTGAATAAGTTCTCTTCTCAGGATTTTCCCTGATGCTGATTTAGGAACAGTATTTATGAAGGTGACTCTCTTCAATCTCTTAAACGGCGCAACCTGAAACATAATATTTCTCAAATTTACTCCGACGTTGTTGTTGTCTTAACAAGGAAAATACGTGGTCCAAGGTAAGGTAACAACGCAATACTTGCTTTGCAATGAACTTCTTGACATTTCCTTCAGTCAGTGAGCTATTAAGAGCACGGACAACATAGGCGGCGGGGACTTCGCCGGCTTCAGAATCAGGAAAGCTACAACAAGAATTATCAATATGTTATGAAATTAGTTAATAATTTAAACTAAATTCAGTCACTGTTTTGATATTTGATGAGAATCTTAGCTGACTTACTGGATGACAACCGCATCTGATATCTCAGGATGAGACACAACTCAAGTAACCCTTCAAGCTCTGCTGGAGCAACCTAGTACCAAGGAAAGTAACATAATTAAGAAAATGGGAGTTTTTATTTCTGTCCAGTTTTCAGTTTTCACAATTGATGTGTCATATAATTCTTATCTTTTCAAGAATTGTTCTAAAATCCAACAATCAACACAAAATTTAAATTCAGGTTCGATCTGGTCATCACATGAGGAGACACAAGACAAGCTTTAAACATAAAGAACAATTAACAGTAAGCTACAGAAATCCCAGAAAAAAGTAAGAGAAAGACAAGCTTTGTTGCTTGTGGCTTGTGGATTGTTGTAATACCCTGTTGTAATACCCTGAAGATTACAGTGAAAAACAATAAAACAAGGAATAAGCATGTTACTAATTACATAACTTTTCGATGAAAAAAAAAAAAAAAGATCAAATCTTGTGTCAGTATGTAAGATTATAAAGTTCATATGAGATTCTTTTTGAAATGATGCATGCTCTAATAACACTTGCATGTCTTTATAACATTTGCATGTCTCATGTCTGTATAGTAAAATCACACCAAAGTTATTTTAATGAAGGATAACCTTGCATCATATTGGGTCCTCGCACCCATATTTCTCCCAACTGACCGGGAGGAAGAGGGGAAATTCTAGCCCGAGCCTGGCTCGGCCAAACCGGTGTAATGAGGGGGCGAGTGTTTTACACTTGCCCTGTGGTTGGTGGAAAATTTAGGGAAAGTGACCAATCAAATGACAAGTGTAACATACTTGCTCTTTAATTGGTTGGGGTTCGGCCGAGCCTGGTTTGGGCTAGAATTTTCCGAGGAAGAGGCTTCATTTTTTCAACACTAACTACTTGACTCTCAACTCCGGGAACAAGCATCCCAGCCGAACTAGTATGTCTGGGGCCCGCATATGCATTCTCAACTGAGACAATCCCACATGTTTCAGTCATTCCATAACCCTGAAATCATCGGATCTTGCACGTTAAACATGACTTCAAGTGACAAACCAAAGCTATAAGGCTTTATTTCATATTGTCGAATGCAAGCAGAAACTAGCTCATTTGTTTTAGTACTCAAACAACATAACATCCATCACTTTTTGAAACAAAGAATTGTGAAAGTTTATAATGCTTGGCCTAACTCACCTCAAAAGCTAGCTCATGAGGTGAGGGTTGGTTTCACATTTATTAACTAGCACATAGTTTGATCATTTTCCAGTGTGGCCTAACTCTCCCATACTGAAGATATGAGTCGAACACGGTATTATTCATAGGGACACATATGCATACACAGCATACCTACCTTTCCCGATTAATATTACCAGCTGAAATACTATACACCATTTATTTTTGTTCTGTTTTCACATTAATTACATCTCATCAACCTAAAGAGTTCCCTTATACATGTGAACACATCAAGGCATGCAACAACTCATATGAGCTAAACAAGATATCCAGAACAACAAAGACTGTAAATACAAAAAGCACTCCTTTATTAAAGGCTGTTAGACAATTTAAAGCACATTATAGCAAGATGGCATCAAATTTACCTGAAGAACAACAGCCTGAGGGAAATTCTTGGCGCATTCCTGCATCAATTCCTCCCAAGAGGGGCAGCCCCAGATCCAATCTGCTTCAAAGATGCCAAATTATACTTCTTCACCACATTACTTTTAGCCAATCCCAGTATAATCGGAGGCACAACCCAAAATGCGTGACCCCATGTTTGTCCACAGCCTTCAACAGCAGCTCCAGATATATTGAACTCTCGGGGGCATCGACAATACTTCAGCTTGGGAGTTTAGACCCAACTTTGGTGAAAACGTTACTTGCTGACAAAAGAACCAAAAAAGAAGCATCTCCTTGAAATAAAATTGTTGATTGTTATAGATGGATTGTGGTGACTCGCCGAAAAAGTCCAAAATAACGTGTTGATCAAGTTCATCCACCAATATCAAGGGAAAAGTCAAAGCGAACCAAGATCAGTAAACAGAATCCATCAAGAAGTTTGAAGAATTTTTGATCAAGCGAGAAGAAATCAGAAATAACTTGCAAATCAAACCATGCAACTTTTGGAGATTTCTTTCCACCTATGTTTCTTGGAAAAGCTGGTGTTGTCTTCCCAAATAACGCCAACAAATTAACGGATAAAGCCAAGTTGCGCATCAGCATCCGAAAGTCAAATTTCCAGAAAGAATTTTCCTAAATGAAGGAGTTTGCTCCATAACGCATGAGCCTAAACTGCATGTTATTACTCCTTATTCGCATGAATATAAACTGTGACCAAAAAAAAAAAAAAAAAAACTTTGAACTATGTCATGACTTGTTCCTCTTTTTGAGGTACGTAGACAACTTGAATACTAAATTTTCAAGTTCAGTCATATCTTTAAACAAATATGATGTTGTTCTCAGAACTACTTAAATTGATTGTGAGTTTCAACAAGTTCGTGAAATTCCAACTATGGGGGCATACACTGTAGTCATTCAGAATCAATAATTTGAAGAATTGCGAACAAATTCACAAAAAAGAAAGAGGCACAAAGATATGCGAAAGAATAACTTTATTTCACATACGGTATTCATACATTAAAGTGACCAAACGAAGTACATGAGGAAAAAGATAAAGTTGCTACATTTTATCTAAATTCTTCATATGACGTTTCCAACTTTTTCAACACCTAAGTCTCCTATCAGAGTTTCCAACAAATTCAACATCTTTTGGACGTCACAACAAATTCTCATTTCGTGAAGTGATGATTCGTTCCATTTATATACCGGAGTCAAAGTATCTTGGACTTTTCTTGTTGACGATCAGGGGTTCTCGATCTTTCGGCGACCCATCTCCTCAACTCGTTTTTCATCCTTCACCTGCAAAAATGGGAGAGTAACCAAAAAAAAATAAAAAAAATAGAGGAGATTTCATAAGAAGAAAATGTTGTGCAACTGGCATGACAAGTTGAGTCTTTCCACTTCGTCATATTCCATCACGGAGATGTCTCCATAGCACAAAATCATCTGAAGGTGGATAAAATGTCGGAGAAGTTGGTGGAATTCAGCATGGTATGAAATTGATGACCGTCGCTGCCGCCTACTTGCAATTCCATGATGATGAGAAAGATTGATAGCTGACAACAACCGCAACATTTCGGCTTAATGGAGGCTTGAAGAACGCTCTATAAGTCTTTTGCTTCGTTGAGCAGCAAAGAAAAATGACTACTAAAGCTGGAAAGGGCATAATTGTTCGCGATTCCTGAGCACATGTTAGATGGTGGAGTAAATTACATGCAATCCTCCTGTCGTGAGGCGTCGGAATGATGGCTTCAGCAAAATCTCCATTGACTCTGAAATGATGATGCATGGTAGGAGTCATGAAAGGCCTCCCTGGTTCTGAGTCGAGGTTCGAGAGCAAATCCGTCAGTTTCTCATCAATGCTGAGGAGAGAGACCGTCGCAATAATGGTGTTTCGATTGGGGGCAAGAATCTAATGTACTTGTATTCGACCGTGAAAATCTGAATGATGCTGGATGATGATCACGCAGAAGCTGTGCGGATGGTTATTTTGTATCCTGAGGTGAAAACTTTAAGTGAGGATCAATAAGGATGAGTTGATGGTTCTGGAGCAAATTCCTGAGCATTTATGTGATGTCGAGAAAGGATAGCATCAAGATAAGAGTTTTTGACGGAACTATACGGTGGCTCGATGGAGGTGAAAGTCAAATCCAAATATATGTTGTGATTGAATCAATAATGCTGGACTATGAGGGCAAAGAAATCTTCAAGCATGCCGGCGCTATGATGTGGACATCTTTAATGAGTTTCCATTTGTGATAAGATCAGTGTTGAGAGTGGCATGAGAATTTTGCGGTACGTGTCTTAGGTCGTCAAGAAGGAGTCTTTGTACATGTTGATAGTACGGTGGCTCAGATCGTGCGTGGGTCTCTCTGATGATGTATGTCGTGAATGTCTGCAACAAGAGTTTAGCTGTGTCGATAATTTGGCGATCTGAACTGAATCTGCTCGTTAGAGTATGGAATTGTTATGATGGTCATACGGGGTTGATTAGGGGGCATCTCGATATTTCCAGAAGGAAATTGCAGCTTTAACTTAAATGGCTCTCCAAATCCAAGTGTTGGCTATGATGACTGCTACAACCAATTAGATGTTCCCTACACGTCACCCACAAAATTGAAAAAGAAAATGATGCAAAAAATAAAGACAAAGATAAAAATAAGAATCAAGATTTTGCTTCCAGACTGTTCACATGTTGAGGCCTGATGACAAAGCTCCAGAATTAATATGCTTTACCCACGTGCTATGAGCCCATGACAAAATGGTGGAAAACACGAATCAGAAAGCAGCGGAATTTAAAAAATTTTCCCAACAAAAGGACCTTGAACTCGGAATCGTGTAACCAAATTCGTAAAGATAGAAAACTTACTTTTCTTTTATCCTTTCTTGAAGCGTTTCAAGCCACCCAAGAACGCTCTTCTCGCGGCTTGATCCCCTCTCCTTGGTAAAGCTCGAATCTTCAAACTTCTAACTTGAAGTCTCTAGAGAAAGTCCACCAACTTGATCACAATCTAACTAGTAAGGATGCTAGTTCTCTAGTTAGTGTTTAGGCTTAACCTAGGGTTTAATTTAATCTTGGAGAAAGGAAGGTGTTCAACACATGAACCAAGAATTGTCAATTAGCTCTAAAGGGGAGCATGAGCTCCCCTATATATAGGAAAGGGAGAGGGGCGCCGATCCTATTCCTTGTTGGGCAAGGATTTGGTTCCTCTCTCTCCTATTACTTGATCATCAAGTATTTTCCAACTTTGACTTTGAATTCTAATTCAAGTCAACTTTTAAGAGAGCTAAAAATATCCAAACTATTTTTGGATAATTTTATACTTTATTTATTTAAAATAAATAACTTATTTTTATCTAATTAATTAATTCATAATTAATTAACTAGATTATTTTCTCCAAAATAAGACTTTCTTTTTAATTCAAAATTAAACCAAAGTCTATTAAATAATTAACACATTTAATTATTTAATACATATATATATAATATATATATATTCACACGTGTGTGACACGTGTCACTCACGTGAGCCACACGTGTGATTTCACACGTGTGGAACCCTCTTGGCCCGATTAACTCGTTTAATCATTTTCAAGCCTCAACTCATGTAACCAAGTTGTTGTGTGTGACCCTCTAGATTCTCAATTCAATTAGCAGTGACCCTAATTAATTAATTCACTAATTAATTAATCAGTCCACAGATTAAACGACCATAGTCTAGCAACAGGTGTTTAACCCCTAGCTGAATTGGAATGTTCGGATTCGACAGAACCTTTAAGTCATTGATTCATGTGAGATACAATCCTCCTACTTACTATCTCTCAACCAAGATCTAGGGCAAGGGAATAATCAGAACCCTAATAATCCGGTCTTAAAGCTAAGTGCATTTCATATCCGTTTGATCTCAATCCAAGAAACCCTTTTCTTGATGTCTTGATCTACTGCCTTGGCCAAGGACTCCATATGGCATATGAATGACTTACACAATAAGAGATCACCTTGCAAATGCAAGTGTAGGTCCTATCTTGATTCTCATTCACTTTCATGAGTCACTTGTGCAGCCCCAGCATAAGCCTTGAATCAGTTGTCTAAGGCGACACCCTTTAAAGCTTATACCTAAGACTACAGAGTTAACTCATAAAGTGACAAGGAACCTCAAGTCTAAGGATCAATTAATCACATCAATGACTCGTGAGATATTTCCTAATCTGGAAGTTTCCATTTCCTGAAATAGAAACTTCATTTCCCATTTTGGAATGTTCTCACACGGGGCACCTAAGTGAACTTACTTATTAAAGTAAGCACCCTTATGTATCACGCACGTATCAACTATACACTTTGCACCTCCATGAAACAAGGTGGTCCTTCTTAAGGGCGTGATCCCACAAGCAAGCCTTAGAGGAGTCAGGTTGACACTCCCACTGTCTGTAGGACTCATCGGCTTGGAGTATTTTACTAATCATGACTTATGTGATATAGGGCTCGTTTCATGAACCATTTCACCTAAATGGTAGAGTCCTAAAGTCATCAGGATTAGGGGAGTTCTCATACATGCACAGCTAAAGTAAACGCATACCAAACAAGAGCATATAAAGAAGTGTTGCCTCAATTCGTTATTTCATTCAAAGATTGTCTGTGATTACAATAAGGAAAAGCACAAAGCGGATATACAATCGGCTTTCTAGGGCACTATTCCTAACAAATCACACATCGCCTTTTTAATGCCTAAATTCCCAATCTTGCACGGAATGGAAAACATACCTTGATCATGGCATTTGGGGGGAAGTTTCTTTTGTAGAACTGCAGACACGTTTTCCCTCACACTTACCTTTTCATTGCCTAACAGTTTTCTCTTATTCGTGCAGAGCTCTTTGAGGAATTTCGCATACCTGGGAATCTGTTGGATTGCATCCAACAATGGAATATTTACCTCAACCTTGCGAAACGTGTCGAGAATACTCTTCTCTTCTTTCTGCTTCTTCGTTTCCATTAAACGTTGAGGGAATGGAGGTGGGACCACCAGGGGCTTAGGTTTCATGACGAGTTCCGTCTCTTTATCGCGGTTTGAGTTTAGAGTATGTTCATATTCAGAAGTCACACCACCTGTCTGATCGCCTTTGGACCCAGATCTCCGTCCCTGATCTTTCTCCACTGGTGGAGGCAGTTCCTTGCCGCTTCGAAGCGTGATGGCGCTGACATTCTTCCTGGGGTCTTCCGTTTGCGAGGGTAGTTTACCTTGGTTCTCCACCCTACTCAAGGCTGCAGCGATCTGCCCTAGCTGGGTTTCCAGATTCTTAACCGAAGAGCCTAGGTTCTGAACGGTGGACTCTAGGTTGTTGAAACGGATGGCTTGGGGATTGAGGTTGTGTTGTGAGTTTTGTTGCTGAGGTAATTGGCAAACTTTCGCTACTTGTGGGATTCCTGCACTCATGTTAGAAACTAAAACAGATATCATATTCTTAAGTTCATCAAACTGGGAAGAGCTTACCTCTTTTACCTGTCTCGTCATGTCAGACTTGGCATAGTACTTTTGTGAGGCTCTAGAAATTCTGCTAATTAGTTCCGTGAGTTCTGCAGGTGTTTTGATCATAATGGAACCACCACTCGAAGCATCCAACTGCCTTTTATCGGCAGGCATCAGGCCTCTGTAAAAGTTATGAACAACCGAATTTTCTGGCAGGTTGTGATGTGGGCACATTGCAAGCAAATTCTGGTATCGCTCCCAATACTCATGCAAGGCTTCATGTTCCTTTTGCTTAATGGTAATTATCTCCTGAAGGAGATCCAGGTATCACTCAGCTGGGAAAAACCTATCCAAGAATTTGTCGTGCATCTGCTGCCAAGTAGTAATGGTTGCTGAAGGTAGAGAATACAACCATTTTTCTGCTGCATCTTGTAAAGAGAACGGAAAAGCACGGAGCTTGATTTGGTCCTCGGTAACTCCATGAGGCTTTGTTGAGCAGCAGACCGTGTGGAACTTGCTCAGATGTTGGTGAGGGTTTTCGTTTTCCAGACCGCGAAAGATGGGGAGTAGGTGAATTGTTCCCGTCTTTAGCTCGAAGCCAGCACCCACCTCTGGAAAAGTGATACAGAGGGGCTGCTGTGTGGCGGCAGGGCGCACCAGATCCTCCATGGTACGACGTTCTTGTTCTGCCATCGTTAAGGTACGGTCAAACTCTACGGTCAAACCCTTCTGTTCTTCTTCTGGATGTTCCGACTCAGTGCTGGACTCTTCAGATTGGTTCAGATTGGATTTTTCCGCTAGCTTCTTACGTGTTTTCGTCTGTTTCCTTAACGATTTGCGGTTCTTTCGATCTCGGGATCGAAAATCGGCTCGTCAACTCCACGTATGCTCCTGTTCATAAAAAGAATTAAATTCGATTAGCACCAATCCCCGGCAACGGCGCCAAAATTTGACAGGTGTCGAATCCGTCAAAGATAATTATAAATCCGGTTTACGACTAAAATAGAGTATAGTGCAAACGGGTCGAATCCACAGAGATTGGTTGAATTAATTCAATTAATCACAAGAAATTCGTGCAACTAACTAACTAACTAAAAATAGGGGGTTTTTGGATTTAACTAAACTAATTAAACTAAACTAATAAAGCAATTAAAATTAATAAACTAGAAGAAAACAATAAATCACGTTGGGAGTTTGTTTTGATAAATCAATGGGAAATCAATACCTAGCTAGGAATTATAATTCAGTTAAGACATCAATCATAGACGCAAAGATAAATTCAAATATTCAAGTAGATTAGCTATAGCAGATAGAGACACTCGACTCCGCCTCATTTTCTCTTAAATTGTAGAATAATCTAGAGACACTCGACAATTATTCCCTAATCAATTCACTACCCCTGGAGACACTCGACAGGATTTAATGAATCAACAGCATTAAGAATCAAGAAAACACTAACCCGAATTAACCTAGTCACGACACGTGCAAGATTTAAATCCGATTATTAACTCCCTTAACAAGTTGAGAACTGCAACCAATCCTTCTCGTTAATGTACCACTAATTATCTATCAAGCACTACATAAACTTCATGCAATCAAGATTGGCGATATGCAATAAACCTACTTAGATGATCCAGCCGTAATCACTTAAGCAAATAAATCACAATAACACGACACTCGGAGAATTAATAAATACTCGAAATTAAATTGAATTATAAAAGCAAATTAGGTCTCATGATGTCAAAACTAATTTATAAAATCCTAGCTAAGTACTAAACAAATTAGCCACTCATAGTTCTAAAATACGAAAATATAAAATAAATGAAAAGCATAAAAAAAACTCTAGATGAATGAGGCTCTCGGATGTCTCCAAGCCGCTGCCTCAAGCCCCAATATTCCGACTGCTAGTGCTGCGTGAAAGTGAGTATAAAAGGTGTTGTGAAATCTGCATCCCATCACGTGTATAAATAGCCTTCATACTCCAAGAATCCTTATCCAAATTGAACAATAACTCTCACGCCATCTTGCTGCCCAAGTATAACCAAAAATAGATTTAACATCCAATAATCCTCAAGTGGGCCTCTAACTAATTCCCACTAATTAAATTCTCGGCCCATAAGTGAGCAGGCCCATTTAGCAAATTAATTCCAATAGGGCTTTCAACGGGTCGGATTCGGACCGGATCAGGATATTCCGGATCCGAATCCGATAAGAGAATCCGACTACCGGATCTGAATCCGAATCCTATAGGATTCGGATTCATTGTTTTTGAATCCATACATAATCGGGTCGGATCAGATCCGATAAAGGATCCGACCCGATTAACAATAAATTTTATTTTTTTAAATAATGAATTTGATATAAAAAATAAATATATTTACATAATATTAAATAAATAATTATTATTTTAATGGATTATTTGATAGTTTTGTTTATATTTATTTAAAATAGGATAATTTAAACTTATTAATAGAAGATAATATATACTTTTAGAGTAAAAAATTTAAATTTTACTATTGCTTAAAGTGATAAATATGAGAAAATTTAAATTTTAATTATTTCACTAAATATTATGTACTAGTAAATAATTTATTTAATTAAATATTATATATATTATCGGATTCGGGTTCTTAACGGATCGGATTCCTTAAATCCATATTCGCTCCATTTATTTCGGATAACGAATATTTATAATCGGATATGATCCATCGGACATTTTTATCGGACGAATATGCTAAAATTCGGATCGGATTCGGATTAAAATCCGACCCATTGACAGCCCTAAATTTCAAAGCTTTGCATGTGCGTGAACAATAAAGTCTCATTTGCTTCCAATTAATTCCAAACATCCAATCCTATGGCCCAAATAATGCTCAGACCCGTTGCCCTTCAATAATCAACCAATTTCATATTGGGCTCTTTCTTTAAGAAATCAGCCACGCACAACCCAGCATAGGGCTGTCAATGGGACGAATTTTAATCCGAATTCGATCCGAATTCGATTCGAATTTTATCATATTCGTCCGATAAAAAAATTCGATGGATCATATCCGATTATAAATATTCGTTATCCGAAATAAATGGACCGGATATGAAATTAAGGAATCCGATCCATTAAAGATCCGAATTCGATTTTTTTATAATATTTTATTAAATTAATTATTTTATTAGTAAAGAATATTAAATATAATAATTAAAATTAAAAATTTCACATATCTTCACTATAAATAATAATAAAATTTAAATTATTTATTCTAAAAAATATGTTTTTCTTTATTAAAAATATTAAATTAACCTATTTTAAATGCATATACACAAAACCATTAAAGAATTCATCAAGTAATAATTATTTGTTAAATATTATATATTTATATTTATATTTTTTTATTTATTTCTTTATAAAAAAATTTTAAATTTTATTGTTAATCGGGTCGGATCTTTTATCGGATCTAATCCGACCCGTTAACATACGGATTTAGTATTAATGAATCCGAATCCTATAGGATTCGGATTCGGATCCGGTTATCGGATCTTCCTGTCGGATTCGGATCCGGAATTTCCTGATCCGGTCCGAATCCGACCCGTTGACAGCCCTAACCCAGCAGCCATGAAACACCACAAATTGGCCTAAAATCCCTCAATTCAACACAGAAAGGCTCGTGCGCACTTATAACCACAAAATTGATCAAGGCATCACTTTATATCACATTAATCGTAACATGCATCCATAATCAGACGAAAAAAATAAGAATTATGCAAGCTATCAGTGAAAGTGAAGAGGTTATTAGCACTCTTATATAGACTGGAAGAAGGATTAATGCCGCAGAAAATCAAAGATTCCAAGAATCAGGATTGAAGCCTGATTTGCAACGCATATGCCATTTACAGATTTGAGAGAAATTAAATCTTAACTTCTTGCGATGATTACGACCACTTGTTCCTTGTTGAAAAATGAAATGAAGAAGTCCCAACTCCCAAAGTCTCCATCGCCGCTCCTGCAATCTGCTAAAAGTGGAAGTGGAAATGGGCTTTAATTGCTGCTGGTGTCAATATCCACACGTGAAGGAAACCTAAATGTGAAGAGTTATTTGGGCTAATTTTGGTGGCCCAATTTTGATTTGGAAAATGTTTGAAAAAAAAATGATGAATTTTGAATTGGCCTGATTCAAGACCAAGAGGAAAAAGATTTTATGTCCCAATTATACTTCTCAAAAGGATAAAAACGTGTGAGTTTGGATTGAAGACATTCATAGTCAAAAGTAAAAAAAAAAAAAAAAAAAAAAAAAAAAAAATGGTCCAATATTTAAATGAATGGGCCCCACGTGAGCAAATAAAAGAAAGGGAAAAATGAAAATCAATTACTTAAAGCCTCGGCTTCCACAAACTCTCGATATGTTCTTCGTTAAACCTTGAAGTGGGGGTATCTGTTCACACCAAAAATTCGAAGATAAATTATTAATTGATAGCCCAAATAAATTGGCTATTGATTACTGATTTTTATCCTAAGCCCACAATAAATTTGGGCTTAAATATTTAATTCAAGATAAGAATCATGAACTTTTAATCTTATTTTTGGATTAATTAAATGGATTAAAGAAATGATCCATTAAATAAAATAAAGCCCACTTTAAGGAAAGTGGTCTTCAAGTTCAGGCCCAAACCCATGAAGTCCAAGAGAACAACTGAAAACGTGTAAATAGAGGCTCCAATGTTCACGAATGACAAGTGCAACAAGTCACAAATCACAACACAAAAAACAAATTATCAAACTCTCAAGAGCAAAAAGCATTCAAGCTCTCAAATCTTCGAGTCATTGTCACTTGCAACCCCGAAGTGTTGTCCGTACAACGAGTCAACACTTTCGGCCAAATTCTACATATTCAATCAAATACTACATTCAATTCGAGATCAAGTATTAAGCCCTCGAATCTACTAGTAGAGAAGAATCAGAGGACCCACTTCTTTTTACATTAAATCAATAATTTTTTTATTTCGCTATTTTCTTGTATTTTGTATTTATTTATTACAGATTCAACGAAAATTTATATAAACAATAATATTATAAATTATATTATCATTAATACTGTGCATCGCACAGACATACCCTAGTTTTAAATATGCCAAGTTGCCAACCAAACAAAATTTTCATGCTCCCATGTTTGACCAACTCAAAACTCACATAATAATTAGCAAGAGTCTTTAAATAATCATAGATTTTTTTAAGTCTCCAATAATTTTTCTGTTGGAAAATGACATTGTTTAATTAAACTAATTAATATTATGATAAAATTAAATTTAGTTTAATTGATAGTCAATATGTGACGACGTGTAATGAGGCCAGCCATGAGCCCAAAGCCCCAAACTGTTTGATTTTGTAAACTTTGTTGCGTGAAGAGTGGAAACTAATTGAATATCCTTCTTTTTCATGGGTCCCTTGTTTTCTTTTGATGACAAATCAAAATGTTTAATATCTGGAAAATTCTCTCAATATTTGCAATTAATGTCAACTACGTGCATAGATGAGACAAATAAATAATTTAATAATAAATATTTAAGAATAAAACTTTTATGTATTTGAATTTTATTTGAAATAATTAGAAACAGCAACAGTTATCTTAAGATAAATAATAAATAAAATTACTTGCATGAATTATGTAATTTAAGAACCCTATATAATCGAAGTTTTTGATAATGATCTTGCTGATACTTTGGTCAGGATTAGTCACACTATGGAGGGGACTGGCACCACACATGCTCTGTGGCTCCGTCAATGTTTGTAGATAATCCATTTTGAATAATATTCACGATTTTCTGCTTAGAATCTTAACTTTTATTTGTTTAAGATTTTAATTAAGAAATGAAAAGGTCCAGAAAATGATGTTTACCTATTTCATGCACGCAGCGTTAAGTGGCAGTTACGTGTTGTCAACTAGTTAGCTACTACTTTATTTAATTCTTTTACACTTAAATACTCACTCCATTTGTCTAAATTACGTGTGATCCTACTTGGTCGTAATTTAAATTATTTAATGCTATATTTCTCTTAATTTGACAATTGACACCAACCCAAAAGAAAAACAATACTCTATTTATTTGTTAGAAATTTAAGAAAGTTTATGAACTATGTTCAGTTCCAAGGAATGTTATTAATTTGAGCAACACAATTAATTAAATTATAATGATGATGATCGGATTTGCCCAGATAATATGTGGCTAGCCAGATAAGGCACAACATAACATTAGTTGAGGAGTTCGTATAGGATGTAAACTCCTTCATGAGTCCGATGAAAACATAATTTAGAAGAAAATAAGATTTGTAGACATTCTAAATCTAGGTGGAACGATCTCCTGAAAAATATAAGATAAAAATATATGAAGGCGTATAACAAGATTATATAACTAACAAATATGAATTAAACCATAAAAAAAATTTATGCCTATATAAAGTTATAAACTGAATTAGTGGAGATAACGGAGGCAACGGATCGACCAAAGCAAGTGAAAATGAGAGAAAAACGGATTCCATTTGATGGATATTCATTAAATAAAAATATATATTAAAAACAATTTCGAGTGAGACAATATTAAATTATATTTAGTGTGAAATAAATAATTTGAAAATCACACAAATTATTCCAACCTGACAAAACTTAAGATTCGAGATTGCTAATAAAACAATGGCAGTACATGAGAAAGAATTAATTGAAATCTTGAAAAAATAATTATGCGAATTGTGATTTAAGAGGAGCATATTTATTTGCCTTATGGAAAAGTTGAGATAATAGCATGTATCGAATTTTAATTTATTTTAGGGGTAAATTTCATAACCATTTGATGGGTCTGAATAAGGGGTTCAGAGTCCAATCACTTTAGAATTTGTTTAGGTGAGGAAACCACTGGAAGATCGTCGGAAAAGATGGGGGTTCTACCTGCTAGGACAAACACACAAACAAAAGCAGAAGGCCAAGCTGGGGGAACTGGGGGTGATACCAAGTTTGGCTCTCCGACGTTCAAGTCAGATGAAGATCTGAAAGAGAAAAATATGCTAAGTATGAAGTTGCTGTAATGGAGGTAGCTTACAGTGGAGAAGATGAACTTGTGTATTTATAGTTGAGGGTCAGGGACCCTTTGGTCATTTACGCCGTGTGGTCCTGGCCGAATATTGCCTTAACACGTGGCGCTGCGAGAGAAACCTAGAAGGAATCTTCTCTGCAAAAGCTCGTGAAAGGTGGTGTGGGCAATAGTGGTAGGTGCGCGGGCATGTACGATGTGTCAGAGAGCCGTTTGGGGAGTTGGTAACGAGGGCTTATGGGCACGCTCGTTGTCAACCAAAACCTTGGTGGCCAAGGAATCCGCTAGGGGATGAAGGCCAAGGCTTGTGTAACGAATTGGAGTGGAAGCCTCTCTGAGGGAAGGTAACGCTCGAAGAGGGCTTCCCTTGATTGATTGGAACGCTAACCATGTAGAGTGAAAGGCGCTCGTAGGAGAGCGGTAACAGTGATCACGTGCGAAGGTGACAGAGACGGCACGTGATCTGGGAGGATACTGGCGCTTCGAGGGTTTCTGCGCTCGTGTATGACTGCCGTAATCACAGGACAAGTGTCGTCATCTTGGAAGTGCCACGTGTCTAAACGTGGGACGAGCGTATTTTGACCCCATCATTTTGCCCCCAATTCTGTAGTCCTTAGTGATAAGGGCTGTAGAATTTTTCCCAATGCAATCCATCGAGCGTGACGCTTGTATTAGGTTTGGCGTGTTGGGCAATCTTTCTTCTGATTGCGCCATAAATGCGGTCTCTTCTACTGACCGCTTGTAACGTCCAAGCATTAAATGCTGTCCTTTCTTCTGACCATTTGGAGCGTCTAAGCATTAAATGCTGATGCGCGTGGGTCGCGTGAATCTTGGGAAGTACGTGACGGTTCAATAAAGTGAACGGTTTTCTAGGCGGGAAATGATTACGATTTTGAATTTTTGCCAGAATCGTACCAACTTCCATCCCTATAAATAAGGGATTCTGCATCCATTCCATCTTTTACGCAAACAAATATTCAGAGCATCCTATTGCAGAGAAATTCCTTGCAAACTAGTTCCAGAGCATTCCAACCTTTCCTTCAAGCTTTTCCAGAAATTTCAAGGTAATCTTCGGTGAAACCTTCTAACTTTGCCAACTCTAGAATCAAGTTAGGATTCAGCGACTCCTTAGACTTCTATTCTCCAGAAATCTCGAATCTCTTTAGATATACAACACTTCCCAGAAAAAATCCCCAAACCTCATCCAAATTTCAACACCGCCATGGCCGATCATCATGTAGAAGAGTTTGCCCGTGAAGTTGAAGAGATGGCCACCCAGAACTCATCCCCTCCTGATTCCCCTAGAGACGAAGAGTTGGGCGCGACAGTTATGGTTATGGACGAAAGAAATCCAGATGGGGTAGAGCATCACTTCGAAGAGATGACCTTGGTAATGGAGGCGGAGAGACAGGAGGTATCTCTCCCGATAACTGAGAGTGCGACTCACCCTCATCGCCATACAGTGACGGTGGCCATCGCAGCTCCGGCGCTGGAAACAGAGAAGGTAGCGGGGCCCTCTGAAAGATCCCGTGGCAAAGGTAAGGGCAAGAGGACCAAGAAAACCAAGAAAGCAAAGGGGCCCAACGAGGGCGAAGACTCGGGCATGCAAGCGACCGAGCGCACTCCTGATGAGACTCCCAGTAAAATCACTTTGGGGGAGGTGAAGACGATGATGGCGCCAATTTACTGGGATGAGCGCTTCACATGGAGGATTCCTGCTGACCACGAGCGCGCCAACCACCCACCGCCCGCGCGAGATGGCGGTCTACATGGATGCGGTCAGCTCTGGGGGCTTGAGGTTCCCAATTCCAGCCCCAGTGGCCCATATTCTGAACGATATAGGCCTCTGCCCCTCGCAAGTCGTACGCAACGGCCTCGCACTGATAACGAGCTTCGTGATCCCTATGGGATGCGCCGGTTACGAGCCCTTTATGCGAAATTTCAACGCTCTTTTTCAAGTGGTCAGCTCACCGCGCTCGTCACCTGAGACGGGTTACTTCTACTATATCCAAGCGAAGGCCCACTTGAGAGTGATCAATTCCCCCTCAACCACTTATGGCCCAAACTGGAAGGAGAAGTATATTTTCGTCAAAGTGCCAGAAGATGAGGGTTTCGGGGTGGTCCGAGAGTGGATAACCCACGGGAAGGGATCCCTTGTACAAAATCGCTTAGAACCTGCCTTCTCAAAGGATTGGGCCAAGAACCTGTCTAGGGCATTGAGGGAAGAGGGCCGTTTGATCTGAGCCAAGGATTGGATTGACGATGATGAGCTCATGTTTCTTTGTGGGCTTACTAACGACCCACATTATCTTGACAACCCTCCCGCTCGTAACTTGGAAAGAGATGGTTAGATTCTTAGGGCACTAACTTTTAGCTAGGAATACTAACTGTATTTTTCCCTTTGCAACTTGTATTTTGAGAAATTTGTTTAAGGGTTTCTGACCCTCGTTTCCACCTTCCTTGCAGGAGTAGCAATTCTCGAGATGGCCGGAGGAATCAGACACGCTGCCAGGTTTGCTAACGCCAACAGGTGTCAAGCCCAGCAAGAGGAACAACAAAACCCCCGAGGCCGTGGAGCGGGCAGGGGAGACGGTCGTGGCGGTCAGCACGGTGCCAGCTCAAGTACGGCTCCTGCAGCTCAAACTCAACGATGTCGAGGGGATAGCAGAGCGGCCAACGTGGAAAACAGGATAGTGGTGCGGCCACCTCCTGCGACAGATTCGAGGGTGGCCGACCCTCGTGCTACCACCCAAGTGAGGCCCCCAACAAATGTGGTAACAAGCGGGGCTCAATCAGGCTCTGACCGGACTTCTCGTAAGCGGAAGAGGATGCCCGACACCTCGCAATAACGGGCAAGGGCAAGCAAGTGGTGGAGGCCCCAAGGGCTACGGAGAGACCTCCTCTTCAGAGGAAGAGCATCTGTGGAATTTTTCCCGTCGAGGGGATAGACACTTCACCGGCTCCGCGGGCGGAGGTGTGGTTCTGTTGAGGCCCGGGACGCTCGCTCAGACTGTCAGCGAGAATTTGTATGACAGAGCCCAATTCACCGCGTACCACAAACACTTGTACAATGAGTCCGTCGAGACGGTGGCCTATGACATGGTGCACGCTATAATCTCCGTAAGTTCTCATTCCCTTGTAATTTCTCTATCTCTGGGAGGTATTATTTTCCCACATTCTTACTAACACTTTCAATCTTCCGAGCCCGTGCAGCAAGTACTCCCGAGGGTAAAAAACATTCAATTGCGCGCCTCGGTCTATGCTGATCGAAAGGCCAAGTACAAGAAAATGGCGCGCGCGAATGATCCCGCTCAAATCTAGGTGGAGCTGGACACTGAAAAGGCTAAGTACGAATCCCTCAAGGAAGAGTACAGAAGAATGGAGGAGGAGATGAAGAAGCTGCAGGGTGACTTCGCGAGCGCGGAGAACGCTCGGAACAGTTTGAGCGACAAGTTTGCCCAACTTGGAGAGGGCTATAAGAAGCTTGAGACCGAGCGTGACGGCTGGCAAACGAGGGCTCTGGAGGTGGAAAGGAAATTCACTGACACCATGAACGAATGGCCCTAAAGTCTCGCGCGAGCAAACAAGGAGGTGCTCATCAAATTCTGTCATTCTAAAGCCTTCAACTTTGCCACTTCCTTGCACTGTCTGGACGAGGCGCAAAAGGCCTTCAACCTAGCCATTGATCAGGGCATTCACAAAGGGTTGACGGATCCGGCCATCTATGGGGCCGAAGGCATGGAGCTCATGTTCAATGAGCATTGCGAGGAGGATGATGACGACCGGGATGATCCTGCAGACACCATTTCTGAACCGGAATACGACTTCCTGGTCAAGCTTATCCAGGATGAGTATATGGAGGCCCATTCTCCAGAAGATGTCCCCCAAGGGAGAATGCCCTTGTTCCGGCTGCTGAGAATGCCAATGTTCCTGCCCCCAATGAACCCAACGATCCTCAAGCGCCTGCAAACAACAAGCCTGAGCATCAAGCTGTCCAGCACCAAGAGCCGGAAGGCCCCGTTCATAGCCCTGTGGCCCAGAACATTTTGGTGGTTTTGGACGAGGACGTTGCTCCAGTTGCTTGAAGTTCATTCCTCCCAGCTTATCTTGAAATTCTTCTACCCTTAGTTCAGTGCCTTTCTTTTTCTTGTAGTAATATTATGGGTCTTTGAGCCCTTACTTTGTAATATTCGGCGTGGAGCCTCACTCAATAAAATTCCTCTTTTCCATAATATTGTCTTTTACCTTTTTCTTGATTTGCGAATTTTCACTTTGCGCTTCTTGTAACAAAATCTTAGCAATGAGATTGTGTGTAACAGGCTTAGTAAAAATTGCATTACTCAGATAGGCTTCTGACATTTGACAGATTTTGTTAAATCTTGTAAACTTGAAAATTTTTACTAAGTCTTGAGTAATCATGAGGGTCTTATTGTGAGGCTGCCCCCACTCAAGACTTGTGTAAATTTTTGCTTTTACACTTAGAAAATTTTGCTAAGCCTTGAGTAATTACGAGGGTCTTACTGAGAGAATGCCCTCGTTCAAGACTTGTGAAATTTCTTTTTAACCTTGGGAAAATTTGCTAAGTCTTGAGTGATCACGAGGGTCTTACTGAGAGAATGCCCTCGTTCAAGACTTGTGAAATTTCTTCTTAATGATGTTGTCGCTAAACGAGCGTTCTTGTTCCTGTTCACCTTTCAGAGTTTGCAGCGATCCCGTTTTCGAGCGCAAGGCGTTGTAACAAACGGCCAAGGCCTATTAGGATTTCCTTCGTATTTTCTTTCCGATTCATCAAGTTGGTAGTGAGCGTTACCAGTCTATCCCTATGAAGGCGTCCCTCCACACGGAATAGAGTGCTGGCAAGCGTAACCCATGTGCAATAACAACGTTCGCCTTGGAATGGACTGCCAACCACGCTCGTAAAGACGAGGGACGTGGGTCTTATCCGTTTATGTAATTAAAAAACAGAAGTACAGAGATATTGAAAAGAATGTATTGTAACTTACTTGAAATTTGAAGTACATAGAACCCATGAACGGGGTTGTTACATTATCGTATCTAGAGAGCTTTTAAACATAAAACCGTCGGAGGTTATATGCGTTCCAAGGGCGAGGCAAGCGCTCACCTTGAAGTGTCTCCAGGGTGTAAGTGTTGTTAGCTCTGATCTGGATGACTTTGAACGGACCCTCCCAGTTGGGGTCCAATTTCCCCACATGTTTGGACACTTCCACTTTCTTCAAAACTAAATCTCCCAACTGGAAAGTCCTTTCTCGCACGCGCTTGTGTACTGTTGTGCCACAGTTGCTTTATATCTGTGTATTTTAGCCCAGGCTTTGTCTCTTCTTTCCTCCAATAGGTCCAACTCCAGGTCCCTGTTATCTTCATTAAGCTGAGGCTCTAAATATGCTACACGAGCGGATTCATTTACAATCTCGGCTGGTATCATTGCTTCTGACCCATACACGAGCGCGAAAGACGTCTCGCCAGTGGCCGCTCGTGGAGTAGTGCGATAAGCCCAGAGTGCCCCTTGCAGCTCTTCTGCCCATTCACTCTTTTTGCTTTCTAGCACTGTTTTCAGATGTTGCAGGATGACCCTGTTGGTAACTTCTGCCTGTCCGTTGGCTTGGGGGTGGCCCACGGAGGTAAAACTTTGTTCAATCTCCAACTCTGAACACCACTCCCGGGTGTCGGCTGCTATGAATTGGGATCCATTATCTGAAATAAGCACCCTTGGTATCCCGTACCTGCAGATAATGTTTTTCCAAATGAAGTCCCTTACGACCCTGAAGGTGATTTTTGCTACAGCCTCAGCCTCGGCCCACTTGGTAAAATAATCGACAGCTAAAATGACAAACTTCTTTTGTCCGATCGCGATGGGCAAGGGGCCAACAATGTCAATTCCCCACTGGTCAAAGGGCCAGGAGACATCTATAAGGATCATTTGAGCGGCTGACAGTTGAGGGAGATTGGAATGGAAGTGACACTTAGGGCACTTTCTGGAAAATGCAATGGCGTCTTGTAGAACTGTGGGCCAATTAAACCCACTCCTCAGAACTTTCTTAGCCAGGATACGCCCTCCTGAGTGATTCCCGCAGCTCCCACTGTGAATAAGTTCGAGCGTTTCTTTCGCCTGCAAGGGCCTTAGACACCTCATTGGAGGTCCTTGAATTGACTTCTTGAACAGTCTTCCTTCAGCGTCTACAGAAAAACGAGGGGCTTTCTTTCTAATTTTCCGAGCCTCTACCTTGTCAGTGGGACAAACACCATCTTTAAGAAATCTGATGACACCATCAAGCCAACATGGCTCATGCGGATCAATCATAGCGACCACCTCCTTGGCCATTCTTTCCTTGATCAAAGGCTCTTCCATTCTAAGGAAAGTGACAGAACGCTCGGAAGTACCTTCCAATGCTGAGGCAAATTTCGATAGAGCGTCAGTGCACTCGTTCTCTGCTCGTGGGACTTGAAGCAGATGGAATTCTTTGAACTTCCCAATGATCTCCTTGACTTTGCTCAAGTACTGCACCATGGTGGTTTCTCGAGCCTCATATGTTTCCTCAATCTGGCTCGCAATTAACTGCGAATCAACATAAACAGTAATTTTGGAAGCTCCGTTCTGAAAAGCAATTTTCAATCCTTGCACAAGGGCCTCATACTCTGCCTCATTATTGGTGACTTGAAAATCCAACCTGATTGCAAAGTCTAGCTCAATCCCCTTGGGGTCTCTGAGGGCTACTCCTGCTCCTCCCCCTTGAGAGGTTGAGGAACTATCTGTGTGCAGGACCCATAACCCCTCGCTCTCCTGAGCAGCGGGTTCTAAACCGAAGCGTTCAACCAGCAGATCCGCTACCACCTGCGCTTGAATAGCGGCTCTGGACTCGAAACTCAAGTCAAACTGACTCAACTCAATGGCCAATTTTATCAATCTTCCCGATACGTCCGGTTTGGACAAAACTTGTTTCAAGGGCTGATCAATAAGAACCGTTATTGAGTTCGCTTGAAAGTAAGGCCTCAATCGCCTTGATGCATTGATGAGGGCGAACGCAAATTTCTCGATTTTCAAATACTTCTTCTCCGCCCCTTGTAACGTTTTGCTCAAATAATAAACAGGCAAATGCTTACGTTCCCGCACGGCTATCAGTACCGCGCTCGTTGCCTCGGCTGAAACGGAGAGATACATAAACAGCTTCTCACCCTCAATGGGTTTGGTCAGGAGCGGAGCGCTCGAAAGGTAAGCCTTCATGTCCTGTAGCGTTTTTTCACATTCGTCCGTCCAAGCAAAATTACGAGCGTTCCTCAAAATCTTGAAGAAAGGAAGGTTTCTGTCTGCAGAGCGTGAAATGAACCTATTCAGGGAAATGACTTTTTCCACCAGCACTTGCACTTCCCGTAGGTTTCGAGGGGAGGGGATCTCCAAAATAGCCTTGATTTTCTCTGGGTTGGCCTCAATTCCTCTCTGACTGACCATGTAACCCAAAAACTTTCCCCCTCGTACTCCAAAAGTACATTTTGAAGGGTTTAATTTCATCCCATAATGGCGCAAAATAGAGAAAGTGCGCTTGAGGTCCTCCAGATGTGAGCCCTGACGCTCGCTCTTGACAATCATATCATCGACGTAGACTTCCATGGATCCTCCAATTTCTTTCTCAAACATCTTGTTGAAGAGTCGCTGATACGTGGCTCCAGTGTTCTTGAGTTCAAAAGGCATGACTAAGAAGCAGTAAATCCCCAAGTGGACAACAAATGAAGTTTTGAGGCGATCCTCTGGCGCCATAAAGATTTGATAGTACCCCTGGAAGGCATCCATCATGCTCATGAGTTCGCAGCCAGCGGTCGAATCCACCAATTGGTCTATTCTGGGCAATGGGTAAGGATCTTTAGGGCAAGCCTTGTTAAGATCAGTAAAATCATTGCACATGCGCCATTTGTTTGCGCTCTTCGGCACCAACACCCCGTTGCACAGCCATTCTGGGTACAAGATGGGCTCAATGTACTAAGCCTCCAGGAGCTTGTTGACTTCTTCCTCAATAACTCTTTTCCGAAAACCATGTACATCCCGCTTCTTCTGCTTGATGGGCTTAAACGAGGGATCCACGTTAAGCCTGTGGACTATGACGATCGGGTCAATCCCTGTAAGGTCAGATGCTTTCCATGCAAAAATGTCAATGTTTTCTCTGAGAAAGTCAATCATCATAATCTGCGAGGGTCCAGAGAGGTTGGACCCAATCTGGGTAGTTTTATCCTTGTTCCCTGGTTCTAGCTCAATGGTGAGGAATTTTTCCGAGGGCTCAATCCTTACTTCTGGACGGGGAAGCTCGAGCGCCCTCTTTTTTCCTATCAAGCGTCCATCGTTAAGGGGCTCGTTCCCCTCACGCTCGTCTTCCTCGGAGGAGGATTCTTCCACTGTTCCTAGTGGAGCGCTTTCGAGGGAGCCTTTGGCGATGGGATATTTCTTCTTGTTCTTTTTCTTGTTCAACTTGGCCCTCTTGCGCATGGGACCATCCTCGTCAAGATTAGGAAAGTCAACGGATTTCTTGGTGGACCCGATTTGGAAAGTTTTCTCAGCCTTAGGCTTTCTGAGGGACAGCATGTAGCACTCCCAAGCCTCTCGCACATTGCACAATACTTCCCCAACGCCCTCGGGGGGTGGGGAATTTGATTTTCTGATGGTAAGTGGAGATGATAGCTTTGAAATCAATGAGGGTTGGACGCCCGATTATGATGTTATAGGGAATATCAATCTCCACTACTGCATAGGTAACCATGAGCGTTTTGCGTTGCGGGGCTTGGCCGAATGAAGTGGCCAAACGAATTTGCCCTCGTGGGACGACCTCCGAACCTCCAAAGCCAATGAGGGCTGTTTTGAGAGGTTCGAGCGGGATGTTGGTAACATTCATCTTCAAGAATGTGGAGTAGGGCGAAACATTAACAGAGCTTCCACTATCCACTAACACCCTCTTTACAATGTGATTGTGGACATCTACGCTAACCACCATGGGGCAGTCAGAGGTTTCACCGTCCCCATGGGGTGTTAAAATGTGCCCTAAATCCCTATCATCAAAGCCTATTACATCGTTTTCTTTTGAGCGTTGATCATTCGCCTCCTGAATGGCGTAGATGGATTTGGGCATTGATGGGCGTTGGTCATAACTCCGGACGTACCGTCGCCAGGCAGCGTTAGAGTCTCCACCAGAGGAACCCCCTGCTATCATGTTGATGACCGCGAAAGGGGTATTTTCTTGCTCAGGAGCCTTTCCTTAGCGCCGATGGCTACTCTCCATGGGGCCTCGCCTCCGCAGGCTTCTAGAGCGCGATGGGCTCCTTCTTCTTTCCCCAGTGCGCTCGTTACAACGCTCATCATAACGCTCCAAAATCCTGACAAATTCTTTCAGGTGGCCCCCAGCGATGAGTCTTTGAATCTCCGCTTCCAGTTGGCGGCACTCATCCGTGTCGTGCCCCTTTTGTTTGTGGAAAGCACAATACTTGTTCGAGCGTCTCAAGGCCTCTGTTTCCCTCATCTTGACGGGTCTCTTGAAGAGTTTCTTATCAGAGAGGTTATAAACCTCTGAGTTCGGCCGGGTGAGCGGGATGCGCTCGAAACGTCGAGGGGGAGGGGACGATCTCTTGCGTTCCTGGTGACGCTCCTTTTTTACAATGATTTCCCGGCCCGCTCTTGATGGCGCTCGTTTCTTACGGGGCTGTGATGTCGGGGCCCATTCGTCCCATATATATCTTCGAGCGCGAAGAACGGCTCGGCAACTTCCCTTAAGGCCATGAAGGTTCCTGGCCTTCTCTCCACGATGGCATCAGCGAACTTCTTACTAACATACTGCTTGTGATCCACAGCCTGAAAGAGCACTGGGATCAAGAAATCCATAGAAGGCCTCTCCACCTGCAAAATCTCCTTGTTGAAGCGGGCGAAGAACGAGCGAAGGGACTCGTTCTTGCCTTACACTTTGTTGTAAAGGGCAGTGGGCGCAGTGACTAGAGCCTTCAGAGAGTTAAAGTGGTTGAGAAAAGCGTCGGCCAACTCCTGATATGTATGTATCGAGCGTGGCGGCAGCCGCTTGTACCATTCTTGAGCCATTCCCACCAGGGAAGTGACAAAAACTTTGGGCCAGTAATTGCTTGAGTGCTCGTATAGATGCATCAAGTGTAGAAAATGATCCAAGTGCTCAGCTGGATCAGTTGTTCCGTCTTAGCGATTGACGGAGGTGGGGATTTTGGCCATTCCTGCTTGGGCCATCAAAACTTCTTCCACGAGGGGGGGAGCCCCTTGCCAGTGGATGGTACTCATAGGTGCAGAAGTTCTCCTCCTGCTCCTTGCGGTGGGGGACCCGTGGCTGGCGGTCCTTGTGACGAGCGTCTCTGGCATCGGCTTGTTCATCTCTGCTGTGGGAGATCTGAGACCACGCTCGAGAGAGCTATCCAACCATGTCCTTTAAACCCTGCAGCTGGTCTTGCACAACCGCGAGGATATTAGGATTCACCTCTCCTTCCTTGTCCCTTTACTTGGTGGCTCGGGAAGCCCTTTTGGAGACATGAGAGGCTCCTTCATTTTCGTTGACTCTTTCGGTGGGCTCCCTATTCCTGTCCACAGGGGGATGCTCGTTGTCGCCTTGGCGGGGCGTCTCTTTGGCCGGCGGTTGTGCCCTTAGGGCGGCCTGAGCCTCCCTAAGTGGGTAAGTCTGCAATCCGCCCAAAGGAGCGGCAATTTGAGTGGCCTGTCCAGGGGGGAAGTACATGGAATGGAATCTTTCCCATGCCCCCTGGGCCTCCTGAACCTCACATTGGGCGTAAAGAGCCCTTAGTTGCTGAGGAGTTAGAGGAGGTAACTCCACTCCTTCAATCTCCCTGGGGATCACCACCGGGCACCAGGAGCTGGATCTGGCCGGCGTGATAGGGCTGAACCGGCGGCATCATGACGGTGGGGGTAAGCGTGTAACCTGGCGGCGGCATCATGAAGGAATGACCTCCTGGACTCGCATGGGTATGAACCTATTGTGTCTGGGGTGGCTGTGGAAGAGTAGGGAGAGAAACATCTCCAGCGGTGCCGGAGATAGGCGATGCCGATGGCACAAGCGGGGGAACAGAGGATTCCGCCAGGGGAGTCACACCTCCGGCAGGTGGCACTCCACTAGCAGCGATGGAAAGAGGCAGGGCTCCGCCAGCGACGGTGGAGGGAATAACGACATTGGCATCATGGGAAGTGTTATCTCCTCCTCCCACAGCTCCAGATCTCGTTGCAACCATGGTTGAGAAGATTATGGGTGTTCGCTTTTCAACTAGCAGAAGGAAAGAAAGGGATTGAGAATCGGTTTCCCACAGATGGCGCAAAAAATGATGGGTCTGAATAAGGGGTTCAGAGTCCAATCACTTTAGAATTTGTTTAGGTGAGGAAACCACTGGAAGATCGCCGGAAAAGATGGAGGTTCTACCTGCTAGGACAAACACACAAACAAAAGTCAGAAGGCCAAGCTGGGGGGAACTGGGGGTGATACCCAGTTTGTCTCTCCGACGCTCAAGTCAGATGAAGATCTGAAAGAGAAAAATATGCTAAGTATGAAGTTGCTGTAATGGAGGTAGCTTACAGTGGAGAAGATGAACTTGTGTATTTATAGTTGAGGGTCAGGGACCCTTTGGTCATTTACGCCGTGTGGTCCTGGCCGAATGTTGCCCTAACACGTGGCGCTGCGAGAGAAACCTAGGAGGAATCTTCTCTGCAAAAGCTGGTGAAAGGTGGTGTGGGCAACAGTGGTAGGTGTGCGGGCATGTACGATGTGTCAGAGAGCCGTTTGGGGAGTTGGTAACGAGGGCTTATGGGCACGTTCGTTGTCAACCAAAACCTTGGTGGCCAAGGAATCCGCTAGGGGATGAAGGCCAAGGCTTGTGTAACGAATTGGAGTGGAAGCCTCTCTGAGGGAAGGTAACGCTCGAAGAGGGCTTCCTTTGATTGATTGGAACGCTAACCATGTAGAGTGAAGGGCGCTCGTGGGAGAGCGGTAACAGTGATCACATGCGAAGGTGACAGAGACGACACGTGATCTGGGAGGATACTGGCGTTTCGAGGGTTTCAGCGCTCGTGTATGACTGCCGTAATCACAGGACAAGTGTCGTCATCTTGGAAGTGCCACGTGTCTAAACGTGGGACGAGCGTATTTTGACCCTATCACCATTAATTCCCAATATCCAGATTCCAGACATAGTATCACTTCAAATTTTAAATGTATTTTTATGGGAACTTTCACTATGAGTGAGATGAGGATCATGTTGTAAGTACGTCTAGCTAATATGAAATAAGTCGTAGTTCTCAGATATTAACTTCTCTATTGGTCAAAAAAAAATATTAACTTCTCTAAATAAAAAGAGGAAAAAAAACTTTATCTTTTTGTAATTTTTCATCGCGATAGAGTTTCGTTGCATATCACAATCCAATATTTGTATTTGTAATATACCGTCATTAAAATATTTTGATAAAAATACATATAATGTATATGTTTTGTAAATATGTCACATATCATTTTTTTAAAACTAAAATCACTAAAAAAAATTTAGAATGTGGTATATTATGAATTCAAATATTAAACGATCATATGCAGTAAAAAATTACTGAAATAATAAGTTGGATGACAATTTCTTTTTCCCCTAAAAGAAAATTAGAGACAACTTAAATAACAGGGAGAAAAGAGAAATAATTCCAAACGAAGAATTCTTGTATATATCGAGCGTGGAGCCCAGAGCATACACCCCCATTTTTTAAAATAAAAAGAAATATTTTTTTTCTTATTTTTAATTTTTTTTTATCTTCTATTTATTTTTTTTCATATAAGAAGATGGGGTGCATGTATCAGGGATCAGGAAAATTCTAACCCAAACTCTGTTTGATCGGACTCAATCAATTAAAAAGGTAAACCTATTACACTTGTTATTTGATTGGTCACTCTTCCTAAATTTTTCACCAACCACACCACAAATATAAAAATACTCATTCTCTCGTTACATTGATTTGACCAGATCAAACTCCTATTAGAATTACCCGAGGGACCACATCCCGTGCATACCAGAATTTCCCCTTCCAAACAGGGAAGTGAACGAGTTTCACTATTTTAGTAATATTACTATTTAGTACAAATATCATTAATGTGAATTAATGCAAACTTTTAGAATATTATACCCAATTTATACGTCAATAATTTACCCCCTTTTTGAGGTAAGGTAGCCGACAAAAGCACTGTTTCAGTAAAGTTGAGCTTTCTTTATAAATTATAATCCTATCTGTAACTTTGATCCGCGTGCACACTGCACACTACATCCACAGCGCTTCCAAACTCGTGGAAATCTCCGAAAGAGGCGGCGATGGAGAAATCCGGCTATGGCCGCGACGGCGTTTACAGGTCGTTGAGGCCGCCATTGCATCTCCCCAAACACCCCAATCTTTCAATGGTTTCCTTTCTCTTCAGGAACGCTTCATCTTTTGCTGATAAGCCGGCTCTCATAGATTCACACACTGGAAATACTTTGAACTTCTCGCAGTTCAAATCCATGGTTTCCAAGGTCTCCCATGGCTTGCTCCAACTGGGCATCAAGAAAAGCGACGTCGTCCTCATCTTCTCCCCCAATTCGGTTCAGTTCCCACTCTGTTTCTTCGGGGTGATTGCAATCGGAGCCATCGCCACCACCGTCAACCCCCTGTACACCGTCGCGGAGTTATCGAAACAGGTTAAGGACTCCAAGCCTAAGCTTATCGTCACCGTTGAAGAATTATTGCCGAAGGTGAAGGATTTTGGGTTGCCCGTTGTTCTTCTGGGCGCCGAAAGAAAACCCAGTTCCCCAATCGGGAGTATTTCATCAATCACTCTGTTTTCCGAGCTCGTTAACAATGAAGGATCCGTAAATTTAGATAGCTATTCCAATTCGATGAATCAAAATGATACTGCTGCGCTGTTGTACTCATCGGGAACGACGGGGCAGAGCAAAGGGGTGATCTTAACTCACGGGAACTTCATTGCTTCTGCTTTGATGATCACCGCAGATCAAGAAATGGCAGGCGAAATGCACAGCGTGTTTCTGTGTCTGCTGCCTATGTTTCATGTCTTCGGTTTGGCTGTGATCATGTACTCGCAGCTGCAGCGCGGCAGCGCTGTGGTTTCGATGTCGAAGTTCGATCTGGAACTGCTGTTGAAGGCTGTGGACAAATATAGGGTCACGCATTTGTGGGTTGTGCCTCCGATTATACTGGGACTGGCTAAAAGTAATGTGGTGAAGAAATATAATTTATCATCTTTGAAGCAGATTGGATCTGGGGCTGCCCCTCTTGGGAAGGAATTGATGCAGGAATGCGCCAAGAATTTCCCTCAGGCTGTGGTTCTTCAGGTAACCTTGATACTGGCTTGCCTTTAAGAAATGAGTGCTTTTCGTATTTACAGTGTTTGCTGTTTTGGTGCAGTTATAGTTAAGTATCTTATTTAACTGATCATATGAGTTGTTGCATGCCTTGATGTGGTCACATGTATAATATAGGTGGAAACTCTTTCGGGTGATGAGACGTAATTAATGTGAAAACAGAAAAAAAAACAAAAGGCATAGTATTTCAGCTGGTAAGATTAATCTGGAAAGGTCGGTATGACTAATACCATTTTTTACTCATATCTTCGGTATGGGAGTTGGAGCATGTTCTCTTTTTCAAAAAGTGATGTTGGTAGAAAAGAATAATTGAAGTCCATGTTGGAGGAATTTTGAGCTGCGTTGGACGTTATAGTGTTTTTGTAGTTTGTACTACAACAAATGAGCTAGTTTCTGCTTGCATTCGACAATCTGAAATGAAGCCTTATAGCTTTGATTTGTCACTTGAAGTCATGTTTAACGTTCCAGATCCGATGATTTCAGGGTTATGGAATGACTGAAACATGTGGGATTGTCTCGGTTGAGAATGCATATGCGGGCCCCAGACATACTGGTTCTGCTGGGATGCTTGTTCCCGGAGTCGAGAGTCAAGTAGTTAGTGTTGACAAAATGAAGCCTCTTCCTCCCGGTCAGTTGGGAGAAATATGGGTGCGAGGACCCAATATGATGCAAGGTTATCCTTCATTAAAATAACTTTGGTGTAATTTTACTCTACATACATGCAAGTATTATTAAGGCATGCATCATTTCAGAGAATCTCATATGATCTTTATATTCTTACATATCGACATACAAGATTTAATCTTTTTTTTTTTTTTTCATCGAGAAGTCATGTAGTAAATACATGCTTATTCTTTGTTTTATTGTTTTTCACTGTAATCTTCAGGTTATTACAACAATCCACAAGCCACGAAGCTTACAATAGATAAACAGGGATGGGTTCATACTGGAGATCTTGGATACTTTAATGATGATGGGATGCTATTTGTTGTGGACCGCATTAAAGAGCTCATCAAGTACAAAGGCTTTCAGGTGGTTACTTTATGCTTTGCTCTTCTATGAAATACCATAGGATATTGTAACCTTTCCTCTTTACTTTTTTCTGGGATTTCTGTAGCTTACTGGTCATTGTTCTTTCTGTTTAAAGAATCTTGTCTGGTGTCTCCTCGTGTGGTGACCAGATCGAACCTGAATTTAAATTCTTGTGTTGATTGTGTGATTTCAGAACAATTCTTGAAAAGATAGTATTATGTTACTTTCCTTGGTTACTAGGTTGCTCCAGCAGAGCTTGAAGGGTTACTTGTGTCTCATCCCGAGATAGCAGATGCTGTTGTCATCCCGTAAGTCAGCTAATCAAATATCAAAACCGTGACCGAATTTAGTTTAAATTTTAACTAGTATCATAACATATTGATCATTCTTGTTGTAGGTTTCCCGATTCTGAAGCCGGCGAAGTCTCCGTCGCCTATGTTGTCCATGCTCCTAATAGCTCACTGACCGAAGAAGATGTCAAGAAGTTCATTGCAGAGCAGGTATTGCGCTATTACCTTTGACCACGTATTTTTCTTGTTAAGAGAACAACAACGTTGGATTAAATTCGACAAATGTTATGTTTCAGGTTGCGCCGTTTAAGAGATTGAAGAGAGTTACATTTATAAATACTGTTCCTAAATCAGCATCAGGGAAAATCCTGAGAAGAGAACTTATTGAAAAGGCCCGATCAAAATTATAAGTTCCTGTATATATATATATATGTGTGTTTCTTGATATTTACCAGTTTGGCTATGCTCCTGTAAAACTGGAGTAGTATTGGAATGTCATATATTTGATTCTCTTATTTATTTGTAATAAAAACTTGGAATAATTACGGACAGCTCCCAAAGGTTTGGTAAAATTATAGATTACCCCTTGAGGTTTAAAAAATTACGAACTCCCCTTAACCTTTACACGCTCTCTCACAAATCTCATCTGTCTTTAATCATACGGTTTAAATTCAAATTTACATTCAGAAACACTATTACGGGGTATATTATAATTTTACAGAGAGTTTAATGATATAATTGTAATGTTAGTTAATTTTGGTTTTTTTGTATTTAAAAAGTTGCTATTAATTCAATAATTTGTATTTAATTAGATATTACATGCATATTTATTCTTATAAGTATGATAGAAAATTATAAATTCTCTCTTATATTTTATATTTAAGTTTTAAATGTATTTTGTACAAGTCCATTTAAACTTAATTTAAGATAATTTCTTTGCGATTACAACAAATTTTCTCTCAAAAATAAAAATTCATATAAAAAAACTACATAAATATCAATTAGTGCATTATCAAATTTTTCCCTCAAAATTGAAAATCATAACAAATACACTAACATCAATAAATGCATTAGTGAATTCACATAAATATCTGTCAGAGTTATTTAAACAAATATTTCAAATGTTGGTGATCGATAATACACCTACCTTAAATATAATGAATATCATTTTTAATACAAATATGCATTATCAATATCAACATGAAAATATTAGGCATCCGTAAACTCTAGTTATGAAATTACTTTATCATAAAAATATAAAAATATCATTAAGCAGCATTCATTGAAAAAAAAAATATTAGGTAGATATTGATGAAGCACAAAAATAACGAGACCACGTCATGACACGTGGACCCTCATGGTTTCGCCATTTGAAACCTTGAGTCAACTCAGTCACCCTCATAAAGTACTTGAAAATGACTAAAGCCTTGTAATTGGGAAAACTACAAGTCTCCCATCAGGCTCGTGTCCCCTGGGGCTCGAGTTTTCCCTTGGGCTCGAGACCCCTCTGGCTCTTATTGGATTGCATAGAGATGAGTCCCCTCGGGCTCTCATTGGACTACATAAGGATGAGTCCCTTTGAGGCCCTCGATCGGGCCCTCATTAGACTACATAAAGTTGGGACCCCTCAAGGTCCTCTATCCTAAAGGTGCCTCAAGCCTACTCACACCGAGCGCGTCAACCCCTCGGTAACAATCATGTAGTGCTCTCTGACACTCCGTACTTGGAAGTGCACCTGCCACCATTGCTTTACAGCCATCTTTATGGCAGGCCTACAGATGCTTTCCCACAGATCTCCCGCATTGGGCCACGTGTCTAGGGCAACACTGGGTTTGGGACCACTTGATCAGATTACCCAAAACACTCTTGCCCTCAACTTATAAATATGGGGTTTACACTCACATTCCCTAAGTGATTCTCCACACACAAACTCATACTGCATATAGACACTCCAGAACTGGGCACTCTTTCCTCCATTTTCTTCTTCCCAAGCTCTGCATACTTCACCATCTTTTCATTCTTACTGCATTTTCTCCCCTGGTGTTATCCTAGCTGGAAGAACCCACGCTCTTTAGGAAACCCAGTTCCTGAGGCTCAAACGCCTGTGATGGTCTTCCCCCCAAACAAATCTTAAAGTGTTGGTGATTTAGTACATCTCCAGTATTTACACCATCATTTTTGGCGCCGTCTGTGGGAAACCATGATCTTCTTCGTCTTCATCTGTTCTTCCTTTTCTCAAGCTAGTTGAGTTTAACACCTGCAAATCATACCATGGTGACTACAACCAGATCAGGAGCCTTGGAGACTAGGGGAGGTTATAGCACCCGAGCGCAAGGTACCACATCCCCCGCACCGAGACCCGACCCGCATATGAAATGGATAATCCATACACGAGCTAAATCACGGCGAACGAGGACAAAACATACACACTAAGCTAGGCGGGCTAACTCTTAAACCAATCAATACCAAAACTAAACGAAATAGAGTATGCAATAGCGGAAGCAACACACGATCAAGATATATATACATTGAGCATTCAAGCTCCAAAATAGAATATTTACAATAACAACATGCCATCACGGCCCATCAAGTACGCTCAAGTCATAGTTAATACATAAGAGTCATAAATAAAAGTATGAGTGCGTGTAAGACCCAAAAGAAGAGCTAGAAACAAATGCGAGACACAATGACTCGAATTCCTGCCTAGCTCCACTCACACCTGCATAAAACAACTGAAAACAATCTGGGTTCAGTCTATAGGAGATTGATGGGTAATAAAAACAGGGCATAATATATAAATAATGCGGAATTTAAACATATTCATGCATGTTATAATCCCGAAAGAGGTTTAGAGTAATTTCCCAAGTAGCCAAAATAAGAAGTCATCAAACGGGATTATAGCTTTCATTTCATTCAATCAATAGGTTATACGTGAGCCCGGCGAGAAGGCTAAGTCTCCAACCTCCACTTTGTGTAATCATTAAAGTGTTTATTAAGTTTTCACGCATACATTCTTTCGTGCACATTCAATCGATCAATCATAATCATTCGATCATTCATAATCATTCAATTAATCCCCTTTTTTGTAGCGCCCTGAGCTAAGTGACGCCACATCCCCCGCACCGAGGTTCAAGCCGCATACGAAATAGGAAAATCCATACACGTGTCAAACTCACGGCGAACGGGAGACACACTCACTCCCTGGCTAGGCGGAACCTATGACAACCAAAACTCAAAGTGCGCGAAACAGATACACATGTGGAAGCGATTAAAGGATCAACATAAACTAGTCAAATAGCATAAAGGCCGCACTGGCCATAAGTATCCAAAATATCATCATCACCGTTATCAAGTAATCCTAAGTCCCACCAAGGACTAGAGCTATCAGATACTCTCGACACATATATACAAGTACCATCATGGCCAAAACGATATTTCCAAGTATATAAAAGTATGCCAATGTACGCATATACAAGTCGAATAGATGAAATGAGCTAGACTCTAAACTGAAAGACCACGACTTCACGTTAACTCCGCCTAGCTCAACACTTGTACCTGCAGTCAACGCCCAAAGGAGGAATCAGTCCAAGATTGGTGAGGTGAAAGATAATAATATAAGGGGGTATAAGCTCACTCAATAACAATAACCATAACTCACGCACACTAAAACCATTTCAATTGCTTGGCGAGATACGAGCCATTCCTCAACCTTTACTCCCACTCAAATACAATTTTAAATCATAATAATAATAAAACAATCCAACCTTCACGCCCACTCATGATGGAAGAGAGGTATACGTTTCTCTAACGATCCACTACCTCACTACATTAAGGCGTGGGTGCATGACTCCCAACGCCCTCTTCGGGGGGGTAAACCCGCCACGACATAGAACCCTATAGTCCCACTACCTCCAGTGGTGTTCTAGGATCCCGTGTCACTATGGGGATCATGTAATTGGATTCCCGTCGGCCCTTGCTTCCCCGGTTCACCTCATACACAATTCCCCGGGCCCACAATAACACTTACCCCATGAGCGTCCTCATAGAGAACATCAATTCCATTTATCTCGCTAAAACATTTCATTCGTTACACTTTAAGTAAAACACTTTGCACTTGACTCACGCGTGAAAACATTTGGGTAACTATCCCATAGATACATTTATCACTTTATGGAAACAATTTTAATTGGATATAACAATCAATAACCCTTACACATATCCATATGTATAAGATATATAATATGGTCGCATGCGGGATGATAAAACAACATCACTCGGGGTTAAGGTCATATCCGCTTTCGACGCCCGTCGCGGTGGGGGTTGATTGTATTGAAAGATTGTTAAAGAAACCTCACCTTGGACTTGTAGAAAGGACAAAAGCCAAAAAGAGAGAAGTTATGTACGTCTACTCCTCCGCTGGTGGATCACCTGAGTCAAAGACACAATCTAGAATGAATCACGACTCAATGAACCACACAAGAGACGCACGGCTTATGTTTGATTATGATTAAATGCAATAAAGATGAAACATGAATGCTAACATGTTTGCATGATTCACATTTAACACATAAGGTAAGAAAATGAGATTTATTAAATCATATTGGTATGAGAATTCGAATTTAATTCATAACAACCACAAAGCAAACTAAAATCAAAGTTCATAACTTATAAAATGCTTGTGCAGAAATTTTCAGCACGTACATATCGTAGAAGAATCGTCATAACTTATTGCTCAGGAAGTATTTTAACAAACCGTAAAATTCCTAGTAAACTAGACATACAAATCTATCAAATGGTATAGGTCTTACTCCCCTGTATGTTTCTGTAAAATTACAGATTTAAATACAAAGTTGACATGAAACCGAAATTTACCTGCAGCAACACGTTTTAAAGAAAATTATGTTTACCATATCAAACGAGGTCGAAAAATTCTGAATTTTTATAGGCACACTCCAGAAACATATAAGAGCACTCCTGTAAAAAGTTTTGAAAAATTCGAAGGTTTACTACTTCTGATCAAGCAGCTAATCCAGATCGAGAAAGAGGGGACAGCAGGGCGTTCGGTAATTTTTTCGGGGTATCAAATGAACTCGGATTAACATAAAATTGGACGGGCATAAACCTTAATATGCTAGGATTATCCAGTTACAACATTTTTTCAAAATTCAAAGGTTTAGTCCTTCTGATCAGTCTAACCTTTCAAATTCAAAAACAGGGCAAAAAAAAAAAAAGTGACAGCAGTGTTTTTCGGGATTTTTTCGAGGTATCAAACGGACTCGCATGAACACGAATTTTTACGGAGAGAAACTTGAATATGTAAGGAATATCCAGTTAAAATTGTTTTGAAAAATAAGGTCGTATGTGTTCGGAATTTACGTCCGAAGTCACTGCACAAATCATGACAGCACCATAATTTCATACATACATCATTTCCAAACCTTAATATCATGCAACTCACACGGCTTCAGACTATTTGGCATTAAAAGTAGCAGATTTCATAACTCTAACAAGCTATGATTCATAAATTTAACTATGACAATTGACAGATTCATTCAAGACAATGGCTGCTTAACTCTAGGATGCAAGGTTTTAAGATTTTCATGTTTTGCTAACTTCCAGCACGTCTTAGATCATTCTCAGCTCATAAAACTCATTTATCATGATCAAATATTATCAATTCTAACATATATTTGCAGGAACTTCATTACTCTATCATGTTTAAATCTATCCGCACATATATAACATATATACACACCATATCAGCTTTTACGTGGAAAAAGGAATGCTAAAGTAGATTGCTACCTGTTGTAGCTGCTAAAATTCGAGAGAAGGGAGAGCTAGCTAAGTTCTGCTGCTCATGGTGTGTGTGATGGAGGGAAGAGAGGAAGATGATGATGAGTTAGGGTGGTTTATTATGGTGCTTTGTGTTTGCCGTGGGAGATGGCGAAATGAGAAATGGAGAAAAATGAAATTTTGCTTCTTCTTATGTCTGATATATCAAATACAAGGCTTGGGAAAACATTTTTAAAAAAACAAAGAGGCACGTGTAGTGCATTGGAGAGAAGTCAGCAAATTATCTTTTTAAATTGCAATTGAATCCTTCTAAAATTAAATTGAAGCAATTCTTACCTCCAATTTTGAGGATGAAATCAATTAGATGCAATTAGTCTTTCTTTCTTTATTTATTTTTCCGAATTATGCAAAAAAAAAAAAAAAATCACTTTTAGCACATAATTCACCAAATTAAGTTTTGTTAAATAATTAGGGATACGGATTGTAAGTGGCGAAAACAAGAAATTAAACTCTCACGTAACATATACCTAATTTACGAAAAAGCGGGACGTCACATTTTTTATCCGGGCGGTGGACGGGTTTGCAAAGCCCGGCCACCTCAATCACTGGCCAGAGGGGTTTCATGAGTTCCCCAAAGGCACTAAGCTTCCTTTCCTTACTAATCTCCTAGCGAGTTCCGGACTCTGTGGTTTGGTGAAACTAGTGTAAGGGTTCATCGTCAGCCCGTGCTTCCCCGGTTAGCCACGTACACTAAGTCTCGGGCCCCAATCATGCAATCAATCAATACTCGCCAAAAACATTTAGGTAGGGTGTTCAATAAAGAAAAGGGCTTAACGTTAAAATCATAGACTCTTTGAAAGACTCGGTATATATATATTAATTTGGCTTAAAACGTTTCACATTGGGATATATTAGGTCGTTTAACTAAGTAGTAGAGAAACTCACCTTGAGAGACAAAAGAAATAGCAAGAAGAGCCTCACTGCTCATCCTCGTCTCCAACTAGACCCGGATCTGTGCAAAGAAAGCAAAGTGTAACTCAAATGAACATATAAGACGCTCGACAATGTAATGAACATGATATGAATGCATAAGAGATGATATTATGTCATGAACATGTTCATGTGCATTGTTAATGCATTTAAATCATATAGACAAGTTATTCATTCGATATTAGAAGCGTTCATATTCATTCGAGTCATGAATTTCACATTTCATATCAAATCAATCCAAGAATTTCATATAACGATCATAACACGTACTATATCATGTTTACAATTAGAGAATAGACAAATAAAGATATTCAAGTCATGATCGGAAATTAGATAAGAATACGAAATAGGTAGCAATTTAATTCCATAATTCAATTAAATTAAACAATACTTAATATATATATATATATACTCGTAAACATGCATAGATTTAATATATATATACTATATATACACATTTGCATGCATATTACGTAATATATATATATAACACTACACATGCACAAGTTATTAAATTACATACATGAATATATTACATATATATTAGACATGCCCAACACAAAGCAATGCACACATATAAATATATAGGGAGAATTACATACAAGTCCCTGAGGTTTGGCCTAATTACAGAACGGTCCACGTAACTTTGAAATTTACATACAGGTCCCTGATATTTGGTCCAATTACAAGCTAGTCCATTTTCTTTTAAATATTACATTGTAGTCCCTATATTTCTTGTTTTGTGTGAGGTCCATTAACGAATTTTGTAAAAGTAAACTTATGTCCGTGAAGGTTTTGTGAGTGTTACATATAATGTATGAACAAAAATGTAAAATCGTCCCAAAAAGTATACAAAAATTAACAAATTAACAAGGCTTAGGGACTACAATGTAATATTTAAAAGAAAATAGACTGGCTTGTAATTAGGTCAAACATCAGGTATCTGTATGTAAATTTCAAAGTTACGTGGGCCGCTTTGTAATTAGACCAAACCTAAGGGACCTATATGTAATTCTCCCAAATATATATTACGTACACACACCACCCTGCATGCATAAAGATATAAGTACATACGTACACCGTAATACATGCTTGCATTAATACCTATATATATATATATATATATATATACATACGGGCACACACATGAAAAATAAGGTTGCAGCAATTAAAAGTAGCAAACAAAGCATGCAAAGGTCCCAAACCAATCTCTCCTCCCGGGGAGATTTTGCAAACAAAAAGTCCCCTCCCTGGGACTTTCATGCAGGAGAGTTTCTGCACAAAGGGTCCCCGGCCGGGCACTTTCATGCCCAAAATCTCCCCGCCCGGGGAGATTCATTTCAGATGCAAAAGACAGCAGATCAAACTCGTTTCCCCTGTTCCAAAGGTAAAAAAAACCCACAACAGCAGATAGCAGGCAACCAAGGCAACAAACCCAGCAGCAAAACAACACAAAAGCACCAACAAATTGACCCAAAACTAACAGCAGCGAAGAAGAAGGAAATGATACCAAATTCAAGCATAAACTCATCCAAAACCTCAAAAACATTAATAGTATCTCACCAAACTCTTAACTTGTTGGAAAACAGGAATCATAAAGCAGCAGAAATTTAAAAATTTTCCAACAAAAGGATCGAATACTCGCAGTCGTGAATCCAAATTCGTAGAGATTAGAAACTTACTTTTCAATAATCTTTCTTGAAGCGTTTCAAGCCACCCAAGAACGCTCTTCTCGCGGCTTGATCCCCTCTCCTTGGTAAAGCTCGAATCTTCAAAACTTCTAACTTGAAGCTCTCTAGAGATAGTCCACCAAGTTGACTACAATCTAACTAGTAAGGATGCTAGTTCTCCAGTTAGTGTTTAGGCTTAACCTAGGGTTTATTTTATCTCGGTGAAAGGATGGTGTTCAACACATGAACCAAAAGAATTCAATCACTCTCTAAGGGGAGCATGAGATCCCCTATATATAGGACAGGGAGGGGGACGCCGAACTCTAGTCTTTTTGGGGCAAGGATTTGGTCCCTCTCTCTAATTACTTGATCATCAAGTAATTCCAGCTTTGACTTTGAATTCTAATTCAAATCAACTTTTAAGAGAGCTAAAAATATCCAAAACCCTTTTGGATATTATACTTTATTTATTAATAAATAAATAACTTATTTTATCTTATTAATTAATTCACAATTAATTAATTTCTCCAAAATAAAACTTTCTTTTTAATTCAAAATTAAACCAAAGTCTATTAAATAATTAATCACATTAATTATTTAACACATAAATAAATATACACATATATTTACACACGTGTGGCACACGTGTCCCAAGGACACGTGTCCAGTCACGTGACCCACACGTGTGGAACCCTCTTGGCTCGATTAACTCGTTTAATCATTTTAAAGCCTCAACTCATGTAACCAAGTTGTTGTGTGTGACCCTCTAGGTTCTCAATTCAATTAGCAGTGAACCTGATTAATTAATTCACTAATTAATTAATCGGTCTACAGATTAAATGACCATAGTCTAGCAACATGTGTTTAACCCCTAGCTGAATTGGAATGTTCAGATTCGACAGAACCTTTATGACATTGATTCATGTGAGATACAATCCTCATACTTACTATCTCTCAACCAAGATCTAGGGCAAGGGAATAATCAGAATCCTAATAATCCGGTCTTAAAGCTAAGTGCATTTCATATCCATTTGATCTCAATCCAAGAAACCCTTTTCTTGATGACTTGATCTACCTCCTTGGCCAAGGACTCCATATGGCATATGAATGACTTACACAATAAGAGATCACCTTGCAAATGCAAGTGTAGGTCCTTTCTTGATTCTCATTCACTTTCATGAGTCACTTGTGCAGCCCCAGCATAAACCTTGAATCAGTTGTCTAAGGCGACACCCTTTAAAGCTTATACCTAAGACTACAGAGTTAACTCATAAAGTGACATGGAACCTCAAGTCTAAGGATCAATTAATCACATTAATGACTTGTGAGATATTTCCTAATCTGGAAGTTTCCATTTCCTGAAATAGAAACTTCCTTTCCCATTTAGGAATCTTCTCACATGGGGCACCTCAGTGAACTTACTTATTGAAGTAAGCACCCTCATGTATCACGCACGTATCAACTATACACTTTGCACCTCCATGAAACAAGGTGGTCCTTCTTAAGGGCGTGATCCCACAAGCAAGCCTTAGAGGAGTCAGGTTGACACTCCCACTGTCTGTAGGACTCATCGGCTTGGAGTATTTTACTAATCATGACTTATGTGAAATAGGGCTCATTCCATGAACCATTTCACCTAAATGGTAGGGTCCTAAAGTCATCAGGATTAGGGGAGTTCTCATACATGTACAGCTAAAGTAAACGCATACCAAACAAGAGCATATAAAGAAGTGTTGCCTCAATTCGTTATTTTATTCAAAGATTGTCTGTGATTACAATAAGGAAAAGTACAAAGCGGATATACAATCGGCTTTCTAGGGCACTATTCCTAACAAACTTGCCCGTCAAAGCCATTCTAAAGCTACTCTAAGTCCCATCTTCTGAAGATGTCCTTGGAAAACTTCTCGACTAAGGGGTTTAGTAAGTGTATCTGCCACGTTCTCTGCTGATGTGACCCTCTCAATTTGCACATCTCCTCTTTTGATAATATCACGGATTAGGTGATACTTCCTCATAATGTGCTTGGTCCGTTGGTGAGATCTTGGTTCTCTTGCTTGAGCAACCGCCCCAGTGTTGTCACAAAACACAGTAATGGGGTCTTTCATACTAGGAACAACATTCAACTCTTGAATGAAGTTTCTAATCCAAACACCTTTCTTAGTTGCATCATTTGCAGCTAAGTATTCGGCCTCAGTGGTCGAATCTGTAGTGGTCGTTTGCTTGGAACTCTTCCAACTCACTGCTCCGCCGATTATGCAGAAAATGTATCCTAACATTGACTTAAAATCATCTAAATCAGATGCAAAGCTTGCATCGCAGTATCCTTCGACAGTAAGATCTTTCTGACCTCCGTAAACTAAGAATAAATATTTAGTACTTTTCAAGTACTTAAGAATATTCTTCACGGCAGCCCAGTGACCATCTCCAGGGTCAGATTGGAAACGACTTGTTACACTAAGTGCATAAGCCACATTCGGTCGAGTACATAACATTGCATACATTATGCTGCCTATTGCTGATGCATAAGGTGTATGAGTCATTCTTTCCTTCTCAAGGTTAGTCTTAGGACACATCTTCTTAGAAAGACATGTTTCTACACTCATAGGAAGGTTCTTAACCTTTGCTGACTCCATATTGAATCTCTTCAATACTTTGTCAATGTACATCGACTGTGATAGTCCTATTAACCTTCTAGATCTATCTAGATAGATTTTAATTCCAAGGATATAGGACGCATCACCAAGATCTTTCATCTCGAATTGGTTCGATAACTATAACTTAGTCACTTTCATGTCATCCTTCGAATTCCCAATAAGAAGAATGTCATCAACATAAAGTACTAAGAATTGTACTGAGGTCTCCAATTCCTTTCTATACACACATGATTCATTCGAAATTTGAATGAAGCCAAACGCTTTGATTGATTCATCAAATCGAATGTTCCAATTCCTAGAAGCCTGCTTCAATCCATAGATTGACCTTTGGAGTTTGGAAACCTTTTGCTCACTCCCACTGAATGTGCAACCTATGGGTTGCTCCATATAAATGTCTTTATCAATGTCACCATTGAGAATGACAGTTTTCACATCCATTTGCCATATCTCATAGTCATAATATACAGCAATGGCAAGCATGATCCGAATAGACTTTTGCATTGCAACTGGTGAAAAGGTTCCATCAAAGTCCATGTCGGGTCTTTGAGTGAATCTTTTTGCAACCAGACTTGCCTTGTAGGCTGCAATGCTTCCATCAACTCCAAGCTTTCTCTTAAAGATCCATTTGCAACCTATGGGTTTGACCCCATCAGGCAAATCTACCAAGGTCCAAACTTGGTTGGAGTTCATGGAATCCATTTCGGAGTTCATGGCTTCTATCCACTGTTCAGAGTCAGAATCTGAAAGTGCCTCCTCATATGTTGAAGGATCATTATCCTTTTGAGAGATTTCATGGAAGAATCCATACCATCTATGCCTTAGAGGAGGATTTACGTGTGTATCAAAATTCGTGATTGGTTGTGGTTGATCAGAAGGCGACGTTTCTTCAGTGGGTCGCGTGGGGTCACTTTGTACTTCCTCTAATTCTATAATCTTGCCTTTCTTTTCTTTAAGGAACGGTTCCTCAAGAAAGGTAGCATTTCTGGAAACAAACACCTTTTGCTCATATTGATCATAGAAGTAGTATCCTATGGATTCCTTAGGATATCTTACAAAGTAGCATAAGTTGGAACGAGATTCTAACTTATCTCCCACTGTCCTCTTCACGTAAGCAGGACAACCCCAAATTCTTAAGTAAGAATAACTGGGGATTTTACCATGTCACATTTCATAGGGCGTTTTAGGGACTGACTTAGAGGGAACTAGATTCAAAATCTTTGCTGCACTTTCTAGGGCATAACCCCAGAAAGAAGGTGGTAAGTCAGTGAAACTTATCATGGAACGAACCATATCGAGTAGAGTTCGGTTCCTTCTCTCAGAAACTCCATTAAGCTGAGGAGTTCCCGGAGGAGTCCAATGAGAGATAATCCCATTATCTTTGAGATGATTAAGGGATTCTTCACTAAGATACTCGCCTCCTCGATCAGATCGAAGTGCTTTGATCTTGTGACCAGTTTGGTTCTCAACATTCTTTTGAAATTCTAGGAATTTCTCAAAAGCTTCAGATTTATACTTCATTAAGTATACATAACCATATCGACTAAAGTCATCGGTAAAGGTTATGAAATACTGATGATTGTTTCTAGTGCTTACACTAAGCGGTCCACAAACATCAGAATGGATCAAATCCAAGGCCTTAGTGGCACGTTCCACAGTTCCTTTAAAAGGAACTTTGGACATTTTTCCTTTGAGACAGGATTCGCAAGAAGTCAACTCTTTGAGATCATTTTCAGAGAATGATCCTAAAGTGTTTGTCTTGCTAATTCTGTTCTTGGAAAAGTGTCCTAATCTAGCGTGCCATAAGGGAGCTAAAACTTTGTCATCTCTCTTACGTTTAGTTTCTCGTTGTATATTCATAATATTGATATTTTGAGTTAGATAAAGTCCATTACTTAGAGTACCGATGTGAACGGAAGAGTTGTTCCGTTTGATAAAGTATTTACCATTCTTAATATAAGTTTCATAACCTTCACAATCTAAAATTGGAACTGAAATTATATTACGAATAATGCTTGGTACATAAAGGACTTTATTTAAAACTAACTCAAAACTACCTAAATCTAATCTAATTGTGCCTAAAGCTCGAGCTTCAACATTTGAGCCATCGCCGATCTTCAAGACACATTCTCCTTCTCTGAGTTGTTGGACTTCATTTAGCATCTGTACATCCTTACAGATATGAGCTCCACAACCGGTATCAAGTACCCAAGAACTAAAATTAATAGAAAGATTTACTTCAACGAGAAACATACCTTTCTTTAGAGTAGCCTTGTACTCTGGGCAGTTTCTCCTCCAATGTCCCGCTTTGCCACAATGGAAGCAAACATCCTCTTTCTGATCACGCTTCTTCTTTTGCGCCTTCCCCTTCGAAACGCCACCAGTGGGCCAAAGGGGTTTCTTCTTTTTCTTTTGGGCTTTCTTGCCCTTACCTTTAGAAGGCCCAGAAGAGGAAGATGGAGCATTCACCATCAGAACCTTATTGTCCTTCTTGATCGTGCTTTCAGCAGTCACAAGCTGACTAATCAGCTCAGCTACAGTAGCACCAGCATGATTCATATTGAAGTTAAGGACAAATGGGTTGAATGATGGTGGGAGCGAGGCTAGCAACAAATCCACTGAAAGCTCATCTTTCAGTGGCATGTCCATGGAAGCAAGTTTTTCAGTAAGGGCGAGAAACTTGAGTCCATATTCATGGACACTTGAACCTTCCCTCATTCTCAAGTGGAACAATTCCTTTGAAGTGTTATACCTTGTAACACGTTCATGAGGGCGGTAAAGTTGCTCTAAGTGGTCGTAAATCTCCCAAGCGAATTCCATGGCCTCATGTTGCCTTTGCAAGTCCGGAGACATGTTAGCCAACATAAGGCAATGGGCTTGGAGATTATCATCCTTCCACTTCTGGATTGCGTCCCACTCGGCCCGAGTGGGAGCTTCCCCTTCGGGACTAGGCTCCCCTTTGAAGAGAACATAAGTTCTCTTCTCAGAATCTAAAATGATTTTTAGATTCCTCAGCCAATCAGAATAGTTGGGACCAGTCAACTTATTTGACTCGAGGATCGATACAAGAGGGTTTTTGGTTGCCATTTCAAAACACGTAGAGAATCATAGAATCTACGACCTAAATGGTAAAACAGAGAACTAGTGAGCATGCTGAATTATAACGATATACAAGAGATAAGGTCTTTAATCTAATGCAGCTCCCACTATTTTTCAAAGATCTATAATTCCCAAAGATCTAAGAGGAACGCGTTTCCCAATGGGTATTAAGATCCTAAGCATTTTACCTCGGACCTACGACTCGCGGACATTCTAAGTAAAACCCTAGGTAGGTACAACTTACGAATTCTAACACCTTTAGAACTCTTAGTAATTGTTTTTGCATCACCTATCTTTCAATATGGTCCCACGACTCGTGCGACATCTATATTTACTTAGGCGTTAAGCTAGACCCATCAATCATAAGATCATGATCAAAACTTAGTTTGAATGACCCACGACTCGCGGACATCCTTCTCGCCAAAATTGACCACGAAATATTGATCATTTAAAAATGATCAATTAGGTAACTAAGAACTAATAAGCTCCACTAGTTATCCCACGACTCGCGGACAATAACTAGCTTTACTTACTAAACTTAAAACCTATTGATGGAATGCTAGGAATATAATTCAAAATTTGCATCTCGAATTAAATACCTATTATTCGAAATTAGCTTAATATTTAATGAGAATTTTCGAATCAACCGGAGAGTTGTCCGGTTCGACCTCACCAACATATATGTTATCCAATTTTATTAGTCTTGATTAATGCAAGTACAATTAAATGCATTTCAAACAAGCACATAAACAGATAACATGTCCTAGAATGATACTAACATGAGATGATCATGGGTTCTACCTATCTTATGTGTGATATGTGGGAGCCACTCCACAATTACAAGTTCTAACATACATGCCACATAAACAATTTAAATCACATAAGGGAAAGCTGTAACAAAATACGAGCCCTATCTCTATTATATTTTCAATTGAGATTCCCCTCCCTAACATTTTGAGGGGTCTTCACTTATGGCCTCCTTGTTACTTGAATGCGGTCCATCTTACTCCATGGGTGCATTGTCTCCAAAATGAAAATAAAACCTCACCACCTATCTCTACTCTCAAATTACAATAAAAGAAAAAGACATAAAGTAATAAGACTCAATCTTCATATTGGCCTTAGACAATTACACGGGGCATACCCCGGCCTAAAAAACAGTAATATGGAAAGCCACTTAATAAATCACATAACAGTACGCACATAAGTGAGGCTCCAACCTCAATTGAAAAACGCAACTATAGGGCTCCAACCCCAATTTAAACCATCCATGTGCATTAATTAAAACCATACATAAGTCTAAACCCATGATCACCTAACATGCAACTTGCGAGAATTTAAATTTAGCCAATAAATTAAAATTCCCATTTCAAGTCCTAATGACTTAAAACACGACTTGATGCGAGTCTTGTTCATAAAAGTTTTCAACAAATCCCAAATTACTAAAACTAATAAAATTCCAATTAATTTCTGAAAATTAATAATTTTATCAAAGATGTAGTTTCCCAAAATTATAAACTGTTTCTATTTCTCAAAAAATCCCAATTTTAATTTTTTTATTCAAAATAAATTAATTTAATTAAAAATAAGTTTTAGTAAAATAAATAAAATTGGGACTGGATTGCACGAAACACGAAAACGGATCACGAGAAAAAAAGGGGCCCGTACGCGAAAGGGCTGAGCTCGTCGCAGGCGCGTGCGGGCGGCCCTTCTGCCCACTTGCGGGCGTTGCTGGGCGGGCGCGCCGGAAGGCCTCCCGCGCGGTTGTGGGAGGGTGTTGGGCGGTACGCCCGTGCACGCGCCTCGTGGCGGGCGGTGGCGCGCGACGCCTTCGTGCGGGGGGTTTCGCGTGTTCGTCGTAATCCGGGTTTTTGTTTCGTGTTTTCGTTCAAAAGAAAAACCAATCCAAGAAATCCAAAAACAGTTTATACAGTTTCAAATCTAAAACAGTTTTCAAATCAAATTTTACAAAATCAGTTTTCAGAAACTTTCAGGAAAATATAGTTTCGTAATTCAGGCTTTCTAAAACAATTACAAATACTCAATCGCATCAAGCTTAAGAATTTCTACCAAATTTAGAATAATTGAGACGAATTAGAAACACGATTAACGAGGTGACTCTAATACCACTTGTTGGAAAATAGGAATCAGAAAGCAGTGAAAATTTAAAAATTTTCCAACAAAAGGATCGAATACTCGCAATCGTGAATCCAAATTTGTAGAGGTTAGAAACTTACTTTTCAACAATCTTTCTTGAAGCGTTTCAAGCCACCCAAGAACGCTCTTCTCGCGGCTTGATCCCCTCTCCTTGGTAAAGCTCGAATCTTCAAAACTTCTAACTTGATGCTCTCTAGAGATAGTCCACCAAGTTGACTACAATCTAACTAGTAAGGATGCTAGTTCTCCAGTTAGTGTTTAGGCTTAACCTAGGGTTTATTTTATCTTGGAGAAAGGATGGTGTTCAGCACATGAACCAAAAGAATTCAATCTTTCTCTAAGGGGAGCATGAGCTCCCCTATATATAGGAAAGGGAAGGGGATGCCGAACCCTAGTCTTTCTGGGGCAAGGATTTGGTCCCTCTCTCTAATTACTTGATCATCAAGTAAATCCAACTTTGACTTTGAATTCTAATTCAAATCAACTTTTAAGAGAGCTAAAAATATCCAAAACCCTTTTGGACATTATACATTATTTATTAATAAATAAATAACTTATTTTATCTTATTAATTAATTCACAATTAATTAATTTCTCCAAAATAAGACTTTCTTTTTAATTCAAAATTAAACCAAAGTTTATTAAATAATTAATCACATTAATTATTTAACACATAAATAAATATACACATATATTTACAAACGTGTGGCACACGTGTCCAGTCACGTGACCCACATGTGTGGTTTCACACGTGTGGAACCCTCTTGGCTCGATTAACTCGTTTAATCATTTTAAAGCCTCAACTCATGTAACCAATTTGTTGTGTGTGACCCTCTAGGTTCTCAATTCAATTAGCAGTGACCCTGATTAATTAATTCACTAATTAATTAATCGGTCTACAGATTAAACGACCATAGTCTAGCAACAGGTGTTTAACCCCTAGCTGAATTGGAATGTTCGGATTCGACAGAACCTTTATGTCATTGATTCATGTGAGATACAATCCTCCTACTTACTATTTCTCAACCAAGATCTAGGGCAAGGGAATAATCATAACCCTAATAATCCGGTCTTAAAGCTAAGTGCATTTCCTATCCATTTGATCTTAATCCAAGAAACCCTTTTCTTGATGTCTTGATCTACTGTCTTGGCCAAAGACTCCATATGGCATATGAATGACTTACACAATAAGAGATCACCTTGCAAATGCAAGTGTAGGTCCTTTCTTGATTCTCATTCACTTTCATGAGTCACTTGTGCAGCCCCAGCATAAGCCTTGAATCAGTTGTCTAAGGCGACACCCTTTAAAGCTTATACCTAAGACTACAAAGTTAACTCATAAAGTGACATGGAACCTCAAGTCTAAGGATCAATTACTCACATCAATGACTTGTGAGATATTTCCTAATCTGGAAGTTTCCATTTCCTGAAATAGAAACTTCCTTTCCCATTTAGGAATCTTCTCACATGGGGCACCTCAGTGAACTTACTTATTGAAGTAAGCACCCTTATGTATCACGCACGTTTCAACTCTACACTTTACACCTCCATGAAACAAGGTGGTCCTTCTTAAGGGCGTGATCCCACAAGCAAGCCTTAGAGGAGTCAGGTTGACACTCCCACTGTCTGTAGGACTCATCGGCTTGGAGTATTTTACTAATCATGACTTATGTGAAATAGGGCTCGTTCCATGAACCATTTCACCTAAATGGTAGAGTCCTAAAGTCATCAGGATTAGGGGAGTTCTCATACATGCACAGCTAAAGTAAATGCATACCAAACAAGAGCATATAAAGAAGTGTTGCCTCAATTAGTTATTTTATTCAAAGATTGTCTGTGATTACAATAAGGAAAAGTACAAAGCGGATATACAATCGGCTTTCTAGGGCACTATTCCTAATATAACTACCATTAAATAGAAGCTCATAAATGAAATAAAGGAAGTAAAGTGATCACTTTCAAGCTTTAAAACCAACAAAAGCATCAAATATTCCATAAGATCAAGAATTCTAATTTAAACCTAACTATTCCCTCATATAATCCAATTTCCATGAATACATGCTTAAAATTAGGGATACATGGTTCAAAATAGCCACTAATGAATGTATAACATAACCCTAAACTCACCTTGTAGATGGGATGAAGGTTGGCAGAGATTTGAGCTCCAAAATCTCTAAGGATTGCAAGATGACGGGAAAACTAGAAAACAGGGGTTTTGGATGAGTTTACTCTCAAGTGTGGTGTGTGGTTTGGTTGGAAGAGAGTAAACGGTGTTAGTGGGCTGAAATAGGGTTCCAAGGACTCCAACCATGATTAATTTGGTTAAGTATGGTGAGAGATATGACTATTTTGGTGAGATGTGGCAATTTTGGCGGACGGATCATATTTCGGTTGAATTTCGGAGGTTCAAATGACTTTGGAAAAATATGAGGCTAAGTTCATTAAGTCCGAATCTTCGATACGAGTTCAACGAAGTTGATGAAACTCGAATCCAAGTTCCCGAGCTCAAGATATCACATACGGAACCAAGGGGTGCGCTAATTGCTCGTTACCCCTATTTTGGATTCCAAGATCGAAATAAATTCAAAACTCATGCAAATAAATCTGAAAACATGAAACGACATATATCCATATTCATGACACGTATAACTCTAACATATTAAATTTCCGCAAAATTTCGAATTCATTTCATAAAGAAACGGCAAGAAAACGAGTCATACAAGCGCATATAGTTCAAGAATTTCAAATAATTCAAATATTAAAGAATTCAAATAATATAAAATAAAACGAATAAGGACGTAATTAAAATGATTAAATGCGCACGTAATTATCATATAAATCATACTTGTACGACTAAAAAGTCGGGGCGTCACAAAGGTCTTCCTCCCATCAACGAGGAAAACCCAGAGGATAGGGCACACAACGTCAACATCCCCAATTCCGGAGTGAACAATACTCCGGCCACCAGCGGAGGCACCCTTGCCGCCGTGGGAGACAAGGGCAGAGCAGCTTTGGTGGGATCTTTCCCCATTGGTTGAAATGAAGCTGGAGGTTCTGGACCCGCCGTCCCATCTGCAACGCTCGTTCCCGCCGCCAACGCCGCCGCATACTCCATGGTGTTGCCCCCGCAAGGATACATTTGCATGCAACCCGGCATGATGCCAAGTAGGAAGTAGGGCATGATGCCCATGATTCAGCCCTATCAAGTGGGCACACTACAACTCCCAGTCTCCATTCCCAAAGAAATCTAAGGAGTGGAAATGCCACAAATGACACCGCAACAACTCCAGGCGCTCTACCCTCAATGCGAGGTGCAACCTGCCCAAAACGCTTGGAAGCACTTTATAGCCGCCTACTTTCCCTCTGGAGTAGGCGCTCAAATGGCCTCTCAAATAGGGGGACTACAAGTGCATCCATTGATGGCTGCCCAGAACGTGTTGAGGGCTCAGCCCCCACCGCCACCACCAGCGCCAGGGAAAGAAGTCCCCCCCGAGGGACGAGCCGGAGAAACTCCCCACTAGGAACAAGAAAGCCCCTCAGGAGAAGAGGGCTGAGGAAGAGGAGGTCCAATCAAGGATCTCCAGGAGAGTGAGTAGGAGAGATGGGAACGACCCTCGTCTGGTTGTGGTCCAGGGTCAGTTAGAAGATTTGCAATAGATGGTGGAGCAGCTCTCTCGAGCGCGGTCTCAAGCTCCCCGCTGGGGGCGAGAGAGCCATGGCCAGAGACGCTCGCCACCTTCGAAACCCAGTTCCTCGTCGTTGGAGGAAGGAAGATTATGAGGAGCACGACCATGAGGGCGGGAACCACAGGCCTTTGACAGGCGGTTCCCCCTCATTTTCAACATCAGGGATCCCCTCGACTTCAACATTTCAACATCAGTATTCCCCTCGATTTCAACATCGGGGTTCCCCCTCGTTTTCAACATCGGGGTTCTCCCTCGTTTTCAACTTCGGGTGCCCCTTGATTTTAACATCGGGGTTCCCCCTCATTTTTAATATCGAGGTTCACCCTAGTTTTCAACTTCGGGTTCCCCTTGATTTTAACATGGGGGTTCCCCCTCATTTTTAATATCGAGGTTCACACTCGTTTTCAACTTCGGGTTCCCTTTGATTTTAACATCGGGGTTCCCCCTCACTTTTAATATCGAGGTTCACCCTCGTTTTCAACTTTAGGTTCCCCTTGATTTCAACATCGGGGTTCCCCCTCATTTTTAACATTCGGGTTCCCCTCGATTTCAACATCGGTGTACCCCCTCGTTTTCAACTTCGGGTTCCCCTCGATTTCAACATCGGGGTTTTCCCTCGTTTTCAACATCTGGGATCCCCTCGATTCCAACATCGGGATTCCCCCTCATTTTCAACTACGGGTTACCCTCGATTCCAACATCGGGGTTCCCCCTCGTTTTCAACATCAGGGATCCCCTCGATTTCAACATCGGGGTTCCCCCTCATTCTCAACATAAGGGTTCCCCTCGATTCCAACATCGGGGTTCCCTCTCGTTTTCAACTTCTGGGATCCCCTTGATTTCAACATCGGAGTTCCCACTCGTTTTCAACACCAGGGATCCCCTGGATTTCAACATCGGGGTTCCCCCTCGTTTTCAACATCGGGGTTTAGCAAGAAGGATCATGTATTTAATGCTCTGCAGAATGAGCGGTCGGGGCGCCTATTGTCCCCCCTCCTTCACGCCCTCTCGGAGTTCAAATTCAAACTCTATATGCCTCAACATTGTGACTATAGAGTTGGTGGGCAAATGATGAAGTACAAAAATAACAAGGCCACGTCATGACACGTGGACCCTCGTGGTTTCGCCATTTGTAACCTTGGGCCAACTCAGTCACCCTCATAAAATACTTGAAAATGACTAAAGCCTTGCAATTGGGAAAACTACAAGTCTCCCATCAGGCTCGTGTCCCCTGGGGCTCGAGACCCCTCGGGCTTAAGTCTCCCCTCGGGCTCATGTCCCCTCGGGCTTGAGTTCCCTCGGGCTCATGTCTCCCCTCGAGCTCTTATTGGATTGCATAGAGATGAGTCCCCTCGGGCTCTCATTGGACTACATAAGGATGAGTCCCCTTGAGGCCCTCGATCGGGCCCTCATTAGACTACATAAAGTTGGGACCCCTCAAGGTCCTCTATCCTAAAGGTGCCTCAAGCCTACTCACACCGAGCGCGTCAACCCCTCGATAACAATCATGTAGTGCTCTCTGACACTCCGTACTTGGAAGTGCACCTACCACCATTGCTTTACAGCCATCTTTATGGTAGGCCTACAGATGCTTTCCCACAGATCTCCCGCATTGGGCCACGTGTCTAGGGCAACACTGGGTTTAGACCATTTGATCAGATTACCCAAAACACCATTGCCCTCAACTTATAAATGTGGGATTTACACTCACATTCCCTAAGTGATTCTCCACACACAAACTCATACTGCATACAGACACTCCAAAACTGGGCACTCTTTCCTCCATTTTTTTCTTTCCAAGCTCTGCATACTTCATCATCTTTGCATTCTTACTGCATTTTCTCCCCTGGTGTTATCCTAGCTGGAAGAACCCACGCTCTTTGGGAAACCCAGTTCCTGAGGCTCAAACGCCTATGATGGTCTTCCCCCCCAAACAAATCTTAAAGTATTGGTGATTTAGTATATCTCCAGTATTTACACCATCAGATACAAAAATAAGTACTTACATCAAAACCCCTGAGAATTTCGGTCTTTGCATTAAGTGAGTGTTTGCAAACTCTAAAAATAAGCACTTATGAGATAATTGCTTATTTTCAACAGTTTTGAACTGTTTGGAAAATCAATTTATGCTTAATTTAAGTAGAAATAAGCCAAAATCCAGAAGCAGCCAAAGACGTGCTTTTGGATTCTTCTTCTACTTATACGGTTTTTTAGATTTATTTAAAATTCTATTTTTATAATTGTCATGGCAAAATAGAGCGTGGCCACGTGGCCGCCCCCGGTTGGCGCCACGTGGACCACTACGCCAACCTGGACAAACCAAAAACGGCCATTCATACAGATCATCAGATCGTTTCTAAGACAGATCGTCAGGTCTTCATAAGATCATCAGATCATGAGATCGATTTTGACAAGCCAGGTCTTTAGATAGGTCTAATCCCCTCCTGCGAGGAAACCCACAGTTCAGGATCCCGGAAGGCGATATCGACCTTCAGATCGATCACATACGTCACCGGACACTTGAATATTATAAAGCACTCCTGTCGGGACACTTGCGTCCTTTCCATTCCCTGGAATAGGCGTACTACGGTTCATTAATGACCGTCAGTCCCTGCTTTTACCCAAAGGGGAAAGAAGGTACAAACGACCCGTCCCAAGCCGGTTCCATCGTCCGACTGGCAACGCCATTAATGCGCACCTACAGTACACACATTACTGTGTTATTTGGCCATGGCTATAAATACTCGCCCTTGGAACGGTAGTTGGTAAGCCTTTAATACGCATTCAATTGTATTTATTCTCTCCACTAAAGAGCTCCATTACTGACTTGAGCGTCGGAGTGCCAAACTTGGGTAAAACCCCAAGTCCCCCAAGCTGGTACTTAGCTCACGTGTGTTATTACTTTCAGGTCGATAAAGAGCCCACTTAAACAAATTCTTGACTGATTGACCCATATCTGACAGCCAGATCGACCACATCAGATCGACCAGATTTGAGCCAGATCAGTTTGGCGCCGTCTGTGGGAAACCCTTTTTCGCATCGACCTAGATAAAAGCCCTTTCATACCCCCCCCCCCTTTTTCAAGACAATGGTTAACACAAGGAACACTCATCGGGAAGACGATACGGAGGAGGTTGCCAAAGGCAGGCATGATCACAACGCGCCGCTTGGCAACATCTCCGCTGTCCCTCCCGCCGGGCCCAGTGCCAACGTCCCCTTGCTCCAGCCTGAGGCCACTCCCAGGATCACCGTCACTCAAGCGGACCTGGGTACCTTCCTCGACCAGTGGTGGGTCGAGATCGAGCGAGCCCAGGCGGAGGGCCGCGAGCCAAGGTGCCCCAAGTTACCAAGGGTAAGCCCAACCACTGTTGGTGTTGCGTGTTGCGTGGCGGGCCCGAGGCAGAGTGACGGCGCAGCGGAACATAAAAAATTTCGCCATAACCTCGTTATCAAAATATTTCAAAAATATTTTAATAAAGCAGCGGAAAAAATCGGGCAGCATAACTCTAATATATACAGGCATCGATAACATAATTTTAAATCATCTAGCATATAATCATAATATGCAAATATTAATTTGAGCAGCATAACGGTATTACCGTACTGCAAAATTGGCTATCAACGGCACTTTTCCAGCACCTCGATATCTTCTCGTGAAACCGGCAGAGCTTCCCCGTAATATCCCCGATTAAGAAATTGGAGTGTGGGCTCCGGCAGTATTTCCCTAAATACTTGAGAAAATATTTTTCTGGAAAAACCCTTTTTCTAAAACCTGAAAATCCCTATTTTCTAATAATTAAGTGGATTATATATTAATTATATAACCACCTAATTAATTAATTAATTAATCCTTAATTAGGATTAATTAACTAATTAGAGAGAGAGAGTGCCGGATGGCATTTAGAGGCTGCCAAAAACTTTTCAAAAGGAATGAATTGAAATGAGAATGCATAGGCTATTTATAACCCCAAATTCAAGGGTATTTTCGTCAAAAACCGAAAATTGCCGTGCACTCCAAGGGCTGCCGGCCAATCCAAGGGCGCCACGCAGCAGCTCACGCCGCCACGAGGCCAACGCCGCCCGGCACGCGCGGAACGGAGTCCGCACGCGCCCGCACGCGCCGCCCGTGTGGCGGGTGTGCGTTTGGCGCGTGTGCTGCTCACGGAGGCACGAGCAGCTGCCACGTGGCGAACCGGTCCGGTCCGACCGGCGGTTCGCGGTTCAGACCGGTTCAGGGATGAACCGGTCGGTTCAGCTTGGGTTCCAGGTACGCCACGTGTCCAAATCCCATTCGTCCACGTTTCCGGGTCGGGCAACCCGTGACCCGGCCCTGTCCACTGACCCGAACCGCTGACCCGCGCGAGAACCAATCTGGACCGTTCCTTCGCGCCCGCGTGGCTGGATCTCATCCGTCCACGTGTCGCACATGGTGGAGCCCAGTCAGCGCCACTTGGCGACTGACACGCTGACGTGGCGTGACACGTCAGCTGCCACGTCATCAAAAAACTTTTTTTTTTTTTTTTGAAAAATTTTATTTTCTCCAAAATAAAATTTCGGGCATTTCCAACTCTTTGGAATTTAATTTATTTTCTCAAAATAAATTACTTGGCTATTTTCAAACACTTTGAAAAATCATTTCTCTCTCTCCTTTTAATATTTTCTCTTTGATCTTCGTTGGGGCTTGCGGGGGGACCTGCAGGACTAATTAATCTTAGCTCCAAACGGGTCAATCTATTATCATCCCATGACAATAATTGATTACCGTTTAACAATATTTAATTCCACTAAATAAATATTGTTGAACTCTAAAATTAATTAAATTATTCACGAATTTCTCGATCTAGAATAATTTCGCATTTTACTCCTCTGTACAGATATCCATGAAAAATAAATCAATACCACTATCATTTATTTTTCACTTCAAATCTGAAATTTCTTGATTCGCCTTAAGTCCAAATTCCCTGTATGTGAAACTTATTCAACATACCACTTCGGTGACACACACACGAAGTACTTCGGCCAAAGTTTTAATTCGAACTTTTTCAAATCTATTTCAGGGATATCTTTAACCTTCCAGCAAGGCTACAGATTCCTTGATCAATATTTCTCTCTAGCACATTTCATGCAATCACCGAACGTACAAAGTATTTTGGCCACCCGTTACCGAGACCTCACTTCTGAGTACATTACAGTGATTAACACTACATGCCTAAAGTAGAAACACTATCAGGATTAAGAGTCTAATGCTTCTGAGATTTTATTCATTTTAGATAGCAGTATAAAATGAACAATCTCAGTGGTCCAGTTCAATGTATCCAATCTCATTGAAAATCATCAATGTGTTATAATTGGAAACTCCATTTCCCTATGACGAAAGACTAATCATCTTATATAACACATTATAGTCTTGATAAGAACAATTTCTTATCATACTGACTAGAACTTTAATGACACGTGACTTCTGGTATTTAAAGTCTTTTCCTATGAAACACATTTCATATAAAAATACCATCACACGTCATTAATTATTAAATTTGTAAAATACTCATAACTTGCTTTAATGCCAGTTTTATTAATCCAAAATATTTACAATATAATTGGATTTACAGGGCATTAATCCCAACAATCTCCCACTTGCCCTAAATCCAATTGGCTACATATCTAAGACCCATCCCTTCTACATGAGTGTCAAAACTCTTTTGCGCCAAAGTCTTAGTGAAGGGATCTGCTAGATTATTTACTGAGCCAATTTTCACCACTGCCACTTCTCCACGTTCCACATAATCACGTATAATGTGAAACTTCCTCTCGATGTGCTTGGCACGTTTATGACTTCGAGGTTCCTTGGAGTTGGCCACCGCTCCAGCATTGTCACAGTACAATGTGATTGGCATAAGTCCGTCCTTGACGACTTCTAGATCCATTAGAAAATTCCGGAACCAATACGCCTCTTTGGCTGCTTCCGAAGCTGCCACGTATTCGGCTTCCATGGTAGAGTCAGCAATGCAAGATTGCTTAATACTCCTCCAACTTACGGTTGCTCCTCCAAGGGTGAACACGTATCCAGACGTCGAACGCCTAGAATCCAAATCAGATTGGAAATCCGAATCTGTGTACCCTATAGGAAGAAGCTCATCACTGCGATAGATAAGCATATAATCCCGAGTCCTTCTCAAGTATTTTAATATATGCTTTACAGCTATCCAGTGTTGGGGTCCAGGGTTTGACTGATATCTGCTGACTAGACCTACAGCATAACAGATATCTGGCCTAGTACATAACATGGCATACATGAGGCTTCCGACTGCCGAAGCATACGGAACATCTTTCATTTCTTCTGTCTCTTCTGGATTCTTGGGACACTGATCCCGAGACAGATGAACTCCATATCTGAAAGGTAACGATCCTTTCTTGGAATTAGCCATATTATATCTTGCCAACATCTTATCTATATATGCTGCTTGTGATAAACCAATCATCTTATTCTTACGATCACGACAAAGTCTGATCCCTAGAATATAACTGGCCTCACCTAGGTCTTTCATGTCAAACTGGTTTGACAACCAAATCTTAACTGCTGACAATATTCCCGTGTCATTCCCAATGAGCAGAATATCGTCAACATATAGAACTAAAAATGTTACAACACTATCATGATGTCTCTTGTACACACATGGTTCATCAGGCAATTGTATAAATCCAAAGGATTTAATTGCCTCATTAAATCTGATGTTCCATGACCTAGACGCTTGCTTAAGACCATAAATAGATCTATCAAGCTTGCATACCATATGCTCCTGATTTCTGGCTATAAAGCCTTCAGGCTGAGCCATGTATATCTCTTCTTGAAGGTGCCCGTTCAAGAAGGCAGTCTTTACATCCATTTGCCAAATCTCATAATCATAATGAGCAGCAATGGATAGGAGAATTCTTATGGACTTAAGCATTGCTACAGGCGAGAAGGTTTCGTCATAATCGATACCTTCTTTCTGGGTATAACCCTTTGCCACAAGTCTTGCTTTAAAAGTCTCAACCTTTCCATCTATTCCCCTTTTTCTCTTGTAGACCCATTTGCATCTAATAGGTTTAATGCCCTCAGGCGCCTCTACAAGTTCCCAAACTTTATTGGAATACATTGAATCTAATTCAGATTCCATGGCTCTGACCCAACGGTCAGCGTCTATATCCTTTATAGCTTCATCATATGTGATAGGATCAGATACGTCAGATTCAACCACTTGGGTTAATCCTAGGTATCTGTCAGGTGCCCTGACAATCCTCCCACTACGACGAGGCTGCTGTGTACTCATCCCTACATCATATGTTGTATCTGGTACATCATATGTATCTAACACATTTTCAGTTACTACGGGTTCTTGGAATACAGAATCTGATGTTGTCATTTCTTCTAACACAATTTTGCTTCTACCCTTGTGGTCATTTACGAAATCATCTTCGAGATATTTAGCATTAGTGCTCACAAACACTTTGTGATCTCTCGGATCGTAAAATATACCACCTCTTGTTCCTTTAGGATAACCTATGAACAAGCAAACCTCTGTTCTTGATTCCAACTTGTCAAGATCCTTCTTTAACACATGAGCTGGGGTTCCCCATATCTGAAGATAGGAGACACTGGGCTTTCGCCCTCGCCACAGTTCCATTGGTGTTTTAGGAACTGACTTGGATGGAACAAGGTTTAATATGTGTGCCGCTGTTTCGAGTGCAAAGCCCCAAAACGAACTTGGTAGGGTAGCATGACTCATCATAGATCTTACCATTTCCATCAGAGTTCTATTTCTCCTTTCTGCAACACCGTTCTGCTGGGGTGTACCCGGTGCAGATAATTGGGATTTAATCCCATTTGTAGTGAGAAATTCTAGAAACTCTATAGACAGATACTCACCACCACGATCTGATCGAAGTGACTTGATACGTTTTCTGGTTTGATTTTCAACTTCAGCTTTGAATTCTTTGAACTTTTCAAAAGATTCAGATTTATATCTCATCAAATAAACGTATCCGTATCTGGAGTAATCATCCGTAAAAGTGATGAAATACTCAAAACCTCCTCTTGCTTGAATACTCATAGGACCACACACATCCGTATGAATTAACACAAGCAATTCTGTGGCTCGATTACCTTTAGATTTAAAAGATCTCTTGGTCATTTTACCTTCCAAGCAGGATTCACAGACTGGTAGTTCTGTTAAGTCCAAGGGACTCAACAATTCGTCTGAAATTAGTCTTTGGATCCTTTTTGGATTAATATGACCAAGACGTAAATGCCACTTGTACGCCTCGTTAGGCATAGGAGTTTTTCTTTTGGATGGTAAGTCAAGCTTAGCAGTGTTAAGTTCGGAATTAGGGTTTTTATCGGGGTATAACAAGAAAAGACCATCTTTTACCGTGCCAGAGCAAATAAACCTTTTATTTTGCTTAATAGTAAAGTTTTGTTCAAAACAAACACTGAAACCATTATTTATTAAACAACTCACAGAAACCAGATTTCTGCGAACATACGGTATATACAGAATGTCTTTCAGTACCAAAACCCTATCACCAAAATACAAATTTACAGTCCCTACTGCTAATACAGATATACTTGTATTATCCCCGAGCAGTAGCTGCATCTCGCCATCTTCAAGCTTTCTGGTTAGCTTGAACCCCTGCAACGAATTGCAAATATGATTAGTTGAGCCCGAGTCCACACACCAGGAATCTGGTGGACTTCCAACTAAACATAATTCAATTAAACAAGATATCGATATACCTTGTCCAGATGGCTTAGCAGGAAGACTTGCTAAGTATTTTGGACAATTCCTCTTCCAGTGCCCATTCTCTCCGCAGTGGAAACATTTTCCCTTGCTTGGTTTGCCTTTCTTCTTCTGAACCTTTTTCTTGGGATTGGGAACCTTTCCCTTTCCCTTGTTCCACTTGTTGGCCTTTGGAGCCATGGAAGTCGATGCCTGTGCCAGGAGAACAGTTCCCTTAGCTTTCATCACTCCCTCCGCCACTTTAAGTTCGTTCATCAATTCAGGCAGAGAAAAATCCAATTTGTTCATAGAATAATTTTGCCTGAATGTGTCGAACGACTTTGGCAGAGAGCATAGGATCATATCCTGTTTGCTGAGATCATCAAATTTAGCACCAAGGCTTTCAATTTCGTTCAGGCAAGCCATCATGTTCATAACATGATCCTGAACAGGTGATCCCTCAGACATCTTGGTAACTAACAGCCTTCGCATCAATTCGAGCCTCTTGGCTCGATTCTGTCCTCCAAACATTTGATGGAGATGATCCATCATGTTCCTAGCAGTTGGCATCTCATGCATTTGATGCTTGAGAACATTGGAGACAGATGCCAGGATATAAGACCTAGCCAAATCATTGGACTTGATCCAATTGGCGTAAGCATTTCTCATATCCTGATTGGCTGTAGTTTCCGGTACCCCCGGACAAGGTTCAGTGAGCACTTGTTTCAGATTCTCGTGACCAAATACGATGTCAAGATTCATCTTCCAGTCAGCATAATTAGACCCTTCAAGCCTATTTTCCTTTAGGAGTGATTGAAGCGGGCTAGCGGTCGCCATTGCTTTAAAACTGAAATATTTTAAAAAGTGCAAGTTATGATTCTGTATTTTACATCTTTTGCGTCTAACCAATAAATGAAATCCACATAAACATTTTTGGTTTACACAATGGTGACTTATCTAACCGCAGTTGACTCCCCGGAAGCGAGGTCGAAAACCGCTTAGAAAAGCAAGAATTAATCTTAATTAACATGCCATCTAGGTAACTCTTACCAAACTATGTTAATCCACCACGTTAACCTTTGACCTCTAAGTAAATGTAACATAGCTCCGAAGGGAGGTTAATACATTAATTAGTCAAACGTATACCATTACCTAGAAATTCGTACGAGTAGATCAGACACTCCACGGAGGCGTGGTCGAGCTGACTTTCCCCGTATTTCATTCTATCCGTAGAAGTCTAATCTTGTATACCGCGAATACATACCCGCCGAAGGGAGTAGTATATATCCACTATACTATAGACGGGTAATGGAGGCCGTGAGAATCCAACTCTTTTCATCTAGCTCCCACTTGAATTTTATAAAATTTGTGGATTATCTTTGATTATTAAATAATCACTTTTGGCGTCTTATTAATTTTGGAAGTAATTAATCTGATTAATAAGCTCCCACTAGGATTATTAAATAATCCTAATAATATTTTAAGGCTTTAATAACTCTTTATTAATTTAAGCCAAAAATATTAATCCAATTATATATCATATTTAATCTCTATTAAATATTATTTATCTAATCACATTAAATAAATCATGCATAATTAAAGGAGCATAATATCACATATTATCATGCCATTTTAAAATTAAAAGCATGCTTGCAAATAATTATCACATAATTATCACGCTTTAAATTTTTTAATGGCCCCTTAAATAAATATGTTTTAAATTATCACATAATTTAAATCATATTTACTGATTCGGTAATTAACCAGGAAGATTATTGAAATCAATTCCCAGAAAATTACCATTCCACGCAAATTCCCAGAAACACTGGAGGGGTCACAATGGTCCCACTTAAAACCCAGCCTTCTTAGACAGAACTTACGTGCACAGTATCAGATTTAAAATTATGCATCTTATGCTTTATCAATGCGAGTATATAATCAGAGCCCCGCTCTGATACCAGTTGTTGGTGTTGCGTGTTGCGTGGCGGGCCCGAGGCAGAGTGACGGCGCAGCGGAATATAAAAAATTTCGCCATAACCTCGTTATCAAAATATTTCAAAAATATTTTAATAAAGCAGCGGAAAAAATCGGGCAGCATAACTCTAATATATACAGGCATCGATAACATAATTTTAAATCATCTAGCATATAATCATAATATGCAAATATTAATTTGAGCAGCATAACGGTATTACCGTACTGCAAAATTGGCTATCAACGGCACTTTTCCAGCACCTCGATATCTTCTCGTGAAACCGGCAGAGCTTCCCCGCAATATCCCCGATTAAGAAATTGGAGTGTGGGCTCCGGCAGTATTTCCCTAAATACTTGAGAAAATATTTTTCTGGAAAAACCCTTTTTCTAAAACCTGAAAATCCCTATTTTCTAATAATTAAGTGGATTATATATTAATTATATAACCACCTAATTAATTAATTAATTAATCCTTAATTAGGATTAATTAACTAATTAGAGAGAGAGAGTGCCGGATGGCATTTAGAGGCTGCCAAAAACTTTTCAAAAGGAATGAATTGAAATGAGAATGCATAGGCTATTTATAACCCCAAATTCAAGGGTATTTTCGTCAAAAACCGAAAATTGCCGTGCCCTCCAAGGGCTGCCGGCCAATCCAAGGGCGCCACGCAGCAGCTCACGCCGCCACGAGGCCAACGCCGCCCGGCACGCGCGGAACGGAGTCCGCACGCGCCGCCCGTGTGGCGGGTGTGCGTTTGGCGCGTGTGCTGCTCACGGAGGCACGAGCAGCTGCCACGTGGCGAACCGGTCCGGTCCGACCGGCGGTTCGCGGTTCAGACCGGTTCAGGGATGAACCGGTCGGTTCAGCTTGGGTTCCAGGTACGCCACGTGTCCAAATCCCATTCGTCCACGTTTTCGGGTCGGGCAACCCGTGACCCGGCCCTGTCCACTGACCCGAACCGCTGACCCGCGCGAGAACCAATCTGGACCGTTCCTTCGCGCCCGCGTGGCTGGATCTCATCCGTCCACGTGTCGCACACGGTGGAGCCCAGTCAGCGCCACTTGGCGACTGACACGCTGACGTGGCGTGACACGTCAGTTACACGTCAGTTGCCACGTCATCAAAAAACTTTTTTTTTTTTTTTTTTTTTTTTTTGAAAAATTTTATTTTCTCCAAAATAAAATTTCGGGCATTTCCAACTCTTTGGAATTTAATTTATTTTCTCAAAATAAATTACTTGGCTATTTTCAAACACTTTGAAAAATCATTTCTCTCTCTCCTTTTAATATTTTCTCTTTGATCTTCGTTGGGGCTTGCGGGGGGACCTGCAGGACTAATTAATCTTAGCTCCAAACGGGTCAATCTATTATCATCCCATGACAATAATTGATTACCGTTTAACAATATTTAATTCCACTAAATAAATATTGTTGAACTCTAAAATTAATTAAATTATTCACGAATTTCTCGATCTAGAATAATTTCGCATTTTACTCCTCTGTACAGATATCCATGAAAAATAAATCAATACCACTATCATTTATTTTTCACTTCAAATCTGAAATTTCTTGATTCGCCTTAAGTCCAAATTCCCTGTATGTGAAACTTATTCAACATACCACTTCGGTGACACACACACGAAGTACTTCGGCCAAAGTTTTAATTCGAACTTTTTCAAATCTATTTCAGGGATATCTTTAACCTTCCAGCAAGGCTACAGATTCCTTGATCAATATTTCTCTCTAGCACATTTCATGCAATCACCGAACGTACAAAGTATTTTGGCCACCCGTTACCGAGACCTCACTTCTGAGTACATTACAGTGATTAACACTACATGCCTAAAGTAGAAACACTATCAGGATTAAGAGTCTAATGCTTCTGAGATTTTATTCATTTTAGATAGCAGTATAAAATGAACAATCTCAGTGGTCCAGTTCAATGTATCCAATCTCATTGAAAATCATCAATGTGTTATAATTGGAAACTCCATTTCCCTATGACGAAAGACTAATCATCTTATATAACACATTATAGTCTTGATAAGAACAATTTCTTATCATACTGACTAGAACTTTAATGACACGTGACTTCTGGTATTTAAAGTCTTTTCCTATGAAACACATTTCATATAAAAATACCATCACACGTCATTAATTATTAAATTTGTAAAATACTCATAACTTGCTTTAATGCCAGTTTTATTAATCCAAAATATTTACAATATAATTGGATTTACAGGGCATTAATCCCAACAATCTCCCACTTGCCCTAAATCCAATTGGCTACATATCTAAGACCCATCCCTTCTACATGAGTGTCAAAACTCTTTTGCGCCAAAGTCTTAGTGAAGGGATCTGCTAGATTATTTACTGAGCCAATTTTCACCACTGCCACTTCTCCACGTTCCACATAATCACGTATAATCTGAAACTTCCTCTCGATGTGCTTGGCACGTTTATGACTTCGAGGTTCCTTGGAGTTGGCCACCGCTCCAGCATTGTCACAGTACAATGTGATTGGCATAAGTCCGTCCTTGACGACTTCTAGATCCATTAGAAAATTCCGGAACCAATACGCCTCTTTGGCTGCTTCCGAAGCTGCCACGTATTCGGCTTCCATGGTAGAGTCAGCAATGCAAGATTGCTTAATACTCCTCCAACTTACGGTTGCTCCTCCAAGGGTGAACACGTATCCAGACGTCGAACGCCTAGAATCCAAATCAGATTGGAAATCCGAATCTGTGTACCCTATAGGAAGAAGCTCATCACTGCGATAGATAAGCATATAATCCCGAGTCCTTCTCAAGTATTTTAATATATGCTTTACAGCTATCCAGTGTTGGGGTCCAGGGTTTGACTGATATCTGCTGACTAGACCTACAGCATAACAGATATCTGGCCTAGTACATAACATGGCATACATGAGGCTTCCGACTGCCGAAGCATACGGAACATCTTTCATTTCTTCTGTCTCTTCTGGATTCTTGGGACACTGATCCCGAGACAGATGAACTCCATATCTGAAAGGTAACGATCCTTTCTTGGAATTAGCCATATTATATCTTGCCAACATCTTATCTATATATGCTGCTTGTGATAAACCAATCATCTTATTCTTACGATCACGACAAAGTCTGATCCCTAGAATATAACTGGCCTCACCTAGGTCTTTCATGTCAAACTGGTTTGACAACCAAATCTTAACTGCTGACAATATTCCCGTGTCATTCCCAATGAGCAGAATATCGTCAACATATAGAACTAAAAATGTTACAACACTATCATGATGTCTCTTGTACACACATGGTTCATCAGGCAATTGTATAAATCCAAAGGATTTAATTGCCTCATTAAATCTGATGTTCCATGACCTAGACGCTTGCTTAAGACCATAAATAGATCTATCAAGCTTGCATACCATATGCTCCTGATTTCTGGCTATAAAGCCTTCAGGCTGAGCCATGTATATCTCTTCTTGAAGGTGCCCGTTCAAGAAGGCAGTCTTTACATCCATTTGCCAAATCTCATAATCATAATGAGCAGCAATGGATAGGAGAATTCTTATGGACTTAAGCATTGCTACAGGCGAGAAGGTTTCGTCATAATCGATACCTTCTTTCTGGGTATAACCCTTTGCCACAAGTCTTGCTTTAAAAGTCTCAACCTTTCCATCTATTCCCCTTTTTCTCTTGTAGACCCATTTGCATCCAATAGGTTTAATGCCCTCAGGCGCCTCTACAAGTTCCCAAACTTTATTGGAATACATTGAATCTAATTCAGATTCCATGGCTCTGACCCAACGGTCAGCGTCTATATCCTTTATAGCTTCATCATATGTGATAGGATCAGATACGTCAGATTCAACCACTTGGGTTAATCCTAGGTATCTGTCAGGTGCCCTGACAATCCTCCCACTACGACGAGGCTGCTGTGTACTCATCCCTACATCATATGTTGTATCTGGTACATCATATGTATCTAACACATTTTCAGTTACTACGGGTTCTTGGAATACAGAATCTGATGTTGTCATTTCTTCTAACACAATTTTGCTTCTACCCTTGTGGTCATTTACGAAATCATCTTCGAGATATTTAGCATTAGTGCTCACAAACACTTTGTGATCTCTCGGATCGTAAAATATACCACCTCTTGTTCCTTTAGGATAACCTATGAACAAGCAAACCTCTGTTCTTGATTCCAACTTGTCAAGATCCTTCTTTAACACATGAGCTGGGGTTCCCCATATCCGAAGATAGGAGACACTGGGCTTTCGCCCTCGCCACAGTTCCATTGGTGTTTTAGGAACTGACTTGGATGGAACAAGGTTTAATATGTGTGCCGCTGTTTCGAGTGCAAAGCCCCAAAACGAACTTGGTAGGGTAGCATGACTCATCATAGATCTTACCATTTCCATCAGAGTTCTATTTCTCCTTTCTGCAACACCGTTCTGCTGGGGTGTACCCGGTGCAGATAATTGGGATTTAATCCCATTTGTAGTGAGAAATTCTAGAAACTCTATAGACAGATACTCACCACCACGATCTGATCGAAGTGACTTGATACGTTTTCTGGTTTGATTTTCAACTTCAGCTTTGAATTCTTTGAACTTTTCAAAAGATTCAGATTTATATCTCATCAAATAAACGTATCCGTATCTGGAGTAATCATCCGTAAAAGTGATGAAATACTCAAAACCTCCTCTTGCTTGAATACTCATAGGACCACACACATCCGTATGAATTAACACAAGCAATTCTGTGGCTCGATTACCTTTAGATTTAAAAGATCTCTTGGTCATTTTACCTTCCAAGCAGGATTCACAGACTGGTAGTTCTGTTAAGTCCAAGGGACTCAACAATTCGTCTGAAATTAGTCTTTGGATCCTTTTTGGATTAATATGACCAAGACGTAAATGCCACTTGTACGCCTCGTTAGGCATAGGAGTTTTTCTTTTGGATGGTAAGTCAAGCTTAGCAGTGTTAAGTTCGGAATTAGGGTTTTTATCGGGGTATAACAAGAAAAGACCATCTTTTACCGTGCCAGAGCAAATAAACCTTTTATTTTGCTTAATAGTAAAGTTTTGTTCAAAACAAACACTGAAACCATTATTTATTAAACAACTCACAGAAACCAGATTTCTGCGAACATACGGTATATACAGAATGTCTTTCAGTACCAAAACCCTATCACCAAAATACAAATTTACAGTCCCTACTGCTAATACAGATATACTTGTATTATCCCCGAGCAGTAGCTGCATCTCGCCATCTTCAAGCTTTCTGGTTAGCTTGAACCCCTGCAACGAATTGCAAATATGATTAGTTGAGCCCGAGTCCACACACCAGGAATCTGGTGGACTTCCAACTAAACATAATTCAATTAAACAAGATATCGATATACCTTGTCCAGATGGCTTAGCAGGAAGACTTGCTAAGTATTTTGGACAATTCCTCTTCCAGTGCCCATTCTCTCCGCAGTGGAAACATTTTCCCTTGCTTGGTTTGCCTTTCTTCTTCTGAACCTTTTTCTTGGGATTGGGAACCTTTCCCTTTCCCTTGTTCCACTTGTTGGCCTTTGGAGCCGTGGAAGTCGATGCCTGTGCCAGGAGAACAGTTCCCTTAGCTTTCATCACTCCCTCCGCCACTTTAAGTTCGTTCATCAATTCAGGCAGAGAAAAATCCAATTTGTTCATAGAATAATTTTGCCTGAATGTGTCGAACGACTTTGGCAGAGAGCATAGGATCATATCCTGTTTGCTGAGATCATCAAATTTAGCACCAAGGCTTTCAATTTCGTTCAGGCAAGCCATCATGTTCATAACATGATCCTGAACAGGTGATCCCTCAGACATCTTGGTAACTAACAGCCTTCGCATCAATTCGAGCCTCTTGGCTCGATTCTGTCCTCCAAACATTTGATGGAGATGATCCATCATGTTCCTAGCAGTTGGCATCTCATGCATTTGATGCTTGAGAACATTGGAGACAGATGCCAGGATATAAGACCTAGCCAAATCATTGGACTTGATCCAATTGGCGTAAGCATTTCTCATATCCTGATTGGCTGTAGTTTCCGGTACCCCCGGACAAGGTTCAGTGAGCACTTGTTTCAGATTCTCGTGACCAAATACGATGTCAAGATTCATCTTCCAGTCAGCATAATTAGACCCTTCAAGCCTATTTTCCTTTAGGAGTGATTGAAGCGGGCTAGCGGTCGCCATTGCTTTAAAACTGAAATATTTTAAAAAGTGCAAGTTATGATTCTGTATTTTACATCTTTTGCGTCTAACCAATAAATGAAATCCACATAAACATTTTTGGTTTACACAATGGTGACTTATCTAACCGCAGTTGACTCCCCGGAAGCGAGGTCGAAAACCGCTTAGAAAAGCAAGAATTAATCTTAATTAACATGCCATCTAGGTAACTCTTACCAAACTATGTTAATCCACCACGTTAACCTTTGACCTCTAAGTAAATGTAACATAGCTCCGAAGGGAGGTTAATACATTACTTAGTCAAACGTATACCATTACCTAGAAATTCGTACGAGTAGATCAGACACTCCACGGAGGCGTGGTCGAGCTGACTTTCCCCGTATTTCATTCTATCCGTAGAAGTCTAATCTTGTATACCGCGAATACATACCCGCCGAAGGGAGTAGTATATATCCACTATACTATAGACGGGTAATGGAGGCCGTGAGAATCCAACTCTTTTCATCTCGCTCCCACTTGAATTTTATAAAATTTGTGGATTATCTTTGATTATTAAATAATCACTTTTGGCGTCTTATTAATTTTGGAAGTAATTAATCTGATTAATAAGCTCCCACTAGGATTATTAAATAATCCTAATAATATTTTAAGGCTTTAATAACTCTTTATTAATTTAAGCCAAAAATATTAATCCAATTATATATCATATTTAATCTCTATTAAATATTATTTATCTAATCACATTAAATAAATCATGCATAATTAAAGGAGCATAATATCACATATTATCATGCCATTTTAAAATTAAAAGCATGCTTGCAAATAATTATCACATAATTATCACGCTTTAAATTTTTTAATGGCCCCTTAAATAAATATGTTTTAAATTATCACATAATTTAAATCATATTTACTGATTCGGTAATTAACCAGGAAGATTATTGAAATCAATTCCCAGAAAATTACCATTCCACGCAAATTCCCAGAAACACTGGAGGGGTCACAATGGTCCCACTTAAAACCCAGCCTTCTTAGACAGAACTTACGTGCACAGTATCAGATTTAAAATTATGCATCTTATGCTTTATCAATGCGAGTATATAATCAGAGCCCCGCTCTGATACCAGTTGTTGGTGTTGCGTGTTGCGTGGCGGGCCCGAGGCAGAGTGACGGCGCAGCGGAATATAAAAAATTTCGCCATAACCTCGTTATCAAAATATTTCAAAAATATTTTAATAAAGCAGCGGAAAAAATCGGGCAGCATAACTCTAATATATACAGGCATCGATAACATAATTTTAAATCATCTAGCATATAATCATAATATGCAAATATTAATTTGAGCAGCATAACGGTATTACCGTACTGCAAAATTGGCTATCAACGGCACTTTTCCAGCACCTCGATATCTTCTCGTGAAACCGGCAGAGCTTCCCCGCAATATCCCCGATTAAGAAATTGGAGTGTGGGCTCCGGCAGTATTTCCCTAAATACTTGAGAAAATATTTTTCTGGAAAAACCCTTTTTCTAAAACCTGAAAATCCCTATTTTCTAATAATTAAGTGGATTATATATTAATTATATAACCACCTAATTAATTAATTAATTAATCCTTAATTAGGATTAATTAACTAATTAGAGAGAGAGAGTGCCGGATGGCATTTAGAGGCTGCCAAAAACTTTTCAAAAGGAATGAATTGAAATGAGAATGCATAGGCTATTTATAACCCCAAATTCAAGGGTATTTTCGTCAAAAACCGAAAATTGCCGTGCACTCCAAGGGCTGCCGGCCAATCCAAGGGCGCCACGCAGCAGCTCACGCCGCCACGAGGCCAACGCCGCCCGGCACGCGCGGAACGGAGTCCGCACGCGCCCGCACGCGCCGCCCGTGTGGCGGGTGTGCGTTTGGCGCGTGTGCTGCTCACGGAGGCACGAGCAGCTGCCACGTGGCGAACCGGTCCGGTCCGACCGGCGGTTCGCGGTTCAGACCGGTTCAGGTTGGGTTCCAGGTACGCCACGTGTCCAAATCCCATTCGTCCACGTTTCCGGGTCGGGCAACCCGTGACCCGGCCCTGTCCACTGACCCGAACCGCTGACCCGCGCGAGAACCAATCTGGACCGTTCCTTCGCGCCCGCGTGGCTGGATCTCATCCGTCCACGTGTCGCACACGGTGGAGCCCAGTCAGCGCCACTTGGCGACTGACACGCTGACGTGGCGTGACACGTCAGCTGCCACGTCATCAAAAAACTTTTTTTTTTTTTTTTTTTTTTTGAAAAATTTTATTTTCTCCAAAATAAAATTTCGGGCATTTCCAACTCTTTGGAATTTAATTTATTTTCTCAAAATAAATTACTTGGCTATTTTCAAACACTTTGAAAAATCATTTCTCTCTCTCCTTTTAATATTTTCTCTTTGATCTTCGTTGGGGCTTGCGGGGGGACCTGCAGGACTAATTAATCTTAGCTCCAAACGGGTCAATCTATTATCATCCCATGACAATAATTGATTACCGTTTAACAATATTTAATTCCACTAAATAAATATTGTTGAACTCTAAAATTAATTAAATTATTCACGAATTTCTCGATCTAGAATAATTTCGCATTTTACTCCTCTGTACAGATATCCATGAAAAATAAATCAATACCACTATCATTTATTTTTCACTTCAAATCTGAAATTTCTTGATTCGCCTTAAGTCCAAATTCCCTGTATGTGAAACTTATTCAACATACCACTTCGGTGACACACACACGAAGTACTTCGGCCAAAGTTTTAATTCGAACTTTTTCAAATCTATTTCAGGGATATCTTTAACCTTCCAGCAAGGCTACAGATTCCTTGATCAATATTTCTCTCTAGCACATTTCATGCAATCACCGAACGTACAAAGTATTTTGGCCACCCGTTACCGAGACCTCACTTCTGAGTACATTACAGTGATTAACACTACATGCCTAAAGTAGAAACACTATCAGGATTAAGAGTCTAATGCTTCTGAGATTTTATTCATTTTAGATAGCAGTATAAAATGAACAATCTCAGTGGTCCAGTTCAATGTATCCAATCTCATTGAAAATCATCAATGTGTTATAATTGGAAACTCCATTTCCCTATGACGAAAGACTAATCATCTTATATAACACATTATAGTCTTGATAAGAACAATTTCTTATCATACTGACTAGAACTTTAATGACACGTGACTTCTGGTATTTAAAGTCTTTTCCTATGAAACACATTTCATATCAAAATACCATCACACGTCATTAATTATTAAATTTGTAAAATACTCATAACTTGCTTTAATGCCAGTTTTATTAATCCAAAATATTTACAATATAATTGGATTTACAGGGCATTAATCCCAACAACCACCACCATCCCAAGTCCTGTGGTGGGCAACGCACTGGGCCCACCGGTCCAAACATACGGGAACCCAGTTCCCTACGTCTTCCAGCCGCTCGACGGGCGTCCCGCCCACATCATTTGGGGCCTTAGTCCCTAGATCGGAGCGGGCCACGTGCAAGAGTATACTCCACCGCCACCCCCCCCCCCCGGCGGTAAGCAAAGAGGTCCCGCGCGAGGGCCACGGAGAATCTGAACACCCCAGCCGCAACAATCGCGGCAAGCGCGGTCAACGAAGACCATGAGGAATACGATGACCTCAGAATGCGGATCCCTGCACGATCCGCAAGGGAAGAGGCCGCCAGAATCGCGGCAGCTCTTGTCGGGAACGAGGCAGATCGATACGCTGACCCGCCACGCAGACGGGTCCAAGACCACCTGGACGACCGAGGTTCTCAGGTCACCCAGAGGCAGGTCGACTTGCGCGACTGGTTGAACCGACGCCCTCTCCGTTACCGCAATGACCGAGAAGAAGCCTCCCCCTTCTGCGAAGAGATTCTCCGCACGACCTGTTATGGAGATCGAATTTCGACCGACCTGTCCATCTATAACGGGACCACCGATCCCGAAAAGCATGTAACGGCTTTTCAAAATCGCATGCTGCTGCACTCTCACCCCAACAGATTTGGGCCAAACTCTTCGTCACTACGCTGACGGGCCCTGCTCAGGATTGGTTCATCCGTCTGCCACCGCGATGTGTAACGACCTACAACCGGTTAGTAGATCGGCTCACAGCGCACTTCTCCTCAATGACTGGAGAAAAGCTCCCCCTCTCTTATCTCAACAGCATCTACCAGAGGGAGGGCGAGTCCCTCCGAGATTTCATGACTCGCTTTTCGAGGGAAGTGGTTCGGGTCGAAAACCCGACGATGGACACCTTGCTCTCTGTAGTCCATCGAGCTATCCGCAACCGCCTATGGGCAGTTGAGATCGTCAGGGCCGGACCCCGCAACCTGACGGAGATACAAGATATTGCCCATGGCTTCAAGTGCGTAGAGGAGATAGCCCTCGCGCATGGGCCCCCGCCTCGATCTGAGAGGCAGGTCATCGGGTCGAGCTCGCCCCTCAACCGGAAGGGGAATGAGCAAAAGAAAATCAAAGGGAAAGTCGACCTACCGACCCAGGTTGACCGACGAAACTATATCCCCTTGACCAAGCCCATCGACCAGATCTACGTGGTCATGGACCAGAGCCTTCTGAAGAAACCAAAGCCCATCTGAGAGGGCCTGAAGGCTGAAAAATCAGGAAAATTCTGTGGCTACCATCAACAATGGGGCCACACCACCGCAGAATGCAACGCCCTCCTTGATGAGATCGAAAGACTCATCCAAGGAGGGCATTTGAAGGATTTTGTTCGGAAAATCAACCACTACTCTGAGAGGGCAGGACGACCTAACGACCGCGACCGTTCCAGGTCGAGGTCTCCCCCGAAAAGATCTGGGAAGCAACCGCTGCAAAGAGCTGAGGACAATCCCCCCACCAACGGTAAGATCTACATGATAGCCGGGGGCGCATGAGGGCGGCGACTCTAATGCAGCTCGAAAGAGGAACATCCAGCGCGCAGCTCGAGAGTTCAACGGCCCCCATGAAGAGGTCTTCCAGGTCGATCAGGGTAGAGAGTGAGAGAGGTAGGAGGTTAGCTTTAGCGAGAGTGATAGCCGCCCAAGCCCCCATTGGGAAGGCGGAGCGCCTTAGGCGTGGCTAATTATGATGTAACCAAATGCCTAGTTGATAATGGAAGCAGCTCGAACATTATCCCTTACTCGACTCTTGTAAAAATGAAATTGCATAATCTAAAGCTCGATCCGATCCGAACACCGCTCTCAGGGTTCTGGGGATCGGAAGTTATCCCTCTAGGGCGCATCCGACTCCTCACCTCGATGGGAACATCCCCCAAGAGGGTGACCCAAGAGGTCGGGTACATCATCGTCAACATGCCCCTAGCGTATAACATGATCTTCGACCGACCTGGCCTCATACAATTCAAAGAAATCATCTTGACATACCACCAAAAGCTGAAAATACCCACCCCAAATGGGGTCGGGGAGGTGACTTGCGATGTCATGGATAGCTGGGCCTACTACGCCATCGTTCTGAAAAAGCCTTCTGGAAAAGAGGTAGCTGCAGATCTCGACCTCCAGACCTACGCCGACGGGGAGATCGAGCTCCCCGCAAAAGAGAGTGAGGCCGAGAGGTCCCCAATGGCTCGAAAAAGAAAGGCTAGCGAGCGGCTCGAGCCTGCAGAAGAGCTCAAGGAAATTGGCATTGTCCCCGGAGACGGCAAGAAGACCACCAAGATCGGGGCGAACATGCACCCCCAACATGAGATCATGATGATAGAATTCTTGAGGGACAACTCTGACATTTTCTCTTGGGCAGCCAAAGATCTGGTTGGAGTCGACCCAAAAGTGATCTGCCACCGGCTCGAGATTGATCCGTCAGTTAAACCGATTAAACAAAAGCTAAGCCCTCAAAGTCGGGCAAGGAATGAGATCATTGAGGCAGAGGTCAACAAGCTCCTCGACGCAGGATACGTTACCCCAGCTCAATACGTCGATTGGTTGTGCAACGTTGTCCTCGTGTAAAAAACGGGCGGAAAATGGAGAATGTACAACGACTTCACCGATCTCAACAAGGCTTGCCCGAAAGACCCATACCCACTGGCCCGCATCGACCAGCTCGTCGACTCGACAGCTGGATACGAGATGCTCAGCATGATGGATACCTTCCAAGGCTATTATCAGATCTCTATGGCCCCCGAGGATCGAAAGCACACGGCCTTCATCGTGGTAAAAGGAATATACTGCTTCAAGGTCATGCCCTTCGGGCTAAAGAACGCAGGAGCTACGTACCAAAGGTTGGTCAACCTGATGTTTAAGGATGAGATCGGGAAGACCATGGAGGTCTACGTCGACGACATGATCGTGAAAATTCGATGGGCGTATCATCATCTAGATCACCTGCGCAGATCATTTGAGATCTTACGGCAATACGGGATGAAACTCAACCCCGACAAGTGCACGTTTGGGGTCGAATGAGGGAAGTTCTTGGGGTATATGGTGAGCCAACGGGGCATCGAAGCCAATCCCACCAAGATCAAAGCTATCCAGATCATACCCCGACCTCGGTGCATCAACCAAGTCCAATCACTCGTAGGACGGATAATCTCCCTCAATCGGTTCATATCGCGATCATCAGAACGAAACCTCTCGTTTTTCAAAGTTCTGCGGAATCTAAAGTTCGAGTGGAACGAAGAATGCGACCGAGCATTAGATCAATTGAAAGAGTACCTGGCCTCTCCGCCATTACTGGCTAAGCCAAGTGAGGGTGAGACCTTGTACCTCTACCTATCCCTTTCTAACGAAACCTTCAGCTCAGTCCTGGTCGCCATCCGAGATCGAAAACACCTACCGATCTACTACTTGAGCAAGATCCTGCACGGTGCAGAACGGAATTATCTCGAGATCGAGAAGTTCGTGTTCGCCCTCACACACGCAGCCCGGAAGCTACGTCTATACTTCCAAGCTCATCTCATAATCGTCCTAACGGATTAACCCCTCAGGCAGGTCTTGTCCAAACCCGATGTCTCGGGCCGAATGATAAAATGGGCGGTCGAGTTGAGTCAGCATGACATCACCTACCAACCTCGAGCCGCCCAGCAAGCTCAAGTTCTGGCTGACTTCCTAGTCGAAAAGAACACCAACTCGATGGAGATCATTCCCACCTCGCCGAGCTGGACCATGTACACGGATAGCTCTTCGACCTCTCAAGGGGGGGGAGTGGGCATATCCCTTACAAGCTCAGAGGGACTTCATCTCGATTTCGCCATTAAACTCGATTTTAAAGCAACTAACAACGAGGCGGAGTACGAAGCGCTCGTGGCAGGACTAAGATACGCCACGGAAAATAAGATCGACAAGCTATCCGTGGTAACTGACTCTCAGCTCGTCGTCGGCCAGGTCAATGGCACTTATGAGGCTCGGGAAGAGTCCATGGCAGCGTATCTCAGGATGGTAAAAGAGCTGGCCTCGAAGCTAAAAGAATTCAAAATTAAATAGGTTCCCCGTGAGGAGAACGGTCGAGCTGATGCACTGTCAAAACTGGAAAACGGATTCCAATGAACAAAAGATGCAACCATCTCATTCATGGTCTCGGGGGGCCGCGCGATCGATGAAGGAAAGGTCGAGATCGCCACCATCGATCCGCCGGAACCTTACTGGATGGACGACCTGATCGCTTACCTCAAAGACGGGCTTTTGCCCCAAAATCGAACTGAAGCCAGGAGAATAAAATATCGATCTCTTCTCTATATGATAGATCAGGAAGGCAGGTTGTTCAAAAAATCCTTCACCGGTCCCCCTCTAAGATGCCTACGACCTAGCCAAGCCCAAGACGTCCTGGAAGAAGTCCATGAGGGATGCTGCGGAAACCATTCGGGAGGTCGAGCTCTAGCTCGAAAGATCTTGAGGAGTGGGTATTTTTGGCCGACTATGGTGTGGGACGCGAAGATCCACTCTAGGAAATGCCCCAAATGCCAAAAACACGGCAACCTAATCCACACTCACCCGGCATCCATGATACCGATCGATGTATGCTGGCCCTTCGATCAATGGGGAATCGACATCATCGGTCCCTTCCCCTTGGCGCCCAGACAGAAAAAGTTTGCCATAGTTTGCGTCGAGTACTTCTCAAAGTGGGTCGAGGCCGAGGCAGTCCCCAAGATTACCGATGCAGTAAGAAGGAATTTCCTATGGAAAAATATAATCTGTCGTTTTGGGGTCCCAAGGGTGCTCATCTGTGACAATGGTCCTCAATTTCGATCCGAGAATACTAAGAGCTATTGTCGAGACCTCGGGATCGACCTCAGATTCACTATTGTTGGCCATCCGCAAGCAAATGGCCAAGCTGAAGTCACCAACCGAATCATTATCCAAAATCTCAAGACCCACCTCGATGCCAAACGGTGGCATGGGCGGACGAGCTCGACTGCGTACTATGGGCTTATCGAACCACCCCGCGGATAGCCACGGGACAAACACCATACTCTCTGGTTTACGGATCCGAAGCCATCATCCCATCGGAGCAGTTACACGAAACCGCTCGGGTATCGCAATACTAGCTCGACCGGAATACAGAGATCAGAACTGAAGATCTAGATGTGATTGAAGAAAGCAGAGAACACGCCTATAAGAAGCTCAAACAGTACAAGGCAGCGGCGGCTCGATCATACAACAAACACGTGAAGCCCAGATCGTTTCAGATCGGCGACCTAGTGTTAAAAAAGGTCGAAGTCTTGCAACATGTCGGAAAACTAGAGCCTAACTGGGAGGGACCCTATCGCGTCACGGAGATTGGGAAAAACATGGCCTACCGGCTCGAAGACATGGCCGGAGAGCCATTACCCAGACCGTGGAATGCGCATAACCTGAAGAAGTTCTACACTTAGTTTCCCAGCTGTTTCAAAAGATTGACTAGAGATTAAATTCGACTGAGAATCGACCTCTTTTATTAATGAATTGTTTTTCAATCAAACGATCCATAGTTGTGTTTTAACTCGTAAATAAGAGCGCTCATCCGGCCTAAGGTCATGAGTCGGGATCCAATGAGGCCGTCCGATGACCCAAAGTGATCGAAAAAATCGTACCACAGTCCAGAGATCCAAAGAGACCGGTTCGGGTCCAATGAGATCCAGAGATTTCCTAAAATTTAATGATCCAGTCCTTAGAGAGATCGACTAGGATCCCTTGGGACTCGGAGATCAGCAAAAAAAAAAAAATCCTAACGTACTTAAATGATTTTCATTGTTGGAGATCGGGATCCATTAAGGTCATCTTAAGGGTCCTAAAAATCCTAACGAACCCAATGATCCAGAGATCCAAGAAGATCGATTTAGATCCGAAGAGATCCAGAGATCAATGATCTTCGAAAGGATACATCCTAAGAGCGAACGAGATCGACTTTGATCCAAGGAAAAACGCGAACGCCCAAAACGGGACTAGATCGACATCCAAACGAGATCAAATAGCGTGACGAACCTATCGATCCGAGAGCGATAAAAATCTAGCCAAAGGGTAAGCAAAACCTAGATCGATATCCAAACGAGATCAAATAGCGTGACGAACCTATCGATCCGAGAGCGATAAAAATCTAGCTAAGGGGTAAGCAAAACCTAGATCGACAAACCACATGCATTCCAGATCGAATAAATACTCAACTTGCAAAGTAAAACAAAACGCAAGTATGAAAAACATAATCCATTCATGCGAATGTTGATCTCCAAAAACTAACGGAGATCGATCATACCTAGCACATCGAGCTCACCACGCGACGTGGCTCGATGGGCAAAATGTTCATGAAAGCAAAAGCAGAAATAAAACAAGTATTCACCCGGCCGGAAGGGCGAACCTATTAATTACAAGAAAACGGAAACTCAATCGATCTCGACGGGGGCAAATGAAGACTCCTGAGCAGTTCGACACTGGGCCCTCTCAAGCTCTCGAATGGTTGGGAGGAAGCTTTCGACCTGAACCGGATGAGGGAGTTCACACGGGCGCTTTTCCTTCTTAGCTTGAGCGATCTCGATGGCATGTCCATACTTGTAGGTCGACCACTCGATCTGGACCGGCTCTTCCTCTTCAGGCTGATCAGGAGCACCTGGATCTAGGAGCAAGGGGCCAATCGATTCGAAGTTGAAGTTAGGAACGATGGCGTCCTGAGCCTTAAGCTGGTTTATGGCGATCAGGAATCCCTCTGCCAGATCGTTCTGACCCACAATCAAGCTAGCTTCTTCGAAGCCGGGGCCCTCCATAAACTCGCGAACTGCATACCGCTCGATCTCTAGCTTGCATTTCTTCATTTCCTCAGCGGCTTTGCTGATTTTCGTCTGGGCCCGGACAAAGATCTCGCTCCGCCCCTCTTCCTTCGAAGCAACTTTTGCAGTCTCGAGCTGCTCGGCGAACTCTTCCGTCATCCGGGTCAACTCGGCAACGTGAGCCTTCTCCGCCTCCCCAAGGGCCTCCTGTGAGCTCTTACACTTTGCCTCCATGGTCTTCTTCTCTTCGACCCGCTTGCGCTTCTCCTCTCGGGCCTCCCGGAGTTCTTACTCGAGCTGTTCAACCTTCTCGCACTACAAAAAAAGGCCGAAAACCGACGGGCATTTTCCGTCGGAAAAGCCGAATTCCGACGGAAAACCGACGGGACGAAGCCCGTTGGAAAATGTATCGTCGGATTTGGGTTCTGACGGGTCCGTTCCGTCGGTTTTCCGTTGGAAACATATTTCCGACGGAATTCCAACGAACATTTTTTTTTCCCCAACGAAGTAATTTCCAACGGAAAATTTCCGTCGGTTTTCCGTCAGAAATTTTTTTCCAACGGAAAACCAACGGATTTCCAACGGAGCAAAAAAAAATTACTTTTTGAGTTAACCGACGGAATTCCAACGGAATTTTCCGTCGGTATTCCGTCGGAAATTGATTAAAAATAAATAAATAAAAATAAATAAAAAAAATCATTTGTGACACTCGAACCACCTCGGAAACGAGCCATACCAATTCCTCGGACAAGCCGCGGGCCGAGCTCGAGCCAACCGAGCCACCCAAATGCGAGAATTAATTCTCGCGATAATTGTGCACGAAGGGATTCGAACTCGGGTCTCCAAGGAAGAATGGTGACTCCCTTACCACTTGGCCAACTTACTTCTTATTAATATTATGTCTTTAAATATATTTATACACTTATTTCAATTAATTATTTAAATACTTTTTTATTATTAATTTAAAATATAAAATTTTAAATATATAATTATTTAAATTAAATATAATCATATTTATTGAGATATTATATAAAAATTGCTAGCTTATATACTTTTGTGTTTTAATTATAATGTATATATTTAAAATTATATAAAATATTATTGTAGATGAACAAATAAATTTTATATTATTAATTTAATTGACTATATGCATATAACGTTATATATAGATAATATTATACATATTTTAAAATTTTAATATTATACATGTTGTAATATATATATATATATATATATATATATATATATATATATATATATATATATATATATATATACATACTGTAATATACATAATATATGTACATAATATGTGTATATATATATATATATATATATGTATAATATGTGTACATATATTATGTATATTACAGTATGTATAATAATAATTATATATATATATATATATTAATATATTATATTTATATATAAATGTACAAATAAATTTTATATTATTAATTTAATTGACTATATGCATATAACGTTATATATAGATAATATTATACATATTTTAAAATTTTAATATTATACATGTTGTAATATATATATATATATATATATACACATATTATACATATATATATATATATACACATATAATATATTATATTTATATATATATATATATGTACATATTAGACATATACCGTAATATAACTATATATATATATATATATATATATATATATATATATTACACATACCGTAATATATATAATATATATGTTTATATTATATTTATCTCTTTAAAAAAAATACAAGAGATAATTATTAAATAAGTTTGAGTTGAACTCTAACTCTTGAATTATAAACCTATATAAAGGCGTTCTTCCCCAAAATTATCAAATCAAGTCGTTTGTTCCGTTATTAAGACATTATAATGACGAATTGACGTTATATTCAAGCTAACTCCACGGAGTTACCGAAGTGCTCAAAGACGTTCTTGGCGAAATTCTCCAAAATCTAGCGTATGATTGTAAATAAGTCGAAGGACCTACGGATTAACGTTATTAAAAGATAAATCTGAAGTTAAAAAAGATCAAACCAATTAATAAAAGTTAAATAAGTTGAAGAAGATTGAAAATTGAAGATCCACTTTGATATCAAAATTTATAAATTATTTGTACTATTTATCCGATATTTACACAAAGTCAATAAACGCGAATTATTAGTGCAAACAATTATATATAATTATTTGTATTAACTATAATCGTATTTTTCTAATTAAATTTGATTGAAAAATTCCAACGGAAAACCGACGGAAAACCAACGGAATTTTTATTTCATTGAAATTCCGACGGAAAACCGACGGAAAATTTCGTCGGTATTTTTTTAATGAAGAATAAAAAAATACCGACGGGATTTTTCCGTCGGTATTCCGTCGGAAATTTTATTTCGTATTTTTTTAATGTAAAATAAAAAAATACCGACGGGATTTTCCCGTCGGATTTCCGTCGGAATTTTTATTTCATTGAAACTCCGACGGGAAATCTCGTCGGTAATTTTTTAATGAAGAATAAAAAAATACCGACGGGATTTTCCCGTCGGTTTTCCGTCGGAAATTTATTTCGTATTTTTTTAATGTTGAATAAAAAAATACCGACGGGATTTCCCATCGGTTTTCCGTCGGAATTTTTATTTCATTGAAATTCCGACGGGAAATCCCGTCGGTATATTTGGCGCATTTTTTTTTTAGAATTGCGCCAAAATTCCGACGGAATTCCAACGGAAAACCGACGGAATTCCGTTGGAAATTTTGGCGCAATTTTTTTTAAAGTGCCGCCAAATATTCCGACGGAATTCCAACGGACGGAAAAGCCGTTGGAATTCCGTTGGAATTCCGTCGGTTTTCCGTTGGAAATTCCGACGGGAAACCGACGGAATTTTCCATCGATTTTTTCCCGTCGGAATTCGGGCTTTTTTCTTGTAGTGTCGGGGTTCGCTGAAGCGAGTCGGCCATTCATCATATAGTACTTTTTTTTTGTACTTTTCCTTACCGGCCTTGAAGACCTCAGCCTCCTGGATCGAGTTGATGAGAACGGAGAGAACGTCCTGAGAACAAGCAAGCAGATCGAATGAGTCCGATCCCCTGGAGTAGTTTCAAAAAACAAAACGAACTAAACTTACCCCAAAAAGACCTCTGGCAGCCTGGTACCTTTTCTGCCTCGCAAATCGCCCAGAGAGCTTCTTCTGCTCGTCGATAATGCACCCGGTGTTGAATAGGGCAGCAAGGAGATCGGGGTCTGCTTTTCCGAACGCCAGAGCTCGATCTGTACCATCCGCCTTCTTGAGCTCGAGGCCGGCATGCCACTGAGGAAGTGGGGTCTTGGGAAAGTTTAAAAGCTAGGCCTCCTCATCCGATTCCTCGGAATCCTACATTTCGTGAACCAACTCTCTAAAGGTCTCTTGCCTACCCCATGCCTCGCCTAAACAAACTGGAGTTGAGGATCAACATCTTCATCAAAATATAAAGGGAGATGATCTAAATTTATTACTTGTTCGACGTCATCCCCGATTTGACCGGTCGGCTGGGCTGATAACCCGGCATGACCCTCGAGCTCCTGACCACGGAGTGGCTCCCCAGCAGTCTGCTCAGCTAGATCGGAATCTAGATCGTGCAGCTCCTTCGAGCACCTTTCCTGTTGAGCTCGTTGGGCCTCAGGGAGGGAATTGATGATGGCTCGAGCGGCCTCTGCTACGGGTCGCAGTTCGTCTGGGGTGGCGTTCCTTTGATTCATCGCCCTCATCCTGGCAGCTCGAGACATGATCAGCGGTCGTAGATCTACAGAGGAAAAAGAATCAGATCGAAGGAATAGACCAAAAAAGCAAGTAAATAATCTTAAAGACCCTGAACGAGTAGGGGTCTGGTCGAAGTGAGAGCATACCGAAGCGAAAGTTCTTTCTCCGAGTCCCAATTATAATGCCAGCTTCGACCAGATTCCCCGTCCTCGACAGGTTAGTATGGTCTAGGAGCCCGAGATTGGTTAATAGTTCGAAGTGGTTGTGGATCTAGGTCGACGACTTGATCACGAGCAGCCTTTGGCCGTTGTCCCCCCAAGTAATCCGGAAGCGGGGTACGATGGGCAGATCGATGAAGAAGAACTTGGACTTCCAATTGATCCCATGTGATGTAGACGGGATCGATACAATTTTTTGGTTCGGCTTCGATTGAAGGTTGAAGTACCCTACCCTGGACTTGGTGGCGCTGTTAAGTGTGAAGAACTCCCCGAAGTCCCAGATCTCCGGCTCGAACCCGAGGCACTTCATCTTGATGATCATGCAGTGCATTAGCGAGAAAGAGTTGGGAGTCAGCTGGGAAGGACACAAGTTGTATCGAACTAAGAAGTCCATGATGACCTGAGGAAGAGGGAGCCTAAATCCATATTTGACGGAGGCATAATACATGCCAACCGACCTCAATCCCCTCGGTCTCTCGACAGTTTCCCCCTCCTCTGCCATTCGAACCAAGTATTGAGGACCTAGCCCCAATAGCCCCGTGACCTTCGCGAGCTCTTGAGAAGTTATCTTGGAAAATCTCTCTGAAACATGCGAGAGGGTCCTGTAACACATGGGGAGGTCGAGCTGGAGGGTTCCCGACCTGCACCATAGGTTCCCCTACATCGATCTGCCTCCCACCGACCTGATCCTCTCCGGTTACCTCCTCTTCCAGTTCGTCCAAAAGTCCTATAGGTCGCCGCACCCTCGACGTCGAAGCAGATCCCCCTCTATTCGCCGTCAGAACTTCGCCCCTTCCCAAAGACGATCCCGACTCGAACTCAAAACTCTCACTTGGTAGAGGGGAGGTCGGCAGACGGTCATCTCGTTCCGGCGAAGGCGTGAACGCTACCTGTGCTTGGGCCATAAAGATGGGAAAAGGAAAAGATTTTACCTCTAAAGGGTGGAGTTCGAAGGCGGCGGTTGCTGACGAGCTGATCAAGACCGGAGCAGTTCGAAATCCCTGAGTAAGAAAGTGGTGAAATGAGGCTTGGGGGTGACCTCTATATATAGGAGTTGAAAAGTAACATCTCGAAATACGAAACGATGCCATAATTACCCTGCACACGCCTATCCTATAGAAAGTCGCGTCGCATTAAATGCGGTGTCAGACCGATCTCACCCAAAAGTCACACCTAATAATTACAGCGGCGGTTCGATCCCAACGGCCACAACGGTTCCCCTACCCATTGCCAGATCGATAAAATTACCACAATGAAAATTCACACTGGTAATTTGGGGGGCCTCTGACATGGCAAAATAGAGCGTGGCCACGTGGCCGCCCCCGGTTGGCGCCACGTGGACCACTACGCCAACCTGGACAAACCAGAAATGACCATTCATACAGATCATCAGATCGTTTCCAAGACAGATCGTTAGGTCTTCATAAGATCATCAGATCATGAGATCGATTTTGACAAGCCAGGTCTTTAGATAGGTCTACTCCCCTCCTGCGAGGAAACCCGCAGTTCAGGATCCCGGAAGGCGATATCGATCTTCAGATCGATCACATACGTCACCGGACACCTGAATATTGTAAAGCACTCCTGTCGGGACACGTGCGTCCTTCCCATTCCCTGGAACAGGCGTACTACGGTTCATTAATGACCGTCAGTCCCTACTTTTACCCAAAGGGGAAAGAAGGTACAAACGACCCGTCCCAAGCCGGTTCCATCGTCCGACATCCAGATCGACGACTGGCAACGCCATTAATGCGCACCTACAGTACACACATTACTGTGTTATTTGGCCATGGCTATAAATACTCGCCCTTGGAACAGTTGTTGGTAAGCCTTTAATACGCATTCAATTGTATTTATTCTCTCTCTAAAGAGCTCCATTACTGACTTGAGCGTCAGAGTGTCAAACTTGGGTAAAACCCCAAGTCCCCCAAGCTGGTACTTAGCTCACGTGTGTTATTGCTTTCAGGTCGATAAAGAGTCCACTTAAACAAATTCTTGACTGATTAACCCATATCTGACAGCCAGATCGACCACATCAGATCGACCAGATTTGAGCCAAATCAATAATAATATCCTTATTAAATAATATTCTTAAATTAACCTTTTATATACAAATACAACTCTAAAGTTTATATAGTTCATTACATCTTTTCCTTTTATATTCCTTATATCCTTCCTTTTTTTTCCTCCAATCAAAATTTCGTAATCTAAAAAAAACTCATGACTAAAAATCTGCAATTACCAGGTATATCTTTTCTCAATTCATAATTTTTATAAATTTATAAATAAAGGTATATATAAAATAATTCTATATTTAATTAATTATAAATAAACTTACATAAAATTATAATAACTTTTATATTAATATAATACTTAAATCATATCATAATGCCCAAAAATGTTTCAAAATATTTTAGGATAAATTAGTAACTTCATAAAAATTAAAAGTGATTATTAATTTTTCTCCGTAAACACTCAACTGATTATTTTCTGCTTATCACTTTTTTTTTCCAAACACTTATAGCTTTTAGTAGTGCAATTTTTTAAAGCTTTCACTTCTGCTTTAACTTCTACTTATTGAGTAGAGTTTGCAAACATCCCCTTACCCCTTGCCTTTGAACAGTTTATTACATATACCCCTTGAGTTTCAGTATATTAAGGGCAAAATAGTAAATTTTGCATATTTCGTTAAATTTAACGAAGGAGATAACGGGTTTGGAGGGAATTCGTAATTTCTCAAATCTTAGGGAGTAATCTGTAATTTTGCAAAAACTTAGGAGGTTGTTCGTAATTATCCCTAAAAACTTTTATCAATTTTCAACTATCGTTAAGTGGGATTTCTAGTTTGTTCTGTACTTAGAAAAATCGTAGAGGTGATGGATTTATTATAAGTCCTGGATTTTTTTATTTTTACAATAAGGGAGACAAGAGTTTCATTGTCAATGTAGTGAACTTCAATGTCCTGACTAAAAAACAATTGCCAGCCATTACAAAAGTAATACACTATTCACTTCATCAAGACAAAAAATAGTAGCAGAAAGTTGATAGGATCAAGAACAATGATACAGCATATATATCATTATTTCTCATCTCAGAATGAAAATAAACAAGACATGGATTACTACAGCATTTGTATAATTGCTCTCCTCATGACAACAGTTGCAAAGGGTGATCGTCTTTGTAGCCAATGCAGAGCATGTGATACAGATAGTTGTCCTCCAAGTGATGCATATCCACGTATGACTGCTTTTGATGACACTCTAGTCGTTGGGGCCTTACAGTCTGATTATGTAAGTTTAAAGGATAAACGAGTTTACTCCGTCCCGAAGTCTAGTAGAAACAATTCATATTTTGGCTGGGAATCTACCTCTGGTTCAGCTTCCAGCTACCACAGGTAACCGAAAATGATTATTTTTGCCGCGTAATTCTACTTACCGGTGCAAATCAGTCAAATGAATTATGAGTCGGGATATAATTTTAATGTTCTGTTTATTAAGATATGTGTCCTATATCATAAGTACGCAGCATTAGATCCACATGCATGTTACAAAGTGCTTCTTTTTATCTTAATATGAGATCAGAAATGGAGGAAATCACTCTACAATACATGAGCATGCTGTAATCTTGTAAATACACTAAAGAAAGAAATTCTTGATGCATACCAGGTTTAGGAACTATATGAACAAATGCTCAGAGGAGAGCTATCTTACAGTGGACAATCATGGTAAAGTGAAACTGAGAGCATTGAAAACACTCAGTAATTTGGCAGATGCAGATTGGAAATCGATAAACCCACCCAAGAAATTGAACCATCGCGAATTCAGATTCTGGGTATCCCATAGTACAAAAAAATGTCTTACAGTTTTGGGAGGAAAGACAGAGAAAAGAAGAGTTGGTGTTGCTGATTGTCAGTTTGATGGGTCTAACACATACCAGCTCTTTGCCTTCCGTTTCCATTACCACAAAGCCTTTTGCTGTTGTGGAAAGCAGAACGACTGATTGCTTCGTGAATCTGATATCACTGAATGACTGAATCCAATTTATATAGTTTGAGATGCTTGAAAACAAAATTTGTTTCGGGGAAATTATGTCTATCTTGCGTTAGATTAGTTATGTATTATGTATAATTTGAGTTAGACTCTTAAAGTCGATTTGGTTGAACCTGAAAAATTTATAACATTAGTCATCACACCATAAGTGTAAAATATTTATCCTTTAATTAAACTTGTTCGCTGAGAGCTTGATCCGAATTGCCGGACAATTTTAATTTCGGCTACATATCCTAGATTTTGAAAAAGTTTTAAAAAATTAACTGTTAATATATAAATATGTATGTATGTATACATAGATTACAACCCTATATTTTATGTTATCAAGCCAGTCATTTCATATTAGAGTTGCGCAGGCCAACAAAAAAATATTAGAGTTCCGCACCTATACTTATAAAAATATGATTTCATCGTATCGTGTTCAATACTTTTCATATGAAAATTATAAAAAAAAAAATTCGTCTCATTATATTTATATTGAATCATGTCCGTATCACGTGTCCGTATTCGTATACCATCAGAACTCATTTTCTTATATTCCAGTCCCGTATATTAGCATAGAAGACGAGCATGTTGAGATTATGTGAACTCCTCAATTTGTTTCAATTTTTTTAAAATCATTTTTGTATATCTTGAATCCGAGTCCGAGCGATAGCCGGACTTAACTGATTCGAGCTCAAAGTTGAGCTAAAAAGAAAAGATAAAGTTTTCTTATGCACGAACACTCCAAATTTTTATCCCGTGCAGTGCCGGATATGTATTGAATACAAACACGCTCCGACACATATCCACAAGAAAAAATGTGTCTAAAACTTTAAAAATGTTTCCGACACGCTGGGGGTACATGGTCTGAACACATGGCCGACACCGAAAATTATTGGAAATTTGATGATTATAATTTAAAAAAGTAATTGTATAAATTTACTAAAAGAATGTATATATTAATTTAAATTCATTTTATTTTTAATTTGAACTTTTTTAATAATATCATAATATGTAGAATGTATCAATGATATTTGTAATGATTTTAAATGTTGAATTGGAAAACGAAGTATCTTATTTAAATTTGTAATATTGAATACTCTTACTAATATTTTATTTTATATAAATTAATATAAATAAAATTTATTTATTTATATACAGTATAGTCGTGTCGAAATCATGTTGTATTCTAAATTTTAAAAAAAAATTCATACCGCAGTGCAAGTGATAGTGCAGAAACTTGGAAGGGATTTAGACACCAATCACTTTAGAATTTGTTGTGATGAAAGGAAGACCATCACAGGCGTTTGAGCCTCAGGAACTGGGTTTCTAGGAAAGCGAGGGTTCTTCCAGCTAGGATAACACCAGAAAATGCAGTGAAGGTGATGAAGCGTATGGAGCTTGGGAAGAAGATGAAGATGTGAAGAAAAACGCCCAGCTCTTCTGTATGCAGGGTTTGTATGGTAGAAGACTTAGGGAATATGAGTGTAGAATTCCCATATTTATATGTTAGGGGTAAGGGTGTTTTGGTAAAAGTGACCGTGTGGTCCCAAACCTGTGTTGCCCTACACACGTGGCAGCATGTGATGGCGTGAGAGTGACATCCCTGGAATATGCCCATGTACGGGTGGTAGTAGATATCTGGGGTTGGTGTGCGCACTACCTGTGTGTGTCAGAGGCAGTTGTGCAGCAACCGTAAGAGCGCTAGGTTACCCGGAGAGGGTCAAATGGGCATAGGGACGCTTGAGGGTGCGTCCCAGAGGTGATCTGACCCGAGCGTCGGGATGCTCGAGGGAAAGGATTCCCCAGATTGGCTTGTCCGAGCGTGGGGATGCTCGGGTGAAGATCCAGTCGTGAGGTCACTCGTACCCTCGAGAGGGCTCTGAGGCCTGCTGGGGTGGACCTTGGCGGATGAGTTATGATTTGAGGATCACGTGAGCGCTGCTAGGGTGCGAGCGTCAGGATGGTCTCGAGCATGGAACAAGCAAGGGAGTGTCTCGTGCCTGCGACGCGAGTCTTGGGTTGTGATTGTCCCTATGAGGCTATATTGCGAGCGTCAGGCAAGACTGGGAGAGAGATTCCCACGCTTAAAGGATGCACTCTGGCAGGTGGGCCTTAGGCAGTAAGGCTACAAGCAGATGGGCTGGATCCGTTATCGCGAGCCCCCTTCTCGGGCGTCCAAGCCCAAGCGTTCCAGATTGATCTGGCTGAGCCGTCCAGATCTCGACACGTGCACGGTGATGATCCGAGCGTGATTTGGGCCCATCAGTAAGTATCTTGTCGTGTTTTTATCCGTACATCATAGATAAAGTTGGATTGTGCTCGTCTCATCTCATCTCGCATACATATGTACACGTACATGTCGGAAAAATTGCATTTTTAGTCATATTCTATTTATAGTTGCAATATTAGTAACTAATTCAAAAATAGTTTCACTTTTAAGAAAACATTACAATAATGGTCTCACACTTTGCAATAATAGTCTCAAACGTCATAATAATAGTGTCATTGTAGACTAGATAATGGAAAAAGCATGTAAAAATCAGTTGTACCGTTAGATATTCATTAGAAGTATTTTTTAATAATATTTTTTGCGGAAATTATTTTATTATTATAAAAAAAAATACTTATATCTCCTATTTTTCTTATTTTACTTTATTTCTTTATGTTTAAATATCAGTAATATTTTAATAACAATATATTTAATACAGTATTATAAGAGGCGAATTTTACCTAATTCTCTAAAAGATCAAGTGTTCGAGACCTACTTGTTAAAAAAAGTCCCTTGAAGAGAGTTTTATTTGTCGTTCAACTCGAACCCAGTTAAATAGGATATAAAACCAAAAAAATTAAACATAATCAACATTGTATTATCAAGGCAACATGCAATAACATCATTCAAACTGCATTAATTTCTTTGTTAATATTAATAACAATATCTTTATAATTACATGTCATAAGTCATAATTTTGCCATAACTACACAATGGGCCGCTTAAACCAACCAAAAGAGTTGGAATTTTCCTCAATACAGTGCTATAACTTATAAGTTATAATTATGCAGTTTGAATGATGTTATGACATGCATGTTATCTTAATAATACGGTATTAAGAATATTATTAATATGTTATTATGTTGAAACATAAAGGAATTAAAGTAAAATGAAAAAAATGAGATAGTTTGTCGTTAAAAATATTTTCAAGAAGTACCTTATATGAATTTCTACAGGTACACACGATCTCTACATGTCTTTTCCATTACCTAATTAACGGTGAAATCATTATTGCAAAGTGTGATATCATCTGCTTCACCAGAAAAAGTCAGCGGCGAAGTAGATCCTGTTAGATTTGGGAGGATGATAGTAGATCTGGAAGAGTGACTACGAATCTGAGAAGATGCGAGAGAGTGGCAGCAGATTTTGGTGGATTTCGACGAAACAAATCTGAAAAATTGACAAACCCGGCGGTGGAACAATAATAGTATTTTCCACTATCGGACAATGTTTTCAAAAGCGGACCGGAGGTCAAAGCGGCAGTCTTACTGGTCACCGGTCGGACCGGTTCGACCGGTTCACGTAATAAATAAAAATATTATTTTTAATAATATATATATATATAATAATATGTTAAAATTAAAAATATAATATATAATATAGTTCAATTTTAGAATAAAAGAGTCATATTCAAGAGTTTAACGTCTAATTTGAGGCCTGTGATTTTAAATTTGGGATTTGGGAATTGTAAGTGTGCAAAACATGTTTTCTAAGACTCAAAAAAGGTTAAAGGATGTGGGAATTTTAAGTTTTTTTTTTTTTTTTTTTTAAATGAAAAATATGTGAACCGCCGGTCTGGTCCGGTTCACGGGGCCAAAACCGGCCGGTTTTTTCGGGCCTATACCGGTCCGGTTCCAACTGGTTTCGTATGGTGATTCGGATCGAACCAGGCACCGGTCACCGGTCGAACCGGCCGGTCCGGTCCGGTTTTGAAAACATTGCTATCGGATCAAACCTTCAATTGACTATCTTTTCTTGAGTCGAGTCGTGTAGATTAGGGTTTAGAAACCAAAGAAAAAAGAGAAGAGGATAAAGGATTTTGTTAAATCCTTTGTAAACAAATCCAGTCTACGGGGAATTTTCGAAAACTCCCCAAATGATAAGTCCAATTTCTTTTAGCTCCCCATTTTAAAAAATGATGTATTAAAACTCAAGAATCGTGTATCTAAAACCCCAAATGATGTATTTGAAATACAAGGAAAAAATCACGTATCTAAATCCCAGAATCGCGTATCTAAATCCCAGAATTGCGTATCTAAATCTCAAAATCACGTATCTAAAACCCCAAATGATGTATTTGAAAATGGGGAGTTAAAAGGAACTTTTCAAACCCATGGGGAGTTTTCAAAAATTGTCTTTAGTCTATTCGCAAGCTTTTAAATTTTTATCATTATTTTTTTTTTCTATACTTGTGTATTTCCATTCGGGCTATTTTGTGAAGGCTATGAATTCTAAAATTTCTTGAAATCTAGATATCGGTCCAAGACCATTCGGAATTCTAAATCCCAGTCGGCAAATCGCCGTGAAAATTCTCCGGCGCACTCAGCTTTGCAGCTCCGCCTTAGAACCTCTTCTTTGCTCTCGCTCGAACAGAGGACTGAACCCAAACTTGAACCTCTTCTGGCCTTCAAGTAAGGCCACTGATCCAAATCGCTTTCTGGTATGCCTCATCTTCTGTATTGATTGTTTATCTAATCGTAAATTTATACATAGTTGGTTCTCTTAATTCGTCCAAAATTGTTTCTTTCGTGGATTTGCTTAAGAAAATGGGAGAAGTTGATCTGAAGTCAAAGAGGTTTATGTTGTATTTATATTCAAAATTTCAAATCCTTGTTATTATAGGTTCTGATTTGGGCTATGTAAATTGATTAACATGAATTTGAAATGGGAAGAGAGGGTTTGAGCAGGTTAAGTAGAGCCTTTAGCAGAAGGGAGCATCTTGCCACTTCAAAATCTAAATTTCTCTTCCTTGGCATTGCTTATTGTTTTCTTTGTTTTTTATATATTAATTTACAGTGTGAATGGATATATTTGATTTTGGATGAAGTTAGTTAGTGAGGTTTGGATTGGGACCCAGGTGATGCTTTGCAGGTGCTTATTTCATTGTTTTGATTTCTGCATTCGACCTTAAATGAAAGACATGAAACTGGAAAAAGAATGCTCTGTAGACTTAAATGTAGTTTCTTGAATTTTCTGGTATAGATTGAATAGTTGCCTGATGATAGTCCTCAAGAGATACGTGCTGAGACTTTTCATCTCGTCGAAGTACATAACAGCCAATGTTGTAGACAGAAACAACGGGAAAATAGTCTCTACGGCTTCAACAGTCGAACATTCCCTCAAAAACACACTTGAATGTGACCGTGCTTGCAATGCGAAAGCTGCAGCAGTTGTGGGAGAGGTGGTTGCTATGAGACTCAGAGTCGAGGGCCTCGAACATGGTCAGGGAAGAGGAATCCATGTTGATGTCAACAAGGAAATTGAGAAGAAAGGGTTCAAGAACAGCACAAAGGTTTGGGCCGCGGTGAACGCCATGAAGAACAACGGAATCAGACTAATTCTTGAAGATGAAGATGGGGAACGAGATGAGTCTATGAATTCAAGATGTTGAACGGTTTTTTCATCTTGAAACATTTATCGATTATGGAACAATTTGAGAACCAAAGCTTGTACTAATATTTGTGCTGTAAATTAAAATTTGAAGATCGCAGTCAAGTTTCTGTAATTTATGTACAAGAGACGCATCTAACACATGTATAAGTATAGTTATTTAACTTATTTTCATGGATAACAATTCTATATTCATAGAAAAAGCATTTGTATATGTAAGTTTAATTTGATGGTCTTGCTAAGCCTCCTCATTCCATATACAAAGGTTTAGCCTTGAACTTCCATTGCTTAAATTTCTAATAAATAATTAAAGTCTGATTAAGAAGAAAATATGCATATGAAAGCATGTTTATAGAACAAATATATATATGAAAGCGTGTAATTAGATGCAAAACCTACATGATCTGAGCTAGGGAGAAGCCACACTAATATTTATAAACCTTGCAATTCTGTGAATTCTTGCTTTCTTTGTACTAATACAATCATAACAAGTGTAAATACTCTCATATATAATTTTGATGCGGGCCGACTCAAATTGATGTTAAAACAAGAAAAAGAATTATAATGAACATTAGAACATAGAAGAATTCGTTTCCTAGTAAATACATAATGAACATAGAGGAATTCGCTTCCTTGTAAATAGTCTGATATATATGAGTAATTTTTGATTCATTTCCATTTAAATACTCTCATATATATGAATAATTTTGATTCGGCCGGACTCAAAATGAAGTTAAAAAAAGAACAAAAAATGTTTAGAAGCCTGAACATAGAAGAATTCATTTCCTTGTACTAAATACAATCATATGTAACATACTCTCGCATATATAAGTGATTTTCGTAGGGCCAAACTCGAATTGAAGTTTAAAAAAAAAAAAGGTTTATTAGAAGCCTAAACATATAGAAGAATTCTCAACATATGTACCTCAAGAATTTGAAGCCAATTTGCCCGACCAAAAACTTCAGCCGATATCCAGAAGAAGAAGCACAAATAATTCCCCAAAATTGTTCGGATTGAAGAAACATAAACGAGCCTTAAACATATATACATATAAAGATTGATATTTCCACTATTAAAGTTCTAAAAAGAAGTAAATTAAGGGTTACTCTAGGGTTTAACTATCTATGTTAATGAAGTGAAATTCACCTGTCCAAAGATGCCAATTTGAAATATTGCAAACAATTTTGTGTTTGAATGTACACAGTAGAGAAACTAAGCAACCCTTTGATGAAAACACACACACATAAACGTAGATTTTACCTTCATATTCCGAGCTTCATGTTCATATGTAGATGCAGCATTCATCAATTTCTTGAAGGGTTTCAAGCCATATACGTACACAAGTACATGTATCTCACTCTTTTTCCAAGATTCAAGGGACTCGTTGGAGACCCTTTATGGTTAAGTTATAGCAGCAGAGAGCAAGTACATTAGATCTGAGTACTGGTTAACTTACCCTAGGAATCTGAGATTCTTGCAAAGTTTGCAATAACCTGCATAAGCACCTGCACCACCTTTGATTCCTCTAGATCCCAACGGATCAACCTGAAAAAGTTTTGCAATAGTGATGCTTTTGCTTTACCTAATTATAACTGTTTCTCAGCCTGAAATAAAATTCTTTACACTAACTTTCCGTAGTGTTTGGAATTGCTAAAACTTTCTGGAAAATTGGAAATGATGAATTTGTGTAGAAGAAAACAAGTAAAGGAATATCTGGGCCGGGGACGAAGGAGGTGCAGGTGCAAATGCAGGCAACTGCAACGTCTTTGTTGTTTTCATCAATCAGATTAGCTGTTTCCTGACAACCTCCCTTATAATAGGGCACACCTCTCTCTCTCCCCCCTTCTCTCTCTCCATATTTGATAATTGGTGCAAAAATTGGGAGAAATAAAGGATTTTGTCTTCTTGATTGTGGTCAGCCTGAGGCATTCAATATATATAGAATCTGAAAGCTGCTGGAACAGTGTAGTCACTGCATCATTAATTATTGGTGCAGATGAGATCTAGGGTTTTTTTATATTAATTTCTTGAAAATGTAATAATTCTTTCAATAATGACGATTAAAGTAGGATTTTTTTTCTGTTAGTATGTTAATTATACTAATTATAATATATGATTGTGCATGATCCACGTCGCGTGAGATACAATCACTCAAAATTTGTTATGTATGAAGTCTTATACGAGCGTTGGGGGCTCTGTTCAAGTTGATCCAGAAAGGGTACGTCCAACGATTAGACAGTCAAAGTTTATTTCCTATTAGGATGAACACACGGTTAGAGCATCAAACTAGCACGGAATGGGATTAGCTAATTTTGACTCTTTGACACTCAAGTTAGTAAACATTATATGGAGATTTAAGTGAACTAAAGAGATAAAGTAGTCTAAAAAACTTACTAAAAGTGGCAAGTTAGTGTTGTAATTATAGGGGGACACTAGAGGTATCTTCAAGTAATTTGTCACTAATGGCAGATCTGATGAGGCCAGTCCTACCCCTTTAATCCAATGGGAGGATGTCAGGAAACGGGGTGACGTTAGCCCTAATGAGGTGGTCGTGGGAACGTGCATACAGAGATGTGTGGAGCACTGTAAGTGTACGAGACATTTGAGGGTCACCAACTCTCAGAGGCTCGAAATGATTTGCACCCTCGAAGATAGGCTTTTAAAGGGAAGGCTCCGAGGTGAGGTGATGCTAACCATCGAATGACGTTTCTTGACGGGTGAATTTGTCCTTTTCCCACTCTAATGGGATGGTCTCTGTCAGTCCGGAATCAATCCCCAAGCAACACTCTTTGATTGGATTTGAAAATATTAACGTGACACGTTTAAATTGAACCACATCAATATGTATTTTTTTACCTAATAACTGTGTTTTTGGTGACAATTTTAATTAATGTCTTTTAAATTAATTTGTATTTTGGTCCAATTTAACTTCTTATACCAAGATATTTATTGCATTTGTTTACTATTTTCTTAATCTCTTTTAAGTTTTTCAACAACCGAAAGAGCTAAACCTTGAGAGAAGGTTAAGCATATGAAATCAAAAGTGATGTTACTATATATACATGAACTATAATATTATTGATCGTGCTGGAATTCAGTATACTAATTTGATAAGTGCGCGACCACTAAAAATATATATAAATATTGGGAACTCTCGATCTGAAGACTAAAAGCATATATGAACTTCGGTTCAAATTGGAACGGACTAGAATTTTATCCAGTTTTGGCTCTCCTATACTTAAATCAATAAACTATATATTGGAAAGAGAAGAAAACTTGTATACGCTCGAATGAACAGTGAAATTGTGCTTTACCTACTGATATAAATACGTGAGGTATTTATAGCATGAGGGCTTTATGCATCACTCAGGTATACACTCATGGTACATTAGATGCAATTGTATGGTTGTTAGCAACAAAAATGACTACAGGCCCTATGCAGTTGAGCTCCACTCGACTGCGACAACTCTGTTATCGAGCAAACCCAACATGCGCCAAGGCCATGGAGGGGATAGGGAGATCAAGCATGCGAGAGGCGTTCTCGGTTGACCCGGAACTAGGGCTAATATATCATCCTTCACTACAAGAAATTGCCGAAATTCCAAGGGAAAGACATGTAGGAAGGCATTCCGAGGGAGAGACATTCAGGAAGGCATGACGTGTCTAAACCTTTTCTCGGCACGCTGGACTATATACGAACTTCAAGCAAGACCATGTTGTAACACGTGGGGGGTCGATTGGGGCCATGTCAATTTTGAAACAGAAAAATTACATAATGAAAATCGAACTAGGGAATTACAATCGAAAATTTCTAACTCAAATCTAATTTCATCGAATCCAATCAATTATATCGAAAAATATATTTATACATACCATTTAACTGATCATTTTACCTAAAATTTGCATAGCAAATATGTAACGGTGTATTCAATGGGTACAAAAGCCTAACAATGTAAGTTTGAACTGTGAACTGAAAAGAGACTCATGATCATGTTGGGGTGTAAAACTTATGTTTAAGACGTAATTTGCCAAATTTGCATTATATTGCCTTCAATTTCATTTATTGTTGATATTTTTGTAAAACGCTCTACTTTCTTTAAAAAGTTTACTTGTCATATCAATTAAAGTAATAATAGACCACTAGATGTTGCGCACTAAATTAGAGATATAAAATAGTACAAAAATGCACAAAAATCTAACTTAATTTGTTCTCATGCACCTAGACTGACATCTATTATTTATCATATAAAAACTATTTGATGGAAGCTCAATTATTAATCATTTAGTCTTCCATTGAATATATGATTATGCATTTGTAGTTCTAGCTAGCTAAGATGATCAAATAAAACTAACGTTAACTTTCCAATTATTTAAATTGTAACAATTTATTTGATGAAGTGATTTTAGCTTTCGTTAAATAATGTGTTTTACCTAATTCACCTTCAAAAGCTAATGGTGGAGGAAGGGGTTGTCAAGTCATTATATATTGAATTCCACATATATATTTGATTATTCGATGTGAGATATTTGACACACGCCTATCACGCCTAAGGTTACGGAATGCGGGATAAACTAGAGCCTGAATTTGTAGGAACTGAAACATTTGCGAGGGTTGAGTGATAAGCCTAGAATAGAGCCTGTTCTAATACCCTGATGAATAATATATTCGGTCTAACTCGCTCACAATAGCTAACTTTTAGTAGTGAGTTAGATCTAACACACTATTAATCAGCTTCTGGCTTAATCGGGTAATTAAGTAGCTTGTGCATAATAGCATTTGTAATATACTATAAAAAATGATAATAGTATGTAGTGATCGAGTGTGTTAATATTTTGTTTAGTATTAACATACATAGAAGATACTAATAGTAAATTCATATTACCAGCGAACATTTGGTTAAAATGGATTAGGAATTAAGTTCATTTACGTAATGTCTCGAGTTCGAATCTTGTGGAAGTAAAAAAAAACTATATTGAGAGAGATCCCCGTGAAAAGCGTCTTTAGTACATCGAGAAATTAATTTCTCACTCAATTGAGTAGGAAGAAACTCTGAGAAATTTAAAAAAATAATAAATTCATATCTACCGTGCTTGTAGCTAATGTTAAGAATTGAAGTCGTCACTACTATATGAACGACTCAAGATCAAATTAACTCGATCTTAAATAGGTCCAACTGTAAGCTCGAGTTCAAGGATCCCAATATGTCCCTTGCAGTTAAATTTTTAAAAAAAATTCAATTTATGCTCGATTCATTTACACTGCCACCTACCTCAATCTTCTCAATATCACCAATTTACGAGCATACGAGTCATTATTTTACCATAACCAGTATCGGGATTATATTGTATGTAATTACTGTTACAGTTCTCAATATTTTTAAAAACATTCCATACACCTTGAATCTTCGGATTTCATAAAATAAAAAAAGAAGACAAGATATTTTTCTTGTCCATATGATAATAAATAAAGAAAGTAGAATGCATGCATGATTTGATGTGAGAGGGCGGAGGGCCTTTATCCATTAAAACAGGGAAAATATTTAACATCTTCGGCTTGATTGTACCAAAAAGTACAACCCACGTGATCATAATAACATCAGCACGTGGGGTTTTGTACGGTCTGCGAATAAGAGGCTGCCACGTAAATCATGTATCACACTCATCACATTCTAAGCCCGTGGGCTTAGGGGACCGTGGGCCCAACAAATATTTCGATGGGCTGGATCCTCGGTGTATGATGGATTAATTTCAACAGACCTGGGGCCCACGCACAAAATCTGAACTTTCTCCACCCAAAATGATGCTTTGGACTTTGGAGTATACCGTCGAGGATACTTCTAGAAACAATTTCTTATCCTATCATATCCAGTATTTTTTATTTCGAAAATTCAAAAAAAAAAAAGAAAACTTATATTTATCATATCACCTTATAGATGTATATATATCATTGCGGCCCAACTATTTTTGAACATGTGAAAAGATGCCACTATTATTGATAGAACGGCTAACTCCAAATAAATGAGAAATATAAAAAGAGATCAGCCTTAGATATGAGTTTTATTACTCTCAAATTATTTTATTTGTTTATTGTTGGACTTTAGGGATGTATTTAATTTTAAACCTTAAGTGTGTGTACAATAGTTAGTTTTCACATTAAATATTTATTTATGTAGGGGTGTACACATACACCTACACAACTCAGTCAAATTCACCAAAACCAAACTATTGGAAAATTGTCATTTAAAAATTTTTTTAAAAAATATGGTTGAAAAATATTATAACTTGCCATTTTCGAGTTAGGTGTTGGGTCTAATAACCCAATCGTATATTTCGGTATTTTACTTATAAAATTGTTCGTACACAACCGTATGCATCCCTATATATTTATGGCACTAAACATTATTGTTGGTGACAAAAAGGAAAGCGACAAATCGAACTCTTAAAAATTTGTCAAAGATTAAATTCATTAATTAACAATACCTTTTTATTTTGTTTCCAATTAATTTTTTTTATATATATTTATGGACGGTTATTGACTCTAGTTAGTAAGTAGCATCTTTTATACCATAACAATATGATTTTATAGTAACAATAAAAGAATGGTTAATTAATAATATTGAGAATCTATATACAATCACGTGCCTTTTATTTTTTATTTTTTTTTATGAACAATCACGTGCCTATAACACATGTATTTGGAATTTCTATTTTAAATATATATATTGTTTCCCGTTTCATTCATATATATACATAATGGATTGAACGACGGTTGAAATAAAATGAGAAAATCATTTTTTTTTTTTAATATTATAACTGTTTTTCTCTTATAATCTCAAATATCTATCGATACTGACAACGCTGAAAATTGGTCGCCTTTGAGCGGGTGGAATCAGCTTCGAATCTCCAACGAATCAATTAAATTGTGGGTTCTTTGACTTGTAAAATTAAAGAAACATAAGAATACCAGACGAGAGGTGTTTCCCGCATAGGCACTCTGACGCTCAAACCAAGCAGATTGTCCCGTATGGAATAAAGAGATAAACAAAAAATTGGGCAAAGTTTCGGTATGTAATTGTGCGTGCCTGATTCTGATGAAAAATATGGTATTTATACCTTAGGCTTAAGCCAGTGTCGTGTCCGAGTGGGCTTAGTGGGCGCGGATATCGCAAACCACATGCTTAGATCATGGAGTAGTGGGGAAGTGCGGGTAACCGCGGAGCACAAAGATGTTAGGTGTGTTTTGAATGCTTTTGTCAGATCAGACTAACCGAACACTCAATGGACGAACACTCATAGCCGAACACTTCAATGGCCAAACACTCAATGGAAGCGGATGGGCCGAACACTCTTGGTCAAATGGATGGATCGAACGCTCTTGGTCAAGCGGATGGGCCAAACGCTCTTGGCCAAGCGTACAAGTTAAACGCTCTTGGCCGAGCGGGAGGGCCGAACACTCTTGTCTAAGGGACAAGCCAAACGCTCTTGGCCAAGCGGATGGGCCGAACGCTTTTGGCCAAGTGGGATGGGTCGAACGCTTTTGGCCAAGTGGGATAGGCCGAGTTTGTTTTCCACGTCCGCCGAGCGATAAGCATTGTTGGTGAGCGCTTCAATCACTTCTCAGTTCGGTTTTGCAGAGGGATCGAGGTTGAGTCGATGCACGATCGCGTTCAGATTGATCTCCTTAAAATCCAAAGGCTTCCATGTGAATATGTCCACGTTTCCACACAAGAAATCAATCAACATGACTTAATCATTCTCTTTAAGTTGAACCCCAATCTTAGTTATTTTCGAGCTATCACCTGGGACGAGCTCTATCTCATTGAAATCTCTGATTGGCTTCGGCCTTATTTCCTTGAGCTCATTTTTTCGAGCCTCTAACTTATATTTTTTCGGATGAGGGATCCCCTCCATATCAGGCATCTCGTCCTCCTCCTCATGAGCAGCTTCTAACGGTTTTAGAGTTTCAATAAATCGGCTTAAGCTTCACATTCCAGAGCATATAGCACTTCCAAACCTCTTTTAATTGATAATTTACTTCTCCAATTTCGTTGGGAGTTGGAGACTTCATCGTTGTGATGGAATGTGGAATGAATGACTTTAAACTTCGCAAGAGCGGGTCTCCCAAGGATCACATTATATGGGAGGTTAACCTCGACCACCGTATTTCTCCAGAAAACCCGAAGGATTTTAATCAAAAAGTGCCATTCTAGATGATTGTAAGCCTTGGCCATGTCTAGTTTTAATAACACATTTTTATCTCTTCCCTTAAGTCTGGAGAATGAACCATTTCTTGAGCCAATAGGATGTTTTCACTAATCAAGTGCCCTTTCACAAAGCCACTATGATTTGGTGCAACGCCTTTTGGTAAAACCGCCAATAACCTGGAATTGAAAATCTTAGTGATGATCTTTTTCTTTACGTTGCATAGGCTAATTGGTCTAAAGTCTGACCAGTGTGAAGGATTGTCTTTCTTGGAGAACCACCGAAGTTGTTATATAAGCTTTAGGTAACGTACTTCCTTGAAACAAATCAAGCACCACTGCATAAACATCTTCTTGAACAATATTCCAAAAGTGTTGATAAAAACGTGCCCCATATCCATCCGAACCCGCAACACTATGTGGGCTTATATTGAAAGCTACATCTTAAATCTCTTCTCGTGTTGGATTATCAGTTAATTTACTCCCATCCTCATCGCTCAAAACAGGATGTAAAAGACCCCCCAAAATCTACATGGACCCCCTCCGAGGTCAGGATTTTCTGAAAGAATAATTTTGCCAATTCTGTGAGTTTGTTCGAACTGACAACTTCCTCATTTCCTTCCCTTATAAATTGAATTTGTCCCCGAAACCTTTTTTTCTTGGCCAAATCATAAAAATAGAGTGTGTGTTTTTCTCCATCTTCGATCCATGTACATGTAGCCTTCTGGCGCCAATAATCTTCTTCCATAGCCGTCGTCCTATTCCTTAAATCAATCAATCATATCAACTCCATTAAGCTTCTCTCGGTTAGATTGCTATCATATGTCTCTTTAGCATGACTAACATTCGTTTCCGCTCTCGCAACCCTATCAAAAATGTTCCCAAAGATATTCTTGTTCCAGCTCTTAAGCTCCTGTTTGAGTCGACTCAATTTTATATGTAGACGCCATATACCATTGGCGTGGACTGGTCATTCCCGGTTTTCTCGAACCACCTCCTCAATCTTTGAATGTTTCAGCCACATATCTTGAAATGTAAAAAACGTTGGGGGTCATTCTACTTCATCCCCGCATTTGACTAGTAGTGGACTGTGATCAGAGGTCCCACGTGAAAGATGCTTAATAAAAGTTTTCGGGAAACTATCCGCCCAAGCTTCATTAACCAATATCCTATCCAATCTTCGTCTCATACCCTCTCTAGCCCATGTGAAAATAGACCTCTCAAAATGTGGTTCGATTAGATTGCAATCCAGAATGAAGTCATTAAACTTAGCTATTCCAAAAAGATCCGATTGATTTCCACCTCGTCGCTCCTGCACTGTGGTAATAATGTTGAAATCTCCACCTAGAAACCAAGGAGTAGATGAATCTTATGTTATTCGCATCGAGTCCCATAACTCTCTTCTGCCAACTGTTGTTCATTTAGCATATACAATAGATAGAATAATTGGCCTGTCCACAATCTGTTTGTTGGGAAATACGAAATAGTAACGCAGCGATTTTTTTTTTCTTCCCCAGAAGCAAGATCTAGACTTGCAATTCCTATCCCCGATTCGTAAAGTTATCAAGAACTTACGAAGATTGTAGTTTTCTTGACACGTTTGAGCCTCCCACAAACACAGTGGTAAGTCCCTCGAACTTCTTCAAATCTTCAAGACTCTGAATCGCAATCCTCTAGAGCAATAATCCATACCAGCCTCGATCACGATCTAAACAATGAGGATGCTAGTACTATATTTAGTGTTTAGGCTCTAAGGGATTTGTATAAAGTAATTTGGAGAAATTCTTGTATCAAACCTCCCATGGGGTTCGAACCCTACCCTTAAATAGGCTAAAGGGTTTGAACCTTTGTCTTGTAGAGGAGGGTTTTCTAAACCCTCAAGACTTTGAATTACTTGCTAGGTAACAAAAGGTTTTCTACTTTGACCAAAAGTCTCCTTTGATCAACTTACCTTGCAAGAAACTCTATCTAACTCCCTTAGTTATTAATTCTCATGAGATATTTTATTTATTCATAATAAATAAATCAATGCTAACAATTAATTAATTCATAATTAATTATTTATTAGATTTAAACTCCATATTAGGACTTAATAATAATTCACAATTAAATTAAAGTCCATTAAATAATTAATCAAATTAATTATTTAATCATCACAAAAGAGTGACACATGTTACGCCTAGACATGTGCCCCACACGTGTGGCCTCTTTCCAATCCTTGATTGCTCGATCAACTCATTTAATCGATTTAAGCCTTAACCCTCATGATCGGGCATTTGTGTGTGACCCTCTAAGTTGAGTTTCTTCTTGTGTTACTCCTTCTTCAAGCTGAGTTTCAAAGGGTCGTGCATCTTCATCTTCAGGATGATCATCCTCATCCTCTACCTCAGCTTCTTCAACATTATCTTTTTCCATCAAATTTTCTTCATTTATAGGTTCTTCATCATCTCTAAGAAGAAGCACAGGTTGACCTTGATCAACAGCTGTAACTGATGATGTGATGTCTTTGCCATCTTTGTCAAGAGCACAAAGAGGCCCTGTGCACTTAATAGAATAAATGGTCACCTCCTTTTCTTTCTCATGTTGGTTTTGCATGTGGACAATGGACCACCCACCTTCAATCTTTCGCAAGCCATTGTTCAAGTTGTGAAGCGGCTCCAAGTAAAAGAACTCAACATTTGTCCCAACACTACCGCATAAAGTGTAGAAATCCTTGAGCTTACTCTCAGAGAAGTAGTCAAGATTCACAGCCCTGCTTTTATGGCATCTTCCACCCAAGTACCTCACATCGCGATTGGGCATATGAAGCAATTCTCTACCTACCCACAAATTTATGAAGTGGGTATCACTGCAACCCCAAAATCAAAGATAATGTCAAAAACCCACAACATTCGTCCAAAGAAAAACTCTAGTTTTAAATCACGCAATACACTACACCCTAGTTTCATATTAGCAAAACACAAAAATCCACTAAAAATGCTCACATTAAAAGCAGCAACAAGAACATTAACAAAAATAAAAAGAGAGGGTGAAGTAACTTACTTAGCATCTTCTGCCATGGCTTAAGAAATTACACAAAGTGAAACACTCCCAACTCTTCAGACGCGGGTAATCTCTCCAACACAGGTAGACGCCAGCAAACATTTCGACAATGTCTCCCATATTCAACCAAGGTTTGAGTATCGACAAAGGGGAAGATGTTTCCCTCTAAGACTTCTCCCCAATCTGCAATATGTTTTGAAACGTAATCAATGAAAACTTCAACCCGAACTCTGAAATGACTAAAGGGCAATTTGGGTAAATCATGTCTCCTCATTGACCAAATGGAATCCGGGGGTAGGGATGTAAACGAGCCGAGCCTTGGACTTTTTTCTTGGATTGAGCTCGGATCGACCAAGACTCGCGAGCGGCTCGGCTCGAGCTTCTTGGAAATATATATTTTTTATTTAAAAAATAATTATTTTAATATTTATATATAAAAATAAGTATATACATATATAATATTATATATTATTTAAGTATTTATATATATATAAATTAATATTTATTTATTTTTAATTAAAAATAGTGGCTCGCGAGCCATGAGCCTAAAATAAAAGAGCTTGGATTCGAGCTCAGTTTGGCTCGGCCCGAGAAAGCTCGCGAGCCGGCTCGCTCATTTACATCTCTATCCGGGGGTGGTGTGCAAAAAATAAAAAAACCCAAGTTTTTATGTGCTAATTTTTTTTCACAGAGTTTTTTTTGCTATTTGGGTAAAACACAAGGTTATTCTTGCAGTTAACTCGATAATTGGCTTTGCCGAATTTAATTTTTTTTCCCCAAAAGTAAGATCTAGACTTGCAATTTCTATTCCTGATTCGTAGAGTTATCAAGAACTTACGAAGATTGTAGTTTTCTTGACACATTTGAGCCTCCCACAAACGCGCTTCAAGCGACAAGTCCCTCAAACTTCTTCAAGTCTTCAAGACTCCGAATCGCAGTCCTCTAGAGCAATAATCCATACCAGCCTCAACCAAGATCTAAACAGTGAGGATGCTAGTACTATATTTAGTATTTAGGTTCTAAGGTATTTGTATGAAGTAATTTGGAGAAATTCTTGTATCAAACCTCTCATGGGGTTCAAACCCCACCCTTAAATAGGCTAAAGGGTTTGAACCCCTTGTCTTGTAGAGGAGGGTTTCCTAAACCCTCAAGACTTTGAATTACTTGCTAGGTAACAGAGGTTTTCTACTTTGACCAAAAGTCTCCTTTGATCAACTTGTCTTGCAAGAAACTCTATCTAACTCTCTTAGTTATTAATTTTCATGAGATATTTTATTTATTCATAATAAATAAATTAATGCTAATAATTAAAAATTCACAATTAATTATTTATTAGATTTAAACTCCATATTACGACTTAATGATAATTCATAATTAATTAAAGTCCATTAAATAATTAATCAAATTAATTATTTAATCATCATACAAGAGTACACGTGTCATGCCTAGACACGTGCCCCATACGTGTGGCCTTTTTCCAATCCTTGATTGCCCAATCAACTCGTTTAATCGATTTAAGCCTTAGCCCTCGTGATCAGGCATTTGTGTGTGACCCTCTAGGTTCTTTATTCAATTTGCAGTGACCTTAATTACTTAATTCCTAATTAATTAATCAGTCCACAGGTCACACTACCATAGTCTAGCAACAGGTGTGCGACCCCCAAGTTGAAATAATCAAAGTGACCTTAACGAAAGTAGGATATCGTCATATGTTTCAAACTTTCACAAAGTTAACAAAATCAAATTAAACCTTCAAAAGTTAAGAAAAAAAAATAGTGCAAATGCAAAAATAGGATACCAACTACCCCTAATTTATACTTTTTGCACCCACAAAATGACATATAGATAGGCTGGAAAATTACATATGTACGCCATGTATCTAATTAAACTTGATTGTGTGTCACATGTAATCCACATGAACAACTTTATTGTCCACATGAGAGCCACATAAACTTTTTATTGTCCACATAAACTTTTTAAGAATATACTGAGTTATATTGAAAGAGCTCAAAAGTCGAATTATATGAGAGCTTTGTACCTTTTATGCATCATTCATATCTTCTGTTGAAACAATTAGATGAAAAAATAGGGTGTCAAATAGTTATCCAATATTAAAACATGCAAGAATTAAAGAAAAAACTTGAAATTTCATAGCGACAAGTTAGCGAAATGGCTGAGAGAGATTTGAATCAATAATCTAGATCTCCAGTAAGATCTTGTGTTTTGTAAAAGAGAGGACAACCACAAGAGAAATGGGTGGACCGACTATTATGTGGAAGAAGATCTCATTTGCGAAAGGTGTAATGTGGATAGCGAGATTAGTTTTCTTCATGAAATATTCCCGAGATGGTGAAATACTATATGATGTAGATTTGTTTCATATCATTTTTTTACTAGGTATTATGTGTGTAATTTGAAGGTCCAATTATGTAAGAAACAAATAAATGAGATGATCAGTAAGAGGGTTGCATTAATCAAAGTTAGCTTGGTGAAAGTAGGAGATTGTCATATGTTTCAAACTTTCACAAAGTTAACAAAATCCAATAAAACCTTCAAAAGTTAAGAAAAAAATTATTGAAAAATAAAAAATGGGATACCAACTACCCATAATTTATACTTTTTGCACCCCAAAATAACATATGCATAGGTTGGAAAATTGCAAATGTACGTCATGTGTCTAATTAAACTTGATTGTGTGTCATATGTAGTTCACATGAACAACTTTATTGTCCACGTGAGAGCCACATAAACTTTTTATTGTCCACATAAACTTTTTAAGAATATACTGAGCTATATTAGAAGAGCTCAGAAGTCGAATTGCATGGGAGCTTCGTACCTTTTATGCATCATTCGTCTCTTCAGTGGAAACAATGAGATAAAAAAAAGTGTTAAATGGTTGTTCAATATTAAAAGATGCAAAAATTCAAGAAGAAACTTGAAATTCCATCACGACAAGTTAGCAAAATGGTTGAGAGAGATTTAGATCAATAATCTAGATCTCTGGCAAGATCTTGTGTTTTGCACAAAAGAGGACAACCACAAGAGGAAAAGGGGTTGGTCCAACTGTAATGTGGAAGAATATCTCATTTACGAAAGGTGTAATGTGGATAGCGAGATTCGTTATCTTTGTGAAATATACCCGAGATGGTGAAATAAAATATGCTGTAGATTTGTTTAGTATAATTTTTTTGGATAATTACATCCAACTACCCTCAGGTTTGGCCTAATTACAAGTCGGTCCCTATTCTTTTAAATATTACATTGTAGTCCCTAAGCCTTGTTAATTTGTTAATTTTTGCATACTTTTAGGGACAATTTTGCACTTTTGGTCATACATTATATGTAACACTCACAAAACCTTCAGGGAAATAAGTGTACTTTTACAAAATTCGTTAATGGACCTCACACAAAACAAGAAATATAGGGACTACAATGTAATATTTAAAAGAATAGGGATCGACTTGTAATTAGGCCAAACCTGAGGGTAGTTAGATGTAATTATCCCCAATTTTTTTCCTATGTATTATGTGAGTAATTTGAAGGTACAATTATGTGTGAAAAATAAATTAATAAGATGAGTAAGAGGGTTGCATTAGTGAAAGTGACCTTAACGATAGTAGGAGATCGCCATATGTTTCAAACTTTCACAAAGTTAACAAAGTCAAATTAAACATTCAAAAGTTAAGAAAAAAAGAATAGTGAAAATGCAAAAATGGGATACCAACCACCCATAATTTATACTTTTTGCACCAAAAAAATGATATATGTATAGGCTGAAAAATTACACATGGCTATGTGTCTTATTAAATTTGATTGTCTATCATATGTTGTCCACATGAACAACTTTATTGTCCATGTGAGAGCCACATAAACTTTTTATAGTCCACATAAATATTTTAAGAATATACTGAGCTAAATTGAAAGAGTTCAGAAGTCTAATTATATGGGAGTTTTGTACCGTTTATGCATCATTCGTCTCTTCAGTGGGAACAATGAGATGAAAAAAGTGGGTGTCAAATGATTATCCAATATTAAAAGATGCAAGAATTCAAGAAAAAACTTGAAATTCCATTGCGACAAGTTAGCGAAATGGTTGAGAGAGATTTGGATCAAATAATCTAGCTCTTTGACAAGATCTTGTGTTTTACGCAAGAGAGGACAACCACAAGAGGAAGACGGGGTTGGTTCGACTGTGATGTGGAAGAAGATCTCATTTGCGAAAGGTGTAATGTGGATAGTGAGATTCGTTTTCTCCCTGAAATATTCCCGAGATGGTGAAATATTATATGATGTAGATTTATTTCGTGTCATTTTTTTCCTAGGCATTATGTGCGCAATTTGAAGTTCAATTATGTGTAAGAAAAGTATTAATGAGATGAGTAAGAGGGTTGAATTAACCAAAGTGACCTTAACGAAAGGAGGAGATCATCATATGTTTTAAACTTTCACAAAGTTAACAAAGTCAAATTAAACCTTCAAAACTAAATAAAAAAAATTAGTGAAAATGCAAAAATGGGATATCAAATACCCATAATTTATACTTTTTACACCCAAAAAATTACATATGTATAGGCTGGAAAATTAAACATGTACGCCATGTGTCTAATTAAATTTCATTGTGTATCATATATAGTCTCCATGAACAACATTACAGTCCACGTGAGAGCCACATAAATTTTTTATCGTCCACATAAACTTTTTAAGAATATACTTAGCTATATTGAAAGAGGTCAGAAGTCGAATTACATGGGAGCTTCATACCTTTTATGCATCATTCGTCTCTTCAGTTGAAAAATTGAGATAAAAAAAAAAAGTGTCAAATGGCTGTACAATATTAAAAGATGTAAGAATTCAAGAAAAAACTTGAAATTCTATCGTGACAAGTTAGCAAAACGTTGAGAGAGATTTGAATCAATAATCTAGATCTCCGGCAAGATTTTGTGTTTTGCACAAAAAAGGACAACCACAAGAGGAAGAGGGGTTAGTCCGACTGTGATGTGGAACAAGATCTCATTTGAGAATGGTGTAATAAGTATAGCGAGATTCATTTTTTTCGTGAAATATTCCCGAGATGGTGAAAAACTATATGATTTAGAATCGTTTTATATCATTTTTTTCCCTAGGTAATATTTGCGTAATTTAAAGGTTCTATTATGTAAGAAACAAATTAATGAGATGATCAGTAAGAGGGTTGCATTAATCAAAGTGAACTTAATGAAAGTAGGAGATTGTTATATTTTTCAAACTTTCACAAAGTTAACAAAATCAAATTAAACCTTCAAAAGTTAAGAAAAAAAATAGTGAAAATGAAAAAATGGGATACCAACTACCCATAATTTATACTCTTTCTCTTGCCCTGTTCTCCTTTCTTTCTTTCAAGTAGGACCATCGTAAGCAAATGCACTTATGTAAGCAAAACATAAGTTTGATTAATGAGCAACCGGTTACACAAGAGAAAAGTAACACTGGTATGACAAAAAGTAACAAAACTACATTCCCAGTTGTTCAAGCATAAAGGCCAAAAGAAGAAGGTGCAGAAAATAAATAACTCAACTCACGAGAACACGCAAAAGGAAAAAACATAAAACATAGCACTCAACAATCAGAAACAGGCATCAAGCAACGGCCTCTCTGAAGCGCACCTCGAGGACAACCCTACCTTCTCGTCGCGATTCGGGTAGACGTAAACGGTCACCCGATCACCTATCTTCGCTCGATTGTTTTGGTAAAGATCGAACCATGTTAGCGAAATGGTTGAGAGAGATTTGAATCAATAATCTAGCTCTCCGACAAGATCTTGTGTTTTGCACAAGAGAGGACAACCACAAAAGGAATTGGGGTTGGTCCAACTGTGATGTGAAGAAGATCTCATTTGCGAATGGTATAATGTGGATAGTGAGATTCGTTTTCTTCATGAAATATTCTCGAGATGTTGAAATACGATATGATGTGGATTCGTTTCGAATCATTTTTTCCCTAGATATTATGTATGTAATTTGAAGGTTCAATTATGTGTAAGAAATAAATCAATGAGATGAGTAAAAGGGTTGCATTGATCAAAGTGACCTTAACGAAAGTAGTAGATCGTCATTTGTTTCAAACTTTCACAAAGTTAAGAAAATCAAATTAAACCTATAAAAGTTAAGAAAAAAATTAGTGAAAATGCAAAAATGGGATACCAACTACCTATAATTTATATAGTTTGCTCCCAAAAAATTTATACTTTTTGCTCCCAAAAAATGACATATATATAGGCTGAAAAAGTGCACATGTACACCATGTGTCTAATTAAACTTGATTGTATGTCATATGTAGTCCAGATGAACAACTTTACTATCCACGTGAGAGCCACATAAACTTTTTATTGTCAACATAAACTTTTTAAGAATATACTGAGCTATATTGAAAGAGCTCAAAAGTCAAATTATATGGGAGTTTCGTACCTTTTATGCATCATTCGTCTCTTTACTGGAAACAATGAGATGAAAAAAGAGGGTGTCAAATGGTTGTCCAATATTAAAAGATGCAAAAATTCACGAAAAAACTTGATATTCCATCTCGACAAGTTAGCGAAATGGTTGAGAAAGATTTGGATCAATAATCTAGCTCTTCGACAAGATCTTATGTTTTGCACAAGAGAGGACAACCACAAGAGGAAGAGGGGTTGGTCTGACTGTAATATGGATAGCGAGATTCGTTTTCTTTGTGAAATATTTTTGAGATGGTGAAATACTATATGATGTATATTTGTTTCGTATCATTTTTTTCCTAGGTATTATGTGCGTAATTTAAAGGTTCAATTATGTGTAAAAAATAAATCAATGAGATGAGTATGAGGGTTACATTAATCAAAGTGACCTTAACGAAAATAGGAGATAGTCATATGTTTCAAACTTTTACAAAGTTAACAAAATAAAATTAAACCTTCAAAGGTTATGAAATTTTTTTTAGTGAAAATGCAAGAATGGGATACCAACTACCCAGAATTTATACTTTTTGCACCCAGAAAATGACATATGTATAGGCTGGAAAATTGCACATGTACACCATGTGTCTAATTAAACTTGATTGTGTGCATGAACAACTTTATTGTCCACATGAGAGCCACATAAACTTTTTATTGTCCACATAAACTTTTTAAGAATATATTAAGCTATATTGAATAGCTCAAAAATCGAATTACATGGGACCTTCGTACCTTTTATGCATCATTTGTCTCTTCAGTGGAAACAATGAGATGAAAAAAGAGTGTGTCAAATGGTTGTCCAATATTGAAAGATGCAAAAATTCAAGAAATAACTTGAAATTCAATTGCGACAAGTTAGCGAAATGGTTGAGAGAGATTTGGATCAATAATTTAGATCTCCGGCAAGATCTTGGGTTTTGCACAAGAGAGGACAACCACAAGAGGAAAAGGGGTTGGTCCGACTGTGATGTGGAAGAGGATCTCATTTGCGAAAGGTGTAATATGGATAGCGAGATTCATTTTCTTCGTGAAACATTCCCGAGATGGTTAAATACTATATTGTGTAGATTTGTTTCGTTTCATTTTTTTCCTTGGTATTATGTCCGTAATTTGAAGGTTCAACTATGTGTAAGAAACAAATTAATGAGATGAATAAGAGGGTTGCATTAATTAAAGTGAGCTTACCCAAATGAGGAGATCGTCGTATGTTTCAAACTTTCACAAAGTTAACAAAATCAAATTAAACCTTCAAAAGTTAAGAAAAAAAAATTAGTGAAATGCAAAAAAGACTACCCCTAATATATACTTTTGGCACCCAAAAAATGACATATGTATAGGCTGGAAAGTTGCACATGTACGTCATGTGTCTAATTAAACTTGATTGTGTGCTATATATAGTCCACATGAACAACTTTATTGTCCACGTGAGAGTCACATGAACTTTTTATTGTTCACATAAACTTTAAGAATACACTGAGCTATATTGAAAGAGCTCAGAAGTCGGATCACATGGGAGTTTCCTACCTTTTATGTATCATTCGTCTCTTCCATAGAAACATTGAGATGAAAAAATAGGCTTAAGTCAGTGTCGTGTCCGAGCGAGTTTAGTAGGAGGGAATATCGCGGACCACGTGCTTAGATCGTGGAGTAGTGGGGAAATGTAGGTAACCGCTAAGAATAAAGACGTTTTGCGTGTTCCGAACGCTCTTGTCTGATCAGACTAACCGAACACTCAATGGCTGAACACTCATGACCGAACACTTCAATAACCGAGCACTCAATTGTCTAACACTTATGGCCGAACACTCAATGACCGAACACTCAATGACCAAGCACTAATGGCCAAACACTTCAATACCGAACACTCAATGGCAAAGCGGATAGCCCGAACACTCTTAGCCAAGCGAAAGGGCCGAAAGCTCTTGGCCAAGCGGAGGGCCGAACACTTTTGGTCAAGAGGATGGGCCGAGCACTCTTGACCAAGCGGACAAGTCAAACGCTCTTGGCTGACCGGGAGGGCCGAACGCTCTTGTCTAAGGGACAAGCCAAATGGTCTTGGCCAAGCGGACAGGCCGAACACTCTTGGCCAAGCGGACAAGTCGAACTCTCTTAACCAAGCGGAGAAGTCAAACGCTCTTGGCCGAGCGGGAGGACCGAACTCTCTTGTTCAGTAAAGGAGTCCTTGTCATCCTTTTCAACGCAAAAACTTCACACGTTATAAACCTATAAAATAGGTGTCATTCCCTAGGCATAATTAATTAATAAATTGTCCCCTATAAATAGAGCCCCAAACCCATCATTTTCACTCAGCGAAAAAGGTACGTTCCATTCTCAGTTCCTCTTTTCTTTATAAATTCTACACAAAAGTTAACTGAAGTCATGCATTACCTTTTAAGGTACCATGTCAGCTTCAACCACGGTAGGGAAGTCCGTCAGTAGTGTGCATTACCTTTTAAGACTTGCTTCCTTTTTATCCAGTTTTATTTTTGGGACCAGATACCGTTCAGTTGTAATAATAAGTACATTAAGTGTTTCCGCTTACTCTTTTAGTTTGGTACTACTGTTTTGCGGTGATCGTGTTATGTATTGGAAAAAAAATCAATATGTAATACGGTCATCAGTGGGCCCCGATCACTCTCTGAAAGGGGTCCCATGCGAACGGTTTGACCGATCGAAGCGAACTATTGCCGAACGAAATTTCCTCTATGCCAAGGGATGCCTTAGCCGATTCCAAGGGATATGAAATCCAAGAAGATGTATGAAGTTCGAACGGATTTTTTAGTCTTTAATTTATTTTTGACACTATCAAATACATTGAATGTAACGCCCCAAATTTTCCAGACGTTCAGGTATGCACGACACGTGTGATTTTGCGAGAGTTAGGGTTTATTTTAATCCTTTCGTTTACTAAATTCCTACAATTCCTGAAAATTATATGAATTATGTTTCAACATGTTTACGTGAAATTATGTCATTTTGATAATTATTGCACGAATGGGATTCGATTAATACGTGAATTAATTGTCTAACGTGATCTAACTGCTTAATTATCCTTAAATGCTCATTCATTTTAATTCAAGGACCTAATTGCATGACAAATTCTTGGACTAAAGTGATTATTTCTCATGGAATAGAACTTGATTGCATGACTTAAGTAGTTTGAGGGACTTAATTGCAAATTGTGCTTGATCATCCCTATATGTAGAAGCATCATGTAGTCTCCATTTCATTTATCATTTCATTTCATAAAAATATACACAAACTTGCTCCCTCATAATCACGGTTCATCCAAGAAGAGAGAAGAGAGGAGATTTCATCAAATTCATCCAAGTTTTTCAAGAAATTTCAAGCTCTTGAAGCTCAAGCATCCATCATCATCATCTTCTTCCATTTTTCCATTCAAGTGCATGTAAGTGATATATATATATATATATGATCTCTTGACAAATGAGTGATGATGCTAGGGTTAGGAATTTGTTGAATAATGCATTACTTGTTGATTATTACATGAATACGTGAATTTTCCATGGATTGATGCATGAATCCTTGAAGAAATTGAAGTTATGGGATGAGTTTATACATGAACTTGAAAGTGATAAATCTTGATGATCAAGCATGATTTAGTTGTTCATTTGGTGTTTTATGATACTTTGAGTATATACGCATGTTGATTTCTAGAAATATTGCATTTTGGTGCATAAAAACTTGGTTTTTGGTTGATTTGTATTTTGGCCGAAGCCTCCCCTGTTCTGCTCTGTTTTCTTTGTCTAGAATTTGAAGGTCGCGGTCGCGACCAAAAATAGAACAAAAACGGTCGCGCCCGCGACCCACTCACAAAATTGGCGGAACAGTAGGTCGCCGCCGCTACCAAAATTTGGCCAAGTTTCGAGTTTTGAAAAATTGCATGAAAATTCATGAAAAAATAAGGTCGCGGTCACGACCAAAAAATAGTGTAAAAATGGTCGCGCCCGCGACCCCTTCCGAATCTGCATTTTGTCCAACTTCGGACCTACGCCATTTTCACCTCGCTTTGAACTAGAAAACGTGTCATATAGCGTTGGAAAGGTCTATGTGTCTAGTTTTATATCCAATAAACAAAACTTAATTCTAACTTCTAGAACTCAAGTTATTCCGGGTTTTCTACAGTGTGCGCATTTTCGAAAATTGCCAGACTTTGCCAAAATCTCTCTTATTGCATTCTTTTCACTTCCTTGGCTCCCGTATGTGACTTATATGAGTTATAAACTTGGCTTAGTGATAATTACACTCTTAATTGACCTTCCATAAGTGTTATTGCATGACATATTGATTATGATTACGCCGTGCGTCACATTTTGGTATAATTATTGAATTATTGTCTCACGAATACACAATGTCCCATTTTCTTGTCCAGTTCTTCTCCAGAGTGGAGATTATTGATCGGGGAACACGTTCATGCATCCATGAGTCGTCGTGTCGCCACAATGTCCCATTTTCTTGTCCAGTTCTTCTCCAGGGTGGAGATTATTGATCGGGGAACACGTTCATGCATCCATGAGTCGCCGTATCGCCTGTCAGGTGAGGTTTAATTGCTAATTACATAAAACCCGTTTAACCCTTATGTGTAATTTTGGCTAAAAGGTATACATATATTTATCCATGATCATTTCTAAACTTTCAAAGTATTTGGAAAGCAAAGCAATGCGTGTAGCTTGATTAATGTCATGATCATGCAAAGCAAGGCGTGCATTGTGAAAAGACCGTGATTACCGTGTTACCGTGAATGGTGAAGGCTCGCAACCTTCCCGTTATTAGAGTGAAGGAGTTTATGGAATGGGGTTCATGAAACTAATACGTGTGCAGTGTAATTGAATTGCATGATTGCATATTAGTTAATAAAGTGTTTGATAGTGATAGTTGTAATCTCGGGCGAGTTCTATGTTATTCTTGAACTTATATTATCTTTAGTTATAAAACCTTACCCGAGGTTATAACTTGCATGTTAGTTGCACTAATATGTATTTAAACCCCTCACTCGGTCTTCACAGACTGACGCCTCCACCTTTCAGGTTCATGCAAGTGCACGCTAGGCGGGAATCGAGTCGAGTCTAGTCCTTGCATTCGAGTCAGGCACGGTGCATTCCATTATTGTTCCAAGGGAATTATTGTTAACGTTATTTGTTATGTATTTTAGGAGATGATAATGTATTGATATGTACAAGCAGAATATGAACTACTTGATAAATAATCGATATTGTGGCATGCTTCCGCTTATTTATCATACCTTGTGATAATTGATTTGCGAGTTAGTCCCGCCTAGCCTGTCGTTTGTTTTATTGTCACCCGTTCGCTATAGGTTGGTTCATGTACGGACAATCCATTTTGTATGTGGATCGACCTATAGTGCGGGGGTGTGACATCTCTACGTAAAGGGGTGCTACATTGAAATATATTTATAAATGTGAAATAGGAAATAAAACAAAGTAATGAAACAAGAAATCTATAAAGAAAGCAACGTTAAAAATAACTTTCTATGAAACTTCTAATCCACTAATTTACACTTTCTTAGTAGCCATTCATAAACGAAGAGATATAGTAAATGATTTTTATCTTAATGAGATTAGAATTTCCTTTTTAAATAAGAATTTAAAAATTACCAAATATTAGTATAGTATGCTGTAACATTGATTTTTACTAAAATTTTCATATTATTTGACCATAGTCTAACCCTTATTATTATTATTATTTTATATAACCCATTTTTATGTGTCGAGTCGGACAAACCACTTAGGGTGTAAAGCTCTTCCTATCTATAGTAGCTGTGTTTCCAGGGGCTCGAGTTCAAAACTTCTAATTAAATTAGCATATGACCGAACCGCTAAATTACCACAGTCTAAACTTATAAATATATTATTCCATAACGATAGTCAATAGCAGTGTTTCCAAACCGGACCGGACCGGACCGGACCAACCGGTTCGACCGATGACCTGTCCGGTCCGGCAGACCCTATAAAACCGGTGTTGTTCGGACCAGTACAGGACCGAAAAAACCGGCCGATTAACCGGCGGTTTTGGTCCTGGAAACCGGACCGGACCGGCGGTTATTGATTTTTTTTTTTTTGGCTTTTTGTCTTGTTCTTTCTCCCCAGATTTCACGCAGCAACCTGCAAACTGCAAAATCAACACTTGAACTACCAAAACAAAATCAGTCTTCATCATCCAACCCCAAAATTCTAGCACGGAATCACAAAAGGCCACGCCTTTTCGTCTCGCATAGCTCCCCCAATACTCAAACTCAAACCCCAACAAACCAAAAGCAAATTTCTACTACTCCTAGATCTGAGGGCACCATACACTCGATAACAAAAACGAAAAGCTCACTTGATATTTCAACAAAGCAAAGAAGCTAGGGTTTCTCTGGGGAGCACGAAGAAGGCTGCCTCCTTTCCTTTCACTCTTTCCTCTGTTAAACACTTAAACCAGAAGAAAAGGAAGAGAATGCGGAGTGCGGCGGAGCAACAATTTCATTAGGTTTTCATATAATAGTTTTTGGGCTTTGGGGCTTTTGGGCTTACAGGAATAAGATAAAATATTTGTTACTTTCTTTTTCTTTTTTCTTTGTTTTCTTTTTGGGTTATTTATTATGAGATTTTCTTTAATTTATTGGAAAAAAACAAATGTTGGTATGATGTTAAAAAAACATAATTTTCTGTTTTAAATGTGTTATATTTCTTATATAGTGTATAAAGAAATATTATTTTTTATTTTAAATATTGAAATTATAAATTTATATCATATATTCATAATATTCTATATTTAATTAATTAAATAAATAATAATTATTATTTATGACGTCATACCGGTTCGACCGGTGGTTGAACAGATCGAACCGATTGAACCGGTAACCAGTAAGCCCTTCGGTTCGACCTCCGGTCCGGTTTTAAAAACATTGGTCAATAGCAACAAAATCGAACTATTCTGTTCTTGCAGCCCAACTTTAAAATCCATGAAAAAGGAAAATTTTCTGATATGAGATTTCATCAGTCCCATAAAGGCCCTTCACATGAACCTTACTTGTAATTTATATAGGCCCAATAAGAAGCCCAAATAAAATCCCACTTTCCCTGCAAATCTAACATCATTAAAAGTTAAAACCACGTCTGAGAATTCCCACGATAAAACCTCCCAAAACTTCTCTCTCTCCATTTTCACTCCCAAATAAATTTCCTATAAACAAACTCCTTTACTTTTGATTTCTGTATTAATTAACAGAGAGAAGAAAATTCAAGGGCTACTCGAGACAATGGGGGAGGTGATAAATCAGTCGATGTCAGTTATAGATTTCTGTGTTTTCTCCTTTTCTTTTTCCCTGATTTCTATTATCGATTTTGTGCGTTGCAGAAGAACAAGAAGAACAATGGAGACGAGCAGCCGACGGCTGGGCCAGCGGAGAACAACAAGAAGAAAGACAACGGCGGCGGCGGCGGCGGCGGCAAGAACAATGGCACCGTCGTTTTGAAGGCTGACCTGCATTGTGAAGGATGTGTTTCCAAGGTTTTGAAGTGCATTCGCTCATTTGACGGTATAAAATTCTTCTTTAACGGTTTTTATTTTCTGGGAATCCTCTCTGTTTCTTCATAACTGATTTTCATTCGTGTATGAAAAGGTGTTGACACGGCGAACATCGGCGGCGGGCACATTATCACGGTGGTCGGCAAAGTGGATCCGGCGAAGCTCCGGGAGCGAGTGGAGCAAAAAACCCACAAAAGAGTCGAACTTGTTTCTCCATCTCCACCGCCCAAAAAGGACAACAACAAAGAGAATGCAAAGGGCAAAGAGAACAACAACAACAACGGCGGCGACAATGGGAAACAGGAGAACAACAAGAAAGAATCAAGCGAGAAGAAACCCAAGAACAAATCCGACGAGAAAAAACCCAAGGAAAAAGAGGTGATCAGATCAGAAAACTCCATTTTTTGTCTTGCTGTTTTCACCTTTTCACTGCACCATCATTTACTACTTCCGTCTTCCCTAACGTGCCCCTGTTTGTACGGTCTTGTCCTTGCATTAATGGCTGACTCTGTTCACCTCTGAATATCCCTGATGCGTCTTTGTCTTCTTCACCGCGCACGTTAGCCTCTATCTCGCACGCCGAGCGCATGTTAGCGCGCACCAGTTGTGGCAACGGTTTTTATATTTTCGTGAGTTTTGACGTCTGCTTCGGTAACTCCCACGTTTCCAACAATTTAGGACCCATGTCTGCTTCGGCGCATTTTAGCAGATTTTTCTTTTTTTTCCTTAATTTCATCTAATTAAAATTGGGTTTCTTTAATCTAATTTTGAAATTAAAGATAATAATCCCAATTAATGTTTTCCGTTTTGCTCAGCCTCCGGTGACGACGGCGGTGTTGAAGATGCACCTGCACTGCGAGGGCTGCATCCAGAAAATCTACAAACGGGTCACGAAGACCAAGGGTGAGATTATCAATTATCATTCCCCGGAAAACCTCTTGACGTAGAAATAAAGAATCATTGTTGTTTGACGGCGTTGAGTTTTTCAGGTTACCAGGACATGAAGATCGACAGGCAGAAGGAGCTGATAACGGTGACCGGCGCCATGGACATGGCGGCGTTAGCCGGGGTTCTCAAGAAGCATCTGAAGAAGGAGGTTCAAATTCTGCCACCCAAGAAAGAAGTTGAGAAGAAAGAGAACGACAAGGGAAAGAACAACGGCGGCGGCGGTGGCGAAAAGGGGAGGAACAACGGCGGTGATAAGGGGAAGAACGGTGGTGGAGATGGTGGGAACACGGCGGCCGGCGGTGGCGGCGAGGTGGTGGAAGGAAATAAGATGCAGTTCCAGGTGGGATACCCGTATGCGTACCCGTTTGTGTACGGGTCGGGTGGTGGGGTGGATCAGTTTCATTACAACCCGTATGCGTTTGTGCATGCTCCACAGATATTCAGCGATGAGAATCCTAATGCTTGTTCTGTCATGTGAGGGTAGTGTTTGTAATTAAATTAGATGTTCAGGGGTACCTCAGTCTTTTCAAGTGGTTTTGTTCTTAATCAAGGATAAGTGTCTATTTATGTAATGTGTTAAGGACCTAAGGTAGGAAGTGGGATTTTGTTTTCTCTAATCATTGTTAGGAAAATGATTAATTAGATACTAATGTGGGTTTTTGTGAATTTTCCAATCTTGAGAGTAGAGAGGTTAATTAGCAATGTGCCTTTCACCTTTCTGAACTTGATAAGTGATTATGGATTTAGGGGTTTGGTTAGAATTACAACCAAGAATATAGATTTAACTCCACCCACACTCCTGTATTAGACATAAGTATTGTAACGCCCCGTGTTTTTGTCATACAGGTACGCGCGCCACACGTGTGAGTTTGAGAGTTAGAACTGTTAAGTGTGCTTAATTCAATTATGTGACTAAGTGGTTTATGCGATTAATTGCCTAATTGCCTAAGTGTTCATTTTAATTGCTAATTCATTTTAATTTCATTTCACTTCATTTTCTAACATATGCATAATTTATACATTTCATCTCATAACATGTTTCCGTATACATATATATATATATATATATATATATATATATATATATACTTAAATAATTTCATAAGAGTATATTTATATACTACATTCATTAATGAGACATGTAATTATATATATATATATATATATGCATTACTTATTCCTACACTAATACATTCATATACATTATATATTTATGCATCTATATTCATGGACACTAATACACACATTCATTATATATGTATATATAATTGGAGCACTAAGATCATTATATTCATATAATATAATTAATATCTAACTTTATACATATATCTTTTGTATTTATACCTATATTACATTATATACATTATATCACATATATCATATAATTATATATATATATACATAAGAACACACACCCTCACCCATTAGACATATTTCAACTCTAACACACACACACTAACACACACTTTGCCCTCAACCCTTCACACATACATACACCTTCATTTTTTATTCAAGCAAGAGGTAGGAGAAGGAGAAAGAGGAATCAAGGCATCTTCATCATCTTTATCATCTCCATCATTTCATTCTTCCATTCCTTCTCTTCATTCCAAGGTATATGTGTATATATATATATATATATGTATACATTTGTATATATATGTGGGTTTGAGTTTTGTGACAAGATTCATGGATTAATACTTGTTTTAATGAGTTTTATGTATGCTATATCATGTATTTTGGTGTTTTTGTGAGTTATTTGGTTGGGGTGATGTTTTGGGGTGATTTTGGAGCCTTTCCTTCGAGCTATTTCGGTTCCCCTGCCCTTTTTTTGAACAAAGCATACCCAAACGGGCGTTTGGGTACCTAGTTCATTCACCAAACGCCCGTGTGGCAACCTACTGCATCAACCCGAGGAGCTTCACACGCCCGTTTCTGCTTTTAGGACTTTTTTCAAACGGGCGTTTCTCCCTCATACAAACTTCGATTGACCTGATTTTTTAACCCACGAAAACCTGTTGAAGTCTAGAATATCCTCCAATTGGAATCACCTCAAAATCATTTCTAGTTTGTGAGTTATAATCAATCCATTTTGGTGTCGCCACTTTACCGGAAATCTGCACTCCTTCAACTTCGGACTTACGCAATTTCCTCCTCGATTTGAACCACGATACGAGCCATATACCATTTTAAAGGTCTATGTGTCTACTTTCATATCCAACATAAAAAAAAAAAAAAACCCAATTCCAACTTCTATAACTCAAGATATTCTTGTTTTACTACAGCTTGCGCATTTCCGAAAATTGTCAATTTTTGCCAAACTTCACCAAAACCCCTCATATTGCATTCCTTTCACTTCCTTGGCTCCCGTGACTTATATGAATTATATGCTTGATTAATTGATAATTATGCTCTTATTTGACACTCTTTGATCTTTAATTATTTAAACTTGATTGTTAACTCCGTGTCTTACGTGAAATGAATTCATTTGATTAAATGGCATGGATACATGACCTCTTTGAGTGTAATTGCATCTCCTATATGTTAATTGAATGTCACACATGGCATAACATGATATACCACTTTATAAGCATTGTCGTGCGTCCTATTTGGTATCATATTGAGTCTCTTCTCACGAGTACACATTGTTGCTTTCACTTGTACAGTTCATCTCCTGGGCGGAGACTTCCGAATTGAATAGGCACCCGTATCAATCATGTTTCTTGTCTCGGGTTATTCTAGGTGAGGGTGTTTTCGTTCTAGATAATTATCAACCCTATAACCCTTATGTGATATGTTTTGGCCAAAATCCTAATTATATATTTATGTATTGTTTTCAAGCAAAGTCATTGAGTAAATTCTTATCGAGAAAATGTTTTCAAGGAATGAATCAATTGCAATGAAACGTATTGGAATGTTCTAACGTAACGAAATGTTTTGGCGAGATTATGCACATGTTATTAGGCCCGAGGAAATGTGTGAATGGAGACCGGTTCGGCATCGGGCCGATGTATAGCTAAGCCATTGCACAAAGTACTCATTGAGAATCTCTCAGGCGACCGTGTAGTGTGGAAGGTGAGTTATTCTTGAGCCGATGGTTAACCCATCAAAGGAGCGGGTAGGAGTCATGAGCCCCCGTCTCGATATAGTATATTATTAGATGGTTCGGGTCTGCAGGCCCGACCATCATGGAGGGAGAAGGTTGGAAATTATTTTATGATTATGATTATGCACAGTGCGGGAAGGCCGGGACACGGACTGCCCAAACGCTCATGTCTCATGTTTATGTCTCGCCTGTATTATTATGTATTGCATGATCAAGTATTTAAAACATATTAAATCATGTTCATTGTACACAATCGGAGTTTGGTTGGAGAATTATGCACGCTCACTCGCCGAGCCATTATGATTATTCATGATTTATGAACTTAATGAATTAAATATGAATTAGTCATAAAGTCTGAGCATTGCTTATCTATTTTCTTGCCCTTCGCGGGAACTAACCTCACTTAAAACGTTGCTCGGGATTTATGACTTGCATGCGCATGTTTATATATATATGTACAGCTCCTGCTCACTCAGTCTTCTAGAGACTGACCCCTCTTCCCCACTTTTCAGTTCTTACAGGTCTTGCTAGGCGGAGGTCGAGTTTTATTTTCCTTGTCGAGTCACTTGTACACTCGAGTCACATTTTACATTGTATGATTTAATGGCCTTTATGTATTTGGGCCTGTTTGCAAATTATGAATTATTGTTGATTATTGATTCGGAACAGGTTGCATGCATAGTTGAACCCGTTGTTAGGATGCATGATAATTTTAATTTATGTATTGGAATTGTTAGGCTTGTAGCCATTATTGAATTTTATTGTTGGTATCATTGCTTCCACATTGCACTCGTCAGGTTGTTGAATTAATTGGTACAGGGTTAGATTCCGCCTAGCCAGGGAGTTGTTTTTATTTTGTTACATGTTCGCTATGAGTCCGGTTCATGTTGGATCATCAATTTCATACGTGGACTAGATTTGTAGTGCGGGGGATGTGGTGTCTATCGTCTCGGGTGCTACAAGTATCACGAAAAACCCTATGTTATAAAAATTAGTTGATAAAATCATGTGTTAGCACATAATTTGTACACCACCCCCAAGATTATTTGTTATTATTTTAAATGTGTTTTTCCTATTGAGAAATAATCGAATTGGGAATCACCATGGGTACTTTATCATGCTCCGTAAGAACAATTAAGTTCAAACTGAAATGTTTGAGAAGACATGAAAACAAATCTGAAAGAGAGAAATTTTTTTTTTTTTTTTGAAAATTTAGGGCTAAACGAAAAAAATAAAACTATACTTGTGTTTAAAAATAATAAAGGAGGGTAAAAATAGTAATTCACATGGAAAAACACATATTCAGCCGAATTTAAGGTGCGTGTAACTCAAACAGTCAACTTAAGATTTTTTATTCAATAATTTATAAAACACAAGGTTCTCCAAACCAATTTTTATAACATAGGATTTTTCGTGACACGATGTTCCATTAAAAAAACTCCAAGAATATATGTCTATTTAATTCTTTTTTAGGATATCCCTCACCCAATTGAGTGAAGAATAAATTTTTTGAGATACTGATAGCGCTTACACGGGACCTTGCTTAAAACCAAGAATATATGTCTATTTAGTTCACATGATGCAAACATAGTTATTCTTAAGGTCATTTTGTATATACGATTTGTCAATAGGCCTTTGAATGATTAAAGAGTTCTTTTTTTAGAATAATAATATATTCAAGTTATTCTGGTCATTTAAAAATATTTTTTGTTCCTAAAAAAAAAATTACAAGGTACAACTTAGTTTATATTCGCGGGATCAAATTATTTCAAGTCCCCATCTCCCCTCAAAAACTTATTAGCACACAACTTTCAAGAATTAACACGTATAAACTATAAACTATATAGTTAATCTTAACCTTTATGGATCTAAAAAAGGTGTAAATTCGTGACTATGCTAATATAATTGAATAAAGTTAGCGAGAAAGATGCAGCAGCGCCAGTGCAGAGGGCACTCCCACTTAGTTTCTATGAACTTTTTAGGCTGTTACTGTTAGTATAAAAAGCCTTGTGCCTCTGCTGCACATAACACTTTTCACTTTTTTCCTTTCTACTGCTGCAATCTGCTTCCTAATAATTACTGCAAAATATGTACCATTCCCTCCCCATCCTATGCTGCCTAACTTTCTTTTTCTTTTCTTTTTTCACTTTTATAATAATTTATCTTGCCTTTTTTAAATGGTGAATATGATGACCACACTTGAACCTTCATGCATTGCAGTGTTGAAAACTGAAAAGGTGTGTATCGGTGTACGTATTTGTGGCCGTCATCATCATACATGATACGTTCTCTGCTTTTTATGAGTTCAATCCAAGAATGATGAATGTTGTATGTTCATCTCACATCCCTCGGTCATATGGGATACATGCATCTAGGAAACTAACTCACCAACTTTAGTTCATGGCTAGCTAGGGATTAGAGAAGATTTGAGGCTCGAGTGGGTTAGACATTTTGAAAAGATTTGGGTAGAGTGTAACTCGCTAATAATAATTTCTTTTATTCATAATTATAAGATCATTCTTGATTAACACTTGATTGCGAAATATAGAGTACTTTTTATCCGGTCTTAGAAATCAAAGATTACTTATACGTGGCGTTAAGGAAATATGTACCCTAACTATCTTGTGGAAATTGGGCATTTTTGTTGTGGATTCACGATTGAGATTTGAGACGGACTGAATGACGATCTTAAAACTCTTCTTAAGTAGGTTCAACCTCCTACTTGAGATTTTAGATTGCTTTTTTCATATTTTAGATCGTCTTTTTGTAAAAAGAAAAACTTTAGTTATTGGCACTTATTTTCATAAATAAATAGTTCACATATTTTTTGTGCATCTGATCCATAATGTGGAATAGGATTTATATTTAATGATTGAATAGTAATAATACGCGTAGCTTATGAGCAATGTTGGATTTAATTAAATTAGGGTCTAGGCGTCGATTATAAATTTTATTTTTCACAAATATATTATATTTTTTTCTAAATTCAAGAAGGTCAGAGACCCGATACGAGGGTCATCGGTTACTCCATTCACAAAATCAAAATTTGAACCCGAGATGTTATGAATTCGAAGCCTAGACCTTGCTTAAAAGATCTAAGTATCTCAATCATATTAGACCAAATGACATTTGGTAGAAGGTTAATCTTTTAATAAATAAGAACATTAGTAATATTTTCAAGCATACTCTAATCACGTTCTTGATCTTCTAACTTAAAAATAAAAGTCAATTACAATTTACAACCATAAGCCCGGGGGTTTAGAAAAATACAGCAAACACCCCTGAAATTTGGATGATTACATCTAATACCCACTAAATTTAATTTTTTCACACAGTTAGATCCAACCGTTAATTTCTTGAACATAATTTGCCATCAGTTCTAATTTCAATGGAGAACTATTCTGCCCTAATTTATAAAATTCATGTGCTTGCCCCTTTCTTATTAGACCAAAAATACATTTGAGCCTTTCACACAGTTAAGGACAACAGTGAATCATTCCCTCCTTTGTATATAACTTTTATAAACTTAGAACCTTTACATGAAGATACCTGTGTGAAGACAATGTTAGAAAAATGACGAAACCGATCAACCTCTGGAATTCACAGACTCATCTCCTTCGCGGCGTCTATATCCATAATCCGGTGCAGAAGTCTCATCATCTTCAAGAATTAGCTTGATTCCATTGTTCCTCATGGCATTTACAACGGCCCAAACCTTTGTACTGTTCTTGAACCCTTTCTTCTCGATTTCCTTGTTGACATCAACATGGATTCCTCTTCCCTGACCATGTTCGAGGCCCTCGACTCTGAGTCTCATAGCAAGCACCTCTCCCACAACTGCTGCAGCTTTCGCATTGCAAGCACGGCCACATTCAAGTGTGTTTTTGAGGGAATGTTCGACTGTTGAAGCCGTAGAGACTATTTTCCCATTGTTTCTGTCAACAACATTGGCTGTTATGTACTTCAACGAGATGAACAGCCTCAGCACGTATCTCTTGAGAACTGTCATCCCAAAACTATTCAATCTACACCAGGAAGAAAAGAAAACGACATCATGACTGAGTTTACGGCTAATTTTCTAAGTGAAAAAACAATCAAATGCAAGAAAGGGGATACATTTTTGACTAATTTGCTAGAAATGAATAACGAAACCATGGTTTACTTAATCATTCTGCTTTCAATTGGCAAACAGAACAAGATGGATACTTAGTTCCAAATTCAAACCTCACTAGCTACCCTTCTTCACTCAAATGATCGTCGTTTTGGATTCTGACAATGAATCAAACAAATTCAATTCCAGAAACTCAATATAGCGTACACTGCATATATAGAACACACATGTTTGTGGCGCTTTTGTATCACATTTGCTTAATAATCTTTGGTTTCCGATTTACATACACAAATATATGAGACTAAAAGAACCCCGCAACAAAGAATTGGCGTAGCGAAATGAAGCAGCATACGAACACGAATAGCAATTAAACCTAATTGCGGCTAAATTGGGGGGGGGGGGGGGGGAGGGGGGATATAAAACGAGAAAATAAATAAAATTCAAAAACCTTTTCCATGGCGTCCACTGAAGCAGTTGTCAGAGAAATTTGAACTCACCGGAAGCGGCGGCGGCGGCGGCGACGGCAACTGGTGAAGCTTTCCGTGACGGTTTCTTATTCCGGTGACGATGTTTTTAGTTTTGGGGGAGAGAGTGTTGTGTTTTATATCCGACTTTATGAAATAAAAATGAAGCCCAATGTTCAGATATAAATGAGCTTAGAGGCCCAATGAGATTATTAATAGCCCAACAGATCAGATAATTGTACTCTTTCTTTTCTAGTCCAGTTGAATTTATCTAGGGCTGTAAATGGATATCCGAAAATCCGATATCCGTCCGCATTCGAATTCGTTTACAGAGGATATTATCCAAATCCGTCTCAAGAGGATATTATCCGTATCCGATTATAGACATCCGAATTATAAACGGATAAGGATATGGTAATAAGACATCCGATCCGTTTAACATCCGATCCGTTTTATTATCCGTTAGATTTTCCGTTATCCGATTTATCCGTAATCCGTATCCGATAAATAATATATTATATTAAAATATATACACACAACTGTGTAAGTATGATAAATTATTAGTATTAAGAAAAAATTTTAGAGCATTTATTAAAGAAAAATCTTAGGTTTTAATAGTAACCATATGTTTACTTCAACATTTATATTGAGATAATATAAGTAACATATATTATGTAATTAATAAAAGTATTATATTTCAAATTAATTATATGATGAAATTTATAATTTCCAACATATTTATACATTCATTAAAAAATAAAATTAATATATATAGATATAGTTATTATTTCTCTCTTTGTCTAATATATCTATATATATATATATATGTATATATTCAAAGTCATATAATTATTAAATAATTTATTTATAAATGAGTAGTTGATAATTTGATTAAAAATTCGAAGTTATATAGTTAAAAAATTTATGTCAAAATAAATAGTTGAAAATCCGATTAAAATCCGAATCCGTCCAAATCCGCCTTGTATCCGTATAAAAAGGATATTATCCGAATTCGATTTAAAAGGATATTATCCGTATCCGTCCGAATCATAAAAGGATAAGGATATGGTAATCATACATCCGATCCGTTTAATATCCGTTTACACCCCTAAATTTATCAAACTTTTATTTATTTATTTATTTTAAAGTGAAAACACATCAACTTTAAAAAATAAATGTGGTTGATTCGGTTGCCATAGTTTGGGACTTAGCTGCTAGTCGTTTTATCGTAGTTGTGTTTGAATCCATTTGGTCCTCAAACAGGACTCGCAGTCAAAGTTTTAATAGCTCGAGATTATTCATGTCTCATACTTTTCATTCATACTTCAGTAATTTCTCTCTTTGTTAACCTTTGGATTGACAATTTGTATTCCTTCATTTGGAAGTTTAATAAATGAGGTGGGCCCTCGTTAAATTCTCTACGGTCTTACTGATCGGTTCTTTAAAAAAAAAGGAACTTCAAAAAATTTTAGTAAGTTGTTTTATCTATTTTTAATTATATTACTAGCGACAACTTCCTCTCTCACATTCCGAACACCTCTTTCTCTTTCATTCATTGAGAAGGCAATAAGGCGACAAACACTTTAGCTCTATGTTTTAAAACCCGGACCGGAGGTCGAACCGGAGCCCTTACTGGTTACTGGTTTTACTGGTTCGACCGGTCGGACCACCGGTCGAACCGGTATGACGTCATAATTATATAATAATTATATATATTTATATAATATTATAAATATTAATTAAAAATAATTAAATTAGTTAAATAATATGGAAAAATGGATATATAAATAAATTTTAACTACTCATTGATTTTTTAATAACATATGTTGTAATAAAATTTCAAATTATAACTCTAAACAATAGAAATAAAAGATTAATTTAACAAATAACATACTTTTTATTGTACAAAAAATAATATTACACATACTTTTATGTTTTTATAAATATATATTATAGATTATAATTTAAAATTAACTTCTAAGAAAATATAATTATAATATATGCTATATTATAATTATATTTTCTTAGAACTCAATTTTTAATTATAACTTAGAGGTTTAAAAAGCTCATAAGTTTACCCTTATAATTATTTTATTTACTAAAGTAGAGCAACAAGTGAGGTAGGCGAGTTGGGTGGGGCTTTTCTCTTCTACAGCAGTGGTCCTGGGTTCAATTCCCCTAACCCACCAATAAACTTTTACAATTTTGGAGGTAAAAAAAAAAAAAAAATTAAAATTCTGGCCCAACTGGCCCGATAACCGGTCCGGTCCGGGTTTTTAACCGGTTTTCGGCCGGTTCGCCCCGGGCCAGACTGGTCCATGAGGTGAGTGGTTTTAAGGGGTCACCCGGACCGGAAAGCCGACCGGTCACCGGTCCGGTCCGGGTTTTAAAACATAGCTTTAGCTAGGCTCACTTTAAATTCTAATTACAAGAACTCTGTCTTTCATAATTCCGTTTCGCTTTGTATCACGAAAGATCTAAGCACGTATTAGCTTACTTCCGTTTTATTTTTTTTCTTAAAAAAAAAAAAAGAAAAGTACAAATAAAGTCTAGCTTATTTGATTATCCGTTTTTTATTGGGATTCAATATTGATAAATCAGAGTCAAATTAAATTATATGATTTTCTTATAATTCAAATTTTACAAGATCGATCCCAACCCAATCCCCCCTATTAACAAATCACAACCAAGTAAGCATTAATAAGATACTGATTTAGGCAAGTCATAACTCATAACACTAATAGATAATATAATTTATTAAAAATTATTTATACAAGTGAAAAATATCTTTTAAATAGGAAATAGTTAGATTCCTCGTACAAAAATCCGCCAACACCGCGGCGCAGGTGAGCCAACCCGCTCAAATTTAATTTTATATCAATTTATTTAAATGAAGTCCTAACTTTGACTTTTCCGCCGACCATGTAAAATATCTTCCAATAGCTCATCACATGTTTTACTTTTCAATACAATTCCACACAAACCATACTGCTGCTACACCACGTTTTCCTTTTTCTTTTTTCGATTATTTAACATTTAATAATATTTATATTAACTATTATTAAGTAATATATCAATAACCTACGATTTGAGGCTTATAAAGTACTTATACACTTCTCCAAATTTAGTATGATAAATGCCGAAAGAATGTAAATATTCTCTATATAAATTAAGACAAACGCTTATATAAATTAAATTAAATTCATTTAAATACTCTATAAGTTTTGCAAAGGAACTCACAAATTTTTTTATTAAGAATTTGTAATATTTAAAATTATTATGAAGTATATAACATTATATTTAAAATAATTATATAAGCTCCTTCCCAAATGCAGTCAATGCTAATGGGCCAAATATGCAAGCCCGATGGCTATAAATAAATGGGCCGAAAGCCCATGACATTATGATTTCAGTTATCAAATTTAAGCACGCAACCTGCAACGGACCGTTTAACGATCGCCGTTGAAATTTGATCCAACGGCCATAATCCGTCGCCACGTGTCCCTCCTCTCTCCTCCACTTAAGCCCTATATATATTCCCCTTTTCCCCAAACCAAAACCCTCAATACCGGACTCCTCCTGAAGGCCAATCTTACTGCCGCATAGAGGGATATTCCGAGAATAAGGGAAACAAGACGCAAACCCTAGATCCGGAAAATATACTTTTTGATCTTCGTTCTGCTGCCTGATAATATACTCGATAATTCAAGGTAAAGTTATTGAATTTGATTTTTGTTTTGTGTTCTTTCTTGTTTTTCGGTTTCGGATTTGTTTTAGCTGGATTGGGGTTGAGTGATTGAATTGATATTTACGCAGATGGTGTCCGATGCGAGTAAGAAGAAGGCACTTCAGAAGAAGGCTGCGGCTGCGGCCAAGAGAGGAGGCAAGGCTGCGGCGGCCGCCGCCTCATCTAAGGCGGCTGCCCTTGAGAACGGTAACAAAGTCGCTGATTTGGCGAGTGGGGTTGGGGATCTTCAGATATCTGATCGGACGTGTACCGGAGTTTTGTGTTCGCATCCGTTGTCCAGAGATATTAGGGTGGGTTCTTCGATCCGTTGTTTGTGAGCTTAATTGTTGTCAGATTTAAATTTTGACTTTTATGCGTTGTTGCTTTATTGGTGTGGTATTAGATTACCAAATAACTCTGAAGGTTAGGATGTTTGAATCTGTTGACCATATACTGGAAATATGTATGTTTTCCTGAGGATTTGGATCAATATGTCTAGCTCACAAGCAAAACTTATGGTCTTTTCCCTTTTTTATGGAGCTTTCTGTATTGTTTTAATTCCTTGATATTGGTTCTACTAGGAGATATATAGACACCGGAACATATTTGCATAATATGAATTATAGCTCACAAGCAAAAGTTATGGTCTTTGCCTTTTTTATGGGGCTTTCCGTATTGTTTTAATTCCTTGATATTACTTGTACTAGGAGATATTTAGACACCGGAACATTTTTGCATAATATGATCTACTGGAAATTCAAAGTGTCAAGTTCTTGCGTAGGGCTACATGAATTATAGGTTAAGACATTTTCACAGAATTTGGCCTTCAAACATATGCTAGGCTATTGACATTATAACATTGTGTTCCTTAATGTGGTATGCTATTGGTGTTGAGATTATCAAAAGCACCTATTTAGATGCTCGTGCTCTAAAGAATGTTGTATGGAAAATCATGATTAATTGGTTTCTTGGTCGATTGTGTAGATCATGTGAGTTTTGTGTTGTGTTGGTTGTCTAGATTATGTGAGTTCTTGTGTTGTGTTGGTTGTGAAATGTTCGGGCATAGCATCTCATGTTTAGTTTATTGTTGCTAGCTTCGTGCACCTAGATGAGCGCGAGTGTATCCAATAACTTCAACTTGTTGGAACGCTCTATAGTAGGTAATAATGTGAATATACTGTTACTTTACCTGTGCAGTTATTATAATTTGTTTTCATGCCTGTATTTTATAGTTTATCTTCAATGTACAATGCTAACTGTTGGGTTGATGGTTTCAACAGATAGAGTCTCTCTCACTCACTTTCCACGGGCATGAACTAATAGTTGATTCTGAACTGGAACTCAATTATGGAAGGTATTTAGTCGATCCTGGACTTCTAATCCTTCTATGATGTAATATAGTTTCCACATTTAATGCTTTCTTATTGCAGACGGTATGGATTGCTTGGGCTTAATGGCTGTGGGAAGTCTACTCTTCTTACTGCAATAGGTCGCCGAGAGCTTCCAATCCCAGATCACATGGATATTTTTCACCTTACTAGGGAGATAGAAGCTTCTGATATGTCTTCACTTCAGGCTGTTATTAGTTGTGATGAGGAAAGGCTGCAATTGGAAAAAGAAGCTGAAGCACTGGCTGGACAGGTATATTATATCTGTAGAAATAAAGAGTTTGTAGTCTTGTGTATTTTATAAGAGAACAACTATCAAATCAGTGTCTGTTTTATATGGTTGTAGGATGATGGTGGTGGTGAACAACTTGAGCGCATTTATGAACGTTTGGATGCTATGGATGCATCAACTGCAGAGAAACGAGCTGCTGAGATCCTATTTGGTCTTGGTTTTACCAAGAAAATGCAAGAGAAGAAAACACGTGACTTTTCTGGTGGTTGGAGGATGAGAATTGCCTTAGCAAGAGCCCTTTTCATGAACCCAACCATATTGTTGCTTGATGAGCCTACAAATCATCTTGGTAAAGATTGCATTACAGTTATTAGAAATTGTTTGCATTTGCTTGGTGTATGTTTGGTTGCTACTTCAATACTATTATATACATCTTACCCTTTGTCTTCATCCAATAACAGATTTGGAGGCTTGTGTCTGGTTGGAGGAGATGTTGAAAAAGTTTGAGCGCATTCTTGTTGTTATTTCACATTCCCAAGATTTCCTGAATGGGGTTTGCACCAATATCATCCATATGCAAAATAAGAAGTTAAAGATGTACACAGGTAATTTCGATCAATATGTCCAAACCCGCTCTGAACTTGAAGAGAACCAGATGAAACAGTACAGGTGGGAGCAAGAACAGATAGCTTCAATGAAGGAATACATTGCACGGTTCGGTCATGGCTCTGCTAAACTAGCCCGTCAGGCCCAAAGTAAAGAAAAAACTCTGGCCAAGATGGAGCGTGGTGGTCTCACTGAGAAGGTTGTCAGAGATAAGGTTCTTGTCTTCCGATTTGTGGATGTGGGAAAACTCCCTCCTCCCGTCCTTCAGTTTGTGGACGTTACATTTGGCTACACCCCTGATAATCTCATCTACAAAAATCTTGACTTTGGAGTTGACCTTGATTCAAGAGTGGCCCTTGTGGGACCCAATGGTGCTGGAAAAAGTACCCTTCTGAAGCTGATGACAGGGGATTTGGTTCCTCTCGATGGCATGGTGCGGCGCCACAACCATTTAAGGATTGCGCAATTCCACCAGCATCTGACTGAGAAACTCGACCTTGATCTGTCTGCTCTGGCATTTATGATGAAAGAGTATACAGGAAACGAGGAAGAGAAAATGAGAGCTGCAGTTGGTCGATTTGGGCTCACAGGCAAAGCTCAAATTATGCCTATGAGGAATTTGTCAGACGGGCAAAGAAGCCGTGTTATCTTTGCATGGCTTGCATGGAGGCAACCCCAGATGCTGCTTTTGGATGAGCCGACTAACCATTTGGATATCGAGACAATTGACTCTCTGGCTGAGGCCTTGAATGAATGGGATGGTGGTTTGGTACTTGTTAGCCACGATTTTAGGCTGATAAACCAGGTGGCACATGAGATATGGGTGTGCGAGAATCAGGCCGTGACGAGATGGGAGGGGGATATTATGGACTTCAAGCAGCATTTGAAGGTGAAATCTGGTTTGTCCGACTGAGTTTGGAGAGAGGGATGGAGGTGAGGAGGGCACAGCTAGTTTTGGTTGGCTATGGCTCTGGGGCGCGGGACCTGAAGATGATGTAATGTTTTATTCAGTGGGCTCTGGGGAATTGAGGCTTCTCTTGATTGGTCAATTATTGTGAAGGTGCTGCTTCAAGTTCCCTTAGTAGGAGAGAACGAAAGAATGAGTTTATAGATAGTTTTGTTTATGAATGGATCTTATACTATTCTTACCTACTACTGACCTTGGTTGCTGCAGCAGCTCTAGGGGTTGGAGAGGGCAGGTCTGATGAGTATCTTATCTTTATTTTGCGTATTATTATATGCGAAAATTAATTTGATATTGTGTACTTGAGAACATTTGGATGGTCTTTCTGCCATTGACTTAATCTATTATTTTTAATAATTGTTAGGGTGTGTTTCTCGAATTCTGTTGTGTGGTGAGTGGTGGCAATGGTGTATTAGGCCTATCATCATGTTTATGTGCTCAGTATGTTGTATTTGACATGTCTGTATACTCTTCCTTTCTTAGTCTTCTGTTGATGGCTCCTCTTGGTTTTGATTCTTTTTGACGTGGAATTGTTCTATATCTACTCGACATTATATGAGACACTCTTTAGTCTTTACAGATCATGAATGCTTGCGGATTTTATAATAGTGTTCCTTTTCACATCAATGGTGGTAGGCACAAATGTAATGGAGTATTCAAAAACCTGTGGATGATTGGGTGTGACACTTTTCAGGAAGACATGGAACATTGTTGGTCATGCAGAATGGAAGACCTGCTTTATTGATCTCTTTTTTATTTTTGAAAGAGCTTTATTGATATCTGATCTAGCTAAAAATTATCGTGTTGGGTGTACTCACATCCTGCTATTCCCCTTTACGGACATTAACAAGAAGTCTTACTTTCTTTCTACATCATGACATCCATGTAGATAATAAAAACTAGTTGTTTAGAAACTGTCATATGTAGGTTTTGCTTGTTTGAAAGGGATATATTTACATAGATTAGCCTGATATTTGATCCAATTAAACAAATTTTCTATGAAGTTGTTTACTTTCACTTGATCTGGCATATAAAATTAAAATTAATTAAATATAAAAATCTATTATTTATTTTTTGTGTTGGTTTTTCTGTCAATCCCTTCGGTTGATAGAATAGAAAAGTTTTTATCAGTTTTCCTTCACATGGTAAATTGCTGTGTTTGAGAAATCATGATTTTTATCGGCATGTGTGCATTTATTTACTTGTCCAAATCTTTGATTTATTTATAAAAAATTTGTCATTATTATTTATTAAAAAAAAAAATAAAATAACTGCTATTATCTATAATATATATAATTTATACTATTATATTAAGCGTTTCTTTTCTTTTCTTGGACTTTTGGACTCTTTTTTTTTTCATTTTATTTATTTATTTTTTCCATCCGTGTTTGGTAACTTACCTTCTTTTCTTTTCTTATTATTTGTTTATTTGATTACCACTTCAACATTTTCATAACTCCATTTTTTTTTTTAATCATAATTTAATAATTATATTGAAATTAATTATAAAATATATATTAAAATGAAAATTAATTTTAATATATTTAAATAATAATATCTTTTTTAATTGCGTGTGCAGAAGTTACTAGTTTTTTATTAATTGATAAGCATCATTGATTACTATCTATAATTTTTTATTAATTGATAAGCATCATTAATTGCTATTATTTATAAAAATTAACTTAAAAACTGCACTCAATTAATATAATGTGATTTTAATAATAATAATAATTAATCATCATTGATTACTATTATTTGGAAAAGAATACTTCAAAATTTAAATCACTGACAATCTATTTAGAAGAAGAAAAAATGTATAATAATGTATACCAATGGTCTTTAAAAGAAGTATATATATATATATATATATATATATATATATATATATATTTATATATTAAGTGAGATTAGTATATGGTTATTTTGGTAAAATTACTATTTAAATTAATTATCTTCATATGTAAAGTAAACGACTAATTCAAGAAAACATGATATTTATCTTTAAACGGGTAATGTAGGATAAATCCCAAATTGGACATCATATTTTTACTTAACTCCCCATTTTGGCAAAATATCGTATAATTTTCACATAATGTAAGTACTTAATACCTCTCAAAATATGTTGTATAATTTTCATAAAATGTAGTACTAAAATGTTCTAATGCAGTTGATAGTGTAGGAAGTGGATTCCTATTATGCAACCAACACTTTCAAGATTTGTTTAAAAAGGGAAGACCATCACAGGCGGTATGCCTCAGGAACTGGGTTTCCGATTGAGCGTGGGTTCTTCCAGCTAGGATAACACTAGGAAAGAAAAATGAAGTGAAAGGGTAGAGATGGTGAAGTATGTAGAGCTTGGAATATGCAGTAGCAATGGAGGAGAAAGATCCCAATTCAGTGCAGGTGATTTGTGTGAAGAAGATGACTTGGGGAATGTGCTAGTGAATCCCTTATTTATACGTTGAGGCCGGAGCATTTGGGTAATAGTAACCAAGTGGTCCCAAAATCAGTGTTGCCCTAGGCACGTAGCGGCCTGAGATGGTATGAGAGTGATGGCTTTGAAAAGCCTGTAGCATGTCAGGTACGAGGCGCGCACTACCATTATGTCAGAGGTAGTTAGCGTGCGGCGAGCGCACAGGCATCTAGCCTTGCTCCCTTTACTCCTGAAGTGCTCTCGGAAGGGTCACCTCATGGTGCTGGGACTAATCCTCGAAGAGAGGAACATCTTTGAGTACCAACTCGAGCGAGGGGGCCGCAGGCGGTGAGGGTCCGAGCGTCAGAGACGGTGACACATGAGCGCGATTATCGAGGGTGTCCTTGGTATGGAAGGGAAGGAGCCCCGGTGTGGAGCATCCCCGGGGACAATACTACGAGCGTTTGAGGAAACCGTTGGACGGGTCCTACGCTCGTGACTTTGGCCGAGGCACGCAAGTATTGCTTGGAGAAGAGGTACAGGGGATGGGCTGGGTTGGACCCACGAGCCCATTACCGCAAGCGTTAGACCAATAGATCCCTCAGATCGCGACACGTGTACGGTGCTGATCCGACTATAATTTGGCCCCATCATTTGCCCCCCGAATTCTGTAGTAGCGTTTGAGCATACTATAGAATTTAAAGACGTAGGCCTTGGTTTTTGAATATCCGAGGGTCAAGCTTCCGTGAAAGAAGAGACTGTCCGTCTTCAGTAACGGACAAATTCTGACATTGCCATAAATGAAGTCCCATCCGCATTTAATGCAATGTGTCATAGTGGGCGCATTTAAGGCTGAATGGGTGCGTGTACTCCGGGACGTGTGAGGCGGTTACCAAAAGTGGTGGGTTTCTCAAAGCGGGAAATGATTGCGGTTTGAATTCTAAAGCCCTAATTAATGCCAGCTTTCTTCCTATAAATAGGGATCCAGGAAATCCTTCTCACTCTTTACGCTTCTCAAACTCTCCAAAGCAATTCAGCAACAAAAACCTTTGTGGTTTTCACAATTTCCAACAGACTTCCATTCTAAACTCAGGTAAATCCTTGTAACCTGATTCTAACCCTAGATTTAGGTTGTGTTTGAGCGCCGTTCTTTGTGAGACAGAGCTTTTGAGTTATCAGATTTAATCTGTAATCCTTCTCCTTCACCTTCTTCCCTGTAAAGAACTTCTGATTCCTCCAAGTCCAGTGCGACAATGGCGGAAAATGTTGTAGACCAGATGGTAAGGGAAATAGATGAAATGTTCGTTGGGAGCTCTTCTCCACATGGTGAAATCCCCACTTCCATTCCATGGCAAGGGTCTCCCCGGATGGTGAGATCCTAACTGCGATTCCAGTAGCAAGGGTTCCAGTAGAAGCCGGGGACGAGGAACTGAACGCTGCCATTCAAGGGATGAACGAGCGTGATCCCCAGGGGGTAAACCAGCTTTTTGAGGAGAAGAATCTAGTAATGGAAATGCAAAGGCAGGGGGAGAGAGTACTCCCCGTTTTGAACAGTGCTGTTGTAGCACCCGCACGGTGGGTCACCACATCCCCCGCACCAAAGTCCGATCCACATACGAAATGAGAAGTCCGTACGTGAACCAAACAGTGGCGAACGGGAGACTGACAGACTCACACCTAAGCTAGGCGGAACTTAGACCCTAAACAACAGAACTAAACAGACAACAAAAATGCGGAAGCGAAATAAACCATGCCATAATCAAAACATACATAAACAGTTGACGGGTTCAACTAGCATAAATACCTAATCCCGAATATCAAATAATAATCATAAATACAACGGGTTCAACTAATTCCAGCAACCTGTCCTAACCTGTCCCGAAATATACATATCAATTCATAATTAAATTCCAAATAGCGTATACAAACATATCTTATACATAAGCCAAATTAAAGAAATGTGAATGCAAGACCACCTACTAGACAAAGACACGGAACAGACTCCAAAAGACAGACACACTCCGCCTAGCATGAACTCCAAGCAAAACCTGCAAACTAAAGGAAAAAGGGGAGGGGTCAGTCTTAACTCGACTGAGTGAGGGGTTAACGCACTCACACTATATATATAAGAGCAAAGCACATATCAAACTCATAATGTTCATGAACGCGGGGATAGTTTTTGCACACTAAATCATTTCCCGTGATATACATATATATAAAGGGCTTACTTAGCAAATCAAACAAACCAATTTATCTTACCGAACAACTTAGCAAAACCTATTAGGTCTTAACATATTCAAAACTTAACTTATCTTATAAAACTCCCTTTTTATTTAACTTAGAATCTATCCCCGTTTCATAAACCTTAACAGAACATACATATCATATCATATAGAACTCGGCGGGTACGAGCTCTGACTTCCCCAATCTCCTCATAACATATCATATCAGAATCAAAACATAAAACTTACATACATATCAAATCATATCATATCATCCTCAACTCCGGGTGATGGAAGGGTGTATACGCCCAAACCATCCAGACAAACGAGGGGAGCGCCTTGCGAGTACTCAAACCCTCAGGATTCCTTCCCTCACCAAACCTCCTGGTGAGTTCAGGGGTGATCCTCTGCAGACAGATGGAGACTATGCACAGGCTTAACCTCGACGGCCCTATGCCGTCCCGAGGGTTCCTTACTCATAGCTTCGGGGCCCAACAAACACATATCATATCAGAACCCGCTATAACAGAGACAGACAGACATAACTTATACATATATACGTATATATACCACTTTCCGTTTCAATCAAACTCGGTCCTTGCCAAACTTGGCTCATGAGAAGTATACGGTCAGAAGCATAGCTTCACGTGGCAAATCATGCAAATCATTCCAAACCAAGCATACATAGGCTCGTACATTGCTTAACATACTTGCAAACTCGAGGCATATTCAACAAATACATATTTCACACTTATTTATATACATATAAGGCTTATTAAATCACATGCAATCAAAACCGAGCACATTGCAATAAGGTGTAACTATATCCTAACCTCACCTGACACCGAAGAGGCCAAAGACACAACAAACGATCTACCCCGGAATCAACACGGCCAACAAAACACCACCCCGGGTGTACCTGAACAATCTGAATACAAAAACAGGACTTAGACACAAGAATGAACCAAATAGACGCACGGCTTATGTTTATGATTGGCATGAAGTCATGGATCACGTATACACTCATAAAATACTAATTCTTTAATATTAAATTACAATTCATGAACCTAACATAGCATATAATACGAATTCATAACGAAACATACAATGTAATTAAGATATAAATCAATAAGCGGCAAAAGAAATCAATTAAAAGCATAAAAACCCAAAACTAACTCACTGGACCACGGGAATGGCCGTTCCCAGAAACAAGGCAAAACGGGAACGGCCGTTCCCACCAGCGCTGCCCGGAACGGCCGTTCCGGCCCAAAGAACAAAACGGGAACGGCCGTTCCCATACGCGGATGGGAATGGCCGTTCCGGCCCCAAGGCCAAAACGGGAACGGCCGTTCCGGACCGTCCTGCTCACAAAAACAGAGCAGAAGCAGCAATGGCGTCGGGAGACACCACCACACACACCCACAACCACAAACAACCACCAAATCAAGCAAAATTAACACAATAAAGCATGCTCGATACGTAGGTCACATATTTCCACATTAGAACCCGTAAAACGGCCTAGATTATACAAAACTCACACCCCGGTTACTATTCATCATCTTCCCCAATTAGCCATATAACACATATCCGGGGCACGAAAGAGACGATAAATTAAAACACGTAACGAAAGGGTCACAAATCTTACCTTAGGTCGTTGATCGGACGGTTGGATCTCCCAAACCCGAGCTCAAGGCTTCTTGGCCAAAATGGGGAAAAACTTCTCTTTTCCTTTCCTTGCTGCTGAACGTGAGAGTGGAGAGGGAAAGAAAGGCTGGCCCCTTTTTGGGGCTGGTCAAACGGGTCGGTTAAAACGGGTAGGTTCAAACGGTATCCAGTCCACGCGGATCGGATTAAAAACGATAGGGCTATCAAATGGCTTTAGAAATAAAAAGGGGAATTCATTGAATCCGAATCATCGAAACGAACTCAACGATAGGGTCGGAATTCGAATTCGAATTCCCGAGCTCAAATAGCCACGAAGGCTCAAACGTCCTAATTACAATTAGGTCCCTAAATTACAAATATTGGACAATTGAGTCCAAGTACAATTTAATTATTCTAAGGCACACGTAATTACAATTAATATCACGTTGACACGTAAGCATGCTAAATCACATAATTCACAAAATACTGAAATAAACTCTCTCGTGACGCCGTACCTGGAATGCCGAAGAGACAGGGCGTCACAATCTCCCCCCCCTTAAGAGAACCTGGCCCCCAGGTTCTACCGCTCGTAACAAAACGACGAGCAACTCTTCCGCATTCACCCAAATTCGGGGCTCGCGACACTCCGACATGGGTTAGCCCGAGAGAGGTCTTCCAAGCACGAAGGGGGTTTGATCAACACTTTAAGCTTCACACGAACTGGATCCCTACTAGGAGTAGCTCAGACTTCTCGCACGATAGGAGGCTCACAAGTGATTCAACTCCCACCGCTTGGATCAATCCAAACCAACCCACAATTCGGGACCATGAGTGGAGTTGTTAAAGAACTCAAACCACTCGCTCTCCACCCAAGAAGGGCCTTCAACCCGTGGTTCGAAGTTGACATTCGAACGTTGATCACCTCAAACGTGAACTCCGGGAACTTGTGGAGAAGACCGTTGCAAAGCACGACCCTCAACTTACCGTAAAACAGCAACACTCGCACACTCAAGTCACCCCAGAGGGTAACCAACAACTCACAACTACAACACACACACCCAAAGCAAAGCAAAACAAAAGATGGATGATGCACGTGGTATGTATGTTTAATGTACCGTTCACCGAAGCGTTGGAATCTTATCTTTATGATGAATTGATCGACGCCAGAATTTCTTGGTTCCAGGTTATGCTCTGAAATTCCCAACGTGTCTCGAGCTTCGAATATCACCCTGATCTTTATCCCACTGTTGTTGCTTAGCTCAAATAACTCTTCTAATCCAATTCTCCACTCTTCATTGATCTCATTTTCCAAAGTATTTGAATTCTTGTGACTTTGATTAATTATTATAATTCCTCGCAGATCTGACGTGCTCCATAATTTATTCCAAATCTCATGGCCCGAATTCTTTTTCCATTTGTGTATTGTGGAATTTTCCAATAATTGCCTTGCCTCGAAATCTTAGTTCCTTCCCAATAAGTGTTCTTCAAATTGGGTGCCGAACAACTCACCTTAACCCCCTTCTCTTAAATATATAAGAAAGTGCAACGTCCCTTGATTAATGCTACTGATTTTCTTTGGAAATCCTGAGGTAATTTCTTGTGTGATCTATTCCACTCAGTGATTTAGGGAATCCCGTAACCCAATTCCCGTAGTAATATGTTCCGTAGGCTCTCCCGAACCAATACCTTCTACTATACTTTAATTTCTTTCTCTTGAAGTTGAATAAAGGCTCGATTAGAATTTTCTAGCAAGTTCTTCTCTTCAAGGCATGGATAACTAAAAACCAATTGATCACCGTGCTCCCGGGATTTTAATTACTCATATTGTTGCCAAAATCCCGAGATAAACTCTTGCTCTAAAATTAGTTTCCTTCCCATAAAAATCTTTCGAATGTGGCATCAATTTTCTTTACGGTTAAATGGAAAGCGGTTACCATTTCCCCAAGGTTGTAGTGGATTGTAATTGATCCCAAATCCTAAATTGATCTCTTGTTCTACTCTTGTTATTTGTTTAAAACTTTCGCCGATAGAAACTCCTTAATTCTTTCTCCCAATTATTTCCAAGAGTTAATTTCCTTCACTATTCTTAAATCCGAATTCCAAAACAAATCATGCCTTGTGCCTGGCGAAATAAGCTACCTCGAATCTTTTAACTTCTCTTCAAAATATACCCCAATTCCTAAATTCTTCAACTTGGTACCGGGACCTCTCAAATCGTTCTTCTTTATCATATTTTCCATGTCTCCATAAACTCAACCCGATCTCCAAAAGAAATCCTTAATTTTGTTCCCTATCCAACCCATCTCTTCCAATTCCCATTGAACACAACTTGGTAACTTGAATGAAGAAATATCCTAAAATAAAACACTAAATATGCATGTTGAGTCAAAGTGCAAATGAGATGCATCACTTAATCGTCACTTAAACACATAGTGGCATCAACAATTAACAACAATTAATAATGCATAGCAATTAATGGCAATTAACAATTACGGCACGAAAATAAATAATTGTAATATTTAAAATGGAGGATGAATGCTCGTGCCATGAATGCAATTACCTCAACTTTCGGGTTTCTGTTGGTTTCCAATTTGAAGTCGTTGCTCCCGTGCCTTTTGCTTGTTAGCTCTCGGTCGATCACACTCAGAAATCTTGTGCTCCGTTGACCCGCAAATGTAGCACCTCTTTAATCTGTCCCAACAAGCTTCGTAGGTATGAGTGGTACCTCCACAATAAGCACATAATTGGGGCCTTTTCCCCAACCTTGAAGTATTCCAGGTCTTGTGTTTCTTTCCTCGAATTCTCTTAGCCTGAGTTCCATGTTGAGGAGATTCTTCTTCTACTTGTAAGCTTGAGCATAAACCCGACTCGACCTTAGACCCCAATACCTCTTCTTCCTTGTCCTTTGTTAGGAGCCAAGTCTCAACCCTTAAAACTTTCTTCGTGGCTTTATCCCACGTAGTCGTATCCTTTGCAGCTAGGGCTTCCTTGAATTCATCCCGAAGACCTTCCATGAAGTATTTGGCCTTCATCTGATCATTACCCATAATGTGAGGCACATATAAGCCCAACCTTTCGAATTCTTCTATGTATTCCACAACGGATCTATCTCCTTGTTTCAGATTGAGGAATTCTTCAAGTCTTCGCTCATGTAGAATAGCTGGTGCAAACCTCTTTCTGAATTCTCGGACAAACACTTCCCAAGTTAACTCTTCGTTCGTAGTCTCTAGTTGTTGAGCAACCCTTTTCCACCACTGTCTTGCTTGTCCTTGCAAAAGAAATGTAGCAAGGAGAGCCATATCCTGCGAGTTGCGTGGCCATATTTCAAAAATTCCCTCTATCTCCGAAATCCAATCTTCAGCCTTTACATCATCTCCTTCTCGAAATTGGGGAGGCTTGAATGCTATAAATTCTTGGTACATCATTGCCATCGGATCCATTACTAGTACTCGGTAAAAGATTGTCCTTGAGATCACGGAGTTGGTAGCGAAGGTTAACCGTAGGGTTGTTGACTCGGTGGTACCCTGAAAAACTCAGCAACTACAATATATATGCGTGTCAATTAGTAAGTGCTCATGTCACGTAGTAAATCAAGTAGACCATCAAAGAAATGCAATGTCTCACGTAATATAAATTCAACAAAGTATTGAAATTTCACATACATAGCTTATCAAATCAAGATGCAAATGCACACATAATCAAGTTGTCCTATGCCGTTCGACTTAGACAGACACGACCTGACACTGAACCCCGGTTTTTCAACCTGGGGCTCTGATACCACTTAAGGATGTAGCACCCGCACGGTGGGTCACCACATCCCCCGCACCAAAGTCCGATCCACATACGAAATGAGAAGTCCGTACGTGAACCAAACAGTGGCGAACGGGAGACTGACAGACTCACACCTAAGCTAGGCGGAACTTAGACCCTAAACAACAGAACTAAACAGACAACAAAAATGCGGAAGCGAAATAAACCATGCCATAATCAAAACATACATAAACAGTTGACGGGTTCAACTAGCATAAATACCTAATCCCGAATATCAAATAATAATCATAAATACAACGGGTTCAACTAATTCCAGCAACCTGTCCTAACCTGTCCCGAAATATACATATCAATTCATAATTAAATTCCAAATAGCGTATACAAACATATCTTATACATAAGCCAAATTAAAGAAATGTGAATGCAAGACCACCTACTAGACAAAGACACGGAACAGACTCCAAAAGACAGACACACTCCGCCTAGCACGAACTCCAAGCAAAACCTGCAAACTAAAGGAAAAAGGGGAGGGGTCAGTCTTAACTCGACTGAGTGAGGGGTTAACGCACTCACACTATATATATAAGAGCAAAGCACATATCAAATGCATAATGTTCATGAACGCGGGGATAGTTTTTGCACACTAAATCATTTCCCGTGATATACATATATATAAAGGGCTTACTTAGCAAATCAAACAAACCAATTTATCTTACCGAACAACTTAGCAAAACCTATTAGGTCTTAACATATTCAAAACTTAACTTATCTTATAAAACTCCCTTTTTATTTAACTTAGAATCTATCCCCGTTTCATAAACCTTAACAGAACATACATATCATATCATATAGAACTCGGCGGGTACGAGCTCTGACTTCCCCAATCTCCTCATAACATATCATATCAGAATCAAAACATAAAACTTACATACATATCAAATCATATCATATCATCCTCAACTCCGGGTGATGGAAGGGTGTATACGCCCAAACCATCTAGACAAACGAGGGGAGCGCCTTGCGAGTACTCAAACCCTCAGGATTCCTTCCCTCACCAAACCTCCTGGTGAGTTCAGGGGTGATCCTCTGCAGACAGATGGAGACTATGCACAGGCTTAACCTCGATGGCCCTATGCCGTCCCGAGGGTTCCTTACCCATAGCTCCGGGGCCCAACAAACACATATCATATCAGAACCCGCTACAACAGAGACAGACAGACATAACTTATACATATATACGTATATATACCACTTTCCGTTTCAATCAAACTCGGTCCTTGCCAAACTTGGCTCATGAGAAGTATACGGTCAGAAGCATAGCTTCACGTGGCAAATCATGCAAATCATTCCAAACCAAGCATACATAGGCTCGTACATTGCTTAACATACTTGCAAACTCGAGGCATATTCAACAAATACATATTTCACACTTATTTATATACATATAAGGCTTATTAAATCACATGCAATCAAAACCGAGCACATTGCAATAAGGTGTAACTATATCCTAACCTCACCTGACACCGAAGAGGCCAAAGACACAACAAACGATCCACCCCGGAATCAACACGGCCAACAAAACACCACCCCGGGTGTACCTGAACAATCTGAATACAAAAACAGGACTTAGACACAAGAATGAACCAAATAGACGCACGGCTTATGTTTATGATTGGCATGAAGTCATGGATCACGTATACACTCATAAAATACTAATTCTTTAATATTAAATTACAATTCATGAACCTAACATAGCATATAATACGAATTCATAACGAAACATACAATGTAATTAAGATATAAATCAATAAGCGGCAAAAGAAATCAATTAAAAGCATAAAAACCCAAAACTAACTCACTGGACCACGGGAATGGCCGTTCCCAGAAACAAGGCAAAACGGGAACGGCCGTTCCCACCAGCGCTGCCCGGAACGGCCGTTCCGGCCCAAAGAACAAAACGGGAACGGCCGTTCCCATACGCGGATGGGAATGGCCGTTCCGGCCCCAAGGCCAAAACGGGAACGGCCGTTCCGGACCGTCCTGCTCACAAAAACAGAGCAGAAGCAGCAATGGCGTCGGGAGACACCACCACACACACCCACAACCACAAACAACCACCAAATCAAGCAAAATTAACACAATAAAGCATGCTCGATACGTAGGTCACATATTTCCACATTAGAACCCGTAAAACGGCCTAGATTATACAAAACTCACACCCCGGTTACTATTCATCATCTTCCCCAATTAGCCATATAACACATATCCGGGGCACGAAAGAGACGATAAATTAAAACACGTAACGAAAGGGTCACAAATCTTACCTTAGGTCGTTGATCGGACGGTTGGATCTCCCAAACCCGAGCTCAAGGCTTCTTGGCCAAAATGGGGAAAAACTTCTCTTTTCCTTTCCTTGCTGCTGAACGTGAGAGTGGAGAGGGAAAGAAAGGCTGGCCCCTTTTTGGGGCTGGTCAAACGGGTCGGTTAAAACGGGTAGGTTCAAACGGTATCCAGTCCACGCGGATCGGATTAAAAACGATAGGGCTATCAAATGGCTTTAGAAATAAAAAGGGGAATTCATTGAATCCGAATCATCGAAACGAACTCAACGATAGGGTCGGAATTCGAATTCGAATTCCCGAGCTCAAATAGCCACGAAGGCTCAAACGTCCTAATTACAATTAGGTCCCTAAATTACAAATATTGGACAATTGAGTCCAAGTACAATTTAATTATTCTAAGGCACACGTAATTACAATTAATATCACGTTGACACGTAAGCATGCTACATCACATAATTCACAAAATACTGAAATAAACTCTCTCGTGACGCCGTACCTGGAATGCCGAAGAGACAGGGCGTCACAGCTGTGAGGCCGCAGGATCACCAAATTACAGTAGCAATTGCGGCTCCTGAAGGCGGTGCAGGGCCTTCCGAGCGTCGGGTGGATGGCGAGCCTCCCCAGAAGCTCCAAAGGAAGGGGAAGGAGCCTGCGACGCGAGTGAGGGTAAATAACCCTCACCAAACTGATAGGACCCCAGATGAAATAGAGAGCATACTGACGCTCGAGGACCTAGAAGATCTGAAGGCTAAGATGTATTGGGATGAGGCCGTGTTCCCAATTCACCTTCCTGTGGAGGGGGAAAGGGCCAACTGTCCGCCACCGGGGATGATGACCATCTATCTAGACTCCGTGCTGGCCGGTGGTTTGAGGTTTCCCATCCCGACCGCTGTCGCTAATATCTGCAACTACCTCATCCTTAGCCCTTCTCAAATTCTTCCAAACGGCATAACCCTAATAAACACTTTTGTGATCCTGATGAAGGTCACAGGCCACGAACCCTCGATAGACAACTTCAACAGTTTAATCCAGGTGGCTCGTTTGCCGCGCTCGTCTCCGACAGATGGGTTTTATTACGCCCAAGCCAAATCTGGATTTAAGATGATTCACTCGCCCTCGACCTTGTACGGCGAGAACTGGAAGGAGAAATATTTTTTTGTGGGGGCACTCGAGGGAATTTTTAGGGCTCACCGAGGGTGGATAATTCATGGAGAGGCGCCGTTGGTTAGAAATAGATTTGAAAATAAGCTTTTCGAGCGTTGGGCGAAGAATTTGGCCCTCGTGATGAAGAACGAGAGGAAGTGGATAAAGGCCAAGGAATTAATGAAGGATGAGGAAGTATGGTTCCGCTATGGGCTAGTGCATCCTCCGGAGATGGTGCTCAATCCTCCCGCTCGGACCATGTTCCGTGATGGTTAGATTCTAGGAACTAACATCTCTAACGTTTAGACTAGCATTAACACTTCATCCTTCGCCTTACACAGATACTCATCCAATATTTTGCTGACGCTCGTTCGTTTACGTTTACAGGTGTGGACATACTCATGGCAGGGATCGACGCTGAGAGTATCGCACAGATGATGCGCGCTCACCAAGCGGGCGCCAACCAGCAGCAGCAGATTCCCCAGCCCTCAAATGTTCTGAGAGGGAGAGGTGCTCGCCGTGGAGCAGGGCTAGGCGAGGGTAGCAGAGGCGCTCGTCGGGGTACCGAAAATGATGGTCGTGAAGCTGGCCATATCGAGGACTTGACACTCAATGGCACCCGGGGTGCCACTCCTCCAGTCGATCCTGATGAGCCAATAGCGCTGAGCTCAGGCAACTGCCGTAACCGCTCGGGGGATCTGTCCAGATTTTATGATGCAGCAAGGGCTGAACGCTCGGGAAAATGAAAAAGGATGCCAGACTCCGTTCCCATATCAGGAAAGGGGAAAGAAGTTGTCGTGGGCCACCGTGGCGAGGGTGGTGATACCTCATCGTCCGAAGATGAGGACTTCTGGAAGATTAGATGCAAGAGGGATGCTCGCTATAAACGCCAGAGGATGGATGACCTGGCCCTTTTAAGGAAGAGCGCAGCTACTAGCAATTTGGTTGTAGATATTGTCGGCAAACTTCAATTTTCCGGCGATCATGATAAATTGAACGAGCATGACGCTGCTCGTGTTGCGGACGATGCTTGCCACGCCCTCTTGACGGTGAGCTTTCCCAAGTTGTTCTGAAAAGTTCCAACTTTTGCACGAATCCGGTATAAATTTTTGTTATTGGTCCTTCAGGAGGTGATCCCTAGGCTGAAGAATTTGCAGGGGCGAGCGCATGCTTACACCGAGCACAAGGTCAAGTACAAGAGATTGCTACGCATTTCTGACCCCGGTCAACTGCAGGTGGACTATAACAACGTCTGCGCTCAACTGGCTGCGTCTGAGCTTGAGCAGGGGAAGTTGAGGGAGGCCCTGAAGAAATCTGACGATGCATACTTGGCCTTGGACGAGCGTCACAAAAAACTCAAGGAGGATCGTGACCAGCTGAGGGTTGCTAATGGGGAACTTGGCAGGCAATTGGCCGAGAGTACCCAGTAGAATGAAGTAACTAAGAAGGATCTTGCTAACTTGCAGGAGAAGGTAGCCGACCTGGAGTCGAAGGTAGCATAGGAGGCAGTGACGAGGTTCGTGCGCTCCAAAGCATTCGCTTTCGTGGCCAACCTCCACTGTTTTGATAATGCTCAGCGTTTCTTCTGGAAAGCGATAGGCCAGATGGTGAAGCTGGGGATGGCCCCTGAAAGCACTCGTATGGACGAGCGCCTGCGCATGGACTTGGATGAGAATTTAGAGCCCATTGTCCGCAATGAGGACCCCTCGGAGAGCCTGACGGAGCCCGAGTATCAGGATCTGGTGATGATGCTCCAGGGGAAGTTTATTGCGGCCAATCCTGTGGACCCAGCGCCCATTACCATAGAAGATGAAGATGGTGTCACTGTAGACACTCAGAATGATGGGGACCTACATGACGCCCAAACTCCCAATGCTCCTGTGCTAGCCCTCATTCTAATTTTGACTGCTCCTCCAGAACCAGAGAATCAACCTCAATGATGTTTCCTACTTGCTTTCTTCAAATTCCATCTGTCTATTTCCATTCCTGTTATGAACATTTAACCTCCGTACTTGACTTTTGGTACTTTTGATAATGCGTTTGAACTTGTTTTCTACCTTTTATCTGATAATGTTTCTGTTAATGAAGTTTGATTCCCTTTAATATTGAATGTTGAGCACTGTTTATCTGTTCTTGTATGATACTTGCATGTTGGTAGTGGGAATGTATGAGCGCGAGGGTGTTCCTGTTGAGGGTACTCTGACCGTATTCATCACCGAGGCTCGAATGAACTTAGAAACCCACTAGGAATTTGGCTAAGTGTTGGCCTTATGTGTGATGTACATTTCTGATTTGGGCGTTCGTGTAGCTTGAATGGACTTAGAAATCAACGGTAGGATTTGCTAAGTGTTGGATTAAAGCGAACGTAGCTATAATGTGAGCTTCCCATTTAGGTATCCATGAGAGGATTAACTTAGTGTTAGCTACTTATGAGCGTACTCATACCTAAGAGGATGAGGGTCATCAGAGTTTTACAAGCGCGAACTGGTGCGATCAGCATCCAGTTGGTTGTAGGTTAAGCATTCAGCAACCCGCCTTCTCGACACGCTCATTCTTAGGGTTTACACGCCTACGAGCGTCAAGCTACTCAATGTGGAGGGTTCTCGACATAATGATAGCATTGATTTGGTGAGGTTGTGTGGGCGTTGATGCCATTGATAATTCAAACCATTAATTAAGGAAGAGCGAGTAAACGACAAATATTAATTGAAAGATGCTTAGTGTTGTATTTACATTTCTGTCAAAAGAGAATACAAAGTGCCCCTAACGGGTAATTACAAAGGGTGAGGCTTACACGTAGAACCGTCTAAGGTTACATGCATTCCATGGTCGAGGGAGACGCTCGCCTTGCAAATTCTCTAGCAGGTAGGCATTGTTCGCGCATACCTGAATGACTTTGAAGGGGCCTTCCCAATTGGGGTCTAACTTACCCACATGTTTGGAGACTTCAACTTTTTTGAGGACTAAGTCCCCTAGCTGGAAGGTCCTTTCTTTGGCGCGCTTGTTATACTGGTGGGCTACGGTTGCTTTGTACCTGTGGATCCGAGCCCAAGCAGTGTTTCTTCTCTCATCTAGCAAATCCAATTCGAACTTCCGGTTATCCTCGTTGGCTGTAAGCTTAAAATAGGCAACGCGTGCTGATTCTTGCGCAATTTCCACTGGTATCATAGCCTCGGAGCCGTACACGAGGGAGTAAGGGGTCTCTCCTGTTGCCGCTCGTGGGGTAGTACGGTACGCCCAGAGGGCTCCTTGAAGTTCTTCTGCCCATTCACCCTTTTTACTCTGGAGCATCGTTTTCAGATGCTGGAGTATGGTTCGGTTGGTTACCTCAGCTTGACCGTTGGCCTAGGGGTGGCCCACAGAAGTGAAGCGTTGCTCGATCCCTAGTTCATTGCACCAATCTCGTGTGTCACCGGTGATGAATTGGGAATCTTTATCTGAGATGAGCACGCTCGGGATGCCATATCTGCAGATGATGTTCTTCCAAATGAAGTCCCTCACAACTTTGAACGTTATCTTCGCGACCGCTTCAGCTTCGGCCCACTTGGTGAAATAGTCCACTGCGAGGATTACAAATTTCTTTTGTCTGACTGCCATTGGCAGGGGTCCCACTATATCGATGCCCCATTGGTCGAAGGGCCATGAGACGTCAATAGGGGTCATTTGGGCTGCCGGCAGTTGAGGGGTGTTGGAATGAAACTGGCGCTTAGGACATTTCTTGGAGTAGTTGATGGCATCCTGCAGTAGCGAGGGCCAGTAAAATCCACTCCTTAATACCTTCTTAGCCAGAATTCGACCGCCAGAATGGTTTCCACAACTTCCGCTGTGTACATGCTCTAACACTTCTTTGGCTTGCGAGGGTCTCAGGCATCTTAATGGTGGACCTTGGAAAGACCGTTTGAAGAGTCGACCCTCGTTGTCAAGAGAGAAGCGAAGGGCCTTACTTCTAACTTTCCGTGCTTCCACTTTATCGTTCGGGCAGGTTCCATCCCTCAGGAACCTACTGATGTCGTCGAGCCAATAAGGTTCGGAGGGATCGACCATGTTCACTTCACTCGAGGGTCCCACCTCGCGAATCAGTGGCCTCTCAGTTCTAAGGAATGTGACTGAACGCTCGTAGGAGTCTTCCAGAGTGGATGCAAATTTTAAGAGGGCATTTGCAAGCTCGTTTTCTGCCCGTGGGACCTGCAGTAAGTGGAACTCCTTGAATTTGGAGATCACTTCTTTAGCACTCGCCAGGTACTGCACCATAGTGGCTTCTCGAGCTTCATAAGTGCCGTCAATTTGACTTGCGATCAGCTGGGAGTCAACATATGTAGTGACCCGAGCGGCACCATTCTGAAGGCGATCCTGAGCCCCTGGATGAGAGCCTCATACTCTGCCTCGTTGTTGGTGACTTTGAACGCCAGTTTGATTACATAACCTACTTCAATGCCTTGGGGGTCTCTGAGGGTCACCCTGGCTCCCTCTCCCTCTCCCTCCCCCCCCTGTCAGGTCGAGGAGCCATCTGTGTGTAGAAGTCATAACCCATCCTTAGCCGAGGGCGCAGTATCCAGGTTGAAGCGTTCTACCAGCAGATCTGCCACTGCCTGAGCCTGTATCGCCGTACGAGGCTCGAAGGTAATGTCAAATTGGCTGAGTTCAATATACCACTTGATTAGCCTCTCTGAGACGTCCGGTTTCGAGAGCACCTGTTTGAGGGGTTGATCCGTGAGTACAATGATGGAATGAGCCTGGAAGTAAGGCCTCAATCGTCGTGATGTATTGACGAGCGCAAAGGCAAATTTCTCTATCTCCATATATCTTTTCTCCGCCCCCTGCAAGGTCTTGCTTAAGTAATACACCTGTAGATGCTTACGCTCGCGTACAGCTATGAGGACAGCGCTCGTGGCTTCTGAGGAGACTGAAAGGTAAATAAGCAAGCTCTCCCCTGGGTTAGGCTTGGTTAACAGTGGTGCGCTCGAGAGATATTGCTTTATGTCCTGCAAAGCTTTCTCACATTCCTCGCTCCAAGCGAAGTTACGAGCGTTGCGAAGGATTTTGAAGAAGGGCAGGTTCCTATCGGCCGAGCGGAAAATGAATCTGTTCAAAGAAATGATCTTGCCCACCAGCACTTGGACCTCTCTAACATTCCGAGGGGAGGGAATGTCCAAGATCGCTTTGATTTTCTCCGGATTGGCCTCAATGCCTCTTTGGCTAACAACATACCCTAGGAACTTTCCTCCCAGAACGCCAAATGTACATTTTGAAGGATTCAACTTCATACCATACTGCCGTAGGATGTTGAACGCCCGTTTGAGATTCTCCAGATAGGAATGTTGGAGCTCGCTTTTGACGATCATGTCATCCACATATACTTCCATGGATTTTCCTATTACGCGCTCGAACATTCTGTTGATTAGGCGTTGATAAGTTGCCCCTGTATTTTTGAGTCCGAACGGTATGACCTTGAAACAGTAAATTCCCACATGGACCACGAAGGAAGTCTTTGGTCGATCCTCGGACGCCATAAAGATTTGATAATACCCTTGGAATGCATCCATCATACTCATGAGTTCGTACCCTACCGTCGAATCTACTAGTTGATCAATCCTCGGTAAAGGGTATGGGTCTTTGGGGCACGCCTTGTTGAGATCAGTAAAGTCATTACACATGCGCCACTTATTTGCACTCTTGGGCACGAGGACAACGTTGCAGAGCCATTCTGGGTAGAGGATCTCTTCAATGTACTAAGCCTCAAGGAGCTTGTTCACCTCCTCTTCTATGACTTGCCTTCTGAATCCCTGAGCGTCCCTCTTCTTTTGCTTGATTGGTTTGAAGGCTGGGTCCACGTTGAGCCTGTGGACAATGATGCTCGGATCTATTCCAGTTAGATCGGAGGCTTTCCAAGAAAAGACGTCCACATTCTCTCGCAAAAATTCGATCATCATGATCTGAGAGGGACCGTCGAGGTTGGAACCTATCTGGGTAGTTTTGTCAGGGTTTCCAGGCTCCAACTCGATGGTCAGGAAATTCTCCGTAGGCTCGACATGCACCTCAGGCCTCGGGAGCTCGAGCGCTCTCTTCTTTCCTGTAAGCCTATCGCTGGCTTCCTCCGAGGGCTGACGACCCTCGCCCTCCGAAGAGGATCCCTCGACTGGTCCTGGTGGGCCAGCCTGACCATCCTTGGATCCGTCTGCTTCCTTCTTTCTATTCTTCTTCTTGTAGAGTTTGACCCTTTTACGCTCAGGACCATCTTCATCTAACTTGGGAAAATCTACAGATTTCTTTGTGGACCCCGCTTGGACTGCTTGCTTTGGCTTGTGACTCCTCAAGGACAGGATATAACATTCCCATGCCTCCTTAACATTGCATAGAACCTCGCCCGTCCCCTCGGGAGTGGGGAATTTGACTTTCTGATGGTACGTTGAGATAACCACCTTGAAATCCACGAGGGTCGGGCGTCCAATGATGATATTGTATGGGAGGTCCACTTCGACGACTGCATAAAGAACGCTCAAAGTTTTTCGCTGTGGGGCGCGACCAAATGAGGTGGCCAAGCGAATCTGTCCGCGAGGGACGATCTCGGAACCCCCAAAGCCAATGAGGGCTGTTCTGAGGGGTTCGAGGGGAATGTTTGTTATATTTATCTTTTGGAACGTTGAGTACGGGAGAACATTCACAGAGCTTCCACTATCAATTAAGACCCTCTTTACAACATAATTGTGAACGTCTAAACTAACCACCATGGGGCAGTCAGAGGTTTCACCGACCCCATGGGGTGTTACAATGTGCTCTAGGTCTTTTTTCGTGAACCCTACAATGTCATTCTCCTTCGAGCGTGAAGTGTTACTGACGGAAAGCACAGGCTTGGGCTGGGAAGGTCTCTGATCATAGCTTCGGACATGGCGGCGGGATGCATTGGAATCCCCTCCCGAGGGTCATCCAGCAATCATGTGGATAACCACAAAAGGTTGGTTCTCCACATCGACGGCTTTCTCTTTGCCGCGGTCGCTCGTCCCTGTGTGATGGTGACGGGGGCTTCTTCAGCGTGAGCGACTTCTCCCCCTGGCCCTCACTCGCTCAGCACAGTGCTCATCATATCTTTCCAATATTTTCACAAACTCCTTGAGATGCCCCCCAGCGATAAGCCTCTGGATCTCACTCTCAAGTTGGCGGCATTCATTTGTGTCGTACCCTTTCTGCTTATGGAAGGCACAATATTTCTGTAACGCCCCGGTTTCGGATGAGCAGATAAGCACGCCACTTGTGAGAGTTGAGCATTAGGACTTAATTATTTAATTCTTTCATTATTAATTTTCTTACGTGTCATCGTAATTTTTGTAAATTGCATTTCAACATATTTGCGTGAAATTATATGAATTCATATCATATTGGAAATTATTGCATGATTTGAAAATACTTGTTACGTGAAATAATAGCCGAACGTGGTTTAAATTATTTAATTGTCCTTGTTTGATCATTTATTAAAATTAGAGGACCAAATTGCATAAATATCTCATGGACCTAATTGATCAATTAGCTAGGAATAAACCTTAATTGCATGACTTAATAAGTGGGACGATCAAATTGCAATTTCAATATTTCACCAAAATCAAAATATGATGATTCACGTACAAAACATCTCCATGCTTCCATTTCCATTCTCATCCAAAAATATCATCCAATTTGCTTCCTTGTGATCTCGGTCCATTCAAGAACAAAAGGGAGAAGAGATTTCTTTGATTTCATCCAAAATTTCCAAGGAATTTGCAAGTTTTGAAGCTCTATCATCTCTCCATCCATTTCTTTTCATTCAAGGTATATGAAGCTTGAGTATTTGATCTCTTGATGATTTATATGGAAGCTAGGGTTATGATTTCGTGGAATAAATGGAGTAATTATTGTTTAATGCATGAATACATGAATTTTCCATGGATTGAGGCTTGAATTCTTGAAGGAATTGAGTTTATATCATGACTTGGTATATGAACTTGAAGCTTATGATTCTTGATGATTTTGCTTTATTTATGTATTTATATGAAGCTTTATTGTGTTACCAACATGTATACTTGATAATTACCCGAAATTACATGTTTTGGAGCTTGAAAATTTATGTTTTGGTTGATTTTGGTTTGGGCCGAGCCTTCCCCTGTTTTCCCGACCCCCCTCCCCTGCTCCAATTCCTCTGATTTTTCTACTGTAACAAGTATTTGAAGTGTAGAGCACTCTTCTTTTTACGGTTCGTCAATATCTATTTTCGCTTGTGAGTTATGGTTGTTTTAATTTGGTGCCGCCAAACTGTCGTGAATCTGCGTTAACCCAATTTGAAATCGAATTGTGGCTTGTTGAATTGGAATTTTTCAGAACTGTTTTATATGGATATTCTTGATATATTATAGATGTTCTCTGCAAAAATTGGTGCCAATCCGATTTGATTTGAACCCCGAGAAAAATAGCAACATCCCCTGCTGTCCCCTGTTTTCATATTTCGGTTTTGGCTTGATCGGAGAGACTAAATGGTGGAAGTTTTTAAAACTGTTTTACTGGTGTATTTCTGGGTATGTTATAAGTATCTCCACCAAATTTCAGATCGTTTCGACTTCGTTTGATAAGGGAACGACAATCATCTTTCACTAATAGTGCTTCAGAAAATTTTCTGCTTTGTGTCATATTCAAACAAAAACTGGTATTTACTCGGGATGAACTAGAATTTGAGCCTCACATCGTTGTAAAGATATGTTTGTCTAGTTTTCTAGGAATTTTACGGTTCGTTAAAATTCATTCCGATGAAGGAGTTATGCTTATTTGAATACAACGTGCGCATGCTGAAAATTTTCTGCATTAGTACCCACAAATTTCACATTTTGCCCCAAAGCCTTAATTGACCCCAAATTGCTATTATATGATACATTTCATGCAAAAACAAGATTATTTTGTGCCGCATTCATGATTCCACGTCGTCTCGTTGCATTTTGCCGTTCGTCATAATTGGTACATTTTAAGTCATGTCTCATGTATACACGTCTTGATTGCACAGATCACGAGGCTGTAGACGAGGAGCAGGCTCCCTAGAGTATATCCTTGTCGTATTTTAGTTGTACAGGTGAGGTTTTGTTCAAGTTACATGGAACCCTTATAACCTTTATGTTTGTTTTCGGCCAAAACTTATTATATCTATAAACGTTTTCTAAAATATAAACGATGACAAGCAAGCAAGCCATGATTGTTCATGACTCAAGCATGTTTTGGCGAGTACCATGATTGCACTTGGGCCCGAGGGTAGTAGCTTGAGCCAACCAGGAAAGCAAGGGCTGACGGGTAACTCTTGCGCTATCCTCACCACTTTGGGATCACCCCCGAATCCACCAGGAGGTTGGTGGTGGAAGGAGTTCCGTGTGTGGGAGACATGTTCCCAACGTACACCATGTCATGGATAGTTGGGCCTTGCAAACCCACTATCACCCGGAGGAAGAAAGAGACCGGGGACGGGTCCGGCACCACGGATTGTCCTCGGGTTATTGTATGTTTTCACTCATGAATTATATTAGTAATTGAGCACTAAATGAATTGCATAATCACGTATTACATTGTTCAAGCAAGCACGTATTGTTCACGTTTGGTGTAAAGGTTGGAGAATTGCCCTCACTCGCCGGGCCACGTATTTCATGAAATTGACAAGTTAACATGTTAAACTTGATAGTTGTAATCTCGGGCGAAGAGTAATCTATTCTTGAAACTTATATTTATTTCGTTTCCAAATCTTCACCCGAGGTTATGACTTGCATGTGATGTGTGCTATATATATCTATGCCCTCACTCAGTCTTCGGTAGACTGATACTTCACTTTTCAGGTACTTTTGGTCGTGGTCATGCTAGGCGGGAGTCTGAGTCAGGTTTTCATTCGGGCGAGTCTAGCATCTCATTTCCGTGTATTGTCCTTTTGGAGTATCATGTTATGGTTATCACCATCTTTTGGAGATTTATACATACATGATATATAGGAGATGATAATGTATTGATAAATGTTGGTACCTATTACTATATATACTTTGATGTAAATATGGTACCTATATGTATTGATGATATAATGCTTCCACTTTTGATTTCATGTCTTGGTTTTATTGTGTTGGGGAGTTGTCCCGCCTAGCTCGTTTATTTCTTGATTGTCACCCGTTCGCTATATGTTTGGTTTATATACGGATTATCCATTTCGTATGTGGATCGGGCTATAGTGCGGGGGATGTAGTGCCTTGGGGATTAGGGTGCTACAATTTCCCGGAGCGCTTTTGAGTCTCGGTTTCTCTCATCTTGGGCGGCCTCTTAAACAACTTCTTATCCGCCATGGAGTAGACCTCAGTAATGGGCCTGTTGAGAGGGATATGTTCAAATCTGCGAGGGGGTGGAGAGTTTTTCCGAGTGGTAATTGGACTACGACGGCGGTTCTTGTGGGCCTCGCCTTTATCCGGCTGACCCCTCTCAGAGCGAGGGGCACTGGCATGCTTTTGGGCCCTCGCGATGTATATATCCTCGAGGGTGAAATAAGAATCAGCAATGTCCCTCAATTCTGTTAAGGAGCGGGGCTTCTTCTTGGCCACTTCTTCAGCGAATTCCTCGCTGACATAGTTTTTTGTGTTGATGGCACCAAACAGTATGTGACTCACGAAATCCATCGAGGGTCTTTCCACCAATAAGACCTCTTTGTTGAATCTGCCCATAAAGGACCGGAGGGTTTCGTTGGGCCCTTACACTAGGCTGTAGAGGGCCGTGGCAGCAGGTGCAGTCGCCTTCAGAGAGTTAAAATGGCTCAGGAAAGCATCGGTCAAATCGTTGTACCCTCGAATGGAGCGCTAGGGGAGCTTCTTGTACCTCTCTTGCGCCATTCCAATGAGTGAGGTCACAAAGACCTTGGTCCAGTAGTGGCTGGAATGCTCGTATAAGTGCATCAGGTGCACGAAATGGTCCAGATGCTCGGCCTGATCAGTTGTTCCATCGTACCGGTTGATGGACGTTGGGATTTTTCCTTTTCCCGAGCACGCCATTAGAACCTCGTCAGTGAGGGGCGAACCGCCTGTCAAAGGCCTGTAGTTCCCGCCCTCGAAATCGTGTTCCTCGTAGTCCTCCTCTCTCCATCGGCGAGGGAGCTGGTTGCGTGGATTGCAAGCGTCTCTGGCCTTGGACCTCTCATCCCCAGCATGGGAGATTTGAGACGAGAGAGCTGTTCCACGATATGCTGTAGGTCCTCTAGTTGGTCTTGGACCGCTGTTATCCGAGGGTCATCTCCTTCCTTCCTACTTACTCTTCCAGTAGCCCTAGACTGGACCACTTCCTTAGCATCTCCTCTTGCGGGAGGGGCTTTCTCCTTCTCCAAGGGCCGCTATTCTGGGTCTACCCTCGGGGGGACTTCTTTCTCCTGTGCCAGTGGTGGTGGTGGCGGTTGTGCCCTCAGTACATTCTGGGCAGCTGTGAGGGGGTTGACTGGGAGCCCTCCCATTGGTGGAGGTATGTGAACGCCCGCCCTTGAGGGGAAGTAGGCGGCTGTGAAGTGGTTTCAGGCGTTTTGTGCGGCTTGAACTTCGCACTGAGCGTACAGCGCCTGGAGCTGCTGGGATGTCATTTGGGGTATCTCCACTCCTTGAATTTCTTTGGGGAGAGAGATGGGAAGCTGCAACGTACCCACCTGGTACGGCTGGATCATAGGGACCATGCCTGGCATTATCTCGGGCACCATGGCAGGTTGCATGTAAACATACCCAGGAGGCGGTATTGTCACCGGCAACGCCCCAACGGTTGCAGGGTTGACAGGGGGAAAGGCTGCTGCGGAGCTCCACGCCTGAGCTCCAGCCACAGGAAGAGAACCCACCGGGACCTCCTTGTCCTTATTCGCCCCAACGGTTGGGGTATTTCCAGCTGGGGCAGGGGTGATATCCACGACGATATTTCCGTCGGGCCTGGTTTCTTCATTCACTGGGGGTAGACCACCCCTGTTGTCCAAAATCCTGGATCTGGTTGCAGTCACCATGTTTGAAATTAAAGGTGTTATATCTCGACTAGCTTAGAGAGAAAGAATCTGTTGAAGATGAAGATGATGGTTTCCCAAAGACGGCGCCAAAAATGATAGTGCAGGAAGTGGATTCCTATTATGCAACCAACACTTTCAAGATTTGTTTAAAAAGGGAAGACAATCACAGGCGGTATGCCTCAGGAACTGGGTTTCCGATTGAGCGTGGGTTCTTCCAGCTAGGATAACACCAGGAAAGAAAAATGAAGTGAAAGGGTGGAGATGGTGAAGTATGCAGAGCTTGGAATATGCAGCAGCAATGGAGGAGAAAGGTCCCAATTCAGTGCAGGTGATTTGTGTGAAGAAGATGACTTAGGGAATGTGCGAGTGAATCCCTTATTTATACGTTGAGGCCGGGGCATTTGGGTAATAGTAACCAAGTGGTCCCAAAATCAGTGTTGCCCTAGACACGTGGCGGCCTGAGATGGTGTGAGAGTGATGGCTTTGAAAAGCCTGTAGCATGTCAGGTACGAGGTGCACACTACCATTGTGTCAGAGGTAGTTTGCATGCGGCGAGCGCAGAGGCATCTCATGGTCCTGAAGTGCTCTCGGAAGGGTCACCTCATAGTGCTGGGACTAATCCTCGAAGAGAGGAACATCTTTGAGTACCAACTGGAGCGTTGGGTACTCTCGAAGGGGCCGCACGCGGTGAGGGTCCGAGCGTCAGAGACGGTGGCACATGAGCACGATTATCGAGGGTGTCCTTGGTATGGAAGGGAAGGAGCCCCGGTGTGAAACATCCCTGGGGACAGTACTGCGAGCGTTCGAGGAAACCGTTGGGCGGGTCCTACTCGTGACTTGGGCCGAGGCACGCAAGTATTGCTTGGAGAAGAGGTACATGGGATGGGCTGGGTTGGACCCACGAGCCCATTACCGCGAGCGTTAGACCAATAGATCCCTCAGATCGCGACACGTGTACGGTGCTTATCCGACCATAATTTGGCCCCATCAGGAGTATTTATATCCTATTATGTTGTATAATTTTATGAGGAGTAAAGTAAAAATATTCCAAATTAATGGGGAGTTATTTCAAACTGTCCCATCTTTAAAAGTAAATAATAGATAATGACTAATTAATCCATTGAAAAAACTTCCATTATCCTATCTGCCCAAAACCTTTTCTGGGAAAGTAAACGACTTTTATAGGGTTACAGAAATTATAAACTCTTCCTTTTAAGTTTGGTCCTTGTTAATGGTGTTTCGGCTGGATTTTTTCACTCTACTCGTGGTCTCCGCCAAGGAGCCCCGTTATCTCCTGCACTTTTCATTCTTGTGGCAGATTTCTTATCTATTGCTATTGACAGATACATGCAGGCTAACCCCTTGGCGAGATTCTGAACACCGACCACTATCAACATCTCGCACTTAGCCTATGCGGATGACACAATTGTCTTCATGAACAGTCGGACTGACTCTTTGAGGAACTTCAAAGAGATTCTAGCAAATTACGAGGAGCTGTCGGGCCAGAGAATCAACGCTCAGAAAAGCTCTTTTGTGATTGGCAATGACTTAGATAGTGCGGCAGATCATGTCAAGGAGATACTAGGTTACTCTAGGGAAAAACTCCCAATAAAATACTTGGGAGCTCCATTATACCACGGGCGGAAAAAAGTCTCTTTGTTTGACGATCTTTTCGTTAAACTCCACTCGAGATTACAATGATGGGAAACATGCCACCTGTCCCATGATGGACGTATTCAACTTATCAAGAGTGTCCTTTATTCCATCCCTATGCATTTTTCCTTTTAAGTTTGGTCAATGTATAGTAACCTATGTTTTGAAACCCGGACCGGACCGGTTCGACCGGTGACCGGAGGCCTGTCCGGTCTGGGTGACCCCCCAAAACCAGTTCCTTTCTGGACCAATCTAGCCCGGGGCGAACCGGTCGAAAACCGGTCAGAAAACAGGACCGGACCGTTTCGCGGCCGTTTGGCCCGGAAATCCTTCTTGTTTTTTCAAAATTTTGAAACCAAAATATGAGCCTGTCGGGGGAACCCTCAACCCTCCATATGACATGAAGGTGCATCAACTAGCTGAGCTAGCTAATTTTATTGTCACTTTATTGGTAAAAATAGATTTTATATATCAGTTTAAAATTTGTAATTATATCTAAAAATTAATTTCTTGGAAAAATATTAATTAGGATTAAAATATTATAATTCATCATAAGAATTCAATGTAAGTCCTGAATAAAATAATGTGGAACATTTTATTATATATATTAATGCATGTGTTAATTTCTTTTTCAATAAAATATATGGTACTTGTTAATTTAATTTTTTATTTATTTGGTTGATGTTGATTATTTTGCTATTTAGTTAGATATTTGATCTATATATTTGTAAATTTATAATTTGAAATTTTAGTTTTTGAGATGTTATTTGAAAAATAATCAATAGTTGAAAGTGATTTAAAATTATATTTTTTTATATTATTTCACTTATTTCCCTATTTTTAATTAGTATCTATTATGTTATATAATTAATATTTATATTAATCTATATTTATATAATTAAATATAATTATTACGTAATTATGATGTCATACCGGTTTGATCAGTGGTCCGACCGATCGAACCAGTAAAATCAGTAACCAGTAAGAGGTCCAGGTTCGACGTCCGGTCTGGGTTTCAAAACATAGATAGTAACGAACCTAACTATGAAGTTTCGAGGGAGAAATTTTCGAAAAATAGAGACGGCCTCAAATTTTGAGATTTATAGAGTTGCATGAAACATATTATGTGAACATACGGATAGTGTTGTATTAAGTTTCAAACATTTTTATGGTAACTATAAATTTAATGTACAAAGTAACCATAATACATGGTATTAGGAAACGTGCCCGCAGGGCGTAGCTCAGTTGGTTTTGGAGGGATAGATTTGCGATAAGGTGCAAGGTTCGATTCCCACAGGCTGCAGTGTGGGAGCTTTATTCTTGAGTTCAATTTGGGCTTTGAGGGTGGGCTCCTTGTAGACCTAGTGAGGAGCACACTTCCCCCTTAATGGATCGCTGAGTACCTGATTTACCTCCTCCCACTTGTTTCGTCGGACCAGGGTGTGGGGGCCCCTTAGGGTTGGAGATTCAACCTTTTGCGACAAGGAAATATGTGTATAAGTTGAAGATGGAAATTACTTTGTTTGTAAAAAATATTAAAATCGAAATATTGTGAATATGAAAATAAAATTTCATTTAAGGTCAAAATATAAAGAATATCCCTTGGTGTGAATGTCATAAAACGGGTACTTGTGTATTGTTTCTGTAGTTGTCCGTATATATGCAGTCAGATGCTTCTACTGTTTCGGACAGGACTACGCTGCAGTCTGCTGTCAACAATGTCTTCTGCCTCGAAAAGTGGTGACATTGTGGAACCCGCTTTGGCCATTCTGCACTAACAACTTTGAATACCCTAATAAATTGACATCGACAACTGCAGTCTGCACACATCACTACCACCCTTGCTCATCTATCTCTTCCCTCGCCTATCCGGCACACTACACGTACGTACGAGTACTTTTAAAAATATTAATTCAACGTATCATATATATCGTGTAAAATATTTATATTGCATACTGCATTTGACATTTTTAAAATGAAAAATTTTACAAAACTCGTGTCACTGTATCTGCATCACATTTTGTGTTTGTATTGTCGTATTTGTATCTATCCATTATATAACAACTACTGTTAAAAAGATTTTTCCACATTTTAATCATACATCTCTCTAGGGGCGTGGCGTGAATAAATTTTAAGTTAGACCAATTATCTTTTATATCAAACATAATATACATTTCTATCGACAATATTTTTAGTTTTATTTAATATCAGCATTGAGCTAGCATAATAAATTTACCAAACTCATCTCCTATATCGAGCACTCAGTAATAAAAAAGGGCTTTACCATAACCTAAATAATAACCATTTGTCTAGTTATTTTTTCGTTAACGAAAAGCAAGATTTTCAAATTTCTTGAATTTATTTTGGCATCACCATGTATTTAGGTATGACATTAATGTTAGTTATTTTTATCTTCTTTTCATGTTTTGTGTTGACCAGAATGCAGTTAGTTTCATGAACTTACTTATGTATTATATTATCTTTTTGAGTGAAGAAATGCAGTAGTTAGTTTTCCTCATTGTTTTTCCTTCATATGCTCCATGTGCCAGCTGCAGGTAATGGACTTGAATGGATAAGAAGAACACACTCCTTTAATGGTGAGCTTTTGGTGATTATTGCTGATAACGTGAAAGAACATGGGATTATACCGGATTTTAGTTAATTTCCTTTCACGCGCTAGTAATATCCGACCTATGATTCATGAATACAAATACGAGATATATGAATATGACAAAACAGACATGACGATACATATATTTTTTTAAAATTTATCACGTGACAAATATATGATAACAATGATGATAAATTTAATAATGTAGCTGGCCGTCAAATTTTAAAGTTTAATTTGTCTTTTCCATTTTGGAGAAAAACTTTCAAAAGTGTTTTGGATATTTTCGAATTTCATCGCAGGGTGTGTTGCATGGCTTATACATAGCATCTAATATGGTTCAGCTCTTATAATATTTTTTAGGAGCTTTTAATTAGATATAGAATGATTTTATATTAGAAAAATGGCTAGAAATTATAAGTCACATTTATCTATATATTGTTGAAACTAAAGAAATTCCTAAAGAGTTTAGAAGAAAGTTATACTTGGAACTTTTAATATTTACAGAAAAATAACAAGCTCCTCACATTTTATTTTATTATATAAGCTCCTTTTCCCTGACTGCAGCATCCTCACGTAGGGCCACATCCCGCACTAGAATCCAAACTCGAATACGAAATAGAAAGTCCGTACCCGGATCCGAATCATAGCGAAAGGGAGATCAACACACTCTCTAGGCTAGGCGGAGCTAAACTAAAACCAGAGTATGAGGAATCGAATAAATTAAACCCAACAAATAGTAGATAAATCACATAAATGCATATAGGTACCATCATATATATATTTCCATATTGTATTTACATATAAGTACCAACACTTAATTCCTGTACAAATGCCATCACGGCTCAAACAAAACATGAGTATTTGAATCTACAAACCATACACTACAAAAAAAAGGCCGAAAATCGACGGGCATTTTCCAACGGGATTTTCGAAAATCCCGTCAGGAAAGCCGAATTCCGACGGAAAACCGACGGGACGGCGCCCGTTGGAAAATGTATTGTCGGATTTGGGTCCCGACGGGTCCGTTCCTTCGGTTTTCCGTTGGAAACATATTTCCGACGGAATTCCAACGAATATTTTTTTTTCCCAACGAAGTAATTTCCAACGGAAAACCGACGGAAAATTTCCGTCGGAATTTTTTTCCAATGGAAAACCAACAGATTTCCAACGGAGCAAAAAAAATTTAATTTTTGAGTTAACCGACGGAATTCCAACGGAATTTTCCGTCGGTATTCCGTCGGAAATTGATTAAAAATAAATAAATAAAACAAAAAATAAAAAAAATCATTTGTGACACCCGAACCACCTCGGAAACGAGCCATACCAATTCCTCGGACAAGCCGCGGGCCGAGCTCGAGCCAACCGAGCCACCCAAATGCGAGAATTAGTTCTCGCGATAATTGCGCACGAAGGGATTCGAACTCGGGTCTCCAAGGAAGAATGGTGGCTCCCTTACCACTTGACCAACTTACTTCTTATTAATATTATGTCTTTAAATATATTTATACACTTATTTCAATTAATTATTTAAATACTTTTTTATTATTAATTTAAAATATAAAATTTTAAATATATAATTATTTAAATTAAATATAATCATATTTATTGAGATATTATATAAAAATTGCTAGCTTATATACTTTTGTGTTTTAATTATAATGTATATATTTAAAATTATATAAAATATTATTGTAGATGAACAAATAAACTTTATATTATTAATTTAATTGACTATATGCATATAACGTTATATATAGATAATATTATACATATTTTAAAATTTTAATATTATACATGTTGTAATATATATATATATATATATATATATATATATATATATTATTATATATATATATATATATATATATATATTATACATATATATATATATATACACATATTATACATATATTATACATATATATATATATATATATATACACATATAATATATTATATTTATATATATATGTACATATTAGACATATACCGTAATATAACATATAACATATATATATTACATATTAGACATACCGTAATATATATAATATATATGTTTATATTATATTTATCTCTTTAAAAAAAAAATACAAGAGATAATTATTAAATAAGTTTGAGTTGAACTCTAACTCTTGAATTATAAACCTATATAAAGGCGTTCTTCCCCAAAATTATCAAATCAAGTCGTTTGATCCGTTATTAAGACATTATACTGATGAATTGACGTTATATTCAAGCTAACTCCACGGAGTTACCGAAGTGTTCAAAGACGTTCTTGGCGAAATTCTCCAAAATCTAGCGTTTGATTCGTAAATAAGTCGAATGACCTACGGATTAACGTTATTAAAAGATAAATCTGAAGTTGAAAAAGATCAAACCAATTAATAAAAGTTAAATAAGTTGAAGAAGATCGAAAATGGAAGATTCACTTTGATATCAAAATTTATAAATTATTTGTATTATTTATCCGATATTTACACAAAGTCAATAAACGCGAATTATTAGTGCAAACAATTATATATAATTATTTGTATTAACTATAATCGTATTTTTCTAATTAAATTTGATTGAAAAATTCCAACGGAAAACCGACGGAAAACCAAGGGAATTTTTATTTCATTGAAATTCCGACGGAAAACCGACGGAAAATCCCGTCGGTATTTTTTTAATGAAGAATAAAAAAATACCGACGGGATTTTTCCGTCGGTTTTTCGTCGGAAATTTTATTTCGTATTTTTTTAATGTAGAATAAAAAAATACCGACGGGATTTTCCCGTCGGATTTCCGTCGGAATTTTTATTTCATTGAAATTCCGACGGAAAATCTTGTCGGTAATTTTTAATGAAGAATAAAAAAATACCGACGGGATTTTCCAGTCGGAAAGTTTATTTCGTATTTTTTTAATGTTGAATAAAAAAATACCGACGGGATTTCCCGTCGGTATATTTGGCGCAATTTTTTTTAAAATGCCGCCAAATATTCCGACGGAATTCCAACGGACGGAAAAGTCGTTGGAATTCCGTCGGTTTTTTCCCGTCGGAATTCGGGCTTTTTTCTTGTAGTGATAACTATACATATACAAAATGATATAAAGTGCATGGAAGTAAATGCATCTAATAAGACCTAGACCGACAAGTGCAACAGTAGACACACTTCTCCGCCTAGCTCAAATCCCAAAAAACCTGCAACTAAAAGAGTAAACGAGGGGTCAGTCAACTGACTGAGTGAGGGGGCTAACGCACACCCACACCCACACCCACACCCTATATATATATATAAAGCAAGGCACAAAACAAAAGGTGGAGTTATGAACCGGGATAGGTTTTACAAACCAAACATTCAAAACAAACATATATACTTAAAATCCTTTTCATAAACTCTATCCCGATTCATACTTCCCAGAACATAACATATCACATGCTCGGCGAGAACGAGCTTCCAACCTTTACTCCTCAGAACAAATAAAAACATAAATCATAACATAACCATCCACTACTCCAATGATGGAAGAGCCACCGGTGGCCCTATCCATCCATAACATATACAAACTCACGAGGGGTAGCTAACCCATAACGTGCCCTCCCCGGTTTTCACACCGAAGGCATCGAAATATCACACCTTCCCTAGCTCCCGGGGTCGCGTGTGATACATCGGATGGAGACTATGTACAGGCTTTACCTCGACGGCCCAAAACCGTCCCGAGGGCTCCTTAACCATAGCTCCTTGGATCCACATTCACATACACATAACATTTCATACCAAAATTTTCATGGCAAATCTCGCTAAACTTGAACAGAAAAGACTTTCCAAAAGTAGCTTAAATACGCTTATTTAATAACTTTCCAAAATCAAACTTGTTCACAAGATCATAATCATATTCTATTCAACACGTATTTATATATATACATAATATATAATCACATGCACGGCTCGAAATCATCACATAAGGCTTTAGGTCTTTAACTATACAAAATTCCTAACCCTCACCTTGTGCTTAACAAAAGAAAGAAGTGGAAGTGAACAAGCTATGCCTCGGGCTCGTCAACGGGAACCTCCTCTGAAAAGAAAACACCAAAAGCCCAAGACTTAAACTCTATATGAACCAAAGAAGACGCTCCGTAAAATGCGTGATTCATGCTTGAATGCGAAATGTTATCAAATATGTCATATAATTCACAAATTATAGCATATCACAATTATTTACAATTTATAAAGCAATTAAAATCAAGTTATAACATCTAACGTGCAAAAGATTAACAATTAAAGACTTATAAGATTAACAATTAAGTGCATAATTAAACATATAAGAAGCAGTAGCAGCTCCCAGGTTTCGGGAAGGTTGGGAACGGCCCTTTCACTGTAGGAACGACCGTTCTTGTTCTCGCTAAAAACTTTCTGGAAGATGGGAACGGCCGTTTCGGGTTGAAGAAGGAAATGAGAATGGCCGTTCCCAACTACCCGATTGCTCCCCGCGCGTCTGCAAGTTTTTACAAAATTTTGGCCCTTGGGAACGGCCCATCCCATTCCCAGTACAAACTGGGAACGACCGTTCCCATTTTCGGAGAAGGGTACTGTAGACCCGCGAACGACCCTTCCCAGAACAAAGCTTGGGCGGGAACGGCCGTTCCAGCCTGGTTCGAAATGCAAAACAGAGCAGACACTTACAACAGCAGGGGAAGCTCCATTTTTGGCCAAAAATGGCCAAAACCAACACCAAGAAGCTGCAACAACTTACCAACTAGTGCAAATAATTCATATAAATCATGCTTGTCATATTGACACTCATATATTTCAAGAAAAAAGGAAATTAAAGCCATTGATCCATGAATGAAATTTCAAGCTAAAACCATGAACACATTAAATGCTCAATTAATACATGATCTTTTGCATTAAATACAACATAATCAACATGTACTACATCAATATGCAACTAGAATTCAAATATATTCACCAAAGATCACTTATTCACAAAATCACCAAACCCTTACTATTCACATGTTGCTCAAAGAGAATCATCTAAAGCTCCACAATGAGCAATTAAACCATAGAAATAAAGAGCATGACGAGGGGGTTACGAAACATACTCAAGTTCGAGGAAAGATGAAGAATTGAGGAAGATCTTGGCTTTTGAAGTGGGTTGATCAAACTTGGGGCTTGGCTTCTCTTGGCTTTGGAATGCTGCTGTTGTTTCACGTAAAATGAAGGAAGGAAGAAATGGTGCAGCCTTTAAGGGCTGAACCGGTTCGGTTCACAGGTTCAGTTCAAGGTTTTTCGGTTCAAATTGGTTCGGTTTAACAATTAAGGGTTCAACCAAGGCAAAATTCAATTATTCAAATAATTCATGTATACAATTAGTTCAATTAAAATTCATTTAATTCAAATAAAATTCATATAATTCATATACAATTAATTAAAACACAATTAATAATAAATCACATAATTTACCTGTACCGATGGTAAGTCGGGGTGTCACACTGACATTTTCAAAAACCACTATTGTAACATTTTAAGTTCTTGAATACATTAAAAAATATTGTTTAACAAAATGTTGTTAATAATTGGTGTTAGTAAAATAATTAATTTATCCCGTGAAATGTATAGTAGAGATAAATTATTGAAAATTAATTAATTTAATAATATTTTTGATATGTTATAATTCACTAGAATATATATATTTGAAGTTCGACGAACAATATATATGGTAGGGGTAATTTTAGAACTAGCCTGACACTGACGAGTAGAAGAGTTTTTTACATTTAACGTATGGTGAAAAATTTAGAAAAAATGACAAATTAAATAACAAGTGTAATATATTTATCCTTTTAATTGATTGTGTTCCGCCCAGTTTAAATTTGAACTTTCTTTCGATAAGTCTCATGTGGTTCTGCTTTATAATGATCACTCCATTTGATCTACATGAATTAATTTTTAGTTATATATATTAACAACTGACAATGCAACTTTTTTTGGGACGATAATTCTAACCCAAACCTGTCTCCATCAAATTTCTTAATGATAAATAAATAAAGAGAAAATTATCAAAATCGTCCCGTAAAGTGAACCACTTTTAGTTTTGGTCCCAACAGTTGCCAATGTCTCACTTTTTGTCCCATAAAGTGACATTTGTCTTAATTTTGGTCCCATTGACCGTTTTCCGTCCAAAATAACGGTTGACCGTTAAAAAAAGTTACTTTTTACCCTATTTTCTTAAAAAATTTATTTTTTACTCCGTTAAAAAAAATTATTTTTACTGTTAAAATATATTATATATATATATTATTATATTATACATATTATAATATAATATAATATACGTATATGTATATTATATTATATTATACCTATTATATACATATATATATATTATATTATATTATACGTATTATATAATATTATATTATATTATATATATAAATAATATTATATGTATAATATGTATATTATATTATACGTATTATATATATACAAGTATATTATATGTATTATATGTATAATACGTATATTATATTGTACGTATTATACATATATATATATATATATATATATATATATATATATATTATATTTAAAATTTTATATATACATATATGTATATATAAAATATACATATAAAATATATATAAAATATTTAAAATTTTCTATGTATATATAAAATATACATATAAAAAAATATATATATATATATATATATATACATATAATATATATATTATATTAGACTATATTATATTATACGTATTATACATATATATATGTATATTGTATTATATATATATATATATATTATATACACGTATTATATATGTATGTATATATACATTACATATATCATATATGTGTATATATACATATAATATACATATTATATTAGACTATATTATATTATACGTATTATACATATATATATGTATATTATATTATATATATATTATATATTATAAAATATTATATATACATATTATATATATATATACACGTATTATATATGTGTATATACGTATTATAATATATAATACATATATATTATATATTATATATAATATATATTATCTTTTGTTTGGGGTGAAAATATACAATTTAAATAGTTTGGGGGTGAAAATATGGAATTTAAATAGTTTGGGGTAGTTTTGAAAATATAAAATAACCAAAAGGGCTAAAAAGTTGCTTTTTTAACGGTCAACCGTTATTTTGGACGGAAAATGGTCAATGGGACCAAAATTAAGACAAATGTCACTTTATGGGACCAAAAGTGAGACATTGGCAACTGTTGGGACCAAAATTAAAAGTGGCTCACTTTACGGGACGATTTTGATAATTTTCTCTTAAATAAAATTTCAATTAAATAGTAGTACGTAAACATTAGTTTTATTTTCATAATAAATTGTTAATTAGGCAAACTTGTTTGACGTAATTCGTAAATAACACGAAGTGAACATCAAATCTTTCATGCTATCAACATATATATATGCATATGCACATATCTCAGCAGCTCTTAACCATGGTGTCACTGAAAGAACCACCCCAAATATCAACCCCGCCGCCGTCCACCACCGTGGAACCCCTGTCCTCCGCCCATTGTTCCGCCAGTATCCGCTCAAGCTCGCTGGGGCGGCACGGCACCGTCAAAGCTCCGTCGTGATCGAAGCCGTATTCCTCCGCCGCTTGCTCCAATAGCCTCAAGAAAGACGGATGCGTTAGGAACCCTAACGGCACAATGAATCTTTTCAACTGATCATTGTTGGCGGCGTTGACGGCGAAATGGCCTTCCTTAACGTCGTCGGGCACCGATTTCTTGCCGAGGAGGAGGCTTTTGTGGAGCCTTTCGACGGCTACTTTCAGCTTTATGATTCCACCATTGATCTTTTTCTTCCCAACTTTTGCTGTTTTCGCCATTTTATTTTACACTGAATTTATTTTCTTGGGAAGAAAATGGTTGAAGGGATAGGGTTTCGAGAGTATTCTTTGGGTTCGTTTTGTGCAACACAGGATATGGTGTAGTCTATATCTTAATGTAAGGGATGATATATATAGTGTACGAGTGGTGTTGAGGTAGTTAGAAAACCAACAAGATCGGCATTTGAAAAAAAGGTACCAAAAAAGAGTGGTGTGCTGTAAAGGGAAAAGCCCTAAGAACAAAAAGAAGAAAGCGATAAATATTAATTAGTTACTTTGGATATGAAGCAATTTTAAATTTTCTAATTAATTTGTCTCACCTTTTCAAGTGTCTGTAAATCAACAAAAGCTTCCGTTTCAATTTATATATAAGTAGAGGGTTTAGATAATATATAACATACGGTTTGTGTTAACCTTTTTTGGGGAAAAAGAAATAAAAATTAATCACTATAGTCGATAAGACATATTCTGCGCTAGACCAAAAGAAATTAATTGCTAGCTAGGTTTTAACCTTGCGAAACTTTTTCATTAGTTACATATTAAAATTTTGATATTTCTTCGCCACTATTATATTTACGGCTTTCACGATTGATTTAATTCTAGGTACAAGAATTATGGAAAATTCTAGCCCAGACCCGGTTTGGCCGGACCCAACCAATTAAAAAGGCAAGTGTATTACACTTGCCATTTGATTGGTCACTCTCCCCAAACTTTCCACCAACCACACGGCAAGTGTAAAACACTCGCCCCCCTCGTTACACCGGTTTGGCCGAGCCAGGCTCGGGCTAGAATTACCCAAGAATTATGTATAAACAAAGAGATAATTACTTTAGTCAGCCGTGAATGTCCTAATATAAATAAAAAATATTAGTAACCTTGTTTGCGTAACAAAATAAAATCATTAAATTTGCAAAAATTACAATTATAAATTGGGAAAAAAAAATTTACAGGATAATATCAGGCTCGGGACCAGAAACGATGGCTAAAATATGGGAGACCATCGCATGTGAGTGAATCCATGAAACGTCACTGTTTAACTGGTCAATTTTCGGGCAGACCTTTTATCAAACATAGGACACTGTTTTATTAAAAAGTGTTTTGAGTTCAGTTAGGACTTAGGCAATAATATTAATTTCGTCAAAAATGTGGTCACGGTTTTAATCCATCAGAATCCCATGGTACATATATCAACATGCATCGCCACCAAAACCCAGTTTAGACATGGAAATGTCACAATATATGTATGTACTTGGCTTACTCAAGTCTCAAGCCTTAAGGTAAAACGTTAAATGCAATATTATTTTTGAATCTTTTATTTGAAACGTGTGTCGAAGGGGTTGTCGGGTCATCCTGGGTTACCGAAGAGTGTCCGGCTGCTCGATGACCGAATCAGAGAGATTTTTACTACTTTCTCTTTTCTTTTTTCTCTGACACTCTTGTAGTAATCATCTTGTTGCAAGAAAGCAAGCTTAGAAATGTAATATTTAGGTCTTTGCTCGGCTCCAAAGATTCTTCTTTCTTCCTTAATTGGCAAGGGTGAGATTTATAGATGCTAGACGGTACCATTATAGATGACGTAACGGACATAGAATAGAACTGCTTAATTTGATTCCATATTAAACAATGGAGTTAGCCCGAAGCGTATTCACTATTTAATCGGTAAGTTTTATTAAATTTTTATCAATGATACAAGAATATAAAACACTCTGTCCTTAGATTGATTCGACTAAATACAAATTACATTAAGCCTCGTGCATGGATAAGCCAAACGTTAGTAAAGAATACAATATGTTTTCCTATCCATAAATTTTAAGACGATCCAAACTAATGACTAGCAATGTAATGAAATAATTAAAAATGTAATAGCCAATTTACGTAATTAAGGTAGCTCAATGTTGTCTGTGAAAGTTATACTTCAAACCGAAATTCCCCCAAACCTAATTAATTACATGGACATGTACTGTAATTATAATTATTATTTGATTGATTTTTTTTTTTTTAATTTTATATTAATTACATGAATAAAGTAAAATATTTTTTCACTTATTTTACCGATTCGTCTGAGCCGAACTCGAACTAAAATTAATCGAATATTAAAAAAAGAAATTGTGGAAGAAATATATGGGGATTTAATCGGGAATATGTCTCAGTCCAACAACAAAAAATAAAAAATTCCTTTCATTAGAAGCATTCCCAACTTAATTAACAATTTTGTTAAACTTCTCACTTCTAAGGGGATCATATGAGAAATTCTTGCATGCACCGAGTATGGACCTCATGTAAAATCTTGAATATTAAAACGTAATGAAAGTACCCATTTTTGCCGGTTTTAGCTTGACGAACCGCTCTCCAATCACCAGTCGAACTGGTCCAACCTGTAGATCCGTTGACACAGTATTCAAAACAACGAGCGTAAATGGATACATTGAGGAATGAATTTATGAAGACATTGTACTTTAAAACAAGATATAAATTGTTTTTTTCCTTTTTCTTTTTTCAAAAGCTTACCAATGTCTCTTTGTCAATGAAACCTTTGTAACACTGCATCAAAATATAATTTCCAGTTCAGAAATGCCTCGATCAAGTAGGAGCCTTTCACTTAACATTCAATCCTGCTGTTCTTATCCGCTTAATTATTTGTGACGCCTGTCAAATAATATAATACTTAGAAAACAATTTTAAAACAAATCTGTACGTATACTTAGAAAAAGATTGTACGTAGTAAGAGGGTCCCATAATAATGCCCTGGGCACATGAAATTGTTTTTATTAATTCCAACTCTTATACCATACCCAAACTTGACCTTGTTTGTTTTGTTAGAAATTAAGTATAGTACATTTTATGTTATTTATGATGTATAAAAACATCTTAATGCATGTTTGTTTGAAAGGTTTTGATACGAACGGTGATACGAACGTGTGTCAAAGAGACTTTAGAGTAGTATCGAACTCGTAAGAAAAGGGGATAAGGAGAGAGAGATAATCGGAGGACCGTCCGGCCGATTGAAGAATAGGAGAGAAAGAGATTTCAGAAGATAGTTTAGGAATTGAGGTTATTATTCATGTTACAGTTCTGGTGCCTCTTTCATTATATTAAGGAGGTCATCCAAAGCTAAAGGACTCTTAAAGGAAAATACCAAACTAAACAATATATTAATAAATTACTATTAATAACAAATTTCTTTCTTGAAAAGATCGCAGGTTCGGATTCTCCTTATCTCTATGGGATGAGGTACAGATCTAAGTCATTTCTAAATGCTCGGTTGAATTTAGAAATATTTCCTACCTTGAATTGAGACGAGCTACAAATTTTTGCACCAAGAAAAGATAAAAGGCCGCCCTCTACGTGAGCTGGAAAGTGCAAAAGTGCAGGAAAAGTGTTTTATCTAATAATTGGTGAATGCCAACAAATCTCCTGACTGATATTGATGACAATGATCTCATGAAAGTTTTATGCGGGATATTATCTGGGACAACCTTATTTTTGGTAATAATTGTTTACCATACGAACTCATGCACGGTTTATAAATTGTGTTGAAAGTGGTCCGTAACTCCATATTGCACATTATTGCTCCATATATATGTGGCTATACTTTGTACCACACCATCGTGATCGTATGTATATAGTCTACGAAGAATATATGGTCCGAAATTGTAACTTATAATGATATAAATTATAAGATAATAATAATAATAATAAGAAGAAGAAACGACCACATTTATAATAGTATTAATGTATGTCTGTAGGCAGCAGACTGGGTAACGTGCGTATTCGAGCCGTGAAAGGTTATGGTGGGAAGTCTTTCAATGTCTTGGTGTATATATAACGTGGGCATGCATGCATGCACTCGCTTTGTGTTGTTAATCCAAGTATGAAGCTCTTGCTAATCTAATCTTAGACGGAAATATTAACTAATCACTCTTAATCCATTGCTTAGGAAAATGATAATCGTAATCAGGGACCGCGTTAGGATTTTTAAGAGAGACGAGATTGAAAAGGGATTTTTTTTTTGAGTTTGGGTGAAGATCTATTCGATGAATGTGAACAAGCAAGGAAGGCTAGTGTTCGTTGGATTGCAATTCAAGATCGACGGGTTGTATTACTTACGTGTTTAGGACGGAGCAAGATTGATTAAGGTTATAGATTTAAAAATTATGTAGGACTCCGATTTAATTTATTTATATTTAGTTCTAAACCCAATTTAGTTTAATGAAACTTTAATTTGTTAAGTTGTTCTATTCTGATTTTAGTATGTCGATGATAAGAGCTGTAACCTATGATGTACGGGGTGATATGGATATTTTTTTGGAAAACAAATTATTTAAAAGTATCTGATATAATATTAAATATGAATATTCGAATATAATAAAATAATATTTTTAAAAGTATTTGGGTAAATAGGACACATTACGTCATCTATATATGTGATTTATATCCCTCGAAGATAGTTTTTGTTGACTATAGTGAGCACCATGTTTGGGAAAGAATTGATTTCTATATTCACTTCAAAAATTACATTACACTGTACAAAGCAAACATAAATACAGCACCTAACTAAGCTAAGTAAGGAAGGAGAATAATCACACACTAATCGCGGGATACACAAATCTTTAGTTTCCTTATTTACACTCCCCCTCAAGTTGTATCGTCGGGTCTCTGATGTGCAACTTGCTCAGAACTTCTCGCAATATCCTTCCATTTACGGCCTTGGTTAGAATATCGGCAAGTTGGTCCTCTGACCTCACAAACGGGACTTTGATGACCCCTTCTTCGATCTTTTCTTTAATGAAATGCCTGTTAACTTCCACATGCTTCGTGTGATCATACTGTACCGGGTTCTCGGAAATACTGATCGCCGCTCGATTATCACACATCAGTCTACAAACCTCGTTGACAGGAATACCAACCTCTGTCAACAGCTTTCTCAACCACAAGACTACAGCTACTCCTCGAGCCACTCCTCTGAACTCCGCCTCTGCACTCGAAAGAGCTACAACCTTCTGTTTCTTACTCCTCCACGTAACTACATTTCCCCCTACAAGAGTGAAATAACCCGATGTAGACCTCCTGTCTCCTGGGCTCCCTGCCCAATCGGCATTGGTATAGGCCTCGATCCTAAGATGACCGTGTTTCTGAAAGAGTACTCCTCTCCCCGAATATCCCTTCAAGTATCGACATAGCCTGATTGATGTATCCCAATGCTCCTTCTGGGGTATATGCATGAACTGGCTCAATACTCCAACGGCATATGCAATGTCCGGTTGTGTATGGGACAAGTAAATCAAACTTGCCCACCAGGTGTTGATACTGAGGCTTCTCCACTTCCTCTGCTCCTTCTGTAATCTTCAACCCATGGTTAACCATCATGGGAGTATCCACTGGTCGACACTCCAACAGTCCCATCTTTGCTAGTAGATCAAGGACAAATTTCCGTTGAGAGATATAAATACCTTTCTTTGACCTTAGCACTTCTATCCCGAGAAAATACTTAAGCTGCCCCAAGTCTTTCATCTCGAATTCATTAAACAAGTTTTCCCTGAGCTGAGAGATTTTTGCAGTGTCATCCCCTGTAATAATCATATCGTCTACGTAGATGATAAGACAAGTCACGAGTCCGTCCCTTCTCTTAAGGAAGAGTGTATGATCTGAGTTACTCTGACTGTACCCATACTTCTTCATTGCTGCTGAAAATCTCAGGAACCAAGCCCGGGGGGACTGTTTCAACCCATATAGAGCTTTCTTTAACCGGCACACTTTCCTGTGACTGAAGTCCTGGGTGAACCCCGGTGGTGGCTCCATATACACTTTCTCCCTCAGGCCTCCATGGAGAAATGCATTCTTAACATCGAACTAATACAACTCCCAATCCCGGTTGGCTGCTATAGAGAATAATACCCTGGTGGTATCAATTTTCGCTACTGAAGAGAATGTCTCAGAGTAATCAATGTCATATGTCTGTGTGTACCCTTTCGTTACAAGCCTTGCTTTGTATCGCTCAATGCTCCCGTCTACCCGATGCTTTATGGTGAAGACCCATCGGCAACCTACTACTCTTTTTCCTGGTGGAAGTGTACACACTTCCCATGTTTCATTCTTCTCTAGGGCTTCCATCTCAACATCCATAGCTTGAACCCACTTATCCTCCTTAAGAGTTTTTTCTACTTTATTCGGAATTGTATCCGAATAGACAGTTGCCGTATATGCCTATGCCTGTGCAGCTAGATTGCCCATGGCCAGATTAGCCATGGGATATCTCGGTGTCTGAACTGTATGTTCTAGCTCGTATCTCTTAGGGGGAATATCCCTGTTTGCTCTTGGTGGCAACATATACTTTTTCGTCTCCTCCTGTCTGTCTACCTGTGCACCACTCTCCCCTGTTCCTGTGTACAAGTCTCCCCCTGTTTCTCACTGTCCCCTGCACTGTTAGGACTATACGTAATAACTGAAGGAATAACAGAGCTAGAGCTATCAAATAACTGACTACTAAACTCAGGATTATTCACCGGGGTACTGGGCACTGTAGAAGTTATACTGTGGGAGATGGTGGCTCGGTGGTCCCACCTACTTGCTCTGTTGGGACTATGTCTGGCCAAGAGTGAGGTGATATCCCACTCAGTGGATCTTGCTATCGGCTCTCCCACTGAGTGGGTTGGCAAAAAAAAAAAACTCGGTTTCAACAAAATCACAGTTCATGTTGGTATACATACGCCTGGTGGGAGGATGATAACACCTATACCCCTTCTGATGGACCCCATACCCGACAAAGACACATTTGATATGTAACACCCCGACTCACAGTCGGTACAGGTAAATTATGTGATTTATCAATATTTGCGTTTTAGATTATTTGTATATGACTTATTGGAATTATTTGAACTTATATGAATTTATTTGAATTAGTGTTGCATGTGTGTTATTCATTTTAATTTGAGTTGGCCTTATTTGAACCCGTATGTGTTAAACCGAACCAACTTGAACCGGAAACCTTGAACCGAACCCGTGAACCGACCCGGCTCAGCCTTAAAGGCTGAACCATTTCTTCCTCTCCTCACTCTCACGTTATTTTCAGCAACAACTCTAGAGACAAGGAAGCTTAAACCCTCAAGTTGATCATCCAACTTCCCGAGCCAATATCTTCCTCGTTTCTTCGCCTTTTCTCGAACTTAGGTATGCTTTAGAATCCTCTCGTCATGCTCTTCGTTTCCATGGTTTAAATTCTGAGTTTGGAATGAGTTTGGCATGCTTTTGCTCCCTACGTGAATAGTAAGGGTTTTGCTAAAAACTTGGATATGTGCTCGTTGCTTGAAGTGTTTGATCTCTAGCTTTATATATGAGTGGTATATGCTATATAAGTTGCATTTATTGCATTTCATCCATGGTAGGTGGGGTATTTATGATTGATCATGTTTTTAGCTTAAATATTGCATAACCTTGATCATGCCATTTCATTCCGTTTTCTTGCATTATTTGAGTGTTTATATGTCAAGCATGATTTATATGTTTTGTGTGTGCATTTTGAGAAGTTGTGGCAAAATTTATGATTGATTTTTGGCCATTTTTGGCTCAAAAATGGAGCTCCCCTGTTTCTGTAATAAAATGTTCTGCTCCAGCTCTCGAACCAGGCCGGAACGGCCGTTCCCGCCCAGCTTTGAACTGGGAACGACCGTTCCCAGGCCTTACTATTCATCGCCGAGCGTGGGAACGACCGTTCCCAGTTGTACTGGGAACGGGAACGGCCGTTCCCATGTCCGGAACCCCTCCTTCTGGATCAAATCCGCGATCGTGGATTTTTCCTTAAGGAAAAATCCGCGAGGGTGGATTTGAGGCAGTAGCTCAAGAAAAATCCATGGGGGTGGATTTTCCCCTTTGGAAAAATCCGCTAGGGTGGATTTTGCCATTTCTTCTCTTTGCTTTGTTTATGCATTTGCATGTTTTAAATGCTTTTCTTTTGCATTTTAATTGTTATAATTGATTGTTTTGCATATTGAATTGTATATAAATATGTTATGTATATGATTTGTAAATTATATGACCTAATTGTAATATTTTGTCTATGAGCATGAATCATGCATTTGCCGAGCGTCTTCTTTGGTTCATATAGAGTCTAAGTCTTGGGCTTTCGTGTTTTCTTTTCAGAGGAGGTTCCAGTTGACGAGCCCGAGGCGTAGGTTCACGTCTGCTCATATTTTTGTCAAGCACAAGGTGAGGTTTAGGATTTTTATTAGCTAAAATGACCTAAAGCCTTATGTGATGTTTTCAAGCCGTGCATGTGATTATATATTATATATATAGATATGTATGTGTTGATTAGAATAAGTTTATGATCTTGTGAACAACTTTGTTTTGGGAAAAGATATTAAGTAAGCCTATGTAAGCTATGTTTTGGAAAAGCTTTACGATTCTGTTAGCGAGATCGCCATGAAAGATTTGGCATATGTTATGATATGATTTGTATGTGTGGATCCAAGGAGCTACGGGTAAGGAACCCTCGGGACGGTTCGGGCCGTCGAGGTTCGGCCTGTGCGTAGTCTCCATCCGATATATCACACGCGACCCCTGGGAGTTTGGGAAGGTGCGATATTTCGATGCCTTCGGCGTAAAAACCGGGGAGGGCACGATGTGGGTTCGCTACCCCTCGTGAGTCTGTATATGTATGGATGGTTAGGGCCGCCGGTGGCTCTTCCATCACTGGTGTTGAGGAGTATGTATGATTTCTGTTTTGTTTGTTCTGAGGAGTAAAGGTTGGAAGCTCGTTCTCGCCGAGCATTATGTTTGTTGTGTATGTTTGAGAAGTATGAATCGGGATAGTGTTTATGAAAGGTTCTAAAGTATATGTATTTGTTTTGGAAAGTTTTAGCTTGTAAAACCTATTCCGGTTCATAGTTTCGCCCTTTGCTTTATGCTTTGCTCTATATATGTAGGGTGTGGGTGTGCGTTAGCCCCCTCACTCAGTCAGTTGACTGACTCCTCGTTTACTCTTTTAGTTGCAGGTTTTGGGAGCGTGAGCTAGGCGGAGAAGTGTGTCTGCTTTATGCACTTGTCAGTCTAGGTCTCGTTAGGTGCATTTACCTTCTTGCACTTTATTATTTTGTAGTTATGCAGCTTTGATTTGTATATACCTACTGATACATTATTTTGTTCGAGCCGGGAGGGCTTTTGTAAGTGATGCGTTGGTACTTATATGTAAATACTATATGGATAGGTGTGAGTTGGTACCTACGTATATATATGTGATGATTCTGTTTATGGTTTTATTTATTGCTTCCGCGCACTCTGTTTCGTTGTTGGTTTAGCTCCGCCTAGCCTAGTGTGTGTGTTTGGTCTCCCGTTCGCTATGATTCGGATTCGGGTGCGGACATTCCATTTCGTATTCGGGTTCGGATTATGGTGCGGGGGATGTGGCCCTACGTGTGGGTGCTACATCTTGAAGTGGTATCAGAGCGCGGTTGCAAAACCGGGCTCTAGTGTCGTGTGGGTCTGTCTAGGTCGTACGGCTTAGGACAACGTGATTGTGTGATTATGTGCATCTATGATTTGAATGTGTGACTACTTGATTATTTGATTATTTTCTTAAATGGTATACATATTCATACACTAATTCACATGCATCCATATTGCTTGAATTTGTGAATTTCAGGATGCCTCCAAGAAGACATAACAACCGTGAACAAACCCCTGACTTGAATGAACCAGCTCTACATAATGCACCTCCGCCACCACCTATGAACGCGGAAAATGTTGTGCAAGCCCTACTCAATCAACTCCAACAAAACCAAAGGGGTAATGCCAATCTGGGTGAAGGACAAGATATTTCTGCCGTATACAGGGACTTCCGAAACAACAACCCTCCAAAGTGGTATGGAGGTGATGATATCAAGGCAGAAGAATGGTTGTCGGAGATTCGAGGTATTTGGGAGATATGTCCAGGGACTTCTCAGGACAAGGCTATTTGCACCGGGCGTATTATTCAAGGGCCAGCAGCTATTTGGCTTAGGAGTGTGAGATCTAAGCTTGAGAGAACGGGTATGGAATTTAATTGGGAGACGTTTGTGCAGGAATTCCATGAGAAATATATCCCTCATAGTGCACAAGAACGTCGCCTCCAAGAGTTCACTAATTTGAGGCAAGGCAACCGGACGGTGGAGGATTATATTTTGGAGTTCGAGAGGCTAGCTCCGTATGCTACTCACATCACCGACCATGATGATCATAAGGCCCGAGCTTTTCTTCATGGACTTCGCCGGGATATTCAGGAAGCTCTACAAGCGGCGAATGTGAGTACTTGGGCCAAGGTTACAAAGAGGGCAATTCAAGTTGAGGCCCAAATGGCTCGATTGAAGCCTCCACCTTTCCCTTCTACACGGGTTGCGGGATCAGGTTCTGGATTGGGTAAGAGGCCCATTTCTTTTGCTCCACGAGCTCCTGTTCCACCGGCTTTTCGTCCCCAAGGTTTAGGGAACAAGAAGCCCCGTATTACCGGTCCTGTGGCACCTCCTGCTGCTCCAGTTCGACCGGCTCCAGCTCAGGGACCACCTGTTTGTTCTTTTTGTCAGGGGAGACATCCGGTGGAGAGGTGTTGGAAGCTTCAGGGCAAGTGCTTTGTGTGTGGGTCCTCTGATCACTTGGTGAATGCTTGCCCGAATAAGAGGCCGGTTGTGCAGGCACGTGTATATGCTCTGGAGGGAGAGGAGGAAGCTGCTGATGTCGACCCGAATGCCGTGATAGAAGGTACAATCAACATTCATGGCATATCACTACATGCATTATTTGATCCCGGGGCTACGCATTCATTTATTTCCCGGGATATTATTGCTTCCTTGCCTGTACTTGATGATTTATCTGCGCATGTGTATGTGGTGAATACTCCTTTGGGAGGATCTGTGGAAGCTGACAGGATGTTCAGGGAGTGTCCGGTGGTGTTTGAGGGCCGAGTTTTTCCTGCAGACTTGATAGTTCTACCGTTGAAGAAGTATGGGGTTATTCTTGGTATGGATTTTCTCTTCAGATACCGAGCTCAGTTGGACTGTCATGAGAAGAAGGTTTCGTTGGGGTCAGTGGTTTTTACGGGTGAGAGGTTGAAGTCTAGCCCGTTTGTGTCTTTTATGGAAGCAAGTAAGCTCCTCCGGGACGGTGCGACAGGTTTTGTGGCCTATCTTTTGAATAAACCGAAGGATCAGGCCAAACTTGAGGAGACAGAGGTCGTGAGTGAGTTTCCCGATGTTTTCCCTGAGAATTTGGGTTCTTTGCCGCCTGATAGGGACATCGAGTTTGTAATCGACCTTTATCCTGGAGCTGAGCCTTCCTCTAAGACACCGTATCGGATGGCTCCTGCTGAGTTGAAGGAGTTGAAAACTCAGCTGGATGAGCTTTTGACTTGCGGTTACATCCGTCCGAGTACATCCCCGTGGGGTGCTCCTGTGTTATTTGTGAAGAAGAAGGATGGGACTTTGAGGATGTGTATAGATTACCGCGAGTTGAACCGGATGACAGTGAAGAATAAGTATCCTTTACCTCATATCGAAGAGTTGTTTGACATCTTGCAAGGGTCGCAGGTGTACTCTAAGTTAGATTTGAGGCAGGGGTATTACCAACTTCGTATCCGGGAAGAGGATATCTCCAAGACAGCGTTCAATACCCGTTATGGACACTTCGAGTTTGTAGTGATGCCGTTTGGGTTAACTAACGCTCCAGCCGTGTTCATGGATATGATGCACCGAGTGTTTAGACAATATCTTGACAAGTTCGTGGTAATTTTCATAGACGACATCTTGGTGTATTCTAAGTCTGCAGAGGAGCACGCAACGCATCTCAGGATTGTGTTGGAGACCCTCAGAGAGCACAAGCTTTATGCTAAATTTAGCAAGTGCGAGTTCTGGCTCGACAGAGTGTCTTTTCTGGGTCATATAATTTCAGGTGAAGGGATTGAAGTTGATCCTTCCAAGATTGAGACTGTGGTTCAGTGGGAAAGACCGAAGAATGCCTCCGAGATAAGAAGTTTTCTCGGGTTAGCGGGTTACTATAGGAGATTTGTAAAGGATTTCTCCAAGATTGCCTGCCCGTTGACTCGATTAACTAAGAAGGAGGTGAAGTATGAGTGGGATGATGAGTGCGAGAGAAGTTTCCAAGCTTTGAAGGAAAGATTAACTTCAGCACCAGTTCTTACCCTACCCGAGGGATCTGAGGGCTATTCAGTTTTTGCAGATGCTTCTAAGGAAGGACTCGGATGTATATTGATGCAAAATGGCCGAGTGGTGGCCTATGCTTCTAGAAAGTTGAAGGAACACGAGAAGAACTACCCCACTCATGATCTTGAGCTTGCAGCGGTTGTGTTTGCTTTGAGGAAGTGGCGTCATTACCTCTATGGGACGACTTTCGAGATATTCACGGATCATAAGAGCCTCAAGTATCTTTTCACTCAGAAGGAGTTGAATAACAGACAGAGGCGTTGGATGGAATTCTTAGAGGATTATGACTGCACGATTCAGTATCATCCGGGCAAGGCTAATGTCGTGGCAGATGCTTTGAGCAGGAAAGCAAGTGTTTCAGGTTTGAGTGTAGAGTCTTCAGGACAGGATTCGACAGTTTTGGTTTCAGTGGCTCGGTTAGCTAACATCACAGTTCAGCCGGATTTGAAACAGAGGTTGTTGGATTCTCAGGCTTCGGATGCAGGGATTCAGAGACTAGTGGTTCGGTCTAGGATAGACCCCGAGACGAAGTTTGGGTTTGATGACTCCGGTTTGTTCAGGTTCAAGACTAGGGTTTGTGTCCCAGAAGATCTCAAGAGGCTAATACTTGAGGAAGGACACCGTTCTGGATATTCCATTCACCCCGGTGGTACGAAGATGTATCGAGATTTGAAGGAATTCTTCTGGTGGAGTGGCATGAAGAGAGATGTCGCGAACTTTGTGAAGCGGTGTCTCACGTGCCAAGTGGTGAAGGCAGAACACCAGAAACCGGGAGGAACCCTCCAACCACTTCCGATTCCTGAATGGAAGTGGGAGCAAGTGACTATGGACTTCGTGTCTGGCTTGCCAAGATCAAGAGGAGGTTATGATGGAATTTGGGTGATAGTCGACCGATTGACCAAGTCTGCTCATTTTCTCAAGGTGAAGATGTCTTACAAGACTCCGAAGTTGGCCGAATTGTATTGTAATGAGATTGTGAGACTTCATGGGGCGCCTGCCAGCATTGTCTCAGATCGTGACCCGAGGTTCACAGCTAAGTTTTGGCAGGATCTTCAGAGTAGGTTGGGTACGAGACTTAATTTCAGCACCGCTTTTCATCCTCAGACAGATGGACAATCAGAGAGACTGATTAAGTATTTGGAGGATTTGTTGAGGGCGTGTGCTTTGGATTTCCAGGAGAAGTGGGACAAGCATTTAGCTCTGGTTGAGTTTGCCTATAACAACAGTTTTCAGACTTCTATTGGTATGGCTCCGTATGAGGCACTTTATGGAAGGAAGTGTAGATCGCCTCTATTTTGGGACTTGGAAGATTGGCGGTGGACTGAGGAGAACAAGCTCGAAAGAGCTACACCCCAAGAGAGATTGGATAAAACCACTGCCAAGGTTAAGTTGATTCAGCAGAGAATGAAGGCAGCTCAGGACCGTCAGAAGAGTTATGCGGATAAGAGGAGAAGGCCCCTTGAGTTTGAAGTCGGAGATAAGGTTTTCTTGAAAGCATCTCCGAGGAAAGGATTTTCTCGAATAGGTCGAGGTGGGAAGCTTAACCCGAGATACCTTGGACCTTTTGAAATCCTTGAGAGGGTTGGAGAAGTGGCGTATAGGTTGAACCTACCGCCGAGATTGACCGGGATACATAATGTGTTTCATGTTTCGCAGCTCAGGAAATTTTATCCCGAGGAATCAACTATTCTCCCTGTGGAAGAGGTACAACTTGAGTCGGATTTGACGATAGTAAGACATCCGGTTGAGATTCAAGACCGGAAGATACAAGTGTTGAGGAATAAACAGATTCCCTTGGTCCGAGTTCTTTGGAGAGATCAGAAATCTGAAGAGTCTACTTGGGAGACCGAGGAGAAGATGAGACAGTTGTACCCCGAGTTGTTCTCAGGTCAGACAGTTAACCTGGGGACCAGGTTCTCTGAAGGGGGGGAGGTTGTAACACCCCGACTCACAGTCGGTACAGGTAAATTATGTGATTTATCAATATTTGCGTTTTAGATTATTTGTATATGACTTATTGGAATTATTTGAACTTATATGAATTTATTTGAATTAGTGTTGCATGTGTGTTATTCATTTTAATTTGAGTTGGCCTTATTTGAACCCGTATGTGTTAAACCGAACCAACTTGAACCGGAAACCTTGAACCGAACCCGTGAACCGACCCGGCTCAGCCTTAAAGGCTGAACCATTTCTTCCTCTCCTCACTCTCACGTTATTTTCAGCAACAACTCTAGAGACAAGGAAGCTTAAACCCTCAAGTTGATCATCCAACTTCCCGAGCCAATATCTTCCTCGTTTCTTCGCCTTTTCTCGAACTTAGGTATGCTTTAGAATCCTCTCGTCATGCTCTTCGTTTCCATGGTTTAAATTCTGAGTTTGGAATGAGTTTGGCATGCTTTTGCTCCCTACGTGAATAGTAAGGGTTTTGCTAAAAACTTGGATATGTGCTCGTTGCTTGAAGTGTTTGATCTCTAGCTTTATATATGAGTGGTATATGCTATATAAGTTGCATTTATTGCATTTCATCCATGGTAGGTGGGGTATTTATGATTGATCATGTTTTTAGCTTAAATATTGCATAACCTTGATCATGCCATTTCATTCCGTTTTCTTGCATTATTTGAGTGTTTATATGTCAAGCATGATTTATATGTTTTGTGTGTGCATTTTGAGAAGTTGTGGCAAAATTTATGATTGATTTTTGGCCATTTTTGGCTCAAAAATGGAGCTCCCCTGTTTCTGTAATAAAATGTTCTGCTCCAGCTCTCGAACCAGGCCGGAACGGCCGTTCCCGCCCAGCTTTGAACTGGGAACGACCGTTCCCAGGCCTTACTATTCATCGCCGAGCGTGGGAACGACCGTTCCCAGTTGTACTGGGAACGGGAACGGCCGTTCCCATGTCCGGAACCCCTCCTTCTGGATCAAATCCGCGATCGTGGATTTTTCCTTAAGGAAAAATCCGCGAGGGTGGATTTGAGGCAGTAGCTCAAGAAAAATCCATGGGGGTGGATTTTCCCCTTTGGAAAAATCCGCTAGGGTGGATTTTGCCATTTCTTCTCTTTGCTTTGTTTATGCATTTGCATGTTTTAAATGCTTTTCTTTTGCATTTTAATTGTTATAATTGATTGTTTTGCATATTGAATTGTATATAAATATGTTATGTATATGATTTGTAAATTATATGACCTAATTGTAATATTTTGTCTATGAGCATGAATCATGCATTTGCCGAGCGTCTTCTTTGGTTCATATAGAGTCTAAGTCTTGGGCTTTCGTGTTTTCTTTTCAGAGGAGGTTCCAGTTGACGAGCCCGAGGCGTAGGTTCACGTCTGCTCATATTTTTGTCAAGCACAAGGTGAGGTTTAGGATTTTTATTAGCTAAAATGACCTAAAGCCTTATGTGATGTTTTCAAGCCGTGCATGTGATTATATATTATATATATAGATATGTATGTGTTGATTAGAATAAGTTTATGATCTTGTGAACAACTTTGTTTTGGGAAAAGATATTAAGTAAGCCTATGTAAGCTATGTTTTGGAAAAGCTTTACGATTCTGTTAGCGAGATCGCCATGAAAGATTTGGCATATGTTATGATATGATTTGTATGTGTGGATCCAAGGAGCTACGGGTAAGGAACCCTCGGGACGGTTCGGGCCGTCGAGGTTCGGCCTGTGCGTAGTCTCCATCCGATATATCACACGCGACCCCTGGGAGTTTGGGAAGGTGCGATATTTCGATGCCTTCGGCGTAAAAACCGGGGAGGGCACGATGTGGGTTCGCTACCCCTCGTGAGTCTGTATATGTATGGATGGTTAGGGCCGCCGGTGGCTCTTCCATCACTGGTGTTGAGGAGTATGTATGATTTCTGTTTTGTTTGTTCTGAGGAGTAAAGGTTGGAAGCTCGTTCTCGCCGAGCATTATGTTTGTTGTGTATGTTTGAGAAGTATGAATCGGGATAGTGTTTATGAAAGGTTCTAAAGTATATGTATTTGTTTTGGAAAGTTTTAGCTTGTAAAACCTATTCCGGTTCATAGTTTCGCCCTTTGCTTTATGCTTTGCTCTATATATGTAGGGTGTGGGTGTGCGTTAGCCCCCTCACTCAGTCAGTTGACTGACTCCTCGTTTACTCTTTTAGTTGCAGGTTTTGGGAGCGTGAGCTAGGCGGAGAAGTGTGTCTGCTTTATGCACTTGTCAGTCTAGGTCTCGTTAGGTGCATTTACCTTCTTGCACTTTATTATTTTGTAGTTATGCAGCTTTGATTTGTATATACCTACTGATACATTATTTTGTTCGAGCCGGGAGGGCTTTTGTAAGTGATGCGTTGGTACTTATATGTAAATACTATATGGATAGGTGTGAGTTGGTACCTACGTATATATATGTGATGATTCTGTTTATGGTTTTATTTATTGCTTCCGCGCACTCTGTTTCGTTGTTGGTTTAGCTCCGCCTAGCCTAGTGTGTGTGTTTGGTCTCCCGTTCGCTATGATTCGGATTCGGGTGCGGACATTCCATTTCGTATTCGGGTTCGGATTATGGTGCGGGGGATGTGGCCCTACGTGTGGGTGCTACATGATAAAACAGGCGTCAAGTTTAGATCTCTGGGACTTAGGAATGTGAACGAAGACTGAGCACCCAAATACTCTGGGTGGTAGAGCTAGGATAGAGGGAATACTGATGTGTTTTGCTAAGCACTGGAGCGGAGTATCAAGGTGGAGGGCTTTAGTGGGAAGTCGATTTACTAAGTAAACAAAGGTGGCAACGTCCTCGGGCCACATAGACTTAGGGCAGTGAGACTCAATGAGAAGGGACCTGGACATCTCAAGAAGCTGGCGGTTCTTTCATTTTGCTACCCCGTTTTGCTGAGAGGTATGGGGACATGAGGCTTGATGTATGAGTCCATTATTTTGACAGAATTGTTTCATTGTAGAATTGACAAACTCCCCCCCCCCCCCCCCCCAAAAAAAAAAAACTCTGAATCTGAGAATTATATTGTGCTTGTACCATTTGAAAAAACTCTATAAACTTAGCAGGGACCAATGTTTTCAAAATCGGACCGGAGGACGAACCGGTAGCCTTACTGGTTACCGGTCGGATCGGTTCGACCGGTTCAACCGGTTCTACCGTTGGTCGAACCGGTATGATATCATAAATAAATAAATATTATTTTATTAAATATATGTATATTTATATAATATTATAAAATTATAAAACATTATTTAGAATTTAAATATCTCAAGAAATTTGAGTTTTTCACATAATTTCCAACAATTTTCTAGAAATTAAAAATGAAACATTAACTATATTTATGTAATGTCCAACAAAATCCTTCAAAATTTAAAAAATGAAAGAGTATAATGTATATTGGGATAGAAATAAAGGACAAAAAAGGAAAAAAAAAAAAAAGGAAAAATAAGTTGACACATGATATAAAGATAAAGAAAAAGAAATTAATTAAAACCCTAAATCTTACCAACTACAAAGGCACCGCCGTAACTCATGAGTCATGACCCCCATATAAATTCTCAACTCAATTTTTGCTTTCCCTAATTTCTAGTTTGAAGGTCTTCTTCTTCAAACCTCCTATAGCAGCCCAACCGAAGAGAAGACGGCAACAAATCTGAAAGGTTGGTTTGAACTTCCCTAATTTTTGTTTTCCCTAATTCTCAACATATATTTTGCTCCGCCTCCCACCACGCATCTCCATTTATCACCTTCCTCCTCCGTGGCTCCGCCTCCTAGGCTCCCACCATATATCTACGGTCATTTGAAAGGTTGGGTTTCAATTACTGTGTAGCTGTAGAAAGCTAACCGGAAACGTAGAGGAAAAACAAAACAAAAAAGGGGGAAAAAAAAAAAGAGAAAAAAACGTTCATTTTAAGGACCGGCGATCCGGTCCGGTTACTAAGGCAGAAATCGCCGGTTAACCGCCCGATTTTGCCGGTCCACACCCGATCCGAACATGACCGGTTATATAGGGCCTACCGGACCGGGCACGTCGCCGGTCACCGATTGAACCGGTGGGACCGGCCGGTCCGGTCCGATTTTCAAAACACTGGCAGGGACGTCTGACTTATTTTTCAGGAAATAAACCCAAGTCATTCTCAAGCAATCATCAATGAACAAAACAAAATACTTAAAGTCATGGCTCAGACTAATATCCGGGGAAGGTCCCCATACATCAGAGTGCACTAGAGAAAAAGCTGTACTGGCCCGTGAATTAGAAGCGGAAAACGACTGTCTATGACTCTTTGTAAGAAAACAAATCTCACAAGAGAACTTATTATTTTCAGAAAATAACTGGGGAAATAACAACTTAAGGTACCCTTGGGAGGGATGACCCAATCGGCGGTGCCACAGCTACTGTTGGCGGTTCATTGTCTCATGAGCAAGCACTGCAGTTCCTTGTTGAGCCAATTCATCGACATAGTACAGCCCGCCACTCTCTGTACCACACCCAATCACTCTCCCCGACTGAATATCCTGTAACAAACAGAAACCGAAAAACATGAGCACGATACAGTTTAGCTCTTTGGTGGCATGACTGATATATAGTAATTTACAAGATAGACTAGGAACATAAAGATAATTCTGTAATTTTAAGGTGGGGGACACCGAACAGTGAGATATTTCCAGCTCCAAGAACCGAAATGAGGCTCCCATTGGCAGTCTGTATCGAGTCTCTTTTAGGGTCAGTTAGACCAAATCAGAACGATTATAAATCATGGTGTCCGTGGCACCACAATCGAAAATCCATCAAGAAGACCTACCCCCGGAGGCAACAAACGCCGAACCGGGTTCCCCACTCTCAGAGTTAATGTGTATGCTGCACTTATCTTGATTAGAGGGGTCAAACTGTATACAATTATTAAATGGAGGGGCTGAACTGGTATTAAGAGAGAAAGTTGAGGTGGAGGGGTAAAAGAGACAACTCCCCTCCCCCAATTTCATACCTAACGCAACATTTGGGTTCTGCATTCTTTTATCCACCGCTACAGCTAGGGCAAACCCCCCTTTTTCATTTTCTGTCGGAATCTCCTCCGTGTCTTCTTCTCCGGCGTCCCCACGTCCAGCGCTTTCTCGCCGTTTGCTTCGCCAGCCATCGGAAAAATCGATGATCTCGTAGTACCCCTCTATGCTATGCCCCATCCGCTTACACTTGCTACACTTGACCACTGCTCTGGCCCCGCCGCCGTTCCGGGATGATGACTCCGGCGTCTTCCTTGGCGCGCCTGATAGGAACCTGGTGGACCCCTACACCGCCCTTTTCTCAAACTTTGATGGGTTTTGGGCGAATAACCCAGCCCCAGTCCCTGAGACGTGCGACGATGATGGGCCTCCGTCACTGTTATTCTTGACCCCCAATATACCTCGCTGGGTCCCCTTTCACCGGATTACAGCGTAAGCTTTTTCTACAGAGGGAAGTGGGCTTTCTTTCAGGAGGTCTCTCCGGTTAGCATCGAATTTGTCATCGATCCTGGCTAAGAACTGAAATAGCCGGGTCTAGAATTTAATCGGTTGAAAATGGCGATATCTCCTTCACAACCCATTGGGTTGGGTTGTCTCACGTCGATCTCTCACCATATTCTCTGAATATTGCTGTAGTATTGCTCAATGAAATCGGACCTATTGCAGATTGTTGGCGCGTGTGGTGAGGTCATAGATCTATAAGCCATCGCCTTCCTGGCTGTAGGTGGCTTGTAACCCGTCCCAGAGTGCCTTGGTTGATGGGTATTCTACGTAATATGGGATGAATTCGGGTTCCATATTCTCTAGTAGCCATGAGCAAACTATGAGGTTGTTCTGCTCCCACTTGTGGTGATTTGGGTGTTCCGGAGATGGGGGCTTGGGAATCCCTGTAATGTGACTTTACTTCCCTCTTCCTCCAATGGCTAATTTCATCAACCGGGCCCAAAGGGAGTAGTTGAATTGGTTTAGTTTGATGCTAACTGATATGGTTTGAGGTGTGTGGTTCTGATTCTGCTCTGTTTGGGGTTGCAGGTTCTGAAGGAATCGGGTTGTGATTCCTTGGCCGTGCCGGAGTTGCCGCCGCTGGCACTGTCTTCGGCCATGGTTGGGAAGGTATGCGGTATATGATGAGCAAGAACACCGGATCACTAGTTGATCGGATTCCGCTTTGATACCATGTTGACTATAGTGAGCACCATATTTGGGAAAGAATTGATTTTTGTATTCACTTCAAAAATTACATTACACTGTACAAAGCACCACATAAATACAACACCTAACAGCTAAGTAAGGAAGGAGAATAATCACACACTAATCACGGGATACACAAATCTGTAGTTTCCTTATTTACAGTTTTCATAAACAAAAATACACATTTGACTCGGCCAGCATACATATCATGAGGTATTGGGGCACAATTACACGATGTTATAGACCGTAGATGTTGTGGTCCTTTAGTATAGGACTATCAACGTGTCAGATTTGGGTTGGATCAGAAAAATCCAAATTCAAACTCGATAAATAAATTCAATAATCGGATATGATCTATCAAAAATTTTTATCGATTGAATATATTAAATTTCAAATTGGATACAAATCAGATTTGGATTAAAATCCGACCTATTGATAGCTCTACTTTAGCACCTGATCGAGTGCATGAGATCTTCTGTTCTAATATGGTACTACATCTCCCAACTCCATATATTAGATAAGCAATACGTATAAAATCTCACATATTATACGGACCGGATCTTCTACTCCATTTTATATACATTATACTCCATATATTAGATGTGCGACACGTGTGATATACTTCACGGGGGGATATGATAAGTTTTTTTTTTTTTTCTTTTGTCAATAAAATTCTATTATTGCATTGTATTTTTTCCGTTTTCAATCTTACACGTGTCGCACATCTAATATATGGAGTATAAGATGTAATACTAAAAAGATCCGGTCGGTGGTCGCTTGCTCAAACAAATTATGTAATCTTAAAAAAACAAAAGGTCTGATATACAAAAGAGCATTACACTTTTTAGGTTAATTTAATTCATTCGAACTTATTTTTATTGCACAAATCTTATAAACGAATTGCAATTTGGTACATATATCATAATAATTGCAAGTTCATACCGAAGAACTAAGAAGTTTCATACGTGTCTAAAATTGATTAAATACTAAATTATATATTATCTAATATAATATTTGACGATTCTCACCTTATTAATAACTTTTAAAGTGAATTAAACCAAACAAATACTATCAAACAGTCCAGTTCTGATGTTAACTAAATACTAAACTAATCTCACTAATATTAAATCCTAAACCGTGTACTATTTAATAATACTAACAATTCTCATCTCATCAATTTAATTTTTCAGGTGAGTTAGGTCAGACGTATAGCGTATAATGTGCTGCAGAAAAAAACTTATATAATTTAATTTAATGAGTTAGAAAATGAGATTAATTTTTTAGAATTTTTTTTTAAAAAAAAATTCCTATTATCACATTAGGATATTGAAAATCTCCATGAATTACGCAAAAAAAATATGTGTGTGTATATTTATTGTATGCTTGTTTTTCAATTGAACATGCCCTTTCTGCTCGATGGGTACTGTCCATTTTGGAAGGTATTGTCCCAATTTTTGCCAGCTGATCAATTTAATGTTTGGAACATACAATTATGTCGCACATGTGTGACTTTTGTTAGAAATTATCTGATTAATTATGAAAAATTATTTGAGACGTAAATGGGACGCATGTAATACCAACTATATATCTTTTTCTATATGACAGCTTAACACACTCTCTTAAGAATTTTACATAACGTATTTTATAGTTCACATGATTTTTCTTGAAATGCTTTGTATCGCAAGCTTTTTCACATTTGTTAGACATAAATATGAGAAGGAAAAATTGTAATTTTGATATACCAACTCAATTAATTTAGTATTTTTGGTAAATTTCATTTTTTGACAATAAAATAAGACCGTATACCTGAAATCAAGCAATTTAGTGCACATTTTTACCTAAAACTGATTATTGTCCGCCGGAATTTACACACGGTGAATTAGGAGTTCCCCGCGTGCAAAATCAGGTCGGGTTTCTAGCCAGCAAAATTGAATTTCGATCAAAAAGAACATTAAATTACATAATTTTTAAAATATAATTTTATTTTGTTACCGAAAATGAAATATTGTATCAAAAGCGGTGAATTAATTAAATTAGTATACCAAGTTTACAATTTCGCTAAATATAACATAAGGAGCCTTTGGAAAAAAAGAGAGAAAGACAAAACCTCTTATATATAATTAGGGTAAATTGTATCTGCTACATATTTATGCTTAAACCCTCTTTGATTTTAAAAATAATTGTTAGTGTATAATTAGTGCTTTAATTACTTTAATTTTCTCCCTGTATTTAATTGGAAATCTGCTTAATTTTGTTAAAATGTGGCTTTGTAGGTCTAATTATATTGAAATGGAGAATTAATGCAAAATATGGACTAAAGAAGTGATAAGTGACGAAAAAGACCTGAGTTATGACCATAGCTAAAGCTAAGGGTGATGTAGCAGACAACTCACCCAGGTCAACAATTGCGGCTGACTTCTCCTTTTTTACAATTAAATCCACTTTCAGCTGCTTTATTTCAATTTGTGCGTCTCAAGAGTCAAGACTGGATCTGATAATTTGGGGACTTACAAAAGTGATTTTACCTTGAATTGTGTGCCCAACTTGAAAGGGAGATCTTTATATGCTTCATTACAAGAAACGGAAAGATATTCAGTCTTGGGGGCTTGGGGAAGAGTCACGCAATACTAGCAGCTGCTGGAATAGAGCAAGAACAGGGGTTTAATCCCTGTTTTGACCAAGAGCAAGAATCCTCTTTCCTTTCCTTTATTTAGTTGAATTCCATGTTTAGCTTGTGAAGTACTTTAATACATGTTTTGTAGATAATCCTAGTGTTTAGTTTCAGTTCTTTAATAGTTTCTTAGCTAAATATTTTGCTAAGTAATCTTATCCTAATTAAGTTATTTCCAAGATTCATGTTGTGATTTGTGAAGTCTAATTGATTTATAGCTTCTAATCCTTGGTACTTTGCATGTGTTCAATTTATATGCTACGGGTTTGTTGATGGATGATTAATTTGGCCAATTCGTCGTCTTGAAACTCACCTATCAAATTGCATAATTTAAATTGATTTGTAATTGTTATTTTAATTGTGCTAAAGAGTTAAACACCATGGATAACTTAATTAGTTAATTACCTTTGTTTGTTTGAAAGTGGTGAGATGCATGCATGATAGATTAAACATTCCTAGCTTGCGTGTTTGTTGGCTAGGTCGGTATCATTTTCGTGCTTTAAAGCAGCCATTAAATTAAATCTTGAGATCGTATCTACGAGGTTGTTTATTGGTTAGGGAGTTGGTTAAAGATCGTATCTTAATCACCGAATAAATTAGAAAGGACTAGGTGTTCAGAGCTTGTTGACACTATAGCCGGCCTATCGATGGATTTTAAGCTTATTTGTGCATCAGTGATCAGATTACAAACATGGATCGAGAGAATAACTTGACTAGAGTCCTATTTCCTAGCTACTTTAAGTTTATGTTTTGTTGTTAGTTTATTTAATTGCAACTTATTGTTTATTTTCTGCACTTTAGTTAATTACGTTAACCTCGCTCCCTTCTTTAATTTTTGTTGCTTGTTTGCTTGGCTATTGGAGAATTACGAGACCATCCAATCTTTATGGGATCGACCCTTTACTACTATACATAATAATTTATTGTGTTTGGTAATTTAGGAATTTTATTTGGTGGATTCGACTCCCATTATACTCTTTAATTTTATAATTTACTAATATGTTACAAATACTGTTTGTCAACTCGATAAAGGAAAAACTTATTTTCATTAACATTTGGATATATAATACGGATGATATTTCACCGTTACCACCTTAATTAAGTTTTAATTATTGTAAAAGTTTAATATTTAACAATCTTGATTGTTTAACACGACTCGTTTTAAGAAGTTTTTGAAGTGCCAGTAATTACATATATAAATATCAATTTGAGGCTCTAATGTCATCGATGATTCAATTCTGATAAGATTTCAATATTATACATAAATTCTTTAATGATAAATGGAAAAAATTATATTTTTAGTTCCATTCGATTTATAACGTTGCAATATTAGTTTCACTCATTTCAAAAATTTAAAAATGAACTCATATTTTAAGAAAATGTTGCAATAATAGTTTCACACGTTGTAATAATAGTCCTACTGATGATGCTGGAAATCGGACTTCCAAAAATGCAACAGCACTTTAATATTTGTATGGAAAGGGAAAGACCATCACAGGCCTGAGGGCCTCAGGATCTGGGTTTCCTCTTGAGCGTGGGTTCTTCCAGCTAGGATAACACCAAGAGTGTAAGATGCAATGGTGATGCTACTGTGGTGAGAATAATATGAAGCTTGGGAAGATGAGGGAAAATGTCCAGAACAATGTATGCAGTATGTATGCAGAGGATGACTTGGGAGAGAGTGCAGGTGTTCTATCCTATTTATATGTTAGGGGTGAGGGTAGATTGGGTAATTTGACCGTGTGGTCCCAAACCTGTGTTGGCCTAACACGTGGCGGTCTGTGATGGCATGAGAGTGATAGCTCTGAAAAGTGGGCGGCGTGCCAGGTACGAGGTGCACACTGCCATGGTGTCGGGGTGACCCTCAGAGACCCTCACGGTACAGAAGCGGATTACGCTATTAAGTTAGCGTTCCAGGTCACCAACAACGAGGCTGAGTACGAGGCTCTAATCTAAGGGCTCTGGATAGCCTTCCAGAATGGTGCCGTTCGGGTAACTGTTTATGTTGACTCCCAGCTGATCGCAAGTCAGATCGAGGGCACTTATGAAGCTCGAGAAGCCACTATAGTGCAGTATTTAGCGAGGGCTAAGAATATGATCGCCAAGTTCAAAGAGTTCCATTTGTTGTAGGTCCCCCGAGCAGAACACGAACGTGCTGATGCTCTTTCCAAGTTCGCATCAACCCTTGATGACTTATGCGAGCGCACAGTCACGTTCCTCAGGACAGAGAAACCGCTGATTAGTGAGGCAGAACCCTCGAGTGGGGTGAGCATGATTGACCCCGCTGAACCTTGTTGGTTGGATGACATCGTTAAGTTTATCAAGGATGGGACCTGCCCGAGCGATAAGGTAGAAGCTCGGAAGGTTAGGAGTAAGGCCCCTCGCTTTTCTCTCGATAGCGACGGTCAGCTGTTCAAACGGTCTTTCCAAGGTCCACCGTTGAGATGCCTCCGACCCTCGCAAGCCAAGGAAGTGTTGGAACATGTGCACAGCGGAAGCTGTGGGAATCATTCGGGTGGTCGAATACTGGCTAAGAAAGTTTTGAGAAGCGGATTCTACTGGCCCTCGCTATTACAAGATGCCGTCAGTTACTCCAAGAAGTGTCCTAAGTGCCAGTTTCATTCTAACACCCTCCAACTGCCGGCCGCTCAAATGATCCCTATTGATGTCTCTTGGCCCTTCGACCAGTGGGGCATTGACATTGTGGGACCCCTTCCAATAGCGGTCGGTCAAAAGAAGTTTATAATACTCGTCGTGGATTATTTCACTAAGTGGGCCGAGGCAGACGCGGTCGCCAAAATAACGTTCAAAGTTGTGAGGGATTTCATCTGGAGGAACATCATCTGCAGGTATGGCATCCCGAGGGTACTCATCTCAGACAACGGTTCCCAATTCATTACGGCTGACACACGGGACTGGTGCTATGAGCAGGGGATTGAGCAACGCTTCACTTCCGTGGGCCATCCTCAAGCCAACGGTCAAGCTGAAGTGACCAACCGAACCATACTCCAGCATTTGAAAGCGATACTTGAAAGTAAGAAGAGGGAATGGGCAGAAGAACTTCAGGGCGCCCTCTGGGCATACCGTACCACCCCGCGAGCGGCAACTGGGGAAACACCTTACTCCCTCGTATATGGCTCCGAGGCTATGATACCTGCGGAGATCGCTCAAGAATCCGTACGCGTTGCCTATTTCGAGCCTGCAATCAACGAAGCCAACCGGACGTTCGAATTGGATTTATTAGATGAGAGGAGGAACATAGCTTGGGCTCGCATCCACAAGTACAAGGCGACCGTAGCCCACCAATATAACAAACGTGTCAGGGAGAGAACCTTCCAGCTAGGAGACTTGGTTCTCAAAAAGGTGGAAGTCTCCAAACATGTGGGTAAATTGGATCCCAACTGGGAAGGCCCCTTCAAAGTCATGCAAGTGCGAGCGAACAACACCTACTTGCTAGAGACTTTGCAAGGCGAGCGTCTTCCTAGACCGTGGAATGCGTGCAATCTTAGGCGATTCTACGTGTAAGTGTCAACCTTTGTTATCGCCCGCTCGGGGCACTTTGTACTCTCTTTCGACAGAAAGCATGATGTAATCATCTTTAAATTGCAAGTATAACGGTAAGTATGTGATACATTATTATGTCATTTATTTACTTTCCTTTTGATTAATGACCCGGGTAACGGAAAGCCTACTCCGTGTCGAGCATCTTCCACGTCGAACGACTTAATTAATACCCCATTAACTCCAAGTTAATATTGGCGATCATAAGCGAATAAGCCGTAAGAACGAGTGTGTCAAAAAGGGGGACGTTAAACGCTTAATTTACGCCAACTGGGCATTCACCAAGCCAGTTCGCGCTCGTCAACACCCAGTGACCCTCGCTTTCTTGAGCAAAAGTACGCTCGCAAGGTGCAGACTCCTGGCAAGTCCTTTCCCGCATACCCAAGGATGAGGCCAACGTTGCAGCTACGCTCGCTTTAATCCCATACTTGGCAAATCCTACAGTTGATTTCTAAGTTCACTCAAGTCGACGAAACGTTCGAAATAAAAGTATGCATCGCATATTTAAGAACTATACTTAGTTAAATCCTTAGGGGTTTCCTAAGTTCAAATCCGAGCCCCGTTGTGAATATGGACAGGGTACCCTCGTAAGGAACACCCTCGCGCCCACACATTCATCCGCCTCTCAAACGGTCGGGTGTTACCAAATCCTAAACTTAGAACGCATGGTGATAAATGCCAGGGTACCCTCAAAAGAAACACCCTCGGGCACATATATTCCCATTGCGAATACTCAAGTGCCCAAGAAAACATGCATACAATCATCAAGCATAAAGAGGTAAACATGCCCGGCGTACAAAACTGAAGGGAATCAAACTTTAATAAAAAGGGGCATCCCAAGGAGGGATAAGAAACAAGCTTAAATCCATTGTCAGAAATGCAGAATTTAGGTACAAAAGATTAAAATATTCGCGAACATAGATGGAAAATTAAACTAGCAGAACAGTGAAACGGCAGTTGGAGGAGCATCATTGGGCTTGATTCCCAGGCTCTGGGGGAGCAGTAGAAATAGGAACGACGGCTAACGCATGAGCATCGGAAGCTTGAGCCTCTCCAGGCTCCTCATCGACAGGCTCTTCCACAACGGTGCCCTCGTCGTCTATCTGAATGGGCTCGGGGTCTATAGGATTGGCCGTTATGAACTCCTGCTGGAGCATTGACACGAGTCCTTGATACTCCGGCTCCGCCAGACTGTCTGAGGGATCTTCATCCTGAACCATAGGCTCGCAGCTATCGTCCAGATCCATGCACAGGCGGCCATCGATTCGAGCGCTCTCCGGGGCCAACCCCAGCTTCACCATCTGCCCAATCGCCTTATAAAAGAAACGGCGAGCGTTATCAAAACAGTGCATATTGGCAGTGAAGGCGAAGGCTTTTGAGCGCACGAACTTCAGCACTACATCCCACGCCACTTTTTCTTCAAGGCCTGCTACCTTCTCTTGTAGTTCAGCGAGGGTCTTCTTGGCCTCTTCACTTTGGCGTGTGCTCTCGGCCAGCTGACGTCCCAGCTCCCCATTTTGATCCCTCAACTGATCGCGCTCTTGCTTTAGCTTCCTGTGGCGATCGTCGAGGACCAAATACGCGTCGTCAGACCGCTTTAAATCCTCCTTCAGCCTGTCCTTCTCAAGGTTGACGTCGGTCAGTTGAGCGCTGACATGGTTGTAATCCTCCTGCAACTGACCGGGGTCAGAGATGCGCAGCAAGTTCTTATATTTGGCCTTATGTTCAGAATAGGCCTGCGTACGACCCTGCAAGTTCTTAAGCCTAGGGATTACCTCCTGGGAAGCCAGACTCGAGGGTCGGTATCTAAGTAAAAGTAGAAAAAGTTGGAATCACATAAAGGACACTAAAGACTAACCGTTAGGAGGGCGTGGCAAGCATCGTCGGCGACTCGAGCGGCATCATGCTCGTTCAACATGTCGTGATTGTCAGAAAACTGAAGCTTTTCGACGATGTCTGAAACGAGGTTTACGGAGTAGCGCTCTTCTTCAGCAGTACTGGACCTTCGGTCCGTTGACGTTTATAACGAGCGTCACCCTTGCAACCTATTTTCCAGAAGTCCTCATCCTGCGATGAGGAAGTATCGCCGCCCTCGCCACGGTGGCCCACGGCCACCTCCTTACCTTTGCCAGAAATGGGGATGGAGTCCGGCAATCTTTTCCTCTTTCCCTGGCGGTCGGCCCGGACTGCATCGTGGAAACGGACCGCATCCCCCGACCGGTTGCGGGAGCCGCTGGAGCTTAATGCAATGGGACCTTCGGGGGCAGCCAGTGGAGGAGTAGCCCCTCGAGCGCGGTCAACTGTCAAATCCTCAATGGGGCCCGCGGGATGAGCCTCGTTCCAGGCACCGCCCCGAGCTCCATCATTGCCACGTCGGGCCCCTCGCCGGATTCCTCTCCCCCTTGGGGTATGGGGAGGGTGTGCCTGTTGCTGCTGTTGTTGCTGGGGGTTGCCTCCAGCCCTTTGAGCATTCATCATGCGAGCTAGAGCCTCGGCGTTCATCCCTGATGTTAGTATCTGAATATCTGCAAACGGGAAAATTCGAGCGTCAGAAATTCGTTGTTGGGATAACAACTACAAATGCATAACAAATCAAATGAAGTTAGCAATGTTATCCTAAGAGTTAGAGCAGTTAGTTCCTAGAATCTAACCATCAAGGGCCATGACATCTGCTAGAGGATTAGTTATCATGCTCGGGGGGCAGGATAGGCCATAACGGAATAATACTCCCTCATTCTTCATCAAGACCTCAGCCTTGATCCATTTCTTCTCATTCTTCATTGCGAGGGCCATTCCCTTCGCCCAATCCTCGAAAGCTTTGTTCTTTGCCCTTTCCTTAATCAGTGGCCCTTCACCGTGTATCAACCACCCTCGGTGAACCCTGAAAATCCCCCCAGGAGCCCCAACGAAGAAATATTTCTCCTTCCAATGCTCGCCATATGAAGTGGAGGGAGAGTCAATCATTTTGAAGCCGGATTTGGCTTGGGCGTAGTAAAACCCATCTGTGGGGGATGAATGCGTTGAGCGGGCCACCTGGATCAAACTATCAAAATTATCAACCGAGGGTTCCCGGCCTAATGCCCTCATCAGAATCACGAAGGTGTTTATTAGGGCAATGCCGTTTGGAAGAATTTGGGAAGGGCACAGTCTAAGATGATGGCAAATGGTGCAAACGGTGGATGGGATCGGAAACCTCAGACCCCCGGCCACGACCGCGTCCCAATAAACGATCATCATCCCTGGCGGCGGTAAATTTGCTCTCTCACCCTCCTCGGGAAGGCGCATGGGAAATACTACTTCATCCCAGTATGCTTTGGCCCTCAACTCCCTCAAATCTTCGAGCGTCAAGATGCTCTCAATCTCATCCGGAGATCTATCGGTTTGGTGAGGGTTATTTTGCCTCACTCGCGTTGCAGGCTCTTTTCCCCTTCTTTGGCGCTTTCTGGGAGGTTCAGCCTCAACATGACGCTCGGAAGGCCCTGCACCGCCCTCAGGAGCCGCAACTACCACCGTGATCCCATGATCTTGGGGTCTTACGACACTATTCAACACCGGGAACACTCTCTCTCCCTGCCTCTGCATTTCCATTACGTTGTGCATCTCTTCAAAAAGGTCATTTACCCCTCCAGGAGCACGCTCATTCATTCCTTGAACGGCGGCGTCGACCTCTTCATCCCTGGCTTCAACCGGAGCCCGGACCACTGGAATAGCAGTAGGAATCCCCTCGCCTGGGAAAGCCCTGGCCATCGGAACCGCTATAGGCATATTGCCATGAGGGGAAGAGCTCCCCACTGACATCTCATCTATTTCCCTCACGTAAGCATCTGCGTTATTGTCTGCCATATCTGGGTTTTGGTTATTGGAGATGAAGCCTTTCGCAAGAGATTCAGTGGAGAAGGAAAATTCTGGAATGAATTCAACGGCAGAAAGGATTCTTCACTTATAAGGATCACTCACGCACAACCTAAGTCCAAAGTTAGTAAAGAAGTTAAAGGTTTATGGAGTTTTACCTAAGGGTTGAAGGAAAGACTCGCCGGAATCTGTAGAAATTGCAGAAAGTTCTCGCTGTATGTATGCTTGAAGAAGACTGATTGCGTGAAAGAGATCCCGAGACCTTGCAAATCCCTATTTATAGGGGAGGATTTGTATTGGTTAGGGTTTTAAATTTCAAATGGTAATCATTTCCCGCCTGGGGAAGCCCACCACTTTTGGTAACCGCCTCACGCCTCCCGGAGTACACGCGTCCACGTTCCCACTCAGCATTTAATGCGGACATGACTTCATTTAATGCATTGTCAGAGCGTGTCCGTTACGGAAGCCAAATGGTCACTTCTCGTGCAGAAGTTTGACCCTCGAATATCCAAGGAAGTTAAGGCTCGTCCCTCTTAAATTCTACAGTACGCTCAAGCGATACTACAGAATTTGGGGGGGAAAATGATGAGGCATTAAAACACGCTCGTATCAGAATCATCCACGTGTCGCCATCAGTTGACTTGAAGACTGTACGATCGCATTGATGGGCTCGCGGGCCAACCCAGCCCACTCACTTACCAACTAATACAGGCCCTTGAGCCTCGGTCAACTATTCAGGTAAAGGGCCCAAGCCGACAGGCTTGACGCTCACATCTCGGCCCTCAGGGTTACCCTTCTCAAGAGGGCACCCGCGCGAGGGCACGTTCCCGATGCTCGTGGTTTTGACGCTCAAGGGTCATCAGCCGGAGGGAACCCATCCGTGCGCCCTTCTTAAGAGGCCACCAGCGCTCGAGTATGATCCTTCCCCACCGTGATGGATTCGAACCCTAGTGGAGCAGACCTTGGGCCTTCCTCTCATGTGGCCCTCGCCAACAACCTCTGACACCATGGCAGTGTGTACCTCGTACCTGGCACGCCGCCCACTTTTCAGAGCTATCACTCTCATGCCATCACAGACCGCCACGTGTTAGGCCAACACAGGTTTGGGACCACACGGTCAAATTACCCAATCTACCCTCACCCCTAACATATAAATAGGATAGAACACCTGCACTCTCTCCCAAGTCATCCTCTGCATACATGATACATACTGCATACATTGTTCTGGGCATTTTCCCTCATCTTCCCAAGCTTCATATTATTCTCACCACAGTAGCATCACCATTGCATCTTGCACTCTTGGTGTTATCCTAGCTGGAAGAACCCACGCTCAAGAGGAAACTCAGATCCTGCCTTTCCATACAAATATTAAAGTGTTGTTCCATTTTCAGCATCATCACCTACGGTTAACTAGGTAATAAAAAAAGATATATGGAGATCATGTTCATTATTAGAAATTTATCAAAATATCTAAATAAATAGCATTCCCACATAACTAAATTGCAAAAAAATCCAAAAGGAATCTAATTACATGGATAACTAACCCTAATAATTAAAGCAACATTTCTCTGTACCTCCTGTGCTAACACTGAGGATATTTTGCATGTAGCTCAAACTGTATCATGACACTGATTCTTGGACAAACAAAATATCTCCTACGCCGCCCAGAAAATATCATCCCTGTGATATTTCCACGTAATTTCAGCTGAGTTTCATGTCTGCAGCAGTCATAACTTGCAGAATTTGAGGAGGTGCAATACATTCTGCTTTCGAGGTTGTACGTTGCGTAATTCCCTGAAATACACGACGTACGTACGATCGAGGACGACGTATCCTTCGACACAGTGTCGGTAATCAGCAAGTACAACGTTAACAGCTTCGAAAATGATCTCTGATGAGTTGGAAGTATTACGAAGAAATTAGAAAGGGTGGCAGCATTAATGAATATATATCTAATCGAGCTCATGATATTAATTTGGTACTCATATCTAGAGGGTGTCGGTAACTGAATCCAAATTTGAATTTTCTAATCAATGTAAGAATTTAATCCATGACTTTATAACCTTCTGGTGAAATCTATGATATATGAATATAAACACGGTCATACGAATACGACTATACAAAAAAAATTTTGAATTTTTTGTATAAGGAGTGTCGGACACAAACGACATACGATACGACAAAATAATATTTTTAAAAATATCCGTGCACCGTATATAAAATATTGAAGAGAGAATACATGGATAGCTTAGGCTTGGCCAAGACTTATTTACCGAAACAACTATATTTTGCACCATATATTATTTTTTTAGTTTTCCACCATCATTTATTATTATAAATTATCAGTTAAAGTAATACATAACTTTTAAGATTTTTTTTATTTTTTATTTTTTTATAAGTAGATACCCAAATTCAAGAATATCGTAATCATTACAATTAGGAATAAATTTGAATATTTAAAATATTATATAAATAAAAAACCCCAATTCTCACAAGTGTTTGGCGCAATAATTATTTTTTGATTTTGGAATGACAATTTTCTCTGTTTCATTTTCTTATCCGAAACTCGTTTGGTAAAACTACGGTAATAAAAAGAATGATATTTTATATTTATCAAGTAATTGATGTAAAATATTTTTTAAAAAAAATTTAATCAATTAATTAACAAATATAATATACTTGTTTATATTGTTAATTGGGTTCTCGACCGAACAAGATTTGAGTAAGAATTTTTCAACTTTCTGTAAGCAATATCTTTAGATAAATTCTCATGAACCAACTAAAATCAATTACATTAGAAAATAACAAACGCAAAGTTCTTTCATTAACAAGGATAACAAATAAAATTTCTGGTAGAAATACATCAAAGAGAGAATTCAATAATTTCACAATACAGGCTTCTACCGCTAAAACTGGACGTGTACAAAACTCAGAATCTGTCTAAGCTTATATTTTCCAAATGGGGGTATATGTCGACCTTCTAATCTCTATAAAGTAGCATTCTAACATGAAAACTGACCAAAGTTGAGCCATTTTGGGTAAAAGTGTAAGTATACATCCTTTCTTCTCTGTATGACTATGGTACATGTTATGTTGGTGCTATTTACAAGACAAATTGAACATATTTTGGGAATGAGAGGCGTCTAACTGCCGAACAAGTTATAACATTAGTATAGCATGTTATAAACAGAGAAGGCTGTAGAAAATGAGAGGTATGAAGGCGTTATCGAGCTGTGCTGTGTAAGCCTCCAACAAACCACTTATAGTCACCGCTACAATTAACGAACACCAATGCTGCAAAACAGAAATTTGGCAACACCAACATCAGAAGAGCTCATAGATCAACAAAAAATATGCATGCAGAGAGAGAGAGAGAGAGAGAGAGAGAGAGAAAGGAGAGAGAGACCATAGTAAAAATGTATCCAGTTGTGGTTAGAAGTGGAAGTAGCACAAAGCATGCAGCAAGAACAGAGGTGATGCCAGCAGCAGTGCCTTCAATTGTTTTTTCTGCACAAAAGGAAAAGAAAATTGTTGGGGAAAGAAACTAATAGGAAACAAAAACAATGCGAGGATAACAGGAATTACTGCCAGTTTTACTCCAGCGAAGGACTCCATACTTGTGGCCGACCATTGATGCCTAACACAAACAAAGTTAACAATTATTACAAGCAAATGATTGCAGAGTCGAAACCATAAAGCTTTGCATTGTGCGAAGTCCTTGTTTCTGAGGCTAACAAGATTTTCTGTAGTTGCAATGACATGTCACAACTTTCAGGTATAGTATTATTGACATTGAAGGCAACAGTAACCGTAGACCAGAAGTAGAAAAGAACAATCAGGATTTACCATAGTATCTCCAATTCCTAGACTCAAAATTCCAGCGAAAGGTGCAAGTGGTCGATCAGTAAAATCAGAGGAAAGCCAGATAGGAAGGGCGCATCCCAATAACAGAGAAAAATGGCTAAACAAGAAGACAAGCGAAGAAATTCTCAGTCGTAAGTTCGTTGATAGTCACTAATAATCTATGTACCATAGCATGCTGTGAGGGAAGATATAAACCTGACAATGAGAAGATCAGAATCACGATGGTCTGTAAAAGCATTCATGAATTGGTGGACTAGATGGCCTAATGGCCAGATTTTCCATATCTACAGAATAAATCAGAGCTGTTTAGGTTTACCAAGTAGACGCAATAAGTAAAGACATAAAAAACCAATTAAAAATTAAAAGAAAAACAAAATACAAAATTGTTACGGCCATGGAGCAATACAAAGCAAAGATATTCCAAAAATCAAGTCTACCAAAACATCACAATGGATCAGTTTGCTCAAATGCATTATAGGGTTCTAAGAGCATCACTGAAAAATGAGAAGAGTTTGACAATTCGGTCTCATGTTAGAAATGATTTAGCAGATATCTAGCACTCAAATAATACAACTCACAAAATTAGATAATAAATGATTCGCAAATAGAACCAAATACTTCAGTTAAATTGTGGCAAATAGGTTTATTTGGACATACTCGAATAATTTCCAGCAAGAGGAAAACTCCCAAAGCTGCACCAAAAGCAAGATCGAGAAACCTTGGCTGAGATTAAATATAAAATGTTAGCACCAATTCTGAAATAGTAAATGATGTTATAGTTCAACAAATAAAAAATTTCAACCATAATCTACCTGAAATATAAGGGCAGGAACAAAAATTGAAACTGCCATAAGATGGTAGTATTTACGAAGAAGTATTCTCTCAGTTTTGCTATTCTTTGATATGTCATAAAACCGTCTAACTGAGAAATATATCACGACCAGCCAATAGGTGCAAAGTATGAGACTCTTAAGGGGTTCAGAGAAAACAAAATGAAGTACCCTGATGCAACGAGGACATAGAAGACGGTCAATACAAAAGTCAAATGTCACAGATAATACACTTGTGTGATTCAGATGCGGGATGAGAGAAGGGATTAAAAGACCTAGTTCATCAGAAAATGCTGAACAAATTAACATTAAGCAAAATATACACAACAAAACATTGCAATCCAACACAAGCCCCCTTCTGCAGTTTTACAAATTGAGTAAACGTTGAGAAATCAAAACTCAACCTTCCCGAGAATCAAATCTAGGCCCCTTGAACCAATAAATAGCTTATCCTCTCGATAGTTTGTTCATATAGTTAACAAAAACCTGAAACATTTTTCAGACAGATGGAACTGTTTTCCTCTTGCCAAACCTCTGCTTAGTCTAGTCAAGTGTAGCATGTACCATATAACATTGAAACTTTTTCATAACAGAATTTATTTTCAGCAGTGTTCAAGATTCCAATTACCCAACCCATGAAAAGACTACTTCCACCAGCTCTTCAGCTTTCACAGGAAAAGGCATGGCAAAGGAGAAGAGAGTTGATGGTAATCATACCATACAAAAGGATGCACGTTAAAAGAATGCACAAGCTGCATCCAAGATGGAGCCGCCAAGACCAATACAAAAGTTAGTGAGGCACAGAAAGCAAGGGATCTTCTCATCTCAAAGTTCCCCAGATCTACCCTGTTACTCAACCTTGCAAAGTATTCCCATACTCGGAGGACATATTTAAAGAGCATGGGAAAAAGGAGGAGGCCAAAAATCATTCCCTGCATAGTATGGGCAAAAAAATTAATGATAAGTACTTGAGGAACCGATTTTTAAATTCTTCCAACCCAGCCTCAACGGCAAACAAACGGCATCACTATTGCTATTGGGACTTGCAGAAGTTACCTGAATAATGGTGCTTATTTCACTTCTCTTGATTCCACATGGTACAAGGAGTGCCTTGGATGAGACCACATAACTAGGGATCTGTTTGGAACAAATATTTTTTAGCTTGAAGAAAATATAACCATCCCTGAATACTTGAGGAGAAAGAGATGATAGTGAACTAACTTTTGCAACAGTATATGCTAGCATGTCCCCAAAATAAACAACAAGGCCAGTAGTTACTAGAAGTGATTCCCCTGCCAAGATACAAGATTTCTGAGTAGTGAGGAGAAGAAACGTATGAAGTACTCCAAAATAAACTGGAAATACATATAAAAGTTAAACTTAAACAGTTATAGACATAGTGAGAATCCATTGCCATTAATAGTGTTGAAATAGTAACACAACTCACCAATGGAAGCACACGCGGGGAAAGTTTTGAGAATCTTCTGAATCAATTTAACTGCTGCTAATCCATGGGAGAACACCCATAATGACATTAAGGCTATAGGCCACCCTAAACAAGCAGAAGATTGGAGAAAGAAGAAAGAAAAGTGAGGCATAAAGTATCTTCCGGTTGACTATCTAATGTATAATGCATTATTATGGAAGAATATGCGCATGAAATTCAAAATTGAAACATCTCAAAAGATATGCAAAATTTTCCGTACTCCAAGTTCTTAAATCAATATTAACTAGCACAAAAGTGGACAAAGATTTGCTACCAGCATAAGATTTCCACGACAAGGATATGAGTCCCACTTCTACAAGCAAGATTGCACAAATGAAACTAAATTTGGTTTTCCAGCTGAAGAGAGAGCTGCTGGAATCAGATTTCTTTTCCTGGCATTGACCAATGATGCAAAGGAAAAACAGCACAATGAAGGAACTTGCTGATGCAACCCAGAATTGCAACTTCATATACTCGAGCTCTGTAGAAGATTAAAAACAAAATAGAGTCATTAGGGCAATTGGACGAGAATGTAGCACATCAAATACTTAAAAGAAATAAAAACTGAATAAAGGACAAAGTTGTTTTTTAAAAACATAAATAGAATATTAAGAGAAATATAATCGAGAAACTACCTCGACATATATGAAGCAAAACCATTCTATACACAGAGGAGCAGAAATGCAACCAGGAATATATAATTAATTCAGGAAAGAGGCATGCCAGATATTTTGGTTTGCATCAATATTACTTCCGAAAGAAAAAAGCAACCATTTGAAAATGTTAAAAGTCATGTATGTGAGATAAAGTTTATTCCAAATAAACTTAAAAAAAACTAAACATTTAATGAAAAAATGCCAGAAAAGAAGTGTCACAAGTTCACATTAAACCCCAAGCCACCACTTGAGTGTTTTCATTAAAGAGTAACATCTAACCAAAAGGACATGCCAGCTGCAGATTTTTTTAATTATCTAGCGCCTTCTACAACCAATGAATACATGTCTCAGAACATAGATCCACAGATACAGAACCGAAGTCAATAAGTCAACACTTAAAGTTTAAAATGGTGCAAGCTTACCTTCAAGTCCAACTTCCTGAGATGAAAATGCTCTTAGAATCTGTATCAACCTCGAAACCATGAGGCCTGGCAGAGTCACCGCACCGAGTAAAATTCCAGATGAAGCTCCAGGCCTATCACCAGACATTCAAATTTTACATAAAAATCAGTGAAGCGACGTAAAAGATAAAATAAAAGAAACCCAAAGCAGTGTAATGAGCACAATTCAATACATTGACTATAACAATATGAATCGAGTTAAATGAAATACATAAAGAAACTGCAAGCTAAACATCCCAGGGACCCTAGCGGATAACAGTACATCTATAAGTAGCACCTCTAGTGACCAGAAAGAAAAGAACACACACCACCACCACTAGCAGCCACACACAAAAATCAAGCAAAGACAGAAGGAGATGCGATAAGCCTTTTGTACTCGACAAAGTAAACATAAACAATGCTAACTACAATTAACATGCCCACTGAAAGTTCATTTGTATGCATTAATCATACTGCAGTGGGTGTGGTTATGTGGTGGAATTCATTTTGTCAATCACTATTTTACAAGCACGGTCAGCACCTTTGGTTCATTAAGGCACACAATCATGGAACTGCTTGTTGCCTATTTCTGCTATAGACTTCTGAAGGGCCTTGTATAGCCCTTCTGCCGTCTGTGAAGAAACATTTGGGACTCCACAAACAATCATACTACCCATATTCAACCCTCCAAGCATGCCTTTCCCAGAGATCATCAAATGAAGGTAATTTCGATTATCACTTACGCAATTCAAAATCATTTACCATAGCAATAGTTATGAACTCTTTTTGTACAACAATCAAAAAAAATATTAAAAGACAAAAAGAGAAAACACCAGCACCCCCAACCAAACAGTAGAGTTCAAGCAAAGATTAGCCCCCATCCTGCCACCGTTTTCACTCTAACAAAGAAACCCTAATCAATGGTCAATCTCAATTAAACTTAAAATGCCTGAAAATAAATCGAACAAACTCAATTGACCTAGTCCTGAAAGAGCCGGCAAGGGGATTGGAGGCATCATCGACAGAGATCTCGACAGATAGCGCAAACAGCGATAGAACAGAGAAGGAAAATGCTTCGGGGAGGAAATACAAAGGCGTTTCAAAGAGGACCCGAACAATATAAAGCAACACCACCGCTCTCTCGCCGTTGAGCTGCCCCAACTGCAACACAGCCATGGTAGTTTTCTCAGAGTTACTGCTTTCCTTCATTCCCCAATTCTGATTCCTTCAATCTACCGTCCATGGATTCCGGCGGCCACTTTGAGACATAAATTGGGGATGACTACGGTGGTTGGGGAGGAAGTAGGATTTGGCGCGGGCAGACGCGGCCGTTGAAATGTGCATAGAATTGTGTGCCCAGGACTTTGTTAAAAATTGGATCTTTGTTGCACTGCATCAGCAACTTCGGTTATTAAATATTATTAAGGGCATACGGACACGACCATTATTCTTTTTTCTTAAATTTTTCACGTAAGGACTATCTCACGTGGAATCGGACACAAATATTTGATACGATACGATTAGATAAAATAATATATTTATATTTAAAAGTACGTGTGTATCATAAATTATTAAATATAAATCTTTATTTATTGTAATAATTAAGAAAGTTATGAGGTTTTATAGCGGAATTATTCATATTGGTATCAATTATGTTTTTGATTGTCAACTTATTTATTCTAGACTTAGGTACTTTGACAATAAATCGAGGGATAATTATTTCATTTAGTAAATGTTGAAGTTAATATGTACCGAAAATAATATCGAAGTTGATGCGTACACTTGTTTGTCTAACCTTTAATGGAATTGATTACAACACACGAAAATGACCTGACTTGTTTCCAATGCGATATGTATCCAACTTAATAAATTTATTGCGTAATGAGTTTTCGACACGATATTAGTGACACATATTTATAGTAGTCCTATAATAAGCACCATATTATCCTACTGTCACAGGGTCATTTTCGCACATAATTTTCCTCACCCGTGTGGCAGGATTTCTTCACTCAAATCCCTCAACCTTATCTCAAAACTCACAAACATTCATGATTCTCAAAGATTGAATCCAACACTCGTATATTTCCCACGTTTTGGGGGATGAGAGCTTCGTGCAAGAAAGTTATGTATGTCCCTTTGTATGGATTTATACGAGAAATGATATGAAGGTTGGACGTAATCCCGTAAATGTACAATGTTGCCTTTAAATTCATCAAGTGTGTGTGCGTGGGCTTGTTGCATTGTTGGCCACACATAATTTTTCCCCGTGACACCTATCATAGATGCTATGAATTATAATGTATGGATACGAACACGGTGATACGGACATGATACGAATTTTTTATTGAATTTTCCATATGAGGAGTGTCCGACACGATGTTTGTTTGACACAAATATTTAACACGATATGACAAAATAATATTTTTAAAAATGTATATATGTCATAGCGTAGTCGTATTCGTTTTTGACATTTCTTGGTTTACCGGTAGACATTGAAGTTAGTAAAAGAAATAAAGATAATCACGAATACCTCTTAAATTTAATATAATTACGAAAAAGGCCCAAATAGCTGAGAAATTATAAAGAAAACCCTAAACTTTGGACAATGGTTACAAACAATATCCTGAGAAATTACAAAAATTACCGATCAACTATATGCGTTTTTTTGGCTTATTCAATTAAATCTGAAGGGACATTGGCAAGTATCCCGGAATGAAAATAGAATGCTAAATTTTATCTTTGGATATGATACACAGATACATCTAAGTATATCACTTTGTTGTGTCATATAGGATACTCGTGTTAATCATCATATCCGACACTCCTCACATTAAAAATTTAAGAAAAAATCTGTATCATCATACTCATGCCTCGTCGCCGTGTCGCGTCCGTGCATCATAGATCTTTGGTCATGTTAAAATAACTCGTTGAAAAGAACGGGAGACGTGCTTCAAGAAAAAAGAGCCCTTCTTTTACACATGCATTAAGCAAAGCCAGCAAAAAGAAGCAATCAAGTGTACACTTCAACTAAACATGTCGTGTTTCAGATCACTTGATCGACTTATCTTTGATTGTTCGTACTTTGATTACAGTAGCACAAGCAACGAAGAGATAGGGTCTTTCTAACACGAAACTGCAGCAAAACGAAAACAAGAAGGCGATAACCGAGAGCCATTAGGGACAGTATGAGTAAATTTCTCCACTTGGAGTTGCTGTCGGCCGATATATCGTACAAGTTTTGAAGGGCTTGGTAACCTGTCAAGGACCTTACTTGCCCAACAGCAAATGAGGTTCCAAAATACTCATTCTCCAACAGCCCCTGAACCGAAAAAGAAAAAGTTTGGAACGTAAGAGTGAGAGCTATGACTAGGCACAATGTGGACCCTGTTGGGTTTATACCACAAGGTTATGGGTCATTAGATCATACGTTGATGATGTTGTCGTATCAAACATATGATCTAACAGCTCATAATCCAGTTAGGCACATTATACACCTGGTGGAATGTATCAAATGGTTCCATGGAAGTCTTTTTTGTTTTTATTTTTTGGTGCAAACTTGATAGACTAGTCGAGTGAATGTCCAACTTTTAATAAATTACACTGACATACCCTAAGGTTTTGTCTTATTTATACAAACTTCCCCTGAGGTTGAAATTTTACAAAACTTCTGTGTTAAAAAATTTACGTTACACCTCAACCGATGAATTTTGATGATGTGTATCTCTAAATTTTTTATTAACACCACATTTCGCATTTGACACTTAAATATAAATATTTGACTACCCGTTAGCCAACCTCATGGGAAGTTTTTGTAGTTTCTTAAATATCAAGGGAAGTTTGCGATTAAGTCGAACTTTAGATATGCTAGTTTAATTAATTATCCCTTCTTTATTGTAGCAAAAGATGAGAATATAGAAGTAACTTGCCTGGATAGAATATGTATGGAAAGCAATGTATGATACGGGATACATCCATACCGGCTTCGGCAAAGCACTTCTAAGCCTAAAATACCCAGCTGAAAGCATCATTACCATCTGAAAAACATTGGCATAAAGTAGAGTTAGGTAGATAGTCAAGTTGCAAAACAATTCAAACAAAAGAATACAAGCTCAAAGGCAATAGTCAAATCCAGGTCCAAAACTTACGTGTACGGTAACCAATATTAAGATACTCCAAAAGATATTTTGGCAAATGGAAGCAATAAGCAGCACTAGCCCTTCATTGACCAGAAGGCACATAAAGAAATTGAGGGCAAAGTACATCAACAAGCTGAAATCATCGCGCAGCCCGACAAGGAAATAGAACACCAAACTTGATGAAATTGAGAGAAGAAACAAGAATGGGATGCTGGAGAAAAGTTGACCGACTAGAAAGACAAACGTCCCCGAATGATGGTTTACTTCTTCACACGAATATATCTGCATAGAGAAAAATAATTTATTGAAATTACCAAAAAATTGAGGGGGAAGGGGGATGTTGTAATCTGGGGTAAATTTCCGAGAAGGCTTAGTAATTATACCTAAACTATCTAGATTACCTTGATTTCTTTCAGCTGTGCGGGAACACCGGCTATACTCAGAAGCGAAGTGAATGATACAAATACAAATATGGCTCCAACTCTTGTCTGCAATTTGAGAGGAACATTAAAACAAGATTATTATTTACGCAAATGATATTCGAAGAGGGCGATTTTGAGAATATTTTCTGCTAACATATAACTCACCCCAACTGATGATAAAGAATGGCCCAAACCAGAGAATACAGTACCGATACATAGCGCGAGGAACATGTAAAGAATCAACCGAAGCCAATAGTATTTCCACTCCCTTGACATAATCAGCATTGATCTCCAAGTCAGTACCGCAATTTTGGATATACAACTTGCCCTGCCTTTGCTTTTTAAAGATGGACCTTCCTGTACCATTAAATACCAATTAGGGGGTGAAAAAGAACAAAAAAAATGAGCAGATAAAAATAAAATGCTAAACATTAATAATAAATCTACCTTTTCGGTAAGCTTTAAAATCATAGTCTCAACAGCAGCAGCATCTGCAGATGATTTATAAGTTGCTTCAAGAGTGCGTATTGCTACAGCAGTGTCCATATTCACTGATGAAAGCTCCCCATGATCATCCTGTTGTAATTATTGACTAGTATTCATAGGCTCCACGTATATTTACATACATGCATGCGTGCGTGTGTGTGTGTGTGTGGGTGTGTGGTGTGTGTGTGTGTATATACAAATATGAAATATCTATTATCTATATATTTGTATCACCTACAGGCATAAGAAGAAAGCAAGTTTTAACTATGGAAAAATACCTGCCAGTTTTTGCACATTGCAATGATCCTATCAAAATCTGTATTTATTGCTCTCAGAAAGTGATCAGAAGGGCTTTGCATGATAGGGCAGGGAAATCCAGCATTCGAGAAATGCTACAGCAATCAAGAAAATCAATCAAGAAATAGCAAATCACATTCTACACACACACAATATATATATATATATACGGGCAGCTAACTAAACACTTCCTAGTCAAAATTTATGAAAGGTCAATATCTGCAGCCATAGTACCTGCAAACAAGCTAGTGTTTCCCCAAAGAACAACGTATTTCCATTCGAAAGAAGACAAATTCTATCAAAAAGGCCAAAAACTTCTGTGCTGCTCTGGTAGATAGTGAAAATTAGAGTGCAGCCAGTGCTAGCAAGCTTCTTCAGGGTGACCATCATCAGGAGTGCCGATACACTAAACATGGAACAAAATTACAAATAGAATTATGAACTCTTTTTTACAAGACGAATAAAGGAGCAATTTTTTCGAAGATGCTAAGATAGTAGACAAGATTACAAACGAAAATAGAAAAGAACCTGTCAAGATGATAAAGAGGCTCATCAATAAAGACAATATGAGGTCTCATCACAAGCTCCCTTGCAATTGCAACTCTTCTTCTCTCTCCACTACGAAGACCCTTCATGAAACACTGGCCACCTATAAGTTTGTTTGCATAATCTCCCAACGACATTGCAATAATGGCATCTTCCACTGCACTTCTTTTACGGAAAAGGAAGCCTGGAAGCTGGAGTAATGCTGAGTAGTAGAGGTACTCACGAACTGTCAATGATCCAATAAGTGTGGTTTCTCTTTCAACAAAGCCCTAATGCAAGGGGAAGATAATATCTTGAGAATGTAATGAAAATGAAAGGCTTCGGGATCAATCTATCTAAGCTGTGATGAGAATAAAATTTACATCTTTGACTTGGCGGCTTTCATGAAATGTCACTCGACAGATCAAAATAATATAGCTTTTAATCATGGCGTTTATTGAAGGAATCACTTAAAATGCAACAGAGACCTCCTTTCTATATCACTCGAACTTTGTAGGCTGTTTTGAAATGTTCAAAAATCTAATTTAGATTCTACCCTACTCCTCTTCTCTAGGTAAGATAGTTTTCGTTGCAAATTGCAATAGCTGGATACATAAATCTTAAAAATCAAGATTCAATAGGCCGCTTAAAACTAGAAAAAGAGTTGACTTCTAAAACAAATTTGTCTTCTGTTTTTGACCATACCTTCCATAAATAGAATTGCTGATGTGTCATATCATAATTCTAAAAGGAGTGTAAATGGCAAAAAAGAAGTAAAATTTTTCAAAATAATCGGGAACATCCATATTGATTGAATGTTGTATATTCAAATGTCTTTCCATTTACATCATATTATTGAATTTAGTTAGGAACAGATCCATTAATTTTTATTCTAGTTAGTAAAAGGGATCTCCAACACAGTTGTTCATGTTTGACCTATATCTATTTATAATAAACGTCACAACGTGTCAGTTGCATTCACTCAGCTGATTGGCCTTCCAGACACAGTATGCAATTGCAGACATCAATATTATCAAACAAGCTTGCTGTTGGAAACAATATTATCACAAATTCAGGTTTCAGGACAAGTGGCAACCAAAAAGAACTTACATACGCTCCATAAGGCATGCGAGACTTCACACCATTAACAAACACCTCGCCATAAGTTCTAGCTGAATCAGGCGGTCTCCCTGAATTAGTAAAAGAACCCACATAAGCTTTTGTCTTAAAAGGTAAATCCAAGCATTTCTTGAATTGGCAGTATTTGCAAAATTTTCAGCTTTTCAAGAAGCTAAACTTGAAGAATGTTGCAATAGTGAAAATTGGGGTGGCTTTGGAGGGTAAACAAGGTCGAAAAACACTTTCAAGTAATCGAAAACAGAACCTAGAAGCAGGGGAAAAAAAAACATCCAAAGGTGCTTCTAGCTTCTTTTAGAGTATGCAAAAGTAAAAACCTGCTAGAGCTCTTAAGAGGGTCGATTTCCCCGATTTAGCAGGACCCATAATTACAGTCATCGTTCCAGGCAATGCATACCCATTCGAACTCTTAACAACCTTATCAGAATACTTTCTTTTCCCCTTTATAGAGACTGTCAAATCCTTCCACACAAGTGCAGCACCCACAACTTTTCTTGAAACAACAGCACCCTCGGGCAAAGGAGGAGAAGGCAGAGAGCCACTGTTGATCTTTGAAAGAGATGGAGAAACCGGTGTAGTAGCAGTGTTAATGGAGTCGGCCCCACCTTCCTCCATTTTAACCTCAATATCTGTGTCATCCCAATCAGGCGAATCCTCAAATGAAATAGGTTGTCTGAAAGCACCTGGCTTTCGCAAGTAGAAGAAATTACTCGAAGGCACTCTACTTGCTGGACTGCTTGCTGAAGATGATGAGGACCTATAATGATCTGATTGTGATTGTATTTCTTCCATTTCTTTGTTCATAATCGAAAACCCAAAAAAAATGAAATAAGTAACATACAGCCTTCAAGGGGCCACCCAATCTCGGTCAAACTAGCTTTTAGCTGAATCTGAAGTAGAATACATTTACAGTCAATATATGAAGATATAACTCTGAAATTCAATGTGGGTTACAGCTATATGAACACTAACAGAAGATCTTGAAGCGAGAAATGGTTCAAATGAAACAAATCAAAAACCCCACTTCTCAAACTTACTCCAGAACAATTCTTGCATTTAAAATTAACATTCTAGAAAATTTTGGTGCATCATTGCTTTTTCCACATTAAAGCTTCAAACTTTTTTTTTTTCTTTTTCCTATTTTTGGCTATTTCGCCAAAGTTATTACCGTTTTTGAACTTTGGACTCAGAGACAAACAACCCAACCTAACCCCATTAAACTTCCAGCACAACACAAGCATTAAATTTGAACACAAAACATCACACAAAGATTTGCATGCACAAAAAGAACAGCAGCCGCAGCACTTGAGGATTACCTCATATGCTCCTTAAGTTGATAAACCTTGCAGATGCGGTGAAGCTAATGAGAGAGAGAGGAAAATACAGAATGGCCTGGATCTGGGGTTTGGGTTTTGGGCAAAGTGAGTGACAACTCCAGTGGGAGAAAAAAAGGAAAAGGACCAAAAAGAGACAAGAACAGAAAAAGAAACCAAGACAAAGTGCGAGCAACACTTGATTTCGGAGTAATTAGCTCTAACATTATTATGGGATTTTAAGGAAATTGAAACATTTGCATAAGAAAACAAAAAGATTGAAAACTTGATGAATCTTTTGACCTGCTTTTCTTGCCCATTGTGCCTTTGTCCCTTCCTTCAGGGTTTTGTTTTTCTTCATTTTAATTTTTAAATTTTCATGTTGAAAAAAAAAAATCAAAGCTTTTAAACAAAGGTTTAAATCAATGCTATGTTTTTCCCTTAGAAAAATTAATGGAATCTCCCCGGCCACTTTGAAAAATGCGTATGATTTAAAAAAAAATAAAAATCAAGCATTTAATTCTTTAATTAATGACCTCTTTATATTAGAGGAAAAAAATAATAACGAGGACTTAGTTTTATTAGACGCAACCAATTATTAATTATATATTAAGTGTATTATTTTTATTATTTAATTGATTCAAAATGTAAAATATTCATTGGTTTGATTGATGACCTCTTTATATTAGAGGAAAAAAATTATAACGAGGACTTGGTTTTATTAGATGCAACCAATTATTAATTATATATTAAGTGTATTATTTTTATTATTTAATTGATTCAAAATGTAAAATATTCATTGGTTTGATTGAATTATTTTCATGAATCATATATTTTCTTAAAATTGGAGAAGACCTAAATTTGTCTCCATATTTGTCTATGTTATACTGTTTTTACTCTTATCTTTTTCTTTCAAAAATGGCGTATATATATGTTTATGAATTTATTTGCAATTTCTTAATTCTTTTTTAATGATTGCTTTTGCTTTTTGTGGGGTTGTCATAGTACTGGCCAAGTGTGTTATTGAAGTTTTATTAGGGACTATGATTAGACCCAAAAAAGCAAGGAAAATTATGATGAGGGGCACTTTTATAATTTTTTAAAAAATATTCTAATAATGTGGGTATCCATAATAATGCAGACAAATGCCAGCACGGAATGAGGATGGATTTGTGAGGCTAAAAATATTATGAGTTAATTCATTCCCTCATTCTTAATCAATGTCGTTTTGCAGGCTACTCCCAACTTGTAATATATATATACAAGAATTGTACGGATAATGTGTTTTTTTCGGAATTGTAACTTAAGTTTTGCCTGCTTGGGTTTTGTTCGGCTTATGGTTTATTGGTTCTCAATTTTAGTACCCTTTTGAAGTAATGTTGATTGTGCCCAAAAATATAGTTAAAAGAGTATGGGCACAATCACCATACTCTTTCTATTTTGGTTCTCTTCTTAAAGAGTAAACTAGTTTGGTTCTCTTCTTACCCCAACATAAGTATATGGTGCAAGCTATCACGAAAACATTAGACTTATGCATGCCTGATTAGACTTGCTTATACTATGCGTCACGTTGTCATCAATTACGCAAGGGAACGACAAGTAGTAGTAATGCATAACACACATCACAAGTAACTGTAAATATGCAAAGGTGAGATGGATGCTCGTGCTATGAATGCATTTACCTCTCGGTTGTTTCTTTGGCCTTCGTCGTTCACATTCCTCCAATTAGTGTTTTGGTGGTCCAAATTCATAGCATCGCCCCAATCTTTTCCAAAGTTCTCATAAGTGTGAGTAGTGCTCCTACAATGAGTGCACGGGGTTTGCTCCTTTAATTGGGGCTCTTTCACAATCTTCTTCTTGTTCAAGCTTGGTTGATTGCTTTCTTAACTCCGTTTCGAACCCGATCTCGAACTATTCCCCGACTCAAATCTTCCTACTCGGCTCTTTTCTTTTAATTTCTTGGATTCAGGAGGGCTTCCCGAGTACTTAGTGGAAAAACGGAATCAGAAAGCAGCGGAAATTTCAAAATTTCCAACAAAAAGTTCGAAACTCGCAATCATGAATCTAAATTCGTATAGATTAGAAACTTACTTTTCAATAATCTTTCTTGTAGCGTTTCAAGCCACCCAAGAACGCTCTTCTCGCGGCTTGATCCCCTCTCCTTGGTAAAGCTCGAATCTTTAAAAACTTCTAACTTGAAGCTCTCTAGAGATAGTCCACCAACTTGATTACAATCTAACTAGTAAGGATGGTAGTTCTCTAGTTAGTGTTTAGGCTTAACCTAGGGTTTATTTGATCTTGGAGAAATGATGGTGTTCAACACATGAACCAAAAGAAATTATCAATCACTCTCAAAGGGGAGCTCGAGCTCCCCTATATATAATACAGAGAGGGGCGGCCGAACCTAGTCTTATTGGACTAAGGATTTGGTCCCTCTCTCTCTTATTACTTGATCATCAAGTAATTCCAAACTTTGACTCTGAATTCTAATTCAAATCAACTTTTAAGAGAGCTAAAAATATCCAAACTCCTTTTGGATAATATTATACTTTATTTATTAATAAATAAATAACTTCTTTATCTAATTAATTAATTCATAATTAATTAAATAGATTAATTTCTCCAAAATAAGACTTTCATTTTAATTCAAAATTAAACCAAAGTCTATTAAATAATTAACACATTAATTATTTAATACATAAATAAATATACGCGCACGGTGCACACGTGTCCATGTATGACACGTGTCACTCACGTGACCCACACGTGTGTTTCACACGTGTGGAACCCTTTTGGCTTGATTAACTCGTTTAATCATTTCAAAGCCTCAACTCATGTAACCAAGTTGTTATGTGTGACTCTCTAGGTTCTCCATTCAATTAGCAATGACCCTAATTAATTAATTCACTAATTAATTAATCAATCCACAGATTAAACGACCATAGTCTAGCAACAGGTGTTTCCCTAGCTAAATTGGAATGTCTCGATTCGACAGAACCTTTAAGTCATTGATTCATGTGAGATACAATCCTCCTACTTACTATCTCTCAACCAAGATCTAGGGTAAGGGAATAATCAGAACCCTAATAATCTGGTCTTAAAGCTAAGTGCATTTCATATCCATTTGATCTCAATCCAAGAAACCCTTTTCTTGATGTCTTGATCTACTGCCTTGGCTAAGGACTCCATATGGCATATGAATGACTTACACAATAAGAGATCACCTTGCAAATGCAAGTGTAGGTCCTTTCTTGATTCTCATTCACTTTCATGAATCACTTGTGCAGCCCCAGCATAAGCCTTGAATCAGTTGTCTATGGCGACACCCTTTAAAGCTTATACCTAAGTCTACAGAGCTAACTCATAAAGTGACATGGAACCTCAAGTCTAAGGATCAATTAATCACATCAATGACTCATTAGATATTTACTAATCTGGAAGTTCCTTTTTCCTGAAATAGAAACTTCCTTTCCCATTTTAGGAATGTTCTCACACGGGGCACCTCAGTGAACTTACTTATTAAAGTAAGCACCCTCATGTATCACGCACGTATCAACTATACACTTTGCACCTACATGAAACAAGGTGGTCCTTCTTAAGGGCGTGATCCCACAAGCAAGCCTTAGAGGAGTCAGGTTGACACTCCCACTGTCTGTAGGACTCATCGGCTTGGAGTATTTTACTAATCATGACTTATGTGATACATGGCTCGTTTCATGAACCATTTCACCTAAATGGTAGAGTCTTAAAGTCATCAGGATTATGGGAGTTCTCATACATGCACAGCTAAAGTAAACGCATACCAAACAAGAGCATATAAAGAAGTGTTGCCTCAATTCGTTATTTTATTCAAAGATTGTCTGTGATCACAATAAGGAAAAATACAAAGCGGATATACAATCGGCTTTCTAGGGCACTATTCCTAACAGTACTTTCGATCCATGCACTAGATTTGGTCCTGGGTTTCATTTCTCGGAGATCTTCCCTAATTTCATCCATGAATTGGGCCAATCTTTCGGACTCGTTCAGTTACCTTTGATGGATACGAGGGCATACAATGAACTTGTGATCGAAAGAACCGCATCTAGTACACTTGCCCAATCTTTTCCAACAATTCTTGTAAGTGTGATTTGGTCCTCCACAATGAGTGCACGAGTTTGGTTCTCCAGAAAAAGACGCACTCGGTGTGGATAGAAGATTCCCTCCCATAATTCGAGCCACCATGCCCCGCATCTTAGTGGGTTGATTAGCAACTTAGCGCCTCGGGGGTTGTAAGAGTTCTTTCCCTTTAGCCGATCCTAACTTCATCTTAGGGGTCATGGTCAATGAAGTGAGCAATTGATCGCTCACTTTATCCGAGCAATTTAGAGAGCGAGGTATCAACCTACAATACACAACTAAAGAGAATATAATGCATGTGCGTTAGTAAATGAGTATGACACATAATTAGGGCAACAGGTGCACATAAGATATGTGAATGCAACACTCTAGGAATTGAAAACGCAATATAAGACACATAAAACATGAAAAATTTTCACGTATCTTAATGCAATGTACACGTTAGCACATTGTTCCTGTGTCGTTCGACCTATACTTGACACAACATAACACTAGAACTCCGGTTTTGCAACCTAGAGCTCTGATACCAAGTTAGGATGTAGCGCCCGAAGCAGCGAGCCACCACATCCCCCGTACCTAGACCCAAATCCATATATAAAATGGAAGTCCATAAATGAGTCTAACACTAAGCGAACGGGGACCTACGCATACTCTAAGCCACGCGGAGCTAAATTAAACAAGAGCGTGCAAAAGTAACAAATAGGGCGGACGCATGCATACAAGAATCCAAAACATAATTCAACAATTGACGGGTTCAACTATCCCTAAAAGCTTGTGTCGAATATCATATATAACAAGAATACATACAACAATTCATAATTCGATCAACGTATATAAATCTGATACAAAAAATACAACCGTATGTAAAATGGAATGTAACTCGATCTAGACATCTAGAGAACACCCGACTGACTCACTTCTCCGCCTAGCTCGAACCAACACCTGCAAACTAAAAGTTGAAAGAAGAGGGTCATTCCACCGACTGAGTGAGGGGTCTAATGCACACCCACACACATATACATATAGAGCAAAGCACATATTAAAAGAAAGACTATGAACTGGGAGTAGGGTTTTGCATACCAAAACCATTTTCAAGGCAAACTTATATTTATCGTATTCAAATCATATCATAACGTAAATAAAAGAACCTATCCTGTTTCATAACCAACATAACATACATATTCTTATACCCGACGAGTATGGGTTTTCAACCTTACTTCCATATCATATTATCATACATAGGAAAACCGAAATAATCATAAAGCATAATCGTAAATCATATCCCGTATCCATCCTCACCCCCGTTGAAGTCTGTATGCGGGATACGGGCCCACATCGTGCAACTCTATTTACGCGGGATAGCTAGTCCACATCGTACCTTCCCCGGTTATTCATCGAAGGCTCAAAGCACCATGCCTCCTCAACTTCCAAGAGTCGCGCGTAAGTACTTCAAAAAAAGATCGTGCACACACTTAACCCGATGGTCCGACACCATCTCGAGCGTCCTTACCCACGTCTTCGGGACCCAATAACATAACCAATATTAATTACCAATCTTAACTCGCTACAAATTAACATAACCTAACATACCTTGATGTATACCTTACCTTGCAACTTGACATATGCTTTTAACATACCTCTCCGTGTCATCCTAAGTTATATCATGTTGGAGAAGAGCATAGGTTGCACGAAGACACATGGTTTGGAGCATAGCCTTGTTGCAAAATGTTTTCAAGCTTACATACCCTTGTACTTATAATTTAAAACCTTTAACCGTATGATAAAGCCATAAACGTATCATATAAGCACGTATCTATTATATAAATATAATATTATAGTCGCATGTGGGCTTGAAAGTGAGCACATAGGGTTGTAGGTCGCATTAATTGAAAAGAAACAAATCTAAACGTCACCTTTTACCGAAAGTACTCGCGGACGAGTGTTGACAACCAAGAAGAGGCTAAATGTTGGACCCGACACCTCCCGAACCAAACTCTGAGATAAAGAAACATAAACTTTTGACTTAGACTCGAATATGAACCATTTAGACGCACGACGATGCATACAAATGTAAATGGATGCATATGAAGTGTCACGAGAAGGCACTTAGGTCATTCGAGTTCATAGCTTGTCGAAACGAATCATAATCACATCAAAATTTCCATATACAAAGCATAACACATTATACTACATGTTTATAATGCATAGGAATCAAATTAGGGTGAAAGAAATCCGCTAAACACATAAGGAATGAAAAGAATGTAAGAACGTACCACATAAGACATTTAAGATCATAGCTCATATAAATTAAATCATATCATATCAATCCATAAATTTAATACAAACAATTTAACACATAATATAACATGTTAATAACATTTAGAAGTCATAAATGAGACGAGAAAATAACGAAACAAGTGAAAGAAGTCAACGAAAACACAACTGTAGCACCCGGAACGCCAGGCACCACATCCCCCGCACTATAGCCCCAATCCACATATGGAATGGCCAATCCATACATGAATCAAAGCTATAGCGAACGAGAGACAATAAAATGACTCAAGGCTAGGCGGGTACCCTCAATTTAAAACCAACCAACAATCAAGTCAGAGTATTAAAAAGCGGAAGCAATAACATTCATTCGATATGTATAGGTACCATATTTATTTATTTACTTATAGGTACCAACATTCACACTATCAATACATTATCATCTCTCAACAATATAGATAACAAGGCGTTATACAAAATATCCCAAATAGCTATACATAACAAAATGTGGGAATGAAGTGTGCTAGACCCAAATTTAAAGATCACTAGACTCTAAATTCCCGCCTAGCACGCCCTGCAAAACACTGAAAAGTTGAGGTGTCAGTCCAACACAGACTGAGCGAGGGGTATAAATAAATATAAGCGCACATACATGCAAGTCATAATCTCGGGTAACAATTTTGGAAAAACAATACAATCTCAATAGGATAAAAGAGTTACTATCGCCCGAGATTACAACTATTTCAATTTCAATTTAATCAATTAAATACAATCAATTCGTGGCCCGGCGAGTGGGGCAGTTCTCCAACCTTACACCGACTGTGTACAATCAATCAATCAATCAATTATTAGGTGATTAGGTGATCAAGCAATTCATTACTGTGCACAATTAGCAGTTTCAATAACGTCTTCTTCCTCCGGGTGATGGTGGGATTGCAAGGCCCCACCATCCAATCAATCTGGGCAGAGGGTACATGAATCCCTAAGCCCGGAACTCCTTCCTCCCCTAATCTCCTAGAGGGTTCAGGGTTCATCCCAGTTTGGTGAGGATAGCTCTCGAGTTGACGCCCATGCTTTCCCGGTTGGCACGAATCACTACCCTCGGGCCCACTGTGCAATACAATACTCGCCAAATCAATCAATCAATCAATCAATCCTTTCAATGGTTCGATAAAACATTTGAAAACCAATCTCATTTGAAAACTATAAGTATATAGATAGGTTTTGGCTTAAAACTTCACATAGGGTTGTACGGGTCCTATGTATCTAAAATTAAACCTCACCTGAACGACCCAAAAATATCCAAGGAAACAGCTCACGGGGCCTGCTCCTCGTCACCAGGAAGCTGGTCTGTGCAAGAAAGACAAATGTCCGTGAAACACGACTCAAAATGTACCAAATATGACGAACGGCGGAAATGCAACGAGACGACGGGAAAAATACAATGTACCATAAAAATATTGCGTTTCAACATGTAATCAGTCATATAATAGCAATTAGGGGTCAAATAAGCCGTCGGATCGAGGTGCGAAAAATGCAATTTTATGCAGTGAATTTTTGCACTTTCTGGACTATGGGAACGGCCGTTCCGGCTTCCCTTTAAAAATGGGAAGGGCCGTTCCCATGGCTACAGAAAACGCGCCAGCGTTTTCTTAAAGGGAAAAACGTTTTAGCTGGGAACGGCCCTTCCGGCTCAAAGGCCAAAATGGGAACGGCCGTTCCCAGTCTCGCTGGCCTTCTGTCTCAGCATCATGGGAACGGCCGTTCCAGTTTTACACTGGGGTTGGGAAGGGCCGTTCCCAGAATACGAGAGCAGCTGTATGCAGAGCAGAACAGAGCAGCAATGGCATAACAACAATCAACCACCAAAAATGGATCAAACTCAAGATGTAATGCACATATTTGATGCAACAATTATGCTAACATACAAATAGATCAATAACAACTCATAAAAACACATGATTCCATGTTAGATCATCAATAATCAATCATTTGAAACCCATATACTCAATCATGCTTCAAGTCCACAAAACTCAAGATAATTGCATCAAACTCAAGCTTAAAGTTCACAAATATATTTCCAACAACCAATACACAATTCAATCAACATATAACAAAGCCCTAGATATCATATTTTCTCAAGAAAATCATTCAACCTCCATAATTACCTCAAATGAAAGAAATGAGAGACAAGATGAAGAAGTGATGATGATGATGCTCCAAATATCACAAATCCCACAAAAATTGATGCTTGCAAGATGAAATTCCCACTTAACTTGGTAGGGTTTTGTCTCGGTTGAGATAGGAAGCAAGAACAAGGAAGAAATGTTGTGTATGAAATGGGAAATGTGTTGGTACGTGAATGCTGCTATGAAGAGAAGAAGAGATGGCCAATTTGCACTTAAATCCCTCCATTTATTAAGTTAAGCAATCAAGTCCAATTCCATTATTAAATGATCAATGTGGTCCAATTCAATTAGATCCCAAATTCATGAGAATGAGCAATTAAGGACATAAAAGAATTAAATCACATTCGGGAAAATAATTCACATTGCAATCACGTTCAATATATCCAATAAATATGATATGATATGAATTTTCAATAAAATATCAAGAATATAATTTTATAAAATTATGTCATGCTATGGAAAATTAAAGAAATAAACAATTAATAATTAAAAACTAACTCTCAAACGCACACGTGTCGATCATACCTGAAATGCCGAAAGCTGGGGCGTTACAACAACAGTCACCAAAAGAGGGAAGAACACAAATATATACTTATCTCTTGGATTGGATGAAGAATGGAAGACATATGAGCTCAAAATCTCTAAGGTATGAATAATGACGAGTTTCTCCCTCTTTTCTTGCTTTAGCTGTAATTTCCTTGCTTTCTTGGTGTTGAGTCCGAAATGGGGCATCGGGAGGGAGTAGAGGGGTGAGTTGGGGTCATGTAGGTCCAAGTTTGAGTAAAAAAGGAGCTAAAAAATTATGAGGCTTGTTTTGTTAGATTAATTACCCTTCTCTTCTTCCAGTCTAGGTATCGGTGAAGTTTCGGAGATCCAAACGGAATTAGAAAATTATGAGGCTTGTTTTGTTAGATCCGTATCGTCGATACGAGTCCAGTGGTGGTTTTAGAATTTAAACCCGAATTCCCGAGTTCAAGTTATGCCGCAGGGAACCAAATGCACGCTAAATGCTCTTTAGGCCCTCAAGTCCCGTTTTCACAAAAATGGTCCAAGACCAAACCAAACAAATTCTAAAACATGTAAAAAGCATATAAACACATTCGTAGTTCACATATTTCATGCATATCACGTATTCACAAAAATCGGAATAAATTTCAAAGTTAAACGGATAAAAAACGAATTAAAAAGGGCAAAACGTTCAAAGTATAAAACATATAATATATGAATACCATTTAAATATCAAATAAATCATATAATTACATAGATAGATAATTTAAAAGTGCAAGTAGCACACTCGTGACGTCACACTTGGCTCGTCGAAGAAACGGGTGTCACGATTAGTTATTTGTCATAACATATATATATATATAAGGTCATAACATTTATTCATTAAGGATATAATTGGTTAATTGTTTTCAAGGAGGATTGGCTAAAAATTGAATTTTTGCACATCATTTGTATCTGTTGTTGGATTTATTATTATTTTTTTTCTCTTTCAAACAGCTATAAGAATGAGATATTACAAAATTTGGACAATAATTGTAATATTATGAAAAAATGAATTCAAATATTAATGTTTAATCAATTATTTTGTTTCTATTATATTAAATTATTTTAGTATTACACCTATTAATAAGAATGAGATATTACAAATTTTGGACAATAATTATAATATTATGAAAAAATGAATTCAAATATTAATGTTTAATCAATTATTTTGTTTCTATTATATTAAATTATTTTAGTATTACACCTATTAATAAGAATGAGATATTACAAATTTTGGACAATAATTATAATATTATGAAAAAATGAATTCAAATATTAATGTTTAATCAATTATTTTGTTTCTATTATATTAAATTATTTTAGTATTACACCTATTAATAATGCATTTAAATTTATTTAGTATCAAATATATAATAACGTATAATCACTCTCACACCCGTTTCAAGATTTGTTGGAATCTAAAAAGGTTAAGAATTGTAAAGATTAAAATAACTTAGTATTTGAGGATGCTAAGGATGCGAATGATGGTTATATTTCGAACTCTGATAGCGTTCCTTCAGATCATAAGGAGAGAAGTTCTAATGAGGATTCGAGACATACTTCGCCTCGAATCACATGGAGCTATACGCGAGGAGGTTAGTCTTGAGGAGGATGTTATAGAGGAGGTCAAGGTGGATACTACCCTATGTTGCACGGACACGGACACGGTGACACGGACATGGACACGGCGACACGGATTTTTTCAAAATTTTAGGACACGACACGGCTCCGACACGGCTATATTTTATATAAATAAATATATTTTATATATATATAAAGATATTTTATATAAAAATAAAAATATTTTATATAAAAATAAAAATATTTTATAAGTATAATCTATGTAACATAAAATATTTATAAAAATATATAATATTAAAAACTAAAATAAGTTTTGTTATTTCAATTTTCTCTCCAAAAAATTCAAAAAATATTAAAAAAAGCATAAAAAATGATCAAATTTGCTCCGCCGTGTCCTCGCCGTGTCGGACACTCCACCTCGCCGTGTCCGACACCGTGTCCCAAATTTTTTTTTTTTTTTTCCGGACACTCCTTCAGCCGTGTCCGACACGTGTCCGTGTCCGACACGTATCGGACACTGCACGGGCCATTTTTTAGGCGGGTCCGTGCTTTAGAGATACTACCAATAGGGGACGCTATGGTTGAAGGTATTAATCTGCGTTGGGCGCATGGTTGCCTAGGCGGACGTCGTTTTTGGTGTTCTCCTTGATTTTGTTTTGGTGTCTACTTAAGATATTATTTCCTTTGTTGTTTTGTTTTCCACTTCTAATTGTTTTTGAACTTGGTTGTTTTCTTTTTGATTTTGGTTTTGGACTTTGGTTCTAGCCCTACATGTTAGCGGGCTTGGTTGAGTTGTTTACTTAAGGTCTAAAAACTCCTTTGTAAACTTTTTTGTTCGAATTGCAATAATACGTAGGGCGCGCCACGAATAAGGGGCTTCGGCCCTGGAGGGAAAAAAAAAAAAAAAAAAAAACTCTCACACCCGTTTTGACTTGTTAAGTGCTTTGATTTATGGACAATGGACTTAGGCCCAGGCTTGATTGACGGTCCAGTATATATTTCTTTTTTATTGATTAGAATAAGACTTGACGAAAAATTATCCTGCAAAAAAATCATGACTATTAAAACCTTAAATACTATGGTGTGTATCACTAGAATTTTAAATTTGAATATTTCCCGTAACAAACTTAGTGTCTATCACCAATATTTAAAATTGAATACTTTTCCTAACAAACTTATCTAAAAGCACAAAGATATATTTGGATAAATTAAGTTATTTGAATTTAAATTTGAATCTATAACTATAATATACAAAATATTTAATTTTTTTTGGATAAAGGTGATTTGTTAGAGAAAATCTCATTAAATTTTATACTAATATGCGTATTTTGAATTTAAATATTTTTGGATAACAGAATTTGAGAAATAAATAAATTTGATTAAGTAGATTTTTAATCAAGATAATAAATATTGAATTTAAAATTTATTAAGATATTTAAAACTTTTGAGACTATCCATGTGTATGCATACGTGGATAGCCTGTGAATTATATATATATATAGATTGGTAGTTGAATGACTTAACAAGTATTTTTTTTTTTCTTAATATGAAGTATTTATATTTGAATTTATGAAATTATATCTAAATATTAAAGAATTATTGTATTTTGCAACATTTAGATGTAAAATGAAAAATCTTTCTCGTAATATGAAGTATTTACATTTGAATTTCGACCGTTATATAAATATATATATATAACCGTCGCATAACATAATAATTTTTTAGAATTCATATATAATGGTCAGCACCAAAAAAAAAAAAAAAAATATATATATATATATATATATATATATATATATATTAAACATATACATCCCAAATAGATTGAGAGATTCGAACTCGAATTACTACCCTCAAATCACTTGACCGGGCAGTGTTATACCGAGCAGTGTTATAGCTTCTGATATGGAAGTAACCAGTTTAATCGTTGGGATCCCACCAATAAAGTAATCTTGTTTGTTAATTCTATTGGATATCCACTTCAAAATCGAGTGAAAAAAAGACAAGTATTTCTAGACCTATTGATGATGATGATATTTTCAGGTGCAGGCCTTGGGATTTATATGATTCACATTTCATATTTGCATGGAACTGCTAAATGCAAATGTCCTTATCATTTTCTCCTCCATTGTCATTGTCACATTTTGTTCAAATTTTCGTAACTTCCAAATTATGTCAGATTGTACTTGTTTGAAGTTCTTACTATTAATAATAAATTCATTTTAAAAAATTTAAATACGAATTTTTTGGATAAATTAATGGGTATGATATTGAATTATTAAACTATATTAATTGATTATACAAATGTCGAATAGTTGATATTACAATTTGTAAAGGGAAAACACAAAATAATATAATGCAAAAACCATATAATTCAATTTATAAAAATGAAAAATTAGATGAGAAAATGCTAAAACTAGGACTAGGGGTATAAACAAATAATAAACGGAAGCGGATGTGTAGTATTTGAATTCAAATCTGTCTAGCGTATTAGTACCGAATCCGCATCAATTATCCGACATAAAAATATTATCCATACTCGTATCCGACGAATATTATTCGAATTAAACCAACCCAGAAATAAATTTTTTCGATCTGGTACCTTTTTTTTTTTTTTTTTAATCCACCATGAACATTGATAGTATTAACATGATATTATTCAACACAATAAAATTTAGCCGGCCATATTAGGCGGTACAATAGAATACAGAAATATGAACTTAAAGAACTGGAGAATAAAATGACTTACTTAATAATTTTTGACACCACTAGTCTTACAAGATTGCCAAATTTTTTCACTCAGAATGTTGAAAGTGTTTACAAACTGAAATAAAAATTACAAACTTAGTAATTTTCGCTCTGCCTAGTGCAATAATGAGCTCTCCTATAAATAGATAAAAACACGGAATTGAAAATCGGAACTTAAGACTAACCTAAACTATTTGCTCCATTATGAATGAGCAAAGTACAACTTTATTAAAACCATGGTAGCTTTATTAAAACCACGGCACATAAAACAGCGGGCTAATATTCTTTCTGCAAATGGTATTTGTAGGGTGGTTGGCATATCAACTTTTGCAGGCCCCCCTTTATTCTTTCCCTTTTCCTTTTTTATTCAAATATTTTTGAATAACCTGATCCAGATCTTCAAACATATCCTCATAAGGATTCTGGGCTTCGCCAGCTGGGCAGTAATCATCGTTGGATAATGTATCCATAGAAGCACTTGATTGTGAATCAAAATTTAAAATTTTCAATAAATCTTTTTTTACTTCCTTAAGATAGGAAGCCACTTTTTCTTCATCTGAAACTTGTCCTTTTTGGAAATATAATTTCTTTGAAATATATTCAAATGGACTAGGAGTTTTATTTTGTTCCTCCTGAAGAATATATTCATGAATCTTTGTCTTGATATTATCAATGGTTTCTTGGCCCTCCATGCTCCCTTCTTTGTTAAGAGCCAGCATTTTCTTCCAAAACTTGGTATAAAAGGTCCTGAAGATGCAAGGTATTTTCTGTTGGGTTTCTCCCAATTCTGGTTCCCATTTCCAAATCCAAGGGATACCAAATCCAGTAAAGAAATGAAGAAAAGGCATTCCTTCTATCCATTTTCCATTGTTCTGAGCATCCATTATTTTGGGAGAAATTTCTACCCATTGGGAATATAATTCCTAAAAAATATTTGGCAAAATTTTTGCTGTAGGACCAAAACTCAGCCACCATTGGTATAACCAATTTGGAATGTCCTTGTTATAAACATTTGGACAGATTTTAAAAAACCATGAATGTTTATGAAGCTCATTCTGGTAAAGGAAAGCTTTATTAAATGCTTCAATATAATCCCAATAATTAAATTTTATTTTAACCTGGGAATTTTGGAGACTATATTCTCTTTCTCTGAGAGTGCTTATTCCCCACTCTTCGGCAGATATTATCTGCTTGATGATGACTTTACTAAAGTTATAAACTTTAGTTTGTTTTCCTGCATAAAAATGATTAAATTCGCAGGATCCTGTCACTTTGAGTATATTCTCAAAATGGGTTCGCTGTTTATATGAACCAGCAGTAAATGATGTAGTATCCAAATATCTCTGCATGAGATGCCAGATATTATCCTTCCATCTCAAATCTTTATCTTCTAAAAGAAATATTACCTCTTTATGAGCATTCTGCTCATATGGTAGTTCAGATGAATCAATCTCTTCATCTCCTACGATATTAGCATAGGATGGAGCAGATTGAGTATTACTCTCCTGCTTAGCTTTATAGGCTAAAAATTCCTTATATAAAGGATCATCCTTTGGTGTATTACTTGAGGATGATGAAATATTTGCAATATTTTCAGCTATTAGCTTTTGATTACCAAATTGGGCAATAGTTTTTCCACCTCTTCCTCTATTAGAGGAATTTCTGCCTCCTTGAGGTCGCATCCTGAAATATCAATAGGATTAAGCTATTAGCTTGTTTAATTTATTCTTCACAGCTATAAGCTGATTTTCATCCTCTTCAATATAATGATCGAGGCCATGGTTATTAAGAAAATTGCATAAAGATTTAGTCTGCTCAATTTGAGCTTCTAAATATTTTTGTAAAGCTATAAGCTTTGGAATTAGTGATTTATGACGCCAAATTGTATCAAGACCAGGAGATTTGATATTAGTCCTGACATCAAAAGGACCAATTAAAGGGGGATCGAAATCATATTTGAATTCTTTCCAGTTCCCGATATTTATAGTTTTATTTCTATAAATATCTCTCTTGGTGAGAGGGTCCATACCTGCAAGGTTAAGCAATATAATAATTGATTTCATCAAGGATTTTCTCATGAAAATGAATACTACTATTAATGTTTACGCAAGCATTAGCATAGCTGCTTTTCCTTGTGATATAATCGAGATTATTTCTGGGATTAAGAATCTCATTGTTAATCTTATCCTCCCAGTAAATGACATTTTTCTCATGTTCCCTAGAAAGGAAAACTAATTTTTTCACATAATTGTGAATCTTCTTGGCCTTTTCCCAATTAATAGATTCATAGAATCTATGGGAAGGAAACTCCTTTATTCTTGTAGGATTACACATCCTGTAAATATTCACGAGTTAAAAAATCAGGAAGACTATTTTCAGTTCCTTTTTTATAAATAATGTCAAAATCAAAAGGGGCTAATTGAGCCTGCCATCTAGTAAACATTTGCTTAGAAACTTCATGGTCAAAGTTTTTATTAAACATGTATTTAGCAGCTTGACAATCTGTCTTAATCACAAATTTCTGATTATATAAATCATCTTAAAATTTTAAAACACATTTAAGAATAGCTAAGATTTCTTTAGCTATAGTAGCATAGTTTTTCTGACTATCTTTCCACTTTCCGGAGTGGAATCTAACCAGATAGTCTTTTTGGTTATGAGGGGATATCTGTTTAAGAATTCCTCCATAACCTATTTCAGAAGCATCAATCTCTATAATTTTATCCCAATTGGGATTAGCAAACATTAAACAAGGTAAAGTTATGACTTTACCCTTGATTTTCTTGATAGCCTGAGTATGATTCTCAGTCCAAGGTGTTGGATTTTTCTTTAATCTATCATAAAGAATTGTTATATCTTCAGCAAGGTTTTTATAATAAGGAGAAATATAATTCAAACTCCCTAGAAATCTTTGGAGTTGGGTTTTATCAATAATTTGATTTGGAAATTTCGAAGCAAATTCTATACTTCTATTAATAGGAATTATTTTTCCTTTTTCAATATTATGACCTAAAAATCTTATTTTAGTTTGGAAAAGAATCATTTTTGGTTTAGATATAACCAAACCATTTTGGATAACTATCTTCTTGAATATATCACGATGTTTAAAATGACTCTCAATATTTTTAGAAAATACTAAAATATCATCTATATAAACAATTATAAAATCACTATAAGGATTGAAAATATCATTCATAATATTCTGAAATTCCGAAGGGGCATTTTTTAACCCAAAAGGCATAACTTTCCATTCATACTGTCCGAAAGGAACATTAAAAGCGGTTTTATAAATATCTTTATTATGAATTTGAATTTGTCAATATCCTGATTTTAAATCAAATTTGGAAAATATTAAAGCATCATAAAGTCTATCCAATAAATCCTTTTTATTAGGAATTGGATATCTTATCCATTTAAGAGAAGTATTAAGGGGTTTATAATTGATAACTAACCTGGGAACTCCTCTCTCTTGTTCAGCTTTTTTATTAACATACAAAGCTGTGCATGACCAAGGAGACTTGGAGGGTCTTATTAATCCTTTGGTTTGAAGAGATTCAATCTCTTTTTTACAGAGGTCTAAATACTCTCTGTTCATTTGGCAAGGTCTTGCCTTTGTAGGAATTTTCTTTTCATCAAAATCTTCCTCATAAGGAAGAGAAACTATATGTTTCTTTCTATCCCAAAAAGCATTAGGATGATCATTACATATTTGTAAAGAAAATTGATTGTGAAGAAATTTAATTTTTTCTTGTAATTTAACGTTTTTCAAAACATTATCAATATTATTGAAATCAATTTCTTGTTTAAGGAAATTAATCTGTTTTTCCTTTCTTTCAATTAAAGAATCCTTTATTTGGTTTAAAACTCTAGTAAAGGGTTCAATAATAAATTGGAAAGATATTTTTTTTCCTTCAAAAGTTCCAATAAAACCTTTTTCATCAATATTTTTTAATCGGAAATATTTTCTTTAAAAAAGGTGTTCCAAGTATAACTTGGTTGGTAATATTTTTTACCAAAAGAAAACTATTAGGAATGCAAACTTTATTTTTGCAAATATAGGCTTTAGGAAACTTATAATTAATTTTCATTTTTTGCCCATTGGCAGCACTAATAGAATGAGTAGTTTTATGAAAATACCTAGTAGGAATTATTCCTTCCTGGATACAGTTTAAATCTGCACCACTATCAACAAGAGCTATAAGATCTTGTCTATAATTTCCATCAATTAAAAGTGAAATGGTCACATTTTGTTCAAATTTTCGTAACCTCCAAATTATGTCAGATTGTACTTGTTTGAAGTTCTTACTATTAATAATAAATTCATTTTAAAAAATTTAAATACGAAATTTTTGGATAAATTAATGGGTATGATATTGAATTATTAAACTATATTAATTGATTATACAAATGTCGAATAGTTGATATTACAATTTGTAAAGGGAAAACATAAAATAATATAATGCAAAAACCATATAATTCAATTTATAAAAATGAAAAATTAGATGAGAAAATGCTAAAACCAGGACTAGGGGTATAAACAAATAATAAACGGAAGAGGATGTGTAGTATTTGAATTCAAATCTGTCTAGCGTATTCGTACCGAATCCACATCAATTATCTGACATAAAAATGTTATCCATACTCGTATCCGACGAATATTATTCGAATATGGAATGGTTCGTATCTGTGTGGATATCAGATAATGTGAATTATCCGATATCCGAATTTAAATCCATTCGTATCTGTGTGGATATCAGATAATGTGAATTATCCGATATCCGAATTTAAATCCAAATCTAAATCCGTTTACCTATTTTACATATATTTTTTTTTATCAAAAACAAAATTTAATAAATTATAAATCTATTGAATTCATACAAAAACTAACTTATAAGTTATAAGTATAATATATAATTTATAATAAATGTTCATCGTTATTAATATAATTTATTATGATTATATAATGTATAAATTAATATTTGTTTAATTAAGGTATAAAAGAATATATATAATAGATACGAATAATATTCTATTTCAATAAACCTAAATAATATCTTCTATAAATTTTAAATGCGACTAATATGAAGTTTTCAAATATTCATTTACGACCTTATATAAGTTTTTTTTTATTTTAAAACCAAGATAGTTGGATCGACAAAGAACTCCACAGGAGTAGAAAAAAGGACTACAAACAGTAGATGAGTAGAACAAGGAATCCTACATGACTTGCGCTTGTGTGGGTAAGGGGTAAATTCTATATATACGCATTATTGTCGCATATTCATACACAAAACCTCTATTTCTATATCTCCTCAATTCAATTCTTGCTCTTTCTCACCCTTTTCTTCCTCAATTCTCCCAATCCTACGACCCCGTCGTCTACTGTACTCTCGGTTCTTCAGTTCCCAGATCGCCGCTAGCATGAGTCACCAAGCTGAGTCGTCTGATTCGTAAGTTCAAACCTAACTAAACCCAATTTTACTTCGATGAATCATAACTCGTTTGGATGAATTGGTGGCGGAAGTTTGATGATTTCCTCTTGTTTTGAACAGAAAAGGTGGGAAGAAGGACTTCTCGACGGCGATTTTGGAGAGGAAAAAGGCGGCTAATCGGCTGGTTGTGGATGAGGCGGTCAACGATGACAATTCCGTGGTCGCCCTTCACCCGGACACCATGGAGAAGCTCCAGATTTTCCGTGGAGACACTATTTTGATTAAGGTGATATGTCTTTTTGGGGCTTCATTAGCTGATATCGATTAGTCATTGTTCAATTTATGTATGTAGTTTTCTGAGGGTTGGGAAGGTTAGGGGTTTTGGATCTCTACTTCTGTGAAGCTATTGATGTGATGAAAATACCTGACGGTTCGACTATTGGAAGAATTGTTGCTGGGGTTGCTCACGGATGAGGCCTGACTTCTTAAATCCTATTGTTATCCAGTGTGATGTTGAATGTAGAATAAGTTTTTTAGTTAAAAAAATAAAATTTAAGCTTAGGGGCAGATTGGACATAGATGATAATAGTAATAGAAGCATGACTTGGTGAACTGCTGAAAAGTTTGGTTTTGTCTTTATGACATCTGTTTTCCTCGATAATTTTTAAAATTGTTAATGTTGGTACATATATTTGAAAGTGCATCACTTGTGTATATTATTTTACTTCTTGATTAACATCACATCGATAAATAGATACCGAGAGTCTGAGACTTAAGGTTTGGTTTCCATATATGGCGTTTTAGTGCATGGGAATTCTGAACATCCTTTTATTTGTTGATTTTCCAGGGAAAGAAAAGAAAAGATACTGTTTGCATTGCTCTTGCTGACGAGACCTGTGAAGAGCCAAAGATTAGGATGAACAAGGTTGTCAGGACAAATTTGAGGGTTCGTCTTGGGGATGTTGTATCTGTGCACCAGTGCCCAGATGTAAAATATGGAAAACGCGTCCACATATTGCCCTTGGACGACACAATAGAAGGCCTCACTGGCGATCTTTTTGATGCATATCTGAAACGTAAGGCCTTGAAATTGAACTTGCTTGGTTTAGATTGTGCATGCTTCATTGTAGTTGAAATGATTAAGCCTTTAAATTCTGTGGTCTTTTGAGTTCTTATCATGCATTGTTGTTACTGGTGCAGCTTACTTTCTGGAATCATATCGTCCCTTGAGGAAAGGTGATCATTTTCTTGTGAGAGGTGGGATGAGAAGTGTGGAATTTAAAGTCATCGAGACTGACCCAGGGGAGTATTGTGTTGTTGCCCCTGATACTGAGATCTTCTGTGAAGGGGAGCCTGTGAGGAGAGAGGATGAAGATAGGCTGGATGAGGTTGGCTATGATGATGTTGGTGGTGTTAGGAAGCAGATGGCTCAGATCCGTGAATTGGTGGAATTGCCTCTAAGGCACCCTCAGCTTTTCAAATCTATTGGTGTTAAACCACCCAAAGGAATTTTACTTTATGGACCTCCAGGTTCGGGAAAGACCTTGATTGCTAGAGCGGTGGCTAACGAAACCGGTGCTTTCTTCTTTTTGATTAATGGACCAGAAATTATGTCCAAGTTGGCTGGAGAGAGTGAGAGCAATCTAAGAAAGGCATTTGAGGAGGCTGAGAAGAATGCTCCGTCGATTATCTTCATTGATGAAATTGATTCAATAGCACCTAAGAGAGAGAAGACACAAGGTGAAGTTGAAAGGAGAATTGTCTCTCAGTTGTTGACTCTCATGGATGGGCTGAAATCTCGTGCCCATGTCATTGTAATGGGGGCAACTAATCGTCCAAACAGCATTGACCCAGCTCTTAGAAGGTTTGGTAGGTTTGACAGGGAAATAGACATTGGTGTTCCTGATGAAGTGGGGCGCCTTGAAGTTCTTCGTATTCATTCCAAAAACATGAAACTTTCTGAAGATGTAAGGCCTACACCTCTATTTTTAATAATTTTGTTCTGAACCAAGTTCAATTTCACTGAGGACAATTTTCTGATATTGCAGGTTGACTTAGAAAGAGTAGCAAAAGACACCCATGGCTATGTTGGTGCTGACCTTGCAGCTCTCTGCACTGAAGCTGCTCTGCAATGCATCAGAGAGAAAATGGATGTCATTGACTTGGAAGATGATACAATTGATGCTGAGATACTCAATTCTATGGCTGTTTCAAATGAGCACTTCCAGACTGCTCTTGGAACAAGCAATCCTTCTGCCTTACGTGAGACTGTAAGTAGACTGCTTCCTGGAATGCATAGAATTCATTTGCATTCATGTCATATTCTTCTTAACTGCGAGAATTTATGTTTGTTATATTCTTGTAATTGATGACAGGTTGTTGAAGTGCCTAATGTCTCCTGGCAAGATATTGGAGGGCTTGAAAATGTCAAGAGGGAGCTTCAGGAGGTAAGTTTTCTTATAAAGACAGATTGAAGTCACTTTTTTGATGTGCTGTATCTGTTCAAGTTGATAATTACTAATCACTGTTTTGATATTCTGTAGACTGTTCAATATCCTGTGGAACATCCAGAGAAGTTTGAGAAATTTGGGATGTCACCTTCAAAGGGTGTCCTTTTCTATGGCCCTCCTGGATGTGGCAAAACTCTACTAGCCAAGGCAATTGCAAATGAATGCCAAGCCAATTTTATTAGTGTTAAAGGACCTGAACTGCTCACCATGTGGTTTGGAGAGAGTGAAGCCAATGTTCGTGAAATATTTGACAAGGCCAGACAGTCTGCTCCATGTGTCCTCTTCTTTGACGAGCTTGACTCTATTGCTACTCAGGTTAGTTATTCCTGTTATATGATAATTAAGCTTTTCTGTGATGAGTTTAAATTTGTTTTGCGCAATTTGTAATTTTTAAGTGAAACTATAATCTATTGAATTGTTGCAGAGAGGAAGTAGTGTTGGAGATGCTGGTGGTGCTGCCGATAGAGTTCTGAATCAACTTCTGACTGAAATGGACGGCATGAATGCCAAAAAGACTGTTTTCATAATTGGGGCTACTAACAGACCTGACATTATTGATCCAGCACTTCTCCGTCCAGGTCGTCTTGATCAGTTAATATATATTCCTTTGCCAGATGAGGATTCGCGCCATCAGATCTTCAAAGCCTGCCTCCGAAAATCACCACTTTCCAAAGATGTTGATCTGCAAGCTCTTGCTAAATATACTCAAGGATTTAGTGGAGCAGATATCACAGAAATATGTCAGAGGGCTTGCAAATATGCCATAAGGGAGAACATTGAGAAAGTATGTCCCTTTATCCTCTTCTTCATTGCTTCTCTCGTTATACTCAGGCTTATGATATCTATCCATATACCTAATTACTACATGGCTGGCAAACAATTATCGATACAAAACGGCAGAGCTCATTTTTCCTTTTGCTTTTATAACATCTGTGATTCTTTACTTATCATTGCTGTCTGCCTTCGTTGAAGTTAACAAACTGTTTTTACTTATCTCAGGACATAGAGAGGGAGAGGAGAAGGGCAGCGAACCCTGATTCCATGGACGAGGACCTTGATGATGAAATTTCTGAAATAAAACCTGCGCATTTCGAGGAGTCAATGAAGTTTGCTCGTAGAAGTGTGAGTGATGCCGACATACGCAAGTATCAGGCATTTGCTCAGACCTTGCAGCAGTCGCGCGGATTTGGAACGGAATTTCGATTTGCTGAGTCAGCCGGCGGTACGACAAGTGGCTCTGATCCATTTGCAGCCTCTGCTGGCGCCGCTGATGAAGATGATTTGTATAGTTAAATGTCCAAATCCTGGAGTTTTACTTTCTCACACCACAAGAATTGCTTATATTTCCTGCAAAAGATAATCCCTTTTGGCTTGCTGGAATTTTTGTGGTGTTGCTCTGTTAACTTTTATTTTCATTCTTCTTCAAATGTCTAGACTATTTATATGGGTTTAGAATTGTATGCTGTTTTCTTTACTAAATTAAAATGTTGTAACATTCCTGCACTATTAAAGCGAACACCTTCATCGGCGTTGGTTATGTGTGACGCTTCAATATTACTGTTTCTATTTCATTGACTGCCAAATTGAGCACTTCTTTTGGACTTTGCTTTGATTCGAAACTACATATAAAATTTGTGGGAATCTGATTAAACAAACTAAGTGTAATTAGTAAGAGAAAAAGTTATCAATCAAATAACAAAAAATTTCCTGTACTGAGTTTTGCACTTCATATCTGAATTAAGTCATGTTGTAAATCGTGGTTCCTATTTTGCATTTGCTTGTTTTACAAAAGACGTTTTTTTTTTATAAAAGATCATACTTCGCGAGAAACGTTTTGCATAAAAGATCATACTTCGCGTTTTTTTTTGCAAAAGATCATCTTTAATTGATTTTTATTTTTTAGTGATTTTAGTGGTATAAACATTAAACAGGTGGTGTCCACGTAACTTTAATAAGCACAAGATTGTTCATAAAATGACAAATTTGTCCTTACTAAATCATGTGTGAATCACATGTTTACTATTCAGACTATCAAAACCAAAAGAATCAACCGAAATAACAAGAGTCTACCATAATATAAAAATGTGAAATTTGGATGATAGTATGTAACGAACTTAATTTAAGTGTGAAAATATAAAAACGTTTACTGTTTGGATGATAATTTTTATTTAACCCTAATAAATATAAGATTCTTACTTATATTATTAATGAGTTTAGAGTTTAAACTAAGTTGAATTTGGGTTAGCAATCTCCAATTATGTGTCTTTGTTATTTCTATATTAAAAGCACTATCTAAATGTACAACAATGTTTTGTTCCCTCGATACGGTGGGAATGAATGAGCAGGCAAGCAGCAGCCGAAGTTTTTGAAAATTGAAAGAGGGAAGCTGAAAACACGTGTATCAATTTATTTTCCCACAACTGTCACTGCCATAATTTGGTTTATTTATGCTTCATATAAATATGGCGGCAACCTCTTTGTTGTAGCATATGCCGGTCATTCCGATTCGAGATTGATTCGGTCAAATTGGTGTAATAAAAATATGAGTGTTTTATATTTGTCGTCTCATTGATGAAAAATTTGAGAAGAGTGATAAATTAAATAATAAGTATAATACACTTGTTTTTTTAATTGATTAAATTAAATCGAATCGAGCCTGAATAAGTTTATGATACATACATCGACATGCTTCAATGCTAGACCACCTCACACTAATCCGTGACTTTTGTGCAACCTCTTACGCACAAATTAGCTCTACTCAAGTGAAGTTTGTTTACTGGACTAACAACTTATATTTACAATTTTTACGTACAAATAAACTTAGATGGTAACACATTTTTCTCTTCTTTTTGATATAAGTTTAAAGGTTACAATGTGTTATCCAAGCATATTTAAGCAATAGTGATGAATTAGTAGCCGAATCGCGCATCATAACATGAAATCATATGAAATAATATAAAAAATACTTTTATAGTTAAAAAATTACGAAAAATACCATAAGGACAAAATTACGTATCATAATGCTTTATAACGGGCCCTCCTCGGGGAAAACCTCCTCTTGTTGATGTTGATCATAATCAAGAATCCAACAAAAGGGTAGCTAGCTAGCTTCACTAACTGTATACATATATAGTTTTCGAGGCAAAAACATTACTCTAACAAGGCAGAAACACACAATTAACCACGATCAAATCCAAAATCGGCACGCTTCCCGGCCCCCTCTCTCGTCCCAACACTGCCCCTCGTCATCCTTCATGTACAGATACAGATACAACGAACACACTTCCCACGTACTACGGTTTCGGGGAACGGTTGGCTGCGCCGCACCTCACCGACCCGAGCGTATGGACGTTCACGAAGCGGCTAGGCGCGGACGAGCGGCGGGGCCCTTTGGGCATGCAGTTCCTGACTTCCTTGGCGTGGAAAGCCCCTTGTTTGTGATTGACAAATGGCTTCAGAGTGACATAGGCTTCATTCTTGGAGGCAATTGGCAAGGCTGTGGAGGGGGCACTTGGTAATATTGGATAGTGTCTCCCCATGACTTGTTGCTGCATTGTGGATAACACAAGGAGATGAATAAGTGCCATGCAAACAATAGTGGTAGACATTTTGAGCTAAACTTTGTGTGTGTGATAATGTGGTTTGTTCTATTGTGTGAAAGAGCGATGTGGGATGTGAGGAGGTTTTTATGGTGGAAGAAGAGAGGGAGGAATAGGTTACTTAAATAGGCCCGTGAGCAGCGGCAGATACGCCACAACTAAATGCGATAGGCTCAGCTTCTTTAATTCATGAGCATTATGTATGTATGTATTCATGCGTATATATGATACGCTGAGGTTCTTTTATTTATTTTTTCTTTTAATTCTTTTTAATTATAATACATGTGTGTTGCATAACCTAATATTGATTTATAGCATATCATATGAAAATTTTAATAATAGTGGCTTTTGTGTCTTGTAAAGTTCGACTGTGATTGCGATACTCTTGTTCCACGTCGGAGAAATATAAGAAATAAAGTACGCATGTAGGTCGGAGAATTTGAGTGCAACAGACGAATATTCTCAATTTCAAATTGTATTCGGTAGGTTCGGAGATTTGCAGTTGCTAGTGTCTAATGGGACCAGGGCTTGACAGTGTTGCTACTCCGCATAAATAAATTAATTTTTTTTGGGTGATAATATATATGTACCAAATATAATTGGAAAGAACATGATTGAGATTATTTGTGGTGACAATGCTAGATTATTTGGTTGCAGTGTTATTTCTTGATAATTAGGACGACCATGAACCACAAGGCTCTGCCATTAGTGCAATATATACCGGGGAGATTTTAACTAAGGTGGTCATCGCCTTAGATTTATGTGTGATTCTATATAACTACTAATCACAAAGTTATTTATTAGAAAATTCTCGTCCAAACCCGATTAAAGGGTAAGTGCATTACACTTTTGCCATTTGATTTATCACTCTCCGTAAATTCTCCACCAACTAAACGGCAAATAGAAAAACACTTTGTCCATTTATTACACTACTTTGAACGAGTCAGATTCGGGTTAGTATTAACCTTGTATTTCTGATATATGGAGCTCCAGATAAGTGGTTTGACATGCTTAAAAAAATAAAATACTCATGGATTAATTTTGAGAAACTAAGGTAATCCATATACTAGTATGTTGTGACATTTTATTGTTTGAAATGTGAGTTGCTGAGAAAGGTGAGGAAGCTCGTGAATTTCTGGCAAAGCAGTAAATTCGATATATATTTTTCCCAAGTCATAAATAAATCCAATGAAATGCATTTACAACAATGGGTAATATTTTGTGGATTGCCAGGTAGGGACCATCTCATACTATCTACTTTCTGCTTTTAGCTACTCAAAAAAAAATATATATATATTATGACCTCACAAACACATATATATACGTACTATCTTTATGACTTGTATTTCCTAATACAAAATATATGTTCCTAAATTCAATAATAAGTAGGTATTTATAGTCTTTAACAAGCGAACTTGATGGTTCGACCCTATTCGAGATCATAATTGATTTCGTAATACAACACTGAAAAAAGAGACCATATTCGAAATCATAATTGATTTCGTAAAAGAACACTAAAAAAGCAAAGCAGAATTGATACTGAGAAATACCCTTATTTTGTAATTTTTTAAAGGGTTTGGTACTCTAAGATGTTCTCTTAACTATCTACTCGTTTCTAATATAGCTTGAATAATAATAGTAATCGACTAATAGGGAAGTATATTCAATCAATTGTATTAAAAATATTAAGAACAAATTACTTTGTTATGGAAAAATAGTTAAAATGATAAGTATTCAAATGGACTTGTATTTATATTAATTGAACTTAGTAAGGAGGGCTCTTTCTTACCAATATCATAAATATGAACAATTGCCCATTTTAAGAAAAACTGTAATATAAATCACATTAAATGTCTAACCATAAGTCGGTTTTACGGTTGGTCCTAAATTAAATCAATCATTTAAATCCACATAATAAATGGCCAATGGCAGGTGTAAAAAATTAAAGGAAAATCAATGGTACTCCTATAATAAATTTCGCATTATAAATTTATAGAAAATATTTCAAAATAAAGAACGTTTCATACAAAATTACTAGAAAAAAAAAACAATTTGATTGTGATACTAATTTTGCTTGTGTATTATATTTCATTATGAATTTAGGTCAAATCAGACAATTCATGTAAAACTCAAGTAGAACAATAAGATGAAAATCTCTCTGTGTAAAACTCGAACAAGGTCACTTAAATTTTTTCATGTAAATCCTTTTTTTTACTAAATATTAATAATATTAATAATTGCATATTGAAAATATCGAATAGGAGATATGTGATTAAGCTACTTTAGCTACACTTTTTTGGTTGCCGTTGCATGGTGTATTTTTACTTTAAAGATAGTAATAAATAATTTTTTTTAATAAAATAATAAATGAATTGAAGTGTAACATAATTTATTTTTTTCTCTTAGTTCTTTGAGCTATATTCTGAAATTTGATTGCTAAATATTAATTAATATATGTGATGAACATAATGCACGAACACTTCTAAAAATATAATTTTGTCGTGTCATGTTGTGTCGGATATCGTGTCAGACACTTTTTAGGTGAAAAATTAAAAAAAAAAAATTTATATTACCATATCCATATGGTGTCGTGTTCATATTTGAGTCATAAGTGATGACATCTAAATTTGTATAAATTAAATTTTAAATGTTAAATTTTTTCTAAAGAAATTTAAATTTAACATTTTATTGATTTTATAAATTAAAAAAAAGAAAAAACTAGTGTATCTTACAAAAAAAATTTACAATTTAACTCTTTATTGGATTTTAGAAAATTAAGAAGAAAAAAAATAGTGAGAAATTTAATTAGATTTTCCTCATCAAAGAGGATAACATATGAAGGGGAATATTTACAAAGAAAACTTAAAATATCCTACACAGTCACGTCAATGGATATAAACCCCACGAAGAAAAGAAAATACTCTTATATTTCCTTCGTCATAAATGAAAATGGCGCTAAGGTTGCAGACTCTGCCGATTGCTTTCTTCCATTACAGTAAGTTGAGACCCAGAAAAACTTTATTTGCATATTAAAATTTTCCTTTTTTCTCGCTACATTTGCATAGATGTGTATATATTTCCTTGCCTGGGTTACGCGCATTACCAATAGCAATTGATATCTGCGGAGTTGTTTATTGAGCTCAATTAGGACTGGTGATTGGTGTGGTAGCTAAAGTGGTTGATGAAATAGCATAAAGATTAATTCTTTACGCTTGACCATGGTAATAATTTAATGGGTTCTTGGTTTATTCTGCGAGAATTGGGGAAAGGGTAGTTAATGAGAAGAAGTGTGTGATAAAGAGGTCTGTTTTTAAGTCATTTATGCATATTCAAGAATCTGGCTGTACTTATTTGATGAGGGTTTTTCTGTAGAAATAAGTGAGTTTCAATTTGTTCGTCAATTATTGTTGGTTTCATTGAATTAAATTTAAAGAAACTACAGCGTGTTGATGTTATTTGTAAGTAAAGGGGCTATCTGCACGCAGTAAATTATTTTCTCATTTTCTGGGAATGTCATAATTGCAAAAGATTGATAGTTATTGGGAGTAAGGAGGCAGGAGAGTTGGTGGGCTGCCATTTGAATTTCATTTTTCCTAAATTTACAGTTTTTACGTCAAGTTCCTTCATGGTTTAATGTATGTAGGTGTTAAATTTCATGACGGGGGGGACTGGGGTCCCGCTAGAGGGGTGGCGATACTTCATTTGTTCTTATAGTTTGGTGGTTTGGAAGTTGAGGAATCAAGATTCAAGCATGATGTTGATAATCTTTCAATTTCTTGCATTAAGTTACTGACCAACGACTGCGTACTGAAGTTTTAATGTAACTGAAATAGTTGGGAGCTTTGATGTTTGGGAGAGTCCCAACTTGCATGATTATGACTACGTTTTTAATCATATAAACGAAATTATCATGCAAAGATGGGATATACTTTCAATTTAGTACTGAAGTTTGATGTAACCAGACCATTTAGGAACTTTCGCAGTTTAGATGAGGACAACCTTGCATGATTAGCAAAGAAAACGGATGTTTGGATGAATTAGTGTGAACATTAACTCGAGGTAATATATATTTTTGCAGCTAAATGCAGCATTTATTTGTGGAGAAGTTTTGATTATAGGATTTGCAGTGTATAAGCCGAATATTGATAACTAATACAATCTTTAACTGAATATTGTGATGCATTTGGCTATTTTTTGATCGACGATATTGACAGAATTTTATCAAATTTGATACCTTAAGGAGATAGATCCAAAGCCATTTGTTTGTTGGCAGAAATTAGAGTTTTAGGTTTTCAGAAACCTGTTTCAATTCTTGCCTTCAAGAGACAAGTATTCACCTTCTTGTGTGTCACTAAGCCCCTTATGATTCTTCTTTCGTTTTTTTTCATTCGTAAGCTAAATAAAAGGGTTTTACCTAGCTACTTGCATCAGCATAAGACTCATCAGTAGATATTCATGCTTTTGAGAAACAGATTTCCGAATTTACTGTTTTCTTTCTAATATTAGAAAAACGGATTTCTATATTTTGCCAAATGCCTTTGTGAGTTCTTAAGAAATTAATAACACTTATAGTACAATAATAGATATTCTTGCTCTCGCTACCAATCCATTACTCCGATGTTTCCATATGCAAAACACATTGGGACTATTGACTTCCTGACTTTTAATTGCAGTAACATCATGCATGATGCTTGAATGGAAATAAGGACAAGAATATGAGATGAGGAAATAACTACATTGATTACTTGCTGCTAAAGACATCCTTTCTCCCACAATACATGTTTGCATTGTGGTTTGAGGAAACGAAAGAGACTTGATCTGTACTTCATGCAAAGCTTTATTAGAGGATTGTGGTTTCCCTTTCAAAAACTGCTTCTTAACACTAGGTTCTTTAAAATTATAAATTGGTAGGGTTATTATAAAATGGTGTGGAAACTGATTAATAGCAGCGCGGTATGATGAAGTAACTGAGTGATGGTCAATAATGAGGGACAATAAGCACGGCTTTCTTTCTCAGGTGTTTTCGTTTTCCTCATCCTTTTATGAGGAAAATCATACCCTCATTTTTTCTTTAAATTACACTCAACTATGTATTTTAGTAACCAAAAATTTGAAATTTGTGGAAATTGTAAAGTATTCACAAATTTGTTTTATTTTTTTAACTGTTTCCAATCTTGATGCTTGTAATTGTTTATTTTTGCCAAGGTGGTCTTGAACCATGTCATAATCTTTATCCGTATAATTGCATTTCATTTATATGAGCATCTTACATCCGAACACCATGCTTAGCTTGTTATTTCACCAATCACACCAACTGCTTATGAATTCTTTAATCAATTTGCACCTACTGAATTACAAAAGTACGAGCATCACCAAGGTGTAATGACAATAAATTAGGCATTTAGGCTTATTTCTTACTTTTCCATGCCACACAGATGGAAATTCTAAGACCAGGATCCTGCAAAATGTCGGTTCTCAAACTACGAATAAGGCAAGAAGAGAAGTCAGAGGAAGAGGACGACTAAGAGTAGTTTCAGCACTACCAGAAACAGCAGGCGCAATTCTAGTTGCTGCCACAATTGTTGGTACTGCTGCTACTTTTCTTGTAAGAAGAACTAAAACTTCTCAAGAAACTGAGGTATGTCTCCCAATTTAGAATTTCGTTTTTAGCTGAGGAATTAATTTACCACGAAAATTTTAAACTTCAGGAATTTTATGATACATTTCGAGCACTAGGTTTATTATGCTCTTTACCGATGACCATAACAAAGTGAGTTGGATGTAATTAACTCAAAATACATGTTAACTATCAAACAAAGTAACATGATGAGTATTCCCACATAATAAAATCTGTGGCTATTCCCACAGTAACCTATCAAATAAAATAGGGATAGTTACGCCGACATGCACTGAGGTTTGGTCTAATTACACAAACTTCCCTTGAGATCTAAGAAATTACAAAAACTTCCCTTGAGATCCAAGAACTAACAAAAACTTCCCCTATCAAAGAATTTACATTACATGGCATCATTACACTCCCTGATTCTCATAGCATTCTTAGGCCAAATCTGTAGATATGATAGGGGAAGTTTTTGTAATTTCTCGAACCATAGGGGTGGCTTGTGTAATTACACCAACCTCAGGGAATGCGACCGGCAAATAAAAATATCACAAATATAGTAAAAAATTGAAGAACATTTTTTGAGCCTACAGTAGAAATGAGTACCATCAAAACATTATGGCAATTCTTTTGACTGCATTTCTTGGTAATAGACAGGCCCCCACAAAAACCTGTGAAGACTGTGGAGGTTCAGGTATTTGCTCTGAATGCAAAGGCGAAGGTTTTGTGCTTAAGAGATTGTCTGATGAAAGTGCTGAAAGAGCACGATTGACAGCAAAGAATATGGCAACGAGATACACAGCAGGGTAAATTTGTCAACATATATTCGATTTTCTCTTTCTCATTTCAAAAGTTTCTAAAATAGTTACACACTTTCGCACTCCATCGACAGGCTCCCAAAGAAGTGGAGCTACTGCACAAAGTGCTCATCGACTCGGTCATGCGTGACGTGTGGTGGCAGTGGGAAGCTCAGCTATCTGAATTAGTCCGGTATTCCTGCTCCGTAATTCGTAGATGAAAGCTAGTTTTGTTTGTACTTATCATTCAGATGATCATGTATAAATACTTTTCCTTCAAATTTAGCAATTTTTTTGCTTTATACCCCGGAAATCGTAATGGTTAATTTGATTATATAATCTCTTGAGATGAAAATTTATCATTGTATTTTGTATGATACATGTAAAATGCAGATCGCCATTGTAGTGACTGTTGTATAAGGAGTATTTATTGCTAAAAGTTTTACAATTCTGTTACATGGCTTGTTTCAACCTTTGGTGGGGTTTTACGCATTATAGCCCGAATTTAAAAAATAGTGCGATTTCTCCCGCAATCATTTTTATGTGTAGATTATACCTCCTAAAAGTATTTTCCGATGGGATTAAATAAATATTTGAGCAAATATTATACTTAGTTCTTCAATATTCGAGTTTGTATCACTTTAATTTATAAAATGTTAGAAGTAACAGATAAGTCTTTAATGTTACTAATTTATTTCAAGTTAGTCCTTAAACAATTTTCTTGGTAAGAATGTGGTCAAAATAAATTTCATGTGTGCCACGTATACAATTAGTACGGGTATTTTCATCATGTACCTTTATGGTGACATGCTTCAAGACAAATCGTAAAAATTTTCTCCAACCACATTTTCATTGAAAAAGTTATTAAGAGACTAACTTGAAACAAATTAGTAATATTAGAGACTTATCTGCTACTTCTGAAACTTTAGAGACTAAAGTGATACAAAAACGAAACTTTAAGAACTAAGCATGACATTTGCTCTAAATAGCTCATCTAAATAATTTGGGTTGTTTACTTTTACACCTCCTGTGAGATTGGGTAATTAAACTCGTACCTCCTTACATAAAAATATTACAAACCTACACTTACAACTTTACAAGTTTAGAAATATACAAATAAACTCATTCTGGTTAGATTTTTTACAAAATCATTCTTGAATTGACTATATCTTACCACTAATTAGTTACTTACTGCTAATTAGGGGAATAAGAGGTCATCATGAATATCAATTTTCAAACAAATTATGCTTCATAAATTATTTGTCTGTCAATTGAGAATGAAGTGAGGGTTGTTGTGAGGAACTAATATAATTAGTGGTGAAATATAGGTAATTCAAGAAAACTTTTGTAAAATCTTACCGGAATGGATTCTTTTATAATTTTTCAAACTTAAAAGATAGATTGTGTAATATTTCGTTTAAGAGACTACAAATTATAATTATCCAATATTGCAGGGACGTAGATGTAAAAAAGTCAAATAATTTGCATCAAGATATTTTCTCAATATCTAGTGATATTTTAACTTTTTTTTTTTCAAATTTTTTTGTTTTTTTGCAATCATAGACTACCACTTCATGCTTTACGAGAATCCTAACATATTCTTCGTAATTTTGATGTGATTTTGGTCTAAAATAGAAATGAGCAAACTCATAGAAACAGTTGACAAAAATCAAACCGCAGGAATTGTCTTAGGATCTTGTGACAAGGAGTATGCAGCAGATCCAGGGTCATAATTCAATAAATTGAATGGTGATAGACAAAATTCAAAGGTGAAAAAAGATTAAATCTTAGAAAACTAAATTAAAAGTATTCACAATAAAAGGGGTGGAAGATGAATAATTGTACTTGTGGTTTGTCTGGAAGTGAATATATTTACGGGTAAAAGAAAAGAAGAAAGTGAATATATTTACTGCGCCTTTTCTTCTTCTTTATTTCAAAACCAGACATGTTGATCGACATTTCTGACCTGACAACATCTCATAATTTTAGTTCGTAATTTACGATCTAAAGAAGGTGGAAGTTAATTTTTTGGACATTTGATATTTGTGCAACGAAATTATTATTATTATTGTTTAATTTTATTTAAATTAAAATTTTCATCTTAATATATGTTTTATGATTATTTTTAATATAACTATTAAATATAACGGGGAATTATAGAAAAATTCCTAATTGTGGAGTCAATTTTTAGTTTGCTCCTCATGTTTAAAATTATTTTTATTCACTAAAAAACTTAAGAATCGTGTACCTAAATCGTAATATGTTATATATTTTTCGCAATATGTCGTATGTGCTGCATAAAATGGGGAGCAAACTAAAATTATGATTCTCATCTGGGGAGTGGACAAAAATAATTTTGAACACGAGGAGCAAACTAAAATTTTTTCAACTCATGGGGAGTGATAAAAAAAGGCCCCTAAATATAATTTATGTCACAATATTATATTAATAAAAATAATATTAAAATTGGATTACAAAATATGAGAAAAAAAAAAGATAAGATAAATTTAAAAAAAATTGAAAACGAGGTGGGATGCCATGTTCATGCTCATCTACTTTGACAAATGAGTGAAATCAACATGCAACATTAATTACTTTTTTTTTTTTGGTGGGAGCAACATTAATTACTACACATATATGCACAGTATAAGTACTATGTACGGTGTACAATTTTTCCTATAAATTGTGGCTCATTTCGTTCATTTAGGACAATTAACAATTTGAAAGCAAAAGTATATATAATATACGTAAATATTCTGATATATTAGATTATTGAGAACCTCTCAATCACTTTTGTCTTATTTCGCGTATTTATTATTCAGTTTTTACAACAATATACATAAATATTTTGGTATATTAAAGTATTGAGGATCCCTCAATCACTTTTATCTTTGTTTCACGTATTTATTATTCCATTTTTACAACAGAAAAAACATATGTAATAATCACCTTTTGGAATACAAATTGCTTTTGTTTGTTAGCCGGTGATTAGTGCTCCTAATCAATCAGACATGCATAGCATATTTTTTTAGCAGTGTTTTTTTTTAATTGGAACCGGTTAACGCGATTGAAATTTTTATCGAGGATTCCGCCTCATAAATAAAACAATAGGAAGCATTGAAAAGTTCATACGACAAAACTCATATTTGAGATTCGATGAGAGAGCTGATTAGTTGAGATTAGTGAAGGTCAATGAGGAATTAATTAAGGAGAAAGAAGGAAGATTAGAGTTTATTCCATCTCCATGAGCCGAAAATAGGTCATAAGTACGGCTACAATATGAAAGCCTATCGCAATAGTTTATATCTGATCTCTTCCAGCTTTCTGACAGGACAAAGTTGTGATCCATCCTAAAGTACTCCACTTGCATTTTCTTGTACATAATCAATATATAAAAATTAGGAATAATGGCCAATATTCATTAGAAATTTAATTAAATTATGAAAAACTCCCTGAGAAATTAATTGAAATAATACTTTGGGTAAAGTGTTTTCTTGGGATCCTTGTCTGCAATGATGGAGCCAAGGGGGGCCTTTGGTGGCCCTGCCCCCCCTAAATTTTTATTTTTTTTAAATTTTTTTATGTATATTTTTTATATATTTATGTTTTTATCCCTTAAGTTTTTGATATTTTAATTTTTTGTCCCCCTAATTAAAAATTTCACCCTTTTATTTTTTATATTTTCAATTTTCGTCCCTCACAACAATAAATCCTGGCTTCATCCCTGCTTGTCTGAATCTTACTATATTTTCCTCAATTTCAATTATTAGGATTTTTTTTTTTTTAAATTTTTTATGATTAGAGTATACTTTAGGAAGTTTTGTAGTTATATCTGAAAGTTTTTCAAACTTTGAAGTCTTGGCATCGAACATGGGGTGTCATGGAAACCCGGCAAGTGGAACTTCTTATTGATAAATTGCTAGCTAGCTAGATAGGAATCTGAACGAACTTATGATTAATTAATGATCATATAGCAATGTCTTCTTATAAGGAAATTAAAATTGTTCATATAATTATGTCTTCTTATCATGATTATTCAATCATTTATGCTCACTTCGCATTAATGATTACACGAGGGTCCTCTGTATATGCTCCGAAAATGTGTGTGCATACTCAATTGAATTTCAGGCTTATTTTGACTAAAATCTAACCGAAGTTGCAGCATAAAACTGTACCACTGTTGTGGATGGCAAAGCCAAGTAAAAAAGGTTATTTCTTAACAGTTAAAACAAATTATACTAAATAAATAGGAATAATTTAAAAATAAGAGTTTACTAATAGCCGGGCATCTCTTGACCTCCACCACTGACACAACATTGATAATACGATACTAATTTTATATTTATACCAGTAATTTTATAATTAAGAGAGATATCAACATCCCTATAATTTATATATGTGACTCGAACTCATATCGTAAAATAATATAAAATGCATGAAAAGTCATGGTATAAAAGTAATTATTGTGATCCAATAAATTAGGCGATCAAACAGCCAACTACAATCTACATAACATTTTGACCAAACAAACAAAAAAAAGTAATCTGTACATAATATAAATATATATACCTATAATCAACTACCCATTATTTAATTTTCTAACAAAGTGAGAGATTTATTTTTATGTTAATATATGCGTCCTTAGAACAATTAACGGTGGAGGTGAGCCCTCAGCCGATGGGTAACCTAAAAGTCAAAGATGATGAAATTCACAGCAAAACTCAAAGATTATTGGATGTACGATCGAATTCAACCTAAACACTTACGTACGATGTATTTTCATGCAGTTCGTATTTCTTTCATCATTGGTCACAACATGTACGGAAATAAAAAATATATATATTTGTAAGACATAAAATAAAATAGAGAATACATATATAGCTCACATTGATAACGTTAAAAGTTTGAAAGAGTTTAATCATAAAACAAAAATTCAAACCTAACCAAGATTTACAAGTATCGGGCATCAAATCAAGCCAATAGTAATGCTATAATTAATGGTAATTAAATCTTATTACAACATTAATTAATACGTTGTGATAATCATAGATGTCATAGGTTATCTTAGTCGTACTTTGCAGGTATGCCTGACGATGTTTGCTGACTATGACCATGTGTGTATCTGCAAGAATATTCAATTAAGATATTCTTTTAGCAGGTTTTTCAACAGGGCAAATGGGAAACTCTGGGATATATATATATATATATATTTTTTAAAGCCGAACCGACAAAGAAATCGTGGAGTATTTTACCGAGACATCTCCCTCTTATATATAACCAATCAAATCCAACCGGGATATAATCACTCATGATCAAGGATCAAGTAAGCTATTCGAACACGACGACAAATTCGCACTACACAAGACCAAGGAATCAAAAAAATTGTGGTCGACATAAATGAAACAACCTTCATGTTAAGCGAAACTTTAGGATCTTCCGCTTGCCTCACGGTGAGGCGCCCAGTAATCCCGACAAGTTTGATGGGCATCAAAGAGACACACATCTAGCAGCAAGAAAACGCATCAACGTCGCAAGCATCCACATAAACTCTAGGATCATATTTACGTGCACATGCACAGTAATCGGAAACTCTAGCTCGAATTCAGTTCGATCATAACCTTCATTAATTATACAATTATACTAGTTTGCGGAATCAAGTTCGAATAAAAAGTATCCATAATGTAGGACTAATTACTCCCAAATGTCGTGTTTCTCATAAGCAATTTGAAGGGAAAAAAAAAAAAAATTGAAGAAAATTAAAAGCTTATGTTAGAAGTTTCATTTGAAATATCTTCTTTTTTTTCCCTAATGATTTGCTCATCAACATTTAAGTTTTAATTTTTATTATTTCAGCATAATGTTTTATTTTATTATTTATTATTTAATGTAGAGTAATTAGTTCATGTTCTTTCATGACAGTTTTGTAATTTTCATAATTGTTTTCTGAGATCTTTTGATTATTAATTTATTTACGTTGAGTAATTAAGCAGACACACTATATGCGAGCCGCCACGTCAAAAACCTGTCTACGAAATATTTATTTGCAAGTTGAGATATTTATTTTGTTGACTTCTGATACAGAGAACGTGGGCAGTTGACGGCGGAGCGCCACCGCGGCCACGCTTGCCGCCGCGCAAGTAGATATTAATTTAATTTTTATGTCTTGGGAAAATTTTTATAGGGTCAACTTATCAATATATATATAATCTATGGTCCATACCTTATCTGGCTGTTACGTGGTTGATAAGATCAAAGAAACTTTAGAAACCGCATTCTATTGGAAATGATGAGCTGTGGATCTCCCATTCTTCTTATCTTTTCGGTTTTTTTCCAAAACTATTATTTAAATTTTGGTTTTTTCGTAAAGTGATATCAATTTATAAATATTTTATTTTCTACTATAAGTTGTCATAGAGTTTGGCGTTTATGAATAGTAGTATAGGTGATTTTTTGTAACATTATCCTACACTTTCTATTATTTATAAATTGAACCCCAAATCTTTTGAAATATTTTAAAAAGGTATATGAAGATTTTAATTTCATAAAGACCCAAATAGTTTCAATTTGGTCCATTAATTTCTCTTTCATATATTTTTCCTACAAACTTGTTATTTATATTGTTTATTATTTTTTCTTGTTCTTTTATACCTTGTATAATTGTATCTTTATTTATTACGATTTTATTTAATGTTCGTTCGTAATTTTTCTTATAAATTTCTTCTTTCTGTAAAGCTGTTTCTAAACCTTTTCCCATATTTTTAGTATTCAGAATTAAACTTGTTAAGCTGATGAAAGTGCATGAATTATTCTTATTTTATTATTGTACCATTCTATCATTTCATTATTATCTTCTAATATTTGCTTATCAATTAAATTATATCGCGGTATATTTTTCATCGACCATTTTATTTTTTTATTTTGTCTTTTTAACATTTTATTACCATCTTCCAATCGTAATAACATATCTTTAGAAATTTTTATATCATTTATAAGATATTGTTGTTTTACTCTCAAATTTTCTAATATATTTTCATGTATATTCTTTTGAAATTGGTTACTAATATTTTTTAATTTTTCCTTGTTATATTTTATAGCTTATTTCGTTTTTATTCTCTGATGTCTATTCATTTGTCTTTCATATAGATCCATTTTTAACAATTTATTTCTCTTTGATGTATTTTTTCTACAAAGTTTTTATTCATTATATCTATTTGTTTATCATTATCAGTTATATTTTTTATTTCATTAGGATATTCAAAAATTTCTTTCATGATAGATTTGTATTTTGTTGCACTTTCTAATCTTTTTTCTAATCTTTTTATGTCTGTTTTTATTTGTCTAGAATTCATCTTATTGATCTGATGATCCTTCTTGTTCGTAAACTTGTTCTATAGCAATTATAACTTTATTTATAAAGTTCAATTTTTTATTTGTTTTTCTGCATTCTTCATCACAATCTTTATGTTTATCAGCATGTTCATTTACTAATCTTCTCATTCTATCATTTAAAAATTTCTTTACAAAATATCTAAAATGTTTATTGGATGTATCTTCATCAAAACATTTACAAAAATTGCATGCATTAAGTAGATCCCTACTAAAATCATAATTATCATCCATGTTTTTATATATGTTTTATGAGTATGCACCAGCTATTATATTTAAAATAACCGTTTTTAATACCAAAATTCATTAAAATTTTATTTTAACAAGAGTACTTTAAAATCCATCCTCAAATCATATAATCACAAAATATTTTGAGTAAAGTTTGTTACCTTTCTTTATCTCCTTCGTCTTCTATAAAGATCTAACGGATTCTTCTAAGACTCGTCTTCTTCTTCCTTGATCAGCTCATCATTCCAACAGTCCTGACGGCCTCCTGCCTATATGGACATCAACGGAAACAAGCTTCGACCGCCAACGGAAAATTCACTACGGCTTAATGGAAATAGATATCTTTTTTTGGAAAGGATAAAAAGGAGTAAAGAGATGTAATAACCTCAAAACAAAATAAGACTCGTGATTTATGAAAGAAAGGATTTTATTTCCCCTTTAAGGGTTTATTTTTCCATACTCGGTACAAAGAAAAACACTTGAATTACAATTCTTACAGACACTTTTTCTCACTCTTCACTCTCTGTTTTTCGATGCCCTTCTATATTACAGACCACTACTATTTATACAACTCAAAACGAGTAAAGAGATAAGATTCCTTCAGATAAGGAAATCTTGACTTGTATTGGTAGCCACTCGATCTATCTTTTTCTTCAACGGCTGAGATCTTGCCTACAGATTTATAGTGGTTGCAGACGTCATTGCTTACGTCTCTCTATTGGACTTTTTCCTTTATGCAGTCACATCCGTATGTCTGTATGGCACCCAATTAATTTACACGCCTCCTGTCTTGTAGCAGTGGAGCAAATAGTTCTATGGGTAACAAGGCACCTGTAGTATTCCTCTAATAATCCAGATTTTGGATCATTTGGAGAGCCCTTAGTAACCAGTAACCAGTTACCAGCGACAAAGATGGTTTGGAAACCTTTATTCAGAAGATTCTCTGAGATACTTTGTATGGCTTTTATCCCAAGAGCTCTTCTAGTAACAACCCATTCAGGGGAGTATATTGCAGTCTTGAAGCCTTTTCTTCCAACTTCCAAGCTGACGTTGCTGTATAATGGATTTATTGAGACAATATGAAGTGATTCATACCATCTATTTCCATCCAATTCTGGAGATATGGTGTAGAATTTCAAGAGGCATTGTCTTCCTTTAGCAAATTGAGAAACTTTGGACTTGAATGTATCCTCAAATCCACTTATTTCTTTTTGATCCTTGCTAAGATATATCAAATCGAGAAAACCAAATTCAGCAAGTTTTAGAACTTGGTTAGGATCAGCCCCATTGATTGCGGTCAACCTTGGGTATATTGTGTTTCCACTTGAGTAAAAGATTTCATCACAATCTGAATAATTATATGCCAGATCAAACATTCGCTTGTATTCTTTATCATAGGAGTGTTTTGGTATATATTCACCCTTTATTTGAACGGTCTTGAAAGAACCAGATTTTTGAAGTGGTTCTATTTTTATTGTCCTTATAGAGGATGTCTTTTTCTCTTCCTCGACTTTTATCTATTTTTTCTTATTATCTTCCTCTATTTTCACAGGCATTTCTGGCTTTTTGCTGCCTGACCATTCTGCCTTTTCTTTATCATTCTCTAATTTTTCAATTCTTTTATATAAGTTATCCATTCTGTTAGCATTTTCTATGACAAGATCAGATAAAACCTTGAGACTGTCTTGTATGGAGTCTTCAAAGATATTTAGTGCTTCATTTATATCAAGAGAGATTACTCTTAATGTATCAACTTCTGTTTTTATTTCGGCTAGTTCCTGTATGTCCTTTATCCTGCAAAATGAAGATGAATTAAAACTTTATTAGCCTTGAAGTGATTTTTGGGAAATCACCACCCTTCAACGGATTTGTTATCGTCTTTACCATCTACCGTTTGAGATGGACTAGGTATATGTATACGCATATACTTGTCTTAATATGATTTTTGGGAAATCATCACCCATTAACGGATTTGATAATGTCTTTACCATCTACCGTTTGAGATGGACTAGGTATATGTAAACGCATATACTCGCCTTTAATCAAGTCCGAATTCAACATTTCGAGAAAGGAAATCTGCTAAGAAATTATCCATTCCTCTAATATGTTTTATCTTAAAATTATAGTGTGACAAGAAAACTTGCCAACGATGAAGTCTCCTATATTGAGGTTTATTTGGAAGTTTATTTTGAATTAAACTCTGAATTTGAGTATTATCTGTATGAACTTCAAAAGGTTTTTGTAAAAGAAAAAGTGAAAACTTTTCTATTCCTCTTATTATACCAAGTAGTTCTTTCTCATGCGTTGTATAGTTTACTTCCGCTTGACTGAAAGTTCCACTGGTATATCTACAGATTTCATTTAGATCTGTTTTCAGTATTGCAGACCAATATAGGTCAGAAGCATCAGTTTGGACAATAAGGTTGTCTTTATCCTCTGGTAATCTTAATTCCGGTAATGTTTTGCATTCCTCCTTAAGACTAACCACTATATCTGTATGTTTAGAATTCCATCCTTTTGTATTATTTTTTCTAAGTAATTTTTGTATTTCGTGCTTTTTCTTTGCTAATTCTGGAATAAATCCTTCAGCATAGTTTAAGCATCCCAGAAACCTTTCTATTTGATTTCTATTATCTAGTTTATCTGGAAATTCTAAGATTTTTTGAGAAATATGAGGTTGCAACTTTATTCCAGCAGCACTCAATTTTAACCCTAAGAACTCTATTTCTTTTTTCTCTATTATGACTTTTCTCTCCGAAAGTGCAATTCCATTTTCTTTACAAATTTGAGCAAATAATATAAGATGTTTTCTATGCTCATCTTCAGTATTAGAAGAGATTAAGATATCATCTATATATACTACCATAAATTTATGATATTTTGAAAAAATATTATCCATTTTTCTTTGGTATATTGAAGGTGCATTTTTTAATCCAAAAGGCATTACAAGCCATTCGTAATGTCCTTGAGGAGCACTGAATGCAGTATATTGAATACTATCTTCTTCCATTTTTATTTGCCAAAAACCCGATGTGCAATCAAATTTAGAATAGAAAGACTTGTTTTTGACTAGATTTATGATAACTTCTTTATTCGGTAAAGGATAACTATCTGTTTTAGTAAAAAAATTTAACCTTTTAAAATTTATTACCATTCTACCTTTATTCCTCTTCTTCTCTGCTTCATTCATAACCATAAAAGCAGGACTAGAGAAAGGACTGAAGCTTTTTCGAATGAGTTTTTTATTTAATAATTCTTCTATTTGTTTTTTAAATTCTTGTCTTTCTTCAATAGTATATAACATAGGTTTCTCTTTTATAATTACATTTTCAGTTAATTTGATTTTAGCTTTAGGATGATTTTCTTTCCAAAAAGCTAATGGGTTATTATTATAATTTTCTTGTATTCTCTTTTTAATAGAATCTAAGTTTATTCTTTTTATAGAAATTGTATTTATTTGTATTGGAATTTTCTCAAACACCTGTCGTCCACCACGCTCAGCTGACTGAACTCTGAATGGTTTATTGACTCTTGGTATTTTAAGAAGATGTCCACAAGATGTTTTTAAAGTTACCATATATACGTTTTGTGTATAGAATTGAAATTGTTCAAGGAAATCATTTCCTAATAATATATCTGCTTCTAGAGAATTGTATTCATATACTTGTTTAATAAGAATTATCTTATTGCCAAGTATTATCTCTACATCTTTAGCTACTTTATTAATAGCTTGAGATTGTCCCGTTATTCCTTTAATTCTTATATTGCTATCTGTTTTCCAATCTTTAATCAAGAATGTTTTAAATATTGTTATTTCTGATCCCGTATCAATCAAAGCACATGTTGTTATATTTCCTTTTAAAAGTGTTAATTGTATAAAAACACTTAAAGGAAAATTAATTCCTTTCATATTTAGGACAAAATATTTCATTTTCTTGTATTTGGAGTGTAACTCTATGCTTTTCTATTTTGTAATATTCACAGTTATTGAGAAATTCATTTCCTAGAATTATATCAAAGAATTCTCCATTCATGTATGTATCTATACAACATTTAACTTTCAATTTTATTCCTTGTATTGTAATTGGGACATATAACTCTTGATTACAAGTTGCCTTAAATCCATCAAAGGTTGTATATTGGATTGGTAGGCTAGTAATCATCCCTATTAGTCCTTTATTTTTTACTTGAGCAAAGCGATTAACACTAGCTCCTGTGTCTATCAATATTTTAGGTCCAAATATTCTATCAGTTCCATTAAAATATTCTCCTTCTATAATCATTGAATTTATATATCTTAGAGATTTATTAACAGTTAACTTTCTTTCTATTTTTATACCAGAACTTTCTCCCGTAAGAGAATATTTAGAACTACCTCCTAATAACCTGTTTCCTTGGAAACTTAGTTTAGAGGGTAATAATCTCATTTCCATTTCTGGTTTATTATTAATTTCTATTTGATATGGTTCTAATCTTGTATTTCTTCCAATAGAGGCAATTTTGCTGTGGCTATATCTTTACATTCTTCATCTATTTTTAAGTATGGTTCATCTTGATAAGTTTTACCATAATTGCTATTGCTTAACACATAAAGTGCTCTATAGTAAATAGTGAATGCCTTACTGCCATCCTTTAAGCCTATATCTTTTAGAAATTTATAGTGTAAGTTTAAGACTTCATCTATATTTTCATCTTGCAAATTGATACTGTATTTCGGAAAAACATCAAAAAGAAATTGTTTATAAAACAAGTTTCCTTCTATAGTTCCCAAATGACTAGTTTTAGCATCTCTAAATCTTTGGTCATGTAAAGATAGCACTAATGGACTATCGATACATTCTCTAAATAGAGATTTAACTAGAAATTGTACTCTTCCCAAATATATATATTGTATTTTTGGTTTAAGAGATTTTTTTACTTTATTTATAGCATTATTAGCTATTCCTCTTGTTATAAGACTTATCTTGACATTTCCAGAGGTATTTTCTATACTTATAGCTTTTTCTACCTCGTGATAGTCATAGATATTTATCTTATTTCTTTTTACTAAATTAGCAAATCCTGTGAATATATTATTTGTTGGATTTGCTGCACTTAACTTTAAGTTTTTTATTTTGTCAAGTGTTTCTTGACTAAAAGTTATTCTTTTAGCATATCCTGCTGTACTCTCTTCTTCTATCATTTCTTCTTCGTTATAATTCTGTATTTCAGAATCCATTTAATCAGATTCAGATTCTAGTTCACAATTTTCTGAAGAACTTATTTCAACATATATTTCATTTCCTATATAATTTTCTATATCTGAAACTTCTTCTAGTTCGTTTTTTATTTCTATAAATTCGGCTTCTATCGTTCTTACCTTCTTAGGCTTAGGACATTCTGGTGATTTATGACCTTCTTCACCATAATTCCAGCATTGACATTTTGTAGGTTTTTTATTTGGTTTTCCTTTTCTCTTAAAAAATCTTCTTTTAGGTTTTATATTTTTCTTATCAAACTTTTTATATTTTTTGTATCTGTTCCTTTTGAATTTTCTCTTTCTATAAGGTCTATTTCTATTTTTCTCTACACAGCCCCATTGGGTAGGCATCTCTAATTTTGAACAATAAAGTCCAGAAATTTTTCTAGATTTTTTATATAAATCTTGTTCATAACATAGCCTTTTTAATTCATCTATTAAAACTCTTATTCTTCCACCTAAATTATTACTTACATTTTCCTTTTCTTTTTCCCAAACTTTATTTATATGTGTATTCCATGGATTTGGGAGTTTCGAATAAAACATTTTAAGATATATGTCTTGTGACTCTCCACTCCAATATTGTCTATAATAATAGTCACAAAATTCTTCTATATAATTTCTAAGGAATTTCATAGAGCATATTGAAAGATTTATAAGATCATTTCTAGCTTCTTCCTTTTCTTTTAAATATTCTTTTTCAGCATTATTTATCCAAGGTTCTCCTAAAAATTCATCAGCTATATAGTAGGCCATTCGCTCTACTCCAGTTCTAATATCTTGATCAAAACCAGTTTCGGTTCCGGTTCTCATTATTCCTTGTACATCAGAGGAAATTCCTTTCCACCAACTAGTTATAATTCCATCAAATGTAGATATTATATATTCTGTTCTTCTAGTTGCTGTAGCGTATATTTCATCTTGATTTAGGAAATATGCAATCATGTCATTTATCCATTTGGATAAGGCTTTTCTTTTATCTCTTTTATTATTCAAATTTAATTTGCTTCCATTTACATTTATTGGTTCTGAATAATCATCATTTAGTTGATATTTAGCATCATATCCTTTATTTCTTTTATCTTGATTCTTATTTTTCTTTGTATTAAAATATGTTGGATAACTTTTTGGTTCGTTGGATCCCATAGATTCATCTGGATCTTCTACTGTTGATCCATCTTCTCTTTTAGTTCCAGAAGAACCTGCATTATTCATTCTTACTTCATATTCTACTATATCATCTAAGTTTATTTTTTCAAAATCTTCTATTAATTCAGTTAGATCATTCATGATTAATTTTCTTTAGTTTGATTTGATTATTCTCTTGTTCATCTTTATTTTCTATAATAGTTCCTTTAGCCTTAAGTTTTTCAAGATTTCTTTTAGAACTCTCTTCTTGTTCTTTTAGCATTTTTGGAACTATGATATTTAACATATAATCATCAAAAGAGCCTTTTTCATATGGTTTGGCTTTTTCTAAATTTATTACTTTAAAAGGAGTTTTTATTTCCTTTTCTATATCTTTTAATTTTTCAGCTTTAGATCTTTTTTCTCTTTCTTTAATAGTTATTTCTAACTGCTTTACACTAACTCTATTTAGTTGAACTTCATTCTTTAGTTCTCTTATAGAATCTTGAAGATTTAACATTTCTTCTTTAATTCTATTAACAGATTCTATTATAGATTGAAGGTTTATGTCTATCGTTTCCATATTTTTCCAGCTTTTATTCTATTTAATAAAGCCTTATTCTTTTCCTTTTTTAATAGATTTTTTAGCTTCTTTATATCATTTTTATTTTTATTACAAAGTTCTTTATCCACTGAAGTTTTTATTTCATCTCTTAATTTATCTATTTTAGTGTCTAATTCTAATATTTTATTTATATTGTTAATCCAATCTTTCCAATAACGATTCTTATTGAAAGGAGGTTTGAATAATAATTTCTCTTTATTCTAAACTTCCTTATCTTCTTTTTATAATAATTGGAAGGATTTAATTTATTCATTTTTAGAAAATATTTTAGCATTTCTTCATAAAAATTGTATAAATTAGCCAACTCGCGTTTATTTAAAATTCTCATGGTGAAGGATATTGCCAATCTGTATCATCATAGGATATATCGGTATTATAACCATCAAGATCTAGATAATTCATTCCTTCTTCTAGATCATTTAATCTTTTATCTTCATCTAGAATTTGAAACCATATTATAATTCCTATTTCAAGTAATATATACATAGTAGTTATAATTATTTTTATTAAATTTTTATATTTTTTATCCCGAAAGACATCGTCTTCTAGGCTTTGATACCAGCTATATAGGGGGTGTGTTGACGTTTTGTCCATTACAATTTATTTTAAATATATTTTGTTTATTGCAAAAATTTAGGGGTCTATTTGATATTTTTAGAAAATATATAGATCTTTTTATAAAAAGGTTCTGGGTTAGAAAAATAATTTCAAGAAACTATTGTATCAACTGTTGTAATTTATTAATCTAGAAAAACTCAAAGTCTATCGATTTTAGAAGTCGCCATAGAGAATGACAATTATACTATTCAAAGTTGCCATTGGTTATGGCAATTTATACTATTTTATTAAAGCATATAAGAATAGCATTACTTTATAAAAGTTTTTTGAAACAAATATTATTTTTGAAATTGGCTCTTATCTTTTCATAACTTGCCTTCAAAGTTCAAAGCATCTTTAATTTCAAAAAACCTTCATGGAATCTCTCTCATACTTCAAATTTTTTTTTTTTAATGTATCGGATTGGATATTTATTTGTCGGCACATGTATTTTGTGGTACCATATTCATTTATATGTTCATGTCTATTCATTATATCTCTCGAAACTTTATTGCAATTTACGTAAATATTTGTTGCGTTTGATCAAATTAAGGTGGGTGGTACTGATAGGCCTAAGACGTGAACTTTGCTCTAGCTTCAACGGCGCTGATGGCATATCAGATCTATTTTTGAATTTCATAATTTAATAATTTATACAATACCTAAATTTTTAAAGATTACTGTGTTTCACTAATTAACTAATATAAAATAACATTAAGTTTTTTCAAATGTACAACATTATATATCGTTTCACAATCCATAATGATAATTCAAATACGAGTTTTTTGCTTGGATACCCCCTACGTTATGCCTAATTAGCACTCTGAACCCTGTAATTTGAAAATTCTCAAAGAGAACCTGTGATTATATAAATTAGCACTGAAAACCCCGTGATTGTATTAAAGTTAGCACTCAAAACCCTACAACCACGGCTGTAACGTTTGAAATTCTAACTGAATGCTAATTTATTACAATCACAGAGTTCGATTTGAGAATTTTAATCACAGGGTTCTGAGTGCTAATTAGGTATATCATAGGGTTTTTTATGCAATATACCCCTTCAAATACTAATATGCAATGGAACGTAAAAAAAAAAAAAAGAAGTCACATTTCCAACTTTTCATATCACCACTCATAAAATAAAAATAAAAAATAAAAAATAATAATAAAAATAAAATAAAAAAATAGAAAGTTCCTCTACTACATGCAAATTATAATGTCAATTTGTCACGATCAATATACTATAGCTTGTGGTAAGAATCTTGAAAAATCTACCTGAAATTAAATTCGCCAAATAAATTTGCAGTTTTAATTATGATATAATAAATATAAATTTCAATACATAAATTCACCAGAAAAAGTTAGGTCTCAAATTCGTCATATTAATGAATTAATTCTGATTTGGGTTTAATATTATCTAGTTTCCCCTATTTCAAATCACAAATCTTTTCTCTTTTCAGTGTATTTTAGTTCTTTTGTTTGATCATGTAACCTTTCCCTAAATTACTAATATACTCACCATAAGTTAATAAATTTATACAAATAAATAAGAAATCAAATACATCTCAAATTTAATATAAAAAGAGACATTGATATAATCTCTAATGCACGAACACTTCTAAAAATATCATTTTACCGTGTCGTGTCGTGTCGGACACTCACGTGGAAAATTCACAAAAAAATCAGTGTCGTGTCGTGTCCGTGTCGCCGTGTCCGTATCCGTATCCGTGCAACATAGGATATAATACATATACAACAATATATATAAATACGATATCAATATGATTATTTTTTTAAAATTATATTTAAAAAATATTAAATATAAATATTTAATAAAAAATAATAAAATAATATTTTTAATATTCCCGAGCAGTGGCCAGAGGATGCATGCTTGGTGCATGGGCATTGGGACGGCAACCCGAAGTCAAAGGTGAGGAAAGTGGTAGGAAGCATGCATGCGTAAATTTGTTGGGAGAGTTGACAATATTTTATTTTATGTAGTAATTAAGTACGGATGTACGTAACCTAACTTTGTTCATGTACGGATGGAAATGACTCCACCCTGAATTGACTACTCCAAAATAACCGGTAAAGACACCCTCATATTACGACAAAATGTAAATTATTTTATTTTAATTTGATTTTGATTTCATAATATAGTTTAAGTTTTCTTTTTATTTTTCACAAAAATTATATTAACAATGATATACACCGATATGAATACAGAATACAACGTTATAAACACAATACGACACAAACATAACGATACTGACTTACTCTTACATTTATCACGTGACACATTGTTCGATATGATACGATGGGATAAAATTATATTTTTAAAAGTATTCCTATATCAATGGTGATATGAAAATTTTGTCATAAAATTTTCATGCAAATATAAATTTCACAAGGGCAAAAGTAATAAAACTAGTATTCAAAATTGATACAAAACATTATCACTTAATTAAAACTAATTCGACCCAACAGAAAATATCTTGGAAAAAATGTAAAAATGGAATATCAATTACACTTCACTTGCAATTTTGAAATATATTTTTTTCCAATAAAAATATTAGGACTATAGAAAATCATAGTGTCCTTGACCGTGTCCTCCCGAAAAAGATAGGACAACATCAAATAAATTTACTTGATTACATACTAATATTTAAAATTAGAGTTTTACATTTAACTTCCAACTTATACCTAATTTCCGAGTTCATTACTTCAGAATATATATATATATATAAATTCTTGATTACGGGGTCTATATTAATTATATATAGGCATCAATATTGAATAGAAACCACCAACGGGCTTGTCTAATTTAATAAATAATAAAAAAATATGTGATTAGTTGAAATTTGTTCGAGAGGTAATTCTAATTCGAGTTTGTTTGCTCAAACCGGTGAAATAAAATGGTGAGAGTGTTTTATACTTATTGTGTGGTTAATTGAAAATTTAAGAAAAATGACAAATTAAATAGCAAAAATAACACACTTACCCTCTAATAAATTGGATTCGAACAATGGAGTTTGAGCTAAAAATTTTCCTAAATCTTGTAGTTAGGTGCATTATGTACTTCCATTGTACTCGCAATTGTTTTTCTTAGAGTAATGAACACTGAATAATCGTCATCATATACTAATTATTTAATCTAAATTTTCTAAAAACTTTTATAAATGTTGGGGTTTTTCTTATAAATAATACAAAATTTTAAACCTAAAAGAATTAAATAAAATTTTGTGTTAAATCCGATGATAGTAAAAACAAAAATTAAATACTAGAGTTACAATACTTTTCAAACCTACACTAGATATGCACTACACCAACATTTTCACCCTATAATTATAAAAAAGCCTTGATCTCTAATTTCAAGAACGTAACCAGTTAGATCGATCAGTCAACAAATTTATAGGTGCGCCATGTGAAGACAATTAAGTCATTTCCCATCTTTGAGATCAAAATTAATTAATTAAGAAGTTAATAATAAAGTTACATACTATGCTAATTTAAATAAATGTACTGCAATCGAGTTTCGAAACGAACATAACTCCTTTTTTTTTTCCCCCAAAAAAGCAATATACTAATACACTCCAAAATTACAGTACAATACATTAATTAGAAAAGAGAAGTAGCAGCGCCTCTCATGGTTGTACGTACATAATACACTACAAATATATATATAAACAACCAATCACCTTATGTAACGCTGGTGCCCTCAACATTTTTTATTTTTCTTAATAATACTAAGTACGAAATTATTAATTAATTCCACACAAACATATCGCACAGTCGCGGAACACTATACATGCTCCGGAGTCGAATTCCCCGCCGGCGGTGTCGCCACCGCCGCAATTTCCTGCCTCTTCCCCCTCTCCGACCTGCTATTCTCGGCGAACTTAAGACTCCCTGCATGCAAACCCTTCTCCTTCTCCTCCTCATTCCACTCCGACGAATAGTAACTCTCCTCCGTATATTCGCCGCCCTTCGAAGGCGGCAGAAACATGCTGCCCCACTGCGGAAAATGGATGAACGCCACCGGTAGAGTGCACACCACCGCCATGATACCCATGTAAGTGAGCCCCATCGCCGTCGAGAATTGGGTGGTGGAGAAGAGCAGCAGCTGTGTCAACCCGCCGCCGAAGTTTCCGCCAGCGCCGGTGAGCCCGGAAATTATACCCAAAGATCTTCTCGAAACGAAGGGGATTATGCCGTAGGCAGCGCCACAGGCGGCCTGAGCGCCGATGGAGAAGAGGATCATTGACGTGATAGCTAAGGAAAGCGAGTTAGCGCGGCCGAGCCAGATGCAGAAAACGCCGCCAAGGGTTTGCACGATCCATAAAACCCAGAGACGGCCCCGCATGCCAAATCTGCGGGCGGCGATATCGGAAGCGTAGCCACCGAACGGGCGGGCGAAGAAGTTGGCCATGCCAAAGGTGGCGGCGACCATTCCGGCGGTGTGGAGTTTCAAGTTGAACCTGTCGTAGAAATATTCTGCAATAACGTTGTTTATGCATAGCTCAACTCCCATGGAGAATCCATAGACCAAGAAAAATATCCATGTCCTATAGTTCGTCACGGCATGCTTGAGTACCTGCAAACAATGTCATATATATATCACACATTAAATCACTTGAGTATACTAGCAAATAATGTCGTATTACAATCAAGGGGACCAAGTCAGAATTTAATAGGTTAGAGAAACATGGACTCAAATTGGAAATTTAAATTTATTTGATAAAAGAGATTATAGAAGTTAGTGTCATAATCTTGATATATAATTTATATATATATAGTAATAAATTAGAAAAAGAAAATTAAAGTTTACCTTGGAAAACTTGTCTTTTGCTACATCACCACTCTTTTGTAGGGCACTAAGGTTTCCATCAGGCAAGTCCTGTCCCATCGTCAACACCATAACACCGATGATGATATGCAGCCAGCCCGGAATGAAGAAGGCAATCCTCCACGCCGTAAAAGGGGTGGCGCCGGCGACCTTAATCACGTGAAACAGAAACGGCATAAGCAGCTGCGTGGCGCCGCCGCCCATGTCCCCCCACCCGGCAGCGACGCCGTTCACCGTCCCAATAATCTTGCTATTGAACATAATGCTGGTCCAGTACTGGCACGACACGAACGTCGCCAGCGAGAACCCGATCATGAACCTGACGGCGAGGTACCCCTCCGCCGACGAGACGAACGCCGTGGAGAACACCACCGGCGCAACCAGGAGGTTGAGGAAGGCGCAGCCGTAGCGGGGGCCGACGAGGTCGCAGATGACCCCCATCACGAGGCGGGAGAAGATGCTCCCGGAGACGGAGGCGACGCCGGCGTTGCCGATGTCCGAGCGGGTGAGGTTCAGGTTGTCCCGGATGACAGGGACGAGTGGCGCCGCCGCGAAGGTGGAGATGAAGCAGGTGAAGAATGAGAGCCAGGCGAGGTGGAAGGAACGCATGTGGGGTTGCGCGAAGGAGAAGATTTTGAGGGTTTTGGCTTTGTGCTCGGAATCGACAGGGAGAGAGAATTTGGGAGGATCGGAGGAGATGGAGAGGCCATGGATGGAGCTCCCGTTAGTGTCCGCCATTGATGTAAAGCTTCAGAAGAAACTGGCAATGGTGGGAAAATGAAGAGGGAAGGCAGTGAAGGTGGTGTGTTTTTGTGAAGGTGGAGAAGAAGGGTATTTATAGAGTTTATGAGGACTTGAATTGTGTGTACCCATGTTACGGAATGGAAATACTTCATTTTATTATTCCATTTTCTTCCAAATGTACGTACATCATTATATATATATATATATTTTAATATAGGTACTATAGTATTTTTTTATGGGAAAACTGCAAATTTGGAATAATAATATACTAATTTTGTATTTTAAATTTTAATTTGGTATTTCTGGTGTTATGGATATTTACTTCTAAAATTTTGCAATTTTGGTTAAATCCAGTCGGATCTCTAATTTTTAGGGAACATTCTGACAACCACGTAAGCACAAGGACGGTATTTCGGGAAAAAATTAGGAATTCGACTGGAATTTGGCCAAAACTACAAAATTCTAGAAGTGAGTGTCCCTAAAATCAGAAATGTCAAATTAAAATTTAAAAATATAAAAAAAAGGTATATTATTGTCTCAAATGTGTAGATTTCTCATTCTTTTATTAAATTCTATTGCATTTAATAACTAAAGTGTTGCGTTATTGAATTGTAAATTGAATTTTCTATTTTATATTATGTATTCTGTTTCGAAATATCATATATTTGATCCCTAAAACTTAAACTTTATATCATTTTCATTTTCTATTTTTTAGAACTAATATTTGAGTTCATAAAATCAGTAATTTGTGTCACTTTATACTTTTAACCAAAATTTAGTAAGTTTTCGACCTAATTTAATGGGTAATTCTAATAATTTAAACACAAATTGTTATGACGCATAAAAATGAATATAGTCATATAGGTAAGATAAGGTGTCTGATATGAGTGTCTAACATAATACGACACGCGCGGTAAAAAGATATTTTTAGAATGTCTATAAATTAAAGAGAAATCGTTGACATTGATTACCATAATTTACCAAATAAAGCCTTGTCAATAAACACAACTATTTGCTGGATAATTTTTATATTTTTCACTTAGTGATATTGTCCCTTATAGTAGAAGATATATAGATAATAAACATAAAACACACACACACACACAAAGCATTATAATTCTATTTATCAATTCTCGAAACAAAAAATAAAAAAAATGATTAGTTTAATTAATTTATTCTTGTCCCTCATTTCCCCTCTCTCTCTCTCTGTTTTTTTTTTTTTTTTCACATTCCTCCTCTCTTTTCTTTATATGCTTTCCTCTCTGTCTCTCGTTTCCTTCCAATCTCAGCAGTTTTTTCAACTCTTTTATTATTTACACTAAAAAAAGTTATTTCTTAATGTAATATATAAAAAAATTAAGTATATACAATAAAAAGAATTTAGTTAATATTTATAATATAATCTTTCCTATTTAAATCATCACGCTATCTATAAAAATAAACATTATACCGTTATCAAATTAGTACTTGGATTTATTTGCATATTTTAATTTGGAATGTACACGGATCCCACACGCAAACAGCGCTTCGTCTAATGTCAAGCACGAGGAAATATGTTGCACTCCACGCGTGCAAATATAATAAAGCGTAGTTTTTCAGCAAATATAAAGATGAGATAATTATAACTTATTGCTTTTCTGCCAGAAATTCTAGCTTTCCACTTATTGAACTAAGCCAAATGATTAAAGATTCGTTTTTCTAAATACTATTAAATAATCCGTAATAAGGTTGAGAGTTTTTTCTATAATCCCATTTTAAAATTCGCCTATTTTAAATCCTCAATACATAATATATTTTTTATAAACCCTCCGAAATGCATAAAAATACTATAATGTCCTTGATGAATTGAAAAATGTCACCTCGCGTATCCCCTAATATGCTCTAAACAAAATTTTTCTCCTCCTCTTCCAGAATTCTAATGTTTTTCCTGAACTCGGGCAAAGAATTTTCGGGAAAAGAAATCCACGATGGAATTGGATTAAGTTGTAATCCAAGTTGAATCCGAGAGAATGTAAAAAATGGGATACGGCGACAAAAGGAGTCACCTGAGAAGAAGTCATCATCGATGGGGCGGCGGCTGGTGGTGGAGATGGCAGTGATGGTGGTGAATATTGGAGGGGGCGGAGAGCTAGCAATCAAGGCGGGAGAGGAGAGATTTCAACGCGATTGTGCTGGATATTGGAGGGGGCGGATCAGAGAAATCAATGCGAGAGAGTGGATGGTGGTCGGTGGTGGTGGAGGGGGCGGAGATATCGATGACCTGCGGATGTGAACGTGAGGAAGATGAAGATGAGGAAGTAGGGGGGTGTGGAGAAAGCACAAATGTTGTGGATGAAGGGAAAAAATAAGGACAAAACAGACTTTTTAAGACATTAGGGTTTAGGAAAAATAAAAAGTGTATTGGGAATCTAAAACATACATTTTTCAAATAGGGGGCCTAGGATAAGTTTTAGAAATAGTTGATCCTTCCAAGTTACTCTCCCTTGAATTTATATAGCTATTTTGAGGGCGTGTATTATTTAAAAATTTTCAGTAAATTGTTTGACAGTTAATTAGAGTACTTTTACATCTACGCCCCTTGTGAGATTGGGTAATTACAATTCGTACCCTCTTAAATAAAAATATTATTAAACCCACATTTTCAAGTTTGAAAAATTACAAATGAACCCATTCTGATAGGATTTTTTATGAATTTTTTTAAATTGATTATATTTAACCTCTAATTGAAAGGGGAAAAAAATCATTATGAATATCAATCTACAAACGAATCATGTGTTGATCCTCTAAAAAACTTCGTAAGTTACCTCTGTCACTTGAGAATGATGTGTGGGTTGTTGTGAGGAATTTAGTAGTGAAATATAATCAATTCAAAAATGATTTTGCAAAAAATCCAACTGGAATGATGATAACGCCGAAAATTGGTCGCCTTTGAAAGTGTGTAATCGGCTTCGAATCTCCGACGATTAAGTGTGGGTTCTTCAACCGATTGTTTTGTCTCGAATGGAAAGTGATCCGTGGAAATTTTGACAGAGTTTCAGTATGTAATTTTTTGTGTCTTCTTCTGGTGAAAGAAATAATATTTATACTCTCAGTTTGAGTTGGCACGAGCTCGATCTGACTTAGTGGGCGCGAGAATTGCGGACCACGTACTTAGATCGTGAGATGGTTGGAGAGTGGGGCAACCATCGACGTTGGGCTCGTGCAAAACGCTCAAGCGGCGAGCACTTACACGCCGAGCGCTTGCCTTAGCCAATTTTAAGGAATATGCCAAGCACTTACGAGCTGAGCACTTGATAGGACGAGCGCTTGCCATAGCCAATTTTAAGGAATATGCCAAGCACTTACGAGCTGAGCACTTGATACGACGAGCACTTGCCTTAGCTCTAATCCGCCAAAGCCGAGGAGAGGGGTCTCTACGGCATCCAGAGCGACATCATTCCCACATAAGGTGGAGAGTGGCAAGACGTTCACCGAGCTGCCGCTATCTACCAATACCCTTTTGACTTGGGTGTTGTAGATGTCGACATCAATTACCATTGGACAATCTGGGCACTCACCATCCTCATCGATGACGATATTATCAAAGTCTCGATCTGTAAAACCCCAGATCTCGCCTTTCTCAACATGAAAGATATGCTGAGCAGGAGTGTTAGGCTCTTGGCTAAATCGGCGCCCTGCTTTCTTTCGTGAGGTCTTGGTATCACCATTTGTTGCTCCTCCGGCAATCATATTAACCATTCCACGAGTGGGCATGTTATCATCAGGTGCTTGCTTAGTGCCTTTAGCTGCTCGCCGATCGCGCCATGGGCTATGAGAGCGCGAACGAGATCGGTGAGGCCTGCATGAACGAGAGCGGGCTCTATCTCCTCGCTTCCTATAATTTCAATCCATGGACTTAACAAACTCTGATAGCTTGCCACCGGCTACCAAGCGTTGGATCTCCTTCTCCAAGCTGATGCATTCATCCGTATCATGTCCGTTCTGTTGGTGGAACGCACAATACTTGTTGGAGCGAGAGTTTTTCTCGCCCTGAGCCATCGGACGTGACTTTACGAACATCTTGGAACCGATAATATTCAAGATCTCTGATAGACAAATTTTGAACCCAAGTGTAAGTTCTAAATTCGGTTGTAACACTTAAGGTATCGTATCCACAGGGAAGGGAAATCAACAACCACTTTTATGACTAATTCTAATCTAGAGACCGAACAAAGATCGAGAGTGTTGCTCTATACTACTATGACAAAATTAAACTAAGTAATTACTAATCAACCAAACGAACCAACAAATAAAATCGAGAATATATCACTAGAGAAAGCAGGTCGGGGAGTAAATCATATGCCCTTCAGTGTTTAAATCAATGCTCACGTACTTATGTATGATTCTTCAACCTAATCACAAATTTATACCTAGCTTCTTTCAAAGCCTAGACGTCTAATTAATCGAGCCAAGTGTTGTTCTCACAATCACTTAGTAACCAGATCAATCGATTAAAACAAGATTAGTGTATTTAAAACCTAGCGGCTTGGCATGGAATTCTAAATACGCGTTGTAGAATTTAGGGTTAAATTTCTTTAAGCCAAAAATTCTAAGTTTTGGAAAATAATCTCAATTATCCTCAATCCCTCGATTATCGGATAATTTACGATATGTTAATGGATGGCCAGTCCACTCACATTCTATTCAAAGTCGTTTTTCTAACAAAGAATCACACAATTTAACTCAAGCATTAAATCAAACACCTTAGATGCATAATCATTACCCCCTAACCCTAGGGGATTAGTTCCTCATAATAGACTCAAAACTCATTAAAATCAAAGGAATTGCATTCAAAACATTCATGTCTAACATAAACATCAAAACGAAATTAGGAATTCTGGAAATTTCTAACCTAATTATCAAAACGAATCAAGAACAACTAAGCTAACTATACTAAATCTCAACTAACAAAAACTAAGAATTGAGGAATTAGTTTGGATAGAGAAGCAATAAATAAAACCAAATTGATAAAGTCTTGCGATTGAATCGAAGCTTCAACTCTAGGTCTTCGTGTTTCTTCCGCCAAAAACGTCCTCTTGAACTCTGGAAAGGTATATGTCCAAAAAACTCCCAAAATCCGCCTCAAAATCGTCCTTAAATAGGATTCCTAACTCAGCTTCCGCAACGTGACACGGGCATGCAGTGCCCATGCACAAAAATATGACACGCCCGTGTCACCTATAAAAGTCTTATCCGCGTTTTCTACTTGACACGGGGGTGCAAGAATGTTTGGTCCTCTCTGTACCGAGACACGGGGGTGTCTCGGTTTGCTCTATATTGGTGATACGGGCGTGTCACCTTCTGAAATCCGTTGATCATCTCCTGTACTGAGACACGGGGGTGTCTCAGTTTACTCTTCCAGGGGGGCACGGGCGTGTCCCCTAAGAATTCTCGTTTTTCGCCCGTCTTTGCATGGTTTTGCTTCTACTTTCGTTTCTTCGACTCCAAGGTAAAATGTACCTAAAATGGAGCATAAATCACATTATAAGCTCTTGAAACGACATAATTTTAACTCAAATTACCCTACAAATCCATGTAAAAATCCAATACATCAATCTCGAAATTGCATTTTGGAACCGATAATATGGTTGCGTGCTCGTTCCATACGCGCCATGTCTTCCTGCTCCATGTACTCACTTGCTATCCTCCGGAGCTGAACCATATCCTTGGGTTTTTGATGGGCAATAGCATCTCCACACTCCGTATTGATCTTGGAGTCATTCAACCCTCGGTAAACCACTTGCCTTAGGAAATCAGCAGACGGAATTTCAACCTTGGTTAGTTCAGCACCAAAACAAGCAAAAAATTCCCGTAAAGCTTCATTGGGACCCTGCTCGACATGCCAGAGGTATGTAGTGGGCAACTTGGTCTCTTTCAAAGGACTGAAATGGCTATCGAATTGTTCGTATAAGTCATCAATGCTCCAAATCGAGCCCGGGGGAAGCCGCTTGAATCAATAATAAGCGGTTCCCGAGAGCGAAGTAATGAAGATTTTACATCAGAAGTCCAATGAATGTTCATACAAATGCATGAGGTGCTCAAAGGCTGTTAAGTGCTCCTAGGGATCACCTGTACCATCCTAGCTAGGAACATTGGTGGGAACCTTTGAATTTCCTGCTCGTGCCATCAGTATCTCCTCGCAAAATGGTGAGGCTCGTTCAGCCCTCGATCTTTGAGGTTGTCTATTCCTCCGATGAGGGGAGAGTTCGATGGGCCTCTCCCGATGGCCTCGAGTTGGACGACACTGGGGCTTGTCAACCACCTCCTCGTCCCGACGCCGTGTAAGTCGGTGATGAACTTCCTTGCCCCGACGTTGTACATATCAGTGGTGAACCTCTTCCTAGTCGCCAACCTGAGACCCTTCCACTAGCTTGCTCAAGGCAACACGTAAGTTTTGGTTCTCCACTTCCAACTGAGTGAGGCGGTCATTCTCTCTCTTCCTCACTCGGGTTGCAGAATGTTGAGTAGGATTGAGAGGATCCAGTTCCTCCTCGTCTTCCACCATGGTCTGTTTCCCATCGCGTCGCACGAACGGAACTTGGTCATTATCATCCGGAGGTGGGATAGTATCTCATACTCGGCTCGGTCCCGCTACCGTTGGATTTGCCTCGGTACGAACGGGTGGGGGATCCATTCGAATGAGCAGTTCCTCTTGTACCGGCCAGTTGGCCATGAGTTCCGCTCCGCTCATGAAAATAGTTGTGTGAGGTGGAGCAATGGTGGTCTGGACTCCTCCAATCTGGGCTTGCGTTCCTCCTTGAAGTCCCCAGAGTGGATTGAACAACAATGGGTTCAGTAGCAACGAGTTTAAACCTACCGGAATGTTAAGTGAATTTTGGCCTATTCCGGTACCGAGAGCTTGCATGGGTTGCACGGGAAGATTGAAAACCACGGTGGTTCCAGTATGGTTTCTCTTATGTGGGAACGCCGGTGGTAGGCGGCGTAACACATTGATGTTTGCTTGACTCACGTTGATGTTCGCTTGACTTACTCGGGTTGGGGATAGTCGCGGCGGCAAGCTAGTGCTGCACTCATTAAAGCTTCTAGTTTCAGATCCGGTCATCTTCGAAACGAAACAAAGAGAATAGCTTTGAGAAAAGATTGGGAAATCTGGTGGATTCCCACAGACGGCGCCAAACTGATAACGTCGAAAATTGGTCACCTTTGAAAGTGTGTAATCAGCTTCGAATCTCCGACGAATCAATTAAGTGTGGGTTCTTTAGCCGATTGTTTTGTCTCGGATGGAAAGTGATCCGTGGAAATTTTGACAGAGTTTCGGTATGTAATTTTTTGTGTCTTCTTCTGGTGAAAGAAATAATATTTATACTCTCAGTTTGAGTTGGCGCGAGCTTGATTTGATTAGTGGGCGTGAGAATTGTGGACCATGTACTTAGATCGTGGGGTGGTTGGAGAGTGGGGCAACCATCGACGTTGGGCTCGTGCAAAACGCTCAAACGGCGAACACTTACATGCCGAGCGCTTGCCTTAGCCAATTTTAAGGAATATGCCAAGCACTTACGAGATGAGCACTTGATAGGACGAGCACTTGCCTTAGCCAATTTTAAGGAATATGCCAAGAACTTACGAGCACTTGATAGGACGAGGGCTTGCCTTAGCCAATTTTAAGGAATGTGCCAAGCACTTACGAGCTGAGCACTTGATACGACGAGCACTTGCCTTAGCCAATTTTAAGGGATACGAGGTTCATGGATAGTCTAAAATACGAGAGGGTTACTTAGTCATTTTTTGCTACTATCAAATGAGTTCATTTGTAATTTTTTAAACTTGAAAGGGTAGGTTATGTAATATTTTCATATAAAAGGATACGAATTATAATTATTTAATCTCGCAGCAGGTACAGATGTAAATAACTTTGAAAAATTATATAGGGTTAATTTCATCAAGCCCCTGAGATAATTATAATTGGTATCCCATAATTATGTGTAATTATACATGTAAGTAACAATTACTTGAAATATTATTACTACCCTGTAACAACTACTTGAAGTATTATTACTACCCCATAAGTTTTATATAAGGTATCAAGGGCTGAAGGGCTGCCTGAGAAAATAATATTGACTAAAGTCATCGGGCATTTTCTGGATTTTATCAAAATTACATTTTTAGTGAAATTAAAACCATGGACTTTTGGGGGTTATATATAAATAAAGTTTTTAAAATAAGATATAAGTGTAATTACCTCTAGTTTTGGTGTATAATCTATAACTATCCCATCTGGCATCTGATGTATTGTCATACGTAGTAGAGGAACTAAAGTTGTAAAAACAACTAATTAAATGAACAACCACTGAGTTAAACGATGATAAATTTCGTTATAAGGTGGTTGACATGATGGAATGTGGTGGGAATGAAATGAACGTTATCGTATTCATTTCCAAATCTTTGATTGGTAACAAAATATGATCAGGAATGTTCATTCCCTTGGTAATACCCATTCTTACAAGCATGAGATCATTACCCATCCCTTTGATCCCCCATTGTATTAGTCCTGCCAATATTCAAAATTTATTATTATTATGATATTGTCGTCACATATTTGTTAAATGCATATTATATTTTATTATTTTCATGAATAAAAATTAAATACTAATAATCATGTTGAAAATTTAATAAATTATATTAAATATATGTAAATATAAATATATTATATATTTAAAAAACATGTTCAATATATTATTTTATTTATAAAATTTTATCAATTCAAACATTCTAAAAAGAACGAATTTTGACACTTATATTAAAATTTATTTTTAAATGTGATAGGTGTCGAGACCACCAAAATTAAATCCCAAGTATCGCACACAATTAACTTGTAAGATAGTGACAAAAGGGTATCGATCCTCGAGGATTGGGTGAATTTTGACTTTCAATATGCCAAGGAAACGAAATAAACAATTTTTTTTGGGGGGGGGGGGTTTGAGATTTTTTGATTAAACTAATAAATTAACTAAACAAATAACTAACAATTAAACTAAATAAGAACTTTGAATTAAACTCAAACAAACTCAACTGACAACAACTAGTCTGGACTTCCCTAGTCATGCATTAGACTACGATCATCGATTCAATTATTTTAACCAGTTTAACGTTAGACTAGCTATGGTTACCAATTACCTCTGGCTCCCTCATTTCTTCTTATTTCTAGTGTAATTAGAAGAAACTCCTAATAATTACCCCCTAGTTAACCGATAATCCTATCGAGACTATCTCAAGGATTCAGTTGAGTTAACCGTTTTAAGAACTAAAGAAACACTAATCCTAATCGGTTTAGTACAAACTCATACCTCATTCAATTAGACCAAATTATTCCTCAACACGAATTCAGACAAACTTTATGCCCTAGTGCTGGTTGCTACAACGCTAATTATTTAGTTAACACCACCAATTAATTAACTAGCTATATGTGTATCAACAATTCCAAGACTTGGGCCCTAAATCAAAGAATTAAATTAACACACAATAATACGAAAATCGGGAATAAAACGGATAACATAAACTAGTCAAATTAAAAGGAATAATCTCAAGAGTCTAATGCATAACCTCGAACAATCCCAACTAGAAAGAAACTTAGCAATTCATAACGAAATCAAACAAACAAATACGAATAATCAACATAGTACTTCAATGTAAATGAATTAAGGAAAAGAGGAATAAAATAGTTTGATGCTCGAATTCTTTTCCTCCCGTACAAGCGATGATGCTGCGTTTTTTCCCTTCTAGGCCTGTCGTTACTATTGCGTGTTTCTTCAATAAGTAGTGCAAAAAAAAAGGTGTTAAAGTCTCTCTCCCACTCTTTCTCCCACGATCAAAATAATTATGGCCACTAACTCCACCAAGTGACACCATTAATTGAACTACTGTAACGCCTGTAATCTTTGTCAAAATCAGGGCTTGGGCTTATGGATTTCTTCCTAAACGTGGCCAACCAATTAATAATTGGGCTCCCTCTCCAGAATAATGTATGGGCCTTCACTTGGTGATTATTGATGGCCTCCCAAAGACTCAGACGTAACTGGACTTGGACTCAATTAATAGACCAAACTTCTTTTCTTCGTAAAGCCCATATCTGTCTCTATTAGCCATCCTTCATGGCTACTTGTTCAAAATACCAAAAAGCTCCAAAGTTTCGACAACCAAAGGTTCCTAACGAAAAACACAAAATCAATCGATGCATTATCCACAATTTAAACCGAGTCAGGGGGTAAATATAACAATATCAAGCTCAATTATGCAACGAATATGCAACGTATCAAATCCCCCACATTTAGGTAATGCTTGCCCCCAAGCATAACATGGAATCAAGGCTATAATCACATTCTACATCTCAACTATAGCATTCCGGTGCATAAACTAGGAAAAATTCATTGTCTTATTTACAACAAACACAACACAAAGTTGAGTTCGAAATCAACTATCCAACGCAAGAACGTACGAGCTCAAGTTCCAATTATCAAGCATAATTAGTTTGAGTTCATTAAGCCTATACAGTACAAAAGAAACAAGTATAAGGCAATTAATCAATCGAATATCAATAAATTTTGCCCATATGTTAAGAATACCAAAGACACGGTGAAGAGCTAAGTTACATTCTCCGATACAAGCACCCTAAAATCCCTAAAGAGCTTTTAAAACAACACCTCTCTCAACATAATATTTCTCAGTTTTTTTTTTTTTTGTCTGTTCAACGCCTCTCTTTTTTTTCCTCTTTTTACGCAACACTTTTTTTTTTTTTTTTTTTACATTTCTTTTTTTTTTTTCAGTGTTTTTTTTTTTTTTTTTTTTTTTTTTTGTTTTGTTTTGCAAGCAAAGCAAACTCCAGTTGTTTATCCCTTAAGTGTTGGAAAAACAATTTCGAGAGCGGCCTTCGGGCCCTACTCATGGCGCTTATTTAATTTGGAATTTTTCTAAGGCCAGAGGAGTAGTCGCACGAGTTCTACTGACCAGCTTAGTTAATTTAATATCTTGTCTAGCTGGCCTCTCGCAAGATCTCCCTCACATCTAAATGCTCACCAAGTTAAACTTAGCTTAGCTCAAACCTACCGTTCCTCTACATACTTGCAAAATTAAGAGATATTAAATTAATTAACCACATTAGACAAGATTCATTCATAGCACGACATAAAATTAGCACTCATAAAACTTAAGTCCAATCCATTATTCTCAAGCTCATAGCATTCTTGCAATATCAAGTATCAACCAAACCTCACTCTATGTCATGCAAGTCATAAACGATCAACGGTTTCAACTTAATTTCCTTTTCAAATTTAATCCATCAACAACCAAGAAGCCATAAGTAGGTTACTAGAAATGATATCATGCCATAGTGAACAATTCCATGCTATCTCAGTCACTATTATTCAAGTAAAGCTCAAAAAATTTCAGTCAAAGAGCAGCACTAAAATCAACTATTCACAGCCTCAACACCGAACCAAAACATGAAAAAATTCATCCCGAAAGCAAATTATAACAACAACAACATATGTTCAAAAGTTTTAGCCCCGAATCAGGGCAAAAACACCTCGAAATCAGGTAAAAAATTCTCATGCAGCCCTAGATTCGCTGCTCAGCGGTGCTGGTGGCGTTTTGCTACTTGTGGTGGACGCGGGGCAGGGGCGGGACGGCGCGTCCTGTGCGTGAGGGACCCGCATCGGCCGTGATTGTTGGTAGTAAGGAGGTAGGTGCATCTGGGAGAGCCTGACCGCTGACGTACGCACCTTCGGAAGCAGTAGCGGAGGTGGATCGTGAAGTGGAGTGGTGACTGGTTCTATGAGGGCGGATTCGTAGTGGCGGAATAGGAAAGGGATGGCGTAAATGGTGGTGGTGGTTCTATGAGGGCTGACTGGTGGTGGCGGCAGCGAAGACGCAGCGCCGCCATCGATGATGGGGGAGGCTTGTTTGGCCGGTGAATCATCCCATTACCCATGGTGGAGTTAGGGTTAAGAATTCTTGCAATTTGGGGATTTTGGTTAATTGGAGAGTTTAGGTATGGTTTGGGGATTTTTGGGGTGTCTTGGCGGCTAAAATTAGAGTGAGAATTAAGGTTGCAGATTTGGTATGGTATTAGGCGGAACGGTTCGGATTGTGTGGGCAGGTCGGACGGTAGCTCATGGGTCATGAAATGGATAGGGCTGTTGATGAGGATTTGGGTCAAGAACCCTGACCGTGACCTCAGACAAGTGTGTTCACAGTAGCAAAATTCCATCTTCAGTGGTTCGTGCTTTTTATCAACGATTGATCTGCTCTTGTGCCTCCCCCACACTTATCCAAATATATCAGCTGCACATTCACCTGCAAAACACAAGAAGAGAAATATTACGACGGGACAAGGAAATCGAGCAAAAAAAGGAAACGAAAAATAAAGAAACAAAAGCAAGGGAAAGAAATATGGGTTGCCTCCCATTAGCGCCCTTGTTTAACGTCATGGACTCAATGATTTCTCGATTTCACACTCAAGCGTCTAGAGGAGGATCCTCTAGATTTATCCCTTCGATTGTGTGTGGCTCGAATCCCTCATAAAACGGCTTAAGTCTATGCCCGTTCACCTTGAATGTCTTATCCGTATCAATTTCTCCAATTTCCACAGCTCCATGCTGAAAAACCTTGCACATAACGTGCAGACCAACCAATCTCGATCACAATTTGCCCGAAAAAAGCCTCAACTTTGATTGATACAGCAGCACCTTTTGGCCAACCTTGAAAGACTTTCTTGACAACATTTTATCATGAAAAGCTTTAGGCTTTGACTCGTAGATCTTACAGTTTTCGTATGCATCGTTTCAAATCTCCCCTAGCTCTTGCAATTGAAGCTTCCGATGCATCTTGACCTCTTCCATTCCAAAGTTGCACTTCTTGATCGCCCAATAAGCTCGATACTCTAGCTCTACTGGAAGGTGGCAAGCTTTGCCAAATACCAATCTGTAAGGTGACATACCGATCGGAGTCTTGTACGCCGTCCTATAGGCCCAAAGTGCATCATCGAGTCTCAAACTCCAATCTTTATGGTTTGGACTAACTGTTTTCTCCAAAATAGACTTGATCTTCTTGTTTGAGACTTCGGCGAGGCCGTTTGTTTGTGGATGATAGGCCGTGGATGTGCGATGAGTGACGTGATACTTCTTGAAAAGTGCCTCGACCGTTCGGTTGCAAAATTGACTCCCCCTATCGCTGATTATAGCTCGAGGAATGCCAAACCTGACAAAAATGTGAGACCTAACAAAATCCACCACAACTTTAGAATCATTAGTCCGGGTGGCTTTTGCTTCACCCATTTCGACACATAATCAACAACAAGGATAATGTATAAATTACCGTAAGAGGAAGGAAAAGGACCCATAAAATCCATACCCCACACATCAAAGATTTCACAAACAAGTATAGGATTAAGAGGCATTTTATTCCTAGAACCTATATTTCTCGTTTTTTGACAATTCACACGACTTTTGCAAAACAAGAATGCGTCGAAAAAGTGTAGGTTAGAAAAAACCACTCTCTAACACTTTATTAGCCGTTCGTTTAGGACCAAAGTGACCACCACAAACATAAGCATGACAAAACTCTAGTATGGATTTTATTTCATTTTCAGCTACACATCGCCTAATAATCTGACCGGTGCCTATTTTCCACAAATAAGGGTCATCCCAAGTACAATATTTAGAATCACTCTTTATTTTATTTTTTTCAGACCTATACAAATGATGGGGCAAGACACCAGTAGCTAAAAAGTTAACAATATCGGCATACCAGGGCGCCTGGAATCCTGTATGTGACCTTAGATAGGCTCCCTGAGCAGCAAAAAGTTGTTCTTCTGGAAATTCATCATTGATAGGCAAAGAATCTGGTTTAAGAACTGAAATCCTGCTGAGATGATCAGCTACCAAATTCTCACAACCCTTCTTGTCCCTTATTTCCAAGTCGAACTCTTGCAAGAGTAGAATCCAGAGAATGAGCCTAGGTTTCGCGTCCTTTTTGGTGAGGAGGTACCTTAAAGTTGCATGATCAGAGTAAACGACAACTTTAGTACCAAGTAAATAAGGACGGAATTTATCTAATGCATAAACAATTAACAAAAGCTCATTTAGTAGTGTAATTGGTTTGAGCGTTATCTAGCAATTTCGGGGCGTAATAGATCACGTGGGAATTCTTGTTGATCTTTTATCCAAGTACAACCCACATGGCATAATCACTCGTATCACACATAATTTCAAATGGATACTCCCAATTTGGAAAGACAGCTTTGCAATCATCATCTATCTCGAACGTCACATCTTTTTAGAGTAACTTGCTTAAAGGTTTGGAGATCTTGGGAAAATCCTTGATGAATCGCCTATAAAAATCTGCATGTCCAAGAAAGAAACATACTTCACGCACACTTGCGGGGTAAAACAAGGACTTAATTGTTGGGAATAGTGCCCTGTAAATTCAATTTGTTGAATTAATTAAACTGAATTTACAGCGAGTTGTGAGTATTTCACATATTGATAATTAATGACGTGTGTTGGTATTCTTATATGAAATGTGTTTCATAGGAAAAGACTTTGAATACCGAAATCACGTGTCATTAAAATTCTAGTCGATAAGATAAGAATATGTTCTTATCAAGACTATAACGTGGTTATATATAAGATGATTTATCTTTCGTCATAGGGAATAGTGATTCCAATTATAACATGTTGATGATTTTCAATAGGATTGGAAACATCGAACTGGACCACTGAGATTATTTATTTTATACTGCTATCTAAAATGAATAAAATCTCAGGAAGCATTGTACTCTTAATCCTGATAATGTTTCGGCTTTAGGCATGTAATGTTAGTCACTGTAATATATTCGAAGTGAGGTCTCAGTAACCGGTGGCCAAAATACTTTGTACGTTCGATGACAACATGAAATGTGCTAAAGAGTTATAATGATCGAGGAATCTGTGGCCTTGCTGGAAGGTAAAAGATATCCCTGAAATAGATTTGCAAAAGTTCGAATTAAGACTTTGGCCAAAGCGCTTCACATGATACGTCACCGAAGTTGTATGTTGAATGTGTTTCACATACAGAGAATTTGAAGTTAAGGCGAATCAATAAATTTCAAATTAGAGATGAAAAATAAATGATAGTAGTTTCAATTTATTTTTCATAGATATCTACACGGAGGAGTGAAATGCGAAATTATTCTAGATCGAGAAATTCGTGAATAATTTAATTAATTTTAGAGTGCAACAATATTTATTTAGTGGAATTAAATATTGATAAACGGTAATTAGTTATTACCATGGGATGATAATATATTAACCCGTTTGGAGCTAAAATTAATTAGTCCTGCAGGTCCCCCTGCAAACCCCAATTGAAAACCCGAAGAGAAAATATTAAAAGGAGAAAGAGAAATGATTTTTCAAAGTGCTTGAAAATAGCCAAGGGATTTATTTTAAGAAAATAAATCAAGTTCCAAAGAGTTGGAAATGCCATAAATTTTATTTTGGAGAAAATAAAATTTTAAATTAAAAAAAAATGACATGGCAGGTGACGTGGCACCTGACGTGTCACACCACGTCAGCAGACTGGGCCCCAGATGGCGTTGACTGGGCACCGTGTGTGCGGCTAGTATCGCGCCACGTCAGCGACCATGTACGGTCCAGATGCGATCTGGGCGGACGGGTCAACAGTTCGGTCAAACCGGCTTCGAATCTGGTCAAAAGGGTAGGGTCGCGCCTAGGGTCGGACTGGGTCCGGTCCGGGTAGGACCAGACCCGGACACGTGTCAGTCTCTGGTTAGGCTACGCGTTTCAACACGCACCAACCACCGTGCGGCCATGTGTCGGCGCGTGGTTGGTGGCGTTGTGTCCGCGACAGAGAGAGCTACCACGTGGCATGCTCCGGTTGGTCAGATTCCACACGGTTTGTACGCGGTTTGCAAAATGACCAAAATGCCCTTTCATTTATGTGTAAAATGACCGTTTTACCCTCAATTTAATGCCTATAAATAGGCTGATCCCCTTGCCATTTTTCTCATTCAATTTTGGGAGAGGTTTCGGCTAGTTCTTAGCTTTGAAACCATATCCCTTTTCTCCTAGTTAATTCCGATTTATTTTGGAATTAATTTTAATTAGGTGTTTATATAAAACGCCTAATTTCGGGAGATTAAACCCTGAAAAGGATTTTCTAGTTTAAAGTTTATTTTCTCTAAGTATTTAGAGAAATACTTTCGGAGCCCACACTCCGCGGGTTTCTCTGGGGTTATTGCAGGGAAGCTCTGCCGGTTTCACGAGGAGATCGGGTATTGGGTTCATAGGAGGTGAATTCGGGAGTTGGAAAAATGTCGTTGGATAGCCATGTTTGCAGTACGGTAATATTTTACAGTTGTTTTATTTTAAGCATGATAAATTATATGCTCTTAAATGTTAATTGCATGTTAGATATTTATCTGCTTAAGTGATTTAAAATTTATTATCAATTGCATGTATATACTTGAGTAGATCCGGCTAGTCTTCCGCTATTGTATTAAAATGTGTTAGAAATATTTTAATACTTGTATTATAAACAAAATTTTGAAATGTGGTCCCGGACCGCTACTGTTCTGGGTCCATCTCCCAGTAACTGGTATCAGAGCCGTGCTCTTGATATATACATGCATTGATATGATGCATGCGATGCACAATTTTAAATCTGATACTGTGCACGTAAATTCTGTCAAAGGAGGCTGGCTTTTAAGTGGGACCGTTTGTGACCCCTCAAGTGTTTCCTGCGAATTTACGTGGAATGGTATTTTTTGGCAAACAATTTAATTGTTTTTCCTGAAAAATTACCGAATCAGTAAACATGATTTAAATTATGAGATAATTTATTTATAACATGTTTACTTTATGACATTTATTTTCAGCATGATAATTATGTGATAATTATAATGAAATGAAAACATGCTTAATTGTTTTAATTTATGGCATGATCATAATAATATGAGATATTATGTTATTTACAATTATGCGTATTTTATTTAATGTGATTAAATAATAATGTTTAATAGAGATTGAAGGTGATGCATAATTGAACTAATATTTTTTGGCCTAATTAATAAATTGTTATTAAAGCCTTAAAATATTATTAGGATTATAAATGTGATTTAGTAATCCTAGTGGGAGGGTATTAATTAGATTAATCATTTCCAATAATAAGACACCAAAAGTGATCATTAAATAATCAAAAGATAATCCACACCTTTTAAAAATTCAAATGGGAGCGAGATGAAAAGAGTTGGATTCTCACGGCCTCCATTACCGGTCTATAGTATAGTGAATATGTACTACTCCCTTCGACGGGTATATATTCGCGGTATACAAGATTAGAGTTCTATGGATAGAATGAAATTCCGGAAAGTCAGCTCAACCACGCCTCCGTGGAGTGTCTAGACCTACTCGTACGGACCTCTAGGTAATGGTACACACTTGACTAAGCAATGAATTAACCTCCCTTCGGAGCTATGTTACATTTACTTAGAGGCCAAGGGTTGGCATAGTGAATTAACATTGTTTGGTAAGAGTTACCTAGATGACATGTTAATTAAGAATAGTTCTTGCTTTTCTAAGCGGTTTTCGACCTTGCCTCCGGGGAGTTAACTACAATTAGTTAAGTCACCATTACGTAAATCAAAATGCTTACGTGGATTTCATTTATTGGTTGGACACAGAGGAAAGCGAAATACATAATTATAACTTGCATTTATTTATTTCAGTTTTATAACTACGATCTCTTTTAGCCCACTTCAAACTATTTGTCTACAAGGAAATAGGCTAGTAAGGGTTCAACTATGCTGACTAGGAAATGAATCTTGACATCGTGTTGAGACACGAAAGTTTACGTACTCACTGAACCTTATCCGAAAATTCCAGAAACTACAGCCAGTCAGGATTAGAAAGACGCTTATTCCAAACAGATCAAGTGTAATGATCTAGCTAGTCTTATGTCCTGACATCTGTCTTAAAAGTTTTTGAGCATCAGACGTATGAGATGTCTATTGATAAGAACATGTTTTTGAAGACAGAATCGTACGAAGGTACGAGCCAATAAGAAGGTTGTTAGTTATGAAGATGTTTGAAGTATCACCGATTCAGAATCATATTATGAATATGATAAGTAATCTGAATGAGATTGAAAGTCTCTGTGCTTAAAGAAACAATCTTAACAGATAAGAGGAGATCGTATACTCTCTGCCTAAATCGTTTGAACGTTCAAGATTAATTTTAAAATTTTGAAAACCTAACATGAACCAATGAACGACCTCTATATGGCAGAAAGGGTGTTATAGACTAAGGGAAATGTTCTCTTTAATCAGACATCAATATCCACGGCCTAGAAAGCCAGTAAGTAGAAGAAAGAAAAAGGAAAAGTTCCCAATCTAAGGTTTATAAAAGAAAGCCAAATCCGACAATGGAAAAGTGTTTATATTTCGGTGGTAACGGGTATTAAAAAAAGAAATTGTCCAAAATACTTAGATGTCTATTCGCTACGCTGTTTAGATAAGATATGAAGATATCTTACTCGTTGAAAAGTATGTTTAGTTGGAAATTCACCGGATCCCTGGTGTGTGAACTTGAGATCAACTAATTATATTTGCAATTCGTTGCGAAGATTCAAACTAACCAGGAAGTTTGAAAAACGGCTAACACACAACTACTGCTCGAGGATAATACAAGTCTAATTGTATTAGCAGTAAGGACTATAAAGTCGTATTTTGGCAATAGGGTTTTAATATTATACGTGCCATATATACAGAAATTTGATTTCTGTGAGTTATTCGATAACTAATGGTTTAACTATTTGTTTTGAACAAAAGTTTACCATTAAACAACATAAAAGGTTTATTTGCTCTGGCACAATAAAAGATGGTCTTTTATACCTCAATGAAAACCCTAATTTAAGTTTAACATTAAGAAGCTTGACTTACCATCTAAAAGGAAAAAACTTCTACGTGACACCTATCTATTGGTCAATTGAATCTGAATAGGACCCAAAGACTGATTGTTGAGTCTTATTGACTTGAAAATAGTATCAATCTACGAATCCTATTTAGAAGGTTAAAATGACCAAGAAGCCTTTCTGAGACAAAGGGTATTAAGCCATGAACTTGCTTGAGTTAGTTCATACGAACGTATGATATTATAAGTGTTCAAGTAAGAGAAAGTTTTAGGTACTTCATCATTCATTTGAATGATTACTCTAGATACAGATATGTTTATTTGATGAGACTTAAGTCTGTAATTTTGAAGAGTTCAAAGAATATAAGACTGAAGTCAAAGAGTCAAATCAGAAAAACATCAAGGCACTTCGATTAGATCGAAGTAATGATAAGTATCTAAGTTCAGAGTTAAATAGAATTTCTCAAATGAGATTAGATCTCAACTATTTGTATGAGATAGTCTTAGCAAAGATGTATTGCAGAAAGGAGAAATACAACTCTGATAATGATGGTAAGATTTATGAAGAGTCATGCTACCCTACGAAGTTCGTTTTGGGATCTTGCGCCCAAAACGACAAACCTAGTTCTATCTAAGTCAGTTCCTAAAACACTGATGGATCTGTAGCTGGGGTGAAAACCATGTATCTCTTATCTTCGAATTTGAGATAGCCTGGTCCACGAGTTAAGGATGGATACTGACAAGTTAGAATAAAGAACAAAGGTTTACTTATTCTAAGGTTATCCTAGAAGAACAAGAGGTGGTATATTTTGTAATTTTGAGAAATCACAAAAGATGTTTGTGAATATTTCAAAGATGATTACATAGATAACCACAAAGGGTGGAAGCCAAGTAGTGTTAAAAGAAATAACAATATTAGATACTGATTTCCATAAACCCGTGATAACTGAAAATGTATTAGATACATGTGATGTACGAAATACAACATGTGATGTAGAGACGTGTACACGAGATCATCATTGTAGTGGGAGTATTGTCAGGATACCTGACAAGATACCTAAGATTAACCCAAGTGGTTGAATCTAACGTATCTGATCCTGTCACGTGTAATGAAGCTATGGATGATATAGATGTTGACCATTTGGTCAAAAGCCATTGAATCATAGTTAGAATCTTAGTATTCTAACAAAATTTGAACTTGTGGAGGCGCCTGAAGGCATTAAACCCATTAGATGCAATTGAGGTCTACAAGGAAATAAAAAGGAAAACGGACGAAAAAGTAGAGACTTTAGAGCAAACTTATGGCAAGGGATTTTACCCAAAAAGAAGAAATCATTTATGAGGTCTTCTCGCCTATAGCAATGCTTAAGTCCATTATCCTCTCCATTTTATCTCATTTAATTATGAGATTTGACAAATGGATATAAAGACTATATTCTTGAACGGGCACCTTCAAGAAGATGAGCTACATGGCATAACCTGAAGGCTTCACAACCAGAAATCAGGTGCATATAATGCAAGCTTGATAGATCGATTTATGATCTTAAGCAAGCGTCTAGATTATGGAACATCAGAATTATAAGGCAGTTTAAATTCTTTGGATTTGTATAATTTCCTGATGAACCATGAGTGTACAAAATGACATCATGTTAGCGTTGTAACATTTTCACTTTGTACTTAATTAATATTCTGCTAATTGGGAATGATGCAAGAATTTTTGTCAGTGGTCAAGATTCGAACGTCAAATCATTTTGACAAGAAAAGACCTATGTGAGACCAATGTTATTCCAAGGATCAGACTTTTGTCGTGATCATAGAATAAGGAGATTGGTTTATCGTAAGAAACATATATGGATAAGATGCTGGTAAGGTATAATATGACAAATTCCAAGAAAGGTTCATTACCTTTTAGATATGGAATTCATCTATCTCGGGATCAGTGTCCTGAGACAACTGAAGAGATAGAAGACATGATTAGAGTTCCACAGCGAAAGCTTTATGTATGTCATATTATGTACAGGACCAGATGTCTATTATGAATTAAGTCCAAGTCAGCAGATATTAGTCAAACCCTAGAATCTGACACTAGGTAGTAGTGAAAGCATATATTGGAGTACTTGAGAAGGACTTGAGATTATATGTTTGTCTACCACAGTGGTGAGCTCATTTCAATAGAGTGCACAGATTCGGATTTACAATCTGATTTGTATTCTAGATGTTTGACATCAGAATACGTGTTTACTCTAGAAAGAGCAACCGTTAATTGGGGAATGTTAAGAAAGACTTATATTGCTTACTTCACCATAAAAGTTAAATACATGGTAGCTTAAGAAGCAGCCAGTTAGATATATTGGTTTTATGATTTCCTAGTTGTTGGCTCAGAAAAAACATCTAAAAGATTCATCCACTAAAGTATTGGCGTAAAAGAGTGCAAAACGGGTTTTGACACTCATGTGAAAGGAATAAAACTTAGATGTGTGGCCAAATTGAATTTAGGGCAAGTGGGAGATTGTTGGGAATAGTGCCCTGAAAATTCAATTTGTTGAATTAATTAAACTGAATTTACAGCGAGTTGTGAGTATTTCACATATTGATAATTAATGGCGTGTGTTGGTATTCTTATATGAAATGTGTTTCATAGGAAAAGACTTTGAATACCAAAATCACGTGTCATTAAAGTTCTAGTCGATAAAATAAGAATATGTTCTTATCAAGACTATAACGTGGTTATATATAAGATGATTAGTCTTTCATCATAGGGAATGGTGATTCCAATTATAACACGTTGATGATTTTCAATAGGATTGGAAACATCGGACTGGACCACTGAGATTATTTATTTTATACTGCTATCTAAAATGAATGAAATCTCAGGAAGTATTGTACTCTTAATCCTGATAATGTTTCGCCTTTAGGCATGTAGTGTTAGTCACTATAATATACTCGAAGTGAGGTCTCAGTAACCGGTGGCCAAAATACTTTGTACGTTCGATGACAACATGAAATGTGCTAAAGAGTTATATTGATCGAGGAATCTACGGCCTTGCTGGAAGGTAAAAGATATCCCTGAAATAGATTTGCAAAAGTTCGAATTAAGACTTTGGCCAAAGCACTTCGCGTGATATGTCACCGAAGTTGTATGTTGAATGTGTTTCACATACAGAGAATTTGAACTTAAGGCGAATCAATAAATTTTAAATTAGAGATGAAAAATAAACGATAGTAGTTGCAATTTATTTTTCATGGATATCTACACGGAGGAGTGAAATGCGAAATTATTCTAGATTGAGAAGTTCGTGAATAATTTAATTAATTTTAAAGTGCAACAATATTTATTTAGTGGAATTAAATATTGTTAAACGGTAATTAATTATTATCATGGGATGATAATCTATTAACCCGTTTGGAGCTAAAATTAATTAGTCCTGCAGGTTCCCCTGCAAGCCCCAATTGAAAACCTGAAGAGAAAATATTAAAAGGAGAAAGAAAAATGATTTTTCAAAGTGTTTGAAAATAGCCAAGGGATTTATTTTAAGAAAATAAATCAAGTTCCAAAGAGTTGGAAATGACTAGAATTTTATTTTGGAGAAAATAAAATTTTAATTAAAAAATAATAATAATATGACGTGGCACCCGACATGTCACGCCACGTCAGCAGACTGGGCCCCAGATGGCGCTGACTGGGCGCCGCGTGGCGCACCACTTGTGCGGCTAGGATCGCTCCACGTTAGCAACCATGTACGGTCCAGATGCGATCTGGGCGGGCGGGTCAACGGTTCGGTCAAACTGGTTTCGAATAGGGTAAAAAAAGTATGGTCACGGATAGGGTCGGACGGGGTCCGGTCCGGGTAGGACCAGACCCCGACACATGTCAGTCTCTGGTTAGGCTACGCGTTTCAACACGCGCCAACCACTTGGCCGGCTTGTGTCGGTGCGTTCGGCCATGTGTCGGTGCGGGGTTGGCGGGGTTGTGTCCGCAGCAGAGAGAGCTACCACGTGGCATGCTCCGTTGGTCAGATTCCACACGGTTTGTACGCGGTTTGCAAAATGACCAAAATACCCTTTCATTTATGTGTAAAATGACCGTTTTACCCTACGTTTTATGCCTATAAATAGGCTGATCCCCTTGCCAATTTTCTCATTCAATTTTGGGAGAGGTTTTGGCTAGTTCTTAGCTTTGAAACCATATCCCTTTTCTCCTAGTTAATTTCGATTTATTTTGGAATTAATTTTAATTAGGTGTTTATATAAAACGCCTAATTTCGGGAGATTAAACCCTGAAAAAGATTTTCTAGTTTAAAGTTTATTTTCTCTAAGTATTTAGAGAAATACTTTCGGAGCCCACACTCCGCGAGTTTCTCTGGGGTTATTGCAGGGAAGCTCTGCCGGTTTCACGAGGAGATCGGGTATTGGGTTCACGGGAGGTGAATTCGGGAGTTGGAAAAATGCTGTTAGATAGCCACGTTTGCAGTACGGTAATATTTTACAGTTGTTTTATTTTAAGCATGATAAATTATATGCTCTTAAGTGTTAATTGCATGTTAGATATTTATCTACTTAAGTGATTTAAAATTTATTATCAATTGCATGTATATACTTGAGTAGATCCGGCTAGTCTTCCGCTATTGTATTAAAATGTGTTAGAAATATTTTAATACTTGTATTATAAACAAAATTTTGAAATGTGCTCCCGTACCGCTACTGTTCTTGGCCCACCTCCCAGTATTAATGACCTCAACTTTAGATTTATCAACTTCAATACCATGTGCAGAGACAATGTGACCCAATATTAGGCCTTTATCGACCATGAAGTGACACTTTTCATAGTTCAAAACCAAATTTGTTTCAATGCAACGTTTCAATATTGTAGCAAGATTATTGAGGCATTCATCAAAAGAATTTCCATAAACTGTGAAGTCATCCATGAATACCTCAATAATATGCTCAACATATTCAGAAAATATACTTACCATACACTTTTGAAAGGTGGCCGGTGCTTTGCAAAGTCCAAAGGGCATTCGTCTAAATGCAAAAGTCTCGAATGCACACGTAAAAATAGTTTTTCCTTGATCTTCGGGTATCACGGGAATCTGATAGAATCCTGAATAACCATCAAGACAATAATAGTGAGTTTTCCCAGCTAATCGTTCGAGCATTTGATCAATAAAAGGGAGGAGGAAGTGATCTTTTTTAGTAAGAGCATTAAAACCTCTATAATCCATACACACCCTCCAATCATTTTGAACTCTAGTAGGAACTAACTCACCATCTTTGTTCTCAACAACAGTAATTCCCGTTTTCTTGGGTACAACCGGAACAGGACTTACCCACTTGCTATCGGATATTGGATAGATCATACCTGCATCAAGGAGCTTGATGATTTCCTTTTTCACTACCTCCATCATTGGTGCGTTTAGTCTGCGTTGTGCCTCTCGACGTGGTTTGGCACCTTCCTCTAAAATGATCTTATGTATGGACGTGGAAGGACTGAGACCTTTGATGTCAGCAATGGTCCAGCCAATCACCTGTTTGTACTCCCGAAGTACTCTGATCAGTTTCTCCTCTTCTAGACTGTCAAGTTTGCTGGCTATGATCACTGGTAGTGTCTCTCCATTACCTAAATAGTCGTATTTCAAGTGTTCAGGATGTGTCTTGGGTTCCAGCTTTGGGGCCTACAAAATTGAAGGTAACAGTTTAGTTTCAAACCTAGATAGCTCAATAGGTACAAATTTCGAACTTGTAGCATGAAGAGCTTCCAAAGCATAAGCCATATCAAGTATATCTTCAGAAAGATCGAAGTTCACCAAATTTTTTTACCCTATCAATGGACATGCTATGCCATAAAGCATAATTCAATTCATCATAATGGTTCAAAGTAAACACTTTATTAGTCAAGTTTTCAATGATATCAATATTGTAAACACAAGACGTATCATCAACATGTTTCAAAGCATCATACATATTAAACTTGACCATTTCACCATCAAACTCTAAAGTTAAAGAACCACTATGAACATCAATTTTAGCTTTAGCCGTACTAAGAAAAGTCCTACCCAATAAAGAAATCAGCGGGAAAAATCAACTCACTAACTTGAACCAACACATCCTCCGAGACACCTTTGGGATAAACAATTGACCTATCAGCTAATTGAATAATAACTCCTGTACTAGCTAACGGACCAAGACCCAAGGAAGTATACACAGACAAAGACATCACATTGATAGAAGCTCCCAAGTCACACATAGCCTTACCAATACCAATATTACCAATCTTGCACGGAATAGAAAAGATACCTCTATCGCGACATGTAGGTGGTAATTTCCTTTGTAAGACTGCTGAAATATTCTCACCAACACTCACTTTCTCATTACCTGTCAACTTACGCTTATTCGTGCATAATTCCTTAAGGAATTTGGCATAGCTTGGAACCTGTTCAATGGCCTCGAGGAGTGGAATGTTTACTTTGACCTTTTCAAAGAGCTCCATAATACTCTTATCCTCTCTGTCCTTCTTGCTCTGAGCTAACCTTTTTAGGAAATGGTGGTGGAACTATCAAAGGTTTCGGTTTTTGAGTATTTTCAGCTGGTCTAGAATTCTGTCCGTGATCACTGGCAGGCTCCTTCTCAATCTCCTTTTCAGTTTCTGCATTAGAGCCCTGTTCCTGGTAACCTTTGGGATTCCTGTCGACTGGAGGTTGCAATTTTTTCCCATTTCACAATACAATCGCACTCACATTGTACCTAGGGTCGTGTGTTTGCGACGGTAGTTTGCCTTGATTCTCCAATTTGCTAACCGATGATGCGATTTGTCCCACATGAGCCTCCAAGGTCTTTATAGTGTCCTCCATCTTTTGAATCCTGCTCGAGGTGTCCTGCTGATATTTCTCAGTATTAGTGGCCAGCATACGAACAATTTCACTAAGAGGCTTACCAGAACTCGGAGGGTGTTGTGGTTGTGGTTGTGGTGGAGGTGGACATAATTTCTGATTATTCGGTTGGTTGTTGGTATAGCTAAAATGCTGGTGGTACTTCCATCCGGGGTTGTAAGTGTTTGAGTAAGGATTGAACTTTCTCTGCTGAAAATCTATGGCATTCACATTTGCGGGTGTCTCCTCGTGGAGTGTAGGGCAAGTATCAGTTGGGTGCTCGGGGCTAGTGCAACTGCCACATACTATCGCAGGTGGATTAGTACGTATATTCATTTTTTGCACCAAAGTTGTTAGCAAGACTTAATTTCATCGAGTGAATTTGCTTTTAATGAACGAAGGCTCCTACGCATAAGAAAAGAAAACAAAATCAATTAATTACCAATCCCCGGCAACGGCGCCAAAAATTGATGGATGTCGAGACCACCAAAATTAAATCCCAAGTATCACACACAATTAACTTGTAAGATAGTGGCAAAAGGGTATAGATCCTCGAGGATTGAGTGAATTTGTGACTTTCAATATGCCAAGGAAACAAAACAAGGGGGAGGGTTTTGAGATTTTTTGATTAAACAAATAAATTAACTAAACAAATAACCAACAATTAAACTAAATAAGAACTTTGAATTAAACTCAAATAAACTCAACAGACAACAGCTAGTCGGGACTTCCCTAGTCATGCATTAGACTACGATCATCGATTCAATTATTTTAACCAGTTTAACATTAGACTAGCTATGGTTACCAATTACCTCTGGCTCTCTCGTTTCTTCTTATTTCTAGGGTAATTAGAAGAAACTCCTAATAATCACCCCCTAGTTAACCGATAATCCTATCGAGACTCTCTCAAGGATTCATTTGAATTAACCACTTTAATAACTAAAAAAACATTAATCCTAATCAGTTTAGTACAAACTCATACCTCACTCAATTAGACCGAATTATTCCTCAACACGAATTCAGACAAACTTTATGCCCTAGTGCTGATTGCTACAATGCTACTTATTCAGTTAACGCCACCAATTAATTAACTAGCTATATGTGTATCAATAATTCCAAGACTTGGGCCCTAAATCAAAGAATTAAATTAACACACAATAACACGAAAATCGGGAATAAAATGGATAACATAAAGTAGCCAAATTAAAAGGAAGAATCTCACGAGTCTAATGCATAACATAAAAAAATCCCAATTAGAAAGAAACTTAGCAATTCATAACGAAATCAAACAAACAAATACAAATAATCAACATAGTATTTCAATGTAAACGAATTAAGGAAAAGAGGAATAAACTAGTTTGATGCTCGAATTCTCTTCCTCCCGTACAAGTGATGCTGCTGCGTTTTTTTCCTTCTAGGCCTGTCGTTACTATTGCGTGTTTCTTCAATAAGTAGTGCCAAAAGAGGTGTTAAAGTCTCTCTCCCACTCTTTCTCCCACGATCAAAATAATTATGGCCACTAACTCCACCAAGTGACACCATTAATCCCCAAGAACGTGTTGAACTACTGTAACGCCTGTAATCTTTGTCAAAATCAGGGTTTGGGCTTGTGGATTTCTTCCTAAACGTGGCCAACCAATTAATAATTGGGCTCCCTTTCCAGAATAATGTATGGGCCTTCACTTGGTGATTAATGATGGCCTCCCAAAGACTCAGACGTAACTAGACTTGGACTCAATTAATAGGCTAAACTTATTTTCTTCTTAAAGCCCATATCTGTCTCTATTAGCCATCCTTCACGAATGCTGTTCAAAATACCAAAAAGCTCCAAAGTTTTGGCAACTAAAGGTTCCTAACAAGAAACACAAAATCAATCCATTATCCATAATTTAAACCAAGTCAGGGGATAAATATAACAATATCAAGCTCAATTACGCAGCGAATATGCAACGTATCAAAATGTCAAGCATTATATTAAATACAATAAATAATTAATACATAATCTATACATGAATATGAAAATAGTAATATATTTTATAACATATATATATATATATATTTATATTACATAAAATAAATGACGTATATATAACATATTCGATATATAATAGTAACATTATATTTACATATGAAAGTATATTATTACTCAAAATAAAAAATTTAAAATGTATATTTAATATAAAAATATTTTAAATCATATACTTAATTATTATTATTATTATTATTATTATTAATTATGAATAATATTAATGAAATAAGTTTAAACTTTTTGTTTCATTTCTAATTTTTTACTCGGCGTACCAATCATAATAATGTTATAATAAAGTCATTTAATTCCTTTGTTCATTTCATTGCAAGCACTCGTTTTCTGCCTCATTCCATTCATGCATATCAATCATGCTGCAAGTGTATAAAATTCTAGAATAATTGTGTTGCGAAAAATATGTATGAGGAGAATGATAAAATGGCAAGAATAAAAGATTAACAAGAATAAATTAGAGTTTATTTCGGAAAAATTGCAAAAAAAAAAAGGATCCCAACTAACCCATACTAGTATTTTTGGGACACATATTGCTCCGGCGACAAAAAAGATCCCTTAACTCCCAAAATGTGTCAATTTAATGACAAACTCGCCGAAAATTACCAAATCATCACTGGAAATCAGTTGATGTGTCCAAGTTGATGACGTGGCATTAGCACCCCTTGCCACATCATTTCAACATATTTTATGAAAATTTTTAAATCCACCTAATACACTTTAAATATTATAAAAAATATAAAAAAAAAATGAATCTAAAAAATTTATTACTTTATTATTTACTATTACATTCAGAAAAATATATAAATATATTATGTATTTATATATAAATAAAAAATATATAAATATATTATCTATTTATACATATATAATATATGTATATTTATATATTATAATACATATATCTATATGTATATATTTAACAAATAATTAAAATTAATACTAAAATAATTTATTTTGTCAAAGACCCTTATGCCCCTCATTCTCTAAGAATTTCTGCCTTTCTCTCCAACCCCCATCGGCGCCGCTTTCACCGTCACCACCGTCTCCGGCGCCCTCGCTTCTCCACCACAACCAGCTTTCACCATTGTCGTCCCCGATTCTCCACCAGAGCCAACCGCACACCACCACCATAACCAACTGCAAACCACCATTTACAACCACCACAACCCATCAAATTCACACACCCAAACACACAAAAACACAAAATACACCTGCACAAACTCAAATCCAATCACACACACAAACACAATCAGATCTCCATACACACAGATCCACACTTGGGAAGAAGTGGAGGTGCTGCGTCGGAGTGGCCTCGGTATGCGTTGGAGGTGAGACGTCGATGAGCGTCGGAGTGCTGTGGTGGTGTTGCGACGAGACACCGTCGGGGTACAGTGGTGGTACATCGATTGTTGTCACTATTTCTCAACCTATCATACACTGAACTTTGGCTTATGAGGCCTCAATTCTTCGTTAAACCTCATCCAGACATGACTAGTCCTGGGAAGGTGTTAAACTTGAAAGAGTCTCAAGATATGTTGGTTTTCGAATTAGAAAACCGGTTTCAATAAAAATTACCCAAGTGCAAGCTACGTATGTAGTACACTAGGTGTCGAACCTCGAGGAAGGGAAATCAATGACCACTGTATACTTTATCTCTAATCTAAAGACCAAACACAAATCAAGTTGGTAAGCTATACTTCTAACAAAGAATTCAAACAATTAACTAAACGCAATCAAAGAATAAAAATTCAAACACACGGTTAGAAACTCAAGAGACGACCGAGGCAGGGGAGTAACAAACTATTTGGAATCGTGCCCTTAAAGCTGTGTTGTTGCTTTACTATTTCCTTGTAAAATCACAAACAGTCTTTGAATAATAAACGAAATGATTTTGCTCATAGACAATCACTTCTTTATGTGCTTATTTATATCTGTTTGGGTTTGACTGTATTTTGCATGTGTTGAACTCCCCTAATCCGATGAGGCCATTAAGAACTTTGCCCTTATAGGAACGACACATGAAATAAGTTCTTAACTCTGTAGGCGAAGATTAGAAACTTCTCCAAGTTGATGAGTCCGACAGACAGTGGGAGTGTCGACCTTGACTCTGTTGAGACTTTCTTATGTGATTATATCCTTGTGAAGGATCATTTAGTTTCATAGAGTGATAAGTGCATGCGATGATGCGTTCATAATACATAAGGGTGGTTGTTACAAGAACTTTAACACTGAGATGTCCCGCGTGAGAACATTCCTAAATGGGAAAGGAAGTTTCCAGAAACTTCCAGATTAGGAAATATCTCACAAGTTAATGACGTGGTTAATAATCCTTTGACTTGAGATTCTGTAATGTCTCATATGAGCCAACTCTGTAATCTTTGATATAGGCTCAAAAGGGTGTCGCTATATAGACACCTGAACCACAACCTATGTTGGGATTATACAAGTGGCATATGTAGAATTAGTGGAATCAATAAAGGACCTACAGTTGTTAAGAACAAGAATGATTTCTTATTGATTAAGTTGTTCATAGTCCATTAAATATTAAACCCTTGGCCAAGGTGGATAAAAGATCAAAACATCAAGAAAATGAAGTTTTCTTGGATTGAGATCTAAATGGATATGAAACGAACTTAACTTTAAAGATCAAGAATAGTAAGGTTCTAAGTTTTATTCCCATGCCTTTGTTCTTGATTGAGAGATGGAGTTGTAGGAGGATCGTGTTTCACTGATTGTCATTGACTAAAAGGTTCTTCGATTCATTTCTTTATTCGGCTAGGAGTTACACACCATTGCTAGATTACGGTAGCGTCATCTGTGAACTGATTAATTAATTATAAGAATTAATTAATTAGTGTCACTGCTAATTGAATAATGAACCTAAAGGGTCACACACAAATGCCAGGTCACGTGGGTTTTGGTAGGAAGTTAATTGGATTAATGAAGGATCAAAGTGTTGATCGAAATGGGGCCACGAACACGTGGACCCTAGCCACGTGTCATGTACACATGACCTTACACGTGGCATTAAACGTGTGATTTAATTCACACGTCAGTTGTTTTCTTGAATTAATTAATTAAATTATTAATTAATTAATTTTGGTCTTTTAATTAATTATGAAATAATTGTTAAGTCCAATCTCTAAATAATTAATTATGAATTAAGTTATTTATTGAATCTTGATATTTGACTTTATGTAAGATAAGGTTGAAAAGTCAAACTTCCTATAGTAGGAAAGAGTAAGGATGGCAATGAGCCGAGCCTGCTCGCGAGCCTTGCGAGCTAGCTCATGCAAAGTTCAGGATTAGGTTCGCTAGGGATGAGCCAAGCCGAGCCTGTTCGTGGGCTCGTGAGCTGACGAACCATAAGGCTGCCGCTCTCTTCCTAGCCTACCACCGACGAGTGCTACAGTCTAATCCACCACGCACCTCATCCGTCTCCGACCGCAGCGCCACCTATGCTTTCTCCGACAGTAACTCTATCTCCAATCCAACACGCAATTCCTCCGTCTCCAATAGCCACCACCACGCTCACCAGTTCAGCACCATGCACTGCACACCTCTGTTGTCCACACTTTGCATTCCAGATTTAAAGGTAACAATTGAAATTTGATGTTTAATGGTTGATATTTGATTTTTAATGGTTGATATTTGATGATTAATGGTTGAAAATTTTCATGTTTCATGGCTGAAAATTAATGTTTGTTGGCTGAAATTTTGATGATTAATGGCCGAAATTTGACGTTTAATGTTTGAAATTTATGATTAATGGCTAAAAGTTTCAAGTTTAATGGTTGAAAGTTGATGGAAATTGATGAAATTGAAGATTAATGATTTTTAATGGCTGAAAGTTTCATTGCTGAAATGCGATGTTTAATGGCTGAAATTTTATGTTTAATGGCCGAAAGTTTGATGCATATTGGCTGAAGTTGATTTTTAGTGGCTGCAAATTGTTGTTTAATTGACTGAAATACATGTTTAAAGGACTGAAATTCATGTTTAATGGCTGAAAGTTGTTGTTTAATGGCTGAGATTGATTGAGAAAGCGTTACGGTGTCAAGTGTAACATCGATGTAAGTAATTTCATAATAAACATTATAAATCTTTTTCTATGACATTTATTAACTTTATTAATGTTTTATAAATTTTCAGGAAGAAGGACAATAACTATCGACTTACCGAACATTGGACTTGAGAAATGATTAAGTGAGGTACATTTATTAACTTTATTAATGTTTTATTAATTTAGTGCTTTGTCTTAATTTAGTTTATGCAGGAGAGATGAAGAGAGATGTCAAAAAGGAGTTGTTCGTTGTTCTTATGTTTTATTTGAATGAATCTTGTTACATTTTTATGGTTTATTTGAAAGAATAATGCTGCACTTTATGGATGTTTAATTCGATGAATGTTGCTGCACATTATATGGACTGCACTTTTATGTTTATTTGAATGAATGAATGTTTTAATTATGGAATGAATGTTTCTGGCTTGGTGCACTTTGGCAAATAAAAAAAAAAAAAAAAGGAAAATTCATGCATGCAAATCCTGGTTCTCGAGCCGAGCCAGAAAATCCTAGCTCGCTGGCTCGCAAATCAGGTTTGAAACCCTTAAATTTCCTGTGAGCCCGAGCCCGAACCTCTAAAAAATGCTAAGGCTCGGCTCGGTTCGTTGCCATGTCTAGGAGAGAGAAGGATCTCTTGCATTATCTTGGAGAACAAGATATGATTTTATTTTCAATTAAAAGATAATAATTAATTAGTGAATTAGTGAGCAAGAAATCAAAGCCCATTAGGTTTAGGAAACCCTAACGGGTTCGAGCCATTCTTGTATAAGTACAAGGGGTGGGACTTTTCTTACACTTTAGACCAATATTCTTAAAGCGTTAATTGATTTTGAGAAAATTAAAAGAAAAGTTTTCAAAGAAAATCTCCTAGCCAAAACACAAGCCACAGAACTTGCATTCTCAATAGCTTGATCGTGATCTAGGACTGGTGTGGATCCGCTTTGGAGGATTACCTACTTTGGGATCTTTTCGAGGACCATTCGAGGGACAATCGCATGAAGGGTGTTTGATAGGCGGTATCAATATCACTAGAAAGTTTCAATCTTCGTAAGTTTCTTGAAACCCTTATTAGATTCGAAACGAACATTGCAAGTTTTAAGATTCGCTTTTGGAAATTTTTTTAAAATTCTTCTTTGCAAACTCTGTGTTTTCCAACACAAATATGCATTCATAAATCTAATATAATACCCGATTGACAAGTGCAATTCTACAGCCTAGTTACTAAAATTCAATGTATCCTCTTTCAAGGTTTACATGAGTGTTAACATAGTTTTAAAGTTGTTTGCCCAATCACTAATAACCAAGGTAACCAATTACACAAAACTAGTGTAATTCAAATTCTAGCGGCTTGGCATGAAATAAAAATTCCAGTTGTATGGAATAAGAAATAGGGCAATTTACATCTGGGTCTCCTGAGGTTTGGCGTAATTACAAATTAATCCCTGCACTTCCAGAAATTACATACAACTACCCTACTGTTTTCTTCCGTTAGAGGTCCCTGGACGCCGTTATAGTTCCGTCCAAAAAATTATCCTGAATATTACAAAAAAGTCCCTGTATTTTACAAAATGTTACAAAACGAGCCCTCAAGAATACCCAGATTTGGATGGAACTATAACGGCGTCCAGGGACTTCTAACGGAAGGAAACAGTAGGGTAGTTGTATGTAATTTCTGGAAGTGCAGGGATTAATTTGTAATTACGTCAAACCTCAGGGGACCAGATGTAAATTGCCCTAAGAAATAAATCTTTCGATAATTAGGCAAATCTAGGTTATGCTAAGGATGGCCAATCCATTGCAATCAAATAAAGCCAAGTTTTCAAAACCAAGAATTAGCACAAGTCATTCAAGCATTATATCAAACACTTAGCATGCAAGTTCTATTACTCTCCTAGCCCTAGGAATTTAGCCATGTAGCACCCCGGAGCGCAGGGCACTATATCCCCTGCACCATAGCCCGACACGTGTAACGAAATGGGAACTCCGTACACGCACCAAGCTACAGCGAACGGGAGACAAACAAAATCTCTCCTAGGCTAGGCGATCTAGACCATAATACAGAGTGCGCAAAATAAATCCAAACGAAATACGAAAGCACCAGGATCACAAATATACATGCCAAGAGTATAACTAGACAAATAATATATGCCATGCCCATCTCGGGCTAAATAAATCATACAAGTGTCAAAATTCAAATTACAAATCATATTCTTATACATATTTATACATAGTACCAGAGCTGAAAAGTAAAGATCCGGTATGCAAAGGACTCAAACTGATAGAATCCAACGACCCCAAAAAAAGACCGCTGCCTAGCTCGGAACGAACCCTACACCTGCAAACTCAAAGAAACAAAGGGGGAAAAGAAGACAATGAGGAGGGGTTAGTCCTAAAGACTGGTGAGGGGGCTAACACACTCACACATACATATACATAAAGTAGAGCATATTCAAAGTCATAAAAGCTCATGAACCGGGGCATGGTTTTTGCAATCTAAAATATTTTAGCCCGTGATACTATATATAGAAAAAGGTTAAGGCCAAAGGCCAAAATCACCAAATTTTAATAATTAGGAATCCACTCCCGTTTCACGAACCAAGTTCAGAATCTAAATCACACAGCTCGGGGAGTATGAGTTTCAGATCAACCTAACTCCATTCATAATCAAAATAATAGTCGAAATTCAAACGAAAACAAAGTCACACAAACATACCTCTTCTCTGGGTGATGGAAGGGTCGTACGCGCCCCTGACCATCTGTTCTAACTGTATGGGTCGTGAGTTTCATGACGCTCGTGCCCGAGGATTCCATTCCCCACCAAAACTCCTGGTGGGTTCCTGGTTGATTCTTTAAGTTGAGACCATACTCGGGAGTAACCCGACGGCCCAACACCGCCCCGGGGCTCCTTTGCACAAATCTCTGGGGCCCAGTTCCAACTTTCAAAGTTCAAAATTCAAAAGTTCTAAAATTTCAAAAATCAGACTTATCTTTCAAAGTTATAACTCGCTAGTTTAAAACACACACATCAACTCTTTTTCAAAACAAATAAATGAAAATATAACTTATGTACATATAAAAGCGTTTTCAAATGTTTCATAACAAACGAGGCAATTCCCACAAAATACATATCAAACACGTATCTAAATATATATATATATATATATATATATATATATATATATACGTAGGTCGCATGCAGGCTTAAATCACATTAAGGGTTGTAGGTCATACTAACTAAAAGAGAGAAACCTCTCCTATGGAACAACCTCGTCACCTACGGGATGATTCTCTGAACAAAACAAATGACAAAAATACTCTTAGACTCAATATGAACCAATTAGATGCTCGACGAATGCAAATGATGCATATGAAATGCAACAAGTTAACACTTAAGTCACATTAAGCCATATTAAGTCATATCAAGTCATATATTCCATATATCACATCAAAAGAATCCATAAATTTTGCACAACGAGCATAACACATCATATAATATGTTACTAATTCATACACATCATAAAAGAAGCAAAGAGATATCATACGAGACGAATAAACGGAGTATTAGTTCATGCGTGCTAGGATAGCATATAGAGCACATGAGACCATAAATAAAAAATAAGCATCTAAAGTAAGACATAAATTCATAACATACAACTTAGCACATAATATGACATGTTAGTAAAACATACGAACCATAAACGAGGCATAAAGATCATGCAAAGCCCGAACGAAGCAAAGAAACTACAAGGCTGCACAGTAGTCTAGAAACAACCCCAAAAATTGGTAGCTGCTGCGACCCAAATTACTCACAAAATGGTAGTGGCTACGACCTTAACTCGAAAGTAAAGAAAAATAGGGTAGTGGCTACGACTAAAATTACTCTTGGCACGATCGCAGCCGTGACCCCCTACGTAGCAGCAAGAAAAACGAAGCAACAATAGCAAAAACTCATACAAAACACAACCAAATTTGAACCAACACAACAAGGTAAGTTAGGGTCATGATATGCATGCATTTAGGCTTCAAAAATATGAACAAACATTTACAAATTCACAAGGTAAGTGCAAGAGATAAAGTTCATGACATTTCAAACAAAACCTTCAAGTTCTTAAATGAAATCCTAAAAAATATTCATCTAGCATACAAAATAAGTTCATACAAGTGTTAATAAATGTCTTAAGATTAATTATGATGCATCAATTCAAGAGGAAACACAAGAATTCAAGCAAATTCTTCAAATTGACACCAAACCATTACTATTCACCATTTAATTCATATCATGCTCATTCCTCCATAAAATTCAGCAAATAAACACTTAAAATAAAGAGGAAAAGATGAAGAACAAAATCATGGGCTTACCTTTCGAATTTGAGAAGAATTGGTGGAGTATTGAGCTTAAAAGTGGTAAAGTGAATAGTATTCTTCCCCTTCTCTCTTTTATCTCGGTTTGCTGCTTCTTTCTTCTCTTTTTCTAAATGTGGACCCAAATGGGAGAGGTCAGGATGGGATAGGAATGAATAAGGGATATGTGGGTCTAAGTTTGAGGCAATTTGGTCAAGTATTGATCAAGTTATGGCCAAATTAGTGAGAGGTGGTCAAAAGCACACGCGAGGCTCGGTTCGGGTGAAATATGGGGGTTCAAACGGGTTTAAAAAAAATACAAAGATAGTTTCATTAGCTCCTAATCTTTGTTATAAGTCCAACTCCACTTCCGGAATTCGAATCCAAATTTTTGAGCTCAAGTTATGTCTTTCGGTACACAAGGTGCGCTAAAACTAGTTAGGCCCTCGAGTCCCTCAAATCATATAAATGGTCCGTGAACACATCAAACAAGTTCAAAAACATATCACGATCACGTAAACAAGTCTAGAACATACGTATTTCATGCATATCACGTAGTCACGAGCAAGTACGGGGTCAAACGGATCAAGTACGGGTTCAAACGGGGCCAAACGTTCAAGTATTCAAACATATACCTAACAAATAATTCAAATATTATCAAGAATATCATTTAAACATTATAATAAATATATAATTACATAATTAAGTAATTTAAATACACACGTAGCACTCTTGAGATAGTATACCTGTACGGCGGACGAACGGGGTGTTACAAGTCACGCATACTTAACTCGAAATTCATAAAAACGATAAGAATTATATTAATTAAACTCATGTTCAACGAAATCAAACAATTGTTCAAAACCCAAACCCTAAACATTCATGAAATTCGATAAAACACAATTAAGCATTCAAAACGGATAATTCTAAGCTATGAGGAATTAGTTTAAAACCAAAAGCATAAATAAACCCGGAATTAATGAGATTGTTTTGAAGAATTCAATGCTTTCGTCTTCTTGAAATCCGCCAATGACTCTTCCTTTCTCTCCGTTTCTTTCCCAAAGTGCTAAGTTAAAACTCCCAAGAAGCGAACCCTTAAAACTCTAAGTCTCGCGCCTTATATAGTCGTGTAAGATTTCTCTCGCCGACAAGAGACAAGGGGGTGACTCCAACCTTTTCAAAATCACTCACTCTCGTGTATGCAGAAAGCGTGCTAACGATTTTCGCCCGTGACACCTTTTCTGCCTGGTGGGAGTCACCCAAATCCTTTGCCGCCTGTGTTGAGACACGGGCGTGTCTCTCATTGCACTTGCTGGGAGTCACAGGGGTGACTCCCTTGAATAATTGAAGTCCAATTGCCTGACATGACTCAGGTTCTTCATACCAGGAGATACGGGCGTGTCTCCTCTATTTCCGCAACAACGTTACCTCCTGAGCCGAGTCACGGGCGTGACTCAGGTTTGGCTTGCTTGGAGTCACGGGGTTGACTCTCTTTTTCAACACTTAGACTCTGAATTCGCTTTTTCTCGTCGTTTCTTAACTTCAACATACCGAGTACCTAAATGGAGCAAAATAAACGCATAAGGGCATAAAACGGTACAAAATCTACTCAATATAAAGCTCAAATTAATGAGGATTCTACACTCAATATCGATCGGCGTGGCATGCAGTGGTGGTGCAACGTTATTTGGTTACCGTGGTGGTGGTGGAGCGGCAGGTATATATATATATTATAATATGTATACTTTATTATTTATAATGTATATAGATACTATATATATATACATATGTATATATTATGCTTTCATAATAATTAATATATGTATATAACATATTATATCTGTATAAATATATAATATATTGATATATTTTTTGAATGTAATTGTAAAATATAAATATGTACATTTTTTAAGATTTATTTATTTATTTATTTTATAATATTTAAAGTGTATTAGGTGGATTTAAAAAAATTCTTAAAAAAATATGGAAATGACGTGGCAAGGTGTGGTAATGCCACATCATCAACTTGGACACGTCAACTGACTTCCGACGATAATTAGACAATTTCCGGCGAATTTGTCATTAAATTGACACATTTTTTGAGTTAGTGGACTGTTTTGTTGCCGGAATAATAAGTATTCTAATATTGCTAGTTGGGGTCAGTTGATATCCAGATTTTGCATTTTTCCCGAGTTTATTCTAACCCTAGTTCAATAATATGCACATAATAAAAGATTACTAAGCTATAATATACGAATATTTCTAAAAATATCATTTTGTCGTGTCGCGTCATATTTAGCGTCCGACACTCTTCATGTGGGAAGTTCAAGAAAAAATCCGTATCAACGTATTCGTGTCGTATCTTGTCCGTGTTGCCGTATTCGTATTCGTGCATCATAATTAGTAACTTAACCTGAAATAAAGTTATATAATAGTCCCATTTATGAGATTTCTGGTAGCATCAATATACATGTATTTATAAGTTATAATAATTGTTAAAAAATTATAATCAGGGTACTTCCTGAAAGAACGTAACACATGAAATTTGAGAAAAGTCGGTAGTGGTGCAGCTCCATTAAATCACTCAAAAAATAAAAATATTTCCCAGTATTGTGCTTGGCCAATTCAATTGAATAAACATTTTGTAAAATTAATTGATGACTTATTCAAACTTCTGTCATCATGCATGAAGATGAAGTATTTGGCGTTGGTCCTATTGGATATTTGACCCAGAAAAAAAAAAAAAATTTAGATGTAGTAAGTCAAAGACAGTACGGCTATCACGGTGCCGTACGTTGAATTCCAGTTGTTAATTAATCATAAATTTATAATGCAGCTTTCAGTTGGAAAGAAAATTAATATATATTTGCAAATTTCTAGCATCAGATATTTTGTTTTTTGCGATTATTCTTCATTTTATGTTGTTTTCAGAATTATTTTTAGTGTAATAGTTGATATCTTGGAGACAATAGGTATTTATAGTCAAACTAGTAAAATAAATTTTATTCTAGGTTGATGACATTTATGCCTCTAAAAATTAAGTGATTATGATTATGACATCCTAAAAAAAAAAAAAAGGGGGTTTTATATCCCTTACGAAATTACATAACCACAATTCTTATTTTCTTAAATGAAAATATTATTATATAGCACATTTTATCACTGTAAGTTTTGAAATTATGAATGACTCAATTAATTTCTTTTAAGAGTTATATGCATCTAAAACCATGTGGTTTTCAAAAATGGTATAAAAAACCCTAACCTTTGAAATATAATCCATAAATTCTCATGATTTAAAACTTCTGCTCACCGCACCCCCCCCCCCCCCCTATTAGTCCGGTACGTTTTGAAGGGTGAAATCTCATAATTGCCCCCTTCAAATACAATAATTTTTTAACCATTTTTCCTTATCATTTAATTAATATTTTATAATTTAATAAAGAATTAAAACATAAATATTTTGTAATATTATATCATCACCATCACATAAAAACTTCACCATCATCAACTTGCTTTCCATTGTCCCACTGACAGCCACCATAGTCCATGGCGCCGCCGACCACCATCTCTAACACCGTTGCTGCCGTCACCACAACCACCACCACCGCGCCTCCCCAGATCCACAACACTCCCTCAAGATCCACACCCTAGATCCTTCGCCACCGCCGCATCTCTCCTTAGGTTGTGACACCCTGCACGTTTGTACGTACAGGTTTGTGCCACGTGTGAGTTTACTTCACGTATTTGCGCTTCTTTAATTATATCTATGAGTTTATAACTTGATTTAATTGTTATTTATTTATTTATAACTTGATTTAAGTGCTATTTAATTGTTATACTTTATTGAATTTGATCTAAATGCCTAACTTGACTTGAGATCGTTTAAATTGATTCGTTGTCGATTGCTCGTAAATTTTATGAAATGAATTTGTTGTCAAACATGCTAATTTCTTGGAATTAAATGAATTATAAATGAAATGGACTTGATTTCAATTTATTTAAATATTTTGGGACTTAATTGAAAATTAAATAGGCTTTGGCCCTATTTTATCTTTTTGAAAGTTTGAGGACCTATTTGAAAATAGGGCACCTTAAGCTATTTTCTTGGATATCTTGAGTTAGGGAATTCGGATTCGAATTCCGATTTCGTCGTTGGACTCATTTTGACGATTTGGATCCAATGAAATTAACCCCGTAATTTTTTGATGCCGTTGGACCTCAAACGAATTGAAATTCTATCCAAACGACCCGTATTCGTAACCCTACCCGTTTTGGACCCTCTTTGATGACCCATTTTTGCTCCCTTTTTGAGCTGAAAATATCTCATTCTCTCCCCATAAAACACACGTACCAGCAAGGAAGGGAGAAAAAGAAGAACAAGAGCAACCTTTTTGCCATTTCTTCACCTTAAGAGCTCATATCTTGATAAAACTTCATCATCTCTTCAAGCTAAGGTAAGGATTGATTTCTCTATCTTTTTATACACCTTTTCATCCATGTAATCTTGGTTTTGAGCTAGCTTATGCTTGATATGAGATATGAGATGAATAGTTAGGTTAAACGAAGAATTTGAATTCAATATGCAAGCATGAATTATTTGGAGTTTTAAGACTTGTTTCTTATTCCCTTAAGCTTTTTTAATGCATCTAAGTACTTGAAATCCATGGTAGTTGGCTCATATTAATTTCACCATTAATGTACCACGAGTATGAAAGCATGAAAGCATGGATTTTGGATGAAATTCTTGCACTTTGTTGTGGAGTAAGTGTTGTAGTGTTTAGGAGATTGAGTTTTCATGTTTTTTCCCTTGAGTTTTGCTTGTGTTTTGGCCCTATCTCGTGCACCCCTGCTGCTGCTTTTTGCTGCCATGGATATGGAGTTAAGAGGGGTGTGTGTGCTGTGTGTTGCTGCTGCGAATTGGAAGGGAAAGTGGCTGCTGTCAGCAGCCACCCCCGTGAGTGTTTTGTGCACAAGAAAGGTAACCCCCGTTACCTTTTGAGCATCTTTGGGGGTGAGCAGCTGCATAAACTCACCCCCGTGCACCCCTTAACCCTTGAGAGCACTCACCCCCGTGAGTGAGTATGGGTTGGGGCCTGGAACAATTAACCTCCGTGAGGGAAAGTATGCTAGAGGGGAGTCACCCCGTGACTCTCCATTCCTTGCGTGTATGTGTGTTTTGTTTGAATTTAATTTTGTATGTTTATTTTATGCTATTTTCGCACCCCAATTATGATCCTTAAGCATTATTAATATGTAATATTATGTGTTAAAATTGATGTATTAAGTTTATGGTGTGATTTGATACAATTTATACAAGCTACGAGCTTGAATGACTTAAGTGCTACCATATGATGTTTTATGTGCATTCTTTCAGCGTTTTAAAAAATTTCTTTTGCCTCTAATTTTATCTAATGATATTAATTAATGAATATATGTTACGTTTTGATATATTTTTGAATTTTATGCTATGAAATTCAATGTGTAAACGTGAACGTCTAATTGCTACCATATGCCACTTCCTTGCATTTATTGCATTTGTTTGCATCGTCGTGCATTTAAATGGTACATAATCAGTCTAAGTCTTTAGTGTTACGTTTGTTTGTCATAGGGGTGCTTTCGGGAGGAGACGTGCCCGAAGTTTAGGGTTTTTTTGGGATAGTTTTCATGCACCGCACTACTATCTTTTGTTCAATGTGAGGTTTAGGTTCTTTTCTTTTTAGGTAAGCGACCTACTACCCTTAAATGCTCATTTTCTAGCCCGTATATGACTATATATTATAAATATAGTTAAATATGTGTAGTATATGATATGTTTATGATCTTGTGATCAAGTTTTGGGATTTAAAACGGCTATAATTACGAGCATATATGAGCTTATGTTTTGAAACGAAAGTTAATGTTAATGTTAATGTTAATATTTATGTTATGTAATGTAATGAGCGAGATAGCTATGAAAGATTGGCAAGAATGTAATGTAATGTAATGAATAGGCCCCGGAGGCTCTGGGTTGGGAAATTAGGACGGTAACAGCCCATCGGATAAACCCCGGGCATAGTTCTCTATTTTGAGGTATCATGCGCGTCCGGGATTAAGGAAGGCGTGATATTCTTGAGCCGTCGACATCAAAACCGGTGAGGACACGTTGTGGGATTGCAACCCCTTCGTGGAAGTTCAAATGGATGGATGGTTAAGGGTCGTGCGTGTTAGGAATAGTGCCCTAGAAAGCCGATTGTATATCCGCTTTGTGTTTTTCCTTATTGTAATCACAGACAATCTTTGAATGATATAACGAATTAAGGCAACACTTCTTTATATGCTCTTGTTTGGTATGCGAATACTTTATCTGTGCATGTATGAGAACTCCCCTAATCCTGATGACTTTAGGACTCTACCATTTAGGTGAAATGGTTCATGGAACGAGCCCTAGATCACATAAGTCATGATTAGTAAAATGCTCCAAGCCGATGAGTCCTACCGACAGTGGGAGTGTCAACCTGACTCCTCTAAGGCTTGCTTGTGGGATCACGCCCTTAAGAAGGACCACCTTGTTTCATGGAGGTGCAAAGTGTATAGTTGATACGTGCGTGATACATGAGGGTGCTTACTTTAATAAGTAAGTTCACTGAGGTGCCCCGTGTGAGAACATTCCTAAATGGGAAAGGAAGTTTCTGTTTCAGGAAATAAAAACTTCCAGATTAGGAAATATCTCACGAGTCATTGATGTGATTAATTGATCCTTAGACTTTAGGTTCCATGTCACTTTATGAGTTAACTCTGTAGTCTTAGGTCTAAGCTTAGAGTGTCGCCTCAGACAACTGATTCAAGGCTTATGCTGGGGCTGCACAAGTGATTCATGAAAGTGAATGAGAATCAAGAAAGGACCTACACTTGCATTTGAAAGGTGATCTCTTATTGTGTAAGTCATTCATATGCCATATGGAGTCCTTGGCCAACGCAGTGGATCAAGACATCAAGAAAAGGGTTTCTTGGATTGAGATCAAATGGATATGAAATGCACTTAGCTTTAAGACCAGATTATTAGGGTTTTGATTATTCCCTTACCCTAGATCTTGGTTGAGAGATAGTAAGTAGGAGGATTGTATCTCACTTTAGTCAATGACTTAAAGGTTCTGTCGAATCCGAACATTCCAATTCAGCTAGGGGTTAAACACCTGTTGCTAGACCATGGTCGTTTAATCTGTGGACTGATTAATTAATTAGTGAATTAATTAATTAGGGTCACTGCTAATTGAATTGAGAACCCAGAGGGTCACACACAACAACTTGGTTACATGAGTTGAGGCTTTAAAATGATTAAACGAGTTAATCGGGCCAAGAGGGTTCCACATGTGTGGGTCACGTGAGTGACACGTGTCCCACACGTGTATATATATATTGTATATATATGTTAAATAATTAAATGTGTTAATTATTTAATAGACTTTGGTTTAATTTTGAATTAAAAAGAAAGTTTAATTTTGGAGAAAATAATCTAGTTAATTAATTATGAATTAATTAATTAGATAAAATAAGTTATTTATTTTAAATAAATAAAGTATAAAATTATCCAAAAATAGTTTGGATATTTTAGCTCTCTTGAAAGTTGATTTGAATTAGAATTCAAAGTCAAAGTCAAAATTACTTGATGATCAAGTAATAGGTGAGAGGGATCAAATCCTTAGCCCAACAGGACTAGGGTTTGGGCGTCCCTCCCTCTCCTATATATAGGGGAGCTCGAGCTCCCCTTAGAGCTAATTGACAATTCTTTTGGTTCATGTGTTGAACACCTTCCCTTCTCCAAGATCAAATAAACCCTAGTTTAAGCCTAAACACTAACTAGAGAACTAGCATCCTTACTAGTTAGATTGCGATCAAGTTGGTGGACTATCTCTAGAGAACTTCAAGTTAGAAGTTTGAAGATTCAAGCTTTACCAAGGAGAGGGGATCAAGCCGCGAGAAGAGCGTTCTTGGGTGGCTTGAAACACTTCAAGAAAGATTAAAAGAAAAGTAAGTTTCTTATCTCTACGAATTTGGATACACGATTGCGAGTTCAAGGTCCTTTTGTTGGAAAATTTTTTAAATTTCCGCTGCTTTTCTGATTCCTTTTTCCGACAGCGCGGCCCTTCCATCTTTGGAGTTTGGTGTATTGAATGTTATTTGTTTTTAATGTAATGTAAAGAGGTGTGAAGGATGGATGCTCGTACAAGCCGAGCCTTAATGTAATGTCTGGATTATGAAACGGGAATAGAGTCTTTATGAATGTAATGTGTATGTATATGATATGTAATGCTTTTATGAAAATATTTTGGCATGTAAAACCTATTCCCGGTTCATAACCTTTCTCTTTTACGTGCTTTTCTCTATATATATATAGTGTGTAGGTATGCGTTAGCCCCCTCACTCAGTCAATGGACTGACCCCTCGTTTACTCTTTTAATTTGCAGGTTTTTGGGCACGAGCTAGGTGGAGAAGTGGGTCGTTCGAGTCTCACTTTTGGGTTTAAGTAGTGCTAAGTGCATTGCATACTATTTTTGGACTTGTATTTAATGATATGATTATTGTCTTGGATTTATGATTCGATATGACCTTGTATTTTTGTATACTTAATATATATATGGTTGAATTTGAAATTTATGTTTATAGAATTCCTTGTTTCCGCTATTTGATTAATTGTTGCACGCTTTGAGTATGTTTAGCTCCGCCTAACCTAGCGAGTGTGTGGTCTCTCGTTCGCTTTGACTTGGGCTCGTGTATGGATTTTCCATTTCATATGCGGGTTCAGGTCTTAGTGTGGGGGATGTGGTGGCCCAAGCTCCGGGCGCTACACAGATCCTCCGCCACCACCAGTTCTCGTACCACCACCCAAGGTATATCGTCACGACATAGCTGCACCTCTTCTCAAGATTGGCACCCCCACCACAACCGAAAACCAGATTCATGCCCCACCACTACCAAAACGACCAGATCGTGCTTGCCCCAACTAATCTCCAAGTTGTGAGAGATAAATCTGCTCAGCCTTTTCCCCCCTCCCGACGATGGTGGTGCTCCTGGATGAGACGGAGTAGGTAGGTCTATGTGTGTGTGTGTTTATATGTTTTTGTGTGTGCTTAGGTGTGTGTGTGATTGTGATTGTGTGTTTGTGGGGCCGGGGGAATTGAAGATGAAGGGAATTTGTGTTGGATTGAAGGTAAAGGAGAAAAGGGGTGAGTGGTGCAGCCAATTGGTGGTGAGATTGTTGCAGTAATTATTGAGGTGTTGATGTGGCTAGCCTTGGTGTTGTGTGGTGGTGGTGTGAAGGCGGTGGCAAGAATGGTGGTGCTAGGGTTGTAAATGGTGGGTGCCGACGAAGGTGGTGGTTGAATTACAAGGAGAGAAGAAGATGAGTTGTAGTGGTGGTGGTGCATTTCCTTCAGGTATTAGATAAGGGTATAAAAGATATTTTAGTTCAATTATGCATTAAAATTGGAATCCCAGTTTCAAAATAGGCGCGTGCAATATAACTTATGGGCTTAGGGTTCTATGTGCACAGTTTTTGAAACTTTAGGGATTTTAAAATTATATTTCATAGGATAGGATTTTTTATGAACTTTCCGTAAATCACAATGGGTCCCAATGCATATACCCCTTTCTTTTAAGTTGTAAGTTCATTACTAAGTGAACTGGTTGTTTTATCTTTGATTTAAAATTAAAAAAATGAAAAATAAAATATTCAAAAATTAAATTCCCATGTTAATATAGATTTAAAAATTATAATAAATATTGACATCTCACAAATAAATAAACTTTTAATATTTTTTTTATATTTTTAATAGGATAAAATCATTGGTTCTGATGGTGCTGAAACTTATGAAGGATTTGAACACCAAACACTTTAGAATTTGTTGATAGGAAGGAAGACCATCACAGGCACAGGAGCCTCAGGAACTGGGTTTCCAATGAGCGTGGGTTCTTCCAGCTAGGATAACACCAAGAAATCGTGCAGTGAGAATGCCGAAAAGGGTGAGATTCAGGAAGCTTTTGAAGAAGTTGCAGAGGAAAAATGGTGCCCAGTTCAATGCGTGGTAGTTTCAGTGAGGAAGATGACTTGGGAGATATTGCATGTGTTCTCTCTTATTTATATGTTAGGGATAGGGGTAAATGGGTAAACTGACCATGTGGTCCCAAACCTGTGTTGCCCTAACACGCGTCAGCCTTTGGTGGGATGAGAATGACATTCCTGAAAAGGAAACGGCGTGCCAGGTGCACTGTGCACTGTACCTTTGTGTCAGAGGTTGTTGACGAGGGTCGTGTGGGATGAGGGAATAATATCTCCTTCTGAAGGTGAGAATCCATCGCATGAGGGGCAAACTCATTCACGAGCGTTGATGACTCTCGGAAAGTCCACAGATGGGCTCCTCACGATAGATGACCTTTGAGCGGCAAGATCCCGAGCGTCAATCATGGGACCCTCATGTGGGTGCTTCCCTGTGATGGGTAACCCTGAGGGCCCAGATGCGAGCGCCAGACTCGTCGGATCTGGACTTTTACCGGAGTAGTCATTCGATGCTTGACGGTCCATCCTTGCTTACAAACGAGTGGGCTGGGAAGGCCCACGAGCCCTTTAAGGCGAGCGTCTGAGATTTAGTCAGCGACATGCTGACACGTGGACGGCTCTGATTCGAGAGTGTTTTTAGGCCTCATCATTTTGCCCCCCAAATTCTGTAGTATCGCTTCGAGCGTACTGTAGAATTTATAAAGAATGAACTATGAATTTCAAACACCCGAGGGCTAGACCATTACCAGCGAGGAGACTGCTGGCCTTCCGTAACGTACACAAACTGACACCGCATTAAATGCTGTCATATCCGCATTTAATGCTGAGTGGAAACGTGGGCGCGTGTACTCCGGGAGACGTGAGGCGGTTAGCAAAAGTGGGGGGATTTCCTAGGCGGGAATGATTGCGTTTTGAATTTTCAGCCCTAACCCATGTAAATTCTTCCCTATAAATAGGGGCTTGCAGGGTTTTGGGACCTTTTTCACGCATTCAAACTCTTTCAAGAACATTTGCAGCAAGAAAACTCTGTCAGTTCTACAAATTCCGGCGAACTCCTTCTCTTCAAATTTTTAGGTAAAAATTCCCTTCTCCTCTTTTTATCTTCCCCGTGCTAACATTAGTTTTAGGTTGTGTGAGTGAATCCCTTGAGTGAAGAGCCACTGTCTTCTATTGAACTTGTTTCAGAAATATTCTCCCCCCTTAAGTTCTCTGTTAGAAATCCAGTTTTCAAAAGTGAGCATGGCCGGAAATCAAGCTGACGATTACGTAAGGGAGATTGAGGAGATGTCAGTGGGGAGCTCTTCCCCTCATGGCGATGTACCCGTAGCCGTTCCCCTAAATAGGGCGCACCCAGGCGAAGGTATTCCCATGGCGATATCGGTGGCCCAGGCTCCTGTTGACGCCGAGGAAGAGGAGGTAAACGCTGCCTTTCAAGGGATGAACGAGCGTGTTTCCGTTGGGACGGACGATCTCTTTGAAGAGATGAACAATGTGATGGAGATGCAAAGACAAGGGGAAAGAGTGCTCCCAGTTTTGAACAGCGCTGTGAGACCCCAAGATCATAGGATCACAGTGGCTATGGCGGCTCCCGAGGGTGAAGCGGGGCCATCCGGGCGTCCGTTCGAGGCGGAACCTTCCAGAAGGCGTCAGAGGAGAGGCAAGGAGCCTGCCACTCGAGTAAGGCAAGACAACCGCCATCAGACTGACAGATCCCCAGACGAAATTGAAAGTATTTTGACCCTCGGTGATTTGGAGGAGTTGAGGGCGAAAGCATATTGGGATGAAGCCGTGTTTCCCATGAGACTTCCTGAGGAAGGGGAGAGGGCCAATCGACCACCGCCTGGGATGATGACGGTTTATTGGGACGCAGTACTGGCTGGGGGTCTGAGGTTTCCAATCGCTCATGATGCCGTCATCATTTACCATCATCTAGGGCTTTGCCCTTCACAAATTCTGCCCAACGGCATAGCCCTAATCAACACGTTCATTATAACAATGAGGGCCCTGGGAAAATCACCCTCGATAATCAACTTTGACAGTTTGATACAAGTAGCCCGTTCGCCACGCTCGTCGCCTACAGACGGATTTTACTACGCCCAGGCCAAATCAGGTTTTAAGATGATAGATTCTCCATCTTCCTCTTATGGCGAGCACTGGAAGGAAAAATACTTTTTTGTGGGGGCTCCCGGGGGAATTTTCAAAGTTCATCGGCAATGGTTGATTCACGGCGAGGGTCCTTTGATTAGGGAAAGGAGAAGGAACAAGGATTTTGAGGAGTGGGCGATGGGGTTAGCCTTCGAGATGAGGGCTGAAAAGAAGTGGATTAAGGCGGACACATTGATAAAAAATGAAGGGGTGTTGTTCCGCTACGGATTATCTTGCCCCCCTGACATGATACTCAATCCTCCAACTGACGTCATGGCCCTCGACGGTTAGATTCTAGGAACTAACATCTCTAACCTTTAGATTAGTTTTCTAACTTACCGTTATCGTTGTTTTCTTGCTTACACGATTCAGATAATCAGTCTTCTGACGCTCGTTTCCTTTTACTTGCAGGCATCCAAATTCTATCCCAAGGTATGAATGCTGAGGCCCTCTCCCGTATGTTGGGTGCCCAAGGACCAGCGGTCGATCCTCCACAGCAGCAACAGCAGCAGAACCGCCCTCCCAATGCTCCGAGGGGTAGGGTTAGCCGCCGAGGATCGGGCCGAGGACAAGGAAATGCTCGAGGGGGCACGGGGAATGTGGCTCCTCCCACGGGCCCCATCGAGGATCTAACAGTGGAAGGTGCCCACGAGGCCACTCCTCCGCCGGCGGCCCCCGTGGGCCCAATCTCTCTGAGTTCAAGCGGGTCACGGAACCGCTCGGGCGAACCTGTCCGTATTCATGAAATCCTCCGTGCCGACCGTCAGGGGAAGAGAAAGAGGATGCCGGACTCCCTCCCTATTTCAGGTAAGGGAAAGGAGGTGGTCGTGGGCCACCGTGGCGAGGGCAGTGACACTTCATCTTCCGAGGATGAAGAATTCTGGAAGATAGGCTGCAAGGGTGACTCCCGTTACAAGCGGCAGCGGACTGAAGGCCCAGTGCTCCTAAAAAAGAGCGCATACTCCGTCAACCTTGTCTCTGACATCGTTGGAAAACTCCAGTTTTCCGGCGATCATGACAAGCTGAACGAGCATGATGCTGCTCGAGTTGCTGATGATGCCTGCCATGTCCTTATGACGGTAAGTCAGTACTCCTCCTTACCAAATTTTCTTTTTTTTTCTTCTACGCTCGGATTATGACCCTCGTTTACTGCTTCCAGGAGGCAATCCCGAGGCTGAAAAACTTGCAAGGGCGAGCGCAAGCATATTCTGAGCATAAAGCCAAGTACAAAAAGTTGCTGCGCATCTCCGATCCTGTCCAACTGCAGGAGGACTACAATAATATCAGCGCTCAGCTGAATTCCGCCACCATCGAAAACGCTAAGCTGAATGAAAATCTGAAGAAATCTGATGACGCCATTCTGGCCTTAACCGAGCGTCACAAGAAATTGAAGGATGAGCGGGATCAGTTGAGGGCACAAAATGTGCAGTTGGGTGAGCAACTGGCGGAGAGCGCTCGCCTGAACGAGACAGCCAACAAAGCCTTTGCTGATTTGCAAAGCAAAGTACAAGGCTTGGAGGCGAGGGTTTCCTGGGAGGCGGTGAAGAAGTTCGTGCGCTCCAAAGCCTTTGTGTTCGCGGCCAACATTCAGTGTTTTGACAATGCTCGGCGCTTCTTCCATAAGGCGATTGGGCAAATGGTGAGATTGGGACTGGCCCCAGAAAGCGCTCGATCAGACGCTCGTCTGCGCATGGACCTTGATGAGAATTGCGAGCCGATGGTCCAGGAGGAGGATCCCACGGACAATCTGGCGGAGCCTGAATATCAGGAGTTGGTGGAAACACTCCAAAGGGAGTTCATAGCTGCTAACAGGGTAAATCCCGAGCCTCTCCTGATAGAAGACGAGGGCACTGTCATGGACGTTGCAGATGCCGAGGAGCCTGGTGAAGCCCAAACCTCTGATGCTAACGTGTTGGCCCCGGTTCCCCTTGCAACTGCTCCTCCCGAGCCTAACGCTCCGGCCCATTGAAACTTATTACACTGCTCCCCTTTCCTTGTCGATTTAGAACTCCTGTCATAATTATGAACAATTTGTGTTTGTACTTAATTTTCTCGTTGTTCACTTATCATTTTGAGTTTCTTTTCATACTTTAGCACTCCTTTTTTACTGCTTTGATGTCTGAATGCTCTTTCTTGACTCTTGGATGGTGAATGATGTCAATTTGTTGAGCTTTACCACTTTTACTTTGTCTTTCTCACTTGGACGTTTGCGATGAACGTGTTTTTGCACGAAGGCGCCTCTTGCGAGGGCGCTCTGGCATTCATCACAATGCGCCATTAGTTCGAGAATAGGCAGTGTCCGTCGATATGAGGGGTGGAAATACGAGCGCGAGGGTGTTCCCCATGGATGTCTCCAAACCGTATTCGCAATTAGGCTCGAATTTGAACTTAGGAAATCTTTAGGGATTTGCCTAAGTATTGGCCCAATAATGCGCACCCTCGTTCCGGATGCCCCAATGAGTCATACGCAATTTAGAAATCAACAGGAGGATTTGCTAAGTGCAAGAAAGAATAGAGCGTAACCATAGGGTTAGCGTTATTTCGAGGAGCCTTTGAAGGGACTGATTTGAACTCCGTTATTTTATGAGTGTATTTTTACTCAATAGGGTGAGGGTCATTCGGGTTCGTGCGAGCGCGAGCTGGAGTGGTTAGCACTCAGTTGGCTACAAATGAGCATTACGCTCCCCGTTGTCTGACACGCTCAAATTTAGGACTTCATATCACAAACTGTTCAAACTGTTATAGGTGGATGTTCATCAACACCTGGACAGCGTAGTTTTGGAATGATTGAAGTTTTGCTTAGGCTTTTCGACGTGGAGGATGCTCGACACGGAGTAGGCCCCTTGTCGCTCGAATTATTAAATCAAAATAATCAAAGCAAACAAATAATAAAAACAAAGAGTTAAATACTTACTGTTACATAAATGCATTTTTGGAAATGATTACAACGAGCTTTCACGCCACAAACGGGCCATTACAAAGAAACTGAAGTCTACACGTAAAACCTTCTGAGGTTGCATGCATTCCATGGCCTAGGGAGTCGCTCGCCTTGCAAAGTTTCCAATAGGTAGGTGTTGTTTGCTCGTACCTGGATGACTTTGAAGGGGCCTTCCCAATTAGGGTCCAACTTACCTACGTGTTTGGAGACTTCAACTTTTTTGAGGACCAAGTCCCCTAGCTGGAAAGTCCTTTCTTTAACACGTTTATTGCACTGGCGAGCAACGGTTGCTTTGTATTTGTGAATACGTGCCCAAGCAGCATTCCTCTTCTCATCCAACAAATCTAACTCGAGCGCCCGATTGGCCTCATTGGAGGCAGGCTCAAAATAGGCAACGCGTGCGGATTCTTGGGCGATTTCCGCAGGTATCATGGCCTCGGAGCCGTACACGAGGGAATAAGGGGTTTCCCCCGTTGCCGCTCGCGGAGTAGTACGGTACGCCCACAGGGCTCCCTGAAGTTCCTCGGCCCATTCTCCCTTCTTACTCTCGAGCATCGTTTTCAGATGCTGGAGTATGGTTCGGTTGGTCACTTCTGCTTGACCATTGGCTTGAGGATGACCCACGGAAGTGAATCGTTGTTCGATCCCTAATTCATAGCACCAATCCCGCTTGTCCGCAGCGATAAACTGGGAACCGTTATCCGAGATGAGCACCCTCGGAATGCCGTATCTGCAGATGATATTTTTCCAAATGAAATCCCTCACAACTTTGAACGTTATCTTAGCGACCGCTTCTGCCTCAGCCCACTTGGTGAAATAATCCACAGCAAGTATCACGAACTTCTTTTGCCCGACCGCCATTGGGAGAGGTCCCACAATATCAATGCCCCATTGATCAAAAGGCCAGGAAACATCAATAGGAATCATTTGAGCTGCCGGCAGCTGGGGAGTGTTGGAGTGGAACTGGCACTTGGGACATTTCTTGGAATATTCAATGGCATCTTGCAATACTGAGGGCCAATAGAACCCACTCCTTAAGATTTTCTTTGCCAAGATTCGTCCGCCTGAGTGGTTCCCATAACTTCCATTATGTACATGCTCTAAAACTTCTTTAGCCTGCGAGGGTCTCAAACATCTCAACGGTGGTCCTAGGAAGGATCGCTTGAATAACCGACCCTCGGCATCCAATGAGAAGCGAGGGGCTTTACATTTGATCTTCCGAGCCTCAACTTTGTCGCTCGGGCAGGTTCCGTCCTGGAGGAATCTAACAATTTCATCAAGCCAACAAGGCTCGGATGGGTCAATCATGTGCACTTCTTTTGAAGGTTCGCCTTTACTTATTAGTGGCTCCTCCGTTCTCAGAAATGTAACAGCGCGTTCACTACTGCCATCCAAGGCAGACGCAAACTTTGATAGAGCGTCAGCATGTTCGTTTTCCGCCCTCGGAATTTGCAAAAGATGGAATTCCTTGAACTTGGCTATCTCTTTCTTGGCGCTCGACAAGTACAGTGCCATGGTGGCTTCTCGAGCCTCATAACTACCGTCAATTTGACTCGCGATCAACTGCGAATCAACGTATGCTGTGACACGAGTGGCCCCATTTTGGAGCGCAATCTTGAGCCCTTGGATGAGAGCCTCATACTCAGCTTCGTTGTTGGTGACTTGAAACGCCAGCTTGATTGCGTAGTCGACTTCCGCCCCAAGGGGGTCCCTGAGGGTCACCCCAGCTCCCCCCCCTTGTGAGGTCGAGGAGCCATCAGTATGCAAAAGCCATAAACCCTCATTCGCTAGTGGCGTGGCCTCCAGATTGAAACGTTCAACCAACAAATCGGCCACAGCCTGAGCCTGTATGGCTGTACGGGGCTCGAAAGAAATATCAAACTGACTCAGCTCAATTACCCATTTAATTAACCTTCCCGAAACATCCGGCTTAGATAGCACTTGTTTGAGTGGTTGATCTGTAAGCACTGTGATAGAGTGAGCCTGAAAATATGGCCTCAATCTTCGTGATGCGTTAACGAGCGCAAAGGCAAACTTCTCAATTTCCATGTACCTTTTCTCTGCCCCCTGTAGAGTCTTGCTCAGGTAATACACCGGCATATGCTTACGCTCGCGGATTGCTACGAGGACAGCGCTCGTGGCTTCCAAAGAAACTGATAGATAGATAAACAAGCTCTCCCCTGGGATTGGCTTGGTCAACAAAGGCGCGCTCGACAGGTATTGTTTCATGCTTTGCAAGGCCTTTTCGCAATCCTCGTTCCAGGTGAAATTGCGAGCGTTGCGCAAGACTTTAAAGAAGGGGAGATTCCGGTCCGCTGAGCGGGAAATGAACCTATTTAGCTAAATGATCTTACCTACGAGCACCTGGACGTCTCTCAGATTGCGAGGGGAGGGTATGTCCAGGATTGCTCTAATCTTCTCGGGGTTTGCCTCTATGCCTCGTTGACTGACCATGTATCCCAAGAATTTTCCGCCTCGAACGCCAAAGGTGCACTTTGATGGGTTCAACTTCATCCCGTAACGACGAAGGATGTCGAAAGTCTGCTTGAGATCCTCCAGATGGGAGCGTTGGCGCTCGCTCTTGACTATCATGTCGTCCACATATACCTCCATAGATTTTCCAATTGCATGCTCGAACATTCTGTTGACGAGCCGCTGATAGGTTGCTCCCGCGTTCTTGAGCCCAAATGGCATGACTTTGAAACAGTAAACACCCAAATGCACAACAAACGCAGTTTTAGGACGATCTTCGGGCGCCATAAAGATTTGATAATATCCCTGAAAAGCGTCCATCATACTCATGAGTTCACACCCGGCTGTAGAATCTACCAACTGATCGATCCTCGGTAGTGGGTAATGGTCTTTGGGGCACGCTTTGTTGAGATCAGTGAAGTCGTTGCACATACGCCACTTATTGGCGCTCTTTGGAACGAGCACCACATTGCAAAGCCATTCTGGGTACAAGATTTCCTCAATGTACTGAGCATCAAGCAACTTCCCAACCTCCTCTTCGATGACCCGTTTCCTAAAACCATGAACGTCCCTCTTCTTCTGTTTGATGGGCTTGAAGGCCGGATCCACGTTCAGTCTGTGGACAATGATGCTTGGATCTATTCCGGTGAGATCAGAAGCTTTCCACGCAAAAACGTCTAGGTTCTCCCGCAGGAATTCGATCATCAAAACTTGCGAGGGCCCATCCAGGCCTGAGCCAATCTGGGTGGTTTTATTCGGGTTCCCGGGCTCCAATTCAACGGTCAAAAACTCCTCAGTGGGCTCAATTCGAGCCTCCGGCCTTGGGGCCTCTAGCGCTCGTTTTTTTCCGGTGAGCATACCCCTGGGCTCCTCACGCTCGTTTTCTGAAGATGAGCCCTCGACGGCCCCCGGTGGCCTGTTCTCTGAACACTGAACATCTCCAGGGGTCCTCTTTTTATTCTTCTTCCGGTACAGCTTGGCTCTTTTGCGCTCGGGGCCATCTTCGTTTAATTCGGGGAAGTCCACGGACTTCTTAGTAGATCCAGCTTGAATGGACTGCTTGGGCTTGGGGCTGCGAAGCGAAAGTATGTAACACTCCCAAGCTTCTTTGACGTTACACAGAATTTCCCCAGTACCCTCGGGGGTTGGAAACTTAACTTTTTGATGATAGGTGGAAATTACGGCCTTGAAATCCACGAGGGCTGGGCGCCCAATGATGATATTGTAAGGGAGATCCACCTCAACGACGGTGTATAGGACGCTCAATGTTTTTCGCTGTGGGGCGCGACCAAAAGAGGTGGCCAAGCGAATCTGTCCGCGAGGGACGATCTCGGAACCTCCAAAACCTACAAGGGCAGTTCTGAGAGGTTCGAGGGGGATGTTTGCTATGTTCATTTGTTGAAACGTTGAGTACGGGAGAACATTCACAGAGCTTCCACTATCAAATAAAACCCTCTTTACAGTGTGGTTATGAACGTCTAAACTAACCACCATGGGACAGTCAGAGGTTTTTCCCGTCCCATGGGGGGTTACAATATGATCAAGATCTTTCTCTGTGAACCCTATGACATCCCCCTCCTTCGAGCGCGACGAACTATCTAGGGAGAGCACTGGGCGAGGGAGTGACGCTGTTTGGTTATAGCTTCGTACATGGCGGCGGCGAGAAGCATTGGAGTCGCCTCCTGAGGGCCCACCTGCGATCATGTGAATAACCGCAAAGGGCTGGTTTTCCATGTCCACCCCTTTCCCTTTGTTGCGCTCGCTGGTCTCAGGACGCTGGCGACGAGGACTTCGGGAGCGTGAGCGGCTTCTTCTCCGTTCGAGCGCTCGTCCAGCGCAATGCTCATCATACCCTTCTAGAACTTTTACAAACTCCTTGAGGTGCCCCCCAGCAATCAGCCGTTGAATTTCCTTCTCCAGGTGGCGGCATTCATTAGTGTCATGCCCCTTCTGCTTGTGGAAAGCGCAGTATTTCCCCGAGCGCTTCTGTGCCTCGGTTTCTCTCAGCTTGGGCGGTCTCTTGAACAGCTTCTGGTCCGCTAGAGAATATACTTCGGCAATTGGGCGGTTGAGGGGGACGCGCTCGAGCCTCCGCGGGGGGGACGATCGACGGCGAGCTGGTATCGGGCTGCGGCGGTGACTCCGGTTGGACTCCACTTTGTCTTCATGGGCTCTGGGGGGACGAGGGGCATTTGCCATCTTCTGTTCCCTCGCTATGTACATATCCTCGAGGGTAAAGAAGGAGTCTGCAATCTCCCGAATTTCCATCAATGAATGTGGCTTCTTCTTGGCTACCTCCTCCACGAACTCTTTACTGACGTAATGTTTCATGTTGATGGCACCGAATAGAACGTGCCTCAAAAAGTCCATCGAGGGCTTTTCCACCAGCAAAATTTCCTTATTGAATCTCCCCATGAAAGACCTCAGGGTCTCGTTCGGCCCTTGGACCAGGCTATAGAGAGCGGTCGCAGCCGGGGCCGGTGCTTTCAGCGAATTGAAGTGGCTGACAAAGGCATCCGTCAAGTCATAGCACCCCCGGATTGAGCGCGGGGGGAGCTTTTTGTACCACTCTTGGGCCATTCCAGTGAGGGAAGTGACGAATACCTTGGCCCAGTAGTTGTCTGGATGGTCGTACAGGTGCATTAGATGCACGAAATGGTCCAGATGTTCGGCTGGATCCGTGGTTCCATCATATCTGTTAATTGACGAGGGAATTTTACCCTTCCCTGCGCGGGTCATTAGAACTTCCTCGACGAGGGGGGAATCGCCCACCATGATCCTGTAGTCTCGCTCGTCGGGATCTTCATAGCTGGCTTCTCTCCTTCGGTGGGAAACTGGGCTGCGTGGTCGTCGAGCGTCTCTGGCCTTGGACCTCTCGCCCCCATCGCGGGAAGCGTGAGACCGTGCTCGAGAGATCTGCTCTACCACGTTTTGGAGCCCTCGAATTTGGTCCTGTACAGCTGCTAGCTGAGGGTCACCGACATTTCTGCTGTTTGCCCTCCTTGTGGCCCTTGATTGGACCTCTTCATTATCTACGGCCGCCTCATTTCGAGGGGCCCTTTCATCTCCTACAATTGGCCGTTCTTGCTGGGCCCTCGGTGGGACTTCATTCTCTTGATTCGGTGGTTGGGGAGGCTGCTGCGCCCTTAGCGCATTTTGAGCCATTGCCAAGGGATGCGCTGGGAGCCCTCCAAGAGGTGGGGCCAGACGAGCACTAGCCTGCGAGGGGAAATAGGCCGCCACGAAATGCTCCCAAGCGTTCTGAACGGCCTGACTCTCGCACTGCGCATATAGCGCTTGAAGTTGCTGGCTGGTAACTTGGGGCATCTCCACCCCCTGTATTTCTCTTGGCAAAGACGTGGGGAGATTCAGATTCCCCACCTGGTACGGCTGGATCATCGGCATCATCCCGGGCATCATTCCCGGCTGCACAAATGGGTATCCCGGAGGGGGCATGGCCATGGGGTACATCCCAGAGTATGGGTAGGAAGCATGGGTGGTGTGGGCTGCAGTTGGAGCAACGGTGCTGGGTGCTCCTGCAACGTTCCCACCTAGCGGGAGATTTGTCCCCGCAGGTTCTGTGTTCTCGCCTCCGTTTCCTGCGGCTGGGGGGTTTGCTTCTCCGGCGGGGACGTTACCTTCTGTGCCCTCCTCGTTGACGGGGGGAAGAGAGCCTCTCTCTCTTACTGCTCCTGATCTCGTCGCAGTTACCATGATTCAAGACTTGGGTGTTACTTTTCAACTAGCTTTCAGAGGAAGAAACTGGCAATACCAAAGATGGTGGTGATGGTTTCCCACAGACGGCGCCAAAAATGATGGTGCTGAAACTTATGAAGGATTTGAACACCAAACGCTTTAGAATTTGTTGATAGGAAGGAAGACCATCACAGGCACAGGAGCCTCAGGAACTGGGTTTCCAATGAGCGTGGGTTCTTCCAGCTAGGATAACACCAAGAAATCGTGCAGTGAGAATGCCGAAAAGGGTGAGATTCAGGAAGCTTTTGAAGAAGTTGCAGAGGAAAAATGGTGCCCAGTTCAATGCGTGGTAGTTTCAGTGAGGAAGATGACTTAGGAGATATTGCATGTGTTCTCTCTTATTTATATGTTAGGGATAGGGGTAAATGGGTAAACTGACCATGTGGTCCCAAACCTGTGTTGCCCTAACACGCGTCAGCCTTTGGTGGGATGAGAATGACATTCCTGAAAAGGAAACGGCGTGCCAGGTGCACTGTGCACTGTACCTTTATGTCAGAGGTTGTTGACGAGGGTCGTGTGGGATGAGGGAATAATATCTCCTTCTGAAGGTGAGAATCCATCGCATGAGGGACAAACTCATTCACGAGCGTTGATGACGCTCGGAAAGTCCACAGATGGGCTCCTCACGATAGATGACCTTTGAGCGGCAAGATCCCGAGCGTCAATCATGGGACCCTCATGTGGGTGCTTCCCTGTGATGGGTAACCCTGAGGGCCCAGATGCGAGCGCCAGACTCGTCGGATCTGGACTTTTACCGGAGTAGTCATTCGATGCTTGACGGTCCATCCTTGCTTACAAACGAGTGGGCTGGGAAGGCCCACGAGCCCTTTAAGGCGAGCGTCTGAGATTTAGTCAGCGACATGCTGACACGTGGACGGCTCTGATTCGAGAGTGTTTTTAGGCCTCATCAGGTTCACTCATAACATTAACAAAACCCTAGTAGAATGAAGCAGTAACAAACTTTTAAAACCATTAAGAGTTAAGTTTGTAATGTTTTTATCTAAAGAAATATGAGTAATAATTAATATGAGTTATAATTAGGCAATCTCGTAAAAAGTGTAGATACAAAAAATTCATAAAAATATTATTGAAGCATTTTTTTTAAGTTTCCCGAATTATGAAAAGTCTCGACTAATTTACGAGTGAATTAATCATTTTACCAATAAAAAAAAAGAAAAACATAAAATGAAGCTAATACATCTTCTTGAATCAGAAAATATTTCATCGAAAGACCCCAGTATGGAGTTGAAAGAACCCTGATATACCTGGACATGTGTGGTACTCAGGGGAGATATAGTACTTGAAAGTTTGGACAAGGCCTTGGTGAATGTCAAACTCTTACAAACATTCCCAAATTCTTTAACTAGGGTTTTACCGAAGACCACACGGATCATCATCCAATCATTATAATCACCGACAAAAAATAGAAGTACCATGCGAACTAAACCTTTTTAGTTTGAGGCCGCCTAGACATCACACTCAAGTTGTAAAGACATCATAAAGAAAGTTTGGGCTAATTGTACCAGATTGTCTAATGCACTTAATTAGGGCACTATCGAATAATTTGCGACAATGGAACAAAGATATATTTGGAAATATTTTCAAGCATAAGAGATTACTAAGAGCACGTATAGAAGGGGTTCGGCGGATTGCTCCAGACTGAATAGATTATGATCTCTAGAAACTCGAGATTGACTTGATAAATGAGTACAATGATGTCCTACGCCAAGAAGAGATGCATTGGTTTTAGAAATATTGAGTGAACTGGTTGAAGTCAAGGGATAAGAACATGCAATGCTTCCATCTTTCCAAATCACAAGGTGGGTGGCGTAACGAAATGCATGCATTATTTATTAATGGGGACTAGTGCATGGACAATGAGTTTTTAAAGATCCATATATTTGACTTTTTTAACCATCTCTTTCTAGGGAGTAATGCCAAAAATAGGCTACAACTCCCAAAGAGCATAAATACAAGATAATTGATAACGGAGGCTATTGAAAAGCTTATACTAATGGTATCTAAAGAAAAAATGTGGACGGTGGTTACTTCAATGAGCGTATTTAAGGCGCCAGGCCCAGATGGATGTCAAGTCATTTTCTACTAGAAATTTTGGGACATAATTGGCGACTCGATTTGAAAGCAAATTGACTACTACATCCAGAACTAATCTATCCCGGATGAAATGGGCATGCCTACACATATCTCATTCCCAAAACAAAAATCCAAGAAACGCTAGTGAGTTTTGGCCGATAGCCTTGTGCAGTGTGAGTCTCAAAATCTTAACTAAACTTCTCATTTCAAGAGACATAGTTGGGTCGTACCAAATTTTGTTCAACCTTGGCAAAGTACTCATGATGATATCCTCACTTTACATGAGCTTATACACTCAACAGGTTTGTCGAAAAGTAGGAAGAGTGACATGGTTGAGGATATTCTAAGGGAATAGTATGGTGAATGTCATTATGAAGTGCGTGTAATGGGTTAGACATCAAAATTGTGGAACCAAAAACCAATTGAACAAGTCAATCTGACTTGTGGTCTTAATCATAGATCCAAAGCTACCATATCCGTTTGTTTTACGTAAGGAAAGATTGAGCTAACAAATGGAATGTCGTACCAATTTGTGGGGGGGAGGGGCCTGGATTAGTCACTTTTTTCTTCGCAAATGACATAATATTTTCAATAAGGTCAAATAATCAACAAGGATCAAATGATTCTCATGAACCGCGTTTTGTGGTTCTTTTAGACTAAAAGTCAGTGCTATCAAGTTTAAAGTATGATTCTCGCCATGTACCAATCAACAAGGGCATGAAGTAATCAATCAAACTGTTAGTTTGATAGGACATGACAGTTCACTAACTAATAAACTATGGGCAAAAAGGTACTTAGTTATATCATCTGGATAAATAATTAAACTTATCTAGGCAACAAGGTATTTAATTATGTTGCTTGTATAAATAATTAAACACATCTAAAATTTAGGCTTTTATTTATTTTATTCAGTTGTCTGTATTTCATACACACCGTTACGTTTATGTCGTTGATTGTGTATTCAATATTTCTGGATATGAAGTCGAAGGACCACGATATACCTGGATAGGTATGGTAATCGGGAGCGGTATAGTACATGAACTTTTGGACAGGGCCTTGACGAATGTCAAATAACTACAAGCATTCCTAGATTCGTTAACTAGGGTGTTGTCGAAGACCCACTCGGATCTTCATTCAATTATAACAATTATCGACACATATAGAGGTACCATGCGAAGTAATCCATTTAAGTTTAAGACTTCATGGATATGACACCGAAGTCGTAAATACATCATAAAAAAAGTTTGGACTAATAGTACCAACTTGTCTATTGCACTTAATTAGGACACTACCAGATATTCTACAAGAATGGAACAAATATATATTTGAAAATATTTTCAAACCCAAGAGATTACTAAGAGCACGTATAGAGGGGATCCAACGCATTGCTCCGGACCAACTCCAGGATTATATCTGGAACCATGAGATTAACTTGATAAAGAAGTACAATGATATCTTACGTCAAGAAGAGATGCATTCGATTGAAAAATCTCTAGTCAACTGGTTGAAGTAGGGGGATAAAGAACATGAAGTTCTTTCATTTTTTCACAATAACAAGGTGACACCGCGATAAAATTGAAATGCTATATATTAATAGGGATTGGTGCACGGACAAGGAGGTTTTTAAGGGCCATGTATTTGATTTTTTTAACTATCTCCTTAGAGGAAGAAACGTTGAAAGTAAGCTACAACTCTCAAAAAGCAGAAATCAAAATACCTGCGGACTGAGCCTATTGAAAAAGTTACACAAATGGTATCCAAAAAGGAAGTATGGATGGTGGTTGCTTCAATGAGCCCCTTTAAGGAGCCATGCCCGGACGGATGTTAAGCCTCTTCAATTAGAAATTTTAGGATGTAAGTGGCGACTCAGTTTGGAAGTAAATTGACAGCTGCATCTAGAACCAATCTATCCAGGATGAGATAGGGTATGCCTACATATGTCTACACATATCATTCCCAAAATGGAGAATCCAAGAAACAATAGTGAGTATAGGTCGGTAGCCTTATGCAATGTAAGTCTCAAAATCTTGTCTAAACTCCTCGTTTTGAGATTGAAATCTTTAATTGCAGACATAATTAGGTCATACCAAAGTTCATTCATACTTGAACGAAGCACCCACGATAATATCCTAACTTTACGTGAGCTTTTGCACTCAATACGTTTGTCGAAGAGATGTTGCTTGTATAAATAATTAAACACATCTAAAATTTAGGCTTTTATTTATTTTATTCAGCTGTCTGTATTTCATACACACCGTTACGTTTATGTCGTTAATTGTGTATTCAATATTTTCTGGATATGAAGTCGAAGGACCACGATATACCTAGATAGGTATGGTAATCGGGAGAGGTATAGTACATGAACTTTTGGACAGGGCCTTGACGAATGTCAAATAACTACAAGCATTCCTAGATTCGTTAACTAGGGTGTTGTCGAAGACCCACTCGGATCTTCATTCAATCATAACAATTATCGACACATATAGAGGTACCATGCAAAGTAATCCTTTTAAGTTTAAGACTTCATGAATATGACACCGAAGTCGTAAAGACATCATAAAGAAAGTTTGGACTAATAGTACCAACTTGTCTATTGCACTTAATTAGGACACTACCAGATATTATGCAAGAATGGAACAAATATATATTTGAAAATATTTTCAAACCCAAGAGATTACTAAGAGCACGTATAGAAGAGATCCAACGCATTGCTCCGGACCAACTCCAGGATGATATCTGGAACCATGAGATTGACTTGATAAAGAAGTACAATGATATCCTACGTCAAGAAGAGATGCATTCGATTGAAAATTCTCTAGTGAACTGGTTGAAGTGGGGGATAAAGAACATGAAGTTCTTTCATTTTTTCACAATAACAAGGTGACACCGCGATAAAATTGAAATGCTATATATTAATGGGGATTGGTGCACAGACAAGGAGGTTTTTAAGGGCCATGTATTTGATTTTTTTAACTATCTCCTTACAGGAAGAAACGTTGAAAGTAAGCTACAACTCTCAAAAAGCAGAAATCAAAATACCTGCGGACTGAGCCTATTGAAAAAGTTACACAATGGTATCCAAAAAGGAAGTGTGGATGGTGGTTGCTTCAATGAGCCCCTTTAAGGATCCATGCCCGGACGGATGTTAAGCCTCTTCAATTAGAAATTTTGGGATGTAAGTGGCGACTCAATTTGGAAGTAAATTGACAGCTGCATCTAGAACCAATCTATCCAGGATGAGATAGGGTATGCCTACATATGTCTAAACATATCAATCCCAAAATGGAGAATCCAAGAAACAATAGTGAGTATAGATCGGTAGCCTTATGCAATGTAAGTCTCAAAATCTTGACTAAACTCCCCGTTTTGAGATTGAAATCTTTAATTGCAGACATAATTAGGTCATACCAAAGTTCATTCATACTTGAACGAAGCACCCACGACAATATCCTAACTTTACATGAGCTTTTGCACTCAATACGTTTGTCGAAGAGCTGGAACGGTAACATAATTCTTAAGTTGGAAGGCTTACAACAAAATTGACTGGGATTTTCTTAGGAAAGCACTTCTATTTTTCAAAATCCCAAATAGTATGGTGAATGTCATTATGAAGTTTGTGCAAGAGGTTAGACCTCAAAATTTGTGGAATAGAGAACCAACGAAAAGAATCAATTAGGCAGAAAAATCTGATGCACCCTTCTTTGTGTATGAAAAGATTGAGTTATCTTATAATTGAGAAGGTGGTGGAGACCAACAAATGGAATTCCATAGCAATTTGTAAGAGGTCATTACAAAAAAATTCATTTATTATGACAAAATATTTATGAGAAAATTCAATTTTGTCACATATCAGTGTTATATTGTGAGTAATTATGTATTTGTCATATTTAGTTGTGTTTTGTATAACAAACTCTTGTTTTCTAATAATAGGAATAAGCTATTGTGAGAAAATGTGATTTTTCTCACAAAAAGAATTGTTTCTTCCTCACAATAACTTAACTTAACTTAATGTGAGAAAAATAAATTCTCACTAAATGTAAAATTATTTTCCCGGCTCAATTTCCATCCCGAAATTCCCTCAAAATTTCATTTTATTATTTATCACAAAAGGAATTTTTTTTTTTTTTTAAAATATCAAAATAACAGTATTATAGAATATCTTAGAATTTAGCTAAAATTCTGATTTCTCACTCTTCACTTACGTGTCTCAATTTCTCTCTCTAAAATCCAGCCCCAATTTTTTATTTTAATTCGTAAAATTCGACGAGAAATCCAATCAATCTCAGGTGAAATCCAACGTTGTCTTTCCTCATGAACTTTTTCTCATGTGTTCACTTGCGCAGCATTGATTTGGAAGGGATGATGAAAGAAGGCACAGAGACCACTCGCTCTTAGCTAGGTTCTTCTTCTCCTTCGATTTTATTTTTTTGGGCAAAAAGTGTTTCTACCGATTTATTTGTTGTGTTTTATGTTTTTTATTTTAATTTCTTTCTAGAATGGTTGATTTGGATTTGATTGATAACATTTAAACGTAACGTAAGTGTGAGTATATGCGAAAGCAGTATAACCTTTTACAAAGGGGGGTGGACGAGATGGTGTAAAACTGGGCGTAAGGGTGAGTGCATCAGTGATTTGATTTTTTCGTTTGTATAATGGTGGTAGTGTGTTGAGATTGTTTCTATTTTTATCAGATTTCGTTTTGCAATGGACCATTTTGGGGGAAGATTGTGGTTTTGTGGTGTGGCTATTTTTGTTGGTGATTTGAGATGATTGAAATTGGGTTGATGGGATAATTTGTCGGGTTTTGTTTGATTGTTGATTTTAGGGTTGATTATGGTCAAATTACAGCTGGGTTTGATGAAATTGAGCTTAATTTAGGTGCTAGAGGTTCGGTTTAGGCCATGTTTGGTGCAAGGGCTTTGATGAGTGATGGGAAAAGATTATTTTTGAAGGGAATAATCATAATATCGGAAATGTGTATGGTGGTTGAGTTAATAGGAATTGGGAGAAAAGAAAGTGATTTTATGCATTTGTTGGGAAAAGTGCAAAATAATTAGAATCTTGTTTTTCCTCATCTTCATGCGTGAAAATTCTGTTTTTTGTAATTTAACTATATCAACCTTACCATTTGCTTTTCCTTGATAATCAAACAAACACAGTACTTTTTGATGCATTTTATTATATTTTCGTGCCAAATTCCTTGTAGCAAACATGGTGTTAAGGTAGCTTCAAGTTTCTTTAGTAGTTTTGGATTATCTGATATGTATTAGTTACAAAAAGGAATTTTTCTGGAGTGCTTTTCTATTCGTCATTTTCTTGAGTTTACGGAAGTGATTTGGGAATTTGGATCAGCAATAATTTTTAAAGATATGATGAGCTCCTACCAATAATTTTAAGGACATGATTGTTCTTCTATAACTTTTTGTGCTTGATCATTATGAACTAATTCTATATTTCGACTGAATGATTTCCGTTATTTTCTTTTTCATGTAACAGACTGTTACTCGTACATTCGACAACAACATTTGGCAAGTTCTTACTCTGAATACGATCACACTTCCAGGTACATATTATATGGTGGTTTCCATTATACATATAATATTTATATAGACATGCAATTATTTTTTTGGTTCACATACAGATATGCAATTGATCCAAGCATGCTATTGTCTTCTTTCTTTGTTTTTTACATGTTTTAGGGTGAAATAGTGAAAATTAATAGGTAAACAAAGCTACCAATTCACTTGCTGAAGCGGTATGGTTTTTTCCTTTTCTTTTGCAGCAAATGTTCCAGTATTTACTTTTTATAATGTTTAAGATATCCTAAAAAACATTAGTTTAAAGTGCTGAGTAGGCTTCTTGTTTGTTGAAAGAGTTATTATGTATGAATTATACAATATACAAGCCAATGATTCGTTTCTTGAGAAGTAGCAGGGATTTGCAACTGGTTTTTCACTCTTATCCTTATTTTGCAGATTAAAGCATACCCCAAAACCACTGTTGTGCTTGTTCGAAATCATGGAGTTTACATATAGGGTGATTCTTGGACCAATGCAAAAACACATGTAAAGTAACTGGGGTGGTTGTGGCTTATGTTTAATCAGATCATACAAACTGTATTGAAATGTTATCAAGGTATTTCATTTGTATTAATCCCGTATTGGCTGCGAAAACAATTAGAATAGGTTAGTAGGCTCAATGAATAACCAGAAGTTATTACGTATTTAGTAATTGGATCTGTAGTTTATAATTGAAATTTTTAGTAGTAAGTTGAGCTAGGGACTAAATACACTGTAATACAACACAGGATTAATTTCTGTAGCTATCCATGAGGTTATATAGTTAAACTGAGATTTGATAATTAATTGCTTAAGGCTTAAACTAGAAAGTAATGAACACCTTTTCTAGTAAAACATATCTTGCAGATTTTCTTGAGCTTTGTTAACCTATTAATCTCTAAAGCTTCCAAATAGATAAAAATTTTATGAGGCTGAAATAGTGAAAATTAAATTAGGCCACAAGTCTAGTTATGTAAAGGGAATGGGACATGGTTTACAAGTTACTCGTGGTGGTAGCTCTTCTAAAACGGCTGTCGGTATTGATTTAAAAGCAAAATTAGTGGAGTTAGATAATGTCAGGGATAAGATTATTGATCTTACAGAAGCTTATGAGGAACAAGGAAAAACAATAGAAAATCAAAGGATGGCTTTGGAAGATTGTCAAGAGAAGAACAAGACATATTCTGAAGAAATTGACACTTTGAAGATCCAAATGTCTAAGCTGAAAGATATATTAGAAAAGATCCCACGCATGCCTACACATCTATTTGAAGGTAACCGATATGTTTTTTTGTTCTAGCTATCCGGTGAAATGTTTAATGTGTATTTATGTTTTAGAACTCAATTGCATTGTTTATCTTAGCTTTTACATTGCATTGTCTTTTGCTGCTGCCATTTGGTTATTTTATATTTTGCTAGATAATTTACTCATATACATATTAATATGATGTTAAATTGGTACAACATGAATCTTAAGCCTGTGGTTAGGAACTTTAATTGCTCACTTTTTTAAACCTGATAATGGGAAAATTGGTATTGTTGGTATGCTCACACGCCTGCTTTTATCTCTCTTTCTCTCTCTCGCGTCCGATTCTGTCCCAAGTTTGAATTTACTGATTAATTTTTCACACGCCTGCTAAATTTTTGTTAGTGGTGTTCAACGACTTGGAATTACTCCTGCAATCGATATGTGTTTTGAATTTGATAATGGTACGGTTACCAGCGTTTAATGTAGCTTCATCTCTCAAGCAAGTAAAATAAATATTGACTTCTAGGAAAGGGGGTTTTGATATTAGGATTTTCTGCTTGGGCAGTTTATATATCTCTCTGATACATTAGGATGCAAAGGAGACTAGATAAGTAATTGAAGGAATGGATTGGTTTTCAGTCAACATGATTTATCACTTGGAAGTTGAAATGATACTAGTGAGGGAAAGTTGTAGTTGCAGTTGTATGAGTTATATTTTACTGCCTTTCATATTTAATGCCCGTTGTGATTGTGGTATAAGCTGACTAAAACCCACCATAGCTACTGATGAAATGATTTTATGAAATCTGATAATTCTATGAAATAGTTAATAAGAAATTCTAATATTCTATTACTGTCTAATTTGCTTAACTTTAATGAAAATGGTCTGATCTTACAAAATTACATATTAAGTGAATGGCCTTCAGCTTCTACATAACTAGATAACAAGTCCACAGCTCAACACTAACATGACTAATCATATAAAAAAGTAGAGAAGACTTTCTACTTGCAGTTGATGCTAACTGGCCATCGTTAATTATGGGGCTTCTGTCTAGTAACTGTTTATCTGGATTATTAAAATTTCTTAAATTTGCAAGGTGTCAAGAATTTATGGAAGCACATGTGTCCACCATTCATTCATTGGATTATTCAATGAGTGTTTTGTGGATCTTTTTTGCAAAGTTGTATGTGAATCTGTTGATGTTGTCTTTTAATATATTTTTTTTCTAAACTGTACGTGTTGTGGAACTTTTGCATGTTTCTATTTGTTCACTTTGGTTTTCATAAAGGAGATACATTTCAATATGGCGAATCTCTCCTTTTTCTTGTTGGTTGGTGCTCTGATTCATTGTAGTTTCTGAGGTTAATTAAATGAAATGCTTTTAAGTCATGAAGTGAAATCAATTTTGAAAGAGATGTAGGAGGTGCGTGGAGGAGGTTGGATTGAGTATAAATAAGAATCATCCAAATTATCTTCTAGTTTGGTTGTATATCTAATCAGTTATGAACTAATATTTTTCTATTTCTACTTGACCAGATTGATCCTCTAAAGTATAAGAGCATCATATCAGGATTTGGAGTATTACTCAAGGAGCAGGAGTTAAAGTTTCTTTAGGTGCTACCTTCTATTTGTTGGCCTTTTGGTAGGGTATGCAAGTACATAGAACTTATTTTGTCTTAGTCTATTTTGGGATACAACTAGTCTTTTGTTAACTACAAATGCATTAGCTATAATGCTCATGACAGCACACTATTTTGCCTTAGTCTATTTTTGGGATGAACCTAGCCTTTTGTTTAGTATGTATGAGTTAGCTATTTATTGCTCATGACAGCACATTGACTATATGTAAATTACTTATTGGGAAAATATCAATTTTAGTCCCATGGTTTAGGCTCATTTTCGAGTTTGGTCTCATGTTTAGTGACTCGATCAATTATGGTCCTAAACTTCTAAATTTTAATCAAAATTGATCCTCTAATCTGATTTCTGCTAAGTGTTAGACCATAGAAGCATATGAAACGTGAATCCCAAATATTTGCCCATACAATTTACTCCTTATATTAATTATATTTGCAAAAGATACACTAAACTTCTTCATCTTCTTCGACAAGACTCCAACAACCACCGACAAACAACCAACAACGCGCCACCACCATACAGTCTCCGTCCTTTCCCAACCACCGTCCTTTAATAATGTAAAATTTGTATTATTTTGTTTGTTATTATTTAGATTTTTTATATTTGAGGTTAGGAATTTAATTTATTGTATTCATTCCAATCATTTTTTTATTATCACTTAATTGATTTTTAATGATATTAGTACTTTTAATTTATAATTTTAATATTCATTAGGAAATTTATAGTTATTTTTCTATTCTAAGATGGGGAGTTTAATTTGTTATATTATTTCTTATTATTTTTTGTTAGTATCAGTTAATTGATTTTTAATAATATTGTTATTTTTTAATTTATTATTTTAATATTTAATGTGAAATTTATAATAATTTTTATTATTAATTATATTTTTGTTTATTTAAGACTGTCTATTTTTTATTTTAAAGGCTAGGGTATATTTTATAAATGTAAACTAAAATTGGGGTAAAATTATAATAAGTTGATAATTGTCGAACCGTGTGTGTTGATGTCAAGTACATCTTTTATCCATAATCTAATGGAAAATAGATTGGTGGACCAACTCTGACAAAAATTTAGAAATTTGGGATCATAATTGACTGGGTCACTAAACGTGGGATCAAACTCGAAAATGGTCCTAAATCATGGGACCAAAAATGATATTTTCCCTTACTTATTTTTGATGATATGGGTATATAGATTTGGTTGACTAATATGGAGTATTAGTTCTAAAAGTGTTATTTTTTAGATGTGATTGAATTTTTTTTATCATAATGGTGCAAATACAAAAACATTATTTATAGAAATGCTAAATTAATATATTATTGTTTTAATTGTATCTTATTTGTGAGGAAATAATTCCTCACATTATGATTTGAATAAGAATTGTATCTAAATTGAATATATGACAAATGTTTTGTCATAGTTGTCAACAAGCTATCGCGGGAAAAATTTATTACTTGTGAGGAAATTATTTGTCATAAAAACACCGATTTTTAAACTATTCAACTACTTTTTGTGAGGAAATCAATTTTTATGTGACAAAATTTTAAGATTATGTGAGGATAAAATTGTCACAAATAACTCAATATTGTGAGGAAATTTATTTGTCACATTAATATTTGTTACGAAATAGAAAATTTGTCACAATAACCTAATGTGAGGGTGATATTGTGAGGCATCTGTGACAAAATTTTTTGTCATAAAATTAATTTGTGATGATTTTTTTATTTTTCCCAACAAATAATTTCCTCACGATAAATGATTTTTTTTGTAGTGGATCCCGAATTAGTCATCTTTATTCGTAGATGGTATAATATTTGTAGCGAGAAAGAATAATTGCAATGCAATGGTAATTAAAGAAATCATAAACCGCTTATGCGGCTCTTCTGAACTGAAAGCCAGTGCTAACAATTCCAAAGTATGATTCTCACCATGTACCAATCAACAGAGGTGTGAAGCAATCACTCAAGTACTTGGAATAGTCGAAACTGAACACTTAAGCAAGTACGTAGGAGTTCAATTGGGTGAGGGGAGAACGAATTAAGAGCTGTTCGACAACATGCTAGAACGTGTACATTGCAAGTTATCTAGTTGGAAGGCTAAAAATCTTAGCTTGGCGGGAAGATTGACTTTGTCCAATGTGTCACTTCATCAATCCCGATTTATCAGATTCATACGTTGTGGATTCCAACTAAAGTATGAAACGAGCTTGCTTGCTTAAATGTGAGTTCTCTCTATTCATCGGATCTGGAGCATAGGAAAACACTCTTAGTTCACTTGGATAAAGTTATAACAAGAAAAAAGACGGAGGTTTGGGAATTTTAGAAGCTCGAAAGACCAACATAACTATGTTGACGAAAACATGATGGCAAATGATGAAAAAATTATGATAGAATGTGGGTACGTATCTTCAAACCAAATATCAACACACGGATGATATACTACACCATAAATTCAAAAATACAACCTTAAATACTTGGAAGGACATTGTAAGAAGTGTACAATGCGTCACGAATGGCTTTAGGATGGCGACTAGGAAAATAACATCAGATGGCAACTGGGAAGTGGTTGTGATATCAAACTTTGGAAAGATGTTTGGTTAAAAACAAAGGACGCTGCAAGAAGTCATAAGATGTTGTTGGGACCGCGTGCGCCATCACCCTAACTCCACATTAGTATGATATTATCCGCTTTGGGCCAAGCCCGCACGGATTTGTTTTTGGGCATCTCCCAAAAGGCCTCATACTAATGGAGTTAGGTGAACACTTATATATTGGACAAACTTCCGCCAATCTTCCGATGTGGGATGGGTTTGCTACCCAACAATCCTCCCCTCAAACCAAGACCACACCATTTGTGACCTCCCCTTCAGGGTCAATCCATTTGATCCGCCAACCATCTTGCACCGCCGCTACACACCTTTGCAGGACACGCCGCCTGACCTCCTTAATGTCAAGGGGACTTTCGACACAAGGCATCAACCGCAGATCTCCAATTGCTAGGTCACATTACCTGACCTGCCAAACATAGGTCACTTCACCTGCCAAACATCTTGTACCGCCGTCGAACCGAACGGGACCCGCTGCCTGACCAACACTTGCCAGGAAAACTTTCAACACAAGGCACCCCTACAGGTCTCTGGTCTTGTTACACCGGGAATTCCTCATAAAATGTAGTCCACCACCCCGATAAGCCCGAACCTGGGCTCTGATACCACTTGTTGGGACCGCGTGCGCCATCACCCTAACTCCACATTAGTATGATATTGTCCGCTTTGGGCCAAGCCCGCACGGATTTGTTTTTGGACATCTCCCAAAAGTCCTCATACTAATGGAGTTAGGTGAACACTTACATATTTGACAAACTTCCACCAATCTTCCGATATGGGATGGGTTTGCTACCCAACAGATGTAACATACAACCTGCAGACCAGGGATTGATGATCCCAAACATCATCGATTCCAACTTACTGCAACACAATTGATTTTCGCATTTGGAGTGGTGATTCGTCGGGGAAATACACCTACAAATTCGAGTACGTACTTTTGAATTCGCATTGAACTGATAGGGAAATGTCGTGGAATTTTATCAGGATGAGCAACCTGCATGAAAAGTTTAAATGTTTCATATGGTCGATAAATCATAATAGTCGGATGACAAATGCATTTAGGGAGAAGATATTACCCAATCATATCCGAAAAACATTCGACTAATCATAATATGGTGGATAATCAGATGTCAACTAAAAACTTTACTAGATTGGGAAGTATATTAAAAATTCAAATTTTATTTAGGTTAAACTCAAAATATCCGAAAAAAAAATCCACTCAATAATTATATTTTCATTTTTCAGTATATCCAAGAGAAGTGATGTTCAATTGGACCAACGCAACTAGTTGCCCAAGAAGCACTATGCCCAGGTCCAGGGCCTCCAGGCCTTGGCCCAAGTTTGCAAGGCCCATCTCCCACTCAAAGTTAATCTTCTTTAAAAAAAAAATCACTTGAATCTTGTAACATAATCTCTTCATAATATTTGATTTAACAAATAAATTTAAACAAAAAATAAAAAAGTATGTAATAAAATGACAGCTTAAACGGCAACATGAGAAGCCAGAAAAGGATACCGGATACGATACATCATACGATAAAGCTGACACGAATTTCATTTGTATTTTATTACACGATTGATATTTAATATAAATATTCAGTATGGCAAAGATAGAATAATTTTTAGAAGTCTTCGTGCAATCCAAACGACGAGGTGCCGACTTCTATTATATTGAATGCTTCTATTCTCCAAACTTTCTAATTTATTGATTGCGTTTGTTTTCTGAAACAAACTAATGGAGAGGACTGGCATGAAAGTCATATTTTTAGTTTTGCTATGAAAGTAAAGTATATTTGGTTTTTCAGCCCATTTTACCTAAATCTTTGAAGAGACATATTCACAATTTCAAAATAATTTAAATCTTTTGTATTAATCGATCCTCATCCAGCTAATTAACGTGATCGTGTCATGGGTTTCTTTCAATATAGTATTAAGAAGGAAGCACAGGTTTACGTTGGCTTTTTTACATATTTCATCCCCTATGTTAATCCTAATTAACATAAATTTTTGCATATTTCACCTCTGTGTTAATCCTAATTAACATAAAAAATCTTGTGATATGAAAATTGATATGTAAAATCCTATATTTTCAAAATATTTGCATAGCAAACCCGGAAATTTTTTAGTGTTCGACACGCGCTTTCAGCGCGACTAGAACAATAATTTTTTGTATTTATTAGACGCGAAATGATTAATTTAATCTTTTATATTCTAATATACATCTAGCATCTCTCTGTATTGTTCAATATTTTTTATATGCACCAAGACCACTATACAAAATAAAAATTACATGAAAAAACTTATAAACAGGAAAAAAAAAAAGTCACTAATAAATAGATAATACAACTACACCTGCTACTCCATTTACAGAAAAATAAAATAGACAATAGATATTGGAAAATGAAACTCAGAATCTACGTTAAATTTGTGAAGGTAAAATAGAGATATTATATTCAAGGATCAGCCAGATTGTTCAAGCTATGGTGTCCACGGAAATACATACAACACAGCAAAGCAGCACGACTATAATTCTTAAAAAAGAACGAAATTAAAACAGTGCCAAACAACGTAGGCATCGTGTAAGAGACTGCAGCAACACCCCTCATGCGAGATGAAAACTTAGGAGAGTTCGCTGGCCTCTTGTAGAGGCGCCTAGCCTTCCGGGTAATGATGTCCCTCAATGTGAGGTCCATTTGGCAGCAAGGACTCGCATCTATATCATTCGCGTACTCAGGACTCTGCATGATCTTTGGTTGTTGTCGGACATTGTGAACTAAAACTCCGTCAATTACATAGTTCCAAACTTGCCAATGAGGTTGACAATTGCTAGTTTTTGCCACCTTATTGCTCGTCTGATTGTGAGAATTGGCCTACAAAAACAGAAAATCGCTACCCCTCTCAAGGGCCACAGCCAAGGAATGATCATATCCACTCAAATAGCCATAATTAAACCAAAAAGACATAATACTATAGACATATATGTAGTCATTGAAAACATAGCACTTACCACGAATGTGTATACTCTGTTTATCCAGCCACCCTTTATGAATTTCCCAAATCTAAGCCATGTTCCTAGTGCTTCTCTGGAGACTCCTGTACAATAAATAGTAACTGATCATCATGTTTTTTTCCTTCGAAAAGATAGTAATCCCCACTTATCCACGCACATGAACCCTTTAACCTCTCTCGGCAGCGAAGAGCTCGGAAACGACCAAGTATTTTGTTCTGTAGCTCCTTTAGTCTCCAGAAAATCAGCTAATCCATTGCCTTCCCGGAAGATATGGGTCATGATCACGGTCACATTTCTAACCAGTAAAATAAAATGTTGGATCAACATATTAAGAGGTCACCCCCTTTTAACTTTGAATGCTTTTCGCATTTTCCACCCTAACCTTTGCAATTGTGATGAAGTATAATACCTGACCTTGCAATGCATTGTTTCACTGCATCCCCTCCACATATTTTTCCCGTCAAAAGATGTCATATACTTCACATTTGACGTTGTCATATAGACTGTTTTTGTCCAAACACTAAAATTACATGGGGATGTAGAGACATAAATGTAATTGAAAACGTTAAGGAAGTATAGTCATACACATTGCGATGATTAAAAAATCTGGTTACCAATGTTAATTAGTTGGTGGGGAAAAATGTTCAATTCATCCGGTTGGATGGTCCGATTTGAAATTTCTGGACACGATTGTGGGTTTTGGCAAATTTTCATCCTCCAATTTAGGATTTTGTGAAATTAACGGACACCATCCCACCGGAAGTCTTCGTTGTCCGTCGGAGAATCCACGTTGGCAACCTTTATGTACATGTTAGCGGCCGGGTGTCATCTTGTTGCCATGTAGGATTACATGTCACATTTTCTACAACAATTAAAAATTACAAAAAAAAAAAAGAGTAAAAAGCGACACTCCTACGGCATCGTTTTTGCTGCTCAATCTGCAACAAAATGCTCCCCCATGGCCTACCGACTATTATCCCCCATCCTCCCCACCCTGCTGCGATCCCCTTGGCCTCACGCAGCATATCGTCGTTGCTGGCAGCACCTTCGTGGCCGGCGATGACTTCAGACGTGCTGCCATCGCAGCCTTGGACCTCCTGCATCGTCGCCCGATTTGCTGCCAGTTTCCGGTTTCAAATCCGGTGGTTCCTCATCCTGTTTATTTTCGTTTTCTCAAAAAAAACATATCTCCCCCACCTATGTGCAAATCTCTCTCCCTGTAAAAGAACCGCCGCCTCTGCCATCGTTGAAGACCGCCGCTCACCACCACCATCGGCGCCTCAAATGCTTCTTCTCAGATCTCGCCATCACCACTAAGATCAACATCCTCTTTCCAAACTCCAGATCTGGGACGGATTCTTTGTGCTTATTTGGGTGATTTTCTGTGCGAATCATTGTGCATGTGTGCTGTATTCGTGATTTTTAGTGCAATTTTTAGGGCGATTTTTTCGGGCAATTTTTGTGCAATTTTGTTGGAAATTTCCAGTGAGATTTTTCTGTGATTTTCTTTGTGTGTTTCTTCTGGGCATTTTGTGGTGGTGTCGTGCGATTTTGGTGATGATATGGTGGTGCGAAGACATTGACTGATGGTGCCATGACGGCAACGGTGCGAAGACGTCCGAGTGGTAATAAGATAATTGGGACTTTAAAATTCTGCTTAAAATTTTCTTGATCTTGGAGGAGTTGAAAATTTCTTGAATTCTGTTGTTTGTTTTGAAACATTGGGAGTTGTTGGTTTGTTGTTAGATTTTTCTTTTTTTTAAAAATAAAAAAATAAAAAAAATAATAATTGGGGACTTTAATTTTCTTAATTAATATAAAATTTGGTTTTTTAATTTGAATTTGAAACTTAATTAATTTGATTTTTTTAGACTAAACTAGACTAAATTGAGAATTTAATTTGTGTTAATCAATTTAAAATTCTTAAAAGATATATGTGGATATACAAAATATACCTATTATATACATAACATATATATATATATATATATATATATATATATATATATATTTATTATATTACACACAACATTAATAAAACACGTGCCTAGTGTGTGTGTATTTTTTTCTTTTTTTTTTTTTTTTAAATGCCTACATGGCAAAATTAATTCCATGTGACCACAAGCTGTTGGGCTCCGGCAGCCATGTGGATTCTCTGACGGACAACGAAGACTTCCAGTGGGATGGTGTCCATTAATTTCACAAAATCCTAAATTGGAGGATGAAATTTGCCAAAACCCAAAATCGTGTCCAGACATTTCAAATCGGACCATCCAACCGGATGAATTGAACATTTTTCCCTTAGTTGGTGTAATGTTACACGCGAGAGGCGCTTGAGCCCTTTTGGCCCGAAAAAGTAAAATCACCTGAAATTTGCGTAGGTGGAGTTGCAAATGTCGCTACACCACCGAAGATGGGAGGGTGTCCCCAATTAGGGTTGTAAACAAATTGAGCCTTGACCTATTTTTTTTATTTTGGCTCAGCCCCATTCGAGCGGAAACTCTAGCCTTTTTATTTTTTATTTTTTAAATATACATATCCCTAATTGGTTAGAGAGATTTGAACTCAAATCAATATTTTAATTTTTTATATTAATTTATATATTAAAATAACCTAATATTAATACCTAATTAACACAAAATTAAATGAAATGAAATTAAATAAAAATGCCTAATCCGCTACATCTAATACTTCATGAACCAATTAATTTGCTGAAGACTGTCAAGGCTTCTCAAAGGTTAAGATCAGAACCAGGGCCAACAATTTAACTATAACAGTTCTGATTGATATATATTAGACTTGCCCTTTGAAATTAAAATAATTATTAAGAGGAAATTGCATAGTTTTCCAATAATTAAGAAAATCTTGTGTTGTAATCAAGGAAATCATGTTGCTGTAATAAATTAAACGTGAAAATATTGAAGTAGATTAAAGATTAATTTCGAGTGAAAATGGGTGTAGAAATGTCAACAGCGCTGATTTTCATCTTGCATCCGGGATTGAGACTTGAAACTTGCCATTGAATGTTTCTGTCTCAAATAATTAATAATACATACATACGTTAAGAAAATTAAGAATCTTAATTAGCTCTAGTTCTGAAAGTCTGTAAACTATTAAGATAGAAGGAGAGAGTGAAATTGCATTGTACGTGAAAATTGAGGTGGAATATGATTGAAAGTTAGTTGTGGAGTTTCTTAAAGGCGGAGAGCATGCTGAACATCCATTTGGTCATATTATAAAAAATTGTCGTGCTTTAATTCGGAATCCTTGGGAGTACACTATCAAGCACATCAAAAGATTGGGTAATACACTTGCGGATGTGATGGCTAGATTGGGTTAGAGAATGAATGATTTGAAAAGAGTTTGGGAATTTCCACCGGAGGAGCTCATGGATTGACCGGGTTTAGTTTGCAACTTGTCGCTTGTTTGATTGATCTGTTGCTACCAAATATATAAACTTTCTAGAAATGTTTTGAGAAATTTTGGGTTCTACAGATTTTAGAAACTATCATTTTTGGAGTTTATATAATCTTGAAACCATAAAAAATAAATTTCCAATCCCGGACTTGTATGGTTAGGAAAGATGATATAAAATTAGGGAAATTTTAGGTCAGGACCTGATCCAGTAGAACCTGTGTAACGTATTGGTGATAGGAAAGGGATACACCAAAACCGAGTGTACGCAGTGAAAATTCAAACTCCTCTCCAAATGCCCAATAAACAATCAACCAAGTGTACCAAGGATAGAAATATAATACGAGGAGTAAAAACCACGAGGCCTACGAAACCCAAAAACAAATCCACTATAATACGAGGCAAAATTGCAGCAGTTCAAACACCAATAAATCTAACTCCAAACACGAATCAAACACCGATTCGATCCAAAACGAAGTAGAACACAAAAGGAGAAAAAGACACCAAAATAAGTCAAAAATCGCGTCATTGTTCACGCCCAGAAAAACCCGACTTACAGTGCTTCAAATCCGATCTACACCGTTTACTTTCAAGTTCGATGAGTTAGGAACCTTCTGTCCGAAAATCAGCTCGATCGGACCACAAATGACCTCCCGATCGTCCGTTCGAAGTTGCTGTCGCTGCCCAGAAAACTGCTGTCAAAGTGCAGAAAATTTCCCCTTCTTCACGTTAAACGGCTGCTACTTTTTCTACCAAAAAACAAAGAAACCTATTTTGAATTGAAAAAGGATTTTATGGGCTTAAATTCTATTCCTAATTGGGCCAACAAATATGGGTGGACCCAACAAATCTCCCCTTCCAGCCCAAGTCGAGGAAGAAGACAAACCACCATTTAATCATTCAAACTTGAGACCCGCCATCCCGGCACAAACCTCAAGTTTATCACGATTCACCACTTTTATCAACATATCAACACCATTGTCATCAGTGTGAATCTTTTCCAGTTCAATCAACTTGGAATTCAAAACATCTCGAATCCAATGATATCTCACATCAATATGTTTCGACTTACCATGAAAACTCGAATTCTTACTGAGATGTATTGCACTTTGATTATCACAAAACAAAACATACTTTGACTGTGAAAATCCAAGTTCTTGAACAAACTTCTTCATCCTAAGTAATTCTTTGCAAGCTTCAGTGGCTGCAATAAATTCGGCTTCTGTAGTAAACAAAGCAACACATTTTTGCAGTCTAGATTGCCAAGCCATTGCTCCCCCTGCAAAAGTAATCAAATAACCAGATGTAGACTTTCTCGAGTCCAAATCACCGGCCAAATCTGAATCTGTATATCCAACTAACATCTGTTTCCCAGACCCAAAACAAAGCTTCATATCTGTAGTGCCGCAGAGATATCTCATAATCCATTTTACAGCATTCCAATGCTCTCTACCCTGATTTGAGAGAAACCTGCTAACTTTGCCAACTGCATGAGCCAAATCCAGTCTCGTACAAACCATGGCATACATCAAACTTCCAATCGCGGATGCATAGGGAACGCCTTACATATCCTTCTTATCTTCATCATTAGAAGGAGACTGTGCACTTCTCAGCTTAAAATGTCCATCAAGAGGAGTACTTACAACTTTGGCTTTATCCATGTGAAACCTCTGAATCACCTTCTCAATATACTTCTCTTGAGACAACCACAACTTCTTGGCATTTCTATCACGAGAAATTCTCATGCCAAGAATGTGCTTTGCAGGTTCTTAATCTTTCATGGCAAAAGATTTGCTCAACTCATTCTTCAACCTGTCAATTCTGGAAGCACTATGACCAATAATGAGCATATCATCAACATAAAGCAATAAAATGACAAAATCAACACCAGAGAATTTTTTAATAAATACGCAATGGTCAGCATTAGTCTTTGTATAACCCTGCTGCAGCATAACCAACTCAAACTTTTTATACCATTGCCTCAGAGCTTGTTTCAAACCATACAAGTTTTTCCTCAATCTGCAAACAAAATTCTCTTTACCTTTAACAACGAAACCTTCCGGTTGCTCCATATAAATCTCCTCCTCCAAATCGCCGTGGAGGAAAGCAGTCTTCACATCCATCTGTTCAACTTCTAAATCAAGACTAGCTGCTAAGCCCAAAACAAGACGAATTGACGACATTTTCACAACAGGTGAGAAAATCTCTTCAAAATCAATTCCTTTCTTCTGACTGAAGCCTTTAACAACTAATCTGGCTTTGTATCTCGGCTGTGAAGTATTTTCTTCTTATTTCAACCGATAAATCCATCGGTTCTTTAGAGCTTTTCTGCCTTCAAGTAACTTGACAAAGTCAAAAGTATGATTGTCATGTAAAGATTGCATCTCATCTTTCATTGCTTCAAACCACTTTTCCTTAAGCTCACTATCCATGGCCTCCTCAAAACAATCAGGTTCTCCACCATCTGTCAAAAGCACATACTCATTAGATGAGTATCTAACAGGTTGCATTCTGTTCCTGGTAGATCTTCTGGGTTGGATTGAAGGTTGCTCAACAATTTGATTATCTTCCTCATTCTGAATTTCATGATCCTCCTCAGCATGATCATGATCAACCCCTGTCTCCATATTATTCTGATTGTTTAACTCAACTGCATTATGAAGATTAACAATAGGTTTTGGATCCAAATCTATCAAGTTCTCACCACCTGGAGACTCCAAATTACTTGCTTTACCAATATCTTCAGTGGTTTGATCCTCCATGAAGACTACATCACGACTTCTAACAAGTTTCTTTTCAACCGGATCATAAAACCTGTAACCAAATTCATCCTGACCATACCCAAGAAATATATATTCCCTCGCTTTAGTGTCTAACTTAGACCTCTCATCCTTAGGTACATGCACAGAAGCTTTACAACCGAACGCACGTAAATGATCATAGGAGACATCCTTTCCATACCATACCCTATTAGGAACATCAGCATGCAACGCAACAGAAGGAGATAAATTAATTATATAGGCAGCAGTAAGTAAAGCCTCACCTCAAAAAGACTTAGGTAGCTTCGCGTCTGAAAGCAAACATCTGACTCTCTCAACCAGAGTCCTATTAATCCTTTCTGCCAAACCATTTAATTGAGGGGTTTTAGGAGGCGTCTTCTGATGCCGAATACCCTGTTCTCTGCAATAAGAATCAAATGGACCACAATACTCGCCACCATTGTCAGTACGAATACATTTCAGTTTCTTACCAGTTTCTCTCTCAACTGATGCCTGAAAAACTTTAAAAACATCAAATACCTGATCTTTGGTTTTTAAAACATAAACCCAAACTTTTCTCGAACAATCATCAATAAAAGTGACAAAATAAAGTGCACCACGATGAGTTCATACCTTCATTGGTCCACAAACATCTGAGTGTACCAGTTCAAGAAGCTCAGTTTTCCTTGAAGAGGGATGACTCTTGAATGAAACCCGTTTCTGCTTCCCAGCCAAACAGTGAACACATCTTTCTAAATTTGTATCTTTCAGCCCTGACAACAAATTCTTCTTGGCCAAACAATCGAGTCCCTTTTCACTAATGTGACTAAGTCTCTTGTGCCAAAGCTCTGACAAGTTGTCACTTTCTGTTGCATTAACGAGTTCACACAAATAGAAGCCTTCATCTTATATAAATTATGGAATTTATCACCTCGAGCCACAATTAGATTCCCTTTTGTGAGTTTCCACTGACCATTACCAAAGAAATTGCAATAGCCATCATCATCGAGCCTTCCTGCTGAAATCAGGTGCAAACGAACATTAGGTGCATGTCTAACCTTATGAAGCACTAAACTCGACCCACTGTTGGTTTTCAAACAAACAGTCCCAATGCCTACTACCGGTACCACCGTATCATTCCCCATCTTCAAAACTCCAAAATCACCAGAAGTATAAGAAGTGAAAAAATCTTTCCTTGATGTTACATGAAATGAGGCACCGCTGTCAATAACCCAACTGGAATCATCACTGGCTACGACAATAACATTGTCATCATATGCAAGAATAAGATCATCATTGGAAGTAGCAGTAGCAACACGATCATTCTTATCCTGGTCTCTCTTATCGTGCCCATCACAATTGCCTCTATGCTCTTTCTTCAATTTAAAACAATATTTCTTGATATGACCAGGTTCACCACAATGATCACACTTAAATTCTTTTCATCCTGACCTTGACTTGCTTCGACTTTTGCTTCTACCTTTATTATTATATTTATGTTGGCTTCTCCCCCTATTCTCTGAAACCAACAACTCGGGTTGAGACGAATGCTGAGTTTTTCGTCTCATCTCTTCATTCAAAACACTACTCTTCACAAGCTCAATGGTTATACTACCATCAGACGAAGAGTTAACAAGTGAAACACGAAAAGTTTCCCAAGAATCAGGCAAAATAGCAAGAATCGAAAGTCCAACAATTTCATCATCAAATTTAATGCCCATACCTGTCAACTGATCAAGAACGCCTTGAAACTCATTCAAATTATCAGCAATAGAAGTTCCTTCTTTGTATTTCAACTGCATCATCTTCTTAAGCAAAAACAGCTTATTGTTTCCTGTCTTCGATGCATACAAATTCTACAACTTCTCCCCCAAACTTCTCGCATGTGTCTCGTGTTGAATATGGTTGTAAACATTCTCCTCAACAAATTGTCTGATAAACCCACAAACTTGTTTGTGCTCAAAATCCCTTTCTTCATCGGTTTTAGACACTGGCTTTTCAGTTGCAAAAACAGGCAAGTGCAAAGATTTAACAAAGAGGAGATCCTTCATCTTATTACTCCATAGATGATAATTTAATCCATTCAAAGTTATCATCCTACTTGTACTCATCTCCATGGTCACACCGACAAAAGAACCAATACGGCTCTTGATACCACTCTGATAGGAAAGGGATACACCAAAACCGAGTGTACGCAGCGAAAATTCAAACTCCTCTCCAAAATGCCCAATAAACAATGAACCAAGTGTACCAAGGATAGAAATATAATCAACCAAACAAGAATAGCGAGACACGAGAATTTTAACGTGGGAAACCCCTTCAAAACGAAGAGTAAAAACCACGAGGCCTACGAGACCCAAAAACAAATCCACTATAATACGAGGCAAAATTACAGCAGTTCAAACACCAATAAATCTAACTCCAAACACGAATCAAACACCGATTCGATCCAAAACGAACTAGAACACAAAAGGAGAAAAAGACACCAAAATAAGTCGAAAATAGAGTCACTGTTCACGCCCAGAAAAACCCCACTTACAGTGCTTCAAATCCGATCTCCACCGTTCACTTTCAAGTTCGATGAGTTAGGAACCTGCTGTCCGAAAATCAGCTCGATCGGACCACAAATGGCCTCCCGATCGTCCGCTCGAAGTTTCTGTCGCTGCCCAGAAAACTGCTGTTAAAGTGCAGAAAATTTCCCCTTCTTCACGTTAAACGGCTGCTGCTTTTTCTACCAAAAAACAAAGAAACCTATTTTGAATTGAAAAAGGATTTTATGGGCTTGAATTCTATTCCTAATTGGGCCAACAAATATGGGCTGGACCCAACAATTGGCACATCTATTAATTATACCTTCAGCATATTGCCTCGCAACTCACAAGCAAACACTTTGCTTCGACCCTAAAATTAGTGACAATTTTTACATGTTTCAAGCGTACAGACAGGCATCTTAACAATTTTTAGTTTATTCTTACTAATTATTGCAAGTTGATGTACTTAGATGGGAAGTGACTAATAATTTAATTAATTAAGTATATTCCATGTCCCTTTGAATGTTAGATTAACCCTTTGGGATATACGATTAGACTAACAGTACTGGTGAAGGTCAGATATGTAGATGCGGCAAACGGGATTAATACTTAATTAATTATTAATTGCATAATTAACACAACTACACAACCATTGGGAAAATCAAATGTCAACTCTCAACACTATATATAAATTCAATGATCCAGTTTCTTCCCCCAGACATCAAACAACATTTCAATATCCATCATACTTGGAAAGAACTAAAAATCAAATTTCTTCCAGGTTTGATCAAGAAATGGCAGATATAGAAGGTTCTCCAGGTTCATCCATGCATGGAGTGACAGGCAGGGAGCCTGTTCTTGCCTTTTCCGTTGCTTCACCGATTGTCCCGACTGATACAACGGCGAAGTTCGATTTGCCGGTCGACTCGGAACACAAGGCGAAGAAATTCAAGCTGTTTTCGTTTGCGAAGCCTCACATGAGGACCTTTCACCTCTCCTGGATTTCCTTTTTCACCTGTTTCGTGTCCACCTTCGCTGCTGCGCCCCTCGTCCCCATTATTCGCGACAACTTGAATCTGACCAAGAGCGATGTTGGCAATGCCGGAGTTGCTTCCGTCTCTGGAAGTATATTTTCCAGGCTGGTGATGGGTGCGGTCTGTGATCTCTTGGGCCCGCGTTATGGATGCGCCTTTTTGATCATGCTTTCTGCCCCGACTGTGTTTTGCATGTCGTTTGTGTCGAGTGCCAGCGGATATGTGGCGGTGCGTTTCATGATCGGGTTTTCCCTGGCGACGTTCGTGTCGTGCCAGTACTGGATGAGCACGATGTTCAACAGCAAGATTATTGGGACAGTGAATGGTACAGCTGCTGGATGGGGGAATATGGGAGGAGGTGCAACTCAGCTCATTATGCCTTTGCTTTATGAGATCATTAGAAAGGCTGGATCGACGCCATTTACGGCCTGGAGGATTGCTTTCTTCATTCCAGGATGGCTTCATGTCATTATGGGTATTTTGGTCTTAACACTCGGCCAAGATTTGCCTGACGGGAACCTTGGTGCCCTCCAGAAGAAAGGAGATGTTGCTAAGGATAAGTTCGGAAAGGTATCAACTATCTTCTTCGTTAATCCCTTTTCTTAAAATGATTTCAGCCCTTTGATTAGTACTAATAAATTATTTTTTGAATATATATGTGTTCAGGTGATGTGGTATGCCGTCACAAATTATAGGACATGGATTTTCGTCCTTCTATATGGCTACTCTATGGGAGTAGAATTGTCAACTGATAATGTCATTGCCGAATACTTTTTCGACAGGTTTGTACATAACAAATTAATATGTGCATATATACAATATTACAAACATTCAAACAATAAATCAAAGTATTTAATATGTTCTAACATCGATCAATTTCAATCGACAGATTTGATCTGAAGCTTCACACGGCTGGAATCATAGCCGCCACCTTCGGAATGGCTAATATTGTGGCTCGTCCATTCGGCGGATTTGCTTCGGATTACTCAGCAAGACTGTTTGGAATGAGGGGAAGATTGTGGACACTTTGGATCCTTCAAACAATGGGAGGAGTGTTCTGTATTCTTCTAGGCAGAGCTGGTAGCCTTCCTCTTGCTGTCACCTTCATGATCATCTTTTCCGTAGGAGCGCAGGCAGCTTGTGGCGCAACGTTTGGCATCATTCCTTTCATTTCAAGAAGATCATTGGGTATCATATCCGGCATGACGGGCGCTGGAGGAAACTTCGGCTCGGGTTTAACGCAGTTATTGTTCTTCACGAGCTCCCAATACTCAACGGCGACAGGACTAAGTTACATGGGAATAATGATAGTGGCGTGCACTCTTCCAGTGACGTTGGTTCATTTCCCACAATGGGGCAGTATGTTCTTTCCACCCTCCAAAAGTGCTGAGGAAGAACATTACTACTCTTCAGAGTATAACGAGGCGGAGAAGCAAAAGGGTATGCACCAAAACAGTCTCAAGTTCGCCGAAAACAGCAGATCTGAGCGCGGCAAACGCGTCGCTTCTGCACCCACCCCGCCCGATACTACGCCCAACCATGTTTGAATCTGTTATATATATGGAAATGTATTTAATGATTGAATGTAAGGAAATGGGTTAGGGATTCTTGCTACACCTGATTGTTGAACGAAATTCCATCAAGGAAGAGAATATCTCGTATATTAAAGCGCTTATATCTTTTGATGAGGTTTGATTTCTCTAATGTTACTTATTTGTAGTTATTTGAATTCATAGAATTAATAAAGTTTCCTCTTCAATGATCGTTGCATACCGTGCTTGTATTATTATGTTTTTTTTTTATTTTTTTGGTTATTGATTAAATGACTTGCATGCAATAAAAGTCATGTTGGTAATCGAAAGTAAAATATAAAACCCTAAGATATTAAATGATCTAAAAAATTATGTACAATTAAAAACTCGGTTATACAGGTGGTCAACGCGTGTATTCTCCCAAAATTTTTCTTCTCTAATTATGTCTAACACAAGATAGTTTTATGTAATTTTCTCTTCATTAAATATATTGGGTCTTCTAGATCTTTCCATTTTAAAAAGAATAATATATATAAATAATTAATTGAACATGTAGCTCATCTTTTATAACCTCAACTCCTCAAATAAAATCGTCAATTAATGTTTTGTTTGGCCTTTATGCTACTACTACAAAGTCAACTCTCCGTCATAAAAATCTCAAGGCATCTGCATTTACAAGAATTTTTATATGATCTTCTCAATTGTTTTTGTTTAACTTGTCAAGCTAAAATCATTATTATATATAGTTCGGGACATGATTCAATTTATTGACAAAGCATAATGAAATAATAAGAGTTTCATTATAATTGGAAATAATATAAAGTATATTAGTGATGAAATACAAACTTTCATTTTTGAAGAATTAAAGCCCTTTTTTTTAATGTAGGGGACTGGAGTATTGAAGCTATTATGACATGATAGTTGATAATTATAATATAGGGATAATTACGAACGCCTCCCGAGATTTAACGAAAATACGAATTTCCCCCTAAGGTATGAGAAATTATGGATTCCCCCCTAACACGTTATCTTTTCTGTTAAATTTAATAGAATTTATGATTTTACTATTTTATCCTTCATATCCTAAAACTCAGGGTATATATGTAATAAAAGTCCAAAAGTAAGGAGGTTAATGTAATGGGATAAATATTTTTTGCTATCCGAACTATGCCCGTTTTTGCAATTTACCATCCAAACAATTTTTCATTGCAAACCGCCATCCAACCTTTGCAGTTGTGACAAAACGCCATCTAAACCATTTTTTTTGGTGGTTTTGGGAAAAAAAAATTGACACGTGGTATTTTCTTAAAACATACACGTCGGACCAAACCACCTTCAGATACCGTTTTGTCACAAATGCAAAGGTTGGATGGCGTTTTGCAATGAAAAATTGTTTGGATAGTAAATTACAAAAACAGGCATAGTTCGGATGGCAAAAAATCTTTTTCCCTAATGTAATTAGTATTGAAATTCTTGGAGGGTTTGATGTAAGTAAAGGAGGGCGAGAGACTAGTCTCAGTTGCACACACTGATAGCTATACCAGCAAGCATGTGTTCGGACAACAAGAGTGTAGCTCAACGGTTGGGCTGCCTGATTTTTAACGAAATTGACGGAATTTCTCATGATAGCTAGAATTGCTCGAGACCAAGTTTCTACATTGTTATTAACAAAGTTCCTGAGGATGCGCTATTTTACATGAGACCAATTGTTGTGAGGTTGGGGCCCACTACGCCTTTATTCTGATGGATATTTATGTGAATTTAACGTGTTTGTTATGATTTTTTTTGTCATTGAAAAATTTTATTATTTTAAGTGAACAAAATTTAAATAAGCTTACAAATTTTCAAATTAAAAAGTACAAATTTAACCAACATTACAAATATATCCTTATAATTTCAATAGTATTACAAATCCCCTAAAGTTTCAATATTATTACAATATACCCCAAGGATAGGATTGAAATTTTTAAAAATAATATTGCTGACGTCATCAAAACTTAACACCGCTATTAATGGTTGGGGAAATTTGTGAGAAAGAATATAAACCTCTGGGGGGTATTCGTAATTTCTCAAATCTCAGCAAGTAATCTGTAATTCCGCCATACTTCAGGGGGTTGTTTGTAATTATTCCTATAAAATATATTCAAGATAATAGTTTGGTTGTACACTTTTGTGTGTTCTTTTCTTCTTCTTTTTTAACTTAAAAGATATATATATTATAAGTTACTCAAGATTTTGAGATGAAAATTCTCCATAGCAAAATCTAATTTGAGGAGCTACTTTTAGCTTATAATGCATTGATACAAATACTTGATACGATGATATAATTTTTTTTTAGATTTATCAGATGAGAAGTGTTGATCATATGCATGGTATCAGAAAATACATGAAAATTTGTTACTTTTAAAAGCTATCGTGCATTATAAACCAATGTAAATTTGCGTCAGATATTCATTTAATCACATACAACAACATAGTTATATCAATTTTGAAACTTCAATCCCCCTACAGTTTCAGTAATGATATTTTTTTAATATTCAAAATTTATTAAAAATAGTTAAGTGTGATATCTTTTAAATGTTAGGGAGACAATCACACTAATTTAAAAGTTAAGGAATAAAACATACTAGGGTAAAGGATGAAGGAATGTCTGAAATTAGTCCTTTATTTTATTTTTTGGTCCTACACGAACATCCCGACCGAGGAAACACCACAAACTCAACTAGCCTTCATCAAGCTCCGCCCGCGGAGCATCCCAAACACCATATTCGTCCGGAATATAAATCTTGAAGGATTTAGTCATTTTAATTTAATTTGAACGTAATCCTTAACAAAAATAATTAATTAAATATAAATCAAAAACTCCAAATAAATTATTGACACCCAAACTCAATAATATTATTTAAGTAGAAGTATGTCTGCAATAAGATGAAGTTTTCTTAGTACTACAAGGATAGAATTAAGTAAAAATTTGTCTAAAATAATTAAACACGCCAATTGCAAGTTAAATTACAAAATAATAAGAAATAACTCAAAAATAAATCAAATAATGATTGAATATACTTGAATAAAAGAATAAATAAATACTAACTGATAAATACTTGTTAAATCTAATAAACCCCTTTAAATAATAAATTATAAAAAAAAAAAAAAAATTATTAAACAAAATAGTAATAAAATATTGAGGACAACAAACAATCTGCTAAAATAATAATTATGAAATTTAATCAAAATAATAACTAAAAATTAAAAAATAATAATAATAAGAAAGGAAAAAAACAATTAAAAAAAAAAGTTAAAACTATATAATACAAAAATATAAAAAAAAATAAGAGATAAAAATAAAGTTAGAAGAAAAAAACATAATAAAGACCAACCAAAAAAGCAATATTAGTATATAGTATATATACATACAAGTGAGTGAAGTGAAAAATTACGGGAAAGATAGGGCATTGTTTGCGTAAAAAGAGATGACAAATAAAAATTGTTGAAGAATCCGGGAGACGACCTTTGTCCCTGGGGTGATAGCTCTAATGTACGTACACTTCAAAATTTAGCCCCGTGCAGTGTCGGACACGGATACGGCTCCGATACGCCTTCGACACGTGTCCAACACACGTGTGATCCGTATCTGAATTAAAAAAAAAAATTAAGAATTATGGACACGGTGGCGGACACTCCGCTGCGGAGTGTCCGACACGGTTTGACACGGATTCATTCATTTTGGATTTCTGAAGGACTGAGGCTGCATCGCGACTCCGGCTCAGATGGTAAGAGCCTGACATCTCCGGCAATAACGATGGTGGCTGTGGTGGCAGAAGAAATTGGTGCGCCCGCCTAGTGTCAAAAAATTGATGTGGTAGACCTGGTATCTCCGGCAATAACGGTGGTGGTTGTGATATCGAGGATTCCGCTTCCGCGCCGGTGAAAGTGACCGATTCTGGGAGGAAGATTGCAGTCATGGTGGTGTGTTTTAAGATGTTTGTGTTATTTGGAGGAGAAATGGAAATGAAATGTGCGGCGGAAGAGTAGGTTTAGAAGCAGCTATAGCCAACTTTGTATATTTTAGGTTTGGGCTTTTTGGCCCACAACTCCAAAATTATCCAACTTATTTTTTCCTTTATCAAACTTCTTTCAAACATAATATGACCTATTACAATTTACAAGTATATATATATTCACTTTGTAGTGATAAGTGATAACACATTAGTAATTCAATATTAGAAATAATTTATTTAAGTCAAAGATTATTTTGTATTTATAAAATAAAAAATACGACTTAGTGTTACATAAATTAATATTTACATAATATATTTATTTATATAAATATATAGCCGTGTCGGAGCCGTGTCGTGTCCTAAAATTTTAAAAAAATCCATGTCGCCGTGTCCGTATCCGTGCATCATAGGGTAATAGTTTTTACGAAATTAGGCTTATTTGTTCTAGTTTCGATGAATGACATTTTTCTGCTATTTTTTGCAACCGAAATAGCAACCGGATTTCCGGTTGCAAGAGGTTGCAGACGTGGCATGTAAGCCACGTCACTTTACAACCGAATATTCTGTTGCAAAAATATAACTTTTTTGCAACTGAATATTCAGTTGCAAAGTTGATGTGGCACATTAGTTTTGCAGCCGAATTTTGCAACCGATTTTTTTGTTATAAAGTAGTTTAAAAGTGTATACCAATTTTGCAACCGAAATTCGACCTGCGCTGATTCTGTTGATATTTCTTTGCTTGCTTCGAAAGTGATTTGCAATAAATTGATCCCTCTGGATCCTAGGTCTTCAAAAAAAAAAAAAATTGTTGATCTCTGGTGGAGATATGCAACGCAAGAGAGAGAGTTAAAAGAGGAAGACTGGCCATGAAAATTAAATTTAGAAAATGAGCGAGAAACTTAGACTAAAAATATATAATTTTTTGAATTTAAATTTATATTATATAGTATAGGAAGGAAGGTTGTTGACAAAAATTATTTAATTTTGACCAAATATTATTTTCTAATTATGAATTATTTTATTAAAATAAAAATTTGTAAATGTGATGGATAGGAACTTTGAGGTGTCAAACTCCGATCACTTTCAATTTGTTTGATGAGGGGAAACCAGAATAAAATCGTCGGAAAAATTTGGGTTCTACCTGTTAGGACAAACACCAAGAAAAGAAAGGTTAGGAGGCCAAGCTGGGGGAATTGGGGGTGACACCCAGTTTGACTCTCCGACGCTCAAGTCAGATGATGATCTGAAAGTGGTGAATCAATGTAAGGGTTTCAGTAATGCCAGATTGCTTACAGTGGTGAAGACGAAGACGCATATTTATAGTTGAGGGTCGGGAACCCTTTGGTGGTAATTTGTCTCCTGTGGTTCTGTCCTAATGTTGCCCTAACACATGGCATAATGAGGAGAAAACTAGGAGGAATCTCCTGCCAAAGTTGCTGAAATGGTGGTGCAGGCAATAGTGATAGGTCCGCGGGCTTGTACGGGGTGTCAGAGAGTCGTTTGGGGGTTGGTAACGAGGGCCAGGATCACGCTCGTGTCAACCTAGTGCCGGCCTGATGGGCTTGCGGATCCGCTTGGCGATTAGCGCGAAGGCTTCACGATGAGGGGAGCTTGGCCCCTTTAGTCTGTTTGTATATGGAAGGTTACCCGAGGGTGGGATCGCTTCGAGGGTGATTTTCCTGGCGAAGCTGGGGGTTTTTGGCTACACCATGGACGCTCGTTGTTGAGCGGGTTTGGTCGACACGTGTCTCAGTTTGGCGGAGACACGTGTTTGCAGGGGAATTGGCCATCCGAGGGCCATGGCCGCTCGTGGGGAAGTCTATTTGGAGACCGTGGAATCCACTTGTCACGCATTGGTTGCGCTACGTGTCAAAACATGGGTCAAAAGTATTTCGACCCCATCAAAATGGTTGTTGGTTATTATGTTATTAAATTTTCAAAAATTTTGACCCAATGATTTGTAATTTTAAAATGGTTTAATAATCATCAACTAATAACAATTTTTTATTTTAATAAAATATTTTAAAATTATTAAAATATAGTATTCGATTATAATTAAATAATTTTAGTCAAAGGACCTTCAGATATATATATAATACTAAATTACATAATTAATTTGCAAATTATCTAATGCACTATCGGTAATTAATGGTGATCATCATGATATATGGATTCAAATTAGTGGTGATTTAACACATATAAAAAATTTAGTAATTTGTACATAAATTGAATTTCATTCAGATATTTGTTGAAATTACAATTACAAATTAATTCTTTTTATCCAAAAAATTACGGTGTACATCCTGACATTCAAAATAATTTTGTTTAATTTTCAAAAATGCCACTACTTACAGTGGCAAAAAGAAAATGGAATTTCTTTCTGTATTATACTGTAATTTCTGAAACATGTGAGATTACTTTGTAATTTCACTTAATTTTGAGTGAAAAATAATGTATGCAATTCGTCATTTATTTACATAAAAACACAATACAATTGATTTTTTCATAAAGTGATCGGTCATAACAAAGTTTTCACGAATTATATCTAATATAATATATAAATATAACATTTATTATATATAATAGCTAATAAATTGTATACTTTTAAAAATATTAATTAATTAATTTAAAATAATATATATATATATATATATACATACATACATATATATATATGTATGTATATGTAGTTTAAAAATTAAATTAGTGAAGTAGGGTGAGGTTGGGGGTGGGGGATGGCGGAAGGGGGGGCTTCAGCCCCCCCTTGGCCTTAACTGGCTCCGCCAGTGGTCTTAACTATCCTAGCTATGTGATTAGTTGGGCCACATGTAACGTTATATCACTTTTCTGTTTTTGTCAAATTGACTCCTTCAAAAGAAATATGGAATTCATCAATTCCATGAGCATAATAATGCGTCAAAATTATAAAGTATTAATTCCTAAGAACTTAGCAATAATATTTCACATAATATAGAGTTAACATTAATTCTCAACAAACTTTTTGCGTAGTATTAAAAACAAGGAAAACAATTTAAAAAACTTATGGAATCCCTCATTCGAATTCCACTCTGCAAAAGCAAATAAAGTTCCAGATGTTGTAGCTAATGTATTCAAATCAAACATGGTTGGGCGTAGTATCGGGCGGGGTGGGTGCAGAAGCGACGCGTTTGCCGCGCTCAGATCTGCTGTTTTCGGCGAACTTGAGACTGTTTTGGTGCATACCCTTTTGCTTCTCCGCCTCGTTATACTCTGAAGAGTAGTAATGTTCTTCCTCAGCACTTTTGGAGGGTGGAAAGAACATACTGCCCCATTGTGGGAAATGAACCAACGTCACTGGAAGAGTGCACGCCACTATCATTATTCCCATGTAACTTAGTCCTGTCGCCGTTGAGTATTGGGAGCTCGTGAAGAACAATAACTGCGTTAAACCCGAGCCGAAGTTTCCTCCAGCGCCCGTCATGCCGGATATGATACCCAATGATCTTCTTGAAATGAAAGGAATGATGCCAAACGTTGCGCCACAAGCTGCCTGCGCTCCTACGGAAAAGATGATCATGAAGGTGACAGCAAGAGGAAGGCTACCAGCTCTGCCTAGAAGAATACAGAACACTCCTCCCATTGTTTGAAGGATCCAAAGTGTCCACAATCTTCCCCTCATTCCAAACAGTCTTGCTGAGTAATCCGAAGCAAATCCGCCGAATGGACGAGCCACAATATTAGCCATTCCGAAGGTGGCGGCTATGATTCCAGCCGTGTGAAGCTTCAGATCAAATCTGTCGATTGAAATTGATCGATGTTAGAACATATTAAATACTTTGATTTATTGTTTGAATGTTTGTAATATTGTATATATGCACATATTAATTTGTTATGTACAAACCTGTCGAAAAAGTATTCGGCAATGACATTATCAGTTGACAATTCTACTCCCATAGAGTAGCCATATAGAAGGACGAAAATCCATGTCCTATAATTTGTGACGGCATACCACATCACCTGAACACATATATATTCAAAAAATAATTTATTAGTACTAATCAAAGGGCTGAAATCATTTTAAGAAAAGGGATTAACGAAGAAGATAGTTGATACCTTTCCGAACTTATCCTTAGCAACATCTCCTTTCTTCTGGAGGGCACCAAGGTTCCCGTCAGGCAAATCTTGGCCGAGTGTTAAGACCAAAATACCCATAATGACATGAAGCCATCCTGGAATGAAGAAAGCAATCCTCCAGGCCGTAAATGGCGTCGATCCAGCCTTTCTAATGATCTCATAAAGCAAAGGCATAATGAGCTGAGTTGCACCTCCTCCCATATTCCCCCATCCAGCAGCTGTACCATTCACTGTCCCAATAATCTTGCTGTTGAACATCGTGCTCATCCAGTACTGGCACGACACGAACGTCGCCAGGGAAAACCCGATCATGAAACGCACCGCCACATATCCGCTGGCACTCGACACAAACGACATGCAAAACACAGTCGGGGCAGAAAGCATGATCAAAAAGGCGCATCCATAACGCGGGCCCAAGAGATCACAGACCGCACCCATCACCAGCCTGGAAAATATACTTCCAGAGACGGAAGCAACTCCGGCATTGCCAACATCGCTCTTGGTCAGATTCAAGTTGTCGCGAATAATGGGGACGAGGGGCGCAGCAGCGAAGGTGGACACGAAACAGGTGAAAAAGGAAATCCAGGAGAGGTGAAAGGTCCTCATGTGAGGCTTCGCAAACGAAAACAGCTTGAATTTCTTCGCCTTGTGTTCCGAGTCGACCGGCAAATCGAACTTCGCCGTTGTATCAGTCGGGACAATCGGTGAAGCAACGGAAAAGGCAAGAACAGGCTCCCTGCCTGTCACTCCATGCATGGATGAACCTGGAGAACCTTCTATATCTGCCATTTCTTGAGTGTATACCAATCAAACCTGGAAGAAATTTGTTCTTTTTCTCCCCAAGTATGATGGATATTGAAATGTTGTTTGATGTCTGGGAGAAGAAGCTGGATCATTGAATTTATATATAGTGTTAAGAGTTGACAATTATCTTTGAAGAGGCTGTTGATTTTCCCAATGGCTGTGTAGTTGTGTTAATTATGCAATAAATAATTAATTAAGTATTAATCCCGTGTGCCGCATCTACATATCTGACCTTCACCAGTACTGTTAGTCTAATCGTATATCCCAAAGGGTTAATCAAACACTCAAAGGGACATGGAATATCCTTATTTAATTAAATTAGTCACTTCCCAACTCTAAGTACATCAATTTGCAATAAATAGCAAGAGTAAAGTAGTAATCTAATAATACTTAAGGTGCTTCTGTACGTCTGAAACATGTAAAATATTGTCACTACTTTTAGGACCGAACCAAATTGTTCGCCAGTGAGTTGTAAGGCAATATGCTGAAGGTATTTTTAGGAATTGGATCACTGGTTTTGATTTATATTTTATCTCTTATTTTATTCATATACATACGCTTCGTTTATAAATAAACGGTCCAACTTAAGAGAAAAAAATAATTATAATATAAAAAAAATTGAGAAAATCCCTCTTCTAATATGGATTGTCTTTTTATAAAAAATGGCACGTGTATGAAACAGAAAATTCAAATCTGTTTCATTCAAATTGCGTGGCGCTTCTTTACACAATTTCTACCGAATCAGGTCTGCATGCCTGAATTACCCTAACTTTGTATAGTCTTTCCTAACAATATAAGTTCGGGATTGGAAATTCTGGTTTTTATGTTTTCAAGAGTACATAAACTCCAAAAATGCTGTGATTTATGAAGAACCCAAAATTTGTCAAACATTTCTAGAAAGTTCTATAAACTCTCAACATAGTGAAAATTAAAGTTGTTAATTTTCTTACGTATGTATGTATTATTATTTCGGACAGATTCAACGGCAAGTTACAAGTCTCAATCCGAACACAAGTTGGAATTCAGCCGTGTTCACATTAATCTTTTGAGAAATTTTTATGCCTCATCTAGAAATTTCAAATTATTTGAGAGAATAATCATTTAAAATTTTAAATATCTCTATTGTTCAATTAATTTTAAGTAACCATTAGTGTAGAAAATTTTAGTTTGCACGACAAAATAATTTGTCTTAGTATTAACTCCCCAAATACTAAATTAACGCCCTTTATTATTTATTTTTCTTTTCTATCCTGTTGTTTTCTCATTATTTTTCTTTTATATCCTATGCTATTTCTGTTTCTTCTCATTTAACTTCTCTATCATTCAAGTGAATTAATGACTCAACGAACAATAGGTGATTTACATTCTTTCATAATACCTTATTTTGAAAACTTCTTTCATAATACCTTAATTTGGAAATTTGGTACCTTATTTCAGATTTGTTATACTAGTAACTTATGTTTTCAATTCAATATCTTATTTTAAAAATTAAGTACCTTAATATTCATATTCATACGTTATACCCAATACCTTATGTTTTCAATTCAATGCCTTATTTGGAACCATCCAATACTTTTCAATCTCCATTCATTACCTTATTTTGAAAATTGAGTACCTTAATATTCATCTGTTAATATTTTTATGTCAACCTCTCTCTTGCCGTTTATGAGGCCTTTTCATCTCTCCACTAAATCTTTTTCATCTTCTTCAGTCTCTCCATTAAATTTTTTTCATCTTCTTCGTCTCTCCACTAATTTATTTTTATTTTGTTATCTAGATGTCAACTAATAATGCTCCTTTTGATTTGTCATAAAGAAATGATATGTAATTTTATAATTGTGAATCCTCCATTTTAAAGGTAAAGCAGCAATTTAAGCCTAATTACCAATAATTCTCATACATGACTTAATTGTGAATACCAAGAGTTCTAGCATCACATGCCCTTTTTCAATTAGATGTTGCATCTCTTCTTTTATTATATCTGCAAATGCATGTGTGACGTGTGTAAGTGAACCACAAAAAATTAAATAATAAAATCAAAACCCGATTTCCTCCATAAATTCTTTGATCGGGAATTGGGATTAGGGTCTTGAGCTTGAAATAAGGTCTGATAATGTCCTTTTGTTCTTCTTCTTCTTCTTCTTCTTTTTTCTTTTTTTCCTTTTTTTTTTATTTTTTATAATGTCCTTTCATATCAATGGATGATAAGAAAGTCTACAGCAGTACTTATCCACATAAGTTCATCCTGCTAAAATATTTAAGAAATTGTTTTTACATTATCTTATTTTGAACAAAAATTTCTGGCAATTATGAGTTGGATAAGCCATGTCGACATTCTTCCATCCATTCTAACAGGAGATGTATAGTTAATTACAGTATAGCAATATATATGTCAACATTATTGATCACTTGATTACATTATATTAATGCAAAATTTCTTGACTGAGATGTTACGTACGGCTGTATTAAGCATTATACAATTAGTGTTAATTAACTTAATGAGGAGAGGAATCCAGTTTGCCGCATATTCATCTCTGTATTAGCCTAATCGTGTATCCCAAACGATCACAGGCCAAGTCAAAGGGGCCTCGATCGCATATACCCCATTCTTCCTGACTTGTCTACTACGTATTTTATATCATTACGCGTTTATATTAAAATTTGTTATGTCCCGTCAATTATAGTTTTTCAGTACGGCACCGTACTCCAGGCAAAGAAGGGCAAAAAATCAAAAGTAAACAGCCCTCAATTTGAAAAGGTGATATAAAATTATTGATGATGGGTTCACCAAAATATTTAAGTAGTCTTGAAAATTGTTAAATATTTAAATATCTCAATTATTGTGTTATGGTTTAATGCTTGAATTAATATTGATATATATAGCATATGGTCAAGCCCTTTCTATGTATAAATATGTATCTATCTTATGAGTTTAGATTTAAAATATCTCAAAATAATGTTCATATTTTATTTTCTAACTTTTTTGATAGTCATCACTTTTTTGAAAGTTGCAATTAATTCCTATAATTGGAAATTATTCGCAATTTTACTTTCCGCGCCTGAAAATTGTAAAATATAATAGCCTAATTTTATATGCTTTTCGGTATAAACAAAAGATAGAAATTCATAGAATCAAAAAAAAAAAAAAGATAGAAATTCAAGTGTATAAATTTTGCAATATTCTATATATATATATAAGATATATATATATCTTATAAAAGCATGAGTTTGGGTTTTTGATTTCTTACTAAAATACGAATCGCCTAAAATATCCTCACAAGAATTACGTCAATAACTATTAGTCAAGGATAATAATGTAAATACATGTTATATATTATTAATTTAACTATATTTAAAAAGTACATATCAACTTAAACTCTTGGTTGTTAGAATTAAAATTTCTCCAACTTACCTTAAAATAAGATATATAGCTCAACAAGGATTGTTTTTAATATCAATATACCAAGGAATTGCATTCAAATTTTATGATACAAGTAATCTACTTTTTAATCTTAAGGTCTATAATTTAAAATGTTATAATAAGATATATCTAAAAACGAATCAAAAAACATCAAATTGATTCACTTTATAAATTTTAATAAATTTTTATAATTATGTAAAATAAAATATTATTTAAATTAAACAAGTTACATAACATAATTTTCAATAAATCAATCCTAGTGTAAGTCTAATTATATAAGTCCATAGTTTTAATTATCTAAATTCATAAAACTTTCTTAAATTAATATCATATTATAATTCTATAAACTTATTTAATTAACAAAATAATATAATTGAATAATTTACATAAAATATTTTTCAATAAATTAATTAATTATAATATAATATTTTTTAATTAACTAATACTAATATAATAATATAATTGTAATTATCTAAATCTAACTAACCATATAATCTTCCTTTAGTTTATATAATAAAATATAAATTAAATATATAAAAGTACAAATAACAATTTTGGTTTCTTACAACTTAATACACCACAATTTAGAATGTCAAGTCGTTAGACCGAAGTTACTTTAAATTAATAATATTAAAGAGACTCAATGTGTATGCATATAAAAATAAGATATAATCTAATTTTATAAATAATTTTTATAGTATTCGATTAAACATTCCTTAAATTTTTATATAAATATACTCTTTTAATTATTTCAACTGCATACATAAAATTAATTATAAAAAAAATTAACATAAATTTGAAATAATACTCATTAGAGAAATACAAATAAGAAAATAGAATGCAAGATCAAACGGCAAAGATGATATAAAAAAGAGATAAAGAATATTTAGTAAAAGAAGAAAAACTTAATTTTAATGTATATACCCACGCATACCAAAATTAAGGACAAAAGTAAAATATCTTTTCAAATATATTTATAAAGGACATGACAAAGTGAGAATTAATATTGCGTACAATGGTAAACAAAATTTCGAAAACTAGATTAAAATTTTCTAGATTTTAGATTGAGTGTCAGCTCAAGAAACGATATAAAGAATTTTCGAATTTAATTTGAATGAGATTGATACTACAATTATCAATTTAGATTTACATTTTCCAAAGTAGCAATACACGACTTATTGGTCGAATCAAAACTTGAAGGACATTTTGACTTGGGATCATTGCTCCAAAATAATGGTCCTTAAACAGTTTTCAATTTGCTAGAAAAGCAAAAAAATAAAAAAGAATACAGAGAACTTTCAGAGCGTTATGCATGAGCCAAGCAAGGTAAATATTCAAAAGATTTGGAGAAAGAATTGATGGCAAGATATAACAAACTATTACAACAAGAAGATATTATTTCGTTTTAAGAGTCGAGAATTAATTGGCTCCAATTAAAGGGATAAACATGCACGATTCTTTCATCTCTCAACCATAACGAGAAGAATGAGGAACCAGATGAATGCTCTCAAAATAAGCAATGAAGGGGCAACCAATAATGATCAACTGAAGCCACACACTTGGGAGTACTACACCAAACTATTCAATGGAGATACCATTAAAGAGGTGATGAGTCTTGATATTAGCTTGCACCAACGAACCCTAAGGTGTTAGCGGAAAAATAACTTGGCAAGAATGACCTCAAATGAGAAAATCTTGAAGATAGTGAAAAGCATGCACCTTTACAAAGCGCTGGGAGTAGATGATTTCCAAACTTACTTTTTTAAAACCTATTAGGATATAGATGGAGACTCGATAGTGAACTTCATCAATGATTGCATGGAAAGAGAATTAATTCCAAAGAAGGATTATCGATTGTTTATTTGTTTAATTTAAAAAAATTAATGCTCTAGAAAAATAAACGAGTTTCGGGCCATTATGTTAATGTATTGCTCAAAAATGATTACCAAGATGATTATACTCCGTTTAAGCCGTATATCAAATAAATTATGGGATCGAATCAAAATAGCTTCATTCCCGGCCGAGACACCCACTACAATATCTTGATGCCTAAAGAAGTGTTATGAATGCTACATCACTCCAACGATGAAAAAGGGCATGGTGTGGAAATTGAATCTTGAAAAGGCGTACGACAAAATTCGATAGAATTTTTTGAGAAAAACTTTAACTTTCTTCAAATTCTCGAAGAAAATCATCAAAATCATTACGAACAAAATGTAGAGTGTGTATGGATGTATGGAAATTCTATAAAATGGTGAACCGATGAATGACTGTATGGATGTGTGGCATTAGATAAGGCAATCACTCTCACCTTATTTGTTTGTACTCTACACCGAACATCTTACGCATATAATTGAGGAGACCATTTCAGCCAGACCTGGAAGCCAATTACGGTGTGTCTGAAAAGGCCTCACATCTCAAACTTGCTTTTTGTGGACAACTTAATATTGGGAGCCAAAGCAACCATGGATGGAGCAAAGTGCATTCAAAGTGTGGTTGAAGCGTTTCGCAAGGTGTTGGGTCTCAAATTAAATTTTAGCAAATTACATGTGCTGTTCGCACCTTATGTGTCAAATAATTTAAAATAGTAGGTAAGTAGAATTCTGGGCATGGAAAGTATAAACAACTTAAGGAACTAATTGGGGGTGCATAAGCTAGAACTTTAGCTGAAACTATAATGAGCATTTTTCGATTGTAAAATCAAATAGAAAAATAGAAAGAAGATGGAGAAAGAAAAATAGAAATACTCATTAAATCAAACTACAATTATAGAGAAGAAGATAAAGATTTTTAGGAAAGGAGGTAATATTGAAAATGATAATATGCTAAACCCACAGTTTTGAGAGATGGATATTTAGTTTAAGGTAATTATACTAAAATTAGTGATTGTTGGGGACATACTCATTAGGCCTATAATGGAACCAAACCTAAGATCAACTCGCCTGAGGAGTAGGCTGGTCAGTTCTCTATCAGGTGGCAAACTGAGAAAGCGGCGTGGGGCGAACCGGTTAGAGTAAAAGCAAGAGAGGTTGGCACATATGAGATTTTATGAAATATCTCATAGCTAAACTTGAAGATAAGAACAAATTTAGGTTAAGAAGAGAACGAGTAATTGTGACTAAGAGGAGTCTGCTATCTATATATAAGGGAAGAGGATTCATTAAAGGCATAAGAAAGAATAGGAGATAAAATAAGAGAAAAGTGTGATTAGGAAGGAACCCAAGAGTGATAATGATATACCAAAACTACAATTTATCAAGATTATGAAATTTAAGAAAAATATTAACAATATTTCCATTTTAAATGATGGAACCGATATTAAAATTATAGAGAAAGATAAGGTGCAAAAGTCATAGTTTTGAAAGTGAATATAACTTTTACATTTTGAATGACAACAAAAAGATTCTCCAAAATTTTATAAAGAAAATTAAAAATAAATCACAAATTATATTAAAGAAAATCAAACAATAGAAAGAATAAGTATGTATAATTAATATAGCATTTTATATGATCTTTTAGGTTTTTGTCTATATTTTTTATAGGGCTAATCCCGGTCAACCCCCTGTCCTCTTGGGGGGTTTTGCATTTTCCCCCATATGCTTTGATTTTTAGCATTTACCCTCCTAACCTTTGAAAAATATCACACTTAACCCCTTGTAACAAACTTTAACAAAGCAAATATATACAAAGCTGATCCCAAATGTGTTGATATTATATATCAAATTGAAGCTCTCGACGCAAGGAACACAACAATGGTCTCGAAATCAAAATCCAACAACCGACGAAGTTGAAATCATCGGCTAAAGGCGATGCACGATGAACGAAGCTTTTTGGCGGCTAATAGGGTCGACTGGGGTATGCATGGGCTTTGTTCTCCTTGGAGAGATGAACACGATGCCGGTGGTCTTGAAACTTGGGTAGTCGTGATGAAGGATAGATCGACGGTCAAATTTTTTTAACGGGGTTAAGTGTAATATTTTTCAAAGGTTAGAGGGATAAATGCTAAAAATCAAAGCATAGGGGGGTAAGTGCAAAACCCCCCAAAGGACAGGGGTGCGATCAGGATTAACCTTTTTTTATATATGTCTTTTTATTTATTAAATATATTTGAAAGTTATAAACAATTACTTATACTTAAAAGTTAGAATTATTTATACAAATTATTATACACTTAAATTTTTTTTTTATATAATAATATAGTTTTAAATATTTTTATTTTTTATTTATTTGAATATTTCTCTACTTTGAATTCCTACTTATTGTATATAATTTGAAATAGAGATTTCAAATAAATATTTTATATGCGTAGTTTTTTAAGATCAAAATATTTCATCAAAAATATTATTATATTTATTCAAATCAAATTAGATATTTTTAATATTTTAATTTATTCAATAAACATAATAGCTAAACTTGTTTAAAGAAAATTAAATGATAAACGTGCAACGCACGTTCATTTCACTAGTATATTATAAAAGCACGAGTTGAGTTTTTGGTTTCTTACAAAATACAGATCGCCTAAAATATCCTCACAATAATTACGTCAATAACTATTATTCAAGGATAATAATGTAAATACATGTTATATATTATTAATTTAACTATATTTAAAAAGTACATATCAACTTAAACTCTTGGTAGAATTAAAATTTCTCCAACTTACCCAAAAAAAGATATATAGTTCAACAAGGATTGTTTTAATATTAATATAGCAATTAATTGTATTCAAATTTTATGATATATGTTGTCTATTTTTTAATTTTAAGGTCTATAATTTAAAATTTTATAATAAGATATATCTAAAAACGAATCAAAAAATAACAAATTGTTTTACTTTATAATTTTTTATAATTATATAAAATAAAATATTATTTAAATTGAACAAAAGTTACATAAGATAACTTTCAATAAATCAATCCTAATGTAAGTTTAATTATATAAGTCCATAGTTTTTAATTATCTAAATTCATAAATTTTCTTAAATTAGTATCATATTATAATTCTATAGACTTATCTAATTAACAAAATAATATAATTGAATAATTTACATAAAATATTTTTCAATAAATTAATTAATTCTAATATAATATTTTTTAATTAACTAATACTAATATAGTAATATAATTGTAATTATCTAAATCTAACTAACCATATAATCTTTCTTTAGTTTATATAATAAAATATAAATTAAATACGCAAATTACAAAAAGCATTTTTGGTTTCTTACGACTTAATATACCATAATTTAGAATGTTAGGTCGTTTGACCAAAGTTACTTTAAATTTATAATTCTAAAGAGACTCAATATGTGTGCATATAAAAATAAGATATAATCTAATTTTATAAATAATTTTTATAGAATTCAATTAAACATTCCTTAAATTTTTATATAAATATACTCTTTTAATTATTTCTACTACATACATAAAATTAATTATAAAAAAAATAACATAAATTTGAAATAATACTCATTAAAAAAATACAAATAACAAAATGGAATGCAAGATCAAATGACAAAGATAATATAAAAAAGAGAGAAAGAATAATTATTAAAAGAAGAAATACTTAATATTAATGTATCTACCCACGCATGCCAAAATTAAGGACAACTGTAAAATATCTTTACAAATATATTTATAAAGGACATGACAAAGTGAGAATTAATATTGCGTACAATGGTAAACAAAATTTCAAAGATTAGATTAAAATTTTCAAGATGTTAGATTGCGTGTCAGGTCAAGAAACGATATAGAGAATTTTCGAATTTAATTTGAATGAGATTGATACAATAGTTATCAATTTAGATCTATATTTTCCAAATTAGCAATACACGATGATGGGTTCGGAAATGGATGGATCCGAATCCGATCACTTTACAATTTATATTTGTGAAGGAAACCACCGGAGCTTCGCCGGAAATGAGAAAGTGAGTTCGACCTGTTGGGACAAGCACAAGAAAAGTCAGAAGGCCAAGCTGGGGGAACTGGGGGTGATACCCAGTTTGGCTCTCCGACGCTCAAGTCAGTTCAGTGTATGAAGAAAAGGTAAGTTCAGTCACAGTTGCAGTGATGAAGAAAGCTTACTTGTGTAGAAGATGACTTTGGCTATTTATAGTTGAGGGTCAAGGGCCCTTTGGTCATTTGCCTCAAGTGGTCCTGGCCGAATGTTGCCCTAACACGTGGCGCCATGAGAAAGAAACCTAGGAGGAATCTTCTGCAAAAGTGGCCGAAAGTTAGTGCTGGCAACAGTGGCAGGTGCGCGGGCATGTACGTTGTGTCAGAGAGCCATTTGGGTGGTTGGTAACTAGGGCTTAAGAGCGCGCTCGTGACAACCTTGTGTATTGGAGGCCAAGGTATCCGCTGAGGGGAATGAGGGCTCCAGTTCAAATGACGAGCCAAAGGAGAGGCCACTCTGAGGGAATGTAACGCTCGAAAAGGGCTTCCTTGGCACGTGGGCGTACCAATCGTTTAGTTTGTTGGACGCTCGTGGGAGTGATAGCGCTCGTTGGGCTCAACTCCCTGAAGAAGGATTACGCTTGTTGGGCTTGGCGCTCGTGCGCAGATGGATGCCGCCTTGGGGGAGACAGATGTCATCTTCTCGTGATGCCACGTGTCTTAACGTGGGACGATCGTATTTTGACCCCATCATTTTGCCCCCCAATTCTGTAGTCCTTAGTGAAAAGGACTGTAGAATTTTGAAACGTTCTATCTTTTGCGTGCAGCGCTCGTGTAGGATTTGGCGTGCTGAGCAATTTTTCCTCTGATTGCGCTATAAATGCGGTCTTTTCAACTGACCGCTCGTAACACTTCCGCATTAAATGCTGGTACTATTCTGAAGCCCTTGAAACGTCAGAGCATTAAATGCGGGTGCGCATGGGGCGCGTGAGCATTGGGAAGCATGTGCCGGTTCCATAAAGTGGGCGGTTTCCTAGGCGGGAAATGATTACCATTTTGAATTTATTGCCGAAAACGGTACCAACTTCCATCCCTATAAATACGGGATTCTGAGATCTTGCTACTCTTTACGCATTCAAAACTTCCAAGTATCCTCTGCAAGAAGAATTCTCTCGCATCTTCAACCTCTTCTCCAGTTTTCCCCAAAACTTTCAAGGTAAATCTCCATTGTAACTTTCTAACTTTGCTAACCGTAGACTTCGGACTTTAGGATTTCATAACCTCTCAGATTCTCGCCTTTCTGAACCCTAATCTCCTTCCAAGAAAAACTTTCAAAACCTCCGTTTCTGTCATGGCCGACCAACACGTCGAAGAATTTGCCCGTGAAATCCAAGAGATGGCCACGGAGAGTTCTTCTTCCCCCGATTCCCCCAGAGATGAAGAGTTGGGGGCAGCGGTAATGGCTATGGAAGACAGAAACCCCGGCGGAGTGGATCCTCTCTTTGAGGAGATGGATCTGGTGATGGAGGCAGAACGGCAAGGGACTGTTCTCCCCATAACTCAAAGTGCCACACATCCCCACCGCCATACAGTGACCGTGGCCGTTGCAAATCCGCTTCCAGTGGCGGAAGCCGTAACCGGGCCTTCAGAAAGGGCCCGTGACAAGGGCAAAAGTAAGAAAACCCAGAAATCCATAGGACCCAACGAGGGGGAGGGGTCAGGTTATCAGGCTACCGAGCGCACGCCTGATGAAACTCCCAGCACTGTCACCGTGGGAGATGTAAAGACGATGATGGCCCCCATTTACTGGGACGAGCGGTATACTTGGAGAATCCCACAAAACCACGAGCGTGTAAACAATCCGCCTCCCGGGGAAATGGCAGTGTACGTGGACACCGTGAGGTCAGGAGGCTTGAGGTTCCCTATCTCAGTCTCAATGGCCCATTTGTTGAATGACCTGGGCCTGTGTCCATCCCAAATTGTGCCCAACGGCTTGGCCCTCTTGACGTGCTTCATAATTCTGATGAGGAGTATGGGTTACGAGCCCTACTTGCGGAACTTCAACGCCCTATTTCAGGTGGTCAGTTCATCCCGCTCATCTCCCGAGGCCGGTTTTTATTATATTCAAGCGAAGGCCCACATGAAGCTGATCAATTCACCCTCGAGCACTTATGGCATTGATTGGAAAGAAAAGTTTATCTTTGTCAAAGCTCCAGCAGAAGAGGGCTTTGGGGTGATCACGGAATGGGGCTCGTATTCAAAGAGCCGTTTGCCACCCTCACTCCCCAGAGATTGGGCCAAAAGCCTGGCAACAACCCTAAGGGACGAGGGTCACCTTATACAAGCAAAGGACTGGATAGACGATGCGGAACTCATGTTCTTGTGTGGTCTTTCCAACGACCCTCATTTCCTTGACAACCCTCCGGCTCGTGACATTGAGAGAGACGGTTAGATTCTTAGGGCACTAACTTTAGATAGGAATAAATACTAACTTCTTTTTTAGTACTTGTAACTTGTAATCTGAGTAGATGATTTGAATATTTCTGACCCTTAAAAATTTCATTCTTGCAGGAGTCGCTATACTCAAAATGGCTGGCGGAATCAGACAAGCGGCTCGTTTCGCTCATGCGAACAGGAACCAGACCCCACAGGGGGACCAACAACGTGAACAACAGCGCCCTCGCAACCGCAACATTAGAGGGGACGCTCGTAGCGGCGCCAGCACGAGCGCAAATCCTGAGGTGCAGCCCCCTCGTGGCCGAGGGGAGCGTAGGTTGGTCCCCAGAGAGACAAGGGGGCGGTCAGAGAGAGCAGGAGAAGTTCAACCCCCCATTCCTGCTGAACAAGCGAGGCCAGTAACCACTCTGGCAATAACTGAAGTCCCTCCGAGCGCTAACCGGCCTTCCCGCAAGAGGAAGAGGATGCCCGATTCTGCCGCAATCAAGGGCAAGGGCAAACAGGTGGTAGAGGGCCCCCGAGGCGAGGGGGAAACTTCCTCTTCTGAGGAAGAACACATATGGGAATTCCCCCGACGAGGGGACAGGGATTTCTCAGGCGCCACTAATGGTGGGCCAGTTTTGCTGAGGCCTGGCTCGGTCTCCCAGGCTGTCACCGAGAATTTGTACAGCAAAGCTCAATTCTCGGCTGACCACCGGCACCTCTTCAGCGAGTCCGTGGAGAAGGTGACCTTAGATGCGGCCCACGCCCTAATTTCTGTAAGTAATCCATCCTTGCATTTTTCCTCTTCTTTTCTGCAAATCACAATTTTTTAGGCTAACACCTGTCCCCTCGTTTATGCAGCAAGTTCTTCCCCGGCTCAAAAATGTGCAAATGCGAGCCTCCATCTACGCCGATCGGAAAGCTAAATACAAGAAGATGGCGCGCTCGAATGATCCGGCTCAAATTCAAGCAGAGCTGGATGCAGAAATTGCAAAGTACGAATCCCTCAAGGATTTGTTCAACACGACTGAGGAAGAGCTGGGAAAGCTGAAGGAGGACTTCTTGGCGGTTGATGGCGCTCGAATTGGTTTGGGCAACCAGCTGGCCCAGGCCAACGAGCGGTGCCAGAAAGCCGAGGCGGAGAGGGAGAGCTGGAAAACAAGGGCTTTGGAAGCCGAGCGCAAATTTAACGACACCGTCAACGAGTGGCCACGAAGCTTGGAGCATGCGAGCAAGGAGGCTCTCATCAAATTTTGCCACTCCAAAGCTTTCAATTTTGCTGCTTCCCTGCATTGCTTGGAGGAGGCTCAGAAGGCTTTCAATCTAGCCATCGAGCAGGGCATCCATAAAGGGCTAACCAATCCTGCCATGAAGGAGGCCGAGGGTACGGGGCTCATGTTCAACGAGCGTTGCGAGGAGGAAGATGATGAGGGGGATAACCCCGCGGATTCCATTGCGGAGCCAGAGTATGAGTTCCTGGTCAAGCTCCTTCAGGATGAGTATATGGATGCTCATCCGGCTGGCAATGCTGCTTCATCCATTCAAAACGATGATCATGAAGATGAGCCGCAAGCGCCCGTTATGGAGGAGGCCCCGGTCCTAGCCGCTGAAAATGCCAACGCTCCAGAAGCCGCTGCAGATGAGCCCAACGATCCCAACGTTCCACAGCAAGAGCCTGAGGGCCCAGTCCATGGTCCCGTGGCTCAAAACATTTTGGTGATTGTTGATGAAGATATTGCCCCAGCTGCTTGAAGCTTCTCCTCCATCAGTTCTCTGTATTTTCCTGTTTTTCTGCTTTCTTGTAATAGTATTTCATGGGCCTTTGAGCCCTTTGCTTGTAAGACTTTCTTTTTGCGATGAATAATATTCCTTTTTCATGCCTTTGTTCTCCAGTTCCTTTATGAATTATATAATAAGACTGTGTAGCATACTCCTTGAATGTTTTATTTCTTTGATGCAATGAAAATTTGTCTAAGTCTTGAGCGATTGTGGGGGTCTTATTGTGAGATTGCCCCCCACTCAAGACTTACATAGATTTTGTTTTTGCTCTTGAAATTGAAAATTTGTCTAAGTCTTGAGCGCTCGTGAGGGTCTTATGGTGAGATTGCCCCCCCGCTCAAGACTTGTATAAATTTCTACCTTTGTATATAAGCCTTGAAAATTTGTCTAAGTCTTGAGCGATCGTGAGGGTCTTACTGTGAGATTGCCCCTACGCTCAAGCCTTGTATAAATTTCTGCCTTTGTAAATTTATCTTGAAAATTTGTCTAAGTCTGGAGCGGTCGTGAGGGTCTTACTGTGAGATCGCCCTTACGCTCAAAACTTGTATAAATCTTTCCTTTGTAAATTTGTTTAAGTCCTGAGCGATCGTGAGGGTCTTACTGTGAGATCGCCCCTACGCTCAAAACTTGTATAAATTTTGTTGTGCCTTTGGGGGAATTTTGCTAAGTCCTGAGTGTGTGCGAGGGTCTTACTGAGTGGTTGCCCTCGTTCAAGACTTGTGCAATTCCTTTTTGATTCTGAGGCCATCGTTCGAGCGCTCTGGCTCTTGTCGTTTTCTTGATTCTGTAGGAAATCCCATTTTCGAGCGCAAGGCGTTTTAAGAAACGACCAAGGCCTACTAGGACTTTTTCTGTGGTAGATCCCGTTTTCGAACGCAAGGCGTTTTAAGAAACAACCAAGGCCTGCTAGGATGAGTTCTTGTACGAGATCCCGTTTTCGAGCGCAAGGCGTTTTAAGAAACAGCCAAGGCCTACTAGGATCCGTTCTTGTAGGAGATCCCGTTTTCGAGCGCAAGGCGTTTTAGAAACAGCCAAGGCCTACTAGGATCCATTCTTGTAGGAGATCCCGTTTTCGAGCGCAAGACGTTTTAGAAACAGCCAAGGCCTACTAGGATCCGTTCTTGTAGGAGATCCCGTTTTCGAGCGCAGGACGTTTTAAGAAACAGCCAAGGCCTACTAGGATTTTCTTCGCAATCTTCTTCCAACTTGCCTAATTGGTTTTGAGCGTAACCAGTCTATCCTTATGAGGGCGTCCCCCCATGCGGAGTAGAGTGCTGGCCAGCGTAACCCATAAGAGATAACAGCATTCATATGGGAATGGGCTGCCAACCACGCTCGCAAAGACGAGGGACGTGGGACTTATCCATTCAAGCAACCAAAGAAACAGGAATATTAAAGAAATTAAAAAGATTATGTTACCTTTTACTTTGATTGGAAGTACATAGAACCCGTCAAAGAGGGTTGTTACATCAGGGTTTGCAAAGAGCTTTTAAACATAAAACCGTCGGAGGTTACATGCGTTCCAAGGGCGAGGCAAGCGCTCACCTTGAAGTGTCTCCAGGGTGTAAGTGTTGTTAGCTCTGAGTTGTATGACCTTAAATGGGCCTTCCCAATTGGGGTCCAATTTCCCCACGTGCTTGGATACTTCCACTTTCTTCAAAACCAAGTCACCCAGCTGGAAAGTTCTTTCCTTCACACGCTTGTGGTAGAATTTTTTGAGAAAAACTTTAATTTTCTTCAAATTCTCGAAGAAAATCATCAATATCATTATGAACAGAATGTAGAGGATACAATCTGAAATTCTATAGAATGGTGAACATACGGAGGCTATACGGATGTGTGGCATTAGATAAGACAATCACTCTCACCTTATTTGTTTGTACTCTACATGGAACAACTTACGTAAATAATTAAGGAGACTATTTCAGCCAGACCTGGAAGCCAATTACGTTATGTCAGAAAAGGCCTCACATCTCAAACTTGCTTTTTGTAGACAACTTAATGTTAGGAGCCAAAGCAACCGTGGTTCGAGCAAAGTGCATTCAAAGTGTGGTTGAGGCATTTCGCAAGGCGTTTGGTCTCAAATTAAATTTCAGTAAATTACATGTGTTGTTCGAACCTTATGTGTCAAATGATTTAAAGCAGTAGGTTAGTAGAATTCTGGGCATGGAAAGTATAAACAACTTAAGTAACTAATTGGGGGTGCAGAAGCTAGAACTTTAACTGAAACTACAATGAACATTTTTCGATTGTGAAATCAAATAGAAAAATAGAAGGAAGATGGAAAGAAGAAGGCGAAAGAAAAATAGAAATACTCATTAAATCAAACTATAATTATGGAGAAGAAGATGGAGATTTTTAGGAAATGAGGTAATATTGAAAATGATAATATGTCAAATCCAAAGTTTTGAGAGATGGATATTTAGTTTAAGGTAATTATACAAAAATTAGTGATTGTTGGGGACATACTCTTTAGGTCTATATTGGAACCAAACCTAAGATCAACTCGCCTGAGGAGTAGGCTGGTCAGTTCTCTATCAGGTGGCAAACTGAGGAAGAGGCGTGAGGCGAACCGGTGAGAGTAAAACCAAGAGAGGTTAACACATATGAGATTCTATGAAATATCTCATAACTAAGCTTGAAGATAAGAACAAATCTAGGTTAAGAAGAGAACGAGTAATTGTGACTAACAGGAGTCTGATATCTATAAATAAGGGAAGAAGAATCATTAAAGGCATAAGAAAGAATAGGAGATAAAATGAGAGAAAAGAGTGATTAGGAAGGAACCCAAGAGTGATAATGATATACCAAAACTATAATTTCTCAAGATTATGAAATTAAAAAGAAAAATAATATTTCCATTTTAAATGATGAAATCGAGATCGAAATTATAGAGAAAGATAAGGTGCAAAAGTCATAGTTTTGAAAGTGAATATAACTTTTGTTGGAAAATACGAAAGAGTTGAGCAGTGGAAGTTTAAAATTTTCCAAAAGTTTAATCGTTGTCTTGCAATTTTCGTATGGTATCGTAGGGTGTTTAGAAACTTACAATGATAGAAGCTTTCTAGTGATGCCCTTACTGCCTAACATACACCCTTCAAGTGAAATCCCTCGAACGACCTTCGAATTAGACTCCAAAGTAGAAGCCCTCCAAAGCGTATCCACACCAGACCTAGAACACGATCAAGCTAGTGAGAATACTAGTTCTATGGCTTGTGTTTGGCTAGGATTTGTTGGGATTAGTGCACTGAAAATCCAATTTCTTTGTAAATACTTCATATTTTGTTGGATTAATAAAACTGAAATTATTGCAAGTTATGAGTATATTAACATAATTAATAATGTGTGATGATATTCTTACATGAAATGTGTTTCATAGGAAAGGACGTTGGATATCGAAATTACATGTTATTAAAGTTCTAATCGGTAAGATAAGAATAAGTTCTTATCGAGACTATAATGTGTTATATAAGATGATTAGTCTTTCGTCATAGGGAAATGGAGTTTCCAGTTATAACACATTGATGATTTTCAATAGATTTGGAAACATCGAACTGGACCACTAAGATAGTTCATTTTAAACTACTATCTAAAATGAACAAATCTTATGGAGTATTGAACTCTTAATCCTGGTAGTATTTCGACTTTAGACATGTAGTGTTAATCATTGTAACTTGCTCATAAGTGAGGTCTCGATATCGAATGACCGAAACCTTTGTACGTTCCGTGATTACATAAAATGTGCTGAAGAGAAACATTGATCGAGGAATCTGTGGCTTTGCTGGAAAGTTAAAAGATATCCCTGAAATAGATTTGCAAAGTTCGAATTAAAACTTTGGCCAAAGTACTTCGTGTGATGCGTCACTGAAGTTGTATGTTGAATGTGTTTCACGTACAAGAAATTTGAACTTAAGGTGAATCAAGAGATTTCAGATTAGAAGTGAAAAATAAATGATGGTAGTATTAATTTATTTTTCATGGATATCTACACGGAGGAGTAAAATGCAAAATTATTCTAGATTGAGAAATTCGTGAATAATTTAATTAATTTTAGAGTGCAACAATATTTATTTAGTGGAATTAAATATTGTTAAACGGTAATTAATTATTATCATGGGATGATAATATATTAACCCGTTTGGAGCTAAAATTAATTAGTCCTGCAGGTCCCCCTGCAAGCCCCAATTGAAAACCCGAAGATAAAATATTAAAAGGAAAGAGAGAAATAAAATTTCAAAGTGTTTGAAAATAGCCAAGAAATTTATTTTAAGAAAATAAATCAAGTTCCAAAGAGTTGGAAATGCCCGAAATCTTAATTTGGAGAAAATATTTAAAAAAAAAAAATTTTTTTTGCTGAGGTGGCATGCTGACGTGGCAGTGGATGACGTGTCAGCTGATATGTCAGACCACGTCAGCGAATGAGGGTTAGGTGGTGCTGATTGGGCGCCACGTGTACGGTCCGGATCACGCCACATCGCTCACGGTTAATGGTCCAGATGCGATCTTGACCGAACCGGATTTGGACCGGGTTCGGTCAGACCAGAAACCCTAGGGCCGCGCGTGCCATAACACGCGCCACCTTCAGGCGGCGCGTGCGGTGGAGTTTCGGTGAGTGGCCAGCCTTATTGGACTTGTGGTAATGAGAGCTATGACGTAGTCACCTTGAAAATCATGTCCAAGTTGGCTACGCAAGTGGGATGTGAAATTACTATTTTACCCTTTGTTTTTCCCCTATAAATAGGGGGCTTGGCTCCTCATTTTTTCTCACAACTTTTAGGAGAGGTTTTGGCTGAGTTTTCGGCTTTGAAACCATATCCCTTTTCTCCTGGTTAATTCCTTAATATTTTGGAATTAATTTTAATTAAGTGTTTATATATTTAGTATATAAAACACTTAATTTCGGGAGAATAAACCCTGAAAAGGGTTTTCTAGTTTAAAGTTTTATTTTCTCTAAGTATTTAGATAAATACTTTCGGAGCCCACACTCTGAGGGTTTCTCTGGGGATGTTGCAGGGAAGCTCTATCGGTTTCACAAGGAGATCGGGTATCGGGTTCTCGGGAGGTGAATTCGGGGCGCAGTAGCCATCTTCGGTGAAAGGTATTTTTATATTATATTTTGTTTAAGCATGATAAATTAGGTGCTCTTAAGTGTTAATTGCATGTTTTATTTATCTGCTTTGTGATTTAAAATTTATTATCAATTGCATGTATATACTTGAGTAGATCCGGCTAGTCTCCCGCTGTTTATATTTAAATATTTTAGAAATATTTTGATACCTGTATATTAGGGAAAATTTTTAAAGTACGTTCCCGAAACAGTACTATTTCGGGCCCCTGTACTAGTAGGATTTACTTTTGAAAACTTTTCTTTTGGATTTTCTCAAAAACTGAACACTTCGTAAGTGTTGGTCTGAAGAATAAGAGAAGCACCATCCCTAGTATATATACTAGGTTGGTTTGAACTCCCCTAGGGTTCCCAAACCTAGTGTGCTTTGTTTTCTTGCTCACTAATTAACTCATTAATTATTAATTTAATTGGAGAAATAAGTTTCCAACTTGTTCTCCAAGTCTTGCAAGAATAATCTTCTCTCTCCTATAATAGGAAGTTTGACTTTTCAACTTTCTTAAAGTCAAAAGTCAATATTCAATAAATAATTTAATTCTCAATTAATTATTTATTGGGTTAAGCTTATTTGAGAATAGTTTTAACACTTAATTCAAAATTAATTAAAAAACTAAAATTAATTAATTATAATTTAATTAATTAATTCTAGAAAAGAATTCAGGTGTAGAATAAACCACACGTGTACAACCACGTGTACAAGACACGTGGCAGCCACGCAAGCTGCGACACGTGGCAGTCACGTGCGTAAGACAGGTGGCAATGCCCACGTGTTCGTGGCTTCATTCCGATCAACATTTTGACCCTTCGTTAATCATATTAACATCCTACTATAACCCTCGTATTCTGGTATTTGTGTTTGACCCTTTAGGTTCATTATTCGATTAGCAGTGACAATAATTAATTAATTCCCTAATTAATTAATCAATTCACAGATCACACTATAGTAATCTAACAATGGGTGTGTGACCTCTAGCTGAATAACAAAATGAATCGAAGAACCTTTCAGTCAATGACAATCAGTGAAATACGATCCTCCTACAACTCCATCTCTCAATCAAGAACTAAGGCATGAGAATATTCTCAGAGCCCAAATATTCTTGATCTTTAAAGTTAAGTTCGTTTCATATCCATTTCGATCTCAATCCTAGAAAACCCTATTTTCTAGATGTCTTGATCTTTTATCCATCTTGGCCAAGGGTTTAATGTTTAATGGACTATGAACAACTCAATCAGTAAGGGATCATTCTTGTTCTTAACAAGTGTAGGTCCTTTATCGATTCTACTAATTCTACATATGCCACTTGTGCAATCCCAACACAGGCCGTGGTTCAGGTGTCTATATAGCGACACCCTTTTGAGCCTATATCAAAGATTACAGAGTTAGTTCATATAAGACATTACAGAATCTCAAGTCTAAGGATTAATGAATCACGTCATTGACCTGTGAGATATTTCCTAATCTGGAAGTTTCTGGAAACTTCCTTTCCCATTTAGGAATGTTCTCACGCGGGACATCTCAGTGATGAAGTTCATGTAACAATCACCCTTATGTATTATGAATGCATCATCATATACACTTATCACTCCATGAAACTGAGTGATCCTTCAAAATTACATAATCACATAAGCAAGTCTCAGCAGAGTCAAGGTCGACACTCCCACTATCTGTCGGACTCATTGAATTGGAAAAGTTTCTAATCCTCGCCTATGGAGTTAAGAATTTGTTTCATGTGCCGTTCGCATAACGACAAAGTTCTTAACGGCCTCATCGGATTAGAGGAGTTCAGTACATGCAAAACAAAGTCAAACCCAAACAGACATAAATAAGTACATAAAGAAGTGATTGCCTATGAACAAAATCATTTCGTTTATTATTCAAAGACTGTTTGTGATTTTACAAGGAAATAGTAAAGCAAATATCTGCTTTAAGGTCACTATTCCTAACAACTTTTACATTTTGAATGACAGCGAAAAGATTCTCCAAAACTTTATAAAGAAAATTAAGAATAAATCACAAATTATATTAAAGAAAATCAAACAATAGAAAGAATAAAGTATATATAATTAATATAGCATTTTATATGATCTTTTAGGTTTTTGTCTATATTTTTTGTAATAGCCAAAGGTGCTTTGTCCCACATCGGATTGGAGGTGGGCTTGAAGCCACTTTATAAAGTGGTGGATCCCCCTCCCCTTGTAGAGGCCTTTTCCTGGGTGGTTCCCTTCGGGGTCTGGTTCCCACCTGGGAGAAACAAAACCGTGAGGGTGGTTCCCTTCGGGGTCTGGTTCCCATCCAAAGCGGACAATATCGAACGGCGGGTTTTCGGGCTGTTACAAATGGTATCAGAGCCGGGGACCCGGATTCGGTGTGCCAGCGAGGACGCTGGGCCCTCTTAAGGGGGGTGGACTGTAATAGCCAAAGGTGCTTTGTCCCACATCGGATTGGAGGTGGGCTTGAAGCCACTTTATAAAGTGGTGGATCCCCCTCCCCTTGTAGAGGCCTTTTCCTGGGTGGTTCCCTTCGGGGTCTGGTTCCCACCTGGGAGAAACAAAACCGTGAGGGTGGTTCCCTTCGGGGTCTGGTTCCCATCCAAAGCGGACAATATCGAACGGCGGGTTTTCGGGCTGTTACATTTTTTATAGGGCTAATCCCCGGTCACCACCCCCCCTTCCCCGGGTTCCTTTGGGAGGTGGGAGGTTTTGCAATTCCCCCAATATGCTTTGATTTTTAGCATTTACCATCCCAACCTTTGAAAAATATCACACTTTAACCCTTTGTAACAAACTTTAACAAAGCAAATCTATACAAAGCTGATCTCAAATGTGTTGATATTATATATCAAATTGAAGCTCACTACAAAAAATTTGCTTATTACCTACGAAAAAATTCGTAGATAATCAGTAAATAAATTCATTTTCCGATAGATTTTCTACGGATTATCTATGGAATACATTCTGTAGGTAAAGACCCCGTAACAAAATATATCTACGGATTATTTATAGATCACCGAGAATATTTTTCCACAATTATATTTTGTAGGAAAACTGTAGAAAATGTGACAAAAACATTGTTGAATTGATTTTGTCAATTGTTGATAATTTTCGACGGATTATTTACTGAAAATCTATAGAAAATATTTTTCTTTTGTTTAATTTTTTAAGTATTATTTGTACTAAAAATTTGTAAATAATTTTATTAATTTATTTATGAATTTTTTTTAGTGACGAAAATGTTATGTAAAATTTGTATAAAATATTTTTTATAATGGATTATTTCATATAAATTCATGCAATTATCTTTAGTTTATAATTTATTATTTTTTATACTTATTCGGGGATTTTATTAGAAAATTTTCAAAATAACAAAAAAAATCACAATTTGTAACACTTAAACAGTTAAACATGATCATCAATAAATTTATTTCCAAATTCAAGGCATTAATAATAAAAATCTAAAGAATTTACATAATTGATACGGAACGAAACTACAAAGTAACAAAACCACAATCTTATAATCTTGAAAACTCTATTACTTCTTTATTGTACATCGCCAAAACACTATTACTTCATGCATTGTCAAAACTCTATTACTTCTTCCATTGCCTCGTACTATTTCCTCCTTCGTGGTAGTTCCTTCTCAACCAATCTTGCTTTAAAGGCTGCCACGCTTTCATCTACTCCAAGCTTGTGCTTATATATCCATTTACACCCTGTGGGCCTGATCCCATCAGGTGGATCAACCAAGGTCCAAACTTGCTTAGAGTACATGGAATCCATTTCGGATTTCATTGCTTCTTTCCACTGTTCAGAGTCCAAATCTAACAGTGTCTCCTCATAATTTAATGGATCATTATCCATTTGAGATGTTTGGTGGAGAAAACCATACCATCTCTCTGGTTGTCTAGGAATGCGTTCAGAACATCTTATTTGAGGAGGATTTTCACGTGTATCACTCTCTTGGATTGGCTGAGGGACGTTAGTCTCCAAACTTGGCGTGGGACCTTAGTTTCGAACTTCTTCTAGTTCGGCGATCTTGCCTTTCTTTTCTTTAAGGAACGAGTCCTCAAGAAAAGTGGCGTTTCTTGACACAAAGACCTTTTGTTCAAAGGGATCATAGAAATAATATCCTATTAACTCTTTAGGATATCCTACGAAGTTACATAAGCTTGATCTAGCTTCAAGCTTATCTCCCACTGTCCTCTTCACGTAAGCAGGACAACCCCAAATTCTTAAGTAAGTATAGTTAGAGATTTTGCCAAACCACATCTCAAATGGGGTTTTGGGTATAGATTTGGAGGGAACAAGATTCAGAATCTTAACTGCTGATTCAAGGGCATAACCCCAGAATGAAGGTGGCAATTCAGTGAAACTCATCATGGAACAAACCATATCAAGTAGGGTTATGTTCCTTCTCTCTGAAACTCCATTTAATTGAGGAGTTCCCGGAGGAGTCCACTAAGAGATAATTCCATTATCTCTGAGATGACTAAGGAATTCGTCACTTAGATACTCGCCACCTCGATCAGATCAAAGTGCCTTAATCTTCTCAACCTCATTTTGAAATTCCAAGAATTTCTCAAAGGCTTCGGATTTATACTTCAATAAGTACACATAACCAAAATGATTAAAGTCGTCTATGAAGGTTATGAAATACTGATGATTGTTTCTCGTACTTACACTAAGTGGTCCACAAACATCAGTAAGGATTAAATCCAATACTTTAGTGGCACGTTCCACTTTACCATTAAAGGGAGTTTTGGCCATTTTTCCTTTAAGACATGATTCACAATGAGTTAACTCTTTAAGTTCATTATCATAGAATGATCCTAAATTAGTTAACTTAGCAATCCTATCTTTGGAAATATGCCCTAAACGTGCGTGCCATAAAGAAGCCGAGATCTTGTCATCTCTTTTGCATTTGTTTAATTGTTGTATATTCAAAATATTAGTGTCTTTAGTTGTATAAAGTCCATTAGATAATATATTCTTCTTAAGATAAAAGTTTCCATTTCTAGAAAAAGTCTCAAAACCTTCACAATCAAGTATTGGAATGGAAATGATATTATGGATAATAGAAGGTACATAAGGGACTTTGTTCAAAACTAAAGTAAAGATATCTAAATCTAATCTACATGTCCCGATGGCTTGAGCTTGAACGCTTGATCCATTCCCAACCTTCAAGACGCATTCTCCTTCTTCAAGCTGGCGAACCTCATTTAGCATCTGTACATCATTACTTCAACAATAAACGCACCTTTCTTTAGAGTATCCTTGTACTCTTGGCAGTTCCTCTTCCAACGCCCTTTTTTATCACAACGGTGGCAAACGTCCTCTCTCTGATCTCTTCTCTTCTTGGCCTTTCTCTTTTTAACCCCTCCATCGGGTTTAAGAGATCCCTTCTTCTTGGGAACTTTCTTCCCTTTGCCTTTAGAAGGCCTAGAAGAGGAAGTGACCATCATCACTTTTATGATCCTTCTTGATCGTGTCTTCAGCAGTTACTAGCTGACTAATCAACTCAGCTACAGTAGCATGAGGATGATTCATGTTGAAGTTTAACACAAAAGGATTGAATGATGGTAGAAGCGACGCGAGCAATAAATCCACAGCGAGTTCTTCACTCAGTGTTATTTCCATGGAGGTCAGTTTCTCGTCCAAAGCAAGAAGCTTCAGACCGTGCTCATGGACACTTGTACCTTCTTTCATCTGAGATGAAAGAGCTCCTTAGAGGTGTTATATCTTAGAACACGCTCTTTGGGGCGGTACAATTGCTCGAGATGGTCATAAATCTCCCAAGCATTATCCATACACTTATGTTGCCTTTGCATGTCCGAAGACATGTTGGCCATCATGAGGCAACGGGCTTGAAGATTATCTTCAGACCATTTCGCAATCGCCTCTCTTTCGGCCCGAGTCGGAGCCTCGCCTTCAGCGATAAGCTCTCCCTCGAAGAGAACATATCTTCTCTTTTTAGAATCTAAAACTATCATTAGATTCGGAAGCCAATCAGAGTAATTGGGCCCCATCAACTTGTTTGATTCGAGAATGGATACCAAAGGGTCTTTGGTTGCCATTTCAGAATGTAGAGAATCACAGAACTACAACCTAAATGGAAAAACAAAGAAATCATGAGCATGCTGAATAATAACGATTACATATTATCAAGGTCTTTAGAAATATGTTCTCCCACTGTTTTTAGAAAGTCTATAAATCCCAAACGACTTTAGAAGAAACTTATTTTCTTAATGGGTACTAGGATCCCAAGCATTCTTAGTTTGGACCCACGACTCGAGAGACATCCAAAATCTAAGAATCTTTAGGTAGGTACGAATTACCGATTCCATCCCTATGGAATTCCTAGTAATATTTTTGCATCACTAATCTTTCGGTCATGGACCCACGACTCGTGAGACACCCATATCTACTTTAGTGTTGAGCAGGACCCATCAATCATAAGATCTCAACCAAACTTAGTCCGGAACGACCCACGACTCGTGAGACATCACCCATTCTAAAATGGTCAAGAAATATTAATTATTTAAAATAATTAATCAGGAAACTAAGAGTTAATAAGCTACACTAATTACCCCACGACTCGTGAGACAGCAATTAGTTTCACTTATTAAGTCCTAAATCCTATTGATGGAATGCTGGGAATTTTATTACCATGATAAAATAACTATTTATTCGAAATTGCTCAATATTTAATAACGGGATTTTTGAATTTCCAGAGACTTGTCTGGAATGACCTCACCAACATATAATGTTATCCAAATTTTAATTGTCTTGTTTAATGCAGTTTCACATAAAGTGCATCACAAAAGCAATTAGCAAATAACATGTCCTAGCATGGTACTAATTATGAGATGATCATGGGTATCCTATCTTATATGTGATTTTGGGTGCCACTCCAAAATCACTAGTTATAACATTCATGCCACATAAGACAGTTCATATCACATAGGGGTACAGAATTTAATGGAAAAATGCACTATCTATTACATTTAATAGAAACCCTTAACATTTTGAGGGGTCTTCTTATGGCCACCGTTCTTCAAGTGCTTCTTGTGGATCCTTCTTATTCCATTGGTGCTTGTCTCCAAAATGAAAATAAAACCTCACTTCCTAAGTTCTACTCTCTTTACATAAAGTAATTGCTGGTATAGGGGCCTAAAATAGTACTGTTCCGGGACCGTACTTAAAATTTTTTTCTCTAATATACAGGTATCAAAATATTTCTAAAATATTTAAATATGAACAACAGAAGACTAGCCGGATCTGCTCAAGTTTATACATGTAATTGATAATAAATTTTAAATCACAAAGAAGATAAATAAAGCATGCAATTAACACTTAAGAACACCTAATTTATCATGCTTAAACAAAATATAATATAAAATTACCTTTCACCGAAGATGGCTACTGCGCTCTGAATTCACCTCCCGAGAATCCGATGCCCGATCTCCTCGTGAAACTGGCAGAGCTTCCCCGTAATATCCCCAGAGAAACCCTCGGAGTGTAGGCTCTAAAAGTATTTCTCTAAATACTAGAGAAAATAAAACTTTAAACTAGAAAATCCCTTTTCAGGGTTTAATCTACCGAAATTAAGTGTTTTATATATTAAATATATAAACACCTAATCAAAATTAATTCCCAAATAATAAGGAATTAATTAGGAGAAAGGGATATGATTTCAAAGCTAAGAATTCAGCCAAAACCTCTCCCAAAAGTTGTATGAAAAAAATGAAGTGCCAAAGCCCCTATTTATAGGGGAAAAACCGAGGGTAAAACAGTAATTTCACATCCCACTTGCGTACACAACTTGGATATAAATTCTGAGGTGACTACGTTGTAGCTCCCATCACCACGAGTCCAACGCCGCCGGCCACGCGCCGAAACTCCACCGCACAGGTGGCGCGTGTTATGGCACGCGCGGACCTAGGGTTTCTATGTTTGGCCGATCTGACCGAACCCGGTCCAAACCCGGTTCGGTCAAGATCACATCTGGGCGCGATCCGAACCGTCCACGCGGCGTCCTACGAGGTGCCTATTTAGCGCCACTTGGCGCCTGTCTGCTGACGTGGCGTGACGTGTCATCTGCCACGTCAGCTACCCCGTCAGATTTTTTTTTAAAATTTTTATTTTCTCCAAAATAAAATTTTGGGCATTTCCAACACTTTGTAATTTCAATTTATTTTCTTAATATAAGTTCCTTGGCTATTTTCAAACACTTTGAAAATTTATTTCTCTCTTTCCCTTTAATGTTTTATCTTCGGTTTTTCAATTGGGGCTTGCAGGAGGACCTGCAGGACTAATTAATTTTAGCTCCAAACGGGTTAATATATAATCATCTAATGATAATAATTAATTATCGTTTAACAATATTTAATTCCACTAAATAAATATTGTTGTACTCTAAAATTAATTAAATTATTCATGAATTTCTCGATCTAGAATAATTTTACAGTTTACTCCTCCAGTCCTCCGTGTAGATATCCATGAAAAATAAATTAATACTAATATCATCTATTTTTCACTTCTAATCTGAAATCTCCTGATTCGCCTTAAGTTCAAATTTCTTGTACGTGAAACACATTCAACACACAACTTCAGTGACGCATCACATGAAGTACTTTGGCCAAAGTTTTAATTCGAACTTTGCAAATCTATTTCAGGGATATCTTTTAACTTTCCAGTAAAGCCACAAATTCCTCAATCAATGTTTCTCTGCAGCACATTTCATGTAATCACAGAACGTACAAAGGTTTCGGTCATTCGATATCGAGACCTCACTTATGAGCAAGTTATAATGATTAACACTACATGCCTAAAGTCGAAATACTACCAGGATTAAGAGTTCAATGCTTCATAAGATTTGTTCATTTTAGATAGTAGTTTAAAATGAACTATCTTAGTGGTCCAGTTTGATGTTTACAAATCTATTAAAAATCATCAGTGTGTTATAACCGGAACTCCATTTCCCTATGAAGAAAGACTAATCATCTTATATAACACATTATAGTCTCGATAAGAACTTATTCTTATCTTACCGACTAGAACTTTAATAACACGTGATTTCGATATCCAAAGTCCTTTTCTATGAAATACATTTCATATAAGAATATCATCACACGTTATTAATTATTTTAATATACTCATAACTTGCAATAATTTCAGTTTTATTAATCCAACAAAATACGAAGTATTTACAAAGAAATTGGATTTTCAGGGCACTAATCCGAACACTCTCCCACTTGCCCTAAATCCAATTGGCTACACATCTAAGGCCCATCCCTTCTACATGAGTATTAAAAATCTTTTGCGCCAAAGTCTTAGTGAAGGGATCTGCTAGATTGTTTACGGAGTCAATCTTTATTACTGCCACTTCTCCACGTTCCACATAATCTTGAATAATGTGAAACTTTCTCTCGATGTGCTTTTCACGTTTATGACTTCGAGGTTCCTTGGAGTTGGCCACCGCTCCAGCATTGTCACAGTACAATGTGATCGGTGTAAGTCCATCTTTGACGACTTCTAAATCCATCAGGAAATTCGGAGACCAATATGCTTCTTTGGCTGCTTCCGAAGTTGTCACGTATTCGGCTTGCATGGTGGAGTTAGCAATGCAAGTTTGCTTAGTACTCCTCCAACTTACGGCTGCTCCTCCTAGAGTAAGCACGTATCCAGACGTCGAACGTCTGGAATCTCGATCAGATTGAAAATCTCAATCTGTGTACCCTATGGGAATGAGCTCATCACTACGATAAATAAGCATATAATCCCGAGTTCTTCTCAAGTACTTCAATATATGCTTTACAGCTATCCAGTGTTGGGGTCCAGGGTTTAACTGATATCTGCTGACCATACCTACAGCATAACAGATATCTGGCCTTGTACATAACATAGCATACATGAGGCTTCCGACTGTCGAGGCATACGGAACATTTTTCATTTCCTCTGTCTCTTCCGCTGTCTTGGGACACTTATCGCGAGACAGATGAACTCCATGTCAGAAAGGTAATGAACCTTTCTTGGAGTCAGCCATATTGTATCTTACCAGCATCTTATCTATATATGCTGCTTGTGATAAACCAATCATCTTATTCTTACGATCATGACAACGTCTGATCCCTAAAATATAACAGGCCTCACCTAGGTCTTTCATGTCAAACTGATTTGATAACCAAATCTTGACTGCTGACAATACTCATGTGTCATTCCAAATGAGCAAAATATCGTCTACGTATAAAACTAAAAATGTTACAACACTACTTTGAAGTCTTTTGTACACACATGGTTCATCAGGCAACTGTATAAATCCAAAGGATTTAATTGCTTCATTAAATCTGATGTTCCATGATCTAGACGCTTGCTTAAGACCATAGATTGATCTATTAAGCTTGCATATCATATGCTCCTGATTTCTGGCTATAAATCCCTCAGGTTGATCCATGTATATCTCTTCTTAAAGGTGCCCGTTCAAGAAGGCAGTCTTCACATCCATTTGCCAGATTTCATAATCATAATGAGTGGCAATGGAGAGAAGAATTCTTATGGACTTAAGCATTGCTACGGGCGAGAAGGTTTCATCGTAATCGATACCTTGTTTCTGAGTATAACCCTTTGCCACAAGCCTTGCTTTAAAGATTTCCACCTTTCCGTCCACTCCTCTTTTTTGTTTGTAGACCCATTTGCATCCAAGGTTTAATGCCCTCAGGCGCCTTTACAATTTCCCAAACTTTATTAGAATACATTGAATCTAACTCAGATTCCATGGCTTTGACCCAACGGTCAGTGTCTATATCTTTTATAGCTTCATCATATGTGATACGATCAGATATGTCAGATTCAACCACTTGGGTTAATCCTAAGTATCTTCTAGGTGCCCTGACAATCCTCCCACTACGACGGCGTTGTTATGTACTTGTCCCTACATCATATGTATCCAACATATTTTCAGTTATTATGGGTTCTTGGAGTTCAGTATCTGATACTGTCATTTCTTCTAACACTATTTTACTTGTACCCTTGTGGTCATTTATGAAATCGTCTTCGAGATATTTAGCATTAGTTCTTACAAACACTTTGTAATCTCTCGGATCGTAAAATATCCCACTAGGGATGGCAACGAGCCGAGCCTTGGCTTTTTTTACAGGCTCGGGCTCGGCTCGACCAAGGCTCGAGGCAGGCTCGGCTCGGCTCGAGGTTCGACCATAAATATTATTTTTAATAAAAAAATTAGTTTTTTTTAATAATTTAATATATTTTTATATATAATAATATATATTAAATGAATATATATAATAAATATATTATTTTTTTATTCATTTTGTATAAAATTTAATAAATATATATATAATATTATATATTTATAAAATATTTATATATATAAAAATTAAAATATTAATTTTTTAATTAAATATATGGGTTCGCGAGCCGGCTCGTGAGCCACGAGCCAAGACTCAAAGGGTTCGGGTTCGGGCTCGGCTCGTGTGGCTCGCGAGCTGGCTCGGCTCGTTACCATCCCTAATCCCACCTCTTGTTCCTTTAGGATAACCTATGAACAAACAAACCTCTGTTCTTGATTCCAACTTGTCAGGATTCTTTCTTAACACATGGTTTGGGCTTCCCCATATCCGAAGATAGGAGATACTAGGCTTCCGTCCTCACTATAGATCCATTGGTGTTTTAGGAACTGACTTGGATGGAACATGGTTTAATATGTGAGCCGTCGTTTTGAGAGCAAAGGCCCAAAACGAACTTGGTAGGGTAGCATGACTCATCATGGATCTTACCATTTCTATTAGAGTCCTATTTCTCCTTTTTGCAACACCATTCTGCTGGGGTGTACCCGGTGCAGATAACTAAGATTTAATCCCATTTGCAGTGAGAAATTCTAAAAACTCTGTAGACAAATACTCTCCACCACGATCCGATCGAAGTGCCTTGATACGTTTTCCAATTTGATTCTCGACTTCAGCCTTATATTCTTTGAACTTTTCAAAAAGTTCAAACTTATGTCTGATCAAATAGACGTATCCGTATTAGGAATAATCATCCGTAAAAGTGATAATATACTCAAAACCTCCTCTTGCTTGAATACTCATAGGACCACACACATCCGTATGAATTAATTCAAGCAACTCTGTGGCTCGATTACCTTTGGTCTTGAAAGTGCTCTTGGTCATTTTTCCTTTTAAACAGGATTCGCAGACTGGAAGTTCTGTTAAGTCCAAAGGACTTAATAGTCCATCCGAAATTAGTCTTTGGATCCTATTTGGATTAATATGACCGAGGCGTAGGTGCCACTTGTATGCCTCATTAGGCATAAGAGTTTTTCTCTTGGATGGTAAGTCAAGTTTAGCGGTGTTAAGTTCGGAATTAGGGTTTTTATCGGGCTATAATAAGAAAAGACCATCGCTTACTGTACCAGAGCAAATAAACCTTTTATTATGCTTAATGGTTAAACATCGTTCAAAATAAACACTAAAACCATTATTCATTAAACAACTAACAGAAATCAGATTTTTGCGTATAGATGGTACATATAAAGTGTCTTTTAAAACCAAAACCCTACTGCCAAAATATAATTCTACAGTCCCTATTGCTAATACAGATATACTAGTATTATCTCCGAGCAGTAGCTGCATCTCGCCGTCTTCAAGCTTCTTGGTTGGCTTGAATCCCTGCAATGAATTGCAGATATGATTAGTTGAACCTGAGTCCACACACCAGGAATCTGGTGGACTACCAACTAAACATACTTCTAATAAACAAGACATCATTATACCTTGTGCAGACGACTTAGCAGGAAGACTGGCTAAGTATTTTGGGCAATTCCTTTTCCAGGGCCCATTTCCTCCACAATGGAAACATTTTCCCTTACTTGGCTTATCTTTCTTCTTTTGAACCTTACCTTTAGGATTGGAAACTTTTCCCTTTCCTTTCTTTCACTTATTGGCTTTTGGAGCCGTGGAAGTCGATGCCTGTGCTAGGAGAACCGTTCCCTTAGCCTTCATTACCCCTTCTGTCACCTTGAGTTCATTTATTATTTCAGGCAGCGTGAAATCCAACTTATTCATAGAATAATGCTACCTGAACGTATCAAATGATTTTGGAAGAGAGCACAGGATCATGTCCTGTTTGCTGAGATTATCCATCTTAGCACCAAGGCTCTCAATCTTGTTCAGATAAGCCATCATGTTCATAACATTATCCTGAACAGGTGATCCTTCAGACATCTTAGTTACCAACAACCTTCTCATCAACTCGTGCCTACGTGCACGATTTTGTCCACCGAACATCTGATGCCAGATGGATATTTCCATCATGTTCTTAGCAGTGGGCATCTCATGCATTTTTTGTTTAAGAATATTCGAGACAGATGCCGGGAAGTAAGATACAGTATAACCTCGATAAATTAATACTCGATAAATTAATAACATCGCTAAAATAATAATTTTCTTTGGTCCCGAGTCGGGATCAACGTGGTAAATTAATAATTCGCTAAATTTATAAGATAATACAAAAAAAAAAAAAAAAAATTCATATAGGTCCCATTTGATATATAAATTAATAATTCATCTGTATCAAAATATTTCATACATAATATATAAGTAAACTAAACAGATTTCTGAAACTATGAATCTAATGTTGTTTGTTTCTTCTTGAAATCAATATCACCTTGAATCTCATCTCTAACCCTTCTTATTGCATTAAGAATATCAGGTGATTTATACTCACACAGTTCTTTACGCATACCATCAGCCATGGTTGATTTTTTAACACCTTTGAGATGAGAAGCCATTTTTTTTTGTTTTTTGATTTGAAGACTTGCATAATACATCTATTTATATAGTAACTTAGTTAATATATATACGTGTAACTACATTAATAATTGAGTGGATTTATACATTTTAATGAATGTAGGCACATGTAACTACATTAATAACTAAGTAGATTTATATATTTTATTAAGATATACATAGAATATTGAAAATGTATCAGCGAAAATACATGAATTTGGTTAAGTATGCCTAATTAATAATCAATGTACAAATTAGTTTTCACGTACACCTAGGTACATTCATAATATGGACCCAAAAAGTATATAATTTATAAATTAATAATTATTAATTTATACGATTAATTAATACCTCGCTAAATTAATAAAATTTGACGGTCCCAACAGTATTAATTTATCGAGGTTATACTGTATAGCCAGATCATTATTCTTGATCCACTTGGCATAAGTGTCTTTCAAAGCCTGGGTGGATGTGGTTTCTGGTACCCCGGACAAGGTTCAGTGAGCACATGTTTCAAACCCTCGTGTCCAAACTCGCATAGTTTGAACCTTCAAGCCTATTTTCCTTAATAATTGATTGAAGCGGGCTAGCGGACGTCATTGTTCTAAAACTGAAATATTTAAAATACGCGCAAGTTATGAATCTGTATATTACTACTTTAGCGTCTAACCATTAAATGAAATCTACATAAGCATTTTGGTTTACGTAATGATGACTCAACTAACCGCAGTTAGCTCCCCGGAAGCGAGGTCGAAAACTACTTAGAAAAGCAAGAACTATTCTTAATTAACATGTCATCTAGGTAACTCTTACCAAACTATGTTAATCCACCACGTCAACCTTTGGTCTCTAAGTGAGTGTAACAGAGCTCCGAAGGGAGGTTAACACATCACTCAATCAAGTGTACACCATTACCTAAAAATTCATACTAGTAGGTCAAGACACTCCACGGAAGCGTGGTCGTGCTGACTTTCCCCGTATTTCATTCTATGCAAAGAAGTCTAATCTTGTATACCGCGAACACATACCCGCCGAAGGGAGTAGTACGTATCCACTATACTATAGACGGGCAATGGAGACCGTGAGAATCCAATTTTTTTCATCTTGCTCCCACTTGAATTTTTAGAGTTGTGGATTGTCTTCGATTATCACATAATCTATTTGGCGTCTTACAGTCGGAAGTGATTAATCTAATTAATATGCTCCCACTAGGACTAATAAATCACATTTATAATCCTAATAATATTTTTAAGTCTATTTAATAACTCTTTATTAATTAGGCCGAAAAATATTAGTCCGATTATGCATCGCATTCAATCTCTATTAAATACTATTTATCTAATCATATTAAATAAAATATGCATAATTGAAAATTGCATAATATCTCATATTATCATAATCATACCATAAAATTAAAAACATACTTGCAAATAATTATCATATAATTATAATGTTTAAAATTAAATGGCATAAAGTAAACATGCTATAAATAAATTATCACATAATTTAAATCATGTTTACTGATTCGGTAATTGTTCAGGAAAAGCAATTAAATTGTTTCCCAAAGAAATACCATTCCACGTAAATTCCCAGGAAACACTGGAGGGGTCACAAACGATCCCTCTTAAAAACCAGTCTCCTTTGACAGAATTTACATGCACAGTAGCAAATTTAAAATTATGCATCGCATGCATCATATCAATGTATGTATATATGTAGAGCACGGCTCTGATACCAGTTGTTGGTATAGGGGCCCGAAATAGTATTGTTCCGGGACCCTACTTTAAATTTTTTTCCCTAATATACATGTATCAAAATATTTCTAAAATATTTAATTATAAACAGCGGAAGACTAGCCGGATCTACTCAAGTATATACATGCAATTGATAATAAATTTTAAATCATAACGCAGATAAATAAAGCATGCAATTAACACTTAAGAGCACCTAATTTATCATGCTTAAACAAAATATAATATAAAATTACCTTTCACCGAAGATGGCTACTGCGCTCTGAATTCACCTCCCGAGAATCCGTGCCCGATCTCCTCGTGAAACTGGCAGAGCTTCCCAGCAATATTTCCAGAGAAACCATCGGAGTGTGGGCTCCGAAAGTATTTCTCTAAATACTAGAGAAAATAAAACTTTAAACTAGAAAAACCCTTTTCAGGGTTTAATCTCCCGAAATTAAGTGTTTTATATATTAAATATATAAACACCTAATTAAAATTAATTCCAAAATAATAAGGAATTAATTAGGAGAAATGGATACGGTTTCATAGCTAAGAATTCAGCCAAAACCTCTCCTAAAAGTTGTATGAAAAAAATGAAGTGCCAAGGCCCCTATTTATAGGGGGAAAACTGAGGGTAAAAGAGTAATTTCACATCCCACTTACGTACACAACTTGGATACAAATTCTGAGATGACTACGTTGTAGCTCTCATCACCACGAGTCCAACGCCACCGGTCACTCGCCGAAACTCCGCCGCACGCGCCGCCTGAAGGTGGCGCATGTTATGGCACAAGCGGCCCTAGGGTTCTATGTTTGGCCGGTCTAACCGAACCCAGTTCGGTCAAGATCACATCTGGGCCGCTAACCACCTATGACGTGGTGCGATCCGAACCGTCCATGTAGCATCCCACGAGGCACCTAGTCAGCGCCACTTGGCGCCTGTCTACTGACGTGGCGTGACGTGTCATCTGCCACGTCTAAAAAAAAATTTATTTTCTCCAAAATAAAATTTTGGGCATTTCCAACACTTTGGAATTTCAGTTTATTTTCTTAAAATGAATTTCTTGGCTATTTTCAAACACTTTGAAAATTTATTTCTCTCTTTCCCTTTAATGTTTTATCTTCGAGTTTTCAATTGGGGCTTGCAGGGGACCTGCAGGACTAATTAATTTTAGCTTCAAACGGGTTAATACAATATTATCATCTCATGATAATAACTAATTACCGTTTAACAATATTTAATTCCTCTAAATAAATATTGTTGTACTCTAAAATTAATTAAATTATTCACGAATTTCTCGATCTAGAATAATTTTGCATTTTACTCCTCCGTGTGGATATCCATGAAAAATAAATTAATACTACTATCATCTATTTTTCACTTCTAATCTGAAATCTCATGATTCACCTTAAGTTCAAATTTCTTGTACGTGAAATACATTCAACATACAACTTCAGTGACGCATCACACGAAGTACTTTGGCCAAATTTTTAATTCGAACTTTGCAAATCCATTTCAAGAATATCTTTTAACCTTCCAGCAAAGCCACAGATTCCTTGATCAATATTTCTCTTTAGCACACTTCATGCAATCACCGAACGTACAAAGGTTTTGGTCATTCGATATCGAGACCTCACTTCTGAGCAAGTTACAATGATCAACACTACATGTCTAAAGTCGAAATACTACCAGGATTAAGAGTCCAATGCTCCATGAGGTTTATTCATTTTAGATAGTAATTATAGAATGAACTATCTTAGTGGTCCAGTTCGATGTTTCCAATCCCATCGAAAAACATCAATGTGTTATAACCGGAAATTCCATTTCCATATGACGAAAGACTAATCATCTTATAGAACATATTATAGTCCCGATAAGAACTTATTCTTATCTTACCGACTAGAACATTAATAACACGTGATTTCGGTATTCAAAGCCTTTTCCTATGAAACACATTTCATATAAGAATAGCATCACATGTCATTAATTATGTTAATATACTCATAACTTGCAATGATTTCAGTTTTATTAATCCAATAAAATACGAAGTATTTACAAAGAAATTACATTTTCAGGGCACTAATCCCAACAGTAATATGGCTCAATTTTTATATTGGCCATAGACAAATACACGGGGTATACCCCGGCCCAAAAACAATAATAAGGAAAGTGACATAATAAACACATAACAGTACGCACATAAGTAGGGCTCCAACCCCAATTGAAAACGAGCAACTATGGGGCTCCGACCCCAATTGAAATCATCCATGTGCAGAATTTAAAACATATATAAGCCTAACCCATGATCACATAAACTAGCATGATTCCGCTTGAATTTAAATTTACCAATTAAATTTAAAATTCCCTTGACTTCAAGTTACAACTAACTTAAGTAATTTGAATATAGTTCATTATTCAAGAATTTATTCAAAATCGAATCACCGGATCTTGACAATACAACAATTAATTCAAAATTAAATTTTTGTCTAAAATATCATTCAAAGTGATATTTATTATTTTCTCGAAAAAAATTAGAACTTGATTTAATTCATAAAATCCCAAATTTTATAATTATATCAAATAAATAATTTTATAAAATTAAAATCTAATTTTAAACTAAAATCAGCTTTTACAAAAAGGGATTTAACGAAACTTGGAAAACAAGAAACGAAAAGAGGCTCCCGGAACGACCCGCGCGAGGCGCGCGGGACTAGGGATGGCAACGAGCCGAGCCGAGCCGAGCCTTGGCCTTTTTTCAAGGCTCGGGCTCGGCTCGACCAAGGCTCGAACCTGACTCGGCTCGGCTCGAGGCTCGGCCCTTAATATTATTTTTATTTAAAAAATTAGTTTTTTTAATAATTTAATATATTTTTATATATAATAATATATATTAAATGAATATATATAATAAATATATTATTTTTTATTCATTTTGTATTAAATTTAATGAATATATATATAATATTATATATTAATAAAATATTTGTATACATAAAAATTAAAAATATTATTTTTTTAATTAAATATATGGGCTCACGAGCCACGAAATAAAGGGTTCGGGTTCGGGCTCGGCTCGTTGCCATCCCTACGCGGGACAGCCCGCCAGTGCGGGCGAGCAGGCCATCCCATGCACATGGCCCGCGCAGCCGTGCCGGAATGAGGCCGGAGTTGCCACAACCAAGCACGCGCGACCACGCGCTGGGTTCGCTGCGTGTTATGCGCCCCTTGCGTGCAGCTGCGCACGCCTGCGAGCAGGTGTTCCCGGCAGCTTAGGGCGGAATAGCGCAGCAGCGCCTAGGCGCATCCGAGCGGCTGCTGCGTGACGGGTTGTGGAGTGCGGGGCTATGCGATACAGCCCCATGCGCGTACAAGATGCGCGTAATCCCGCACGCTTTCGGGTGCGGGTTAACTCGTTCCATATTTCGTTTTATAATTTCAACAAATTCCAGAATTCCAATTTCGAATTAAAACAGTTCAGTACAATCTGAATCTAAACAGCTTAAAACCAGATTTAAACGAAAACAGTTTTTCACAAATTTTCAAGAAACAATTTTGATCCGGCAACTTCGTATTTCAAACAAAAACCATGAATACACAACATATACTCAAATTAAAGAATTTTCAGTCAAAATTCCAAAAGCAATAAAGATACAATACGAACGTTGCAAGGTGACTCTGATACCACTTGTTGGAAAACACGAAAGAGTTGAGCAGCGAAAGTTTAAAATTTTCCAAAAGTTTAATCGTTGTCTTGCAATTTTCGTATCGTATCGTAGGGTGTTTAGAAACTTACAGTGATAGAAGCTTTCTAGTGATGCCGTTACCGCCTAACGTACACCCTTCAAGCAAAATCCCTCAAACGACCTTCGAATTAGACTCCAAAGTAGAAGCCCTCCAAAGCGTATCCACACCAGACCTATAATACGACCAAGCTAGTGAGAATGCTAGTTCTATGGCTTGTGTTTGGCTAGGATTTACTTTTGAAAACTTGTCTTTTGGATTTTCTCAAAAACTTAACACTTCGTGAGTGTTGGTCTAAAGTATAAAAGAAGCACCACCCCTAGTATATATACTAGGTTGGTTCGAACTCCCCTAGGGTTCCCAAACCTAGTGGCCTTTGTTTTCTTGCTTACTAATTAACTCGTTTAATTATTAATTTAATTGGAGAAAGAAGTTCCCAACTTGTTCTCCAAGTCTTGCAAGAATAATCTTCTCTCTCCTAAAATAGGAAGTTTGACTTTTAAACTTTCTTAAAGTCAAAAGTCAATATTCAATAAATAATTTAATTCCCAATTAATTATTTATTGGGTTAGGCTTATTTGGGAATAGTCTTATCAATTAATTCGAAATTAATTAAAGACTAAAATTAATTAATTATAATTTAATTAATTAATTCTAGAAAAGAATTCACGTGTGGACTAAACCACACGTGTATAGCCACTCAAGCTGCGACACGTAGTAGCCACTCAAGCTGCGACACTTGGCAGTCACGTGCGTAAGACACCTGACAATGCCCACGTGTTCGTGGCTTCATTCCGATCAATATTTTGACCCTTCGTTAATCATATTAACATCATGATTAACATCCTACTATAACCCTCGTATTCTGGCATTTGTGTGTGACCCTTTAGGTTCATTATTCGATTAGCAGTGACAACAATTAATTAATTCCCTAATTAATTAATCAATTCACAGATCACACTACCGTAATCTAGCAATGGGTGTGTGACCCCTAGCCGAATAACAAAATGAATCGAAGAACCTTTCAGTCAATGACAATCTGTGAAATACGATCCTCCTACAACTTCATCTCTCAATCAAGAACTAAGGCATGGGAATATTCTCAGAGCCCAAATATTCTTGATCTTTAAAGTTAAGTTCGTTTCATATCCATTTCGATCTTAATCTTAGAAAACCCCATTTTCTAGATGTTTTGATCTTTTATCCACCTTGGCCAAGGGTTTAATGTTTAATGGACTACAAACAACTCAATCAGTAAAAGATCATTCTTGTTCTTAACAAGTGTAGGTCCTTTATCGATTCTACTAATTCTACATATGCCACTTGTTCAATCCCAACATAGGTCGTGGTTCAGGCGTCTATATAGCGACACCCTTTTGAGCCTATATCAAAGATTACAGAGTTAGCTCATATGAGACATTATAGAATCTCAAGTCTAAGGATTAATGAATCACGTCATTGACCTGTGAGATATTTCCTATTCTGAAAGTTTCTAGAAACTTCCTTTCCCATTTAGGAATGTTTTCACTCGGGACATCTCAGTGATGATGTTCTTGTAACAATCACCCTTATGTATTATGAACGCATCATCATATGCACTTATCATTCCATGAAACTGAGTGATCCTTCAAAAGGACATAATCACATAAGCAAGTCTCAGCAAAGTCAAGGTCGATACCCACTGTCTGTCGGACTCATTGACTTGGAGAAGTTTCTAATCCTCGCCTATGGAATTAAGAACTTGTTTCATGTGTTGTTCCTATAACGACAAAGCTTTTAACGGCCTCATCGGATTAGGGGAGTTCAGTACATGCAAAACAGAGTCAAACCCAAACATACATAAATAAGCGGATAAAGAAGTGATTGCCTATGAACAAAATCATTTCGTTTATTATTCAAAGACTTTTTGTGATTTTATAAGGAAATAGTAAAACAAATATCTGCTTTAAGGGCACTATTCCTAACAACTTTTATATTTTGAATGACAACGAAAAGATTCTCCAAAATTTTATAAATAAAATTAAAAATAAATCACAAATTATATTAAAGAAAATCAAACAATAGAAAGAATAAAGTATATATAATTAATATAGCATTTTATATGATCTTTTAGGTTTTTGTCTATATTTTTTATAGGGCTAATCTCGGTCACCCCCCCCCCCCCCTTCTCCGGGTCCTTTTGGAGGTTTTGCAATTTCCCCCATATGCTTTGATTTTTAGCATTTACCCTCCCAACCTTTGAAAAATATCACACTTTAATCCCTTGTAACAAACTTTATCAAAACAAATCTATACAAAGCTGATCTCAAATGTGTTGATATTACATATCAATTTCAAGCTCTCGACGGAAGGAACACAACAATGGTCTCAAAATCAAAATCTGACAACCAACGAAGGAGAAATCATCTATTAAAGACGATGCACGACGAACGAAGCTTTTAGCGGCTAATAGAATCGACTGGGGTATGTGATTTGTTCTCCTTGGAGAGATGACAGTCAAATTTTTTTAAAGGGGTTAAGTGTAATTTTTCGAAGGTTAGGGGGGTTAATGCTAAAAATCAAAGTATAGGGAGAAAAGTGCAAAACCCCCCTAAAGGACCCGCGGGGGGGGGGGGGGGGGGGGGGGTAACCCCTTTTTTATTTATGTCTTGATATATATATATATATATATATATATATATATATATATTTAAAGTTATAAACTATTACTTATGCTTAAAAGTTAGAATTATTTGGAAAAATTATTATACACTTTAAATATTTTTTTTTATATAATAATATAATTTCAAATTTTTTTATTTTTTATTTATTTGAATGTTTCTACACTTTGAATTTCTACTTATTGTACATAATTTGAAATAGAGATTTCATATAAATATTTTTGTATGTGTAGTTTTTTAAGATCAAAATAGTTCATCAAAAATATTATTATATTTATTTAATCAAATTAGATATTTTTAATATTTTAATTTATTCAATAAACATAATAGCTAAACTTATTTAAATAAAATAAAATGAACTAGTTTAAAATAAAAGGTTCATTCTTTTTCTGGGTCTTTCTTTTCCCTTTCTATTTTATTTTCTTTATTAAGATATATTGCATTTATTTAAATTTATTTTGTTATCTAGTTGTCAACTAGATGTTCTTAAAGAAAAATAATATGCAAACGCATAATTTTTTTTTTTTTTACAAATCTTTAAGGTCCTAAACGCATAATTGACCACAAACCTATGATGTACGGATACGGACACGGCGACACAGACACGACACGACACGGATACGATGACATCGATTTTTTCTTAAATTTCCCACGTGAGGAGTGTCGGACACGGTGTATCCGACACAACACGATACGGCAAAATGATATTTTTAGGAGTGTCCGTGCATCATAGCCACAAACTAAATAATTTTGCCTTCGAAAATAGAAAATCCCCAATTTTTAAGGTCAATTGATGCATGGCTCTTATAAACATGACATAATTGCATATGCAAATCAAAAGAATGAGACCAAAATTGCTACATGTGATGATGCCGATTAATATCTTTTTTATTTGGACCTAATTTCAAGTTATATCTGATCTGGGATGTGACAACATATATAGCTATAAGGCAAAAATGCAATCAAGCCCTTTTTTCCCTACAAATTGGGGTTAGGGACTTGAGTTTGAACCGAGAAGGTCTGATAATGTCTACAAATTGGGGTTAGGCACTTGAGTTTGAACTGAGAAGATCTGATAATGTCCTTTCATACCAATGGATGATAACCAAAAGAAAGTCTACAACAGTTGATTCACATTAAGTCCATCCATCTAAAACATATAAAATTGTACAATTATTTTGGACAGAAATTTCAGTGTCTGGCAACTGCTACTTGACGTATAACTGTCGACATTCTTCCATCCATTCCCACAGGAGATAATTACATTAATACCAATATAAATTAAATATGACGACATTATTGATCACTTGATTAGATTAATGCAAAATTTCTTCATTAATTAAGCTGTTACTTACTGCTGGATTTGACTTTCTGCCTGCCTGTTGTATGATTAGATACGCAAAGAGAAAATGTTAAATGACTAAAGTATATATCCAATGGCTCATCTTAGCCTTTCCATCTTAGCCTTTCCGAGCATTGACTGTCTTCAGAAAATTAATTAATTGATTCATACTTTCCATAGGCCATATATTTTCATTGATTATGATTTTTGCATTATGATAGCTAGATTATCGTATCTAAGTTGATAATTATCTTTTACAAGTATAAAGCTATGACTTGGCCCTATGATCCATCAACTAGCCCTATGACCATCAACTACTCTTTTGAAAATTTATTTTGTTGTGTAATATCGTATTGAATATGGGTACCTCTCGTATAATTGATTTAGAATTAAAAAAAAAAAAGAATTATGGAATAAATCCCTAATACGACATCATATTTTGATATAATTCTTCTGTACAAATTTCACATAATGTAGTACAAAAACGTTATAATGCAATATTTATATCCTATTATGTAGTATAAATTCATGGATTTTGTGGTTCTTGGGACAAATCACCATATGTAAACGTTCAAATGTGTGTTGTATGAATTTCACATAATGTAGTACAAAAACATTCTAATGCAGTATTTATATCCTGTTATGTAGTATAAATTCATAATTCGTGTTTTGGGGAGGTAAGTGAAAATATTCCTACCCCATTGGGAGTTATTTGAGACAGCCCAAAAAAAAAAAAAAAAAGTCATTTACATTTGACTACCCTGCTATAAGGCCTAATTACAACACAACATCTAAATTGAGAAATTACATTTTAGTCTCTATAAATGTTGTTTGGATTAAAGTTCCTTAACGAAATTTGTAAAGGTACACTTATACTCTGACGGTCGTATGAGTGTTACACTGAATATATGCTCAAAGTCACAAAATCATCTCTAAGGTTTACAAAAGTTAACAAAACGATCCCTATAAAATATGAATTTAACAACAAATCAGGGTATTTTTGGAATGACATAACGGAACCCTATGGACCACAAACTGTTGTCAAAAGCCAGGGACTAAAATGTAATTTCCCTATATAGATGAATTGCGTTGTAATTAGACCTAATAGCAGGGTAGTTAAATGTAATTATTTTTTTAAAAATTTGTATACCATGTCGGTTTTATATGTTTTTGTCGATACAACATCATACTGACCTGAACATTATAAATTTGTGAAAATATTGGATGCATAACCAACCTAACGTCTAAATGTAGGAGTACATATATAATTAGGTTTTTGGGAATTGTTGTAAGCACCAGATTAGGTTTTGGGAAGTGATCAGGATAATTGAAGCCCATTAATTCATTTATAACAAAATATTCAATTTTGAATTTCTTTTGATATGAGATATATAACATACTATCCATGCCGATTCATATCTATCTATCTATCTATATATATATATATATATATATAGAAAGCATTGAACGTAAATTTTATAATAGTGAATATATGTGGGTGAGAGATCGGAGCATAAGAAGGACGAAACCTGCTTAGATAATATGTAAAATAAATAAAAATTAATTGAAATTAATTCTATTAAATGGTGTAACTTAACGATTTAATACTAGGTTAGTTGAATAAAAAATTTATTCTCCGGGTACCTAGACAATCAAACTGCTATGATAAACACTATTTTACATTTTAATGATTCGACATAGTATTATGAGATATAAAAATATCTTCTATATAAAACAAAACAAACATGACACAGAGAGTATAACGGAGTTATTGAAAGAAGCCATTTGAGCTGAATTCTTCCACTACGTTATTGCACATCTAGCTGGATTCGGATAAGAGCATTTGGCGGTTGAATTAAGGTTTTTTTTTTTAAATATACACATGCTCAAGCGACATTCGAATCCGAAAATTTACCGTGGAGAATGAATCCATTAACCACTTAGAACAACTCCCATTGGATTCGGATAAGAGCATTTGGTGGTTGAATGATACGTATTCATATCCCAAGAGATTTCGGAGTAGTCTCGGACTCCTAGAAAAATCGGAGATGAGAGTGAGATACTCCGGTAAGACCGACCGGCCATTGAAACTTAGGAGAGAAAGAGATTTGAGAGAGAGATACTTAGGAGAGAAGAGATTGAGAGAGATAGATTGAGACTTGAGAATATTATTTCTATTATTTCTATTACGTAAACAAACCAACTCTCACAATATAATAAAAAGATACTGCTAAACTAAGGACTCTCAAAAGGAAACACTAATGACTAAACTAAGGACTCTCAAAAGGAAACAAATCAACGTAATAGAAACTACGATCCACAAAGAAATAAAATTAATTTAATACCACAAGGAAATAAAACTAAATTAATGCATATTATCCCCTCCGTATCACTCCCCCGCTCATCAACAACCACCTTATCCTCAAGGTGAAAGGTGGCAAAAAACTTGCACGTCATCGGGGGGAAGCCGTGCCCCCTTTGAGCGTGACCAACTTATCGTCCCACGTAAACTCCATTGTTAAATTGGCTTAGTCGTGAGCCACGCAACCTAACAATTGGAGCCATTGTATCCTCAGAACCACATGCGGACCATGAATAGGCAAGACAAAAATATCCACTAAAAAAGTCGTTCCTCGCATTAACAACCATAACCCACTACATTGTTGCTTACAAACTAAAGACGCCCCGTTCCCCATATAAACAAGGAAAGGGCTGACCTCTTCAACTGGTAACTACGACTTTTTCACAATATTTGGATGAATGAAATTATGGTTGCTACCCCCATCGATTAACATGTCCACCACAATTGAACCAATCATCCCCGAGATACGTAAAGAACGTGGTGTAGGGCTACCCGCGAGGCTATGAAGAGGATACATCCGTGGTCATCCCAGGCTCGTCCATACCCAACGGCCCAACGCATTGTCAACCTCATCGTCCTCGTCATTTCCAAGTAACAACAAATATCGACCATAACGATGGCCCTTGACCCATTTCTCATCACAATTATAACACAAACCTTTCGCATCATGTTTCAGGTGCTCGGCTTGAGTTAAACGCCGAATAGGCGGGTTTGGGGAAGGTTTAGGTGGCACGAACTGCTGCTGTGTCGGACTCGGTAGTAATAGAATCGTGGATGGCGACATATACAGCCAAGGACCCCGTGGTGACATGGCCGGACAACCCAAGTTGCATGGTGGCAAAGAGGAGGACCACGCTGCGTGTTTCGCATCAAATTCACGGGCTAAGGCAAAAGAAGCCGAAAGAGAATCGGGCTTCAATAAAACGATTTCATGTTGGAGATACGGTTTAAGGCCAGCATGAAATAGGGACTGTAGATTATTTTTTGAATCTCTGGTAATGTTGACCAAAACCTTCTCAAACATAGACTGATAATCCAATACCGAACTCGTCTGTTTTACCTTTACTAACATCCCAAAGTAGTCCACATAATTCAGGGGATTAAAATGAAGATTGAATTTGGCGATGAAGTCCGACCACGAATCTAAGAAATTATTACGTTGGCGGCAACGAAACCAATCCAACGCCGGTCCCTCTAACATAAGTCCCACCGTTGATAATCACGACTCCTCAGGAACCCCATAAAACACGAAGTACTCATGTGCTTGGAAAAGCCAGCCCATGGGATCGGTGCTATCACACTTGGGCATCTCGATTCACAGTTTAGTTGTACGATTCGTGGGAGCAAAAGTAGGGTTGGTGTGAACCGAAGTGGTCAGTTCGCCACCCCGCACCCCTAGCGAGGGTTCTATCTCCAACTTGGCCTTCTCGATCCTCGGCTTAAACAATGACATCTCATGTTGTAACTTCTGCATCAACTGAGTCAGCTGTTGCAAGGATGCGTTCTAGGGCAACAATTGGACGTCCATCTATCGTTGATACTCCTTGATAGTTGTCTCGTTTTTTTCTTGAAATTCCTTAAAACTAGTTGCGGTCACGAAATCTGACATCGTTCAAAATTAATGAAAGCACCATTAATGATACGTATTCATATCCCAAGAGACTTCGAAGTAGTCTCAGACTCGTACAAAAATTGGAGATGAGAGTGAGATACTCCGGTAAGACCGACAGGTCGGTGAAACTTAGGAGAGAAAGAGATTTGAGAGAGAGATACTTAGGAGAGAAGAGATTGAGAGAGATAGATTGGGAACTTGAGAATATTATTTCTGATACATAAACAAACCAACTATCACGATATAATAAAGGGCAAATTACATCTGACTACCCTCACAATAGGTAAAATTACAACGCAGGACCTCTAGTTTGAAAAATTACATATTAGTCCCTAACCTTTATGTTCCGTTTGAGGTCTCTTCATTCCGTTAGGGTTCCATCAAATTTGACCCCTGTAGTGACCAAAATACCATCAGGGATTGTTTTGTAATATACATAAAAGTGAGGGTTCGTTTTGCTAGAAGTTTTGACCCCAGGGAGTATTTTGTTATATATTAAATGTTAAGGGATCGATTTACTAATTTTTATAAATTTTAAGGATTATTATGTACATTTTTTTGTGTTTAAATTATATTTTAAAAATAATATTTATAATTTATGTATAATATAATTAATAAATTTATTGTTATTGAATTTAAGAAATTTAAAAATAAAATAAAATTCCGACAAAGAATATCATTGGCATAATATTTATCATATATAAAATAAATATATATATTTTTATATTCACGTAAATTACATTTATTATATTTCTAAATTAATCAAATATAATATTTATAATTGTAAATATATACATAAAACTAAAATTCTACTATGTATCATATATAATATAATATAGTTTTATTTTTAATCAAATATACTATAGTAATATTTTTATTCATAAATATGTATATTTTTTATAAATACTTTTATATTGCATACATACATAAGAAAAGAAAAAAAAGCATGTTGCTTAATTAAATATAATATCAAAATTTATAAAAAAATCCTACTGTTTAATTTTAGAAAATAGAAATTTTATTTTATTATATTTTACATTTAAAATTAATTGAAATATAATATCTTAATTAGTGTAAATTTTATATTATTAAATTTTAATTTTATTCTTAAATCTAATTAATCAAATCTTACATTTTCTAACAAAACGAACCCTCACTTTTATGTATATCACAAAACAATCCCCTAGGATATTTTGGTCATTACAGGGGTCAAATTTGACGGAACCCTAACGGAATGAAGAGACCTTAAACGGAACATAAAAGTTAGGGACTAATATGTAATTTTTCAAACTAGAGGTCCTACATTGTAATTTCGCCTATTATGAGGGTAGTCAGATGTGTAATTTGCCCTATAATAAAAAGATATTGCTCAAAAGGAAACAAATCAATGTAATCAGAAACTACCAAAAAAAAATAAAATTAATTTAATACCACGAGGAAATAAAAATAAATTAATGCATATTATCCCCTCCGTATCATTGAATTAAGTTGTATATACGGTATTGAATAATTTATATATATAGTTATATCTGTTTATATATAATATATATTACTTGCTTGATGGCCGGTTAAAACATACTCTGGCATCAAATATTAGAGACTAAACCATGTCCTATTAACATTTATAAGGTAGTTAGCATGAGTATATATACCTTTAAAAAAAATGAAAACCAGTAGATATATCTGGAGCTGTAAATGGATATTCGAAAATCCGATATCCGTCCGCATTCGAATTCGTTTAAAGAGGATAATATCTAAATTCGCTTAAAGAGGATATTATCCATATCCGATTATAGACATCCAAATAATAAACAGATAAGGATATGGTAATCACACATCCGATCCGTATAAACATCCGTTAATATATCCGTTATTCGATTTATCCGTGATCCATATCTGATAAATAATATATATTTTTAATACATAAACACACACTTTTTTTTTCTTAATATATATACACATATGTGTGTATATATGTATATTATATTATTATTTCTCTCTCTATTTAACAAATTAATATAAGCTACATATAGTAAATTATCGATTAAATTATTTTATTTTAAATCAATTATATAAAAAAATTTATAATTGATCACACGACATATATATTGATATATATATATATTGATGGGTCTGAATATGGGAGGTCAGATTCCAATCACTTTCAATTTGTTTGATGTGGGGAAACAAAATAGTACTCGCCGGAGAAGTTGAGGGTTCAACCTGCTAGGACAAACACCAAGAACAAACAGTCAAAAAGCCAAGCAGGGGGAATTGAGGGTGATGCCCAGTTTGGCTCTCCGACGCTCAAGTCAGATGATGATCTGAAAGAGATGAAACAAAGTAATTGCAGAGTTTTCAGTAATGGAGAAATTGCTTACAATGGAAGGGACGAAGTCCCTTATTTATAGTTGAGGGTCAGGGACCCTTCGGTCATTTTCACATTGTGGTCCTGCCCTAATGTTGCCCTAACACGTGGCGTAATGAGGAGAAACCTAGGAGGAATCTCCTGCAAAAGCTGGTGAAAAGTTGGTGGCGGGCAACAGTGGCAGGTGCGCGGATGTGTACTGCGTGTCAGAGAGCCGTTTTGGGTTGGTAACGAGGGCTGGACGCACGCTCGTGTTTACAATAAGCCTGAAGGGCTCGCAGATCCAAGGGTGGACCTGGGCTAAGGCTGTGCAATGAGGGGAGTTTCGACCCTCTGTTTTCCTGTATGCGTAGGCTCATCCGAGGGGAATGAGCACTCGAGAAATAATTCCTTAGGGAATTGGGACATGCTTGGAAGTAGGGAGGATGCTCTTCGGAGAGCGGTTATGAGGGCCACGTGTCTCACGAGGGGGAGGCCACGTGTCCATACCTTGACCGTGCGCGATGTTTGTTCTTACCTTCTGGCAAGCGAGGGTAGGTGCCGCTAGGGGGCGGCTTACTTGGGGATCACGAGGCCACGCGTCTAATGCTTGTGGTGCCACATGTCCAAACGTAGGCCCTATGTGATTTAGTCCCATCATTTTGCCCCCCAATTCTGTAGTCCTTAGTAGTAAGGGCTGTAGAATTCAAATTTCTTCAAATATCGAGGGTGACGCTCGTGTAGAGAGCTTGCGTATTGCGAAATCTTCTTCTGACAGGAATTAAATGAAGTCCTTTTAATGGACCGCTCAAAGAGTCCCGCATTAAATGTTGATGGGTGAGTGGGTGCGACTTTTCAGGAAACGGCGCGTGAACCTCGGGTTACGGGTGACGGTTCCCAAAAGTGGGCGGTTACCTAGGTGGGAAATGATTGCACTTTGAATTTAATATCCTAAAACCGCATTGATTCCCCTCCGTATAAATAGGGGATTCAGAATCAACATCTCCTTCTTCTTCTTCATGCGAACAACTTTCAGAGCAATTTGCAGCAAAAATTGCCAGGGTAACCTTCAGAGAATTTCTCCCCACTTTCAAGTTCTTCAAAAACTTTGGGTAATCTCTTGCTCCTTCTGACTTTCTGACTTGCTAACCCTAGTATCGTTAGGATCAACCTTCCTGAAATTCCATTTGCCACTCATAATCTTCATATCCTCCTCACCTCTAAAGAACCATGTCTAATCAACACGTTAAGGATCTTGTCCGTGAACTGGAGGATAATGCAAGCCAAAACTCCTCCCCACACGATCATACTCCTCATCGTGAAACTGCGGATGAAGATTTAGATGCGCAGTGTCTGCTATGGGGGAGAGAGTGTTGGAAAAACGGAATCAGAAAGCAGCGGAAATTTTAAAATTTTCCAACAAAAGGATCGAATCTCGCAATCATGAATCCAAATTCGTAAGGTAAAGAAACTTACTTTTTATTAATCTTTCTTCAAGCGTTTCAAGCCACCCAAGAATGCTCTTCTCGCGGCTTGATCCCCTCTCCTTGGTAAAGCTCGAATCCTTAAAAACTTCTAACTTGAAGCTCTCTAAAGATAGTCCACCAACTTGACTACAATCTAACTAGTAAGGATGCTAGTTCTCTAGTTAATGTTTAGGCTTAACCTAGGGTTTATGTGATCTTGGAGAAAGGATGATGTTCAACACATGAACCAAAAGAAATCGATCAATCCTTCGAGCTCCCCTATATATAGCATGAGGGGCGGCCGAACCTAGTCCTATTGGACTAAGGATTTGGTTCCTCTCTCTTATTACTTGATCATCAAGTAATTCCAAACCTTGACTTTGAATTCTAATTCAAATCAACTTTTAAGAGTGCTAAAATATCCAAAACCCTTTTGGATAATATTATACTTTATTTATTAATAAATAAATAACTTGTTTATCTAATTAATTAATTAAATAGATTAATTTCTCCAAAATAAGACTTTCATTTTAATTCAAAATTAAACCAAAGTCTATTAAATAATTAACACATTAATTATTTAATACGTAAATAAATATACACGCATGGTGCACACGTGTCCATATAGGACACGTGTCACGCACGTGACCCACACGTGTGTTTCACACGTGTGGAACCCTCTTGGCATGATCAACTCGTTTAATCATTTTAAAGCCTTAACTCATGTAACCACGTTGTTGTGTGTGACCCTCTAGGTTCTCAATTCAATTAGCAGTGACCTTAATTAATTAATTAATTAAATAATTAATCAGTCCACAGATTAAACGACCATAGTCTAGCAACAGGTGTTTAACCCCTAGCTGAATTGGAATGTCTCGATTCGACAGAACCTTTAAGTCATTGATTTATGTGAGATACAATCCTCCTACTTAATATCTCTCAACCAAGATCTAGGGTAAGGGAATAATCAGAACCCTAATGATCTGGTCTTAAAGCTAAGTGCATTTCATATCCATTTGATCTCAATCCAAGAAACTCTTTCCTTGATGTCTTGATTTACTACCTTGGCCAAGGACTCCATATGGCATATGAATGACTTACACAATAAGAGATCACCTTGCAAATGCAAGTGTAGGTCCTTTATTGATTCTCATTCACTTTCATGAATCACTTGTGCAGCCCCAGCATAAGCCTTGAATCAGTTGTCTAAGGTGACACCCTTTAAATCTTATACCTAAGACTACATAGTTAACTCATAAAGTGACATGAAACCTCAAGTCTAAGGATCAATTAATCACATCAATGACTCGTAAGATATTTCCTAATTTGGAAGTTTCCATTTCCTGAAATAGAAACTTCCTTTCCCATTTAGGAATCTTCTAACACGGGGCACCTCAGTGAGCTTACTCATAGAAGTAAGCACCCTCATGTATCACGTACGTATCAACTATACACTTTGCACCTTTATGAAACAAGGTAGTCCTTCTTAAGGGCGTGATCCCACAAGCAAGCCTTAGAGGAGTCAGGTTGACACTCCCATTGTCTGTAGGACTCATCAGCTTGGAGTATTTTACTAATCATGACTTATGGGATATAGGGCTCGTTTCATGAACCATTTCACCTAAATGGTAGAGTCCTAAAGCCATCAGGATTAGGGGAGTTCTCATACATGCACAACTAAAGTAAACGCATAGCGAACAAGAGCATATAAAAAAAGTGTTGCCTCAATTCGTTTTATTTCATTCAAAGATTGTCTGTGATTACAATAAGGAAAAGTTCAAAGCGGATATACAATCGGCTTTCTAGGGCACTATTCCTAACAGAGAGATCCCGGGGGTGTTGAACACCTCTTTGAGGAAATGGATCTGGTGATGGGGGCGGAGAGGTATGGGGTGACATTGTCGTTGACAGAGAGTGCCACACATTCCCACCGCCATACGGTGACCGTGGCTATTTCTGCCCCCATTCCTGAAGATGAGGGTGCTGGGCCTTCGGATGACGCTCCTGCCAAGCACAGAAAGAAGACAAAGAAATCAAAGAAATCTACCGAGGGCGAGGGTGAGGGAATGCAAGCGACTGAGAGAACACCAGAAGAGACTACCAACACCCTAACCTTAGGGGATCTAGTTTCAATGAGGGCTCCAAGGTATTTGGACGAGCGCTACACGTACAGAGTCCTAGAGCCGCATGAGAGGGCTAACCATCCCCCTCCCGGACAAATGGCTATTTATAAAGATGCCGTGACATTTGGGGGGTTAAGGTTCCCCATTTCAGTTCCTATGGCCAGTATCCTGAACCTTCTAACCCTGAGCCCTTCCCAAATAGTACCCAGTGGGATAGCCTTCATAACTTCTTTTGTGATTTTGATGAAGTGTACGGGGAATGAGCCTTCAATTCATAACTTTAACAGCCTTTTTCAAGTGGTCCGTTCCCCACGCTCGTCTCCTCAAGCGGGTTTTTATTATGTTCAAGCCAAATCCAATTTGAGACTGATAGATGCGCCCTCGACATCGTATGGGACGGATTGGAAAGAGAAGTTCTTCTTTGTGAGGGCTCATGAGGGCGAGGATTTCAGTGTTCCTCGAGAGTGGGTAGATCATGGACATAGGCCTCTGGTGAGATCACGCTTAGATCCCTCGTTCCCCATATACTGGGCCCAAGAACTAGCAGCGGCTCTAAGGAGCACACGGCGGCTCATAAAAGCCAAGGAATTGATAGAAAATGAGGAAGTTCTATTCCTCTGTGGGCTCAAGAATGACCCTGAAATGGTCAGAAATCCACCCTCACGAAGTTTGGAGAGAGACAGTTCGATTCTTAGGGAACTAACTTTAGATAGGATCACTAACTTCATTCTTGTACTTTGGGGATCTCTGTAAGGAAGATTTGACCCTCGTTTTTCTGTTTTCAGGTGACAGCATTTTGATAGCGAGAAGAGGAAACATGAGAAATGTTGCCAACCTGATCAACGCTCGGAATCCCCAACAACAGTAATGGCAGCAACAGCAACTACAGCCCCCGAACCCGCAGGCCGAGGGGGCCACCCAGGGGCGAGCAGCAGCACAATAGTGCGTGGTCGGGGAGACAACCGAGCCCACACACCTGAAACTCGCCTCGTGATGAGGCCAACAGATGGAGCCCAACGGAGAACGCCGGCCAACCCACAGGACAACCAACAGAGACCACACACGGGGGTGGTGATAAGAGAGCCCCAAAAGGGTCATGCTCAACCCTCAAAAAAGAGAAAAAGAATGCCCGACGCCATCCCGATAGTTGGTAAAGGCAAACATGTGGTCGAGGGCGACCGTGGTGACGGAGACACTTCCTCCTCCGAGGAGGAACAACTATGGAACTTTGAATGCGCTGGGGATAGGCATTTTGGTCGTGCTCTTGGGGAAGGTCCCACTTTGCTAAGCAATCACGAATTTGCTCAGAACATCACCTACGGACTCTATGAGAGAGTCCAATTCTTTGGGGACCATAGGAAGTTATACGCCCAGAGCGCGGAGCAAGTGGCTCAAGATCTTGCGCACGCGGTTATCTTAGTAAGATCCTTCATCCTTCTCTTCTTCTTTCAAGTGTTTTCTTTTTACTTCTGAAAAATGCTAAGTGTTGGGAATTTTGCAGCAAGTTCTCCCGAGGGTCAGGAACCTTCAGCGCCGCTCGACCGTATACTCCAAGCGTAAGGTTAAGTACAAGAAGACTACGCACTCAAACGACCCCGCTCAAATCCAAGAGGAGTTGGATGTGGAGAGGGCCAAGATTCTATCCCTCTAGACTGAACATAACAAGCTGAAGGAGGATTTCAAGAAGTCTGAGGAGTCTCGAAGAAAACATCGATCGGAGGCGACCACCCTTTCGGAGAACTATAAAAAGCTGATGGTGGAGACATACGAGTGGATTCACAGGTTCAACGAGGCCAAAAAAGAGTACACCGACGCCACCAGGAAGGCTTGCGAGGAGGAGTTCCAGCAGTTGCTCCCCGAGCGCCTTGAGAGGGCTAACAAGGAGGCCATTATCAAGTTTTGTCATTCCAAAGCCTTTGGCTTTGCCGCCTCCCTGCACTGCTACGATGAGGCCCAGAACGCCTTCAATTTGGCTATTGAGCAGATGATCCACCTGGGTTTAGGAGAGGCTTCTTTGCGAGGGCGTACTGATATGGGGTTGAGATTCGACGAGTGTTGCGTCGTGCCTGAAGGTGGGGATGAGGATCCAGAAGTCAATTTGACTGAGGGGGAATATAACTATCTTGTGGAGATTGTCCAAGATGAGTTTATGGCGACTCGCCAAGCTGAGGATGCGCCTCGCACGGAAGCAATCAGTGAGGGGGCTAATGACACTGTACCTGCCCTCGAGGGCCCTATGGAAATCGTGCCTCAAGCACCAATTGTCGAGGACGTCCCCGCTCCTATGATTGAGCCTGTTGCCCCAGTGAACGCCCCTAACGCTCAAGCCTCTCAAGTCTCAGAGCCAACTCCCCAAGCCCAAAATGAAGTGGTTGGCTTAGAGGATGACCCCACTCCCAATGCTTAAGTTGAACCCCTCCGTATGAATGTTATCTTCTTTTCCAGACTTGTAATTTTTCTTCCTGTTTTGAATGAACTCTTAAGGGCGCATGTGCCCTTGTATCCTATAATTTTCCTTTCTTATGAATGAAGGCTCATTTCCTTTTTGTTGCAACGTTTTGTCTTCCGCCTATTTTACTTGTCCGCTTGTTTTATCATATTCTTGTTACTAAGAACTGAGTAAAAAAAAAGAAGTAAATATGACACATAAAATTTGCAAATTTATGCTAAGTCTTTTGACAACGTGAGGGTCCCATTTTGAGGGCATCCTGGTAAAGACTTGTAAAAACGTTTGTATTCAAATGTAAGACGCGATGGATAGTTTCCGCGAGGGTCCCTGGTCAATTGGAAGATTTTGCCAAGTCTTTGCATACGCTAGGGACCGCTTTGAGGGCGCCCTGGTCAAGGCTTGTGCAAACCTATTTGTTCTTCTTTCTATACGAGCGTTGGACGCAGGGGGTGTCACCAAGAGGACCCTTGGTCACTGAAGAATTTTACCAAGTTTTGCAGATGCGAGGGGCACGCTTTGAAGGCATCCTGATTAGGACTGAAAACTTGTCTAAAAGTTTTCCACCCAAGTGCTTGAACACGAGGGGTTCCTGTGATGAGGGTCGCTTCGAGGATGCCTTGGTCCGGATTCTGTGAAAACTTGTCTAAAAATTTCCCCCCCAAGTGCTTGAACACGAGGGGATCTTTTATGAGGGACCCCTGGTCACTAAGAAATCTGCCAAGTCTTGGTAGACGCGAGGGCTACACTTTGAGGGTTCCCAGTCAAGACTTGGGAAAACTTGTCTAAAAGTTTTTCCACACAAGTGTCTGGACACGAGGGGTTCATTCAAGAGTGACAGGAGGTGGCCGCAAGCGTCCCTATTTATGCGCTTGCTGGGAGGCTTCCCCGAGCGTGAACCTAGAATGGGGCCCGGTTGGACTCGTTTTTCACCTTGGGATTGTTTTCGGCGCTCGTCCAATTTCCTAAAAAGGGTAGATCTCTAGATGGAATTTTGGCGCCTTGGACCTGCGCGGCTATTGCTTAGGTCTCTAGAGGGAATCACTTGCCATAATCAAGAGCATAAAAGACTTTCTTTGAAGTAAAATCATTCCAATAAATATCGCTTGCAAACGAATAGTACATAGAGCCCAGAAGTGGGTTTTTACAAAGTTTTCAAGATTTAAACATAAAACCGTCGAAGGTTACATTCATTCCACGGACGCGAGAGATGCTCGCCCTGGAGTGTCTCGAGCATGTAGGTATTGTTAGCCCTTACTTGTATAACTTTGAATGGACCTTCCCAATTGGGATCCAGCTTACCCACGTGCTTGGAAACTTCTACCTTCTTCAAGATTAAGTCTCCTATTTGGAACGTTCTTTCTTTGACACGCTTGTTATATTTCCAAGCGACGGACGCTTTGTATTCATGAATACGTGCCCAGGCTTTGTCTCTTCTCTCCTCCAAAAGATCCAATTCAAATGCTCTACTTTCCTCGTTAGCTCCCGGCTCAAAATATGCCACTCGAGCGGATTCCTGTGCAATTTCTACAGGTATCATTGCTTCCGAGCCATAGACAAGTGAGTAAGGGGTTTCACCAGTGGCCGCTCGTGGTCTGGTGCGGTAAGCCCATAAAGCCCCTTGTAACTCCTCAGCCCATTCACCCTTCTTGCTCTCAAGCATAGTCTTTAAGTGTAGCAAAATGATCCTGTTGGTGACTTCAGCTCGACCGTTAGCCTGAGGGTGGCCCACGGAAGTGAAGCTTTGTTCAATGTCTAACTCCGAACACCATTCTCGTGTATCTGCCACTATGAATTGGGAGCCATTGTTTGAATTGAGTACCCTCGGAATGTCGTATCTGCAAATGATGTTCTTCCATATGAATTCCCTTACCATCCTGAAGGTGATTTTTGCAACGGCCTCAGCCTCGGCCCATTTGGTGAAATAATCCACGGCTAGGATGACAAACTTTTTATGTCCGACCGCCATTGGCAGGGGGCCTACGATATCAATACCCAACTGATCAAAGGGCCATGAGACGTCTATAGGGATCATTAGAGTGAAATTGGCACTTGGGGCATTTCTTAGAGAATTCAATGGAATCTTGGAGGACCGAGGGCCAATAAAACCCGCTTCTCAGGATTTTTTTGGCAAGGATATGCCCTCCAGAGTGATTTTCGCAACTTCTACTGTGGATATGTTCGAGGGTCTCCTTGGCTTGTGAAGGCCTTAAACATCTCATAGGTGGACCTTGAAAGGACTTCTTGAAAAGTCTCCCCTCGAAATTAAAAGAAAAACGAGGGGCCTTGTTCCGGATTTTCCGTGCCTCCACTTTGTCAGTAGGACAAATGCCATCCTTGAGAAACTAGACAATGTCATCGAGCCAACAGGGCTCGGTGGCATCAATCATGGCTAATGCTCGGGTAGAATCTTTTCCTTGTATCAATGGTTTCTCCATTCTCAGGAATGTGATGGAATGTTCATAGGATCCTTCGAGGGCAAAAGCGAATTTGAACAAAGCGTCTGCACGCTCATTCTCCGCTCGTGGGACTTGAAGTAAGTGAAACTCTTTGAATTTTCTGATTATCTCATTTGCTTTACCTAAGTACTGCACCATGGTGGTTTCTCGAGCCTCATAAGTTCCTTCAATTAGACTTTCAATCAGTTGTGAATCAACATAAGCTGTGATCCTGGAAGCTCCGTTTTGAAAAGCGATTTTCAACCCTTGAATGAGAGCCTCGTACTCTGCTTCGTTGTTTGTGACTTGGAAATCCAACCTGATTGCGAGTCTATTTCAACTCCGTTGGAATCCCTGAGGGTTACCCCTGCTCCTCTCCCCTGAGAGGTCGACGAACCATCTGTGTGCAGAACCCACAAATCTTTGCTCTCAAGAACGGCGGGCTCTAAACCAAAGCGTTCAACCAATAAGTCCGCGACCGCCTGTGCTTGTATGGCTGTTTTTGGCTCGAAATTAAGGTCAAACTAGCTTAACTCAATAACCCATTTTATTAGCCTCCCGGAGACATCCGGCTTGGATAAGACTTGTCTTAATGGTTGATCCGTAAGGACGGTGATTAAGTGTGCTTGAAAATAAGGCCTCAACCTCCGCGACGCATTAATGAGGGCAAAGGTGAACTTTTCAATTTCCAAATATTTCTTTTCAGCTCCTTGCAACGTTCTGCTCAAATAAAAAACCGATAAATGTTTACGCTCGTGTACAGCCACCAATACCGCGCTCGTGGCGTCAGTGGAAGCAGAGAGGTATGTGAACAAGTTTTCACCTTTCATTGGTTTTGTCAAGAGCGGTGCGCTCGAGAGGTAAGCTTTCATTTCTTGTAACGCCTTTTCACATTCCTCGATCTAAGAGAAATTCTGAACGTTACGTGGAATTTTGAAGAACAAGAGATTTCTGTCTACTGAGCAGGAGATGAATCTATTCAAAGAGATGATCTTCCCCACTAACAGTTGTACTTCATAGACATTATGAGGGGAAGGAATATCGAGGATGGCTTTGATCTTTTTCGGATTGGCCTCAATTCCGCTCTGGCTCACCATATAGCCCAGGAACTTTCCTCCCCGTACCCCAAATTTACACTTAGAGGGATTCAGTTTCATACTGTATTGGCGCAAGATGCCAAACGTGAGCTTGAGATCCTCCGAGCAATATACCCCCAGGTGTACCACAAATGAGGTTTTGGGACGGTCCTCTGGTGCCATGAAGATTTGATAATACCCTTGGAAGGCATCCATCATGCTCATAAGCTTGCAACCCGCGGTCGAATCCACCAATTGATCAATCTGAGGTAAAGGGTAGGGCTCCTTGGGGCAAGCTTTGTTAAGATCCGTTAAATCGTTGCACATGTGCCATTTGTTGGCGCTCTTGGGTACTAGCACCACATTGCAAAGCCATTCTGGGTACAATATGAGATCGATATATTGGGCTTCGAGGAGCTTGTTTACTTCCTCCTCAATAACCTTCTTTTGAAATCCGTGTACAACCCTCTTCTTTTGCTTGATTGGTTTGAAGACGGGGTCCACATTGAGCCTATGAACTATGACGCTTGGGTCAATCCCGGTTAGATCTGATGCCTTCTTGCCCTCAAGAAGTCGATCATCATGGTCTGCGAGGGCCTTTAGAGATTAGACCCAATCTGAGTGGTTTTATCCTTGTTCCCAGGTTCCAACTCGATGGTCAAAAACTTCTCTATGGGCTCGATCCGGGCCTCGAGGTGAGGGGGTTCGAGCTCCCTTTTCTTTCCTGTCAAATGGTTATCAGCAGCCACATCATCGCCCTTGTGCGTGTCTTCTTTCGAGAAGGATTCCCCGGCCGCTCCGGTTGGGTTACCCTCGGGACGACTTCCGGTGCTAGGATTTTTCTTTTTGTGTTTCTTCTTATTCATTTTGGCCCTTTTCCGTACGGGGCCATCTTCATCGAAGTTGGGAAAGTCCACTGACTTTTTAGTGGATCCAATTTGGAATGTCTTTTCCATTTTGGGCTTTTTGAGGGATAACATGTAGCATTCCCAAGCCTCTCGAACGTTGCAAAGGACCTCGCCAACCCCCTCGGGGGTTGGGAATTTGATCTTCTGATGGTAGGTCGAGATAATCGCCTTGAAATCAACGAGGGCTGGCCGCCCTATTATGATGTTATAAAGGATCTCAATTTCGACCACCGCGTAGGTAACCATGAGCTTTTTTCGCTATGGGGCGCGACCGAATGAGGTGGCCAAGCGAATTTATCCGCGAGGGACAACCTCAAAGCCCCCAAAGTTAATGAGAGCTGTTTTGAGGGGCTCGAGGGGAGTGTTGGTAATATTCTTTTGCTAAAACGTTGTGTATGGCAAAACATTAACAGAGCTTCCACTATCAACCAAAACCCTTTTTACAACATGGTTATGGACATCCAAGCTAACCACCATGGGGCAATCAGAGGTTTCACCATCCCTATGGGGCGTTATAATGTGCGCTAAATCCCTATCGCTGAATCCTACTACCTCATTCTCCTTGGAATGACCGGGACCGGTGCTCGCTTCTTTGATAACATAGACCTGCTTGGGCACTGAGGGGCGTTGATCATTACTCCTGACGTATCAGCGGCGGGAGGCATTGGAATCTCCTCCTGATGAGCCTCCCGCGATCATGTGGATGACCGTGAAAGGAGCGTTATCCTGTTCAGACGCTTTCTGCTTACCTCGGGAAGTACTCTCCGGGGGACCCCGCCCTCGGGGACTTCTTGAGCGCGATGGACTTCTCCTTCTCTCCCTTGCCCGTTCATTGCAGCGGTCATCATAGCACTCTTGAGTTGGCGGCAAACTCCTTTCACAAACTCCTTTAAGTGGCCTACGACGATGAGCCTTTAAATCTCACTCTTGAGTTGGCGGCACTCATCAGTGTTGTGCCCCTTCTGTTTATGAAAAGCGCAATATTTCCCCGAGCGCTTCGACGCTTCTGTTTCCTTAATCTTCTGAGGCCTCTTGAAGAGATTCTTATCGGATAGGGAGTAGACTTCGGAGTTGGGCCAAGTGAGGGGGACACGCTCGAGCCTGCGAGGGGGAGGTGGAGACCTCCGGCGAATCATCGTGCCCCCGCTCGTTCTTCAAAGGGTTAGGGTGTCCGGGCGCATTGGTTCCGTACATATCCTCGAGCCCAAAGAATGGCTCGACAATTTTTCTCATGGCCATGAGTGACCCAGGCCTCCTTTCCACTATGGCGTCTGCAAACTTCTTACTCACATATTGCTTATGGTCTACGGCTTTGAAGAGTACTGGGATTAAGAAATCCATTGAGGTCCTTTCTACTAGCAGCATTTTCTTATTGAAACGAGCGAAGAAGGACCTTAGGGACTCGTTCCTCTCCTGGACCAAGTTGTACAGAGCTGTGGGCACGGTGCAGGAGCCTTCAAGGAGTTGAAGTGATTCAAGAAGGCGTTGGCAAGATCTTCATACCCACTGATCAAGCGGGGCGGCAAACGCTTGTACCACTCTTGCGCCATTCTGACAAGGGAATTAACGAACACTTTAGCCCAGTAGTGGCTCGAATGCTCATACAAATGCATCAAATGCAGGAAGTGGTCCAAATGCTCTGCGGGGTCGGTGGTCCCATCATAGCAGTTGATGGAAGTGGGGACCTTGCCCATTCCTGCCTGGGCCATCAAGACTTCCTCAACGAGGGGAGAGCCCCTCGCAAGGGGGTGGTAGTCATAACTCTCGTAGTTTTCCTCTTGTTCATGGTTTCGAGGGGCGTGTTTTGTTGTCGGGCGTGGTAACGAACATCTCTGGTATTGGCCCTCTTGTCCCCAGCATGGGGGGCTTGAGACCGCGCTCGAGAGAGCTATCCCACAATATCCTGCAACCCCTGTAGTTGGTCTTGCACAGCCACGAGAAGGTTGGGATCTTCTCCCCTAGCTTTGCTCCCTTGTCTGGAGATGTGGGAGCCTCGTTTTGAGGCTTATGAGTGGGCCTCATCATCAACGTCAATTCTTTGAGGTTCTTTCCCTTTGTCAGCCAGCGGACGTTCCTCTCCTCCTCTCGCATGGACTTCTTTTTCCTTGGCAAGTGGAGGTGGTGGTCGGGCTTGTAAGACGGTTTGGGCTACCATTAGAGGATGAACCTACCATCCTCCCATTGGGGGGGAGGGCAATCTGAGCGACTGTCCCTGAGGGGAAATAGGTGGCCGTGAAGTTTTGCCAAGCGTTTTGAGCAGCTTGGACTTCGCAGTGTGTGTAAATGGCCTGCAACTGCTGAAGCATCATGGGGGGTATCTCCCCCTCTTCAATTTCCTTGGAGATGACCACCGGTAGCTGCATCCGGCCGGCGTGATAAAGCTGAACCATGGGGAGCATGGGAGATGGAGCCATGACTTACCCTGGCGGAGGCATCATGGGTGGATACCCTCCGGGGTGGACTTCGGTGATGGCCTGGTGACCGGGAAGAAAATTCTGGGGGCAGGAAGCCCAGATCCCTAAGCCACCGTGGCGGGGAGTTGCTCACTGGCAGCTCCCGGTGTGGGCACAACTTGCTTTACCTTGAGGGGAGCTCCTCTGGCTGGTGGTACACCTCCTGCGACGGTGGGAGGCAAGAGCTCATCACCACCGCTTGCTGCACTGGATCTAGTAGTAACCATGATGTGAAAAACAATGGAAAAAAGAAGGGGGGAGGGGGGTTTGCTGTTCAACTAGCGAAGATGAAGAGAAGAGAAGTGGTTTCCTACAGACGGCGCCAAAAATGATGGTTCTGAATATGGGAGGTTAGATTCCAATCACTTTCAATTTGTTTGATGTAGGGAAACAGAATAGTACTCACCGGAGAAGCTGAGGGTTCAACCTGCTAGGACAAACACCAAGAACAAACAGTCAAAAAGCCAAGCTGGGGGAACTGGGGATGATGCCCAGTTTGGCTCTCCGACACTCAAGTCAGATGATGATCTGAAAGAGATGAAACAAAGTAATTGCAGAGTTTTCAGTAATAGAGAAATTGCTTACAATGGAAGGGATGAAGTCCCTTATTTATAGTTGAGGGTCAGGGACCCTTCGGTCATTTGCAAATTGTGGTCCTGCCCTAATGTTTCCCTAACACATGGCGTAATGAGGAGAAACCTAGGAGGAATCTCCTGCAAAAGCTGGTGAAAAGTTGGTGGCGGGCAACAGAGTTCGGTAGAACGCAGGTCTCCAAAACCCGATGTCGTAGGTTCAAATCCTACAGAGCGTGATTTTTTCTTCGTAGATTGAATTAGACTGAAATGGATTCAGTCACTTGCACAACAATTTGAATTTGACCTCTTGTGAATTAAAGAAAGGAGGATACTACTGTCGGAGAGCCGTTTTGGGTTGGTAACGAGGGCTGGACGCACACTCGTGTTTACCATGAGCCTGAAGGGCTCGCAGATCCAAGGGTGGACCCGGGCTAAGGCTGTGCAATGAGGGGAGTTTCGGCCCTCTGTTCTCCTGCATACGTAGGCTCGTCCGAGGGGAATGAGCGCTCGAGAAACAATGCCTTGGGGAATTGGGACATGCTTGGAAGTAGGACTGTCAATTCGGGTGGGTCGGGTGGGGTCGGGTCAGGTCAGGTTGAGGGAGGGGTATTACACAAAAAGTCTCAACCCGAACCCGAAACCCCCAACCCCAACCTGAACCTATCAGGTTGGGTTCGGGTTGACCTGATTTTTTTCAGGTCACCCGTTAACTTGACCGACCCGATGACCCGACCCGACCCGACCTGTTTCTTTTTTTTTTTTTTTTTTTTGCTTTTTTTTGCTCCTTTGTTTTGGGATTTTTTGATGAATTTCAAAATTAAAAATACAAAATTGCTTTCAAAATTTTAAATTACATATTCTAAGTGACCTTAATAAAAAATAAAAACAAATAAGTAGGACAAGAAATTCCCAAATCATGCAGACTTCAAACATGTAAAAGACAAAAAATACCATTATAGTTCAAAACTCATGACTTTATAATCCAGGATAAATGAACTCATAATTCAACAAGTTATAGTCAGCTCGAACATTCTTCCAGCAATTGCTTCACATTAGAACCTGATAAATTGATTTTATAACCTGTATTCTTTATATCTTAATTAAGAGAAGTAAAAAAAAAAAAAAGATATCAAAGAAATGCAGAAAAAAAAAAAAAAAAAAAAAAAGAGAACCATCATTCTGGAAATACATATTAATTGCACCAAAGAGAGTTGAAATATTAGTAAAGCCATGAATAGTTAATTCCTGGAAATTAATAGAGTCAATTCGCACTTGGGTTATCGTTTCCGGGCAGATTGATTGTTGAAGCACACTCACAGCACCATTCTTCCCATGTTCAGAACGATACACCTGAATAAGATTCGAAAATGGCAAACTTCAATGAGCTTGTGTAAATATGAATACAAACTTCATAAAATTCTGGTAATAGTGAAACGTCTAAAATATAATAAAAACATGACTTAATAGGAAAACTCTTGCATGCAATAGTTAGAAGCAATAATTCTCAACCAGTGTCCACAAGCAAAGACTTGATTATCAAGTTTGAACTATGGTACTTTAGTACAGAATAACTAACCAATTCATAATTACTTTGCTTTGCAACCCCTGTGGAATTAGGGTCCACATTACTTCTTAAACCATAAGAGAAATCCTTCAATGGACCAACATTAAGTAAAGAATCATTGACTGCAAAAGTGAAAGCTTTCTGCAGGACAAAACAAGATAGTAACCATAAGTTCAGCAAAGAATCAAGAAATTCTAGAAAATGACTTTCAAATTATCCCATACTTGCAACATGTTTCATAAAGTAGTACTTAAATTCATGATTACAAAATTACATTATATTTGAGAATGCAGCAACAAAACCACAAATCTTATATTTGACATGGGAAGATGTTGACTGTTTAAGAACACAGAGCTGACATCTTCACAACTAAACCACAAATTTCTCTTATTTTTTAACACTCTCAACTATTTTAACACTTATAAAGAGGGATTCAACCATATATTGCAACATTAAAACAAAGACAAACAATGCAAAATAACATGGCAAAAAATACCCAATATTTCATACAACATAAGCAACACACAGAAAAATACCAAGCACTAATTACTAATGAAAAGAACTTACAGGTTCGTTTCTTGTATATTTTGAAGTTTTCTCAGAAATTACAACTGCTCTAGCTCAAGTAGCATTACAGGCCTTGACAGTAAAACCAACACCAGCTTTTAAAGACCATTCCAAACTCTGAATGTGGCTTAATCTGCAGCCTTTGGGTTATTGTTCTTCAAAATTGAATTTAATTCAGAAAATGCATGTTGTTTTCCAGACATATATACTCAAATATTATTATGCAGATTTCAGGAAAAAACAACAAACAAGTATATAAGAATGAGGTCAAACTTTGGAGATTAAATCTGAAAAAAGGACAACTATATATGATTAATTATTAATTACAGTTGTATTTTCTAGATCTAAATTGTTGAGCTAGCTGCACACAGCTCACGTTACCAAGATTGGATTCCCTCAAACCATTGTCACCTCTCAATACTACTTTTAATTTTGTCCTTGGTTTTTTATTTTTTAATTAAATATATAATTTATTATAAACTTTATGAAATATTCATTTTTAATGGTAAAATGGGATTCCAGTGAAAGTTTGAAGAAAACTTAGCATATTTAAAAAAGAAAGAAGAAGAAGAAGTGCTTGAATGAACTACCTGTTGCCTCTGGCGGGAAGGCGGCGACGAGACGGGGCGGTGGTGAGTGGTGGGTGGGAATGGAAGCACCGCCGCTGTTGGGATCTGAGTAAAAATGGAAGAAATCTTAGCATATTTAAAACAGAAAGAAGAAGAAGAGAGGAAGAACTTACCTATTGCCGGTGGGGAAGAGGCGGCGGCGAGTGGTGGGTGAGAATGGAAGCACCGTCGCGCTGGATCTGAGTAAAGATGGAAGAAATCTTAACATATATAAAAAAGAAAGAAGAAGAAAAAGAAGAGAGGAAGAATTACCTATTACCGGTGACGAAGAGGCGGCAAGTGGTGGGTGAGAATGGAAGCACCCACCGCTGCTGGGATCTCAGTAAAAATGGAAGGGGAAAAATGAGTGAAAAGGTTAGGGTTTCTTCTAATATACTATCCATTCTTATTTTTCGGGTCAAACCGGGTCGACCCGAAACCCACCCGAACCTGCTCTTTCATTCCCGGGTTCATTTCGGGTCTGACCCGATTTCAACCCGACCCGAAAAGCCCCAACCCTAACCTGATATTTTATCGTATGGGTCGGGTTGGGTTTTGACACCCCTACTTGGAAGTAGGGAGGACGCTTGTCGGAGAGCGGTTATGAGGGCCACGTGTCTCGCGAGGGGGAGGCCACATGTCCGTACATGGACTGTGCACGATCTTTGTTCTTACCTTCTGGCAAGCGAGGGCAGGTGCCGCTCGGGGGCGGCTTGCTTGGGGATCAAGAGGCCACGCGTCTAATGTTGGTGGTGCCACATGTCCAAACGTGGACCCTGCGTGATTTGGTCCCATCATTATATAGAGAGACATAGTTATTATTTCTCTCTCGATTTAAAATAAATACATCTAACGTTATATAAATTAAATAATTTATGCTATACATGAATAGTTAAAATTCCGATTAAAATCCGATATCCGTCCGAATCCGTCTTATATCCGTGTAAAGAGGATATTATCCGAATTCGTCTGACTCGTAAACGGATACGAATATGGTAATCATACATCCGATTCGTTTAACATCCGTTTACACCCCTAGATATATCCATGGATAATCGTTCTGACCAGATTGGAACTCACATTCTTCCTTTAAATATATCAATTAATTATAAAAAAGTTAAAAAGAGGACAAAATGAAACAATACCTTTGCTCTATTTTGTTTTCGGACAAAAGATTAATTAGGTAAACTATATAATTTTTTATAGTCATAGTAAAATGGAATGACTAGGAATACTCATTTGAGGTTTAATTAAATTACAGAAAAAAAATACTCATAGTAGAAAATACAAAAAAAAACATCTTTGAGGTTTTATATAGAATTTAAATTTATTTTTATTGGAAAATCATCGTTACAAAATTATATATTAAGTAATGAATTTGAGAGGAAAGAATTCTTAACAACCATAGTGAAACTTGTGATTTTAACCTGACCACAAAAAAGAAAAAGAAAAAAAAGAAGAAGAAACTTGTGATTTTAATCTTAAATGAATAATATGAAACTAGATGTTCATAATTTATAACTTATTCATACAAAATAATAAAAAAAAACCCTCAAGTATTTAATAATTAACAAAAGCTAGAATATATATAGTTTCCATGTATACTGTTATAAGGAGATATATAATTACCAGAAAATTTCTATGAAATACCAAAAATACGAAATAAACTTTATATTTAAAAAATTAAAAACTTTATATTTTATAAAAATGAGCAACAAAAACCCTCATGTGTTTTTTTAGACACATGTGCCAAGAAATTCATCTTTACATATATATATATGAAAATTACATTCTTAATCGTTTTATGAAAATAAAAGATAAAAATTAGACAACAAACACCTATAAATCAAAATTTTTAAAGAATTATGAAGGAATTTAAAAAATAAATATATTTGAAATGATATATAAAAGAAATCAATAAAGTATATAAATACCACAAAAGTTCTATTGGAAAAAAAAAAATGAAAGACGATGATTTATGATAAAAGTATCACCAAAATGGGCAATATACTATCAAAAACAAACATAAAGATTTACTCTATTAACCAGTGTTTTGAAAACCGGACCGGACCGGCCGGTCGGACCGGTTCAACCGGTGACCGGAGGCCTGTCCGGTCCGGCAGGGCTTCCAAAACCGGCGAGATTCGGACCGGTGTGGAACTGGAAAAACCAGCCGGTTAACCGCCGGTTCCGGTAATGAAAACCGGACCGGACCGGCGGTTTTTGGATTAAAGCCTTTTTTTTTTTTTTTTTCCCCTCTTGCCTTACCTTCTTCCATTTGGCACCCTTTTCCGTTTTTCCATCTCAGGCAAGATAGAATAACTTTTCTCTTCCAGCAGTATTTAGGAGTAGAGATTGATAGAAAACATGATTATTTGGGGCTTGGTTTTTAGATGGGTAAAGTTATTTTTTCTTTTTTTTTATTTTTTTAATCACTTATTTTGAAACATTATAGATTTTATGCAAAAATAAATATTAGTATTATCCAAAAGAATATAATTTTGTGTCTTGTAATGTATTTTATTAGATATTGTGGAAAAAAAATATTATTTTGTTTTTTAAATATTAAAAATTATAAGTTTATTTTATATATTTATGATATATATCCTATATTTTAATTAATAAAATAATATTTATTTATTTATTACGTCATACCGGTTGGACCAGTGGTTGAACCGGTAGGGCGGTCCGGTTTTAAAAACATTGCTATTAACGCATGAGGATTTTTATTGCTCATTTTTATAAAATACAAGGTTTTCTATACTAAGTTTTAAAACATAAAATTTATTTTGTATTTTCGGATTTCACAAAGTTTTTCTAACAATTATCTCCTGTTATAAGTTGTAGTACTCCTATAATTACTAGATCATTCACAACACCCTCGAAGTCGTCTCATGTATATATTTTTAAATTCCCAGAGATTATAAACAATCTTTAACTAATCTTTACAGCCTTAATCTTAACCCTTTGCGACCTGAATGACTATGCAAAGATATCTGGTAGACTCTAAGAATCTGTGAAAGGTTACACGCTTAAATAGAGCATACCATTTTCTCTATCATTCGCAACTTAATTTATTGCACGACGGATTCATTCAAAAGTTCAAGTTGTTGGACAGACGAAATCCTTCGGAAATATCTAATTTTTCCCCAAACAAACAGGCCATCAGGGGACAACAATGATTCAGCCACAGACCTTTTTGACCTATTTTCTGGTATTATGTTAAATGGTACTCTCATATAGAAGTTCAAGTTATTAGAGAACAGAGGAGTTGTGGGAAATAAGCAATAAAAATTTCTAAAATATTGCATTTGTTTCAATACTTTGGTGTCAGATTTACTGTGTCTAATGACCTCTAATTTTAATTTGTTCTTTTTATTATAATTCTTGCTCTTGCATATATTATTATTTGTGAGCCTAATTACTAATGAGGCTATTGCGATTGTGGTGATGGTGGCCTATAATTTACTATTACAGTCAAAATTTTTATTCTTATATAAAGAGGTCATAGTCATTTTATATTGTAGATTAAGAAGTTGTATACTTGACATGAGTTTGTGCGTTTTATACTGATGGGATCCATCCCCTCCAAGACACGTGGTAGGCTAGAAGCTGATAAGAAGACACGTAGCCAATAATGGCATGAGTCCAAACCCTAGGATAGCGGAAGTATAACAGTTCGGGAGCTCGTTGTAGTTGTACGCGACCTCACCAAAACAATCCTAGGAGACAGGAGTGGAGGGAACTAGTGATAATTAACGTGATGAAAAATAAAAAGGAAACTAGAAGGTGCAGAAGAGTCTAGAGAGGGAGCTGATCATGGAGAAATAAAACTTAGGAGGATTCTCTACCTATATAAGTAATGTAAGGCCACACCCAAAGAACAAGTCATACACGAGAGAATAAGAGAAAAAAAAAAAATGATTCGACAAGTATACATCATATATACACATATCTGAAACGAGTGTATTTTAACAATGCTTGTTGATTTTTATTTTTCTGTATAAGTGCACGTGAGATGAAACATTGTTGTGAACTAATAGGATTTAATCATAGTATTGTTATTATTCATCGTATTAATCCGTAGGTAGGGTGATAAACATGATTTTAGAAAATGATACGTGTTATGAGTACATCTATCATTTTAATTCTGTATATTATTATAACGATTAAGGTATTTTATTATACCGTTGGCCGGTTCCAAAAAAAGGTATTATGTCATATGATATCCACAATTTCTATTTCATCAGCTAATTTTTTAAAAGTAAATTAGACCAATTACAATTTCATATTATTTAAAGTAGTATTAAAGCAAAGTACATCTTGCACTTAATTAAGTTTTATACTTCAAGTTGCTCATCAATCGTTCCGGTATGTGCTTGCAGGGGATGTGCTAAGGGTCTTACATGGATTAGATACTGAGCTAGTTTCGATCTTATAACACTAGGTCAACTCTTACTTACGTTATCAATTGGCTTCATGTAATCATGTTAATTACTTGATTAGAAAATCAATAGACTGTTAAATATTTTAAATATGTATAGACAACTTTCTATAATCTTATCAACTAATGTTTAAAGTGAGTTAGATGGTTAAGATACATGTTACATAATAAAAAATTATTAGAATATTTAATGTTTGAATATATCTAACACTGGTTCTATCACATTTAAAAATGTAAACTCGTTACATACTTAAATATCTCAATAAAATTGTAGATACCTATGCAGCAAGGTTTTCCTTTATGATCCACGACATGGTTTTGTGGTCTTTGATCTAGGTTTTATTAGATGTATGAGTGTTTTTCTTATAATAATATTAAGGAGATTTTATTAGAATTTCTCCTCTTATTAAAAGAATAAGGAAATAACATATAAAGCAAAGAAAAATCTTAACAGAGAATGGAGTTTGTAATCGATTAACAAATTAAGTATTAATTTCTAAAATTAAAAGGAGTTTAAGTATAAATATACCTAAATATATAGGGCTAAATATGTAGTTTATACAAAATAATATATCAAACTAATAATATTTCAAATTTTACAAATATTTGATTCGAAAAAAGATTTTGTAAATATAAAATACCGAATTATGTCGAAAGGAAGGAAATTTGACTAAACTCATCCATAAGATAACAACTTACAAACTCTTTTTGCTGCTCGGTTGGATCACGAGAAGGAGCATTTTTGGGTTACTTTGGGTCCTGGCTTTCGATTTATGGTTAAACTCTTTGAATGGGTTATTTCTGAAATTTTTGGGTATGTACTTTATGGGTTTTCCATTGTAAATATTTTGTGGTGTTTAATGAATGAGGTGGAGTCTGGTTAAATAACCTTATGGGATTATGTGTTCCGATTTTATTTTTAAAAAAAAAAGTTACAAGTAATAATATGCCATTTATAAATGTCATGTTGTAACATTACAATTTTATTCTTTTTCCCGCATATCCCCAAAATTGTTAGTGAGATTAAACTCACTACAAAAGTACCTTCATATCTATCAAATCGACGGTACAATTTGAAAGTCCTTAATATACAATATTTAATACAATTTGTAAACACAGACGTGCCAGATTAAATTAATCAATTAGAGAACAATTATTTAATAAATTATTAAAATTAGTAACAACTAACAAGTAGGACCTCCAAATTGGCAAATAGAGATAACTACTCAAGATTATGTCATTTCTCCAGGAACACGGGATTCCTTATAAGTTATAACACGTATGCCAACTGGCTTATAATCATCTTCTTTGTTAACGTCAACTTTAGATTTTATTTTATTTTATTTTTTATTTTTTTAACACACCTCCAAGTCGCAAGAGGGATTTGAATCGACCCTCAAACCACCGAGAATCAACCCTCAAACCACTTGGCCAACTCCTGTTGGCAACGTCAACTTATATTTGATTATTCATAGAAGAATTCTTTTCTAAATTAATAGTAAAACTAGGGATAATTACGAGTAGGCCCCTGAGGTATGACGAAATTACAGATTCTTCTCTGAGGTTTGAGAAATTACGAATACCCCCCTGACCTGTTATTTCCTCCGTTAAATTTAACGGAATGTGTGACTCTATTATTTTACCCTTCATATGTTGAAACTCAATTGAATATATGTAAGAAAATTTCAAAGACAATGAGATTTATGCAAGTATTAAAATTTTTGAGGGGTTTGACGTAAGTACTTGAGTTTTGTGACTATCTTTTTTTTTTTTTTTTCCCCAAAAAATACTACTTAATGATATTCTAATATTTTTTTGATGAACTAATTAGATGCATTAGGGATCACCAACACTTGAATATTTGTTTAAATAAAGCTAATGGATATTTATGTGAATTTACTAATGCATTGATTCATGTTGGTATATTTGTTCTAGTTTTCTATTCCAAAAAATTTGTTATTATCAAACAAATAAGTTTAAATAAATTTATGGAAAATATACATAAAACTAAAATATAAACATAAGATATGAAATATCTATTCCGATTTGTACTTATAGATAAAATATAAATATATATTAAATTATATATTTTTAAATAAAAAAAATACAAATTTAACTAATATTACAAATATATCATCATATTTTTAATATTATTACAATTTACCGCCTAAGAGTAGGATCGAAAATTTTAAAAATAATTTTGTTGATGCCATCAAAATCTAATATAGAGACTGTGTAAACCTCAGGAGGGGTATTCGTATTTTTTCAAACCTCGTGGAGAAATCTGTATTTTTGCCATACCTCAGGGGGTTGTTCGTAACTATCCCTTAAAACTATATGCCATGATACAACCGTAAGGTTTTGCTACAGGCCATATGTTTATTTTATTGGGCAAACTACACCAAGTCCCCTAAGGTTTGGGTAAATTACCAAGTAGTCCTTAACCTTAACGGAGAGTTTGAGGTCCTTGAGCTCTGTTAGAGTTTCGTCAAATTTCAAGTTTAATTTTTTAAAAATGTCCCCAGGACTATATTGTTGAATAACTTTTGTTAAGAGCTCATTTTGTTAGAGCACGAAAAAATCAGGGACTGTTTTGTAAATTTAATATGATCTGCAATAATTTAATAACACTAACATTCTAATTATTTAAATTAGTTTTTTTATTTCTTCAATCTCTCTCTCTCTCTCTCTCTATCTATGCTCATAGTCATCGTGCAAAATAGTATGGATTTGGGTTTCAAATCTGGGCGATAGAGGTGAGGTTTCTTATGAGCGGTGGTGGGATGAAGAAGGTGGCGATGGAGCAATGCGACCTCTCCCCTCCCCTCCTTCTCTTCTCCCGAAATCCATTTGTGTTCCCTTGTATGTGTACAGATCAGATTTGGTCTTTGTAAATCAGATCTAGTCATGGTGAAATTGGTGGTGGTGGTGGGCAATAACGGTGAAATGCAGTTGGATTAGTGTTGGTGGTGGTGTACTATAGTGACGGCGCAAGTGGTGGTGGTGGTGTGCAGTTTATTGTGGTGCAAGTTTTCCAACAATAAACGATTGTAAGAGTTATATATTATTGGCAAAGCCCAAGAAAATATAATAAATTTTTTTTTTCAATTTTTTTTTTAACACACGAACACCCAAGCGGGATTCGAACCCAGGACCTTGCCTTGGAAAAAGAACCCATTAACCACTTGGACTAACCCCTGTTGGCCCAAGAAAATATAAGAATACACTATACTATTTAACGACTCTAAGAAGGAGTTTTTAATTAACTAAGATAATCTATTGTAGTAAACAAATTGAATTGGGTATTTAATAAAATTTTAATATGGTCGGTCATATTAAATCAAATTAGATAATAAACTAAAAAAGTAAACATTTTCTTAATGGTTAACCGAAAAATATTTATGTAATAAATAGCAATATTAGTATTTATTAAATTAATATGACCCATAATTATTTATTAAATTAATAATAATTTCATTAAAAAAGTAATAAATAAATTGTATTTAATTTTTATTATAACTATTTATAAATATTAGTAATATTAGTATTTATTAATTTATCACAGATCATATTTAATTTTACAAGAGCCTCAGAACTTTTCATACTCTAATAAAACGAGCCCTTAATAAAAGTCATTCAACAATATAGTCCCTGAGGAGATTTTTGACAAATCAAACTCGAGATTTGATGGAACCCTAAAGGAGCTTAGTGATCTCAAACGATCTATTAGGTTTAGAGACTAATTAATCTGTAATTTCCAGAAATGTAGGGTGTAAATTGTAATTACTCCAAAACTGAGTGTAATTTGTCCTATTTTATTACTATATATGTGGCTTTTTTAAGTATGCACCACCACTTTTAAAAATATATCGTTTTATCTTATTGTATTGTATTAAATATTTTCACATGAAAATTTTACAAAAAATTATATATCGTCGTATTGTCATATCTATGTTCGTGCATAATCAGGTTTTCACAACTATATCTCACGAGAAATTTTATAACTACAATTCAATCTCCTAGATAAAAATATTGCATGTTCATGTCCCTGTGAGTTTTAAAAATTAATATCCATCCAATTTTATTGTGGTTTATTTGAATTTGTGAGTGAATTGGCTATTTTATACGCAACACAATAATTAAAAATAGAAAATGAGGAACTTTCGATATGGATTTAAAACTTAACATCCTGGTTTTATGCCTCTCTCTCAATTCTCTATTTTCCAAGAGATTAAAATTAATTAAAGTTTTAATTCGGCGTTAGAAAATATGACTTGATCAACAGATCCATTCAGATCTACTCTGTCTCCAGCATTTCAACTTAATTCCGCCCCCAATATGATCTCTCCTACCCCCCTTCCTTTCAAATCTAATGTTATCTTTTCAGATCTACTTCGTGCTACCTTCTCAAATTTGCACTCTCTGCAATCTAGTTTTTTGAGGATGTTGGTTAAATAAGACGTTTTTTTCATAGATAGCATCCATTACTACTCTTTTTTAAGTTTAAGTTATTTGTCCGTATATAAATTTTATCTCTTTCTAATGTAAATTTTATCTCTTGTGTATGGAAGTTTAGTTTATTTGTCAGGGTTCAAGTTTATTATTATTTAGTCTTTTCTATGGAAATTGATATTTAGTGTGAGGCTAATTGTGTAACCCATTTGTTTTCGACAACTGCAGTTTCGACTTACGTTATTTCGCCTTATACAGCTTCGATCGTACTTTTTGATTTGACAATATATTAATTGGTATTTTAAAAAAAATGGAAAATAAGAAAATTATATTTCTTGAAACACTCAAAATTTAAAGATTTTAGAAATTTAATTTACCCTGATTAAAATAATGTACTTATTAGGTGTCAAAGTAGAATTTAAAGAAGAATCCACATTTGCCTTATGATTACAGATAATATATAGTCTGGGGACTTCTGATTACAGATACACTTTAATTTACATTTAACTGATAAATCTATTTTTACCCAATCAAAATTGAGTTATTTTTGTTTCAACTTCCAAATAATAATTCATTCACTTTAGTATAGTTTTTTTTTTTATTTTTATAATTCACTTTAGTATAGTTAAGCTATGTTATTCATATATGTACATATTTTTCAACTTTTATATGTGATCATTAATGAATGCCATAAAAAAAGTATAATTTGAATTAGATCAGAACTATATATCATAACTTCATCAAATCTTTGATAAACTCGGAATAATATATAATAAAAAACCATATGTACAGTACTTACCATATATATATAACTATAAAAGTAATGGCCACAAAGGCACTGTCGAATTATTATATATAAATGTGGGCTAATAATCTTGTTGATTTTATGTCACTTCTCCAAGAACTCAGGATTCCATGTAACACATACGCCAAGTTGTCCAATAGGCAATAACCATCTTGATTATAACTTTGTTTATTAATGTCAACTTAAATGTCATCATCATCATCATCATCATCTGTGGATTAAGATTCCCGCGCCCTTTCCAAAAAATCTAAACTACGTGGAAACCAACTGGAAGTATATTCTTTCTCAATTTTCAAATCAAACGGATTTGTTCCTTTTTGGCTATTTTTTAGTTTAATAATACATAATGGCCCAAAAGTATCAAGATTATTAATAACTATAGATACAAAACTGAAAGGGGATGTTTTAAATTTATTACGTGGTTGATAAAAAATTTTAAAATATTAATGACAAATTAAATGATATGTATATATAATATATTTGTTATTTTAATTGATTGGATTTGACGAAGTTGAGTTTACGATAGAATTTTTCGAAATTGAGATACTAATTTCAATATTAGTAGTCTTAACTATGCTATGTGATTAGTTGGGCCACATGTAACGTTATATCACTTTTCTGTTTTTGTCGATCAAATTGACTCCTTCAAAAGAAATATGGAATTCATCAATTCCATGAGCATAATAATGCGTCAAAATTATAAAGTATTAATTCCGAAGAACTTAGCAATAATATTTCACATACTATAGAGTTAACATTAATTCTCAACAAACTTTTTGCTTAGTATTAAAAACAAGGAAAACAATTTAAAAAAACTTATGGAATCCCTCATTCGAATTCCACTCTGCAAAAGCAAATAAAGTTCCAGATGTTGTAGCTAATGTATTCAAATCAAACATGGGTGGGCGTAGTATTGGGCGGGGTGGCTGCCGGAGCAACACGTCTACCGCGCTCAGATCTGCTGTTTTCAGCAAACTTGAGACTGTTTTGGTGCATACCCTTTTGCTTCTCCGCCTCGTTATACTCTGAAGAGTAGTAATGTTCTTCCTCAGCACTTTTGGAGGGTGGAAAGAACATACTGCCCCATTGTGGGAAATGAACCAACGTCACTGGAAGAGTGCACGCCACTATCATTATTCCCATGTAACTTAGTCCTGTCGCCGTTGAGTATTGGGAGCTAGTGAAGAACAATAACTGCGTTAAACCCGAGCCGAAGTTGCCTCCAGCGCCCGTCATGCCGGATATGATACCCAATGATCTTCTTGAAATGAAAGGAATGATGCCAAACGTTGCGCCACAAGCTGCCTGCGCTCCTACGGAGAAGATGATCATGAAGGTGACAGCAAGAGGAAGACTACCAGCTCTGCCTAGAAGAATACAGAACACTCCTCCCATTGTTTGTAGAATCCAAAGTGTCCACAATCTTCCCCTCATACCGAACAGTCTTGCTGAGTAATCCGAAGCAAATCCGCCGAATGGACGAGCCACAATATTGGCCATTCCGAAGGTGGCTGCTATGATTCCAGCCGTGTGAAGCTTCAGATCAAATCTGTCGAATGAAATTGATCGATGTTAGAACATATTAAATAGTTTGATTTCTTGTTCGTAATATTGTATGGGCATATTAATTTGCTACATACATACCTGTCGAAAAAGTATTCGGCAATGACATTATCAGTTGACAATTCTACTCCCATAGAGTAGCCATACAGAAGGACGAAAATCCACGTCCTATAATTTGTGACGGCATACCACATCACCTGAACACATACATATTCAAAAAATAATTTAGTACTAATCAAAGGGCTGAAATCATTTTAAATAAAGGGATTAACGAAGAAGATCGATGATACCTTTCCGAATTTATCCTTGGCAACATCTCCCTTCTTCTGGAGAGCACCAAGATTCCCATCAGGCAAGTCTTGGCCGAGTGTTAAAACCAAAATACCCATAATGACATGAAGCCATCCTGGAATGAAGAAAGCAATCCTCCACGCCGTAAATGGCGTCGATCCAGCCTTTCTAATGATCTCATAAAGCAAAGGCATAATGAGCTGAGTTGCACCTCCTCCCATATTCCCCCATCCAGCAGCTGTACCATTCACTGTCCCAATAATCTTGCTGTTGAACATCGTGCTCATCCAGTACTGGCACGACACGAACGTCGCCAGGGAAAACCCGATCATGAAACGCACCGCCACATATCCGCCAGCGCTCGACACAAATGACATGCAAAACACCGTCGGGGCAGAAAGCATGATCAGAAAGGCGCATCCATAACGGGGACCCAAGAGATCACAAACAGCACCCATCACCAGCCTGGAAAATATACTTCCGGAGACGGAAGCAACTCCGGCATTGCCAACATCGCTCTTGGTCAAATTCAAGTTGTCGCGAATAATGGGGACGAGGGGCGCAGCAGCGAAGGTGGACACGAAACAGGTGAAAAACGAAATCCAGGAGAGGTGAAAGGTCCTCATGTGAGGCTTCGCAAACGAAAACAGCTTGAATTTCTTCGCCTTGTGTTCCGAGTCGACCGGCAAATCGAACTTCGCCGTCGTATCAGTCTGGACAATCGGGGAAGCCACGGAAAAGGCAAGGACAGGCTCCCTGCCCGTCACTCCATGCATGGATGAACCTGGAGAACCTTCTATATCAGCCATATCTTGATTTGAGTGTATACCGATCAAACCTGGAAGAAATTTGTTCTTTTTCTCCCCAAGTATGATGGATATTGAAATGTTGTTTGATATCTGGGAGAAGAAGCTGGATCATTGAATTTATACATAGCGTTAAGAGTTGACATTTGATGGGGTTAGCTGTTGATTTTTCCAGTGGCTGTATAGTTGCATTAATTATGCTTAAATAATTAATTATGATTAATTAAATGTATTAAGGAATCCCGTTTGCCGCATCTACTTAGCTGACCTTCAACAGTGTCAGTCTCATCGTATATCCCAAAGGGTTATCTAACATTCAAAGGGGCCCCTGGAATATCCTCAAGTTTGCTTGGCAGGCAACGTAATGGTTAATTTGATGTGATCGTTTCCCTCTTTTGATAATTGTAGCCACGAACCTGTGTGAGCATGATGTTTTACCATTCAATAATTGTAGCAAAATAAATCTTTTTAACACCGATAGCCTAGAAAATTTTTAACCTAGACCTCACTCAAAAAATTTTAGTCCAAATACAGTTCGATCGAATTTCAATTAATTAAAGGACAAATATATTATATTTTTTATTTAATTTATTATTTTTTCTAAATTTTTCACCAACAAAACAACAAATATAAAACTGTCATCCCGCGTTATACCTATTTGGCCGAATCAGACTCGGGCTAGTATTACCCGACTTCACTCAACTATACCCAAGTAATAATATAGATAAGTGTATTACACTTCTACTTAATTAGTCCCTTTTTTTTTTTTTTTTAGTTTTACACCAATCACACGACAATATTAAATATTCTTCTTCTCGTTACATTAGCTTAATTGAATCAAATTTAAATTAAAAAAAAAATCAAATTTAAATTAGAATCACCCAATAATGTGATACATATTGTTTTATTTCATTACTAGTTTTTTAGTAAGGACGGAGCTTTGCTAGACTAAAATAATTATCGGTCAAATCAAGTATTTTTGTTAATTGCGGGGAGTCGAGATAAATATTTTAGAGAGCGTTTGATAATGTAGATTATCCTATTTCACTTAATCTATTTGTGGAGAATTAAGTGAAATTAAGTACTCGTATAAGAAATTAATTTTGTGTTTGATACATTCAATTGATAAATTTAGTTGCATCTAATTTTACTTATTATCGTGTTTGATATATCTCATAAACTGAAATATCATTTAAAATAATAATTTTTATTTTTTTGTGAAATAAATAGTAATTTTCATGTTTAGCCAGAAAATCAAACTAAGTTTTTAAACTTATCTATAATAGATAAGAGTTAATCTGCGATAAACACACCCCCTCCCCTAGGATTCATTTGAGAACTTAATCTCTCTAAAGAAGGCAGATTACACCGGGTCGAAGATTAACTCTTCCGGGTCGACAAGATTTAATATGCGATATCAAACAGAAAATTAACTAAAATTAAGTGGGCCAAATGAGCCTAATCTCATATATCAAACGCTCTCTTACAATATTAAGTGTTTTTGTTACATCGGGTGGCCAAAAGTTAATCTTTTGGAAACTCTATGTTGAAATTTAACCCCTTGTAATTTCTTTGACCGGATCTGGCTTTCGCTCGCTCCTTGGTCCTTTTTTTCTTTTCTTTTCTTTTCTTTTTCTTTTTTTTTGGGAAAAATACTTATACAACCTCTGAAGTAGAGATAATTATAAATTTGTTTATCCGGTGATATTAATAACACTAAGGTTCTTAATATTTGATTTTTGGTGCAAAAATATCTATAATATAAATTGCTATACTACAATAACACTCATGTAGGAAATTTTTGCCATAAAGAAATGAAACATGGGGTCTTTTGTAATTAATAATAAGTACCCTTAGACTCAAGGGTAAGGTTTCTTAGTTGATTCGATCTTTTGTTTAAATATTGTGTTTTATCTCCTATTTTACCCACTCACAAATTACATATCCGGTTAGATAATTAATATTAGAAGATAAAATCTTTTAGTTCTTTTTTTCATATTTCACTCTCCTATTTTTAATCGCTTACGAGTAATTTGATGCGCATGGTTGAATAAAATAGCACATAAAACAAAAAACTAGAACTCGAAATTCCGATTCTCAAGAGTTTGGAGAGTCTTTTGGTGTTATCCATGATCTTCATCAACTGAAACTATTAAAAATCGTTCCTTCTTACGTGAGATCGTGCTTAATAATTATTTGGGACAGAAAATTTCCAAGTACCTGCCAAGTTGTTGCAAGTCTCAATCCAGGCATAAGTTGAATCTTGATCATGTTGACATTCCTCCCTCCTTTCTCATTGGAAATTATTCACTCCAGTACCAATACGCATCTTTCAGATTCAATAAAATACGGCCACATGACTCACTTGATTACAACATAAAATTTTCTTAATTAGAGGAAAATTAAGATATTTCCCCTTAATTATTACTCTAATCTAAATGGCAAGAGTTTTATCACGTATATAATCTGCCAGTTCTGACTTTCTGCTTGGTTGTAGGAAGATAAGCAAGACAAAACTAATCTCAAGTGGCACACCTTAACCTTTCAGAAGTCTCGACGGCCTTACCAGATTAATTGGTTTCTCATATAGAAATTATTACCATTATTAAGCATCATCAGGTGAGCATGACGGTATCACTATATGTTTTCGTTTAATTTAGAGTGAATTACATATAAAATCCCCTATATTTATGGTAGCACGGATACAAATATACGACGGCACGATTTTTTTCTTATATTAAAATTTTTCGTATGAGAAGTGTCGAACACGATATCCAACACAGCACAACACGACAAAATAATATTTGAAAAAGTGTTTGTACATTATAACCTTATATTTCGACGTATTCATATTTGAGCTTTTCTCAGTTTCAGAAATTATATTTTCATCCTCCTTATAATTTGCATATAAGCTACAAACACCCTCTTCCTCCATTTGGCTCATTTAGAAATTCAAATGCTTCTTCATTAAAAACAAATTATATAGCGCTGATAATTCATTAAATCGGGCAACAAGTCGCCATTTGAGCTCCTTAAACTGATACTTATGTAATTGTTGGCACAAACAATTTTGTAAAATGATTTTTAATTATTAAGTAATCAAGATTGTTTAATTTTATTTAAATTATTATTAAGTCACTCTCCAATTATCATAAGATATGAAACCTATGATTATAATTGGGAGATGACTCAGTTTGGTTATACACATAAAAATTCTAAAGAAATTTTTTTTATTCCCTAACAAAGTCTAATGAGAGGGGTATTTGTAATGTGCTGGTAAATAACAGGGAATAAAAGCGTAGTTCTTGAGACAAAAAAAATAACGTCCGTGATGCAATTTACATTCTAATTATATATTATTGAAAGAATATATGTATATTTATAATTACTTCCGATATGTACAAGTTGTTTCCATGATCACAAACTTAGCTGGACGGGGATAAGATCATAAGAACGTGTTGTGTATGAGATAATTATATGCATGCACAGAATAAATGGATTTGTTTTTTTTTCTTCCCTAAAAAATTGATTTATTACTTTTAGATATTCAGAGGTTGGAATTTTATTGGAAATAGTTGGAGAATCAACATTGATCCACTTTTTGAAAAAAAAGAAAATCCCAATCAGAAATTAATCCGAATAATTGGAAATTAAATTATTACATCAACAACACCATGAATCGGACAAATATACGAAGAAAAAGCTATGTAGTAAACAAGAAACTAGCATAAGGGGAAAATTGTAAATTTGATATATAAACTCGACCAATTCAATATTTTTGGTACATTTTATTTTCTGGCAACAAAATAAAACTGTATGTTAAAAGTCAAGTAATTTAATGTATATTTTTTACCAAACACTGATTTTGCCCACCGAAATTTACACATGATGAACTCAGGAGTTCGCCACGTATAAAACCAGGTCGTGGTTTTTCGACATATAAAGTCGTGTTCCAGTCAAAAAGTGCATTAAATTTCATGATTTTTAAGATACGATCCTAGTTTATAATCAAAAAATAATATATATATCAAAAACACTAGATTATTTGAGTTGGTATACTATTAGGATTATTTTTTTATTTGAGCATGTTTTATGTCATGATTGGACCGATTCTATGCTTTATATTTTTATAATTAATACTCTTATTTCAATTATATTGTGCTTAGATGTGATTCATAGTGAAACGAGACAAGAAACGAACCTTTAGATGCCGAGAATGATCAAAATGTGTGAAGGATTGGACTTGCATCAATATACAAGTTTCTGTCGATGAAAACGGCCATTTGGAGTTCAGTTCAATTAGGCAAACTCCCCTTTTGACCCTTTTTCACTTCTCTGATGATATAAACGGCCGTTTTGGGTTGTATGCATATCACAGAACGGCTGTTCAGGAAGGTCTTCGCATACCCCCTTAACCGAGATGGGGACGGCCGTTCGGAGGCTCGGTGAAGGAATTATTGGAAATGTCCAATTGCCACACCGTTTGGAGGGCAAGTTTAGGCTTTATTAATGGAATTTCATCACTTCACAAAGGAAACTCATTTTAGGGATTAATTTAGGGATAGTTTAGAGTCTCATCTTGCTTAATCTTTCATCCAAAAGATTAGCTTAGATTGTAGTTGTTAATTTCTTTCTAGGACAATTCATTCTCCTTACTTTATTTCTAGTTAATTAGTTTTAATTGCTTAATACTTGGAAAACTAATGTAACACCCCGACTCACAGTCGGTACAGGTAAATTATGTGATTTAATATTAATTGCGTTCTAGATTAATTGTATACGACTTATATGAATTATTTGAACTTATGTGAATTTATTTGGATTAATTTTGTATGTGATTTACTTGTTTAATTGAGTTGGCCTTATTTGAACCTGTATTTGTTGAACCGAACCAACTTGAACCGGGAACCTTGAACCGAACCCGTGAACCAACCGGTTCAGCCTTAAAGGCTGAACCATTCTTCCTTTCTCCTTCTTTACGTGATAACAGCAGCAACTCTTGAGCCAAGGAAGCTAAAACCCCAAGTGATCATCCAAACCTTCCCAAGCCAAGATCTTCCTCGTTTCTTCGTCTTTTCTCGAACTTGAGTATGTTTCGGAATCCCCTCGTCGTGCTCGTCATTTCTATGGTTTAATTTCTGAGTTTGGAGTGAGTTTTATATGCCTTTGCTTCCCTACGTGAATAGTAAGGGTTTAGCTCTAAATGTGAATACTTGCTCTTTGCTTGAAGTGTTTGATTCCTAGCTTCATATATGAGTTGTAAATGTTGTATGTGTTGTATTTATTGCATTTAATCCATGGTTAGTTGAGCATTTATTGATGATCATGATTTTAGCTTGAATTTTGCATTCCTTTGATCATGCCTTTCATTCCGTTTTTCTTGAGTTATTTGAGTGTCAACTTGTCAAGCATGATTTATGTGAATTGTTTGTGCAATTTGAGAGGTTGTGGCAACTTTAAGGATTGGATTTTGGCCATTTTTGGCACCAAAATGAGCTTCCCCTGTTTTCTGTAATGCAACTCTGCTCCAGCTTTTCGAACCAGGCCGGAACGGCCGTTCCCGCCCCAGTTTCAAACTGGGAACGACCGTTCCCAGGCCATTTTACTGTTCCTGCCGAGAGTGGGAACGGCCGTTCCCATGGCCGAAACCCTTCCTTTGTGCTACTGGATCAAATCCACGGGGGTGGATTTGAGGCAGTAGGTTTGGAAAAATCCATGAGGGTGGATTTTTCCCTTTGGAAAAATCCATGGGGGTGGATTTTGCCACTTTTTCTCTTTGCGTTAATTATGCATTTGTATGATTTCAAATGCTTTTCTTTTGCATGTTAATTATTATGACTTGATTTTATTGCATAATAAATTGTGAATAATTATGTTATGCTATGATTTGTGAATTGTATGACCTAATTGTAACATTTTATATGTGAACATGAATCATGCATTTTGCCGAGCGTCTTCTTTGGTTCATATAGAGTCTAAGTCTTGGGCTTTCGTGTTTTCTTTTCAGAGGAGGTTCCAGTTGACGAGCCCGAGGCGTAGGTTGTTCACGTCTGCTCGTTTTTTGGTCACGCACAAGGTGAGGTTTAGGATTTTTATTAGCTAAGCGACCTAAAGCCTTATGTGATGTTTTCAGGCCGTGCATGTGACTATATATTATATATATATAGATATGTATGTGTTGATTAGAATATGTTTATGATCTTGTGAACAACTTTGTTTTGGGAAAAGATATTAAATAAGCCTATGTAAGCTATGTTTTGGAAAAAGGCTTTACAATTCTGTTAGCGAGATCGCCATGAAAGATTTGGCATATGATATTATTTGTATTTGTGGATCCAAGGAGCTACGGGTAAGGAACCCTCGGGACGGTTCGGGCCGTCGAGGTTCGGCCTGTGCGTAGTCTCCATCCGATATATCACATGCGACCCCTGGGAGTTTGGGAAGGTGTGGTATTTCGATGCCTTCGGCGTAAAAACCGGGGAGGGCACGATGTGGGTTCGCTACCCCTCGTGAGTCTGTATATGTATGGATGGTTAGGGCCGCCGGTGGCTCTTCCATCATTAGTGTAGAGGTTGATATGTATGATTTCCGTTTTGTTTGTTCTGAGGAGTAAAGGTTGGAAGCTCGTTCTCGCCGAGCATTATGTTATGTTGTGTTATGTCAGGAAGTATGAATCGGGATAGTGTTTATGAAATGTCTTAACGTATATGTATTTGTTTTGGAAAGTTTTAGTTTGCAAAACCTATTCCGGTTCATAATTCCACCCTTTGCTTTGTGCTCTGCTTTATATATATAGGGTGTGGGTGTGCGTTAGCCCCCTCACTCAGTCAGTTGACTGACCCTCGGTTACCCTTTTAGTTGCAGGTTTTGGGAGCGTGAGCTAGGCGGAGAAGTGTGTCTTCTTTATACACTTGTTGGTCTAGGTTTCGTTAGGTGCATTTACATACCTGCACTTTATTATTTTGTACTTGTACAGCTATGGTTTGTATATACTTATTTACTATTTTGTCCGAGCCGTGATGGCTTTTGTACAGGTTTGCATGTTGGTACCTATACGTAAATACTATATGGCTAATTAGGTGTTGGTACCTATACATATATATGTGTTGATCGTTGCTTGTTACTTTTATTTATTCGCTTCCGCATACTCTGATTCTGTTTGGTTTAGCTCCGCCTAGCCTAGAGTGTGTGTTTGGTCTCCCGTTCGCTATGATTCGGATTCGGGTGCGGACATTCCATTTCGTATTCGGGTTCGGATTATGGTGCGGGGGATGTGGCCCTACGTGTGGGTGCTACATCCTTAAGTGGTATCAGAGCGCGGTTGCAAAAACCGGGCTCTAGTGTCGTGTGGGTCTGTCTAGGTCGTACGGCTTAGGATAACGTGATTGTGTGATCGTGTGTAAGTGTGCATACATGATTTGAATGTGTGATTACTTGACTAATTGATTATTTGATTATTTTCTTAAATTGTATACATATTCATACACTAATGTACATGCATCTATATTGCTTGAATCTATGAATTTCAGGATACCTCCAAGAAGACATAATAATCGTGAACGAACACCTGATTTGAATGAGCCGGCTCCACAGAATGCACCTCCGCCACCACCTATGAATGCGGAGAATATTGTTCAAGCCCTACTCAATCAACTCCAACAAAATCAAAGGGGTAATGTAAATCCGGGTGAAGGACAAGATATTTCCGCCGTGTATAGGGACTTCCGGAACAACAATCCTCCAAAGTGGTATGGAGGTGATGATATCAAGGCGGAAGAGTGGTTGTCCGAGATTCGAGGTATTTGGGAGATATGTCAGGGGAATTTCCAGGACAAGGCTGTTTGCACCGGGCGTATTATTCAAGGGCCAGCGGCTATTTGGCTAAGGAGTGTGAGGTCCAGGCTTGAGAGAATGGGGATGGAATTTAATTGGGAGACGTTTGTGCAGGAATTCCATGAGAAATATATCCCTCATAGTGCACAAGAACGTCGCCTCCAGGAGTTCTCCAATTTGAGGCAAGGCAACCGGACGGTGGAGGGTTATATTTTGGAGTTTGAGAGGCTAGCACCTTATGCCGCTCACATCACCGACCATGATGATCATAAGGCCCGAGCGTTTCTTCATGGACTTCGTCGGGATATTCAAGAAGCTTTACAAGCTGCTAATGTGAGTACTTGGGCCAAGGCTACAAAGAGGGCAATTCAAGTTGAGGCCCAAATGGCTCGGTTGAAGCCTCCACCTTTCTCTTCTACTCAAGGATCGGGATCAGTTTCTGGATCGGGTAAGAGGCCCGTTTCTTATGCTCCACGAGCTCCTGTTCCACCGGCTTTTCGTCCCCAGGGTTTAGGGAACAAAAAGCCCCGTATTACCGGTCCCGTAGCACCTCCTATTGCTCCAGTTCGACCGGCTCCAGCTCAGGGACCACCTGTCTGTGCTCATTCAGGGGAGACATCCGGTGGAGAGGTGTTGGAAGCTTCTGGGTAAATGCTACGCGTGTGGGTCTTCTGATCACTTGATTGATGCTTGCCCGAATAGGAGGCCGGTTGTGCAGGCTCGTGTGTTTGCTTTGGAGGGAGAGGAGGAAGCTGCTGATGTCGACCCAAACGCCGTGATAGAAGGTACAATCAACATTCATGGCATATCACTACATGCATTGTTTGATCCCGGGGCTACGCATTCATTTATTTCCCGGGATATTGTTGCTTCTTTGCCTTTACTTGATGAATTATCTGCGCATGTGTATGTGGTGAATACTCCTTTGGGAGGGTCTTTGGAAGCTGACAGGGTGTTTAGGGAGTGTCCGGTGGTGTTTGAGGGCCGAGTTTTTCCTGCAGATCTGATAGTTCTACCGTTGAAGAAGTATGAGGTTATCCTTGGCATGGACTTTCTCTTCAGATACCGAGCTCAGTTGGACTGTCATGAGAAGAAGGTTTCGTTGGGGTCCGTGGTCTTTACGGGTGAGAGGTTGAAGTCCAGCCCGTTTGTGTCTTTTATGGAAGCAAGTAAGCTCCTCCGGGACGGTGCGACAGGTTTTGTGGCTTACCTTCTGAATAAACCGAAGGATCAGGCCAAACTTGAGGAGACAGAGGTCGTGAGTGAGTTTCCCGATGTTTTCCCTGAGAATTTGGGTTCTTTACCACCTGATAGGGACATCGAGTTTGTAGTCGACCTTTATCCTGGAGCTGAGCCTTTCTCTAAGACATTGTATCGGATGGCTCCTGCTGAGTTGAAGGAGTTGAAAACGCAGCTGGATGAGCTTTTGACTTGCGGTTACATCCGTCCGAGTACATCCCCGTGGGGTGCTCCTGTGTTATTTGTGAAGAAGAAAGACGGGACTTTGAGGATGTGTATAGACTACCGCGAGTTGAACCGGATGACAGTGAAGAATAAGTATCCTTTACCTCATATCGAAGAGTTGTTTGACATCTTGCAAGGGTCGCAGGTGTACTCTAAGTTAGATTTGAGGCAAGGGTATTACCAACTTCGTATCCGGGAAGAGGATATCTCTAAGACTGCGTTCAATACCCGTTATGGACACTTCGAGTTTGTAGTGATGCCGTTTGGGTTAACTAACGCTCCAGCCGTGTTCATGGATATGATGCACCGAGTGTTTAGACAGTATCTTGACAAGTTTGTGGTCATTTTCATAGACGACATCTTGATGTATTCTAAGTCTGCAGAAGAGCACGCATCTCATCTCAGGATTGTTTTGGAGACCCTTAGAGAGCACAAGCTTTATACCAAATTTAGCAAATGCGAGTTCTGGCTTGACAGAGTGTCATTTCTGGGTCATATAATTTCAGGTGAGGGGATTGAAGTTGATCCTTCTAAGATCGAGACCGTGGTTCAGTGGGAAAGACCGAAGAATGCCTCCGAGATAAGAAGTTTTCTCGGGTTAGCGGGTTACTATAGGAGATTTGTGAAGGACTTTTCCAAGATTGCTTGCCCGTTGACTCGATTAACTAAAAAGGAGGTGAAGTATGAGTGGGATGATGGGTGCGAGAGAAGTTTCCAAGCTTTGAAGGAAAGATTAACTTCAGCACCAGTTCTTACCCTACCCGAGGGATCCGAGGGCTATTCAGTTTTTGCAGATGCTTCTAAGGAAGGACTCGGATGTGTATTGATGCAAAATGGCCGAGTGGTGGCCTATGCTTCTAGAAAGTTGAAGGAACACGAGAAGAACTACCCCACTCATGATCTTGAGCTTGCAGCGGTTGTGTTTGCTTTGAGGAAGTGGCGTCATTACCTCTATGGGACGACTTTTGAGATTTTCACGGATCATAAGAGCCTCAAGTATCTTTTCACTCAGAAGGAGCTTAATAATAGACAGAGGCGTTGGATGGAATTCTTAGAGGATTATGACTGCACGATTCAGTATCATCCGGGCAAGGCTAATGTCGTGGCAGATGCTTTAAGCAGGAAAGCAAGTGTTTCAGGTTTGAGTGCAGGGTCTTCAGGACAGGGTTCAACAGTTTTGGTCTCAGTGGCTCGGTTAGCTAACATCTCGGTTCAGCCGGATTTGAAACAGAGGTTGTTGGATTCTCAGGCTTCGGATACAGAGATTCAGAGATTAGTGGTTCGGTCTAGGATAGACCCCGAGACGAAGTTTGGGTTTGATGATTCCGGTTTGTTCAGGTTCAAGACCAGGGTTTGTGTCCCAGAAGACCTCAAGAGGTTAATACTTGAGGAAGGACACCGTTCTGGATATTCCATACACCCCGGTGGTACGAAGATGTACCGAGATTTGAAGGAATACTTCTGGTGGAATGGCATGAAGAGAGATGTCGCGAACTTTGTGAAACGGTGTCTCACGTGCCAAGTGGTGAAGGCAGAACACCAGAAACCTGGAGGAACTCTCCAACCACTTCCGATTCCTGAATGGAAGTGGGAGCAAGTGACTATGGACTTCGTGTCCGGCTTGCCAAGATCAAGAGGAGGTTATGATGGAATTTGGGTGATAGTCGACCGATTGACCAAGTCTGCTCATTTTCTCAAGGTGAAAATGTCTTACAAAACTCCGAAGTTAGCAGAATTGTATTGTAATGAGATTGTGAGAATTCATGGGGCGCCTGCTAGTATTGTTTCAGATCGTGATCCGAGGTTCACAGCTAAGTTTTGGCAGGATCTTCAGAGTAGGTTGGGTACGAGGATTAATTTCAGCACCGCTTTTCATCCTCAGACAGATGGACAGTCAGAGAGACTGATTAAGTATTTAGAGGATTTGTTGAGGGCGTGTGCTTTGGATTTTAAGGAAAAGTGGGACAAGCATTTAGCTCTGGTTGAGTTTGCCTATAACAACAATTTTCAGACTTCTATTGGTATGGCTCCCTACGAGGCACTTTATGGAAGGAAGTGTAGATCGCCTCTATTTTGGGACTTAGAAGATTGGCGGTGGACAGAGGAGAACAAGCTCGAAAGAGCTACACCTCGAGAGAGATTGGATAAGACCACTGCCAAGGTTAAGTTGATTCAGCAGAGAATGAAGACAGCTCAGGACCGTCAGAAGAGCTATGCGGATAAGAGGAGAAGGCCCCTTGAGTTTGAAGTCGGAGATAAGGTTTTCTTGAAAGCATCTCCGAGAAAGGGATTTTCTCGAATAGGTCGAGGTGGGAAGCTTAACCCAAGATACCTTGGACCTTTTGAAATCCTTGAGAGAATTGGAGAAGTGGCGTATAGGTTGGACCTACCGCCTAGATTGACCGGGATACATAATGTGTTTCATGTTTCACAGCTCAGGAAATATTATCCCGAAGAATCAACTATTCTCCCTGTTGAAGAGGTACAACTTGAGACGGATTTGACGATAGTAAGACACCCGGTTGAGATTCAAGACCGGAAGATACAAGTGTTGAGGAATAAACAGATTCCCTTGGTCCGAGTTCTTTGGAGAGATCAGAAATCTGAAGAGTCTACTTGGGAAACTGAGGAGAAGATGAGACAGTTGTACCCAGAGTTGTTCTCAGGTCAGACAGTTAACCTGGGGACCAGGTTCTCCGAAGGGGGGGAGGTTGTAACACCCCGACTCACAGTCGGTACAGGTAAATTATGTGATTTAATATTAATTGCGTTCTAGATTAATTGTATACGACTTATATGAATTATTTGAACTTATGTGAATTTATTTGGATTAATTTTGTATGTGATTTACTTGTTTAATTGAGTTGGCCTTATTTGAACCTGTATTTGTTGAACCGAACCAACTTGAACCGGGAACCTTAAACCGAACCCGTGAACCAACCGGTCCAGCCTTAAAGGCTGAACCATTCTTCCTTTCTCCTTCTTTACGTGATAACAGCAGCAACTCTTGAGCCAAGGAAGCTAAAACCCCAAGTGATCATCCAAACCTTCCCAAGCCAAGATCTTTCTCGTTTCTTCGTCTTTTCTCAAACTTGAGTATGTTTCGAAATCCCCTCGTCGTGCTCGTCATTTCTATGGTTTAATTTCTGAGTTTGGAGTGAGTTTTATATGCCTTTGCTTCCCTACGTGAATAGTAAGGGTTTAGCTCTAAATGTGAATACTTGCTCTTTGCTTGAAGTGTTTGATTCCTAGCTTCATATATGAGTTGTAAATGTTGTATGTGTTGTATTTATTGCATTTAATCCATGGTTAGTTGAGCATTTATTGATGATCATGATTTTGGCTTGAATTTTGCATTCCTTTGATCATGCCTTTCATTCCGTTTTTCTTGAGTTATTTGAGTGTCAACTTGTCAAGCATGATTTATGTGAATTGTTTGTGCAATTTGAGAGGTTGTGGCAACTTTAAGGATTGGATTTTGGCCATTTTTGGCACCAAAATGAGCTTCCCCTGTTTTCTGTAATGCAACTCTGCTCCAGCTTTTCGAACCAGGCCGGAACGGCCGTTCCCGCCCCAGTTTCAAACTGGGAACGACCGTTCCCAGGCCATTTTACTGTTCCTGCCGAGAGTGGGAACGGCCGTTCCCAGTTTGTACTGGGAACGGGAACGGCCGTTCCCATGGCCGAAACCCTTCCTTTGTGCTACTGGATCAAATCCACGGGGGTGGATTTTTCCCTTTGGAAAAATCCACGGGGGTGGATTTGAGGCAGTAGGTTTGGAAAAATCCATGAGGGTGGATTTTTCCCTTTGGAAAAATCCATGGGGGTGGATTTTGCCACTTTTTCTCTTTGCCTTAATTATGCATTTGTATGATTTCAAATGCTTTTCTTTTGCATGTTAATTGTTATGACTTGATTTTATTGCATAATAAATTGTGAATAATTATGTTATGCTATGATTTGTGAATTATATGACCTAATTGTAACATTTTATATGTGAACATGAATCATGCATTTTGCCGAGCGTCTTCTTTGGTTCATATAGAGTCTAAGTCTTGGGCTTTCGTGTTTTCTTTTCAGAGGAGGTTCCAGTTGACGAGCCCGAGGCGTAGGTTGTTCACGTCTGCTCGTTTTTTGGTCACGCACAAGGTGAGGTTTAGGATTTTTATTAGCTAAGCGACCTAAAGCCTTATGTGATGTTTTCAGGCCGTGCATGTGACTATATATTATATATATATAGATATGTATGTGTTGATTAGAATATGTTTATGATCTTGTGAACAACTTTGTTTTGGGAAAAGATATTAAATAAGCCAATGTAAGCTATGTTTTGGAAAAAGGCTTTACAATTCTGTTAGCGAGATCGCCATGAAAGATTTGGCATATGATATGATTTGTATTTGTGGATCCAAGGAGCTACGGGTAAGGAACCCTCGGGACGGTTCGGGCCGTCGAGGTTCGGCCTGTGCGTAGTCTCCATCCGATATATCACACGCGACCCCTGGGAGTTTGGGAAGGTGTGGTATTTCGATGCCTTCGGCGTAAAAACCGGGGAGGACACGATGTGGGTTCGCTACCCCTCGTGAGTCTGTATATGTATGGATGGTTAGGGCCGCCGGTGGCTCTTCCATCATTGGTGTAGAGGTTGATATGTATGATTTCCGTTTTGTTTGTTCTGAGGAGTAAAGGTTGGAAGCTCGTTCTCGCCGAGCATTATGTTATGTTGTGTTATGTCAGGAAGTATGAATCGGGATAGTGTTTATGAAATGTCTTAACGTATATGTATTTGTTTTGGAAAGTTTTAGTTTGCAAAACCTATTCCGGTTCATAATTCCACCCTTTGCTTTGTGCTCTGCTTTATATATATAGGGTGTGGGTGTGCGTTAGCCCCCTCACTCAGTCAGTTGACTGACCCTCGGTTACCCTTTTAGTTGCAGGTTTTGGGAGCGTGAGCTAGGCGGAGAAGTGTGTCTTCTTTATACACTTGTTGGTCTAGGTTTCGTTAGGTGCATTTACATACCTGCACTTTATTATTTTGTACTTGTACAGCTATGGTTTGTATATACTTATTTACTATTTTGTCCGAGCCGTGATGGCTTTTGTACAGGTTTGCATGTTGGTACCTATACGTAAATACTATATGGCTAATTAGGTGTTGGTACCTATACATATATATGTGTTGATCGTTGCTTGTTACTTTTATTTATTCGCTTCCGCATACTCTGATTCTGTTTGGTTTAGCTCCGCCTAGCCTAGAGTGTGTGTTTGGTCTCCCGTTCGCTATGATTCGGATTCGGGTGCGGACATTCCATTTCGTATTCGGGTTCGGATTATGGTGCGGGGGATGTGGCCCTACGTGTGGGTGCTACAACTAATGTTTCTAGTTTTTGGGAATTGATCATGTATTTAATGAATATGCATGTTTCTGGTATGACTTCTATTATTTCCTTGCCTCTTAGTATTAACATGAGTGGTTAATTTCCTAGGCAAAGGGGGTGATGTATTATGTAGGGTAAGTGTATGATGAAATGTCTACGTGAGTTTACTTGATCTTATGTTTGTGAAATTGAATTGTATGCATATTTGAGTTTGATCACCTTAGATATGATCCTAGAATTATATATTAATTGAGAAATTGTATGTGAATTATAAGAGATTTCACAACACTTAAGGGCTAAATATAAAGAAATTTAGCTTAGACTTGAGCAATTAAGCAATTGATTAACCGGGCCGAGTGCTAGTTAGTTTCTTACATTAATCTTATTTGATTTATCTAATTATTGAGCTAATAATCACGAGAGCGACTTGGTTAAATACACGCACTTAACTTCAAGAGGAGCTTGTGTATACGTTAGTGATTAGAATTGTAAGACACTCAATTCCACCGAAGCATTAATCTAGCGCAGCCTTCCATGATCATCACTTCCCTTTGTCACTACTTTATTGTTTCTTGAACTCTAGTTAATTGTCTATCTTTCGTACTTTACTTCACTTACTTGTCTAGTTAATTCCTTAGTTTAGATAACTTTCTCGTGTACTTACTGTTGCGGAGTCAAACAATATTTAGAACTATAATGCCAAAAATTACACAAAGAAAAATCAGACAAAATAATAAACTAAATATAACCCAAAATAAGGCTACAAAAGACATAAAGAAAAGAACACCAAAATTTAACGAGGTTCGGCCAACTTAGCCTACATCCTCGAGCACTACTCAAAATATATTTTACTAAAAAAATATTCCAAAGCAAGAGAAGCTTTGTTTGGATACACTAAGCTAGAAGGGGAGAGGAGCCTATTTATAGTGTTAGCTCATCCCTAGGCTATTACAAAATTTTCAATGTGGGATAGAAAGCACTTATCCCAACCCAATTCTCCAATGTGGGATGCAAATTTGGGCCACAAACCAACACTTACTTGTTCTATAGATTGGCAAAAGCATTAAACAATTGATTAATTTGCACCTTCCCTTGGAACACGACCCCTTATGTTATAATTGTTCTTGACAAGCGTGCAGTTGCACTTTTAATTTTATAAAACGAGATAACATGTGCCAGGTTTAAAATTTCCCCTAATATAAACTATGGCAATTTGCAATTTGTATTTTTTGTTCTATAATCATGATCAACATTTAATTTAGGTCTCGTAAGTATTCCTCTGAGATATTTGGTTTTATATCTTATTAATTTTTAATAGATTTAGTTTGAAATTTACACATTTAATCTTATGCAGATACATTTATTCTTGTAAAAAATTAGATACATTTATAGGATCAAATGTTTAAAATTCAAACTAAATAAATTAAAAATCAACAAAATATACGATTAAATGTAATTATTAATGGAATACTCAAAGGATTAGAATTAAATTCTAGCTGTAATTATAGGACAAAAATATAATTTTATCTTTGAATTAAGTCGAGCCTATAAAGTTTAGGGTCCTCAACCTTAACCATGGATCTAGCGACTGAGACTTCTAGATAACAAAACTTTGTGTGGCAATTCCTATTTTGTCGTTATTATAAATGTAATTCTGTTAATTGTTTGGGTTAATAAAGTCCAATTCTGGACATTCTTGACAGAACTTTCTGTTTGATTAAAAAAAATTATTTCACTTTCCAATTCAAATAAATTTTTAGTTTGCTCCCTAATAATATAAGTCATCTATTTTACCTTTAATATTTTTAATATGAAATATTTATATTTAAATTTGTAAAACTATATTTAAATTTTGAAAAACTATGAGAAATCCATTTTGGTATTTTCCTTGTATCACAGACAATCTTTGAATAATATATTCTTTATATGTAATGCATGTTTTGTGTGTTTCCATTATATGTGCATGTATTAGAACTCCCCTAATCCGTCAAGCTTTTAGGGTTTTGTCATTAGGGTTAATGACACATTAAACAAGCCCTAATCTAAGCTGGATCAAAACTTACTCCGAGTTAATGAGTCCAACAAACAGTGGGAGTGTTGATTAGACTCAATTGAGACTTGCTTGTGCAATTGCGTCCTTAAGAAGGAATCATCCTGTTTCATGGGATGACAAAGTGCATGGTATATGTGTACGCAACGCACGAGGGTGCTCATTGATAGAATGAGTACACTGAGTTGTCCCGCATGAGAACATTCCTAAATAGAAAAGGAAGTACCCACTTCTAGAAGTGGATACTTCCAGATTAGGAAACATCTCACATGTCAATAGCGTGATTAATTAATCATTTGACTTGAGATTCCACTTTTGTCTTATGTGAGTTAACTAGGTAATCTTAGATATAAGTCTAAAAGGGTGTCGCTCTAGACACCTAAATTATGATTTATATTGGGATTAGAAAAGTGGCATATGAAGGCATATGAGAATTAATAAAGGACCTACACTTGCTTTAAGCAAGATGATCTCTTATTGCATAAGTCGTTCATATACCATCCTAAAACCCTTGGCCAAGGAAGTGGATCAAAACATCAAGAAAGGATTTTCTTGGATTGAGATCAAATGGATATGAAACAAATTTAACTTTAGATTAAAATTAATAGAGCTCTCTTTATTCCCATGCCCTGATCTTAATCGAGAGATGGAATGGTAAGAGGATCGTATATCACAAATGTCATTGGTTGAAGGGTTCTTTCGGTTTAATTCGTTGTTCGAGTGGGGGTTACACACCTGTTGCTAGACTACGGTTGTGTGATTTGCGAGCTAATTAATTAATATCCATATTAATTAATTAGGGTCACTGCTAACTGAATAATGAACCTAGAGGGTCACACACAAATGTCAGGTTCAAAGGGTATTGTTAAAAAGATCAAGTGATTGATTGAAACGAGACCACATGTGTAAAGTACACATGTGGAATGTGAGCAAGCTTTGGGTGCATAGTCTAATTGAGAAATTAGATTATGTGTTAATTAATTGTAGCATTAATTATAAAGCGCAAATATAATTAATTGTAGAATTAATTATAAAACCCAAATGAAATTAATTATAGAATTAATTTTAACCCATTAGAATTAATTGTAGAATTAAATCTAAGCCCAATCCGGAATAATTGAATATTAGTTTATTTATTTATGAAATAAATATAACTTTATCCTACTTTATTTATTTGAGAAATAAATGAAGAAAATTATCATACGTTATTTGTTTGTGAAATAAATAAAAGAGTACTATCCTACTTTATTTATTTAATAAATGAGAGGATAATATCAAGAATTATTTATTTATGAAATAAATAAGTAAAGATAATATCATATGATTATTATCTTAAGTAATTGTTTATGAGATAAATTTAAAGAAAATATCATGTGGTTATTATCATAAGTATTTATTTATGAAATAAATATTAAGATAATATCATGTTGATGAGGCCTGAAAATCATTCTTGAATCAGAGCCGTCCACGTGGCAGCACACCGCTGACTAATACCCTTGACGCTCGCCTTGGTGGGCTCATGGGCCTTCACGTCGCTCAATTGCCAGCTAATGTCATCCACCAACCAATGGGTTTGACGCTCGGACAACGGCCCTCAAGGTTATCCTTCACAGGGAAGCACCCACACGGGGGCCCCATTAATACGCTCGGGATCCCGACGCTCAAAGGGTCATATATCGCGAGGAGGCCGTCCGTGCATTCTTCGAGCGTCACCAGCGTTCGGGCATGTCCATGCCCCGTTTCGCTGGATCCGAACCTCGGACGAGAGAATCTTAGGTCCATCCCCGCGTGACCCTCGCCAACAACCTCTGACACAGAAGTACTGTGCACCACGCACCTGACACGCCGTCAACCTTTTCAGGGATGTCATTCTCAGTCCCCAAAACTCTGACGCGTGTTAGGGCAACACAGGTTTGGGACCACATGGTCAATTTTACCCATCTACCCCCATCCCTAACATATAAATAGGAGAGAAGCCATGCATTCTCCCCCAAGGAATCTTCTGCACGAAAACCATACTTACTGTTCTGGGCATTTCTCGGCTGACCTTCTCAAGCTTTTTATTTCACCACAGTAACACTACCATTGTAGCTTGCGCATTTGGTGTTATCCTAGCTGGAAGAACCCACGCTCAAAAGGAAACCCAAATCCTGAGGCTCTCACGCCTGTGATGGTCTTCCCCTTTTTAAACAAATTCTAAAGTGTTGTTGCATTAGGAAACTCAGATTCCTGCACCATCATTTTTGGCGCCGTCTGTGGGAAATCCATCACCACCATCTTTGGTATTGCCATTCTTCTTCCTCTGAAAGCTAGTTGAAAAGTAACACCCAAACCTTGAATCATGGTAACTGCGACAAGATCAGGAGCATTGAGAGAGAGAGGATCTCTTCCCCCCGTCAACGAGGAGAACCCGGAAGGCAACGTCCCCGCCGGGGAAGTAAACCCCCCAGCTGCAGGAAACGGGGGCGAGAACACAGAACCCACGGGGGCAAATCTCCAGTTAGGAGGAAATGTCGGGGGAGGACCTAGCACCGTTGTTCCTCCAGCTGCTCCCACCGCCCATGCTTCCTATCCGTACACCGGGATGTATCCCATGGCCATGCCACCTCCGGGATACTCGTTCATGCAGCCAGGGCTGATGCCCGGAGTGCTACCGGCGATCCAGCCTTACCAGGTGGGGACTCTGAATCTCCCCACATCGTTACCAAGGGAGATACAAGGGGTGGAGATGCCCCAAGTTACAGCCCAACAACTCCAGGCGCTGTATGCGCAGTGCGAGATCCAGGCCGTTCAGAATGCCTGGGAGCATTTCACGGCCGCATACTTCCCCTCGCAGGCTGGCGCTCGTCCGGCCCCACCCCTTGGCGGGCTCCCCGCGCATCCTTTAACAATGGCCCAGAACGCGTTGAGGGCTCAGCAACCTCTCCAACCACCGAATCCGGAGAATGAAGCCCCACCGAGGGTCCAACCTGAACGACCTGTGGGAGGAGATGAGAGGGCCCCTCGAAATGAGGTGGCCGGAGAAAATGAAGAGGTCCAGTCAAGGGCCGCAAGGAGGGCAAACCGCAGAAATGACGGTGACCCTCAACTAGCAGCTGTGCAGGATCAGATACGAGGGCTCCAAAACGTGGTAGAGCAGCTCTCTCGAGCGCGGTCTCACGCTTCCCGCGATGGGGGCGAGAGGTCCAAGGCCAGAGACGCTCGGCGACCACGTAGCCCCGTTTCCCACCGAAGAAAAGAGGCCAGCTATGAAGACCCCGACGAGCGAGATTATCGGATCATGGCGGGCGATTCCCCTCTCATCGAGGAAGTCCTGATGACCCGCGCAGGGAAGGGTAAAATTCCCTCATCAGTCAATAGATACGATGGAACTACAGATCCATCCGAGCACCTGGACCATTTCGTGCACCTGATGCACCTTTATGACCATCCAGACAACTACTGGGCCAAGGTGTTTGTCACCTCCCTCACAGGAATGGCCCAAGAATGGTACAAAAAGCTCCCCCCGCGCTCAATCAGAGGATATTATGACCTGACGGACGCCTTTGTCAGCCACTTCAACTCGCTAAAAGCGCCTGCCCCGGCCGCGACCGCTCTTTATAGCCTGGTCCAAGGGCCGAACGAAACCCTCAGATCCTTCATGGGGAGGTTCAATAAAGAGATCTTGCTGGTTGAAAAGCCCTCGATGGACTTTTTGAGACACGTTCTGTTTGGGGCCATCAACATGAAGCATTACGTCAGCAAGGAATTTGTGGAAGAAGTGGCCAAGAAGAAACCACGCTCGCTGATGGAAATTAGGGAGATTGCCGACTCCTTCTTTACCCTCGAGGATATGTACATAGCGAGGGATCAGAAGATGGCCAATGCCCCTCGAGCCAACAGAGCCCACGAGGACAAAGTGGAGCCCCACCGGAGTCATCGCCGCAGCCCAATACCCGCTCGCCGTCATTCCTCTCCTCCGCGGAGGCTCGAGCGTGTCCCCCTCAACCGCCCAATTGCAGAAGTTTATTCCCTGGCGGACCAGAAGTTGTTCAAAAGGCCGCCCAAGCTAAGAGAGACCGAGGCTCAAAGGCGCTCGGGGAAGTATTGTGCTTTCCATAAGCAGAAAGGGCATGACACTAACGAATGCCGTCAGCTGGAGAAGGAGATTCAGCGGCTGATTGCTGGGGGGCACCTCAAGGAGTTTGTAAAAGCACTGGAAGGGTATGACGAACATTGCGCAGGACGGGCGCTCGAAAGAAGAAGAAGCCGCTCGCGTTCCCGGAGTCCTCGTCGCCAACGCCCTGAAACCAGCGAGCGTAACAAAGGGAAAGGGGTAGATATGAAAAATCAACCCTTTGCAGTCATTCACATGATTGCGGGAGGCCCCTCGGGAGGCGACTCCAATGCTTCCCGCCGCCGCCACGTACGGAGTTATAATCAAAGGCCGGCGCTCCCTCGCTCAGTGCTCTCCGTGGACAGCTCACCGCGCTCAAAAGAGGATGATGTTATAGGGTTTACAGAGAAAGATCTTGAACACATTGTAACACCCCATGGGATAGGAAAAACCTCTGACTGTCCCATGGTGGTTAGTTTAGACGTTCATAACCACACTGTAAAGAGGGTTTTATTTGATAGTGGAAGCTCTGTGAACGTTCTCCCTTACTCCACGTTTCAACAAATGAATATAACAAACATCCCCCTCGAACCTCTCAGAACTGCGCTCGTAGGGTTTGGAGGCTCCGAGATCGTCCCTCGGGGACAAATTCGCTTGGCCACCTCTTTTGGTCGCGCCCCACAGCGAAAAACTCTGAGCGTCCTCTACACCGTCGTCGAGGTGGATCTTCCTTACAACATCATCATTGGGCGCCCAGCCCTCTTGGATTTCAAGGCTGTCATTTCCACCTATCATCAGAAGGTCAAGTTCCCAACCCCCGAGGGTACCGGAGAAATTTTGTGCAACGTCAAAGAAGCTTGGGAATGCTACATACTTTCGCTTCGGAGCCACAAGCCCAAACAATCCATTCAACCTGGGTCTACTAAGAAATCCGTTGATTTCCCAGAGTTAAATGAAGATGGCCCTGAGCGCAAAAGAGCCAAGCTGAACCGAAAGAAGAATAAAAAGAGGACAGCTGGAGACGTTCAGTGCTCAGAGAGTGGGCCACCGGGGGCCGTCGACGGCTCTTCCTCAGAAAACGAGGGTGATGAGCCCAAGAATACTCTCACTGGAAAGAAACGAGCGTTAGAAGCACCCAGGCCGGAGGTTCGGATTGAACCCACTGAGGAGTTTTTAACCGTCGAATTGGAGCCTGGAAATCCGGATAAAACAACCCAGATTGGCTCGAGCCTGGATGGGCCCTCGCAAGTTTTGATGATCGATTTCCTAAGGGAGAATCTTGACGTCTTCGCGTGGAAAGCTTCTGACCTCACCGGAATAGATCCGAGCGTCATTGTCCACAGGTTGAACGTGGATCCAGGCTTCAAGCCCATCAAACAGAAGAAGAGGGACGTTCATGGATTCAGAAAACGGGTCATCGAAGAAGAGGTTAATAAATTGCTTGATGCTCAGTATATTGAGGAGATCTTATATCCGGAATGGCTCTGCAATGTGGTGCTCGTTCCAAAGAGCGCTAATAAGTGGCGCATGTGCAACGACTTCACAGATCTTAACAAAGCGTGCCCAAAAGATCATTACCCACTACCGAGGATCGATCAGTTAGTAGATTCTACAACCGGATGTGAACTCATGAGTATGATGGACGCCTTTCAAGGATATTATCAAATCTTTATGGCGCCCGAGGATCGCCCCAAGACTGCGTTTATTGTGCATTTGGGTGTTTACTGTTTCAAGGTCATGCCCTTCGGGCTCAAAAATGCGGGAGCGACTTATCAACGCCTTGTCAATAGGATGTTCGAGCGCGAGATTGGAAAATCTATGGAGGTATATGTGGATGATATGATAGTCAAGAGTGAGCGCCAACACTCCCATCTGGAAGATCTCAAGCAGACTTTCGACATCCTTCGGCGCTACGGAATGAAGTTGAATCCCTCGAAATGCACCTTTGGCGTTCGAGGAGGTAAGTTCCTGGGATACATGGTTAGTCAACGTGGCATAGAGGCAAACCCCGAGAAGATTAGAGCCATCCTGGACATACCCTCCCCTCGTAATCTGAGAGAGGTCCAGGTGCTCGTGGGAAAGATCATTTCACTAAATAGGTTCATCTCCCGCTCAGCGGACCGGAACTTGCCCTTCTTTAAAGTTTTGCGCAACGCTCGAAACTTTTCCTGGAACGAGGAGTGCGAAAAGGCCTTACAGAGCATGAAACAGTACTTGACGAGCGCACCTCTGCTGACCAAACCGGTCCCGGGGGAAATCCTGTTTATCTATCTATCAGTTTCTTTAGAAGCCACGAGCGCTGTCCTCGTAGCAATCCGCGAGCGTAAGCATATGCCGGTATATTACCTGAGCAAGACTTTACAGGGGGCCGAGAAAAGATACATGGAAATTGAGAAATTTGCCTTTGCGCTCGTTAATGCATCCCGAAGGTTGAGGCCATATTTTCAAGCTCACTCCATCACAGTGCTTACAGATCAACCACTCAAGCAAGTGTTATCCAAACCGGACGTTTCGGGAAGGTTAATTAAGTGGGCAATTGAACTCAGTCAGTTTGATATCTCCTTCGAGCCTCGTACAGCCATCCAGGCTCAGGCCGTGGCCGATCTATTGGTAGAACGTTTCAATTTGGAGAGTGGGCCACCGGCGGACGAAGGTTTATGGCTTTTGCACACTGATGGCTCCTCGACCTCACAAGGGGGCGGTGCTGGGGTGACCCTCAGGGATCCCCTAGGAGCAGAAGTTGACTACGCAATCAAACTGGCATTTCAAGTCACCAACAACGAAGCCGAATATGAGGCCCTCATCCAAGGGCTCAGGATTGCGCGCCAAAATGGGGCCGCTCGTGTCACAGCATATGTTGATTCGCAGTTGATCGCGAGTCAAATTGATGGTAGTTATGAGGCTCGAGAAGCCACCATGGCACGGTACCTATCGAGCGCCAAGGAGGAGATAGCGAAGTTCAAGAAATTCCATCTTTTGCAAATTCCGAGGGCGGAAAACGAACACGCTGACGCTCTTTCGAAGTTTGCATCCGCCCTAGATGGCCATGATGAGCGCGCTGTTACATTTTTGAGAACGGAGGAGCCGCTGATAAGTAAAGGGGAACCCCCAAAAGAGGTGCACATGATTGACCCCTCCGAGCCTTGCTGGCTTGACGAAATTGTCAGATTCCTACGGGATGGAACATGCCCGAGCGACAAAGTCGAAGCTCGGAAGATCAAAAGCAAGGCCCCTCGTTTCTCGCTGGATACTGAGGGTAGATTGTTCAAGCGATCCTTCCAGGGCCCGCCGTTGAAATGTCTGAGACCCTCGCAAGCTAAAGAAGTTTTAGAGCATGTACACGGTGGAAGTTGTGGAAACCACTCGGGCGGACGAATCTTGGCGAAGAAAATCTTGAGAAGTGGATTTTATTGGCCCACGGTATTGCAGGATGCCATTGAATATTCCAAGAAGTGTCCCAAGTGCCAGTTCCATTCCAACACTCCTCAGCTGCCGGCAGCTCAAATGATTCCTATCGATGTTTCGTGGCCCTTTGATCAATGGGGCATTGATATCGTGGGACCTCTCCCAATGGCGGTCGGGCAAAAGAAGTTCGTAATACTTGCTGTGGATTATTTCACCAAATGGGCTGAGGCAGAAGCGGTCGCTAAGATAACGTTCAAAGTTGTAAGGGATTTCATTTGGAAGAATATCATCTGCAGATACGGCATCCCGAGGGTGCTCATTTCTGATAACGGTTCCCAGTTTATCGCTGCAGACACGCGGGATTGGTGCTATGAATTAGGGATCGAGCAACGATTCACTTCCGTGGGTCACCCTCAAGCTAATGGCCAGGCTGAAGTGACCAACCGAACCATACTCCAGCATTTGAAAACGATGCTCGAGAGTAAGAAAGGAGAATGGGCTGAAGAGCTTCAGGGAGCTCTATGGGCTTACCGTACTACGCCACGAGCGGCAACGGGGGAAACCCCTTATTCCCTCGTGTACGGATCCGAGGCCATGATACCTGCGGAAATTGCACAAGAATCCGCACGCGTAGCCTATTTCGAGCCTACAGTCAACAACACCAATAGAGCGCTCGAGTTAGATTTGCTGGATGAAAGAAGGGATTCTGCGTGGGCACGCATTCACAAATACAAAGCAACCGTCGCCCGCCAGTACAATAAGCGTGTTAAAGAAAGGACTTTCCAGCTAGGGGACTTGGTCCTCAAAAAGGTTGAAGTCTCAAAACACGTGGGTAAGTTGGACCCTAATTGGGAAGGCCCCTTCAAAGTCATTCAAGTACGAGCAAATAACACCTACTTGCTAGAAACTTTGCAAGGCGAGCGTCTTCCTAGGCCATGGAATGCATGTAACCTTAGAAGGTTCTACGTGTAAATTTCATCCTCTTTGTAATGGCCCGTCCGCGGCAGGAAATGTTTTTCTTTGATGAAAAGCGCAATGTAATAATTCCCAAGAATGCATTTATATAACAGTAAGTATTTAATTCTTTGTTTTTGTTATCTATTTGTTCTCTTATTTGATCAAGTGATTCGAGCGTCAAAAGGCCTACTCCGTGGTGAGCATCCTCCACGTCGAACGGTCTACGCAATACATCAATTATTTCAAAACTACGCTGTCCAAGGTGTTGATATTCATCCACCTATAACAATTTGAGCGAGTTGTAAAAACAAATCCTAAAAAATGAGCGCGTCGGACAGCGGGGAGTGCAACGCTCAACTTACGCCGGCTGAGCGCTCATCGCTCCAGTTTGTGCCCGTAAGAACCCCCTCGGACCCTCATCCAATTGGGTAAGAGCATGCTCGTAAATAGTGAATGCCACTAACACTACAGCTACGCTCGTTTTAACCCTTACTGAGCCTACCCTACGGGCCAAATGTCTACGGCCGACACTCAACTGAATCTTTAGGAATTTCCTAAATTAAAATTCAAGCCTCAAGAAGAATACAACCAGGGAATATTCGTAAGGAATCCCCCTCGCGCCTGTATTTCCTCAAAGATTTTCTAAGTCCAAATACACAGTTCATTTCCACTATGGCCAGGGAACCCTCCTAAGGGTCACCCTCGCGCCCATACTTACAATAAGCCAACCGCCTGTTGTCGCGAGCATCTAAACTTAATATGCATGGTGATGAGTGTCAGAGGACCGTTGTAAAAGACGCCCTGGCCCACTTACACACTTAACTCAAACGCTCGAACAAGCAGATATCAATATGAAAGCGGTGTGCACAATGGAATAGTGTCATTCATCAATTGAAAGCAAATAAGACAACATCCAGACATCCAGATATTCAGATATTTGAAAACGAAAGAAGTCCGAGGATAAAATTGTTCATAAGGGAAGAGTTAAATACAAGATTAAAATTGTTCATAAAGGAAGATTTGAATACAAGATTAAAGTTGTTCATAAAGGGGAAGAGGCATTCGAGCGAACAAGAGCAAGAGGATGGCAGTCTTGGAAGCTTCACTGGGCCGGAGCGTCAGGCTCAGGGGGGGCGGTCGAAAGGGGAACTGGAGCCAGTACGTTAGCATCAGAGGTATGGTCCTCGCCTGGTTCATCCGCCTCCGCTACGTCCATAAGAGTGCCCTCATCTTCAATCAAGAAAGGCTCAGGATCCCTCCGGTTTGCGGCAATAAACTCCCTCTGGAGCGTTTCCACCAACTCCTGATACTCGGGCTCCGCCAGGCTTTCCGAGGGGTCCTCCTCCTGAACCATGGGCTCACCATTCTCGTCGAGATCCATGCGGAGGCGAGCGTCGGATCGAGCGCTTTCTGGGGCCAGTCCAAACTTCACCATCTGCCCAATCGCTTTATGGAAGAAGCGACGAGCGTTGTCAAAACATTGGATATTGGCCGCAAACACGAATGCCTTGGAGCGCACGAATTTCTTCACAGCCTCCCAAGATACCTTCGCCTCCAAGCCCTGTATTTTGCCCTGCAAATCAGCGAAGGCCTGGTTGGCTGCCTCGTTCTGGCGGGTGCTTTCCGCTAACTGCTCCCCCAGTTCCACATTTTGAGCCCTCAGCTGGTCTCGCTCCTCCTTCATTTTCTTGTGACGCTCGTCGAGGGTAAGGTAGGCCTCGTCCGTCTTTCGAAGGTTCTCCCTCGCTTGGTCCAAATCACGTTGGGTTGTGGTCAGTTGAGCGTGGAGGTTGTCGTAATCCTCTTGCAGTTGGACCGGGTCAGAGACGCGCAGCAATTTCTTGTACTTGGCTTTATGATCAGAGTATGCTTGCGCTCGCCCTTGCAAGTTTTTCAGCCTCGGGATTACCTCCTGGAAGTAATAAACGAGGGTCATAACCCGTATATGGAAGGAAGAAAAGAAGATTTGATATAGAGGAATAAAGAATTACCGTCAAAAGGACGTGGCATGCGTCATCCGCAACGCGAGCGGCATCATAATTGTTCAGCTTGTCATGATCGCCGGAAAATTGTAGTTTTCCAACGATGTCAGAGACAAGGTTGACAGAATAAGCGCTCTTCTTTAGGAGTACGGGGCCCTCGGTCCGCTGCCGCTTATAGCGAGAGTCACCCTTGCAGCCTATCTTCCAAAATACTTCATCCTCAGAAGATGAAGTGTCGCTGCCCTCGCCGCGGTGGCCCACGACCACCTCTTTACCCTTGCCTGAAATGGGGAGAGAGTCTGGCATCCTCTTTCTCTTCCCCTGACGATCGGCACGGAGGATCTCGTGGATACGGACAGGCTCACCCGAGCGGTTCCGTGACCCGCTGGAACTGAGGGAAATTGGGCCCACGGGGGCAGCCGGCGGAGGAGTGGCCTCGCGGGGACCCTCCAGCGTTAAGTCCTCGATTGGGCCCCTCGGAGGAACCTCATCTTCTGCACCCCCATGAGCGTGGCCTCGCCCGCGACCGGCCGCTCGGCGGTTTACCCTCGCCCTCGGGGGGGCGGTTCTGCTGCTGTTGCGGCTGTTGGGGGTCAACTGCGGGTCCTTGGGCGCCCAACATCCGTGAAAGGGCCTCAGCATTCATCCCTCGTGAGAGTATTTGGATACCTGTAAATGAAGGGGAACGAGCGTCAGAATGAAGGTTGTTTGAACTGTATGAACAAGGAAACATAGATAATTGCTGGTCAGAGAACTATTCTAAAGGTTAGAGATGTTAGTTCCTAGAATCTAACCGTCGAGGGCCATGATGTCAGTAGGCGGGTGGAGTATCATTTCAGGGGGGCAGGATAATCCGTATCGGAACAACACCCCTTCATTCTTCACTAAGGACTCCGCCTCAATCCACTTCTTTTCGGCCCTCATCTCGAGCGCCAACCCCATCGCCCACTCCTCAAAATCCTTGTTCCTCATCCTCTCTCTAATCAGTGGACCCTCGCCATGAATCAGCCATTGTCGGTGAACTCCAAAAATTCCCCCGGGAGCCCCCACGAAAAAATATTTTTCCTTCCAGTGCTCGCCATATGAAGAAGATGGAGAATTTATCATCTTAAAGCCTGATTTGGCCTGAGCGTAGTAAAATCCATCTGTGGGCGACGAGCGTGGTGAGCGGGCCGCTTGGATCAAGCTGTCAAAATTGATGATCGAGGGTGCTTTGCCCAAGGCCTTCATCGTTATTATAAACGTGTTGATTAGGGCTATGCCGTTGGGAAGAATTTGTGAAGGGCAAAGCCCTAAGTGTTGGTAAATGTTGGCGGCTTCGCGAGCGATGGGAAACCTCAGACCCCCAGCAAGAACGGCATCCCAGTATACAGTCAGCATCCCGGGCGGTGGTAGATTGGCTCTTTCTCCCTCCTCCGGGAGCCTCATGGGAAACACGGCTTCATCCCAATATGCCTTCGCCCTCAACTCATCCAAGTCACCGAGGGTCAGAATACTCTCAATTTCATCCGGAGACCTGTCAGTCTGATGGCGATTGTCTTGCCTTACTCGAGTGACAGGCTCCTTGCCTCTCCTGTGACGCCTCCTGGAAGGTTCAGCCTCGAATGGACGCCCGGATGGTCCCGCTTCACCCTCGGGAGCCGCCATCGCTACTGTGATCCTGTGATCTTGAGGTCTCACAGCACTGTTCAAAACAGGGAGGGCTCTTTCCCCTTGTCTCATCATCTCCATCACATTTTCCATTTCCTCAAAAACATCTTCCTGCTCACCGAGAACACGCTCGTCCATCCCTTGAACAACAGCATTCACCTCTTCCCCCCCGGCATCAACTGGAGCTTGGGCCACTGACATAGCCATGGGAATACCTCCAACTGGGTGCGCCCTAGTTAGGGGAACGGCCACGGGAACATCACCATGAGGAGAAGAGCTCCCCACAGACATCTCCTCAATCTCCCGCACATAATCATCGGCTTGATTTCCGGCCATGGTCAATTTTCAATTTTTCGGAGATGGGGCTTCTCACAGAAAGATTAAGGGAAGATAAACTTTCGGAAGCAAATTCAACGGTGGATAGTGGTTTCTCCTTCAAAGGTTTGTCTCACACAACCTAAAGCTAATGTTAGTACGGGAAAAGTAAGAAGAAGAATCAGGAATTCTTTACCTAAGATGGGGAGAAGAAGAAGTTCGCCGGAGCAAAGGGCTCTTGCTATGGATTTGCTTGAAGGAAGTTTGAATGCGTGAAAAAGAGTCCAAGGCCCTGCAAACCCTTATTTATAGGGGAGATGGAACATGGATTAGGTTTTAAAATTCAAAAAGGCAATCATTTCCCGCCTGGGAAACCCCCCACTTTTGGTAACCGCCTCACGTCTCCCGGAGTCCACGCGCCCACGTCACCACTCAGCATTAAATGCGGACTTGACAGCATTTAATGCGATGTCAGTTGTGTCCGTTACAGAAGGCCAGCAGTCTCCTCGAGGGCAATGCCCCGACCCTCGGATATTTGAAATTCAGGATTCATTCTTTATAAATTCTACAGTACGCTCGATGCGATACTACAGAATTTGGGGGGCAAAATGATGAGGCCTGAAAATCATTCTTGAATCAGAGCCGTCCACGTGGCAGCACACCGCTGACTAATACCCTTGACGCTCGCCTTGGTGGGCTCATGGGCCTTCACGTCGCTCAATTGCCAGCTAATGTCATCCACCAACCAATGGGTTTGACGCTCGGACAACGGCCCTCAAGGTTATCCTTCACAGGGAAGCACCCACACGGGGGCCCCATTAATACGCTCGGGATCCCGACGCTCAAAGGGTCATATATCGCGAGGAGGCCGTCCGTGCATTCTTCGAGCGTCACCAGCGTTCGGGCATGTCCATGCCCCGTTTCGCTGGATCCGAACCTCGGACGAGAGAATCTTAGGTCCATCCCCGCGTGACCCTCGCCAACAACCTCTGACACAGAAGTACTGTGCACCACGCACCTGACACGCCGTCAACCTTTTCAGGGATGTCATTCTCAGTCCCCAAAACTCTGACGCGTGTTAGGGCAACACAGGTTTGGGACCACATGGTCAATTTTACCCATCTACCCCCATCCCTAACATATAAATAGGAGAGAAGCCATGCATTCTCCCCCAAGGAATCTTCTGCACGAAAACCATACTTACTGTTCTGGGCATTTCTCGGCTGACCTTCTCAAGCTTTTTATTTCACCACAGTAACACTACCATTGTAGCTTGCGCATTTGGTGTTATCCTAGCTGGAAGAACCCACGCTCAAAAGGAAACCCAAATCCTGAGGCTCTCACGCCTGTGATGGTCTTCCCCTTTTTAAACAAATTCTAAAGTGTTGTTGCATTAGGAAACTCAGATTCCTGCACCATCACATGTGGTTATTATCCTTATTATTTGTTAGTGAAATAAATAAAAGGATGAAATCATAAAATATTTTTGTGAAATAAATAAGGATAATGTCATGGTTTATTTATTTATGAAATAAATAAATAAGAGATAATATCCTAAAGTAGTTAGGATAAAGATATTAATTAATAATTAAATTATTAATTATTTATCTCAATTATCTTACGTAAAATAGAATTAGAGAAGAAAAAGAAATTATCTCTCTCTGAGAAAAAATTTCTCATCAAATAAAAGAGAAGAGTTTTCTCTCATTCTCTTTAGACTGATATTTGTGAAGTGTCTTCTCTGTTCCGGAAAAAAGAAAAGAAAAGAAAAGATTTTAGAAGTTCTAAACCCTAGAAAAAATAAAACATTTTCTTTGAGACTTATGCATGAATTACTTCGCGCATCAATTGGGTTTTGACCAAAGATTTCTTACTCTCTATTTCTCGTTTCTTGTTTCTTTCAATACAAAGATTTTAGTACGTACTAGCATACTCACTAATCTAATTTGAATCTAGGACTGGTGTGGATACATTCTAGAGGGCTTCTACTTTGGAGTCTTGAAAGAAAGAACAGATCGTGAAACAGAAAAATTCATTACCACATGAAGAGTGTTCAAGGGTGGCTCAAAACACTTCAAGAAAGCTTCTAGTAAAGTAAGTTACTTGAAAACTTTCTGTTGAGTTTCGAAATAAAAATTGCAAACCAACAATTCCTTGTTGAAAATCTTTTAATTTTCGCTGCATTTTGGTCCCATTTTTCCAACAGCTATTGCCACCGCACATCAGTCTCATCTCCATCACCCGCGTCCACCATCCGCTATCCGTCATCACCTCGCCCACCACCGTTTCCCCCTTTCTTCTCCTTACTCAGCTACCACCGCATGCTGGCAATCGTCCGTGAGCAGCCACCACCATAGCCTTGTTAGGAATAGTGCCCTAGAAAGCCGATTGTATATCCGCTTTGTACTTTTCCTTATTGTAATCACAGATAATCTTTGAATGATATAACGAATTAAGGCAATACTTCTTTATATGCTCTTGTTTGGTATGCGATTACTTTATATGTGTTGAAAAATACGAATCAGAAAGCAGCGGAATATAAAAATTTTCCCAACAAAAGATCTAGGACTCGCAATCGTGTAACCAAATTCGTAGAGATTAGAAACTTACTTTCTTAATTGTCTTTCTTGAAGCGTTTCAAGCCACCCAAGAACGCTCTTCTCACGGCTTGATCCCCTCTCCTTGGTAAAGCTCGAATCTTCAAACTTCTAACTTGAAGCTCTCTAGAGATAGTCCACCAACTTGATCACAATCTAACTAGTAAGGATGCTAGTTCTCTAGTTAGTGTTTAGGCTTAACCTAGGGTTTATTTAATCTTGGAGAAGGGAAGGTGTTCAACACATGAACCAAAAGAATTGTCAATTCGCTCTAAGGGGAGCTTGAGCTCCCTATATATAATAGAGGGAGGACCGAAAATCCTAGTCCTTATGGACTAAGGATTTGGTCCCTCTCTCCTATTACTTGATTATCAAGTAATTTTAACTTTGACTTTGAATTCAAATTCAAATCAACTTTCAAGAGAGCTAAAATATCCAAACTATTTTTGGATAATTTTATACTTTATTTATTTAAAATAAATAACTTATTTTATCTAATTAATTAATTCATAATTAATTAACTAGATTATTTTTCTCCAAAATTAGACTTTATTTTTAATTCAAAATTAAACCAAAGTCTATTAAATAATTAACAAATTAATTATTTAATCACCAAATAAATATTCACGCTCATGCACACGTGCCCCACACGTGTGGAACCCTTTGGCCCGATTAACTCGTTTAATCATTTTAAAGCCTCAACTCATGTAACCAAGTTGTTGTGTGTGACCCTCTAGGTTCTCAATTCAATTAGCAGTGACCCTAATAAATTAATTCACTAATTAATTAATCAGTCCACAGATTAAACGACCATAGTCTAGCAACAGGTGTTTAACCCCTAGCTGAATTGGAATGTTCGGATTCGACAGAACCTTTAAGTCATTGATTAATGTGAGATACAATCCTCCTACTTACTATCTCTCAACCAAGATCTAGGGTAAGGGAATAATCAGAACCCTAATAATCTGGTCTTAAAGCTAAGTGCATTTCATATCCATTTGATCTCAATCCAAGAAACCCTTTTCTTGATGTCTTGATCTACTGTCTTGGCTAAGGACTCCATATGGCATATGAATGACTTACACAATAAGAGATCACCTTGCAAATGCAAGTGTAGGTCCTTTCTTGATTCTCATTCACTTTCATGAATCACTTGTGCAGCCCCAGCATAAGCCTTGAATCAGTTGTCTATGGCGACACCCTTTAAAGCTTATACCTAAGTCTACAGAGTTAACTCATAAAGTGACATGGAACCTCAAGTCTAAGGATCAATTAATCACATCAATGACTCATGAGATATTTACTAATCTGGAAGTTCCTTTTTCCTGAAATAGAAACTTCCTTTCCCATTTTAGGAATGTTCTCACACGGGGCACCTCAGTGAACTTACTTATTAAAGTAAGCACCCTCATGTATCACGCACGTATCAACTATACACTTTGCACCTACATGAAACAAGGTGGTCCTTCTTAAGGGCGTGATCCCACAAGCAAGCCTTAGAGGAGTCAGGTTGACACTCCCACTGTCGGTAGGACTCATCGGCTTGGAGTATTTTACTAATCATGACTTATGTGATATAGGGCTCGTTTCATGAACCATTTCACCTAAATGGTAGAGTCCTAAAGTCATCAGGATTAGGGGAGTTCTCATACATGCACAGATAAAGTAATCGCATACCAAACAAGAGCATATAAAGAAGTGTTGCCTTAATTCGTTATATCATTCAAAGATTGTCTGTGATTACAATAAGGAAAAGCACAAAGCGGATATACAATCGGCTTTCTAGGGCACTATTCCTAACAATATGTGCATGTATGAGAACTCCCCTAATCCTGATGACTTTAGGACTCTACCATTTAGGTGAAATGGTTCATGAAACGAGCCCTAAATCACATAAGTCATGATTAGTAAAATACTCCAAGCCGATGAGTCCTACCGACAGTGGGAGTGTCAACCTGACTCCTCTAAGGCTTGCTTGTGGGATCACGCCCTTAAGAAGGACCACCTTGTTTCATGTAGGTGCAAAGTGTATAGTTGATACGTGCGTGATACATGAGGGTGCTTACTTTAATAAGTAAGATCACTGAGGTGCCCCATGTGAGAACATTCCTAAATGGGAAATGAAGTTTCTATTTCAGGAAATAGAAACTTCCAGATTAGGAAATATCTCACGAGTCATTGATGTGATTAATTGATCCTTAGACTTGAGGTTCCATGTCACTTTATAAGTTAACTCTGTAGTCTTAGGTATAAGCTTTAAAGGGTGTTGCCATAGATAACTGATTCAAGGCTTATGCTGGGGCTGCACAAGTGATTCATGAAAGTGAATGAGAATCAAGAAGGACCTACACTTGCATTTGCAAGGTGATCTCTTATTGTGTAAGTCATTCATATGCCATATGGAGTCCTTGGCCAAGGCAGTAGATCAAGACATCAAGAAAAGGGTTTCTTGGATTAAGATCAAATGGATATGAAATGTACTTAGCATTAAGACCAGATTATTAGGGTTCTGATTATTCTCTTACCCTAGATCTTGGTTGAGAGATAGTAAGTAGGAGGATTGTATCTCACATTAATCAATGACTTAAAGGTTCTGTCGAATCCGAACATTCCAATTCAGCTAGGGGTTAAACACCTGTTGCTAGACTATGGTCGTTTAATCTGTGGACTGATTAATTAATTAGTGAATTAATTAATTAGGGCCACTGCTAATTGAATTGAGAACCTAGAGGGTCACACACAACAACTTGGTTACATGAGTTAAGGCTTTAAAATGATTAAACGAGTTAATCGGGGCCTAGAGGGTTCCACACGTGTGGGTCACGTGACTGGACACGTGTGCCACACGTGTTCATTTGATTGAATATTAAATAATTAATTTATTAATTATTTAATAGACTTTGGTTTAATTTTGAATTAAAAAGAAAGTCTTATTTTGGAGAAAAATAATCTAATTAATTGATTATGAATTAATTAATTAGATAAAAATAAGTTATTTATTTTAAATAAATAAATTATAAAATTATCCAAAAATAGTTTGGATATTTTAGCTCTCTTGAAAGTTGATTTGAATTTGAATTCAAAGTCAAAGTTAAAATTACTTGATGATCAAGTAATAGGAGAGAGAGGGACCAAATCCTTAGCCCATAAGGACTAGGATTTTCGGTCCTCCCCTTCCTATAAATAGGGGAGCTCGAGCTCCCCTTAGAGCTAATCGAGAATTCTTTTGGTTCATGTGTTGAACACCTTCCCTTCTCCAAGATAAAGTAAACTCTAGGTTAAGCCTAAACACTAACTAGAGAACTAGCATCCTTACTAGTTAGATTGTGATCAAGTTGGTGGACTATCTCTAGTAGGGGTGGGCGTCGGGATCGGGATTTTCGGGACCCGTCCCGTCCCGATCAGGAATTTCCCGATCGGGACAGGAAATTCGGGAAAAAAGAATTTCGGGACGGGATCCCGATCCCGATAAAAAATTCGGGATCGGGATCGGGAATATTTTTTAGATTTTCGGGAAATTCGGGATCCCGAAAATCCCGATAATAAATTAATTATATATATATATATATGTTTATATTATATATATAAGATGTGTTTATATATATACTTATATATAAACATATATATATAGTTAATTACGTATTAATATATAAACATATACATATTAATATTATTGTTATACATGTATATACATATACGTCTTATGCATATTAATATTATTATTATACATATATATATATAATTAATTTATAATATATATGTATATATATATATATATATATATATATAATATTAATATTAATATATATTTCGGGATATCCCGATCCTGATCCCGTCCCGAAATATCGGGATCCCGACATTATCGGGACGGGACCGGGAATATAAAATCCCACCCCGATCCCGAAAATCCCGAATCCCGAAAATCCCGCCCCGCGCCCACCCCTAATCTATAGAGAGCTTCAAGTTAGAAGTTTGAAGATTCGAGCTTTACCAAGGAGAGGGGATCAAGCCGCAAGAAGAGCGTTCTTGGGTGGCTTGAAACGCTTCAAGAAAGACAATTTAGAAAGTAAGTTTCTAATCCCTACGAATTTGGTTACACGATTGCGAGTCCTAGATCCTTTTGTTGGAAAAATTTTTAAATTTCCGCTGTTTTCTGATTCGTGTTTTCCAACAAGCCTACAACCACCAGCCTCAGTCTTAGCCCCTGTTCTTCGTCTCCCACCACTGTACGCTTCAGCCATAAGCCATCTTACCGTACAATCGTCACCCACCATCGCCGCTTCTCCATTGTAAACCACCTTTGTTCTACCTTGTGCCCCTCGCAGAACCATCGGCAACCACCATTCCCTATCATCTGCACCCCCTGTACTAGCTCCAACAGCACCACCGTCAACCTTTCCTCCCCCGTTATTGTGTTGCCAACAATACCGTTGTCCTCCATCTTCTTCCCACTATACCGGTGCACCACAACCTCGCCTCTTTTCTATTCTATCTTTCGGCTCTTGGATTGTAGATACAATTGCCTCTAATCACATGTGTTGTGTGAATAACCCTACTTAAAATGGTCAGTAAACCACAAAGAGCCATACAAGTCCACCTCCCAAATGGAACATCTATAGCAGTTGGAAGTTGGAACTATGCTGGAGATGTTTTTCTCTCAGACAAAATCATCCTACAAAACACACTATGCATACCAAGCTTTAAATATAACCTACTCTCAGGAAACAAGCTCTCAAAACAATCAAACATACAATTTATATTAATTGTTATTTACTGTAGGAACTTAACTCAAAAGAGATACTGAGAGTTAGAAAAGTTCAAGGAAAGTTATATGTACTAGATTCTAGCTGCTTTGAATTTGAAACCATAACCTTGTATCTTTATTGTGTCACTCATAGGACCTACTTAGATATACCTAGTTTTACTTACCGTAATAATGCTTATGGGTTTACCAAATTCTCAAACTCTTATTCATTGTCCATGTTATTTTTGTATACATAGCTCTCCATCTTGATTTTCAAACAGAAAAAACAAGGCAAATTTTGTCTCTCTCGTTAAATGCTTACAATGTTTTCTTCAACTTCTTCAGTTGAGGCTTCATGGGAAATTAGGGTTGAGTTGAGAAGAGAAAATGCTTGTCCTTTTTTGTTTTATCAGTGGAAATCCATTTTCGTATTCAACTTTCTAAAGGCCAACAAGAATCTGTTTTGCTTTATGGGGGGATTTTGAAGCAATTGTTGTGTTTTTGAATCTTGATCGCAACATTATCAAATAGTTTACCTAGGCTAAATTGGGCAGACAGGGTCTGTTATCTCCCTTTTAATGTTGTTTACTTCGTTTTGATCTAAGCTTGTGGGGAATCTGCCAGCCTCGTGTATGCAGTGTTGGAAAAAGAGTACAAAAACGCAACGGAAATTTAAAATTTTTCCAAAAGATTGATCATGGACTTGCAATTCTCGTATCGTATCACAAAGTGTTTAGAAACTTACGTAGAAGCTTTCTAGTGATGTCAGTACCGCCTACTGAACACCCTTCAAGCGAAATATCCCTCGAACGGTTCTCGATAGATCCCAAAGCAGCGACCCTCCAAAGCGTATCCACACCAGTCCTAGAACACAATCAAGCAAGTGAGAATGCTAGTTCTATAGCTTGTTTTAATGGCTAGGATAATTTTGCTTTGAAAACTTTTCTTTTATTTTTCTCAAAAACTTAACACTTCATGAGTGTTGGTCTAAAGAATAAGAAAGCCCCAATCCCCTTATTTATACTCATGTGGTTCGAACCCCTTAGGGTTTCCAAGAACCAATGGGATTAGTTTTCTTGCTCACTAATTAACTATTTTAATTAATTATTTAATTGGAATAATAAGTTCCCAACTTATTCTCCAAGTCTTGCAAGAATCAACTTTCTCTCTCCTGCAATAGGAAGTTAGACTTTTCAACTTTCCTAAAGCTAAAAGTCAAGATTCAATAAATAATTTAATTCTCAATTAATTATTTATTGGGTTAAGCTTCAGAAATAAAATCTTAATAATTAATTCAAAATTAATTAAAAGGCTTAAATTAATTAATTACAATTTAGTTAATTAATTCTAGAAAAGAATTCACGTCCGGAGACACGTACGTACCACGTGTGTGTGACACGTAGCAACCACGTGGACTGCGTGACACGTGGCAGCCACGTATGCTCGACACGTGGCAGCCAAGTATGCTCGACACGTGGTAGCTACTCACGCCATCCTTGTTCCGTTTCGATCAATAATTTGATCCTTCATTAATCATATTAACATCCTACCATAACCCTCGTGTCCTGGCATTTATGTGTGACCCTTTAGGTTCATTATTCGATTAGCAGTGATATTAATTAATTAATTCACTAATATATTAATCACTTCACAGATCACACTATCATAATCTAGCAATGAATGTGTGACCCCTAGCCGAATAACGAAATAAATCGAAGAACCTTTCAGTCAATAACATACAGTGAAATACGATCCTCCTACAACTCTATCTCTCAATCAAGAACTAAGGCATGGGAATATTCTCAGAGCCCAAATATTCTTGATATTTAAAGTTAAGTTTGTTTCATATCCATTTAGACCTCAATCCAAGAAAACCCCATTTTCTTGATGTCTTGATCTTTTATCCACCTTGGCCAAGGGTTTAAGTTTAATGGACTACGAACAACTCAATCAGTAAGAGATCATTCTTGTTCTTGCAACAAGTGTAGGTCCTTTGTTAATTCTACTAATTCTACATATGCCACTTGTGTATTCCCAATATAGGTCGTGGTTCAGGTGTCTGTATGGCGATACCCTTTTGAGCCTATATCAAAGATTACAGAGTTAGCTCATATGAGACATTACATAATCCCAAGTCTAAGGATTAATGAATCACGTTATTGACCTGTGAGATATTTCCTAATCTGGAAGTTTCTAGGAGACTTCCTTTCCCATTTAGGAATGTTCTCACGCGGGACATCTCAGTGATGAAGTTCTAGTAACAATCACCCTCATGTATTATAAACACAACATCGTATGCACTTATCACTCCATGAAACCGAGTGATCCTTCAAAAGGATATAATCACACAAGCAAGTCTCAGCAGAGTCAAGGTCGACACTCCCACTGTCTGTAGGACTCTCGACTTGGAGAAGTTTCTAATCCTCGCCTATGGAGTTAAGAACTTGTTTCATGTATTGTTCCCATAACAACAAAGTTCTTAACGGCCTCATCAGAATAGGGGAGTTCAATACATGCAAAAACACAGTCAACCCAAACAGACATAAATAAGCATATAAAGAAGTGAATGCCTATGAACAAAATCATTTTGTTTATTATTCAAAGACTGTTTGTGATATTACAAGGAAATATTAAAGCTAAAAAGCAGCTTTAAGGGCACTATTCCCAACATGCAGTGGGTTGCAGTAGGCTATATACCAACTCCCAAATGAGATTGCTAATTAGCCCATTACTAATTGGTTGATTAGAATGACTAATTTCCCCTTCCCTTTTTTCTGAAAATTACGCGTGAAAACATTCACTTTTTCACGTTTCACTCAATGTCTCAGTTTCTCCAAATTTTAGCTCCAAATGGTGATTTTATCCCTCCAAATAATTTCAGACACTTCCGATTTATGATTCCAAACAAAAAAATTATCGCGCACCTCAATTTATAGGTCTAGTCGACACTTCTTGGAAAATTTCATCCACACTTTGCTATTGCGTTCAAGCATAAGGCACAATAGATTACAGCTGACGAAAAGTTCATTTTTTTACATACTCTATGTTAATGTCAGGGTTCATGAATTTCTCAATTAGGAAGTCAATATGCCTCTCAATACGAGACTCAAAGGACGGGCACCAAAATGACTGTCATGTCATTTATGGAGTCTATTGGAGGAGCATGTGCTCATCAATGCATTTCGTGACATAATTGCAGGTGGTTAGGAAACACCCAAAGGGTTCCGTACCCGTTTTATACCCCAATTGGAGGCTAGAATGAAGCAAGCCCTTCCAAACACGGATCTTCGAGGCGATCCACACATCATATCTAAATACAACACCTGGAAGAAAACATATCATGAAGTTTCTACTGTTCTATTGAAAATAGGCATATGATGTAATTCAACTACAAAAATCATTCAAGCCGAACTAGAGTACTGGGACAGCCTTGCTCACTCATCCCCTCGTTTGGCTTACATTCGGGAGAAGTCATTTCCATTGTACGAAGTTTGGATGGAAATGTATGGGAATGATAATACAATAAGGAACAATGCATTCGATTTCCAAGGTGCCGCAAATTTTGTTCCTATTAATCAAGCTCCCGAATAAATTGAGGACAATACCAACAATTCACCCCCAATAGTCAATAATGAGTATCATGTAGCTTTGCAAACAGCTACCCTACGTTCCAACCAAAATGGGAACGCAAGTAAGGAAAAGCGCAAGCGTATCGATGTAGGCGATGATATTATGGACATGTCCGCCTACTAGACTAATGTTGCAGAAGCTCTTATGTAGGTAGCATAAGCAACGAAAACCAAAATGTTGGCTACACTGAAAAGGAAAAAGCTATGGCTATATGCCTTATACCAATCATATTGACCAATTTGGAACGTGTTTGTAAAAAACAAGCGTACTTGCCAAATAAAAGGATGAGTTGGATATTTTCTTTGAACTTCCCTACGAAGAAAAATGCGACTTGGTCTATCTAGCTCAGGACAACCCCGTCCACATTTAGACGGGGATTATTTGTCTCGTGAATGGCGTTTACATCATCATTTTGATGAAACCATCGTGCATATGAGCATCTGTCCACTCGGTTTGGCTAGGCTCATTTGATTAGATTGAGCTTCTATGCGCCTATGTTTTGCATTAGACATGGTTAGTCTCAAAGGCCTTAGCTACATAGGTCAGACTGTTTTTCCAAATCGGCTCAAAATTTCCATTTATAGCCATCAAATCAATATGGTTTCCATTAAATCTAATGGAAGGACAGTTATATTTGTCAATTTATGAGAAGAAAGAATTTTATTAAAAAAAATGACACAAAATAAAGTTTTTTCTTTTGTTATACCTTTAAATGAAAACATGGCTTTTAATAGTGAAACCATCAATAAGTTTCACTTGTGGCATTTGAGATTTGGACACTTGCACGACAAAGGATTGTAACTACTCCAAAAGAAAAATATGATGGTCGGTCTTCCGTTGATTGAAAGAAAAGATAAAGTTTGGGAAGGATGCATCTATGACAAGATGCATAGACTACCATTCCCCAAAACTTCTTGATGAGCCAAAACTCCTCTTGAATTGGTGCATGCCGACATTTGTGATCCTACAAGAACTCCCTTACTCGGTAACAAAAGATATTTTGTTCTTTTTGTTGATGATTTTACAAGGATGGTGTGGTTGTATTTTTTGCATGAAAAATCAAAAGCATTTTCTGTTTTTCTTCAATTTAAAGCACGTGTAGAAAAATAAAATGGATGTAAAATCAAGACATTAAGGACTGATCGAGAAGGAGAATTTTTGTTCACCCTATTCATGGGGTATTGCAAGAAAAATGACATCCAAAGGCAGCTCACAATATGAAGAAGTCTACAGCAAAATAGAGTTGTCGAGAGGAAAAATCGAAAATATCGTGAAAATGGCCAGAAGTATGCTAAAGGACAAAGAATTGCAAAATAAATTTTGGACAAAAGTTGTTCATACGCCCATCTACATCCTCAAACGTTCACCTACCAATGTGGTTCTCAATAAAACTCCTTTTGAAGCATGGTATGAACAAAAACCCATTGTTGATCATCTTAAAGTTTTTTAATGCATTGCATACTCACATGTTGCAAATCCAAACAAAGACAATATGATAAAAAAAGGAGAAAAACTCATCTTTGTTGGATATAGCGACAAGGCAAAGGGTTATAGATTTTATTATTCTAAGACGAACAAATTGATCATTTCAAGATATGTGATTTTCGATGAACAAGGAGTTTGGAGTTGAGAGGAAAGTTCATCCTCAAATGAATTTTTGGAGTTGTCACTACCACAAAGTCAATCACAACAAGAAGTTCAAACTACAAATTAAATGAGAAATTCTGAAAATTCACCACAAGAAAGTTCTCCAAGTCAAGAAATTTCAGATTCTGAATCACCTTCGAGGAAGGTACGATCTTTAAGTGAAATTTATGAAAATTATGTTATTCCTTTCCTTGGTGTTGAACCTCAAAATTTCGGAGAAGCAATTATAGAAGAAGTGTGGAGAAAAGCTATGAATGAAGAAATTAAAACAACTGAGAAAAATAAAACTTGGGAGCTTGTGTATTTGCCGGAAGCAAAAGAAGTGATTAATGACTTGAAATGGGTCTTCAAAACCAAGCTCAAGAAGATGGCTCCATTCAAAAGAACAAGGCATGCTTGGTGGCAAAGGATTATTCTCAACATCCCAAAATTGACTTCAATGAGACATTTGCACCAGTGGCAAAAAATGGAGACGATTCACACTCGTTTAGCACTTGGAGCACATTGAAGTTAAAAGTTTACCAACTAGATGTAAAATCTACATTCCTCAATGGTGAGCTCAAGGAAGAGGTTTATGAAGTGAAAAATATGGAAGAAAAAGTGTATCGTTTGAAGAAAGCTCTTTACGGGTTAAAGCCAACACCACGAGCATGAAATAGCAAGATTGATGGATACTTTTGCAAAAATGGTTTTCAAAAAAAGTTCAAGTCAGCCATCACTCTATGTTAAGAAAGAAGGTACACAAGATTTTTTTTGATTGTTTGTCTATATGTTAATGTTTTGCATTTCTTCCCTAGCTGTCTCACGAAGGCGTCAAGAGAGTTGGCTTTCTTGCAGCTTCCTTGCTTTCTACATCAACACTTGACTAGCTTTAGACTTCCTGGTCACAGGCCAACAAAAGAGAAGCAAGAGGAAACAAAGAAGCAAGCTACTATGAAGAATCTCTGTTCCTATCCTATCCTAGCCTATGATATGAAGAGTTCTAATAGGTGAATACCCGAGTCAGGAAAAGTCTAATTATCTCGTCTCTTCCCGGAAGAGACTATTTAGTAGTTAGAATCCCATCTCGACCTGAGAAGGTGGAGCATCCTCTATATATGGAGATAGTCAGTTGAAAGCCTCCTCTCTTACTGGTCCCCTCTCTTCTCCTGGAGTCAGAAGACCTTATTTACTTAGGCACTAACATGGAAATGGTGAGTAATTTCAAGAAAAATATGATATAAGAATTTGAGATGACTGATTTCGGTCTTATGAGATATTTTCGTGGAATTCAAGTAAAACAAACAGAAGGTAAGAATTTTTTATTTCTCATGAAAAGTAAATTCATGATTTGTTGAAGAAGTTGCACATTAAGAATTGCAAACCGGTGGCAATACCTTTGATGTTGAATGAGAGATTGCAACAAGAAGATGGTGCTGAAAAAGTTGATTTGAAAATATTTCGAAGTCTTGTTGGTTCTTTAATTTATCTCACCAACACAAGACCGGATATTGTTATTCGCTGAGTTATATTTCTCGATTCATGAGTGATCCTAGCAAGATACATTTTTCCACTGCGAAAAGAATTCTTAGGTATCTTCAAGGTATTAAGAAATAAGGGATCAATTATGAAAAAGAATAAAATAACAAGTCAATCGGCTTCACCGATAGTGATTGGGTAGGATCATTGGAGGATCAAAAAAGCACTTCGGGCTATGTTTTTTGTCTTGGTTCAAAGGTGATAGCTTGGAGCTCTAAAAACAAAAAACGGTAGCACTTTTTTCAAGTGAAGCCGAGTAAATTGCCGCCACAGATGCAGTTTGTGAAGCAATTTGGCTAAGAAGAATTTTCTTTGATTTGCAAGAAAAACAAGTGCAGTCTTCTACTCTGTTTTGTGATAACATGTCAACCATTGCAATGACGAAAAATTCTTTCATGTAAGGTCCAAGCACATTGAGCTTCGACATCATTTCATTCGAGATCTTGTGAACAAAGGCGAGATACACTTGGAGTTCATTAATACAAATGATCAAGTGGTAGATTTTCTTACTAAGGCCGTGACAAGTAGAAGTTGGAGAAATTCAAGAATTGGTTGAAAATTACAAATTGAGAGGGATGTTAAGAATCAATTTGCAATTTAATTAGTCCATGTATTTGGAAAAATGAATATGTTCCATGTATTTCCTATACTCTTTGTATATACGTTTCCTTCTAATGTCCTATTAATTAGGAATGTTGAAGGTTGCATATTATGCATGAATATTTGTGAACATCTTAGTCTATAAATATTATTTGAGAATTTAATTAAGTAAAAGCTATTATGTTATGTTGAGATTTTTTATTTTTTTTTTTCAATATTCCCTAAAAATCCAACCGTTTTTTTGTTTAGATATTTAAAGAAGAACAACCTGTACTACCGTTTCCAAGTCAGAATATATACACACAATGACACAATCATTGCTGTAAACTTAGCCCCTTACGGTTGGATAACTACCTTAATAAATCTAAACAACTATAAGCGTCAGTGAAAGGTTACATTATTTTACTTTTATTTTATTTTATTTTATTTTTTTGTCAGTGAAAGGTTACATGCATGATTACATTATCTAATGCAATTTTTCTAGGAAAATAAACAACTTGTATTTGACGAAACTTGTATTTTTATTTTATTTATGATTAATTATATTTATTACTCTCAATTGGAAAAATATATATATAAATATCTTTTAGTGATATCAAATTTCCTATTTCAATTATATATTTCATCCGTTATTTTATTAACTCACAAACGCTAAGTATGATAATAAACGGTTGAAATTAAAAAATTAAATCCACCTTTTGGCAACTCTTATCGGTACTCCTTAATCATATAAGAAAGTATTTGACATAAGAGATGAGTAATCCTAATTAAATGATATTGATCAAATTGTATAGCATATTTAACAAAAGAGATAATTCATTCAATTTGATGAAACTTAATCTCACGGACTCAGAGGATAAAATTAAAAGTCGGAAATTGGAAAAAAAAAAATTGGAAATAATAGTGAATAGTGTTGAATTAAGAGATTAAGTGCTATAATATAAAAAACTTAATCTTACAGTATTAAACTTGATAATAAAGTTAGTCAATGGACATAATCAAACATAACTACCCATATGACTTCGTAATTGAATTCTCACTCAAGTCATGTGTTTTTCGATCCCGTATCTCCATAGTGATGATCCGTTCATATTTCTTGAAGATATACTCGAATCAAGAGTATATCTTTTCTTAGCTTCAAATCCTCCGACTAGGGATGCAAACGAGCCAAATCAGCTCGCGATCCTGGCGAGCCGGCTCGTCATAATTCCAAACCCCGAGCCTGTTTTATCTTGTTCGTTGTCTTGCAAGCCTGTATATTAAATTTTTAAAAAAATAGTGTCATTTTATATGTATATATATTGAATTTATATATAATATTATATATATATATATATATATATATATATATATATATGATAATGTATATTACTATATATATAATTTTTATACTGAATTAATATATTGAATTTATATATAATATTATATATATATATATATATATATATATATATATATATATATGATAATGTATATTATTATATATATAATTTTTATACTGAATTAATATAAATTATTTTATATATATACTCTAAATTAATACAAAATCTTAATTTTTAATACTAAATAATATAATCCTTACTTGACTCGGGCCAGGAAAAAATAAATAAGTAAGGCCAAGGCTCGGCAGCTCGACTCGATTCAGTTCGTTTGCATCCCTTCCTCCAACAAGTCATAAGCCTATGAATTCCCTAACTTGGTAATATTTGTGTTAAAGAGGATGAGAAACCATCGTACTGTATCATGTATATAGTCATCTCATATAAAACCTCAAACTATTCAAAGAGCATATTTGAATATTTAAACGTTGCTGCACATATAACAAACTTTATTTTTAATTGATAGTACGCATCAAAATATTTTTTCATAAATAATTAAATGGGTTACGATCAATAATGAACTATTGAATTATTTGGCATGAAATGTCATACCATACTGAAGACAACATAATTTATAACCTAAGGTATTAGAGAAAAACGTACTACCCCGGACGAAGTCCATGTCTGGGGAGCATACTTGACAGGAAATAGACACAGGCGGTAGAGAGGCCGCCCACTTTGATTCCCGCCCGGTTAGCATCTCCGGTCCGAGATCAAGGGATTACTCCGTTGGGTTTTTTTGATCCGAAGCCGGCCGGTAATGGACCTACTTACCTGTCCATGTTTGGGGAGCATACTTGACAGGAGATAGACACAGGCGGTAGAGAGTTCCCCCACTTCGACTCCCACCCGGTTAGCATCTCCGGTCCGAGATCAAGGGAGTACTCCGTTAGGTCGTCCGAAACCAGCCGATAATGGACCTACTTACCTTGCTTGTAGACTAACTGCATAGCTAACCCTTTTCTTCATGGTTGCTTTGACTATATCAACAGTAAGAAGCTTACTTGAGCTATTTTACAGAACTTGAACTTCTTTTTTCTTTTTTAATTAAAAGTTATATACAAGCTGAAGCTCTCCCAATTATTTCCATCAAAGAGTTGATCGAAACCTAGTTCCTATTTCTTGGAATTTGAGGTGTTTTTTTACTACAGAAAAGTCCTGATTTGCAAATATTTCTAAAAACATTATTTTATCATACTTGATAACTAACACATAATAAATAAAAACTCCCATACTGCTCTCGTGTCAGACAACTAACGCGTAATAAATTAAAAAGAAATCTGACACTGCCCTATATCCATTTCATTACACAAACTTCCCCCGAATTTTGAGAACTTACCGAAACTTCACACATATCAAAGAATCTATATGTTATACATCATATCCATATCCATGAAATTTAATGAGTTCAACATCATGGACACCCTGATTTTCCCAGGATAGATACATGTCAATAATTGCTTGAAATTCATTACGATAATAGTAAGCATTAGCAAAGCCTCGAGGGTATAACAGGGAAGTTTATGTAATTTCTCAAATCGTAAGATGAGTTTATGTAATTAAGCAGTATCTCAGGGTATGCAAATAAACTATCCCTATAATGAGGAAACCACTGAAATTTTACAAAACTTAAAGAACTTAAGTCATAAAATAAATTTATAACTTGTAAACACTTGCATCCTTGATAATCGAAGTTTATAGAACACAGAGCAGCCTAAAGAAACTGCCTTTCTCACTGCTACTAAATCACATTTCAGCTAACTTCTACCGTTGCTCCAATCAATACACACATAAAGGACGCATCAGCAACAAGATAAGAAAGAGTTGAGTGATGATAAAAATCACCTACCAGCTGCTGCTATTTTCACCTTCTCGGTACGGGTTTATAAAGCACAACGGTGACAAATTTGGAACGAAAGCGATGAGTTACTCCGAGCGCAACTACTGATCGAGGGGGTTCTCTGTTCTCTATGTAAAGATGGTTTAGAGTAACGTTCTGTGGTGATGGGATTGAAGCACTAGGGTCACTGTTTGTTGGGTGGTTTAATAAAGTATGCTGCAGGTGGGGGGGTAGGGTGGGGGGTTCTCGCCCATCGTCTTCATTTCCAGGATATGCGTTGTTGTAACTTGCTTCGGGTGAATTCGGAACGTCAAATCCAACCACACTCACTTGATCCTGCAAAAGTGATAATATGCTTGTGAGTAGTTTGTCGAGAAAGACGGAACCAGCAATTTTTTATTTTGGTTCTTTCTTTTGTCTATTTTTCCTTTATCCTTTCATTGTTTTCTATTTATATTGATGGGTGGGTATGGATTGTGGACTTAAAATGGTAGTTTTTACGAACTCTTTGACACACAAACTTGTATGTTTTCCTCTGCTTTCCAGCACTTTAGAAGTGCTTCTAAAACCAACTTGAATAAGCAAAAATAAAGCTAGAAGCACCCTAGGATCAGCTTCTAGTTTCTAGATTTAGTGCTTCTCAATTTTCCTTTTTCCAAACACTGAAGTAATTCTTCTTTAATTTTTCACTACTTTACCCTCCTACTTTGACTATTCCAACTTTTTGAAACTTTACGTTCTAATTTAATGTCTCGGAAAGCAAAACAAACACCCACAAAATTTTAGTAAGAAATTCTGAAACTTAATATAAATATATTTCGAATATAGCTCTAGACTTGAGGGGAGCAACTGCGCTAACCCCTTCCGCCTTCCAAGCTTCAGCGGTGTTTGTCAACTTACTTGGTCTTCACCATATTGGCGGTTCATTGTGGCTTAGTACTCAATAGAATCAAAGAGCCTGAAGATATCATAAAATCTTCTGTTAGGATTTGCGCAAAACAGTAGGGATAAATGTGCTAGCATATGACGAATATATGTCGGGGTGACGGCAGCATTATAAGAGCTATGTATCAAGATTCTGACATTACTAATATAATCAGGCTGATATGGCCACTAGCCAGGCTGATTGGACCAGTTACAAATTCTTGATTAATCTGATACCTCATATATTATGTATATATATATATAATAGTTTTGTGAAAACATAATAACATGATGCATATACTAATAAATCACTTAAGAATCATGTTTATAAACCAGTGCTGTAGCTTAGTGACCTTTATACTTTTTTACCTTAATTTCTACATGCTTTCTGCTATATCGCAAACAAGTCTAAAAACAAATATCATCAGAAGATATATTTTTGGAGTACAGAACTCATCAGCAATCAAATGACTATAAAACGTGAAGTGTATTACAGTGAGAAACATATAAGTTTTGGAGAAAGACTAATGAAAAAACTAAACCACATTAAGGAAAGAGAAGAGCAAAACTTCTCCCAAATGCTCTAAATTCAACAATATACATGCTTCAAGAATATGTAATTATATCTTAGATAATCTTTCTAAGAACCTGCACGATAATTCCTAACTGTTAATGCATTAGCAATCCAAATGTTTAAAAAGCTTGAAACAGAGTTTATTGTTGCAGATCAGAAATTTTCGAATTAAAATTGTTGACATGAAACATGTTATATGGTACTCACCTCTAGGATATCAGGCCCTATCTTTGCTAACTTACAGCGTGAAGACCCCTTTTTTAATTATAGAACTAACCGTTTAAGTAAAAATCTAATTTGAAATAGAAACGCTGTTTTATGGAAAAGTTCCATCATTCCTACAGAAGATCATCAAAGACTTCCAAGGGAAAGTCTTAATGAGAGTACATGAGAGGCTTGCACCTACATAAATAAGTAAAACAATGTTTGATTGGGATGCATAGGCCTATGCGACTTCAATTACTTATTCTCCAACGATCATTATGATTATTTAAACTTAAGGTAGGGGAGTAATCCTATTAAGAACAGAACGAAGAAAAACTTGCTAGACATGCATAAAATACTATTTACATGTGCACACAATACTTCATTCGAAGGGAAGAGAAATCTGTTGTTAGGTGTCATGGTATTTTATTGAAGTGTTTAATTTGTGTAGATGTATGAAATACTACATTTAGGGGAAAACAATAATTCTACAGAAAGGGGTCATAGCATTTCATAAATATTTTTGATAAAAGTCCCTTCATCATACAAATGATCCTGATCGATATTTTCTGCGACATAATAAAAGTCAAGGTTTTGTTCCTCTCTCTAAATTAGCTTGTTCATTAATGTGATTTATGGACATAAAACATTTTCATCAAATTCTTTTCCTTCAAAAAGCTAAAATATCATCAGGTAAAATGGAAACTAGTAGGATTGAAAGATGCAAAAATAAGAAAGAAAGCATTATTTACCTGGCAAAATGTAAGACAGGATATTTATTTGATTATTACAAGTTCATTCGCTCCGTATGTAAAACCTAATTTGTCTATCTGGAACACTTTGTGTGGAAAATATAAGTCATCCTATTTTTCGATTATTAAATTTTGGATAAAAACCTAATGGAATGAAATGAGCTAGTTCACAGATCTAGTGAGGTAGTTTTTATTCATAAACTCATTCGCCTTGTTTCTTTAGCATTTACTACTATACATACATAAATATTATGTGTATTCGAGCAACAATAAACAGAATCGAAATGTTCAAGCTCAACCACGAGCCAAGCCAAAGACCAACTAAGCTCAGCTTATTTGCATCCATAATTTATTGTATACTTAGGTACAACTAACAATTCAGTGGAGATTTCCCATCAATTGACAACCCCGAGTGAAATCATATTAAACTCTAATGATGATGTATAGGTGCGTTTTACACGTGACTTGATTATGTCTACACTAATTATATCCCACATGGTGACATAACAATGCGGTAACCGACAACTCTACTGCCGCGGACCCGTTGACAACCCCAAGATAGCATTTACAGTATCTGGCATGGGCTCCTGAGAACATTTTTAACGCATTCTCTTTATTCGGTCATCATTTAATGATGTTACGTGTAGCATCGAGGTTACTCATCATGCAGAGCACCAAGTGTTAAAAATTGTTTCCACCCTCTTCAGCTTATTCGACACGTCACCAATAACCAACACGTAGAAAAACAAATAGATGCCAACTCAAAATGCCACCGTCATGACACAATAGTTGATGGCATCTTCATTATCAAATCGTTCCACCATTAGAAACCTCAATAAACATACATTTAACTAAATCTTGCCAACAATAAAAGCAATATACTTCAGAATTCCCTAAGAAAGAAAATCCAAAAAAGGAATAAACTGATCTAAAGGCAATAATCACATGGGTAATTTTCATATTTTTCATCACAAGTAACATAATTCTTCTTTCCTACTTTCTTACTAAAGGAAATTGGGGCAAGAGTCAAATTCAGGTAATCACATGCAAGGCCGACCAAATTTCGAGCCGCACAATTCCTTAATTCAAATGCATATATCAACCAACAACCCAGATACAAGAAACATCATAGATGCAGAAACGAACCTGATTAAAGTAGGCTCCGCCACTTCAATTATCAATCAACAGACTCCCAAGGCACAATTCACCTCTCCAAGACTTAATGCAGAAAGCAAAAAATTACAGTCAAAACATTTGAATAGAATTCCAGACACAACAAAATTCATCTGCAAATAATCCCATACAATTGAACCCAAAAAATAAAAATTAAAAAAACATCCCATGACATATTTGCACGAATGAGGGACACCCAGTACCCAAAAACGCCCAAAAATCAAGAAATTTAGGGAAAGAAACAACAAATTCAGAATCCAATTTAGTTAGTCCCACCTCCCGTACAAACAGGAATCAAATAAAACCCCGTGAAAAAGAACCCACCAAGAATTTCAAGAAAGGGAAACAAACAAACTCGTAGAGGGGAGAATCCATACCTGCAGAATGGGTTGGTAGAGGTACAAGGAGCAGTGAAAGAAGGGCAATAATTAACGTTCGTGAGAATTGGAAAAGGAGAAAAATTAAAAATATCATTTTTAACAAATTTGCTTATATATATATATATATAGCTTATGAGAGAAGGAAAGTGGATTATTACCTAGTCGAATCCGCCAATAGATTCTTAAGGAATCGTGTGTGTGAGAAACAGAGGTGTTTCACAGAAGAATAAATTGGAAGAACAAATCTCATTTCTGCAAATATTAAAAATAATAATAATAGTAATATGGAAGAAATTGGGCCTTATATTAGTTAAAATTGGGCTTTAAATGAATATATAAGTTTTCCAATATTTGGGCTGATTTTGAAAGGGCCTGCTCCAATTAAGTGATCTGTTGAGTGAAGAAGTAATCTTTTGATTTAGATACATAAGGGCCAGCGATTCGAACATGACACGATACGAATACGATGACACAATTTTTTTATTTAATTTTTTATATGAGAAATATTGGACACGATATCCGACGAGTGTCCAACACGACACGACATGATACTGAAAAATGATATTTTTAAAAATATTTGTGCATTGAAGGATGACAGTTATTGTTTACAATGTGATCAAAATTTTCGTTTAAAAGTTTGGATTCATTGACACGATGTAAGGGTCGGGCTAATCGAGAGATCTATATTTAGTGGATTTCGTAATTATTTTTATAGGGAAAATCTCATTTTTCGTTTTTCAATTTTGGTCTTTTTTGTTTTTGGTTCTGACCTTTTGACCTTTATCACAGTTAGGGGTGGCAATATGGATTAAAATCCATGAATTCAATCCAATCCATTAGAATTGGATCGGATTGGATTTAATAAATTTTAAATTGGGTCAAATATGGACTGGATTAGTGAGGGGCATTTTGGAAAGTAATGGGTCAAATGTAATAGTGATGGGCATTTTGGATATTTAGACATTAGAGTCAAATATGAATCCATTAAAAATCCGGTGTTAACCCATGAATGATCCCAAAAAATCCATTACAATCCGCTAAAAATTCATTATAATCAAATCCGTTATGGATCCGCTAATATTTCAATCCATTTTGAATCCAATCCATATGGATCCAATCAATTTAATCCAATCCAAATTCAATCCAATCCATCCATTTGCCACCCCTAATCACAGTTAATCCTTTTCATTATAATTTTTATAAATCATTTGTATTTTTTGTGGAACAAATTTTGTGGAACAAATTTTGGAACTTTATTTAATTTTTCCTTCAAAATTTAAGTTGACATACTTATGTAGATTACTAGTAATTAAAAAAATAAAGAAAAATATATGAATGGTGGGGACTATAAGCAGAGTTATTAAAAAGTATGTTAACTTAGATTTTAGAGGAAAATTTGAGGGAAATCCGCAAATTTGTCACTTAAGACACGAAGGACAAAACTTGAGATAAATTATAATGAAAAGAATTAAATATGATTAAAGTAAAAAGATTGAGATTAAAATTAAATAATGACAAAATTGAACGAGGAAAAATGTTTTTCCTTATTTAAATAATGACTATAAGAATATGTTTAATGTATCTCATGATTATTCAAGAGTTTAAATAAGGGAAGAATCCATATTTAAAATCAAGGAAGTGTCTATTAGAGTGAAGTCTTCCTTCGTTAATTATGGTAAGGATTACCACTCTTCCACCTATAAATACGAGTCATCTCTGTGACACCCCATTTTTTCGGCAATCCAGGTATAACGTCGTCACGAGTGAGTTTTATTGCATAATTTATTTGTTTTAATTGTACATGTGTGACGTTGCATGCCTAACGTGTCTATATGAATTTCATTTCACGTTATTTATTGCCTTAGAACTTGTTTATTATGTGTTTGGACTCGAAAGTCCATTTAACTGAAGATTAGGGACCTAATCGGAATTAGGGTTTTTGAGTCGTTTCTTGGCTAACTTGAGCTCGAGGATTCGAATTCGAATTCCGACTTTGCCATTGGATTTTTTTCGACGATTCGGCCCCAATGAAACTAGCTTCGCCTTTTTCTACAACCGTTTGAACCCTCTACCGATTTAATTTCTAACCTTTGAATCGAACCTGTCGTGAACCGAACCAAACCAGTTCTCTTGGCCTTAAAACCAGACCAACCTTCTTTTCTTCCTCATTTTGCTTCATCACGTTTCAAGAAGGAGAAGAGAGAAGAGATTGGCACTATTCATTCCCGACCTTTGAGCTCAAGTTTCGGCTTCCTCGCTCGCCCGATCAACGATCTGAGGTAAGATTTGAATTCCTCTCTTCGAGTGCTTCGATTTCTCCCGATTGAATCTTATTTTAAGTGCTTGAATCCTTGCCTATTGAAGATGATGAATAGCGTGAAAAATATGAAATTTGCTCTCAATGTGCTCATATGTGGTTTAATCAAGCTAGAATCGAAGTATGTTGTTCTCGTGAGTGTGCTTGTCGATTATTTGTTGCAATTTTGTTCATTTCTTGCCTAGAACTTGAAACACCATTGTTACACCTTGTTTGAGCTTTCATGTTATCTCTTGTTTTAGCTTGATTCATGGATTTACATATATGTGTCTAGTTTTATTTTCAAGAAACAAAACTCAATTCTCATTTCTCAAACTCAAGTTATGCCCGTTTTCCTATAGATTATCCGTTTCGAAATACTATCAGCTTTGGTCTAATTTCACTCGAAACCTCTTTTCGTGTTTTTATTCCGTTTTTCTCATACCTCTCCACGTCTAAACTTGTTCCTAGCTTATTTTATCATATGTATGTGTATGTATTTGTTCTTATACGCATTTTATGTTGCTTTAGTAATGTGATATGTGTTCATAAATGAATAAATGTCACTATATGCCTTTCGTTTACCTTTGTTTGCATTAATTGTCCACATGAACATGCCTTAATGTGTTTTAAGCATATGTTAAGTTATGAAATACATTTCTTTGCACAAAATGAGTTTGAATATGAACTTTGCCTATGTATTTACATCTCTTAAATGCTTATGCATACGCCGGGCGTCTATGTGCTTCATCCTTGAGTCTAAGTTCTATATTTATGTCTTCAGTTTGTTCAGGTACACCCGGTGTGGTGTTGTTAGGAATAGTGCCCTAGAAAGCCGATTGTATATCCGCTTTGTGCTTTTTCTTATTGTAATCACAGACAATCTTTGAATGAAATAACGAATTGAGGCAACACTTCTTTATATGATCTTGTTTGGTATGCGTTTACTTTAGCTGTGCATGTATGAGAACTCCCCTAATCCTGATGACTTTAGGACTCTACCATTTAGGTGAAATGGTTCATGAAACGAGCCCTATATCACATAAGTCATGATTAGTAAAATATACTCCAAGCCGATGAGTCCTACAGACAGTGGGAGTGTCAACCTGACTCCTCTAAGGCTTGCTTGTGGGATCACACCCTTAAGAAGGACCACCTTGTTTCATGGAGGTGCAAAGTGTATAGTTGATACGTGCGTGATACATGAGGGTGCTTACTTTAATAAGTAAGTTCACTGAGGTGCCCCGTGTGAGAACATTCCTAAATGGGAAAGGAAGTTTCTATTTCAGGAAATGGAAACTTCCAGATTAGGAAATATCTCACGAGTCATTGATGTGATTAATTGATCCTTAGACTTGAGGTTCCTTGTCACTTTATGAGTTAACTCTGTAGTCTTAGGTATAAGCTTTAAAGGGTGTCGCCTTAGACAACTGATTCAAGGCTTATGCTGGGGCTACACAAGTGATTCATGAAAGTGAATGAGAATCAAGAAAGGACCTACACTTGCATTTGCAAGGTGATCTCTTATTATGTAAGTCATTCATATGCCATATGGAGTCCTTAGCCAAGGCAGTAGATCAAGACATCAAGAAAAGGGTTTCTTGGATTGAGATCAAATGGATATGAAATGCACTTAGCTTTAAGACCGGATTATTAGGGTTCTGATTATTCCCTTACCCTAGATCTTGGTTGAGAGATAGTAAGTAGGAGGATTGTATCTCACATGAATCAATGAATTAAAGGTTCTGTCGAATCCGAACATTCCAATTCAGCTAGGAGTTAAACACCTGTTGCTAGACTATGGTCGTTTAATCTGTGGACTGATTAATTAATTAGTGAATTAATTAATTAGGGTCACTGCTAATTGAATTGGGAACCTAGAGGGTCACACACAACAACTTGGTTACATGAGTTGAGGCTTAAAAATGATTAAACGAGTTAATCGGGCCTAGAGGGTTCCACACGTGTGAAACCACACGTGTGGGTCACGTGAGTGACACGTGTCCTTGTGACACGTGTCCCACACGTGTGAATATATATATATTGTATATATATATATTGAATAATTAAATGTGTTAATTATTTAATAGACTTTGGTTTAATTTTGAATTAAAAAGAAAGTCTAATTTTGGAGAAAAATAATCTAGTTAATTAATTATGAATTAATTAATTAGATAAAATAAGTTATTTATTTTAAATAAATAAAGTATAAAATTATCCAAAAATAGTTTGGATATTTTTAGCTCTCTTGAAAGTTGATTTGAATTAGAATTCAAAGTCAAAGTTGGAAATTACTTGATGATCAAGTAATAGGAGAGAGAGGAACCAAATCCTTGCCCAACAAGGAATAGGATCGGCGCCCCTCTCCCTTTCCTATATATAGGGGAGCTCATGCTCCCCTTTAGAATTAATTGGCAATTCTTTTGGTTCATGTGTTGAACAACTTCCTTTCTCCAAGATTAAATAAAACCCTAGGTTAAGCCTAAACACTAACTAGAGAACTAGCATCCTTACTAGTTAGATTGTGATCAAGTTGGTGGACTTTCTCTAGAGACTTCAAGTTAGAAGTTTGAAGATTCGAGCTTTACCAAGGAGAAGGGATCAAGCCGCGAGAAGAGCGTTCTTGGGTGGCTTGAAACGCTTCAAGAAAGAATAAAAGAAAAGTAAGTTTTCTATCTCTACGAATTTGGTTACACGATTGCGAGTCCACGGTCCTTTTGTTGGGAAATTTTTTTAAATTCCGCTGCTTTCTGATTCGTGTTTTCCAACAGGTGTTTCGTTAGCCGTGTTGATTTCGGGGTGGATCCATCGTCTCGTTCAGTTCTGTTCGTGTAAGGTGAGGTTAGGTTATAGTTAAACCCTATGAAACGTGCTCGTTTTCTATGCATGCGAACTATAACCTTAAGTATAAGTAAATATGTGCTAAATATGTAAGTTTATGACTTTGTTAAGCCTTTGTAAGTATGACACGCTATGTACGTGTTAGGAATAGTGCCCTTAAAGCAGCTTTTGGCCTTACTATTTCCTTGTAATATCACAAACAGTCTTTGAATAATAAACGAGATGATTTTGTTCATAGGCATTCACTTCTTTATGTGCTTATTTATGTCTGTTTGGGTTGACTATGTTTTTGTATGTATTGAACTCCTCTAATCCGATGAGGCCGTTAAGAACTTTGTTGTTATAGGAACGACACATGAAACAAGTTCTTGACTCCATAGGCTAGGATTAGAAACTTCTCCAAGTCGAGAGTCCGATAGACAATGGGAGTGTCGACCTTGACTCTGTTGAGACTTGCTTATGTGATTATGTCCTTTTGAAGGATCACTCAGTTTCATGGAGTGATAAGTGCATACGATGATGCGTTCATAATACATGAGGGTAATTGTTACTAGAACTTCATCAATGAGATGTCCCGCGTGAGAATATTCCTAAATGGGAAAGAAAGTCTCCTAGAAACTTCCAGATTAGGAAATATCTCACAGGTCAATAACGTGATTCATTAATCCTTAGACTTGAGATTCTGTAATGTCTCACATGAGCTAACTCTGTAATCTTTGATATAGGCTCAAAAGGGTGTCGTCATATAGACACCTGAACCACGACCTATGTTGGGATTACACAAGTGGCATTTGTAGAATTAGTAGAATCAACAAAGGACCTACACTTGTTGCAAGAACAAGAATGATCTCTTACTGATTGAGTTGTTCGTAGTCCATTAAACTTAAACCCTTGGCCAAGGTGGATAAAAGATCAAGACATCAAGAAATTGGGGTTTTCTTGGATGGAGGTCTAAATGGATATGAAACGAACTTAACTTTAAAGATCAAGAATATTTTGGCTCTGAGAATATTCTCATGCCTTAGTTCTTGATTGAGGGACGGAGTTGTTGGAGGATCGTATTTCACTATATGTTATTGACTGAAAGGTTCTTCGATTCATTTCGTTATTCGGCTAGGGGTCACACATCCATTGCTAGATTACGATAGTGTGATCTGTGAAGTGATTAATTAATTAGTGAATTAATTAATTACTGTCACTGCTGATCGAATAATGAACCTATAGGGTCACACACAAATGCCAGGACACGAGGGTTATGGTAGGATGTTAATATGATTAACGAAGGATCAAATTGTTGATCGAAACGTGAGTAGCTGCCACGTATCGAGCACACGTGGCACGTACGAATCTCCAGCGTGTAATTTTATTTCACGCGAAGTCTTTTCTAGAATTAATTAATTAAATTGTAATTAATTAATTTAAGTCTTTTAATTAATTTTGAATTAATTATTAAGATTATATTTCTCAAGCTTAACCCAATAAATAATTAATTGAGAATTAATTAATTTATTGAATCTTGACTTTTAGCTTTAGGAAAGTTGAAAAGTCTAACTTCCTATTGTAGGAGAGAGAGAAAATTATTCTTGCAAGACTTGGAGAATAAGTTAGGAACTTATTTTTCCAATTAAATTAAATAATTAATTAGTTAATTAGTGAGTAAGAAAACTAATCCCATTGGGTCTTGGAAACCCTAAGGGGTTCGAACCCCACATGTATAAATAAGGGATTTGGGGCTTCTCTTATTCTTTAGACCAACACTCACGAAGTGTTAAGTTTTTGAGAAAAATAAAAGAAAAGTTTTCAAAGTAAAACTCTAGCCATTAACACAAGTTATAGAACTAGCATTCTCACTTGCTTGATCGTGTTCTAGGACTGGTGTGGATACGCTTTAGAGGATCGCTGCTTTGGGATCTATCGAGAACCGTTCGAGGGACAGTAGAAAGCTTCAATCTACGTAAGTTTCTAAACACCCTAAGATACGATACGAGAATTGCAAGTCCATGATCAATCTTTTGGAAAAATTTTAAATTTTCGCTGCGTTTCTGCTCTAGTTTTCCAACAGTACGAGCCTATGTAAGCTTGTTTTGATTCGGTATGGTTTGTTATGTTTTGCAACATTAAACTATGCTTCAAACCGTGTGCCTCTTATGAGCCGAGTGTTGTAAGCTTTGGATATGTTATGAATTTGACACGGAGAGGTATGTAAAGCATAGTTGTTGCAAGGTAAGGTATGTCATAAGTTATGTTCTGTAGCGGGTTATGTTTGATATGCTCTGGTATGATTTGTTCTGGTATGATGGGCGCCAGAGATTGTAGGTTAGGAATCCCTGACGATATCGGGCGGTCGGGCTCGGCCTAGACATAGTCTCCAAGTTTGATAGGACTAACCCAGAACCCGCCAGGAGGTTTGATAGGGGGATGGGAACCTGAGGGTTGAGTGTGCGGCTCCCCTCGTCTGTATGGATGGTTAGGGTCGCACAACCCTTCCATCACCGGAGAAGGAGGTATGTATGATATGTTTGTTTTGTTTGATATGATATGATTCGTATGAGGAGTCCAGGATTAGATTTGTTACTCGTACCCGCCGAGTTATGTATGTATACTCTGTTAAAGTTCGTGAAACGGGGATAGACTCATAATTAAAATAAAATATGGATTTTTTTAAAGTATAAGCTATAGTGTGAGATGATTTGATATGATAAGGTATGTTTTGATATGTTTAGATACGTATGAATTGTTGGAAAAAACGAACAAAAACACAGCGGAAATTTAAAAATTTTCCCAACTAAGCAAGAATCGAATCTTGCAATTCATATTCTCAAATTCGTAGAGATCAAGAAACTCACTTAGTTAGAAGCTTTCTAGACACGCTCTAACAGCCCATGAACGCTCTTCACGCGGCTTGATCCCCAAAAGCTCCTTCGAATCTTTCAAGACTTCACGATTGTAGCCCTCAAGAGAAATAGTGTACCAACCGCGACCACGATCCGAATAGGGAGGATGCTAGTTCTATATTCGGTGTTTAGGCTCTAGGGTTTAGTGTATAATTATGGAGAAGGAGAATTTGCTATCATCATCCCATGGGGTTCGAACCCCTCTATTTATAAGGCTGGGGTTTGAACCCCTAATCTTTTTTGGAAAAGTATTCCAAACTCCTTTTGGAAAGGGATCTCTTGCTTGGAGACTCAGTCTCTTACTTTGACCAAAAGTCCACCTTTTGACCAACTTGTTGGGCAAGAATAATATCTAACCCTTTTAGATATTTTATTTTACTTTATTTATCTAACAATAAATAACTTGAAGACTAATAATTAATTAATTCATAATTAATTATTTATTAGACTTTATTTCTCCAAATTAGAACTTTAATATTAATTCAAAATTAAATCAAAGTCCATTAAATAATTAACACATTAATTATTTAATATAAACACATGACTACTCGTGTCCATAAGGACACGTGTCATTCACGCACACGTGTGGGTCCCACCATTCGCTTAATGGTTCGATCAACTCGTTTAATTGATTCAAGCCTTAACCCATGTGACCGTGTAATATCCCACATCGGATTGGAGGTGGGCTTGAAGCTGCTTTATAAGCAGTGGATCCCCCTCCCCTTAGTAGACGCGTTTTCCTGGACAGGCACCCCTTAAGTGGTGGTTTAAATTCTGTCGGGAAAAAGTAAAACCGTGAGGCGCTTGGGGTCTACCCTTGGCCAAAGCGGACAATATCGAACGGCGGGTCTTTGGGCTGTTACAAATGGTATCAGAGCCAGGGGCCCGGATTCGGTGTGCCAGCGAGGACGCTGGGCCTCTATGGGGGGGTGGATGTAATATCCCACATCGGATTGGAGGTGGGCTTGAAGCTGCTTTATAAGCAGTGGATCCCCCTCCCCTTAGTAGACGCGTTTTCCTGGACAGGCACCCCTTAAGTGGTGGTTTAAATTCTGTCGGGAAAAAGTAAAACCGTGAGGCGCTTGGGGTCTACCCTTGGCCAAAGCGGACAATATCGAACGGCGGGTCTTTGGGCTGTTACAGACCGGGTTATTGTGTATGACCCTCTAAGTTCTTAATTCAATTAGCAGTAGTCCTAATTAATTAATTCCCTAATTAATTAATCAGTCCACATATCAAACGACCATAGTCTAGCAACAGGTGTTTGACCCCTAGCTGAATAAGAATGTCTCGATTCGACAGAACCTTTAAGTCATTGACATATGTGAGATACAATCCTCCTACGTCCCATCTCTCAATCAAGATTTAGGGCAAGGGAATAATTAGAACCCTAGTAATCTTGATCTTAATGCTAAGTGCATTTCATATTCATTTGATCTCAATCCAAGAAACTCTTTTCTTGATGTCTTGATCCACGGCCTTGTCCAAGGACTCCTAGATGGCATATGAATGACTTACACAATAAGAGATCATCATCTTGCTAATGCAAGTGTAGGTCCTATATTGATTCTCATATACTTTCATGTGCCACTTGTGCAGCCCTAACATAAGCCTTGAATCAGTTGTCTAAGGCGACACCCTTTAAAGCTTACACCTAAGACTACATAGTTAGCTCATAAAGTATCAATGGAACCTCAAGTTTAAGGATCACTTAATCACATCAATGACTCGTGAGATATGTCCTAATCTGGAAGTTTCTATTTCCAGATATAGAAACATCCTTTCCCTTTCAGGAATCTTCTCACACGGGACACCTCAGTGTACCTACTTAGAATAAGTAAGCACCCCTACGTACCATGCACGTATCAACTATACACTTTGCACCCCATGAAATAAGGTGGTCCTTCTTAAGGGCGTGATCACACGAGCAAGCCTCGAACGAGTCAAGCTGACACTCCCACTGTTTTTTGGACTCATTGACTTGGAGTGATTTCTAATCATGACTTATGTGATATAGGGCTCGTCTCATGAACCACTTCACCTAAATAGTTGAGTCTTATAAGTCATATTGATTAGGGGAATTCTTATACATACACAGTCAAAAGGAAACACACAATCAAATAAGAGCATATAAAGAAGTGTTGCCTTAATTCGTATTATTCAAAGATTGTCTGTGATTTACAAAAGGAAAGTACTAAAGATGGTTATTACATCGGTTTTCAGGGCACTATTCCTAACATGAATTTGTTAAGCTTTGTTTTGCTCTATTTTGTTAAGAAACCCCTATATGTACGTATCACTGGCAAAGTTTGATGTGCAAAAACCATCCCTGAGTTCACAAACCGTGTGACTTGAATGTGCTTTGCTCCTTATATAAATGTAGAATGTGTGGGTAGCCCCTCACTCAGTCCGTGTGACTGACCCCTCTCCCTCCACTTTGTTTTTAGTGTGTAGGTTTGCATGGAGTTCGAGCTAGGCGGAGTCTGTCGAGTCTTTTGTCAAGTTTGAGTCCTTGCGATCTGTAATTTGCATAAAGTTTGACGTTTGTATGCATACCATATGAATTATTTTGATATGTTATATTTCGGGACAAGATTCTAGGGACAGATTTGAACCCGTATGCTTTATGATTTAAGTTTACTTTCGGGATTAGGTACATATGTTAGTGACAATCACCTGCTCCTTGTGCTTTAATATTTGAATGTATGTTTTGCTTCCGCATACGTATTTATTTTGGGGTTTGTCTGAGTTGCAGGGTCTACATCCCGCCTAACTTAGGTGTGAGTCTGTCTGTCTCCCGTTCCCCTCTGCTTGGTTCATGTACGGGTTTCCCATCTCGTATGTGGATTGAGCTTAGGTGCGGGGGATGTGGTGACCCACCGTGCGGGGTGCTACAGTCTCCAAGTCAAAGATACCAACAACTCAAACAATTCGAAGGTCAACGAAGAACAAACGACAAAAAAGAGCTTAAAAGATAAGCTAAAAAAAAATTTTCTCAAGCGTGTTCTTAGAGCTCAAGAGAGAAGCTACAGAGCAAAAAGAAGGAAGTTTGGAAGTCTCTCAAAGCGTGTTCTTCGACTTTTTTCGTAGAAGTTTTTTTCACGGAAATCAGCAAATCGAGGCGTCCAATCCAGAATCCAAGCATCAAATTCAGATTTTGGCGTGGCTACTCAACAAATCCAAGTCAAATTCAAATCGATCGAAATAAGATTTAAGGCATTCTTCGCGAAAATCAATAAATTGAGTGCTCGATCCGCAACAAAGCATTAAACCAACGAATTCGGTGTTCTCTTCACATCAAATTCAAGTCAACTTAACAGGTGTTCAAAACACGTTCTTTGCCATCCACCTGAATCAAGACATTTAATTCATAATTAAATCTAAAAGGCCCATAAATTAACTTTTGAAGAGGCATTCAGGAAGATCGAAGCTACGAAGACAACACAGGTGTTTCCAAGCTTCCAAATTCCACCAACTTTTATAGAAAGAATCGGATTAACGAAATAGAGATTGTACTCACATTCATTAAAATCAATAAAATTTATTTATAATTAATTTTTTGTGTTCAATTATTCAATTAACATCACATTTACCTTACAAAGTTATGTTGGCAAAACTACTTAAAGATTTACGCTCACATAAACAGGAGGAAATTGTAGATGTTTCATAAAACGATCAAAGCATATCAAGTTGGCACAACATAAAACTGACTTTTATTTGAATATTTTGATGAAAGTTGTCCGAACGAAAATAATCATGACTTCACATAAAAAAAGATGACAATAATTTATATCTAAATAAGGGCCAAGCAAATCTGGATCAAAGCTACTATGGAAAAAGATATATTACCATTTACTAATTATGTCAACATAAAGTTGGATACTTCCTCAATTTACCACTTCGGTTCATGCCCTCATTGCTTACAATTATATTTCAAAGTGCAAACCTACCAGGGATACTAAAGTACATATAAATATACAATATTGGACTTTAACGTAATATATACTAATAAACACATTTCGTGAAAATTATTCTGATCTTCGGTGGTTAATTGAGGAATATTTTAATTTTGAATATGATTTGAACTTGGTGTAAATTTGAAAAATAACGATTGACTGAAATATAAGATAATCGGACAGTCTGACTTAATTAGAGATCTTTTATTTATCAAGAACTACATTTTGAATTATCGATTAATGATAGTCATGGATAAAAAAAAAATCCTAATTGTTATTTATTGTAATTTGAAAAATACTTTCTGATCGGCGGGTTTGACTCTGACATAGTAATAGAAAATTAATACGTCTGTAAAATTCGAATAATCTATCAATGTAGGCATGAAAACGAAATGGACCCTAAATGTTTGAATTGCACTTCTTTATTTGAGAGTCTGACACAATAATCGTAAATACATACCTATTAAAATCTTAAAAAAGATTAGAGTTTCATCAAACTTAGGTACAATAATGGCAAAATTGAAATATGCAGAGACGGAGCCACGTGAAGGGCAAGGGCTAGCACCCCCTCCTAATTTTTGAATTTTTGTAATTTTTATACATATATTTTGATATATTTATATTTTTATCTCCTTTATTTTAAGATTTCGTACCCCATATTTAATTTTTCTCCTCCCCCTCCTATAAATCCCAGTTCCGTCCCCAAAAATATGTCCCTTCAATAAAAACCTTCATTTCATTTAAATTGAACATGTTGACACCTACTTTAATCTTTTTTAGTTGTCACTTTAATTATGACACATTATATTCATAATTTATTTAGGAGGAAATCCTTAAACTCCTAAAATGTTTTGTATAAAAAATATAGGGTGGCTCCAAATTACTTAGACTTTAGTGATTAATTAATCTCAAAGTGGAGTCTTTTAACGTCGAAAGTGGATCAGCCCTAATAATTAATTAAAGTTTGTAATGGATAATGACCTCGGAACTCCAATAATTAAGGCTTTATCTTAAGGCAGCTTTACATATAATCGTTAATTTGGATAAATAATACTGTAATTATGGGTACTTGGCTAATCTTAATTTGGGTCGTACTTTTGATTATTAATTTTAAACTATGATCAATCTGACAAAGTCGGTCGTCATTGTGTACTATGTTAATCCAGATTTTGACAAATGATTAATTAACTCAAGTTTTTAATTAGTTTTAGAAGCTTGACAATAAGGTCTGATCTGATTGGGAATGTCATATTTTATACGAACACTTAGTATTGGATCGAGATAGGCAAACCCTTCTGACAAATATCATATCGATCAATTGTGTGTTGTATCAGATATTTGCGTTCGATATTCTATCTGACAATTCTCACGTGATATATTTCAAAATGAATTGATATTGTCATGTTTGAATCTCGTATATGATGGTATCTAAATCTGGCTGTATGAAACGACAGACGTGGACGTCTAATCGCCCAAGATATTTGTAAGATAAGAAGACTTCGGATCTCCTGAAGTTGTGAAAAGTAGCAAACGTAAGTTTAAAGGTCAAAATTGGGGAATATGGGGATTGAACCCGTTTTGACATTTCGATGCTCAAGTCAAACTTTCGGTTGATTTTGACGAAAGTGGTGAGTTGGTGAGAGTGCAGTTAATGTTGTAATAATAACGTACTTAAGTAATAAATGAGGGGGTATTTATAATTGGGAATTCTTCTGCATGCGGATACACACATTCAGAGGTGTGAAATAGCAATCATATGACCAAGTATGGCGCAGCATGGTCATGGTACTTCCCGATAAGGCCTCCTGCATCGGCCTCATGAGATGTTGTAGGTTAGGTACATGATAAGGAGTGCATTTAATGCGCTTGTAGGGAGGTATATATCCGCATTTAGTGAGTCTGTACTTACGTACTCGGCCAAGGCCTTCCTGGGTCGAGGCGTGTCGAACCAAGTAGGATGAGGACTGAGGATACAAGGCATCCCAAACTATTGGTATAAGTGCTGGCTCGAGGGAGGGATGACTTGGGTCGAGCCAATGATGTGGATAGGGATTGTCATCTAGGCTCGCTCTAGAACTTTCACATGATGACACGTGAAACCTTGTCAGTCTTTCTAAATTTACCCCTATCGGTATATATCCGTATTAGTTATATCTATGAATGTAAAATGTAATTATGTTTCTCCGGTGAACACTTTCTTCGTGCTATTAACTAATATGACCCTAGTTTTAATTAATTACAGGGCAAATTAAAATCAATATAGTTCAATTTTTTTTGATGCTATTAAATATTTTTAAGCTAAAAATAATCATAGTTATAAGATGATAAATTGTATTATTTTCGTCAGAAAATTATTAATGACATCGTATTATATAAATTTAGAGGAACAACTCCATAAAGACATCTCCTCGCCCACATAGCTGACTCTATATTGGTGTATTAATTTATATTTCATAATTGTCATCACCTTCTTTACATCATCTAAACTATTATTATTATTATTATTATTATTATTATTATTATAGCTTTACATCATCTAATTATAATCCTTTGAATCCACATTAAAAACCTAAATAATTATAATTGATCCATAATCTTTCTTAAAAGTCCAAAAAAGTAAGTATATGAGAAATAACCTCATAATCAAAAAGTGATAAATTTGACGGGTTTTTTTTTCAAACTCTTTGCTTTTGAATAAATTGAAGTAAAAACTTGAAGTTGCGAAAATAAAGTTAAAAATCAAATAAATAAATAATTGAAAAAAAAAAGTTAAAAATAACTTCCATTCATTTACGAAAATAGAATAAAATCTAAGGTTAATAGCCAAAGAGTGTCCTAATCTACTTCTAGATTCTTTGTTATTTTCACTTAATATAAACCATTTTAGTTTTTCAAATAATCCTAAAGTACTCAAAATGAACTATAAAATTTTTTGAAAAAATCTGAAATTTTATAACACTCTCTTCCTGTTCCTAAAAGAGTTACGTTGGTATATGTATATATATATACTTTGTTGGTTCTTTTAGAAACAGTTAAGAGGATCATAGGGAGTTTATTGAGTCCCCTATTATAACGGAGCTCAAAGAGATACAAAGTATCAATCGAAATTTCAACCAACAAGTACATATAAAAATGTTCGGCAAAGTAATGAGACATGAACAATATTGGTCTTGACCCAACTTAAATATTGTAGGAATTAAAAGTCTCATTCGAGGACTTGCCCGAACTGATCACAATTACAATAACCAACCAGCTGAGATTTAAATTACGATAATCAAATCAACCATTACATACATGTCGTTTATGGAATTTAATTATAAAAGTGGGATTAATTATTGCAATTAACAAATTAAAGGATTAGTTCACCGAAATATAATTTGGTTCATTGACTAGCAAAGGGCAAAAGGTCCATTATTAAGAAGATTAATTAACTAACGCTGAGGTGGAACAAAGTTGTGATCATTTCTGTCACACATGAAAAATCAAATGAAAAGTAGACATGATTTATGAAAAGAAAGATGATATATCTCTTCCATTTAAAAAGAAAATTTATTTATATAAGTAAATACTTTAATTTTTTTTTTTAAAAGCAAGCCCCTCAACGAAAATTTTTATTGCAAATAAAAAAAAACAATATGAAGAATACAAGAACAAATAACAGAAAATTAACGTAGAACGAAACCACAATTTTAATAAATTTGTGGGCTACCATATTAGCATCACGTCTAGTAAAAGAAAAACGAACCTTATTAAATTGGGAGCCCCCTCCGTGTATTTGGGTTTTTTTACATATGTCACCCCTATGTTAGGCTTAATGAACGCGAAAAACCCTGTGATATGAAAATTGACATGTAAAACCCTGTGTTTTCAAAATATTTGCATAATAAATCCTGAAATTTTTTAGTGTTCAACACGCACTTTTAGCGCGACTAGAATAATAATTTTCTCTATTTATTGGATGCGAGATGACTAATTTACCCTTTTATATTGTGACATACAGCTCATATCTCTCTGAATTATTCAATATTTTTTTATATTTACCAAGACCCCCGTATAAAATAAAAATTAAATGAAGAACGCTATAAATAGATATAAAAAAATAGAAAATATCACCAATAAATAGATAATAGACATTGAAAAATGAAACTCGAATTTTCCGTTTAATTTGTGAGGGTAAAATAGAGATATTATATTTAAATTATAATGATATCATCTGAAGGGGGCTAGTGTGCAAATATATTTAAAACATAGAGTTTTTTATGTTAATTTTTATAACATAGAGTTTTTTTTGTTCATTTCATCTAACATAGGGGTTATGGTGTAAATAACTCCCGTATATTTTGCCACATTTCTTTACTTTAATAAGATTTGACTCCTTAAAATTGAAGATTGTTCCTTCCAAATTGATTTTAATTTGAATCGGGTGTGGTTTCGCAGCAGCCTCTTTGTCACATTGAGGACAGTTATCTTGGCCAACAACAGATAAATTGGACAAAAATCTTCTTGCATAAGCCACAATCACATGAGGTGAACGATCTAAATTCGTACTCTTTTGATTCCTCCCACCCAAAAGTGTCCACAAAATAACAATTAGAACTTCATAAATCTTCAGTTTAACGAGACTCTCCACAAAGTATGAGAATTCTCTCTTATCCGCACTCACCAACGGGTTCCTTGTAACAGCCCGAAAACTCGTCTGTCGATATTGTCCGTTTTGGTGGGCTAAGCGACACCACCCTCACGGTTTTGTTTCTCCCGGTGGAATTTAAGCTCGAAGGCACCTACCCAGGAAAAGGCCTCAACAAGGAAGAGGTATCCACCCCCTTATAAGGAAGGCTTCGTTCTCCTCTTCTTCTGATGTGGGACAAGCACTTTGAGCTTTACAGTCCACCCCCCATAAGGGCCCAGCGTCCTTGCTGGCACACCGGATCGGGTCCCAGCTCTGATACCATTTGTAATGGCTCGAAAACCCGTCTGTCGATATTGTCCGCTTTGGTGGGCTAAGCGACACCACCCTCACGGTTTTGTTTCTCCCGGTGGAATTTAAGTCCGAAGGCGCCCACCCAGGAAAAGGCCTCAACAGGGAAGAGGTATCCACCTCCTTATAAGGAAGGCTTCGTTCTCCTCTTCTTCCGATGTGGGACAAGCACTTTGAGCTTTACATTCCTACCGCCAAGATATATCGCGCCTCCTTCAAACTCCGCTAGGTGAAAATGGGAGACCTTTCCAAAGGTGCATTCAATTGAGAAGGTCTTCTGATTCCAACCGGGAAGGTCTTCTAAAAGACGAACAGTAGTCTACAATTGTTTAGTCAATATAGCAAGGAACGAAGGAGGATCCCAATGATAATAACTGAGTGGATGGTTTGTTTATGAAATTAGGGTTTGACGGCGATTTTCATATAAGAGAGAAAAATTATCATACGAGATAAAAAGATTGTTTTTTTTTTTTTTTTGTTACAAATTAGAAAAAGTAATAAATACTTTAATTTCATTTTCAGTCATAGTAAAATAAATAAAGAAAAAGAAGAAAGAAAGTAATTGTCGTTATATTTTAAAATTGAGAACAATATATTTTGTTCTCGCATAATTGAAAATTACAGTACTCTCAAAATTACACCAACACCATGATAAGATTAGGACAATACAGATTTTTTCTAAAAAAGAAATTATCACATTATTTTATAATTTTTTTTTCCTAAATTCCTCAGCCATTCAACCATAACCTATATCGATGATGTCATACACTCGGCATATCCGACGTCAGCACGGGCTCATGTCATATATTATGTGCTAAGAACATTCGTGCATGAAAATCAAACAATTTGAAGTCACCAATATCAATGCTAAAATCCAAATTAAAGTAACTAATTCATGATTAAAAAGGGATTTGAGCCTAATAATATCCACAAAAGTAATTGTGATACTACTCTTGGCGTGATTATTATTCAAAATATGGATAAATTTAGTTGATAAATATATTATTTTTCAGAGAAAATTGCATTTTTTTGTCCCATTAGATTTACACCGTTACAATATTAGTCTCATTCATTTCACAAGTTTAAAAATTATTTCATACTTTAAAAAAATGTTACAATAATAGTTTCATACGTTGCAATAATAGTCTCACCTTTAACTGAGTAACGAAAAAAGTATATGAAGATCATGTGCAATATAAAAATTCATTTAAAATATTTTTGTAAATATTTTTATAAAAATATTTCTTATTTTGCTCATTTTATTTTAATTTCTTTATGTTTTAACATCAATAACGTATTAACTCTCACTCAAAAAAAAAAATCAATTAACATATTAACAACTATATATCTTATTTTGCTAATTTTGCAAGTTAGATATCTTATCCATATATATAATGTGAAAACTGAAAAGCATCAAAAATCTTGTTTTTCATATATTATACAATTACATTTGTATTCAATTCTATAATTATTTAACTAATTTTCTTTATAGCATCACCACTCCATAAAATTCTAAATTTATCGCGGACTATAATCATTATCTTAAAATATATATCTTACATAATAAAATATAAAACAAAATTGCCATGAGCCAACTTTTAAGTTTGTAATATATGTTTGAGTCGGTTCAAATTATTAAAGTATAATTTTTTTTTGATCAATAATAATTGCATACCTAGGAACATAAACATAAAACTTTTAATTAAAGTAAGGTATAGTACCAAACTGTTAAATTTAACTATCAATATTTCTAAAATTGGACCGGACCGGTAAGGCGAACCGATGACCGACGTAAGGTCCATTCCAAACGACCCCCTAGAACCAACTATGTTCGGACCGTTTTAACTCGAAAAAATCAATCGATTAACCGACAATTCTAACTTAAAAATTGAATCGTACAATGACGTCCAATAATTCTATCGATTTAATTTTCGATCCGATTTTGAAAATACGGTTAACTACCCCGCTGGATAGCGTTTTTTAATCTCTCTCCATATTTAATTCAATTTTGAAGTTTATCACCATTTCTCAACGAGTTCATGACATGTTTGGTTGTTTAGAAATTGAATAATATAGCATAGATAGGGCATCACATGGCATGCATGGGTATGGGCCATTCTCTTTTTAAGAATCCGGCAACATCTCGTGCGCATGTGAACTCTTCGCCACCATAAAAGAAGTATCCCTTTCCGCCGCTCATTCCCACCTCCGCCACCGCCGCCGCGGTGCTTCGCTACCTTATAATTCCGATGTGGACCAAACAAATTAAAGTGTAAGAATTAATTGAGTAGTCATGGGGAAAGCTTGGCCATTCGATGAGGGTGGTCCTAATCTTTAATTTTAGGATTAATTGCAATTTAATCTACTACCTAGAAGTAGGGGTATACGCGGTTGGGTCTGGGTGGGTTTATACATAAAATATCACCCAACCCAAAGTATGCGGGTTTGAAAAAATATAAACCGTAAATGCATAATTATTTTTTCAAAGTAGACGGTTTGGGTTAAACGGGTGCGGTTATATAGCAGGCGAATTTGTATATCAGATATATGTATAATTTGTATAATATAATTCAATTGTCGAACATAAAATTATCTGTGCAACACGAAATTCTTTATGCTTATTTTGAATAATACAACGAGGTTAGGTGCATATTGCTCGATATTTTACTTTATATATTTTTTTGAATAGAAATTTTGAACTGAGAGATTTTTTCTCTATTTGTCTTAACTGGACTTGCTTGGTATTTAATTACGGGCCGAATTACATGTAATATCTACGGCATACATAAAAATAATTACAAATTAATTCCTCAATGTTATTTTTCAACGCTTTTATATTTTTTTATAATAATTATAACAACAGAAATTATAATACTAAAATAAAACTCCTAAATGGAAATATGATAATCTTTTTGACAATTAAAATTGCTGGAATGCAACAAATCTAGAGGGTGATTGGCCGATTGCGTGCCTAAATTTGGCGCAAAAACTTTTTCCCATCCCCAACAATTAATACTTCTACAGTAATTACCACATGCTCAATAAGTATACAAATAAAAAATATAATTATTTAAATATTAATATATATTTTTAATTAATTTTAATATAATTATTAAATTATGATTAATAGAAATATAAATGGATGTCGTATTAATTATGAACATTTGAAAATATGAAGGCGAAAAAATAAAAATTATATAAAAAATTAAAATTAAAATTAAAATGTGGGAAGAGAAAATAAAAGTTAAGAGGTTATTTTGGAGTGATAAAATAAATAAATAATACAAAAGAAAAAAATAATAAAAAATATATAAATAAATTAAACAAAACATTAAAAGATCAAAGTTAATATCTCTCACAAAATATAATAATATAAATAACATAATTACATCACTTTGATAAATAATTTTATAATCCTTTCATTTATTTTCAAAGAGGTGTATCTAATTCGAAAAGTGACTAGCAGATTAATTTCAATCATTTCTAAAAAATTAATCTAAAGTTTTAAGCATTTCAAAAATATACAAAAGTTTTGGGATTCTACATGAAAAGTTAAATCAAAATGCCTAAAAATTATATCCCACTCTAAGTTGAAGTTAAGAAAATCAAATTAATTTTACAAATAAACTCAATCGTTGGTTCTCAATTCATCATCTTTCTTAGTCTGTACAAATATCATTAGATTCCATATACATTAGGGGAAATTACATACAGGCCCCCTGAGATTTGCCATAATTACAATTTAATCACTGCTTTTTCATTTATTACAAAAAAACCCCTAAAAACACTGTTTTAGTTGAAGTCCCTGGCTGAATAGTGGAAAATTTAGGCATACACTTTTTCGTGTTTTTCAAAAAAGTCCCTGGGAATAGTGTTCATAGGGGTGTTTTTGTAATAAACGAAAAAACATGGACTAAATTATAATTATGGCAAACCTCAGGGGGCCTGGATGTAATTTCCCCTATACATTATAAATAAAGAACTGATACAATCTCCAATCAACTTATGCATAACGGATCGTGCTCCGTTGCAAAAGCACCAACTCATCCTCTTCCTCGTACCGTACAAATATTATTAGATTCTACACACAAGATAAACAAAGAACTGACATAACATTTAATCGATTCACACATAATGTGTCGTGTACTCCGTTATAAAAAGCATCATCAGGACGATGAATAGAACAAATCCTGCAAATAATTTCAAATCTTTGGAGCATATTTCGAGAAACACAAAAACAAGAAATCGTACGAATTTATATGATTTCCAAACTTATTCTGAGAATTGGCCTCCTCCTTCATCACCCCCACTAAGCACTTTCAACTTCACACAGTGACAGTTGCAACAGGTGAAGAATGAGGCGAGATGGAATTATTTGTTTAATAATTGATTGGGAAAAAGGAAAAGAAAAAGAAAAAGGAAAAAGTAATTAAGATGCCCCACAACAACTCTGAACAGACAACATCAGACTGTACGGAAATGGGTCATCATCTGTTCAGGTGGAGAATCTAACCCACCTCATAATTATTAATTATTATCTATATTTTCCTCTTTCAGATTCCATTCTTTTTCTTTTTACCTTTAAATTATTTTTTAATTCCTTACAAGGGGGCCCGAGCTGCAGACTGCAGTAGTTATTAGTTATGATAAATTCGTAATCTTTATAATGGCAGCTTAAATTAATTTTCTTTGGAAGAATTAAATTATCTTAATTTTACGGATTGTGAAATTGCATGTTTCATCTCATTCTCTCCCATGCGTGCACTCATAAAATTATGAATTTTATACTATATTTGACGTTTTTTATATAAAAAATTCAAAAAAAAAAAAAGTATTGTCGTATTTATATTGTTTTGTGTTTGCATTATTATATGTCTAGTATCCATATATTATAGATGTTGTATTAACTATTAAAATATTAGAGTCATTTCTTTTTTTTTGTTTTTTTTGAGTCATTTCGTTTACTAATAATGATTTCAATCTTTCATTAGAACTACTCAAATTTCATGGAATCAATTTTGCGAGGAGAATATCTACAACTTCTGTAGCTATAATTTCCTACTGAATGGATCTTCAATCTTCATCAAATATTCCTAACTTTTACTGTTATAATTTACTGCAACTTTTGGCTTTCATATTAACTATATTAAAATCGTAAGAAAAAGTGATTTTGTTCTTTATTATGATTGTTTTTTAATTTTTTATTCAAATTTTCAGATGTTTTATATTGTCACCTATCCTTTGTAAAAATTTTGAGGTTGTCATCTCGTTCATGTAGATGTTATAACTTATAATATATATTTAATTTCCAACGAAAAATTAATAATTTCCAACAGAAAATGAGCCACATATTTATACCTAAATGACAGAGATAATAATTTAAATTTTTTTCCAAAGTACAAATGACAATTTAAAATTTTTGAATGTTCAAATAAAAAGTTATCATAGTAGGGGGTAACTTGTTTTTTTCTCTTAAAATTTTGGAAAAATATAAACTTTTGTTTTACAATTTCAGTTTTACTTTTGTGACTTCCTCAAATAAGATAGTTTTTAACAAATACCCTTACATTTGTCTTTCGGTTTTTATATTTTTATTATTGGGAATAATGAATTTATTTAATATAACCTTTCAAAAAAAATTGAAAGAATTTATTTAATATTATAATGGAAGCAGGCACTGGCGTATCTGTGTGCCTGCAGGCTGCAACACATTCCTGAAACAGAGGGAGGTTGATCACAAGCAAAGCCAAGTGACTGGTCCGCGCTCTAGGCTCCACCCTCAAGACCTTGAACAACTCCCGAACTACAAAAGAAAAACATATATTTATTTTTTGATAAAAATATATTTATTTTTGTTGGTCGCATAAAAGAAATTAAATAAGTAATATGAGTTCTAAGCAATGTTTTTAAAAATGGACTGAATATCGAATCGGCAGTCTTATCTATACCTAATTCAACTTTTAATATACTGATGGGTTCAAAATAAGTTTGACCCATGTTTCGGCACGTGGCGCCACTAGCAACTGACACGTGGCCTCTTAATCTCCAAAACAGATCCCCTCCGAGCATAATCCAACCTCGGATGCTAAGACCCCTGAGTGACACGTGTCGTCGTTGTCGACACGTGGCTGTCATAACCGCTCACCAACGAGCGCTCCTTAAACTACAACGCAATACCCAAGTTCACCAAAAGAGTCATCCTCGAGCGCTCATTCCCCTCGGATGGACTTCCGCATGTAAGCAAACCAAGGGACCAAGCTCCCCCTCATCTCACGTCCGGATCCACCCTCGAATCCGCTAGCCCATCAGGCTCATGATTGACACAAGCGCGCTCATGGCCCTCGTTACCAACCCCAAAACGGCTCTCTGACACCCCTTACATGTCCGCGCACCTACCACTGTTACCCGCACAACTTTTGCACCAGCTTTTGCAGGAGATTCCTCTTAGGTTTCTCCTCATTGTACCACGTGTAAGGGCGACATTAGGGCAGGACCACAAAGGGGCCAATTACCAAAAGGTCCCTCACCCTCAACTATAAATACTGGACTTCATCTCCATCTCTGTAAGCAATCTCCATTACTACAACTTTGCAATTTCTTTGCTTTCTCTTTCAGATCATCATCTGACTTGAGCGTCGGAGAGCCAAACTGGGAATCACCCCCAGTTTGGCCTTCTGACTTTGTTTTGGTGTTTGTCCTAGCAGGTAGAACCCCATCTTTTCCGGTGATCATCAACTGGTTTCCTCACCTCAACAAATTCTAAAGTGATCGGAATCTGATCCTCTAAATTCAGACCCATCATTTTTGGCGCCGTTTGTGGGAAACCTCTTCCAACCCTTTCTTCTTTTTGCTAGTTGAAGAACAAACATCGCTGACATCATGGTTACCACTAGATCAGGACTTGTGGGAGGTGGTGATGACCACCATCCTGAAGAGAACGCCAGCATCCCCACTCCCGCCACCTGTTGGAGGAGCACCTCCCCCCACTGAGCCCGTGGTGCCCTCCGTGGGGCTCACGCCTGAGTAGCCCTCCACCGCCGTAGTAGGAGGTTCTGGGCTTCCTACTCACCTGAACCTCCCCCAGAGTCAATGGTAACCTGGGGGGGGGAGGGGGCACCCCTATATGATGCCACCCCCCGGATACACGGTCACTCCTACCGTTATGATACCAGCTATTCAGCCATACCACGCAGGGTAGATCCAGATGCCGGTGGTGGTGCCAAAGGAGATTGATGGGGTGGAGTTACCCCCCATGACTCCTCAACAGCTACATGCCATTTATACACAGTGCGAGTTCCAGGCGGCCCAGAGTGCATGGAAAAACTTTACTTCCATGTATTTCCCCTTTGGGTAGGCCGCTCAGATCGCCCCACCCTTGGGAGGGTTGCAGACGCATCCGCTCTTGGCGGCACAGGCCGTCTTGAGAGCCCAAGCACCGCCTCCGCCTACGAAAGAGAAGAAGGTCCCCGTGCAAGGTGGGGAAGAACGTCCCCAAGCGGACAAAGGTAAAGAGGCCGTAGAGAAAATCAATATTGACGAGGAATCCCACTCCCAAGTATCGAAACGAGGGCCACAAGCCTCCCAACGAGGGAGCCAAGCAAGAAAGGAAGATCCCAACCTCCTCCCGGCTGTGCAAGACCAGCTGCAGGGGTTGTAGGAGATGGTGGGACAGCTCTCTCGAGTGCGGTCTCAAGTACCCCCCATGTTGGGGACGAATGAGCCAATGCCAAAGACGCTCGTCGCCATGCCCGTCAGTAGCAAGTCCCTCGTCACTTGGAACAAGAGGAAAACTATACGTGTTACGACCCTCATCCACTCGCGAGAGGTTCTCCCCTCGTGGAGGAAGTTCTAATGACCCAAGCCGGCATGGGCAAAGTTCCCTCCTCCATCAACCTTTACGATGGAACCACTGACCCGGCGGAGCACCTAGATCATTTCCTGCATTTAATGCATTTGTACAAGCATTCCAGCCATTATTGGGCTAAGGTTTTTGTTACTTCCCTTGTGGGAATGGCCCAGGAGTGGTACAAGCGTCTGCCGCCCGACTCGATCCACTCATATGGCGAACTCACCAACGCATTCCTCAACCACTTCAACTCATTGAAGGCGTCTGTCACCGCATCCACTGCTTTGTACAACTTGATCCAAGGCGAGCATTAATCCCTTCGGTCCTTTTTCGCTCGTTTAAACAAGGAGGTGCTCTTGGTGGAGAGCCCTCAATGGATTTTTTGATACATGTACTTTTCAAGGCTTGCAATCACAAACAGTATGTGAGCAAGAAATTTGTGGATTCTATCGTAAAAAAGCACCCCTTGTCCCTCATGGCTATGAGGGAGATTGTCAAGCCCCTACTTCGCGCTCGAAGACATGTATGGGTCGAATGCTCCCAGGTATTTCGAGCCCCTTAAGAGCGAGCGGGGGGTGAGAAGAGCCTCACAGAGAACTCCGCAAATCACCGCCTCCCCTACAAAGGCTCGATCGCATTCCTCTCAACAGGACCAATTCAGAGGTCTATGCTCCATCAGACAAAAAGCTCTTCAAGAGGCCCACGAAGATGAAGGATACAGAGGCGTTGAGGCGCTCGAACAAATATTGTGCCTTCCACAAACAAAAGGGGCATGACACGGATAGGTGCCGCCAGTTGGAAGCTGAAATTCAAAGGCTCATCGCAGGAGGACACTTGAAAGAATTTGTGAAGATGTTAGAGCGTTATGATGAGCGCTGCAACGAGCGTTCGAGGGAAAGGAGGAGGAACCCATCGCGCTCAAGGAGTCCACGAGGGCGAGGTGTCCCAGAGAGCAGCCACCGCGGTAAACAAAAGGCCATGAAGCAGGAGAATGCCCCCTTCGCGGTCATCAACATGATCACTGGAGGCTCATCCGGGGGGGATTCTAATGTCTCCCGCTGTTGATATGTAAGGAGCTATGATCAACGCCCCTCGACACCCAAGCCAGTCTATGCTATCAAGGAAACAAGTGTCTACTGCTCCGGGAGAATGAAGTTGTTAGGTTTAGTGATAGGGACCTAGCGCACATCGTAACACTCCATGGGGTCGGTGAAACCTCTAACTGCCCCATGGTGGTTAGCCTAGACGCCCATAATCATGTTGTAAAGAGCGTTTTGGTTGATAGTGGAAGCTCTGTTAATGTTTTGCCTTATACCACGTTTCAAAAGATGAATATTACCAACATCCCGCTCGAGCCCCTCAAAACAGCCCTCATTGGCTTTGGAGGCTCTGAAGTCGTCCCTCGAGGACAGATTCGCTTGGCCACCTCATTTGGTCACGCCCCACAGCTCACTTACGCGGTGGTGGAAATTGAAATCCCATACAACATCATTTCCACTTACCATCAGAAAATCAAATTTCCCACCCCCGACGGGGTTCGAGAAGTTCTGTACAACGTCCGGGAGGCGTGGGAGTGCTATATATTGTCTCTCAAGAAGCCCAAAGTAGAGAAAACATTCCAGATTGGGTCCACCAAGAAGTCCGTAGATTTTCCCAACTTGGACGAAGATGGCCCCGTGTGCAAAAAGGCCAAATTGAACAAAAAGAAAAACAAAAGGAAAGATCTTGGCGCTGGAAGTAACCCCGAGGGTGCCCCGCTCGGAGCGGTCGGGGAATCCTCCTCGGAGGAAGAAGCAAACGAGGACGATCAAGAAATTGCCAACGACCATCTGACTGGAAAGAAAAGGGCGCTCGAACTCCCCGCCCTGAGGTACAGATCGAGCCCACAGAGAAATTTCTCACCATTGAGTTGGAACCGGGGAACAGGGATAAAACCACTCAGATTGGATCCAATCTCTCAGGACCCTCGCAGATCATGATGATAAACTTCCTTAGAGAAAACATTGATGTTTTTGCTTGGAAAGCGTCTGATTTGACCAGAATTGACCCGAGCGTCATAGTCCACAGGCTCAACGCGGATCCCACCTTCAAACCAATCAAGCAGAAGAAGTAAGATGTGTACGATTTTCGAAAGAAAGTCATTGAAGAGGAAGTTAACAAGCTCCTCGAGGCCAAGTATATTGAGCCCATACTGTATCCAGAATGGATGTGCAATATGGTACTGGTACCCAAGAGCGCTAATAAATGGCGAATGTGCAACGATTTCACTGATCTCAACAAAGTCTGCCCAAAGGATCCATACCCTTTACCCTGGATTGATCAGCTGGTGGATTCGACCGCGGGGTGTGAGTTAATAAGCATGATGGATGCTTTTCAGGGGTATTACCAAATCTTCATGGCCCCTGAGGACCGCCCCAAAACCTCGTTTGTTGTGCACATGAGAGTGTATTGTTTCTTAGTCATGCCTTTTGGGCTCAAGAATGCAGGTGCCACGTATCAACGCCTCGTCAACCGGACGTTTGAGAAGAAAATAGGAGGGTCCATGGAGGTGTACGTGGACGATATGATTGTCAAAAGTGAGCGCCAGGGCTCGCATCTGGAGGATCTTAAACGCATATTTGCCATTCTGCGCCAGTACGACATGAAGTTAAATCGCTCCAAGTGTACTTTCGGAGTACGAAGAGGAAAATTCTTGGGCTACATGGTTAGCCAGCGTGGGATTGAAGCTAATCCTGAAAAGATCAAGGCCATCTTGGATATTCCATCCCCTCGTAACCTCAGGGAAGTGCAAGTGTTAGTGGGAAAGGTAATCTCTTTGAACCGATTAATCTTCCACTCAGCAGACAGAAATCTCCCTTTCTTCAAAATTCTATGCAACACTTGAAATTTCTCCTGGACTGAAGAATGTGAAAAAGCCTTGCAAGATATGAAAGCTTACCTCTTGATTGCTCTCCTCCTGACTAAGCCCATGGCGGGAGAAAACTTATTCGTATACCTTTCTGTCTCCGCTGAGGCCACGAGCGCAGTTTTGGTCGCCGTGCGTGAGCGTAGACATCTACCTATCTATTACTTAAGTAAGACATTGCAAGGCGCTGAAAAAAAGTATTTGGAAATTGAAAAGTTCGCTTTTGACCTAATTAATACATCAAGGAGGCTGAGACCTTATTTTCAAGCACACTCAATCACCGTCCTTATGGATCAACCTTTGAAGCAAGTTCTATCCAACCCAGATGTCTCCGAAAGGCTGATAAAATGGGCCATTGAATTGAGCCAGTTTGACCTAAGCTTTGAGCCTAGGACAGCCATACAAGCGCAGGTAGTGGCGGATTTATGGTTGAACGCTTTGGTTTAGAGCCTGCTGTTCCTGAAAACACACACAGATGGCTCCTCGACCTCTCAAGGGGGGGGAGCAGGGGTGACTCTAAGAGATCCCAACGGAGTTGAAATCGACTTTGCAACCAGGTTGGATTTCCAAGTTACGAACAATGAAGCAGAGTACGAGGCTCTCATACAAGGATTGAGAATTGCTTTTCATAGCGGAGCTTCTAGGGTCACGGCTTATGTTGATTCGCAATTGATGTCAAGTTAAATTGAAGGAACGTATGAGGCTCGATAAGCCACCATGGTGCAATACTTGGGAAAAGCAAAAGAGATAATCAGAAAGTTCAAGGAATTTCACTTACTCCAGATCCCCCGGGCGGAGAACGAGCGTGCAGACGCTTTGTCCAAATTCGTTTCTGCCCTTGAAGGATCTTGTGAACATTCTATCACATTTCTCAGAACGGAAGAACCGTTAATTCAAAGGAAAGAGCCCGTTTGAGCGGTAGCTATGGTTGATCCCGCCAAGCCCTGCTGGCTCGATGACATTGTCAGATTCCTTAAAGATGATACTTACCCTACCGACAAAGTGGAGGCACGAAAAATCTGAAATAAGGCCCCTCGTTTCTCTCTGGACAACGAGGGCAGACTCTTCAAGAAATCCTTCCAAGGCCCTCCAATGAGATGTTTGAGGCCCTCGTAGGCCAAAGAGACCCTCAAGCACATTCACGGAGGGAGTTATGGGAATCACTCGGGGGGGGTTCTTGCTAAAAAGATACTGAGATGTGGATTCTACTGGCACACAGTCCTCCAGGATTCCATAGAATTTTCTAGGAAATGTTCTAAGTGTCAATTTCACTCTAATGGTCCCCAACTGCCAGTGGCTCAAATGATCCCCATTGACGTCTCGTGACCCTTTGATCAGTGGGGTATTGACATTGTTGGCCCCCTGCCTATAGCAGTCGGACAGAAAAAGTTCGTCATCCTAGCCATTGATTACTTCACCAAGTGGGTTGAGGCCGAGGCCGTTGCAAAAATCACCTTCAGGATGGTACGGGATTTCATATGGAAAAACATTATTTGTAGGTATGGCATTCCGAGGGTGCTTATTTCGGATAACGGATCCCAATTCATAGCAGCTGATACCCGCGAATGGTGCTCGGAGTTAGGCATTGAGCAACGCTTCACCTCCATGGGCCACCCTCAAGCCAACGGTCAAGCAGAAGTCACCAACAGGGTCATTTTACAACATCTAAAAACAATCCTTGAGAGCAAAAAGAGCAAGTGGGCCGAGGAGTTACAAGGGGCTTTATGGGCTTATCGCACCACTCCACGAGCGGCCACTGGAGAAACCCCTTACTCATTGGTCTATGACTCAGAAGCAATGATACCAGCAAAAGTTGCACATCAATCCACTCGAGTGGCATATTTTGAGCCCAGAGCAAATGAGGATTGGAATTGGATCTTTTGGAAGAGAAAAGAGACAAGGCATGGACACGTATTCATGAATACAAAGCATCCGTTGCTTGCCAATATAACAAGCGGGTTAGAGAGAGAACTTTCTAGTTGGGAGACTTAGTGTTAAAGAAGGTTGAAGTCTCAAAGCATGTGGGAAAGTTGGACCCCAACTGGGAAGACCCCTACAAAATTATACAAGTCAGGGCCAACAACACATACATGCTCGAGACATTCCAGGGCGAGCGTCTCCTGCGTCCGTGGAATGCACGCAACCTACAAAGGTTTTATGTTTAATTATTCATAATTTTGTAAAAAACCCATCTCTGCGCTCTATGTATTTCCTGTTTACAAGCGTTATTTATTTAAATGTTTTTTTTTTTTTATGTGTAAAATATCTTTTGAGGATGGTAATTGATTCCCCCTCGGAAGCCTAGACAATTGCCACACAAGTCCGAGGCGTGCGAATCCCCCTCTCATGGGCAAGATACGCTTATCAAAAGCGGTAAGATCCCACCTAGAGGTTCACCCTCTTTGGGAATTAATCAAGCGATTACCACGGGGCGAGGAAACGAGCCAAACTGGATCTCGCTTCCAGTTAACGCTCGAACAATACAACACTTGGGAGGATTCCACACTTTTAGACAAGTTTCCACACTTTCCTGACCAGCGCTCCCTAAAAAATGGGACCCTCGTAGCAGAAATCCCTAGCATTCAAGCACTAGGATGGAAAACTTTTAGACAAGTTTTCACAAGTCTAGACCCTTACGTCTGCAATGACTTGTTAAAATTGTTAGGAATAGTGCCCTAGAAAGCCGATTGTATATCCGCTTTGTGCTTTCCCTTATTGTAATCACAGACAATCTTTGAATGAAATAACGAATTGAGGCAACACTTCTTTATATGCTCTTGTTTGGTATGCGTTTACTTTATCTGTGCATGTATGAGAACTCCCCTAATCCTGATGACTTTAGGACTCTGCCATTTAGGTGAAATGGTTCATGAAACGAGCCCTATATCACATAAGTCATGATTAGTAAAATACTCCAAGCCGATGAGTCCTACAGACAGTGGGAGTGTCAACCTGACTCCTCTAAGGCTTGCTTGTGGGATCACGCCCTTAAGAAGGACCACGTTGTTTCATGGAGGTGGAAAGTGTATAGTTGATACGTGCGTGATACATGAGGGTGCTTACTTTAATAAGTGAGCTCACTCAGGCGCCCCGTGTGAGAACATTCCTAAATGGGAAAGGAAGTTTCTATTTCAGGAAATGAAAACTTCCAAATTAGGAAATATCTCACGAGTCATTGATGTGATTAATTGATCCTTAGACTTGAGGTTCCTTGTCACTTTATGAGTTAACTCTGTAGTCTTAGGTATAAGCTTTAAAGGGCGTCGCCTTAGACAACTGATTCAAGGCTTATGCTGGGGCTGCACAAGTGATTCATGAAAGTGAATGAGAATCAAGAAAGGACCTACACTTGCATTTGCAAGGTGATCTCTTATTGTGTAAGTCATTCATATACCATATGGAGTCCTTGGCCAAGGCAGTAGATCAAGACATCAAGAAAAGGGTTTCTTGGATTGAGATCAAATGGATATGAAATGTACTTAGCTTTAAGACCGGATTATTAGGGTTCTGATTATTCCCTTGCCCTAGATCTTGGTTGAGAGATAGTAAGTAGGAGGATTGTATCTCACATGAATCAATGACTTAAAGGTTCTGTCGAATCCGAACATTCCAATTCAGCTAGGGGTTAAACACCTGTTGCTAGACTATGGTCGTTTAATCTGTGGACTGATTAATTAATTAATTGGGGTCACTGCTAATTGAATTGAGAACCTAGAGGGTCACACACAACAACTTGGTTACATGAGTTGAGGCTTAAAAATGATTAAACGAGTTAATCGAACCTAAGGGGTTCCACACGTGTGAAATCACACGTGTGGCTCACGTGATTGGACACGTGTCATTAAGACACGTGTGCCACACGTGATTATGTGATGTTAAATAATTAATGTGTTAATTATTTAATAGACTTTGGTTTAATTTTGAATTAAAAAGAAAGTCTAATTTTGGAGAAAATAATCTAGTTAATTAATTAATTAGATAAAAATAAGTTATTTATTTTATAATAAATAAAGTATAAAATTATCCAAAAATAGTTTGGATATTTTTAGCTCTCTTAAAAGTTGACTAGAATTAGAATTCAAAGTCAAAGTTGGAAAATACTTGATGATCAAGTAATAGGAGAGAGAGGAACCAAATCCTTTCCCAACTAGGATTTGGATCGGCACCCTCTCTCTATAAATAGGGGAGCTCGAGCTCCTTATGGAGCTAATTGACAATTCTTGGTTCATGTGTTGAACACCTTCCTTTCTCCAAGATTAAATTAAACCCTAGGTTAAGCCTAAACACTAACTAGAGAACTAGCATCCTTACTAGTTAGATTGTGATCAAGTTGGTGGACTTTCTCTAGAGACTTCAAGTTAGAAGTTTGAAGATTCGAGCTTTACCAAGGAGAGGGGATCAAGCCGCGAGAAGAGCGTTCTTGGGTGGCTTGAAACGCTTCAAGAAAGAATAAAAGAAAAGTAAGTTTTCTATCTTTACGAATTTGGTTACACGATTACGAGTTCTAGGTCCTTTTGTTGGGAAAATTTTTTAAATTCCGCTGCTTTCTGATTCGTGTTTTCCAACAAGTGGTATCAGAGCCACCTCGTTAATCGTGTTTCTGAATCGTCTCCATTATTCTGAATTTGGTAGAAATTCTTAGGCTTAGATGCGAATTAGGTATTCATGAGTTCTTTTAGAAAGCCTGAAATACGAAACTGTAATTTTTCCTGAATTTCTGAAACTGTTTTCTTAAATTGTGTTTTTGAAAACCGTTTTGATTGAAATATATTTAAATCGAATTTTTAATTTTTGGATTGAACCGGGTTTTCGAGAAACCCAGAAATACGAAACGAACACGAAAAGCAACGAGCCTAGGCGTGCTAGCACGTCGCACGCCCAGGCCCGTCGCCGCCGCCCAGCTCCTCCCGCAACAGCGCGGGAGAGGCGCGCCCGCCCAGCCCGTCCCGCAACAGCGCGGGACGCATGCCCAGCCCGCCTAGCCGCGGCGGGCGCTGCTGCGCGCGGCCAGCGCGCGCACGCGAGCGGCAATTGGCGCGGGTCTGCGCGCGCAGCTGCGCGACGGCCCCTCGCGCGGATAGGCCCTTTTCGGGCTCGTTTTCGTGTTTCGTGTTTTTCGTGTTTTCGGTCAGTAAAATCCCGATTTAATTTTATTTTAATTTTATCTTTTAAAATCAGTTTTGCTAAAATAAAATTATTTTAAAATTTTGATTAAATTGGGATTTTTGAGAAATTAAAGCGATTTGGATTTTGGGAAAATTATGAATTTTATTTTCTGAAAATATTGAAAGAATAAAATTATTAAATTTGGAAATTAATTGGAATTTTATTGGTTTGTTGTTTTTCGGGTTTTATTGAAAAGGCTCTTGAACAAGAATTGCATCTAAGTCGTGTTTTAAGTCATTAGGACTTGAAACGAGAATTTTAATTTATTGGCTAAATTTAAATTCTCGCAAAAGCATGTTAGGTGATCATGGGTTTAGATCTATGTATGGTTTTAATTTATGCACATGGATGGTTTAAATTGGGGTTGGAGCCCTATAGTTGCGTTTTTCAATTGAGGTTGGAGCCTCACTTATGTGCGTACTGTTATGTGATTTATTATGTGGCTTTCCATATTACTGTTTTTGAGGCCGGGGTATGCCCCGTGTAATTGTCTAAGGCCAATATGAAGATTGAGCCTTATTACTTTATGTCTTTTTCTTTTTATTGTAATTTGAGAGTAGAGATAGGTGGTGAGGTTTTATTTTCATTTTGGAGACAATGCACCCATGGAGTAAGATGGACCACATTCAAGTAACAAGGAGGCCATAAGTGAAGACCCCTCAAAATGTTAGGGAGGGGAATCTCAATTGTTAAATGTAATAGAGATAGGGCTCCTATTTTGTTACCGCTTTCCCTTATGTGATTTGAACTGTTTATGTGGCATGTATGTTAGAACTTGTGATTGTGGAGTGGCTCCCACATATCACGCATAAGATAGGTAGAACCCATGATCATTACATGTTAGTATCATGCTAGGACATGTTATCTGTTTATGTGCTTGTTTGAAATGCATTTAAGTGTACTTGCATTAATCAAGACTAATAAAATTGGATAACATATATGTTGGTGAGGTCGAACCGGACAACTCTCCGGTTGATTCGAAAAGTCCCATTAAATATTAAGCTAATTTCGAACAAATAGGTGTTTAATTCGAGATGCAAATTTTGAATTAAATTCCTAGCATTCCATCAATAGGTTTTAAGTTTAGTAAGTAAAGCTAGTTATTGTCCGCGAGTCGTGGGATAGCTAGTGGAGCTTATTAGTTCTTAGTTACCTAGTTAATCATTTTAAATGGTCAATATTTCGTGGTCAATTTTAGCAAGGGCGATGTCCGCGAGTCGTGGGTCATTCGAACTAAGTTTTGGTCATGATCTTATGATTGATGGGTCTAGCTTAAACGCCTAAGTAAATATGGATGTCGCACGAGTCGTGGGTCCATATTGAAAGATAGGTGATGCAAAAACAACTACTAAGAATTCTAAAAGTGTTAGAATTGGTAAGTTGTACCTACCTAGGGTTCTTACTTAGAATGTCCGCGAGTCGTGGGTTCGAGGTAAAATGCCTAGGATCTTAGTACCCATTGGGAAACGTGTTCCTCTTAGATCTTTGGGAATTATAGATCTTTGAAAAACAGTGGGAGCTACAATAGATTAAAGACCTTATCTTTTGTATATCGTTATAATTCAGCATGCTCACTAGTTCTCTGTATTACCATTTAGGTCGTAGATTCTGTGATTCTCTACGTGTTTTGAAATGGCAACCAAAAACCCTCTTGTATCGATCCTCGAGTCAAACAAGTTGACTGGTCCCAACTATTCTGATTGGCTGAGGAATCTAAAAATCATTTTAGATTCTGAGAAGAGAACTTATGTTCTCTTCGAAGGGGAGCCTAGTCCCGAAGGGGAGGCTCTCACTCGGGCCGAGCGGGACGCGATTCAGAAGTGGAAGGATGATAATCTCCAAGCCCGTTGCCTTATGTTGGCTAACATGTCTCCGGACTTGCAAAGACAACATGAGCCCATGGAATTTGCTTGGGAGATTTACGACCACTTAGAGCAACTTTACCGCCCTCATGAACGTGTTACAAGGTATAACACTTCAAAGGAATTGTTCCACTTGAGAATGAGGGAAGGTTCAAGTGTCCATGAATATGGACTCAAGTTTCTTGCCCTTACTGAGAAACTTGCTTCCATGGACATGCCGCTGAAAGATGAGCTTTCAGTGGATTTGTTGCTAGCTTTGCTCCCACCATCATTCAACCCATTTGTCCTTAAATTCAACATGAATCATGCTGGTGCTACTGTAGCTGAGCTGATTAGTCAGCTTGTGACTGCTGAAAGCACGATCAAGAAGGACAATAAGGTTTTGATGGTGAATGCTCCATCTTCCTCTTCTGGGCCTTCTAAAGGTAAGGGCAAGAAAGCCCAAAAGAAGAAGAAGAAACCCCTTAGGCCCACTGGTGGCATTTCGAAGGGGAAGGCCCAAAAGAAGAAGCGTGATCAGAAAGAGGATGTTTGCTTCCATTGTGGCAAAGCGGGACATTGGAGGAGAAACTGCCCAGAGTACAAGGCTACTCTAAAGAAAGGTATCTTTCTCGTTGAAGTGAATCTTTCTATTAATTCTAGTTCTTGGGTACTTGATACCGGTTGTGGAACTCATATCTGTAATGATGTACAGATGCTAAGTGATGTTCAACAACTAAAAGAAGGAGAATGTGTCTTGAAGATCGGCGATGGCTCAAACGTTGAAGCTCGAGCTTTAGGCACAATTAGATTAGATTTAGGTAGTTTTGAGTTAGTATTAAATAAAGTCCTTTATGTACCGAGCATTATTCGTAATATAATTTCAGTTCCAATATTAGATTGTGAAGGTTATGAAACTTATATTAAGAATGGTAAATATTTTATCAAACGGAACAACTCTTCCGTTCATATCGGTACTCTAAGTAATGGACTTTACCTAACTCAAAATATCAATATTATGAATATACAACGAGAAACAAAGCGTAAGAGAGATGACAAAGTTTCAGCTCCCTTATGGCAAGCTAGATTAGGACACATTTCCAAGAACATAATTAGCAAGATAAACACTTTAGGATCATTCTCTGAAAATGATCTCAAAGAGTTGACTTCCTGCGAATCCTGTCTCAAAGGAAAGATGTCCAAAGTTCCTTTTAAAGGAACTGTGGAACGTGCCACTAAGGTTTTGGATTTGATCCATACTGATGTTTGTGGACCGCTTAGTGTAAGCACTAGAAACAATCATCAGTATTTCATAACCTTTACTGATGACTTTAGTCAGTATGGTTATGTATACTTAATGAAGTATAAATCTGAAGCTTTTGAGAAATTCTTAGAATTTCAAAAGGAGGTTGAGAACCAAACCGGTCACAAGATCAAAGCACTTCGATCTGATCGAGGAGGCGAATATCTTAGTGAAGAATTCCTTAATCATCTCAAAGATAATGGGATTATCTCTCAGTGGACTCCTCCGGGAACTCCTCAGCTTAATGGAGTTTCTGAGAGAAGGAATCGAACCCTACTTGATATGGTTCGTTCCATGATGAGTTTCACTGACTTACCACCTTCTTTCTGGGGTTATGCCCTAGAAAGTGCAGCAAAGATGTTGAATCTAGTTCCCTCTAAGTCAGTCCCTAAAACGCCCTATGAAATGTGGCATGGTAAAATCTCTAGTTATTCTTATTTAAGAATTTGGGGTTGTCCTGCTTACGTGAAGAGGACAGTGGGAGATAAGTTAGAATCTCGTTCTAACTTATGCTACTTTGTAGGTTATCCTAAGGAATCCATAGGATACTATTTCTATGATCAATCTGAGCAAAAGGTGTTTGTTTCCAGAAATGCCACTTTTCTTGAGGAACCGTTCCTTAAAGAAAAGAAAGGCAAGATCATAGAATTAGAAGAAGTACAAAGTGACCCCACACCACCCACTAAAGAAACGTCCTACTCTGATCAACAACAACCAATCACGAATTTCGATACACATGAAAATCCTCCTCTAAGGCGTTCTGAACGCAATCCTAGACAGCCGGAGAGATGGTATGGATTCTTCCATGAAATCTCTCAAAAGGATAATGATCCTTCAACATATGAGGAGGCACTTTCAGATTCTGAGTCTGAACAGTGGATAGAAGCCATGAAATCCGAAATGGATTCCATGAACTCCAACCAAGTTTGGACCTTGGTAGATTTGCCTGATGGGGTCAAACCCATAGGTTGCAAATGGATCTTTAAGAGAAAGCTTGGAGTTGATGGAAGCATTGCAGCCTACAAAGCAAGACTGGTTGCAAAAGGATTCACTCAGAGACCCGGCGTGGACTTTAACGAAACCTTTTCACCACTTGCAATGCAAAAGTCTATTCGGATCATGCTTACCATTGCTACATATTATGACTATGAGATATGGCAAATGGATGTGAAAACTGCCTTTCTCAATGGTGACATTGACAAAGACATTTATATGGAACAACCCATAGGTTTCACATTCAGTGGGAGTGAGCAAAAGGTTTGCAAACTCCGAAGATCAATCTATGGATTGAAACAGGCTTCTAGGAATTGAAACATTCGATTTGATGAATCGGTCAAAGCGTTTGGCTTCATCCAAATTTCGAATGAATCATGTGTGTATAGAAAGGAATTGGAGACCTCAGTGCAATTCTTAGTACTTTATGTTGATGACATCCTTCTTATTGGGAATTCAAAGGATGACATGAAAGTGACTAAGTTATGGTTATCGAACCAATTCGAGATGAAAGATCTTGGTGATGCGTCCTATATCCTTGGAATTAAAATCTATAGAGATAGATCTAGAAGGTTAATAGGACTATCACAATCGATGTACATTGACAAAGTATTGAAGAGATTCAATATGGAGTCAGCAAAGGTTAAGAACCTTCCTATGAGTGTAGGAACATGTCTTTCAAAGAAGATGTGTCCTAAGACTAACCTTGAGAAGGAGAGAATGACTCATACACCTTATGCATCAGCAATAGGTAGCATAATGTATGCAATGTTATGTACTCGACCGGATGTGGCTTATGCACTTAGTGTAACAAGTCGTTTCCAATCTGACCCTGGAGATGGTCACTGGGCTGCCGTGAAGAATATTCTTAAGTACTTGAAAAGTACTAAAGATTTATTCTTAGTTTACGGAGGTCAGAAAGATCTTACTGTCAAAGGATACTGCGATGCAAGCTTTGCGTCTGACTTAGATGATTTTAAGTCAATGTCAGGATACATTTTCTGCCTAAACGGCGGAGCAGTAAGTTGGAAGAGTTCCAAGCAAACAACCACTGCAGATTCGACCACTGAGGTCGAATACTTAGCTGCAAATGATGCAGCTAAGGAAGGTGTTTGGATTAGAAACTTCATTCAAGAGTTGAATGTTGTTTCTAGCATGAAAGACCCCATTACTGTGTTTTGTGACAACACTGGGGCGGTTGCTCAAGCAAGAGAACCAAGATCTCACCAACGGACCAAGCACATTATGAGGAAGTATCACCTAATCCGTGATATTATCAAAAGAGGAGATGTGCTAATTGAGAGGGTCACATCAGCAGAGAACGTGGCAGATCCACTTACTAAACCCCTTAGTCGAGAAGCTTTTCAAGGTCATCTTCAGAAGATGGGACTTAGAGTAGCTTTAGAATGGCTTTGACGGGCAAGTGGGAGATTGTTAGGAATAGTGCCCTAGAAAGCCGATTGTATATCCGCTTTGTGCTTTCCCTTATTGTAATCACAGACAATCTTTGAATGAAATAACGAATTGAGGCAACACTTCTTTATATGCTCTTGTTTGGTATGCGTTTACTTTATCTGTGCATGTATGAGAACTCCCCTAATCCTGATGACTTTAGGACTCTGCCATTTAGGTGAAATGGTTCATGAAACGAGCCCTATATCACATAAGTCATGATTAGTAAAATACTCCAAGCCGATGAGTCCTACAGACAGTGGGAGTGTCAACCTGACTCCTCTAAGGCTTGCTTGTGGGATCACGCCCTTAAGAAGGACCACGTTGTTTCATGGAGGTGGAAAGTGTATAGTTGATACGTGCGTGATACATGAGGGTGCTTACTTTAATAAGTGAGCTCACTGAGGCGCCCCGTGTGAGAACATTCCTAAATGGGAAAGGAAGTTTCTATTTCAGGAAATGGAAACTTCCAGATTAGGAAATATCTCACGAGTCATTGATGTGATTAATTGATCCTTAGACTTGAGGTTCCTTGTCACTTTATGAGTTAACTCTGTAGTCTTAGGTATAAGCTTTAAAGGGTGTCGCCTTAGACAACTGATTCAAGGCTTATGCTGGGGCTGCACAAGTGATTCATAAAAGTGAATGAGAATCAAGAAAGGACCTACACTTGCATTTGCAAGGTGATCTCTTATTGTGTAAGTCATTCATATACCATATGGAGTCCTTGGCCAAGGCAGTAGATCAAGACATCAAGAAAAGGGTTTCTTGGATTGAGATCAAATGGATATGAAATGCACTTAGCTTTAAGACCGGATTATTAGGGTTCTGATTATTCCCTTGCCCTAGATCTTGGTTGAGAGATAGTAAGTAGGAGGATTGTATCTCACATGAATCAATGACTTAAAGGTTCTGTCGAATCCGAACATTCCAATTCAGGTAGGGGTTAAACACCTGTTGCTAGACTATGGTCGTTTAATCTGTGGACTGATTAATTAATTAATTGGGGTCACTGCTAATTGAATTGAGAACCTAGAGGGTCACACACAACAACTTGGTTACATGAGTTGAGGCTTAAAAATGATTAAACGAGTTAATAGAACCTAAGGGGTTCCACACGTGTGAAATCACACGTGTGGCTCACGTGATTGGACACGTGTCATACGTGATTATGTGATGTTAAATAATTAATGTGTTAATTATTTAATAGACTTTGGTTTAATTTTGAATTAAAAAGAAAGTCTAATTTTGGAGAAAATAATCTAGTTAATTAATTAATTAGATAAAAATAAGTTATTTATTTTATAATAAATAAAGTATAAAATTATCCAAAAATAGTTTGGATATTTTTAGCTCTCTTAAAAGTTGACTAGAATTAGAATTCAAAGTCAAAGTTGGAAAATACTTGATGATCAAGTAATAGGAGAGAGAGGAACCAAATCCTTTCCCAACTAGGATTTGGATCGGCACCCTCTCTCTATAAATAGGGGAGCTCGAGCTCCTTATGGAGCTAATTGACAATTCTTGGTTCATGTGTTGAACACCTTCCTTTCTCCAAGATTAAATTAAACCCTAGGTTAAGCCTAAACACTAACTAGAGAACTAGCATCCTTACTAGTTAGATTGTGATCAAGTTGGTGGACTTTCTCTAGAGACTTCAAGTTAGAAGTTTGAAGATTCGAGCTTTACCAAGGAGAGGGGATCAAGCCGCGAGAAGAGCGTTCTTGGGTGGCTTGAAACGCTTCAAGAAAGAATAAAAGAAAAGTAAGTTTTCTATCTTTACGAATTTGGTTACACGATTGCGAGTTCTAGGTCCTTTTGTTGGGAAAATTTTTTAAATTCCGCTGCTTTCTGATTCGTGTTTTCCAACAAAAATTCCTAAGTAACCAACAATTCGCAACCAGCTCGCGAGCGTGCCTGTACAGTGCTGGGTAAAAGTGGTAAAGAACCTAATGTGCATACACAAATGTCCTAGTAGGCCCGGGTTGCTTACCAAACAAGCACCCTGCGCTCGAAATTAGGACTGGCTACGTACCTTGGTCAAGCTACATCCTACAAGGGGAAAATCTTTTGGATAAGTTTCTACAAGTCCCTAACCAGGGTACTCCCAAAGCAGGACCCTCGCGTTAGACAAGGGCTCACCGCAGACCCTTTTACCCTACTTAGGAAAATTTTCTCAAGTCTTGAATCAGGGCATTCTCAAAATAAGACCCTTGTGTTTACTCAAAGACTTAGCAAAATTTTCCAAGTTATATATCATTATCTTAACATTACAAGATTTTGATAAAGCAAACACAAAGTAAAAATTCATGGCATAACATTACAAAAGGTAAAAGACACCCAATTATTAAAAAGAAACTTTCATTAATGAAAAACAAAGCGTTCAAGGCTACAGAACAAGGGCACCATGGCCCATGGAATTCATCAGAAAATAAAAAGAGATACAAGGAAATTTTCTCAAGAAATAGAAGGGAATTTCAAGCAGCAGCGGCGACATCCTCTTCTAGATTCACCACTTGAGGGGCAGGCTCATTTTGAACAGGGGCAACTGGTTCTTGCGCTTGAGGGATTGGCTCATTCAAATCTTGAGCAGGGGGAGGTGGCAAACTTGATGACCCAGTAGCCTCAACTGCTGGTGCGAGAGTATTATCACTGGCCAGAGCAGGAGTGTCTTCAACCATTGGCACTTGGGGCACGTCTCCCTGAGGGTCCTCAGGAACGATTATAGCATTGTCACTCCCCTCGTTTTGTTCCACTAGGGGCTCTTCCTCCACTGGATGAGCGGCCATATACTCGTCTTGAAGGAGTTTAACTATGTAGTTGTACTCAGGCTCACTAATATTAGCCTCTGGATCATCCACCCTCTCTTCGTGCGCTGTGCAATGCTCATCGAGGGCTAGCCCCATATCCTTCCTCCCTCTTGAAGTAGCAGTCGTCAAGCCTAAGTGGATCAACTGCTCTGTGGCCAAGTTGAAGGCCTTCTGAGCCTCGTCAAAACAGTAGAGCGAGGCAGCAAAGGAGAATGTCTTAGAATGGCAGAATTTGATGATGGCCTCCTTGCCTGCCTTCTCGATGCGCTCGGGAAGCTGTGTGATTATGTCCGCATACTTCTTCTCAGCTGCGTTAGACTTTGTGACCCACCCATTCCGAGCATCCATCAACTTCTTGTGATTCTCGTTGAGGGTATTGTAGTCTGTGCGGTATTTCTTCCGAGCGGATTCCGATTTCTTAAGATCATCCTCCAGCTTCTTCACGTATGCTTGTATTTTGTCATGTTTGGTTTGGAGAGATAAAAAGTTGGCATTCTTCACATCCAGCTCCTCTTGGATCTGAGCTGGGTCATTCGAGCGCACCATCTTCTTATATTTTGCTTTACGCTCGGAATAGACAGTGGCTCGTATCTGAAGATTTTTGGCCCTCGGGGAGTACTTGCTGCATTTTCCAAAAGAAGAAGGCATTCCATACTTAGCATCTTTTTAAGAACATAAGGAAATGTTTGAATAAAGGGAAAATAAGAAGACTTACGGAAATGAGGGCATGGATCATGTCCCCGGTAGGGACACAAATGAGACGAGCTGGCTCGCGAGCTCCGTGAGTCAGCTCGAGGTTAGCTCGCGCTCAGGTTCGAACATGGTGAGCCGAGCCGAGCCGAGCCGAGGCTCGGCTTGAAGACCTTCGAACCCAAGCCCGAGCCAGCTGTATCTGGGTTCGTGGCTCGGGAGTCGCGAGCCCTTAATATAATTTTTAAAAAATATATTATATATATATATATATATATTATAATACATATATTATATATATAATATATATTATAACCTTATATATATATAGATTATATGTAAAGCTTTGGTTTTAACGTTAAAATTACTTAACAGTTAAAACCCTAGATCTGGATCTGGTTTTGGAAGCAAAATTTCTCTGCCTCACTTCGCCATTTACACCTCCATTTTCACCACACTCCCAGCACCACCTCCATCTCGCACCAGCGAGAGAACAAGCATCAGCACAGCGGAGTAGTTCCTCTTCCTCCATCTCGCACCAGGAGTAGTTCCCGTTCAAGCAGCAGAGCAGAAAACCTTGGGATCCTGTCACGAAGCCACCACCACGACGCCACCACCCACCGTCGCCGTCTCGCTTCACCGTCGACCACCTCAGCCTCCTTCTCAACCGAAGCGCAGCTACCGCCGCCTCTCTCTCTCTTTTTTTTTTTTTTTTGATTTATTTCCTTGAATTTCAACTTTGATCCCTTTGGATCGGATTGCATCTCTATTTTCTGCCCTTTTTTTTCCTTCTCTCTCTCTCTCGTTTTATTGATTTATTTCTATGAATTTTAGTTTGGATACCTTTGGAATAATTTAGAGGAATTAATTTGTCAAAATACTTTGTAATTAGATCTGGTTTTGCTTTGGCTACATGGAAAAAATTAGATCTGGTTTTGTCAAAATATCTTTTTGATTTTTGCTTTGGCTATATGGAAAAAATTAGATCTGATTCTTTGGGTTGCACGTATGTAAAAGACACAGATCCAGATTTGGCCAAATAAAATTGAAATTTTCCAGGTTTTCCTTAATGGCTCGTGGATCGGCTCGGCTCGCCCGAACTTCACTGCGAGCCAAGCCCGAGCCACCTCAGCTAGGGTTCGATGGCTCGCAAGCCTAATTTTTAAGGGCCGAGCCCGAGCTCGAACCTTGAAAAAACACCAAGGCTCGGCTCGGCTCGTTTTCATACCTAGTCCCCGACCACCTTTTCTGTGTTCTGGGAGAATAGCGCTTGGTGGTCCCCTGTGAACTGGACCCTATCGTAGAGCCCATGGGTGATGGACCTTGAGGGTGTATGCTCGCTCAGGAGGATGGGGCCCTCGTTGGGTAGGCGCTCGAAATACCTATCCCAGGCGCGCTCAAAGCTCCACAAATGGTCTTCCTCGGAAGACGAAGTGTCACCGTCCCCTCGTGTGCCCTCGACTACTTGTTTGCCCTTGCCCACTATGGGGATGGCATCGGGCATCCTTTTTCTTTTGCAAAAGGCTTGGGCACCATTCCCTTGGTACTCTCGGATGACCACATTCGAGCGTGGCCTCGTTGTTTCCGTGGCAAGAGGAGTGACTCCCCTCGGGTCGGTGGTATCTACCGGCCTGGAAACGATCCTCGTTTCAGTACTGGCCTCTCGGTTTTCTCCGCGGCCTCTGGATTGTTGGGCAGTGCTTGAACTTGCCCCTTGATGGCCCCTGCGACCATCACCAGGACCAGCCCCTCGGCCGCGTGTGTTTTGTTGGTTGCCTTGGGGTTGCAGGCGTTGTTGGCGGTTGCGTGCGTTGACAAAGTTGGCAACATTGCGCATGTTTCCTCCTGCCATTATGATATTTGCTCCTGGAAAAGGAAAGAAGACAAGGGTTAAGCTATTTGTATAAAATTCACAAAATACAAGTACAATTATGGAGTTAGCAGCCCTATCTAGAGTTAGTGCCCTAAGATCTAACCATCTCTCTCCAAGTTCCGAGCGGGAGGGTTGCTGAGGAAATGAGGGTCATTTGAAAGCCCACAGAGGAACATGACCTCTACATCATCTATCAAATCCTTAGCTTGTATCAGCCAGCCCTTGTCCCTCAGGGCACCCGCCAAGTCTTGAGCCCAGTTTTCAGGGAAAATAGGTTCCAACAGACGGTGCCTCACAAGGGGACCCTCCCCATGCGAAACCCACTCTCGTGGGACCCCAAAATCGTCATCTTGCGGAGCCCTCACAAAGAAGAATTTTTCTTTCCATTTCACTCCATAAGTTGACGAGGGGGAATTGATCAGCTTCAAGCCCGCCTTCGCTTGGATGTAAAAGAAACCCGCCCTCGGAGACGAGCGAGGTGATCGGGCCACTTGGAATAAAGCGTTAAAATTGCGCATAGAAGGCTGGTTTCCTGTACACTTCATGAGAATGATGAAGGTGGTTATGAGCGCCAGGCCATTGGGGACGATCTGCGAGGGACTCAAGTTGAGATCATTGAGTATACTGGCTACTGGGACAGGAATAGGGAATCTCAAACCCCCAAACGCCACTGAGTCTTTGAAAATAGTCATCTCTCCGGGTGGGGGGTTGTTAGCCCGCTCATGAGGGGCCAAGATTCTCCAATTGAAACGCTCATCCCATTATATTGGGGCCATCATAGAGGTTATCTCCCCTAGGGTAATGGTGCTGGGAGTTTCCTCAAGGGGCCTCTCGGTGGCCTGCATACCGGAGCCCCCACCCTCGGCTGGACCTTTGGCTTTCTTGGACTTTTTCTTGCGCCTGGCTGGTGGTTGTTCTGATGGTCCCGTGGCCTCCTCCTCGAGGGCCGGTGGCGGTAAGACCACTTTTACTGTATGACGATAAGGGTAAGTTGCGCTCTCTGTTATTGGGAGCGTCACCCCTTGTCTCTCCACCTCCATCACCAATTCCATTTCTTCAAAGATATGCTCAACGCCCCCGGGATTTCTATCTTCCATGGCGGAAACCGCGGCGTCTAATTCCTCATCCCTTGGAGAGTTAGGGTGGGATGAACTTTGATTGGCCATTTCCTCCACCTCGCGGGCAAATTCCTCGACATGATCTCCAGATATGGTTTTTAGAATTCAGAGGAAATATGGGAGATTCTAAAGATTTGGAAACTTTGGGAAACAAATGGAATTCTGGGAACTTGGGGAAGCAAATGGAATTCTGGGAAGATTGATCCTATTACTCTAGGGTTAGCAGGAAGAAGTTAGAAGATAAAGAAAATTATTTACGGCTGAAAAGTTCTTGGGGAGTCTTATTGCTGAGATTTCTCTGCAAATTGCTTGGGAAGCTTGGAGATTTGCTCTGAGAATTCTGGATGCGCAAAAGATGAGACTGATTTGGGATCCCCTAGTTATAGGAGGAGAGGTTGGTACGTTTCTGGCATTTGATTTCAAAGTGCAATCATTTCCTGCCTAGGTAGCTGCCCACTTTTGTGAACCATCACCCACATCCCGAGATTCACACGTCGTTTCCTGAAGAATCGCGCCCATTCTCCAATCAGCGTTTATTGCGGGTCAGTATGAGCGGTCAGTTAAAAGGACAACATTTAATGCTTGCTCAGAGGAATATTTCATCGTACGCCAGCTTCCCTCACGAGCGTCGCCCTCGGGATTTAAGAAGATTTAAAATTCTACAACTCTTATCACTAAGGACTACAGAATTGGGGGGCAAAATGATAGGGTCAAAATACGCTTGGCCCATATTTCGGCACGTGGCGCCACCTGCAACTGACACGTGGCCTCTCAATCTCCAAAACAGATCCCCTCCGAGCGTCATCCAACCTCGGATGCTAAGACCCCTGAGTGACATGTGTCGTCGTCGTCACGTGACACGTGGCTGTCATAACCGCTCACTAACGAGCGCTCTTTAAACTACAAGGCAATACCCAAGTTCACCAAAGGAGTCATCTTCGAACGCTCATTCCCCTCGGATGAACTTCCGCATGTAAGCAAACCAAGGGACCAAGCTCCCCCCATCTCACAGCCTTGGCCCGGATCCACCCTCGAATCAGCCAGCCCATCATGCTCATGATTGACACGAGCGTGCTTATGGCCCTCGTTACCAACCCAAAACGGCTCTCTGACACCCCGTCCATGTCCACGCACCTACCACTGTTGCCCACACCACCTTTTGTAGCAGCTTTTGCAGGAGATTCCTCCTAGGTTTCTCCTCATTGCACCACGCGTAAGGGCAGCATTAGGGCAGGACCACAAAGGGACCAATTACCAAAGGGTCCCTGACCCTCAACTATAAATACTGGACTTCATCTCCATCTATGTAAGCAATCTCCATTACTGCAACTTTGCAATTTCTTTGCTTTATCTTTCAGATCATTATCTGACTTGAGCATTGGATAGCCAAACTGGGAATCACCCCCAGTTCCCCCAGCTTGGCCTTCTGACTTTGTTTTGGTGTTTGTCCTAGCAGGTAGAACCTCCATCTTTTTCGGTGATCATCAACTGGTTTCCTCACCTCAACAAGTTCTAAAGTGATCGGAATCTGATCCTCTAAATTCAGACCCATCATATACCTTTTGAGATTTATTTATATTTAGACCTCAAACGAATTTTAAAATAACAAAAAACATCCACATTTTAATTTATTAACTTGAACACCCAAATAAATTTTAAAATTGCAAATGACCCTCTCTCCATTAGAAAAATTATTAAAAAATTATTGTATTCATTTGGGATTTAGATGTAAAAACTCATCTTTGAGGGTATTCTGTGTTTTAGAAACTCATTTAGAATAAAAATTTTAACAAAATTATCAAGAATTCTAATGGGAGAGGGGGTTATTTGTAATTTTAAAATTCATTTGGGTGCCTCATGTTATTTAATCTAAATGTGGGGGTGTTCTGTTATTTAAAAACTCAATTGGGATTTACATGTAATTCACTCTATATTTTAAATACTTTCTTTAGCCAAAAAATATTGTCGAAAATGTCTGGAGGTAGTATATTTGAAAATATATTTTAAAGATTACCAACTATTTATATCAAAACGTAAAGATTGGAGATAAATTATGTGTAAATGGATGGACTACAATTATTACCATCTACCTCATAAATAAAACACTATTTTTAATTATTCCCTAATTAATTAGTTAGTAACTTATCCGAAACTCTTTTTTTGGGAAAATCAAGCCCCCCCATAGGGAAATATTATTGCCAAAAATACAAGAAAAAATAACAAAAGAATTGACGTAGGCCGAAGCCGCAATTCCAACAAATTTATGAGCTATTATATTAGCATCACGTCTAGTAAATGAAAAACAAACTCTAATAATAGGATTCGATTCCTTGAAATTGATTTTGTTCCTTCCAAGTTTTGCAGTCGTCTTTTCTCCGGATTGAGAAGAACAACCTTGGCCTACAGCAGATAACTCGGCCAAAAATTTCCTCGGAAAAACACAGAAAAAAATAAAACTGAACCTAAAGAAACTAACTAAACTTCCATACGGAAGGGACAAAACTTCCATACGGAAGAGATAAAACTTCCATATGGAAGACTCGAAAGAAAACATAACTTAAAGGGAAAAAAAAAACAGTGACGCAAACCAGAAAATCCCGCTAGATTTGGGAGAATGATAGTAGATCTGGAAGAGTGGTGAAGAAATTGAGAAGATGCCGGTAGATTCGAAAGAGTGATAACAGATGTGGACGGATTTCGATGGAATAAATTTGAGAAGCTGACGGCGGAATAGAATTGAGTCAATCCGGCGGTGGAGCCATGATACTATTCTCCACCGTCCTATGATGCACGGACACTTCTAAAAATATCATTTTGCCGTGTCGTGTCGGACACCGTGTCCGACACTCCTTACGTGGGAAATTCAAGAAAAAATCCGTGTCGCCGTATCCGTGTCGTGTCATGTCCGTGTCTGTGCATCATAGCCAACGTCAGATCAAAATTTTAATTGACTACCTTGTCTTGAATTTAAATCAGGTAGATTAGGGTTTTAACCTTTGAGAGAGTTTGAGAGAAAAAAAGAGTTTAAGCAGAAATATTTGAAACTCTTTTTATGATTCAATTAATTGACAACAAAAGAAGCACCAATTCTTACCAATTGAACATAACTTATGATTCTTTTAGTTAGACTATAATTTCCTTAATATAATTAGACGTCATAATATCCTAGCACTAATTGTCATAAATATCACATACCAAATTATCATCATCTGGTATAACACATTAATCAAATTTTCAATCAGGCTTAATGAGATCAAATAATAGTATAATCAGTTAACGCGATCTTGGGGTTATTACATTATGTAACGGAAGTTAAAAATGTCTAGATCTCACTATAATTGGACATTAAACTTCAAATTCCAAACTAGAATATAAAATTTGACTACTTATATTTCTATGAATTTGTTAATTGAAGTTGAAAAATTCCTAAACTAAGAAATCTCACCTAAAATAATAGAGTAAAGATGAAAAAAAAAAGAAAAAAAAAAAAAAAAAAAAGGAAGAAGAGGAAAAGTGCCAACGAGGGCGTGAAGATGCGTGGTGAACAGATGAAGCATTGTGCGTCTGTATATGATAAGCATGACGAAGCCTAATTAATTGGGAATTTTGGTGTTAATTGGAATTAAATAATTGGCTTGGAGTTGGTGGAATATTCTCACCAAGAATTGAAATACGTACTCCTCCTATGCGTGTGTGTTAATGTTGTGTATGGAAGAATTAATGAAATCTTGAATTACTTTTTTCAGAAATTTAAAATTTAATATTCGGTATTTATGTCTAATTATAATATTATTTATTTAAATTAAAAAATTATATTTTAGTCCCTAATTTTTATGAACCGTTTGTGGTCCATAATGTTCGTTAGGGTTTCGTTATGTCAATATAAAATACCCTCGTTTTTTTTATTTGATTTGTGACTTCAGGAACTTTGTTGTTAAATTCATAATTTATAATGACGGTTTGTTTATATTTATAAACTTTAGGGATGATTTTGTAATTTTAGTCATATATTCAATATAACACTTATACAAACAATTAGAGACATAAGTGAACTTTCAAAAATTCAGTTAGGGGCCCAAATCAACAAGACTTTCGAGGATTTAAATGTAATTTTCTGATATAGATGAACTGCGTTGTCATTAGGTATAAATGGAGGATAATCAGATATAATATTTCATCCTTTTTTATATTCAAAGTTTGCCCAAAATTATTTCATACTTAAAATTGACAGTCGATTTAAAGTTGTTTCATATCTAAATTAAATTTTATCCGAGCTATTTTATATCCAAAGCCAATTGATAGTTGATTTAGAATTGTTTTATACTCAAAATTAACATTTGAATTTCTTTTTTTTTTTTTTTTTTGACGACCAACAGCCACAAAAGGCAACAAACTAAGCTAAGTCACGAGTGACAAGCTCAGAAACAAAAAACGGGAAATCAAAAGCACCAATGCAGACCGAAGCCGCGTTTCTAACTAACTTGTGGGTTACACAATTAGCGCCACGACGAACATTAGAGAACCGAACTTCCTGGAATGAAGAGCATATGGCAATGATATCTTCAACAATGTTACCGACAACCGAAAGATCATCGCTCTGATTGCGAAGTTGCTGAATCACGTTCGCGTTATCTCTTTCAATGATCACCCTTCTCCACCCAAAATCTCTCCCCATTTTCGTAGCTGAAAGAGCACCTAGCGCCTCGGCAAGGTAAGGCTCCACCGTGTTCCTCTTACGATCAGTTTCTCACCCTATGACTTCGCCCCGTGAATTCTTAGCTACCACACCAATGCCAACCGCATTCTCATTAGCGAAAACCGCTCCATCAAAATTTATCTTGATCCAGTCCCCTTGAGGAGGATACCATCCTCATCACCTCGCGGTATCCAACACTAGCCGCAACCTCATCAACTGTCGGAATCGGAGCGGCATAAACCTCCACCTCATTAGAAACTTCCAGCGTCTCACGGGGCATTGAGTAGGTTGCTAGAAACTGTACACCGTGTGGCTAGTAGCGGGCTTCTTGCTCGCTACTTCCGCCTAACCAACAATGTACGTACGCTGTATGTCGCACTCACGCCCAACCCAATGGAACGCTTTAGAGGAACAGCAACACTGAAGGGAAATTAACTTTCATTATATTCACCAAGAATATAGTACACTGATGCGGGCGTCCACAAAAGACCAGGGAGAATGCACGAAATTACAATAGAATGCTGCTTAACTATGCTTCGACTAACTGTTCTCCCCTATAATACTTTTAAAAAAAATTTCTGTTGTGATCTCACTAGCTATTATAGGGGTTAGTACATCGCGAAACACGGGACAAAAGGGCAGTAGCCTGCCCACTACCAATTAGCTAACTATTTACATATACAAAAACCCTAGCACCTAAGACTCGATAGCAACTTGTTTTGTCGTTGGTGCAGTCTTGCTTGTGGGGTGGCCCGGCGGCCACGTTGATCAGTTGCGGGTCAAGGGACCACAGAGCGCGGGCGACCCTTGACACAGCGGCTGCTGGATCTTACCTTCCATCCTCCGAGTATTACGAGCCCGCCAAATAGACCACAAGGTAATTGCCAATATTTAGTACATACTTTGAGTGCATGTCTTCGTGTTCAAAGGGGAAGACTTCCAATCCCTTTTATACTCATGAAGATTTCTAAGATCTCTTTGCATGAGGAAACCAAGATTGGGAATTGTTATGGACTCTACGAGGTGCGCAACTTTCTTTTGGGATGATAGATAATTTCCTTATTCTCCTTAAATTTTCCTCGAAATCTTATAATATATGTTTCCTACCGGAAAACATTAAATTAATTTAATTCTTAATAATTAAAAAAACAAATTACATCTAATTATCTCAAGTTTAAACCTAATTATAATACAATTCCTCCAATTTCATTTATTATCATTAGGTCTTTGAGATTTATTTCCATTAGTAATCCCTAATTCGTTAAAGTTTCGTTTTTCTTTTTTTAATATAGTTTCCCTAAAATGCCCCTCTTAGATATATTAATATTTATGCATCGGAAATATCTCAAAGAACTATTTTGTTATATACCCAAAGTTAAAGACTCATTTTGTTAACAAATTTGAGGAATTATTTTGTGTATAATTTATGTTTTTATATTTTGAAAAAATATGATATATCTATAATAATTTAATAAGAACTAGTGTAGCTAATAAGATAAATATTTTTAATTAATTAGTTTTACACATATCAAAAGTAAATTAATAGAAAAACCAATAGGTTGGTTCAAGTAGTTAATAAATTCATTTTTTAAAATAATGGTCAGGTTCGAATTCCCTTGCGATTTGTGTCAAAGACAAAAAAACTATTATAAACTTAATTTTAATTTTTCTTTGAAAAATGAAAAGAAAATATTGAAATTCAAGTTCTGCCATCGTCGGATGATTTAGATTTTTATAATTTTCCATTAAGAACCACGAGAGCAATTCAAACATCTGGGGCTATATGGTAAAAAAATAAAAATGAAGGGATTGACTTGTAATGAAATAAAAGTTCAGGATAGTTAGATGTAACTTGTTTAAGGATAATTTACCAACATTATTATTTGAATTTTTTATATAATATTTAATATAAAAAGTTAGGGGAAGTTTAAACTTTTACTATTTAGGGATCATAAGTGAAAATCAAACATTGGGGAATGTAGGGAAAATCTCATTTTTGGTCCCACAGATTAATCAATTTTTATTTTTGGTCCCATTGATTACATGATTCTCATTTTTGGTCCCGTACACTTCAAAAAATCTCAAAATTGGTCCCCCATTAACCATTCCGTCATTTGACGACTAACGGTTGACCCACATGTCCGTTTAAACAGGGGACCAATTTTGAGATTTTTTGAAATGTATGGGATCAAAAGTAAAAATGGGTTAATCTATGGGATCAAAAATAAGATTTTCCCCATGGTTTTAAACGGACATCTGGGTCAACCGTTAGTCAAATGACGGAATGGTTAACGGGGGACCAATTTTAAGATTTTTTGAAATATACGGGACCAAAAATGATAATCCTATAATCAATGGAACCAAAAGTAAAAATGGGTTAATCTGTGGGATCAGAAATGATATTTTCCCAGGAATATATAATAATAAATGAAATCGGAGAGATTGACTTGTAATTAAATCTCAAATTCAAGGTAGCATGGTGTAATTTGCCCCTGGTGAAGAATAATATTAAATAATTCCAACCTGAAAGGTTGTTACATAAAGAACATATTGTTATTAAATATTTATATATAATTATTATCTAATATATAAATGTATGAATTAAATTATATTAAAATAATTGCCCGAATAAAATTTTAACTAATTATAGAAACGGAGAATTATTCAACACTCCCCACCATACATCAATACTTTTTCTAAACCCCCCAATTGGTTTTTTTTAAGTTTTAAGGATCAATTATTCATAAAAATTTTCCTAAACCCCCCATTTCGCGTAAAAAAACTAAAATACCCTTAATAAAATATGTGAAATTACCCCCAATACCCTTTTTTTTTCCTCTCCTTTTTTTCTTTCCTTTTCTTTTTCTTTTTTTCTTTTTTTTTTTCTTTTCTTCTTCGTTTTTCCTGTGGAAGACGCAGGTGGTTCTGCGGTGGCGGAGGCATCGTCTCCGGCCACTTTTCGGAGACGAGAGCTACGTGCTTTGACTCATTTTGACGACGCGACTTCATTGATACCAACCACGTCTCATGAAAATGGCCGAAGAAGGTGCCGGGAAGATCGACCAAACCTGCAAATTTTCAATAGAAAATGGGAAATGGGTTCGTCCTTTTCGGCGATATTTTTCGACGTTTTTTGTATGGATCTTGAAGATATCGAGATGAAGAATCCATTGCAATTGACGGAATCGATTTTCGTTAAGCGGTTTGGGAGTTATGGATATTTTTTTTTAGATCTAAAATTCTTAGATTTGAAATTGGGGACAAACGGTTTGGAATTTTGAAAAACTAATTGACGGAATTTTGAACGAGGACGAGGATTACGTCCCCGGTGGATTTTTCGGGATTTTTTGGACCATCTCCAGTGGTGGTCCGGCGAGATGAAGGATGAAGAAGATGATGTGTGGAATAAGGAAAAAAGGTGTGGACAAAGTAAAAAAATGGGGGCAAAATAGACTTTTTAGGTGATTAGGGGGTTTAGGAAAAATATTTTGTGTATTGGGGATTGAAAATGTATAAAATTTGAATTGGGGGGTTTTAGATAAAAATTAGGGATTATTGGTACTGTTCAATAATTGCCCCTTAAAGAAATATGTGGAAGTAATAAGACATAAGCAAAATTCAAAAAATATATCCGGATGTAATTATAAATTATACATGATTTCTATATTTTTTTTAAAAGCGAATCAATGATGGTTTTTCAATTACCTCCAATAAAATTTGAACCCGTAACACTGAATAATGTGTTTTGGTCTTACTCACCTCCAAAAGCTAACTTTTGAGGGGAGGCTTGCCAAGTCATTATATATTGAATACCACATCTTTGATAATTCGATGTAAGACACATAACACATCCCCATCACGCATAAACTGGTGTGTGAACATTGCAGGAATTGAAACATCTGCAAGCCGCAGGAATAAAATATTTGCAAGTCGGGTGGAGGGACAGACACAAGAATCGAACATCTATGAACCTGCTCTGATACCATATTAAATAATATGATTTGGTCTTACTCACCCCAAAAGCTAACTTTTGAGGGGAGGGTTGCCAAACCATTATATATTGAACACTACATCTTTGATAATTCGATATGAGACACATAATACGTAATCTATTAGTTCACGGGTGCAGATAAGAAAACAATTAAGTAATCTATATATATATAATTTAGAACCCTTGAGGCTATCCACGTAAGTATACACGTGGATAGTCTCAAAATTTTTTGAATATCTCAATAGATTTTAAATTTAATATTTTTCAAATTATGTTGTTCCTGGAAAAGTTTAAATTTCAAATATGCGTATCAATATGAAATTCTGTTTTCTATAACAAATCACCTAACTTTAAATTTAAAATACGCCTACTATGGAATTCTGTTTTCTATAACAAATCACATTTATCCAAAAAAACTAAGAATTTTATACAGATATTGTAGTTATCAATACAAATTTAAATCGCTTAATTTATCTAAATACATCTCTATTCTTTTAGATAAGTTTGTTATGAAAAATATTCAAATTTAAAATTTTAGTGATATCATACACTCTAAAGAAATAGTATTTAAGGTTTTAATCATCACACTCAATTCTCAACTATTTTTCTCCTCCATATATATATATATATATATTTTTCCTCATGCAAATCATTCTTCATCGTCTTATTCTAATATATATGATTTTTTTCTCTCATGCACGATCATTCTTTGTCGAGGTAAGTTTTATTCTAATTAAGTCCCATGCAGGCATTCTTCGTCAAGGTAAGTTTTATTTTAATCAATTGTTTTTATTTCAATTCTAATAGAAAAATTATTTTCTTACCTCTTTCCATGTCTTTATATCTATATATCCATATATATGAATTTTTTTTTTTGAATGCAGGATCATTTTTTTTAAGGTAAGTTTGTATAAATATTGTAATTACCAATTCAAATTCAAATTACTTAATTTATCCAAATATATCTGGTAAGTCTTATTCTGATCGATATAATTTTTCCCCCTTATGTGTTGAGTAAGTTTTATTCTACTCAATTTTTTGGATTCTAATAAAAAAAAAGTATTTTCTTACCTATTTTTCTCCATATATCTCATTTCATATATAAATTTATTTGTAAAAGTCTTTTAAAATTTATAACATATTTTATTTTTCTTTATAGATGTAGCAATGTACTGTAAAATATTAGAAAGTTTTGTTTTTATTTGTTTTAATTTTAATAAATATGCTTTTAATTTTAAATATAAATTTTATTTTTCACTATTTTATATAATTTACAATAATTTTAGTTTTCTCTCTAATTTTAGTAGTATTTCTTTTATAAATTAATATTTCTACAAGCTATTTAAATATTTTAAATAAAAATTTGATAATAGTTATTATCTTAACAATATATTTTAATTGATTTTTTTATTGTATTTTCATAAAAATTTGGGCCCGTGACGGGTTTGCAACTAGTAAGATTAGAAAGTACAAACTTCTCGGTCTCATTCGGAATGTCCTTGCAACTTACATAAGTAAAAGTTAGTAAATTCTACATAGTTAGCCAAGTAAGGAACAAAATAAAATAAAACAGACTCAAAATGATGAGACAACGACTTAAGGAAGGAGAGCACATGATTAATATTGATGGAATTAATCCTGTTAATAGTGATTAGGCAATCCGCTTCCACAACAATCCTTCGCCAGCCAAAATCTCTGCCACTAATGCATGCAATAGTGACCTCAACAAACTTTGGAATCGGGAGTCCCCTCTTACGGTTCGTCACCCAACCACTACAGGTTACTCGAAAATTTATTATCACTATCCGAACTCTTATCTCCGATCTATCCTGAAATACGGTCCCATTAAAATTGAACTTCACTACACTACTAACAAGCAATGTCCGCTGTACGACCGCCATATCTGCATCATGATTCTCATGCAACCAAGTAGCCAAAGTTGAAACCTCCTCTACCATACAAAAGTACCCTCCCCCCCCGGAATCGATTGCAGTTCCAATGGATACCCTTCTAAGGACAATAGTTTTTTTATTTCAATTATGTATTTCATCTCTTATTTCATTTACTCATACACGTTAAAGTATAATGGTAGACAATCGAGAATAGAAGATGAAATGTTCGATTTATTTTCATATTACAATTGTTTTTTCTCGTAATTTTAATTGTCTATCAATACGTATATTATATATCTAAATAAAATAAAATATGAAATACAAAATTAAACAAAAAATTCAAACGTACCAAATTACCTTAGGGATGGTGGGGTTTGTGCCTTGTGGTGTTGGGTTAAATGTGGTCTCATCTCCGCAATATGTGGTGGCATTACTAGGTCAAGTGGCCTCACAAGAGGTTTTGAGAACCCGATCGAGTCCAAATGACCTAAAATTTGAAATATCGAAAAATTTAAGTTAATTAGTATTATCTTTTTAGGACAATCTAGTTATTATCCAAAAAATCATTTTGGGTGAGTTCTAGTTCAAATTTCCAAAGGTACGTACTTTACACGAAGTTTGACGGTGCCACTTACAATAAAAAGAGTTCCTACGTGTTACTTAGGTAGTGGACGCATATGAAGAAAATTTCTAAGTCGGATCGGATCTGATTGAATCTAATTAATTATACAAACAAATAATTATACTTGTTATTTAATTGATCATTTTTCTTAAATTATACCTCAATTACATGATAAACGTAAAATTTCCGTTCCCTATTATTTGATTTGGGTGAATCAAATTCGAATTAAAATTGACCGTATATAAAAAATCTGGCTTCCAGAAAAAAATAAAATTTCAGAGTTCTATAATTTACTAATATGTCAATTGATCACTTTAACTTCAGTTAACCCAAAAGGAGCTTTAATTACTTTGGAGAAAAAGTCAAAAAATTTACTAAGTCAAAGAGTAAAAGTTACATATCAATTAATTACTACTATCCGTAATAAAACTCGAATTCGTGATCTATTCGTGACTTATCAGTATATGAGCTAGTAATTCGTGATCTATTCGTGACCTATCAGTATATGAGTAAAGATGTTTACCACTTAAACCATCTGTTCGTCTTAGTAACTAAACTAATTGAATAATTAAATGCTAATTTTTTGAACCTTTGGAGCAATTAAATTCACAAAGATTGTTACTTAACCTTATTAGTTATTACCATTGAAACCCCCTTATCGTTGATGTTTATTGTGTGGCTCAAATGAAGTGACGTTTTTCGATTGGTCCACCTGAGCTTTAGCCATTGATGATGATTGTGATATGTATTGATGTAGCAGCTGCTAGGGTGAGCCCTCCACGAATGAATAATAGTTTAGGGTTTGGGGGCTCTGTGTGTGTACTTAGTTAGTATAATTAGTCAAATGAAACTTAATAATGCAACAAATGTACATTAAGATGCCTCATCTATCCTTAAACATTAATCACATAGAATATTATACTGTCAAGTCTCATCTATGTGTGTATATATATACGGTTGTGTATGTATATAACCAAGAGAAAACCTTCCCCACTGTGTGACTTCCCTAACCCTGTCAGCCCATCTCCTGCCCAATCTCTCTCTCTCTCTCTCTTTTTCTCTCTCACAGAGAGAGAGAGAGAGTTGAATAGCTCAAAGGCTTTCAGATCTTGGGCAGGGTCAGGTTTTCATGTATGCATCTGATTGGGTATATTTTCTTGGAATAGAATTGCATATCTTGATTTCTCGATCATATACAGAAGCTTTTCTGTTTCAAAGATGCTAATTCGAACATCAGTATCAAGTCCTGGTTAATTTTGATCCTCTTTCTTCTTTATTTTGTTTTTGTTCTCTCTTTTTCCGTATGGTGGATTCTTGGCTGATCCACCATCGCAAGATAAGGTTATGAAATTGGAGCTGGAATCTGACCAAATAAGCTTCCATGGCTGCTTCTTTCTCTACTTTTTCTCGGCTTTTTCTCCCCCTTTTTGTGGTTTGTGGTGATTAAATAGGGTTGTTTGTGTTATCTTGTGCTTTGTGGAAAATGAGTTTCAACGAAGGAGATTCCTGTTCTGCTGCTGCCATTGGCAATATGCCACCTAGCCATTATGCTCTTGGAAAATTTGATCCCAAATCTCAACTTCTGCTGTGTCTGCGTCTGATATTAAATTAATCAATCTCTCTCTCTCAGTTACACAAATCTTGATTTCTGCGACATTTCTCAAGAATCCCATCTTTCTTTTACCTTCAAAAGTCCCATCAGGTAATCGAGTCAGTCATTATAAGTAGGGCTTTTTCTGCAAATCTGGGAGATTATCTGCATGGATCTATAGATACAGTCGTTGTTTTCTGGTGTAGCATCATCAAGATTCACAAGCGAAGGCACGGTGGTGAGCTGATGATATCGATCACAAATCCTCTCTCTCTACCAAAGCTTAGTTGGTGAGAATCTTGATGATGCTGCATCGGCAATAAATGACTACCAACAGCAGTTGAAATCGGGGAAAGAGCTACAAAAAAAAGTTTGTTCCTTTATGATCGATCGATGGTGAGATCTTTTGGGACTTAATATGTTCCTAATTAATCCCTTTTCATTTCTGTAATAATTACTTTTTCTTTTTATAATCTCTAGTTTGTGTCAGTGCTGTGAAAGCCGACACAAGTCATGACTACTGAAGGAACTCAACTCTGCAGATGAAACGCTTATCAGATCTGTGATTATTCCTCCTGTGCACAAGAAAGCTTTTACAAAACTTTTCCCATTTTATCTCTGTGTATAGTAGATCGCCTGTGCATATATAGTCCCTCAATTCATCATTTTCATTAATGATTTAACTCTTTCCGGCATTTATTTACTTATAACTACAATGATTATTCGTTTCTTATTATTTTCTGGTTCGTTTTTATTCTATACCTCATTTATGTGGTTTGACTCAGTTTGTTCCACACACATAAAGCTTTCACTGTCACTAGTGGTTGTGAAGCGCTGAACTGCTAAATTACAGTACTGTACTGCTTGGTGATAGATTTATTTTCTCTTTCAGCAATAATTTAATTGTTGTTGCAATTAATTAACATAATTTCATGTTCAATCTATTGGTTCGAGGGCACTGGATATGCGAAAAAGACCAGCTGTAGACAAAACTGAGAAAGGGAACACAAGTCAAGGAGAACAGGTGAGAAGAAATGATTTTTTTTTTTATTAGATTTAAAAAAATATATATGTATATATTTCTTGTTCATATAGTTTTGAATACATGGAAACATATCTATATGAATGAGTTATAATAATATCAATTTATGAACTGAATTTGTCATAGAAATTAGGTTTTCTTTGTTAATTTTCTTAGTTTTTTATATTATTTTATGGACATTCTTCCAAAAGATTTAATATCTGCTTTGATTAATTAAAAGCTAAAAATAAAGAATTAATTTAATTTCTTGGGAAATTCATGGTGTGTTATTAAGAAAATATGGTACAAAAGATGACAGTAATGTGTGACTGCCATGGCTGTGCTAATATATATTGCTTTTAACAAAATTTGATCGCCATACCCGTGGTGTAGGTGGACCTACAATTCTTACAAACATCTTTCACCTAGGCCAGATCACAGTACTAATTTCTCACTTCTTAAAAGCATACATTATGGAGCCAAAAAAAAAAAAAAAAAGCATACATTATGCTTTAGTTCCCCCACAAAAAGAAGCATATATATAAGCTTTAATTAATTCCCAAAATATTTTTTTTATTCACCTTTACTATTGATCAAAATCTGAAAAGTGGAATTGTTTCTGCACTCCCATGGCGATCTTGCAAGGTCCAACTTGACATAATTCCTTTCAAGATTCCGAAAGTTATGGGATGAAATGTGAAAAGATATTCAAATTTGGTATATATGATTTATATGAATTAACCTAACTCTATATATTTATTTCTATTATCATGTTTTTCATTTGTTTCTGATACTATAAGTTTTAATTTGTACCGATTTCAGTATTTTTTTGTAAATTTAATGAGTGAAGCATAAACATGAACATGTATTTATGTAATTTCAGCAGACGGCCACAGGCGGAAGCTTTTTCGACCCCATACGTATACAAGGTAGGTCCTTACTCTATTCCTTCGTATGTATGATTTAGGATTAATGGCCGGATCGGTTAAAGAAATTGCGATTTTGAAATGTATTAAAGTTTATAGACATTGAAATTTATTGTCAATTTAGGACAAGTAAAACTAATTGTCCTAAAATTATATAGAGATTATGTTATGAAATCAAGAATGATGTTATCCCTCATGCAAAGAACTTGTATGTGAAAGTGCCAAAAGAATCGAGACCTAATATATGAAACAAGATTTGTGATTTGAGATCTTCCTAATTAAAGTTACTTGTATTATTTTTGGCTAGTTGAACTATATATGATTCAACTATAATATATATATATATTCCAGGATATTTTAATAATGCAACAAGCATCAACCGAATTATTGTACTTGTCTGCCTGTTCACGATGACCTTTACATGGTTCATATGTTAAACACAACTATTATGCAAGAAGTATTTAATGCCGAAGTACTATATTAATTTGTAATTTAACTGCAGTCTGCATTGATAGTCATTAATTATATTGATCGTCCTTAATTAATTAAAACCTGGGATTGAGCTATGTTTAGCAATGAATAGGTCAGAAGAGGACAACTATAATTGAAGAGTGAGCTCAGGGATCTAACTCTCTTCGTTTATAAATATTTAATGAAATCCACTTAGTCTACCCTATATATCAAGAGTGTTCCCACTATTTCAATTAGGAGAGTTGAATTAATATTGTTTGTTATGAATTTCTTCATTTTTGTCAAGTTTGTGTTTTTTCTTATATTTAATACGATCTGTGTATATACGAGTCAGTGCATAGTGTTTTGATTGTCCAATCGATTTTTTTTTTTTTTTTCAGCTCTCTGGATACTTCTTAAGTGATTAATCACAAGATTAAAATTTGAACTTCAAATTTTATTTAAAAATATAGTTTAGCGTCCCATCAGACCAATTTACAAATACGCATGTGTTTGTTTGTGATTTTGTCATAAAATAGAGAAAGACTAAATTTGAGGAAAACCTTTTAAAAAGTTATTTAATTTGGTATAAATTTTGAGAATCCATATAACGAGATTTAAGTGGGTGTTTGAAAAAGATTTTGCCTAAGAGATCAATGAGAAGCACTTTACACTCTTAACAAGTTTCCTTTTATCATGGAAGCAAGAAGTTAAGCTAGAATCAAGTTGGTCGTAGAGTGTTTCACCTTCTAGCTTATTTGTAGTGCAAAAATTGTTTCAATGTAAACCCTAATTGTATCCATCGGCCACCATCAAGGAGCGACTTCTTGTCACCATGAGTGTCTCTCACTATTTCTAACTCGAGGCATTCTCTCATTCTACGGCATCAAATTGTCTTTGTTCATTAATTGCTGCCGTCAAGAACGTTTCAAGTTTTTAATTTTTAAATTATCCTTCGTATGATAGTTCGCATTGAGTTTCTCATCTAGGAGTTTATGTCTTTTTGAATCTCTCGATTTGAGAGTTTACATCTTTCATCCAAGAGTACGTGTGTTACTGTGTCTTACGATGTTTACTTCGACTCTTTCATTTTATTCGCTGTGATGTATATAACAATTACGTGATTCACTAATTTGTTTGGAATACAGTTAGTTCGGCATATGCTTATACATACTCTCATTATATATATATATATTTTTTTTAGAATTTAACACTACTTAAGTATCAAGTATTATCGGACGAAATCCAAATTGCCCTTTTCAATTTGCAAAATCTCTAAACTGATGAGGATTCTCTTTTAAATAGAGGAAATTGCATTTTTGGTTTACCATCTCACCCAATTCAGCAATTTTGGTACATTTCATTTTTAGGTAAAAAAAATCAACCCATAATTTAAAAAAATTGCAATTACATGCACTATTTGACCCGAATAAATATAACCCGTCGGAAAATCCATCCGGATCTCCACGTGTCCACTGGAGAATTTGCTACGGAGCGGGTTTTGTGAGTTTTTGGGTGGGTTTTTCGGCGGGTCATATCTATTCGGGTCAAATAGTGCATGAAATTTCAAACTTTTAGAGTTATGGGTTAGTTTTTTCACCGGAAAATTTCTTGTACCAAAATTGCGAATTAGGATGAGTTGGTATATCAAAATTACAATTTCCTCTTAAATATATGTAAGGATCATATATTATAGGCAAAATTGCAAAACTCGTCCTCTAACTTACACCTTTTCGAACTTCTGTCCTTTTTGAAGTCACGTTTTCAATTTTGTCTTGTAATTTAAATTTTTTTGCAATTTCTGTCTGATTTCGGCCCGAAATTGAAAAATCCCCAATTTTTACTGACGTGGCATGAATTCGAGCCTTATTTGGGGATTTTTTGTCTAAGTGGGCAAGTGAAGTGTAAAATCATCCAAGTAGGACAATTCTTGGAGGGAAAATCATTGTCTCCCACCTCTTATAATAGAACCCTAATTACATATGAAACCTTGATCTAAAAAAACAATGCTTTCTTCTCAAACTTTCTCTCATTACATTTTTTGTCGGTGGCTGTAAAGAGATTGTAGCTGAGGACTTCATGGACTCTAGAGAACCCAGGTTAAAGGTTTCCCTCGTGTGAGGAGTATTATGCTTATCTCCTCAAATATACTCCTTTTGAATTTGAATTACAACTGTGGCTGTGACATAGAGAGCCTTGTTACAGAATAATGTGGCTGTGATTTTGGCTGTAATCGAAGGGCTTTTGGGTAGAGCACAAGTGCCAGAGCAGAACCAATTAGAGGAGGAATTGAGTAGTTCTAAAGGGTTGAGAAAAAGCTTTTAATCAATAAAAATGTTTTCAATTTTTGTTGATTGTATCTTGGATATAACAGTCTGATTTCCAAGTTGTAAACATGCATCAATGACACTTGCAGACCTTTACTTATGTTATGTGAATATGAAAGAATATTTAATAAATACGAATCTCATATGCAACCTTTATTTATGTTAAGTGAATACTAGCTGTGTTTCTTCTATGTGATTATTTAATGAATAAAAAAGAATGTAAAATGATATAGTAACAAAGCGCAGTTCATAATATTAACACATTCTCGTATAATAAACATAATGGTTGTTCTATAAATGTAGTAAACAGAATGTTAACACATTCTCATATACAATAAAACAAGAGTTTGACATGACACTAACATACCAAATGTTTACCATTACACTAACATACCAAATGTCAAAATTGCCAACAACATAACCAACTGTTTGCCATTACAAAAACAGGACAATTGACAACATTGGCAACAAAAATGTAATCTAAACAAATCCTCTTTTCTTGTGCCCCTTCTTCTGCTACTTCATTTTTCCTTCACCTTTCAAGCTTTTCATTGTTAGCATAAGATTGGATAATGTTACAAACTTCTTTCTATCCTTCAGAATGATAGGTATCTCATCCTCTTCCCTAACTTGTCCAATAATTACTTGAAATAGAGTTGGCTCAATGATCCTAATCCCAGTTTGTTTTGCTTGCTGGTACATGGATGGTGGTCTGCTTGCAGATGATTTTTGCAGATAAATACAAGGTTGAACAGGTTCAGACTCTTGAGTGGGATCCAACACTTGCCTTGGCCCCCACATCATCATTGTAACTTCCTTATTCAGTTGTCTTTCTTTTTATAACCTGTTATTTAATATAACAACTGTTATAATTGTATACTCAATATATAAAAGAATAAAACAATAAAAACAAGAACCTATAATTTGGTGATTGGTGCTGGTTCAGAGCTTTCAAAGATAATCTCAGCAGTTGCAATCTCCTCTTCCAAGTTGATATCAATAGAGACAGGTGGTTTTTTATTATTGCAACCCTTGGCATTATGCCCATTTGCTTCATATTTTTTTTACATTTAATGGTTAATTGTGCTCTTGGCAATTTGTATGGATTTGCTGGCCTTTCTTTACTTCTTCTTTTTTGTTTTGAAATGACTTCATTTGGTTATCTTCTCCTAGCCTTTTTGGGTCTACCAACACCTTCTATAATTTGGAGGCAGGGGGGAAATTAGGTCAAACTTTTCCCATTCACTTCTACCATTCATTGGCATAATGATTGTGGAGTACACTTTTTTGTATTTTCCAACCTTATAACAACTTTGAATAAAGTCCTCTACATTGAAACCTTATTTATCAATTGCACTCATTGCATGCTTGCATGGAATGCCTGTTAAGTCCCATTTTTTGCAACCACAAGTCCCTTCTTTCAAGTCTACAATGAATTGTGAGCCATCCAAATAGTGTATCTGAACAAGCAATTGATAGTATGATTACACAGATACAAAAATAAACTAAGAAATAAAAACATTCATAACCAACTAAGAAAATATACATTATACCTGATAATGTACATCACTGCTCGTCACTGGTATGCAACTAGAAATCTTCTTGTTCTGTGTGATTATCTGTTGAATCCTAGGGTAGAAAGTTCCCTTCCGTTTTCTACACAAATCTCTATATTTCTGCTACCTCTTCATCACATATTCAAATATCCATTCCAGCATGGAAAGTATGGGTAGTTCTCTTCCTTTCAATATGTAGGCATTGAAGGTTTCACACCAATTACTCAGTTGCATGTTTGTTCGTCCATAGGTGCTGAAGTGGGATCTGCTCCATTGACTTGGTGGTTTGTCATTGAACCATGATGCAGAAGCTAGATCAAGATCATGGAGTCTCTGCATTCTCTTTGTGAATTCAGCTGGTATTGTACCTCTAACAGCTTTCCACATAGCCATCTTGATGGTCATTCCTTTGAATCCTGCATTGCTGAAATTGGTGTGCATATGTCTCATGCAGAATTTGTGAGATGCAACAGGTAATATTTCATCAACAACATTAATCAGTCCTTTTTGTTTATCACTTATTATGGTTTATTCAAATTCAATCCTTATCTCCAAATCCCTCTTCAGTAGGGTCAAAAACCAAATCCATGTCTCAGTGTTCTCCTTATCTACAACAACATAAGCAACTGGGTAGATGTTGTTATTGGATCTAGTCTTATAGCTGTCAAAATCACACCACCTGGAGGACCCTTTAAATAACAACCATCCACTCCCAACAGTGGTCTACAAACACTTAATAAGCCCTGTTTCAAAGCCTCTAAACAAATGTTCATCCTGTCAAACCTATAAGTTCCATTAGTGTTGTTAGTTCCCAAAACAACATTTGATCTTGGGTTACTTCTTTTTATCTCATTGACAAAATTGATAGGAAAGGGATACACCAAAATCGAGTGCACGCAATGAAAATCAAAACTTCTCTCCAAATACCCAATAAACAATCAACCAACTATGTCCACAAATAGAAAAAAGTATTCAACCAAACAAGAATAAAGACACGCAATTTTTAAAGTGGAAAACCCTTTTTAAATTGAAGAGTAAAAACCACGAGACCTAAAAATAAATCCACTTTAATACGAGGAAAAATTACATCAGTTCAACACCAATAAATTTAACTCCAAACACGAACCAAACACCGATTCGATAAAAAACGAACTAGAACCACAAAAATAAGTCGAAAAATATATTACTGTCCACACCACCATAAACCTAACTTATAGTGCTCCAAATCCGATCTCCACCGTTCAATTTCAAGTTCGATGAGTTAGGAACTTGCTGTCCAAAATTCATCTCAATCGGAACATGAATGACCTCCCGATTGTCCGTTTGAAGAAGCTGTCGAGAATTTGTTAAAAAGTGCAGAAAAATTCACACATTTCTTGTGCCAAAAGACTGTTGCTTTTCACGTCTTTTGTGTGTGACCAATTTATATATATCCAGCCACATTCTATTTAGTCTAGGAAAAGGATTTGATGGGCTTAAAGATTATTTCCAATTGGGCCAACAAATAGTTATGGGCTGGACCCAACAAATCTCCCCCTCCAGCCCTTGTGAGGAAGGAGACAAACCACCATTTATTCATTCAAACTTGAGACCGACCATCCCGACACAAATCTTAAGTTTCTTACAGCTCACCACCTTTGTCAACATATTAGCACCATTGTCACCAGTGTGAATCTTTTCAAGTTCAATCAACTTGGAATTCAAAACATCTCGAATTTAATGATATCTCACATCAATATGTTTCGACTTACCATGAAAACTTGAGTTCTTACTAAGATGAATTGCACTTTGATTATCACAAAGCAAAACATACTTTGATTGTGAAAATCCAAGTTCTTCAACAAATTTCTTCATCCAAAGTAATTCTTTGCATGCTTCAGTGGCTGCAATAAACTCGGCTTCTGTAGTAGACAAAGAAACAAACGTAATAACCAGATGTGGATTTTCTCGAATCCAAATTTCCAGCCAAATCTGAATCTATATAGCCAACAAACGTCGGTTTTTCCAGACTCAAAACAACTCTTCAAATCTGTAGTGTTGCGGAGATATCTCATAATCCATTTTACAGCATTCCAATGATCTCTACCCGAATTTGAGAGAAACCTGATAACTTTTTCAACCGCATAAGCCAAATTCAATCTCGTACAAACCATGTCATACATCAAACTTCCAACCGCGGATGTATAGGGAACACCTTGCATTTCCTTCTTATCTTCAACATTAGAAAGAAACTGTGCACTACTCAGCTCAAAATGTCCATCAAGAGGAGTACTTACCACTTTGTTTTTATCCATGTGAAATCTCTGAATCACTTTCCCAATATACTTCTCTTGAGATAACCATAATTTCTTGGCATTTCAGTCACGTGAAATTCTCATGCCAAGAATGTGTTTCGCTGGTCCTAAATCCTTTATGGAAAAAGACTTGCTCAACTCATTCTTCATCCTGTCAATTCTGGAAGCACTATGACCAATAATGAGCATATCGTCAACATAAAGCAATAAAATGACAAAATCAACATCAGAGAATTTTTGAATGAACACGCAATGGTCAGCATTAGTCTTTGTATAACCTCGCTGCAGCATAACTAACTCAAACTTCTTATACCATATCTTGGAACTTGTTTCAAACCATACAAGTTTTTCATCAATCTGCAAATGAAATTTTCTTTCCCTTTAACAATGAAACCCTCTGGTTGCTCCATATAAATCTCCTCCTCCAAATCGTCGTGGAGAAAATCAGTCTTCACATCCATTTGTTCAATTTCTAAATCAAGACTAGCTGCTAAGCCCAAAACAAGACGGATTGATGATATTTTCACAACAGGTGAGAAAATCTCTTCAAAATCAATTCTTTTCTTCTGACTGAAGCCTTTAACAACTAATCTGGCTTTGTATCTCAGTTGTGAAGCGTTCTCTTCTTGTTTCAATAGATAAATTCATTGGTTCTTTAGAGATTTTCTGCCTTCAGGTAACTTGATAAGGTCAAAAGTATGATTGTCATGTAAAGATTGCATCTCATCTTTCATTGCTTCAAACCACTTTTCCTTAAACTCACTATCTATAGCTCCTCATAACAATCGGGTTTTCCTCCATCTGTTAAAAACATGTACTCACTAGATGAGTATCTAGCAGATGGCATTTTGCTCCTGGTAAATCTCCTGGGTTGGATTGAAGGTTGCTCAACAATTGGAGTAGCTTCCTCATTCTGAATTTCATGATCTTCCTCAGCATGATCATGATCAACTTCTTCTCCACATTATTTTGATTGTTCAACTCAACTGCATTAGGAAAATTCACAAGAGGTTTTGGATCCAAATCTTTCAAGTCATCACCACCTCAAGACTCCAAATTACTTGCTTTACTGATGTCTTCAATGGTTTGATCCTCCATGAAGACTACATCACGACTTCTGACAAGCTTCTTTTCAACCGGATCATAAAACCTGTAACCAAATTCATCCTGACCATACCCAAGAAATATACATTCTCTTGCTTTCGTGTCTAAGTTAGACCTCTCATCCTTAGGTACATGCACAGAAGCTTTACAACCAAACACACATAAATGATCATAGGAGTCATCCTTTCCATACCATACCCTATTAGGAACATCAGCATGCAATGCAACAGAATGAGACAAATTAATTATATAGGCTGCAGTAAGTAAAGCCTCACCCCAAAAGGACTCAGGTAGTTTCACTTCTGAAAGCAAACATCTGACCCTCTCCACTAGAGTCCTATTCATCCTTTCAGCAAAGCCATTTAACTCAGGGGTTTTAGGAGTTTTTCTGATGCCAAATACCCTGTTCTCTGAAATAAGAATCAAATGAACCATATTACTCGCCACCATTGTTAGTACGAATACATTTCAATTTCTTACCAGTTTCTCTCTCAACTGATGCCTGAAAAACTTTAAAGACATCAAATACCTGATCTTTGGTTTTTAAAACATAAACCTAAATATTTATCGAACAATCATCAATAAAAGTGACAAAATAAAGTGCACCACGATGAGTTCGTACGTTCATTGGTCCACAAACATCTGAGTGTACCAGTTCAAGCAACTCAGTTTTCTGGGAAGGGAAATAACTACTGAATGAAACCCGTTTCTGCTTCCTAGTCAAACAGTGAACACATCTACTTTATTCCTTTCACCCTTGACAACAAATTCTTCTTGGGCAAACAATCAAGTCCTTTTTTTCTAATGTGACTAAGTCTCTTGTGCCAAAGCTCTGACAAGTTGTCACTCTCTGGTGCATTAATCGAGTTCACACAAATAGAAGCTTTCATCTTATATAAATTATGGAATTTATCACCTCAAGCCACAATTAGATTCCCTTTTGTGAGTTTCCACTGACCATTACCAAAAAAATTGCAATAGCCATCATTATCGAGTCTCCCTACGAGACCCAAAAAATAAATCCACTATAATACGAGGTAAAAATACAGCAGTTCAACACCAATAAATCTAACTCCAAACACGAACCAAACACCGATTTGATCAAAAAAGAACTAGAACCACAAAAGGAGAATAAGCACAAAAATAAACCGAAAAATTTCATGCCACCAAAAACCTAACTTACAGTACTCCAAATCCGATCTCCATGTTCACTTTCAAGTTCGATGAGTTAGGAACCTTCTGTCTAAAATTCAGCTCAATCAGACCACAAATGACCACTCGATCGTCCACTTGATGAAGCTGTCGCCGCCCCCAAAATCTGCTGAAAAGTGCAGAAAAATTGACGCGTTTTTTGTGCCAAAAGACTATTGCTCTTTACATATTTTGTGTGTGACCAATTTATATATATCTAGCCAAACTCTATTTAGTTTAGGAAAAGGATTTTATGGGCTTAAAGATTATTTCTAATTGGGCCAACAAATAGTTACGAGTTGGACCCAACAAAAATCTCTCAAATATTGATACTCTTCATCTGGAGTGCCTTTGGGCATACCCCTTGCAATAACCCTGGATTTATATGCTTGATCTTTAGAAATGTTACATTTCATGATATCAACCACATTAGTTCTAAAACCTACAACTGATCTATTGGAATTTGACTTCCACATTCCAACAAACTTCTTAGCAATCTATCTTGACCTTGCATCCTTGACATCATTTGATTTTAAGCATGTATGAGTTTGAAAGAATTCCTTGACCTTGAATGAAGATTCTCCTTTGATTTTGATAGCATGTACTCTCCACTTATAGTCTTTGTTTGCACAATTATCGTGAACTCTACCAAAGATCATTCTTTGCTATTCTAATAGTTCTTCTACAGCTTATAGCATAGGAATCAATTGCTTCTTTAACCTCAGCCCTTGTACTAAATATCTTTCCTATGTACAAAAGTGTTTCACTATTTGTGGTGTTAGAAATTGTTTACTTCACCAGAAAAAGGAGTGTTAGCTATTTAACCCTTTTCTAGTGTTTACTTTACTAGATAAAGAGCCTTATGTTAAGCACAAAGCCCTAGAAAATAATGGAAACGAATATGCTATGAGTTGCTAAATAACCCATTTTTCATCTACAGATGCAATTACTTTTTAGTCCTTTTATTTCTCAATATTTATATATAACTTCTCAATAGCAATAATAATAATAATAATAATAATAATATATGTATAACTATTTATTAATATATGTATATATGTTTATATAAATTAATAAATAATTATATGTAATATATTTACGTATAAATAATTCCCCTCTCACATATATATATATCATTTGGATTTAGTGGAGGACAATATAGGAATTTCAACCCTTTTTAATTGGTTTTAATCTATTCCAGTAAACAAAATACAAATGTAAGTAATTTAACTAGATTAATATCCAATAAAGTAAACAAATGCATTGGGGTATTTAACAAATTTTTACCTAACTAGATAGAATCTAATTGGATAACTACCTAAGAAAGTAAACAATTTCTTAGTGTGAAGTCTTCTTCTTAGCCCATCATCACTGTCAGAATCTTGTTCACTTCTTAACTCCTCTTCACTTGGAACAATATCCTCCTCACCAAGTTCATCAATCTCTTCAACATTGTTATGAGCCTCTTCAACATCAGCAATATTAAGTCCCCCATACTCAACATTCTTCTCAGTGTTATCTAAGAGGATTTCTTCTTCTTATACATCCTCACCATGCTGATAATCACTCTCATGGAAGAGGCTATCATTACTGTCATCACCCTCTTTATTATCCTCATTATTCCATACTCAACATTCTTCTCAGTGTTATCTCTGAGGATTTCTTCTTCTTATACATCCTCACCATGCTGATAATCACTCTCATGGAAGAGGCTATCATTACTGTCATCACCCTCTTCACTATCCTCATTATCCTTATTACGTTCCTCTGCCTCATTATCCTCATTTCCTAAGAGTTCAATTTCTAAATCAACATCGAAATGAAACTCCTTAGAACCCCTTAAAGCTTGTGAGCAAGATTAGTAATATTTTTTCATTTTTAATCTTGGTTAAACCATTTGTAGATCCACTATGCAACCTAACTTGGCCTTTTAAACCCATAGGTATGCATAGAGTTGTTACATAGTTAAAGTTCACAAACTCATCTTCAAAAAGGTCAAACAAATGTAAAGACCCACCCAAATACTCAAATGGAGGCCTGAACTTACAATTTCCCTATAAGGCACAAAAACAGTCAACTCATTTTTGGATGGATCTGTAGAAGAAAAAACAAACAAATCAAAACAAAAATTACTCTTCGTACAAGAACATGCACCACATTCACCTAAAAACGAGACAATGAAGAGATAATACAAGAATAAAGAAATACCCACTGTCCATACATTTCTAATAATCTTTCCAACACAGGGACCACAACACCTACTTCATTCACTTTAAATATTCAAACTTTTTCCACATTTCAGTTTTCAATAGTGCAAACTAAAACAAAAATCTGACGAAGCTTGGTACTTACCTTATTCAGGAGGTAGATGGTTGTAAAATTCCTTATCTCTGAGCTTAGACATCTTGGAATCGCACTGAAATTACCTCAATCTCCCTTCTTGTCTTGTTAGTGTGTTAGAAGAAATGTGAAAATGAAAATGAAGAGGTTAGGGTTTTAAGTCCAAAATAATAATTCCACGTCCTAAGTACACTAGACAACCACGTACACATCACTTGTCCAGTTAGACAAATAATTCCAAATTAGGCCCGAATTCATGACAAGTCAATAAAGATTGGGGATTTTTCAATTTCGGATAGAAATCGGACGGAAATTACAAATTTTTTTAAATTACAGGATAAAATTGAAAACACAATATCAAAAAGAATTGAAGTTCGAAAAGATATAAGTTAAAGAATGATTTTTGGAATTTTGCCTATATTATATTTATAGCCATTTCTTAGAAGTTAGAATTAGTACATATATGTTGTGATTAATATGATCTTATTTTCACATCATTCTTGGGAGGGAGCACAAATTCTGTTGAAGGCCAAAACTTAAAATTAAATGCTCGTATAACTCGCGAGCATTCATTACAATGGTAAAATTACTCTTTTTTTCTCAAGTTTTTATTGTTATTCTTCTTCGAACAATACTCGAACCATTTGAGAAATCGAAAAAAAATTCAATTAATTGCATTTTTCTCATAATTATTTCTTATATTCTTCATTTTGTTCACAAATTAATTGAATTTTACAATTATTTGCATCGAAAAGTGGATTTTTTTCTGTAAAAAATTATGACATTTTCAACTTTTCCATCTAAACAGTTAATAACCCCCCATAATTCCAAATGGGGAAAAAACCTCCCGACCCTTGTGAAAAAAAGAAATATCAAATTACCTCCTCCTAAAAAAATTAAATAGCATAAAACCCATTCATATTTTTTAAAAAGAAGCATATTTACCCCTCGCACACTAGCTGTCATTTTGATTGCGTCGTTTATTCCACTTTTTCTTAGTTTGAAGTCTATTTTATTTATCTTTCATGTTTAAATGAATGAGTTCAAAGTCTATTTTACCCCTCCTTCATATTTTCGTCTTCAATCGATTGTTTCCTCAAACAGGTTTCTTTCGACATTTAGCTTCCTTTCAAGTATTTTAGTTAGGGTTTTTGGCTGAAAAAGAAAAATAAAGCATAAAAAAAAATAAAGTTCTAAATAGAGTTAAAATATTTGGGGGCATTCAAGTAAAAAAAAAAAAATTGTTAATCAACATAGAAAAATTAGAAAGGAGGCAAAATGATATTTAAGAAATAATACAAGTAGGTTAGATGCTAGTAATTATACACAAGGGGGTAGTTTGATAATTCTTTATTACACAGGGAGGTAAAATGATTTTATCTCTTCGAAATGGGGCCAAAGAGCAACAGATAATGGAGACTGTTAATTCCAAGAATAGCTGAATTGTTAGGCTTGCACGAAGGGTTATGTTTGGTGTGGGATAGGAGAGATCACAAAATTAAAGTCGAATGTGATACTGAAGTGATGTTGCAACTAGTTAAGAATGTAGATACGAAGGATCATCTTTGGGGGCTTATTATTGAACATTCCCTCAGGTTGATATGGGGGCCATGGGAATGCAAACTTAAACATATTAAAAGGTCCAAAAGCAGTCTCGCCGATAGCTTGGCCATGTGGGGTCAGAAGATAAATGAAAACCAGAAGGCCTTAGAGTAAGAGCTGGATGAGTTGAATCAAGAAAGAAAAGATATAAACAACTAATTTAAAATGATAATTCTTTATTACACAGGGAGGTAAAATGCTTTTATCTCTTCGAAATGGGGCCAAAGAACAACAGATAATGGAGACTGTTAATTCCAAGAATAGCTGAATTGTTAGGCTTGCGTGAAGGGTTATGTTTGGTGTGGGATAGGAGAGATCACAAAATTAAAGTCGAATGTGATGCTGAAGTGATGGTGCAGCTAGTTAAGAATGTAGATACGAAGGATCATCTTTTGGGGCTTATTATTGAACATTCCCTCAGGTTGATACGGGGGCCATGGGAATGCAAACTTAAACATATTAAAAGGTCCAAAAGCAGTCTCGCTTATAGCATGGCCAAGTGGGGTCAGAAGATAATTGAAAACGAGAAGGCCTCAGAGTAAGAGCTGGATGAGTTGAATCAAGAAAAAAAAGATATAAACAACTAATTTAAATATTTTTGTCGCTACAAAAAAATATGGAGACTGTTAATTCAAAATTTTGAATAAAATCTTTAATTTGGAAAAAAAAATTGACCTACATACAGGATGTAAATTGAAAAACTCAATTAACCGAAAATTGTGAAACCAGAAAAGCAAGTGACATTAGAAAACCAAAACTGCAATTAACTTATTACATTTCCGGTTGTGGAATAGGACTAAATGTGACATAAACCTTGATTTTCGAACTTCATAACGTGTCTATATATATGTAATTTTCTTTTTTATTATAAACATTATAGTTACGGATGGATCCCAAAAAAGGGTTCTTGGAAAAAAAGAAAATTCATCCAACTATATCTTCTTCTTTTTTTAATCATTTCGGTCTCGTCCCCTCCTTCTAAAATTATGATTCCGTCCCTAAAAATATATAGATACCTCTTTCTTTCTTTCTTTCTTTTTTTTCTCTTTTCCACATTTATAAGGCAAACATAGGAAATTAAGCACCCCTGAAATCCAAAGCCTCAACTTGGTTGCTGGGAAATGTTAGCAGTTTGTGGTCCGTTGGGATTCCTAACTGCATAAGGATAATATTTATTTATTAATATTATATTTTCTCACACTATTATGAAGTAATAAAGAAATCCAGTAACCCCACTAACTCCCACCATTCTAAAATTATCGGGGAGATAACTACTAAAGAAAAAACGCTAAAGAAAACTTATAGAAATACGTAACTGATGGAGTTACGTATATAAATAATAGAGAATCTCTAAGGTCCCTAAGCACAAAAAAATACACATACAGAAACCAATCCATCAGGTTGTGAGGGTCGGTGCTTAGAAGAACCTTAAGGAGAAAAAGGCTAAAAAATTAAATAGAGAATGAGGGCTTGAAGTTCGAAGGGGCTAGAGGAAGTCTTGCAAAGAGAAGACTTGAAGCCATTGACGGATTTCTCTTTTCGTAGTCATCCGAAGATTGGAATTCGTGGGCTAAATCAATTTCTGGGTCGGTAAAATAAGAGCAATGGCGGGAGGTATTTCGATTCTAATTTCCGCTGCGCTAAATTCATAATCAGGTTTTCTATGAATTTAAAGATTATGCTTACATTTGGTATCAGAGCATGACTATATATCTCTGTCTTGCTCGTTACATGCCGATTGATTGAATAAATTACGGTTCTTTTTTTCATGTTCTTTTGGTATGCGAGAGTCTACAGATTATGTATGTCGTATGAATCTGCCAGATTAGTGTTTATCAGATGACTCTCTTATTTAATGATTCTGTTTCTTCTTTCATGTTATTGATGGTATGAGAATTGAGAACTCATGCCACAAGGTCTGATAATGTATGTGCCCATCATATTGTCAATTTTGTCTTGATATTTCTATAATTAGAATACATGAACAGGAGACTTTGACTTTCAGCATGATGACTTATGTGTTTGGAAATTTATTTGGAAATCTATAGTTTGCATATGTATACATTTTGATTTATTGTTCTTGGAATACGTGAGTAATTCATTGCTCAAAATCATGTTTATGAATTAGAGGGCTTGTTACTTGCACAATCATAATTGTGTACGTTTGTTCCCTAGCATAATGTTGTCGTGTCTGTGCTTTCGGAAACTCAATTAGAGATTTAAGGGTTGGCATATACGCATGAAATTAAGCGATTTTATTGCTGGAGAATATTTATACAGTGATTATATACTGTTTTAATAATCACGTGTTCAAAAGTACGAAAAATTTATTATATGATTCCATAAATTTTGATATTAGTCATAAGGAATATGCATTAGACATTATTAGAGTGGTTCATATAATTTTATTTAATTGGAGATTATCCACAACAACTCTAATTAAATTTAATTATGTGATAAAGTAAGACCACATATGGTATTTTAAATGTCTAATATTTGTGCATATTTTAAGGAACTGATTTTTCAGTGACCAATTTGAATTTTATTTTATTTAAGACTAGCCACGACATCTTTAATCGAATAAAATTTGTTGTTGGGGATCAAATATGATACTTCATTATGTCTTTAGGATAAAATATTAAATGCCCTTTCACAATTACCCACAGGGTTGTGAAATTGAATTTAATAATTTTATAAGGTATAGAATTTATCTCAAGTTTCGATAATTCTATCATTAAGAAATGAATCTTATCGAATTAAAAATTTAGCCCACAGGCAATTTTTTATGTCACTTGATTCATTTATTTATGGCTTGCATTGGTAAATCATAGTTAGTTTATTTGCCTCAATTTAAGTTAGTAAGCATGTTTATATGTTTTTGCAGTTAGAAAACCTGTGGCTATCTCTGATTTTAATATTGAAATCCCTGAACTGAATGGTGAGAATTATAAGATGTGGAAGGATGGGGTTCTCCTCCATTTAGGGTGTGTGGACATTGATTATGCTATTCGGAAAGACAAACCACATATCACTGAAACCAGCACTCAAGCAGAGAGGGCTCTTTATGAACAGTGGGAGCGGTCTAACCGACTCAGTGTCATGTTCATAAAGACTAAAGTTCCTGCTGGAATCCGTGGTTCTCTTGAAAAGCATGACGATGTTCGTGTAGCGCCCCAACGGTGGGCACCACACCCCCGCACCATGGCTCAACACGTGTAACGAAACAAGGACTCCGCACACATGCCAAACCATAGCGAACTGAGACAAACAAAAAACAAAACCAACCCTAAGCTAGGCGGGACGTAGACCCTGCACACTCAATACTTAACAAATATGCGAAAACGTGATTATGCCATATAAAATTTAAAACAATATAAGCAGGTGACGGGTTCAATCTAGCATAATTCCTAATCTCGAAGTTAAATCATAACATAATGTAAATCATATATGCAAACAGGTTCATCTAATCCGAGCACCTGTCCTAACCTGTCCCGAATTCAAATCATAAATGAACAAATCTTACTTAAACATATCCGTTCATAGGTTAATAATACAAAACTAAAACTGAATTCAAAATGCAAATGCAAAGACCCAACTAATACACGACTCGACTCCAAGAGACTCACACCGCCTAGCTCGGACTCCAAAGCCAAAACCTGCAGAGCTAAAAACATAAAGAGGGAGGGGTCAGTCACACTTGACTGAGCGAGGGGTTAACACACGCACGCTATACATAATACACGTAGCAAAGCATGTAAAAAGAAGATGTTCGTGAAGCCGGGATTAGATTTTGCACCCAAAACATTTACCCGTGATAATATATATATATAGGGTGATTTAGCAAAGTAGAACAAACGAAACTTAACTTATTTAATGCGTACATTCAAAACATGCAGACTAAGCACACATATCCAAACATATTTTATTAGGTTAAAAGTATATCAAATTTTATCTTAATTTGAGAATCTACCCCCGTTTCACGAACTTAATACCAACAAAACAAGACTCGGCGGGCACGAGTACAACTTACACAAAACAAATCAAAACGAGTACATACCAGGAAAATACATAGGGTGATGGAAGGGTTGCGCGACCCTAACCATCCTAAGCGGATGAGGGGAGTGCTCAATGTTGCTCAAACCCTCGGACTCCATCCCCCAACCTACGCTCAAGTGGGTTCCGGTACATCCCTTACACGGAATTTGGGGCCCCACACTTACACTTACATGAAAATCGGAAGCTTAAACCCGCTAGACTCACACTTATATACATAGCACATGCATATCGTACTTATCATATCGTACGTACATATCACGCCGACCTCAAAATCATAACAGAATCAAAGCTTAGTGTACATAGGCTTATACATAGCTTCATACTTGCAAACTTATGGCAAAGCCAACAAATACATATTTCACACATATCTACATATACATAGAGGCTGATAAGTTGCATGCATACGAAAACCGGCACATTTCATTAGGGTATAACTATATCCTAACCTCACCTTATACCAAACGAAGCTGAAGACAAAGCACTTGATTCACCCCGGAATCAACTTGGCGAACAAAACACCACCCCGGGTGCACCTGGACAAACCGAAGGCAAAAGACAAGACTTAGACTCAAGAATGAACCATATAGACGCACGGCGTATGTTCATGCATATAAGAGATGCAATCAAGTAGGCATAACACATATTTGAATCAATTACATGCAAACCAAGACAATACATAGCTCAACATATTCATTTATAATCATATAACACGTTCATGCGCACAAACAATTCATATTACAAGGCGGAGATACATAACAAGGTGCATTGATGCTTCGTGTAAATAATTCGTATTAAATAAGCAACATAAATCACATATAGCAACAAGTACATACACATAAGCAAGATAAAACAAGTTGGGAATGAGTTCGGAGGTGGCAAGGTGCAAGAAAAGTGGAAGGAAAGCATAAGAGATGGTTCCGAGCAAAACCGGCAAAAACTGGAAATTTTCCGAAACGGACAAGCTGTAGGAAAACGGTCATAACTTGAGTTTGAGAAATGGGAATTCAGTTTTTTTTCCTTGGAACTGAAACTAGACACAAATATCTTTAAAATGGTAGGTGGCTCAAAACGTGGTTCAAAGCGAGGCGAAAATGGCGTACGTTTGAAGTTGGACGAAAGCAGAATTTCGGTGAGATGGTGACACAAATTTCAAACGATTATATCTCACAATCTAGAACGAAGTTTGAGGTGATTCCAATTGGAGGATGTTCTAGACTTCAATAGGTTTTCGTAGGTTCAAAAATCAGGCCAATCCGAGTTCAAACGAGGTCAGCACGGCCGTGTCAAAATTGGCCTGGAAACTGACACGGCCGTGTCGGAATAAAAAAAATTCCAACTCGAGAGCTTGACATGGCCGTGTCGGAAATGAACTAGTGGCTGACACGGCCGTGTTGGGTCGTCTTCTCCGAAAAAACAAAGCAGCAAAGCAAAAGCTCGACGTGGGTGATTCCCAAACCACCCCAAACCACATTCTAATCACACAATACACCAAAAACACTCAAAATACATATATATTATCATCCAAGATCATCAAAGAAGCATGTATTGAAGCATATCAATTTCTACCATTCAAAACTCAAGCTCCATTAATGGAGTTTCAAGAAATATTCAACCAACGATCAAAATTCCGATAAATATACGACAAGGAAGTTCACGAGAATAACATATATCAATCTTAGAGCATTTAATTCAAGTATGGAGACATTGGGAGCAAAATTTCACATTCTTGTATTATACAACATCATCTCCTAAACCATGGATATAAGCAAAAGAAACGGAATTTAATCAGAAGAAAAGGAAGCACACGAAGAGAGAAATCCATAGCTTACCTTGGATCGTTGATCGGGCGAGAAATTGAGTTGAACTTGAGCTCAAAGGGTTAGGGCTTGGAGCTTCTCATTCTCTTCTCCTCTTCTTCCTTTCACGTTGAATTGGGGTGGGAGATGGCTGATATTTTCAGCTCTTTTTAGAGCTGAAAATGGGTAGGGTCAAGTGAAAACGGGTCGGGTCAAAAGATTCGGTCCATTCGGATCGGATATTCAAACGGTAGGGCTATCAAACGGCTTTAGAAAAATACAAAGTAAATTTCATCGAATCCGAATCGTGGAAACGAACTCAACGAAGGGGTCGGAATTCGAATTCGAACTCCCGAGCTCAAGATTGCCACGAAGGCCAAAACATCTTAATTAATTAGGTCCCTAAACTTCAATTATTGGGCATTCGAGCCCAAACAATTAATTAAATCTAAAGCACATATAACTTAAATAAATTACACGTTGACACTTAAAGCATGCGAATTCACATAAATCACGAAATTAAACTCTCTCGTGACGCGTACCTGGAAATACCGAAGTAGCGGGATGCTACAGTTCGGGTATTACTGAAGGCACTAGATGAACAGTTTGAGACTTCAGATAAGGCACTTGCCAGCACCTTAATAATTAAATTCTCAAACTTAAGACTCACCGGAGTTAAAGGTGTGCGTGACCACATCAATAAGATGAGGGATATAGCAGCTCAACTAAAGAATCTTGACGTTGATATGTCTGAAACTTTCCTTGTGCACTACATACTGAATACTCTTCCTAATCAATACGGCCCAGTTAAGATCTCTTACAACACACATAAGGAAAAATGGTCTATTAATGAACTTATGGCCATGTGTGTTCAAGAGGAAGGAAGATTGGTTATGGAAATGGGAGAGAGTGCATTGGTGACCACCCAAGGAAAGAGGACTTCTCATGCCAAGTATAAGGTAAAGGAGAAATTACTTCCAAATGTTGATATCAAGAAGGAATCCAAGTGTTTCTTCTGTAAAAAGAAGGGACACATAAAGAAGGATTGCACCAAATATAAGAAATGGCTTGAGAATAAAGGTAATTTAACCTCATTTGTCACGTATGAAGGAAATATGGTTGATGTTAGTTGTAACACATGGTGGATTGATTCTGGTTCTACAATCCATGTCTCAAATTCCTTGCAGGGATTAACCAACCCGTGGGAACCAACGGGAAGTGAACATTGCATCTATTCAGGAAACAAGATGCAGTCACGTGTGGAAGCTATTGGAACATGCAATTTAGTTCTTAAGAGTGGTTTTATTTTGACATTAGAAAAGACTTTTTACATTCCTAGTTTCTCTAGAAATTTAATTTCAGTTTCAAGACTTGTTCCTTGGGGATATTCTTTTAACTTTTCAAACACTTCTTTTAATTTGTTTTATGAATCTGAAATTATTGGACAAGGAATGTTGTGTGATGGTCTTTATTCCATTGATTTGCAGAATGACACCACTCATAATGTTATGTATGTTCAAGCTGGTATTAAAAGATATGTTACAAATGAAAGTTCTTCTGTTTTATGGCACCGGAGATTGGGACATATCTTTATTGATAGAATTAAGAGGTCAGTAAATGATGGGGTACTTAGTACTTTAGACTTTACTGATCTCGATACTTGTATAGACTGCATTAAGGGTAAGCAGACTAACAAGTCAAAGAAAGGTGTCAAAGAAGTACAACCATATTAGAAATCATACATTCGGATATATGTTGTCCAGACATAGATGCATATGGTCAAAAATACTTTATCACCTTTATTGATGACTACTCACGATATATGCATCTTTACATGCTTCACCACAAAAGTGACGCTTTAGAAGCTTTTAAGGTTTACAAGGCTGAAGTAGAGAAGCAATGCGGTAAGCAAATTACGATAATGAGGACTGATAGAGATGGTGAGTACTATGGTAGATATACTGAAGATGGACAAGCTCAAGGTCCATTTGCGAAGTTTCTTCAAGAAAATGGGATTGTTGCCCAATACACTATGCCTGGTTCTCCAGACCAAAATGGTATAGCAGAAAGAACAAACCGAACTTTAATGGACATGGTGCATAGTATGCTTAGTGGTTCCAAGCTACCTAAGTCTTTATGGATTGAAGCTCTCAAAATGGCAGTGTATGTGTTAAATCGAGTTCCAACTAAGGTTGTTTCTAAAACACCATTTGAGTTATTCAAAGGTTGGAAACCCAGTTTAAGCCATACACGAGTATGGGGATGCCCATCTGAAGTGAGAGTCTATAATCCTCAGGAAAAGAAACTTGATCCAAGGACCATTAGTGGGTATTTCGTTGGATATGCTGAAAGGTCTAAAGGATACAAGTTTTATTGTCCATCTCATAGCACTAGGTTTGTGGAGTCAAGAAATGCAAAATTTCTTGAGAATGACTTGATAAGTGGGAGTGATCAATTGCAAGATTTTATTTCTGTGAGGGATCAACCTTCTACTTCAAGTGATAGATTGGTTGTTATCCACAACACCCCTCAGGTACAACCGGGTGTTGAAGAACAACATAATGAAGATCCACATATTGCTGAAAATACTCAAGTAGATCAAATTGTTCAAGAAACTCCACAAGTTATTGAACAACAGGTAGAGCAGCATGATCTTAATGAGAATGTTGGTCAAGCCTTAAGGCGATCTACTAGAGAAAGGAAATCAGCACTTCCTAGTGACTACGTTGTGTATTTACAAGAATCTGACTGTGATGTTGGAGCTGAAAGTGATCCCGAGTCTTTTGCACAAGCTATGAATTGTAATGAGTCTGAATTATGGTACAATGCTATGAAGGATGAGATGAACTCTATGAAGTGTAATGAAGTCTGGGATCTTGTCAAGTTGCCTGATGGTGTAAACCCATTAGTTGTAAATGGGTGTTTAAAACCAAGAGGGATTCATTAGGCAACATTGAGAGATATAAGGCTAGACTTGTTGCGAAGTGGTTCACTCAATTAAGAGAAGGAATCGATTATTCAGAGACATTCAGTCCTGTTTCCAAGAAAGATTCCTTACGCATTATATTAGCATTAGTTGCCCAATTTGACCTTGAATTGCAACAAATGGATATGAAAACGGCGTTTCTGAATGTTAATCCAGAGGAAGAGGTATACATGAAACAACCTGAAGGACTCTCCTCTTGTGATGGTGAGCAATTGGTATGTAAGTTGAAAAAGTCTATATATGGATTGAAACAAGCCTCCCGACAATGGTATTTGAAATTTCACGATGTTATCTCTTCATTTGGTTTTGTTGAGAACATAAAGGATGAATGTATATACCGCAAGGTTAGTGGGAGTAAAATTTGTTTCCTTATCTTATATGTGGATGATATTTTGCTTGCTACCAATGATAAGGGGATGCTATATGAAGTAAAATAATTCCTTTCTAAAAATTTTGAGATGAAGGACATGGGCTAGGCATCTTATTTCATTGGCATTAAGATCCATCGAGATAGACATAAGGGAATTTTAGGTTTATCTCAAGAAGCCTATATCAACAAAATTTTAGAAAGATTTCGGATGAAGAATTGTTCATCAAGTATAGCTCCCACAGTGAAGGGTGACAGATTCAATTTGAATCAGTGCCCGAAGAACGATCTTGAGAGGGAACAAATGAAAAACATTCCTTATGCTTCTGTTGTTGGAAGCTTGATGTATGTTCAGGTTTGTACAAGGCCTGACATCGCATTTGCAGTTGGAATGTTAGGGAGATATCAGAGTAACCCAGGTATTGACCACTGGAAAGCTGTAAAGAAAGTCTTGAGGTATCTTCAAGGGACTGAGGATTACATGCTTACATATAAACGATCAGACAATTTGGAGGTGATAGGGTACTCTGATTCAGACTTTACTGGCTGCGTTGACTCTCGTAAGTCAACATCAGGATATATTTTTATGCTTGCCGGTGGAGCTGTATCATGGAGGAGTGCAAAACAGACCCTAATTGCTACTTCCACTATGGAGGCTGAGCTCGTTTCATGTTTTGAGGCTACCTCACAAGGATTGTGGTTAAAGAGTTTCATTTCTGAGCTTGGAATTGTGGATTCAATTTCCAGGTCAATAAAGATATATTGTGACAATTCAGCTGCAGTTTTCATAGCTAAGAATAACAGAAGTGGTAGTCGAAGTAAACATATCGACACCAAATATCTAGCCATAAGGGAACGTGTCAAGAATAAAAAAATGGTCATTGAACACATTAGCACTGAATTGATGTTAGCTGATCCTATGACTAAAGGCATGCCACCATATAAATTTAAGGATCATGTAGTTAATATGGGACTTGTTTCTCATATGTAAAGTTTCGTTATTGGACGAATGTTGTGAAACTCTGAATTTTAGGATATTTCTCATGTATTATGATTTTATGTGCACATTTATGTTATTTTGAGAAATATCAATACAGTTTGGACCTCGAATAAATATAGGGTTTATTCATAAAGATTATGCCGTAAAGTTGAAACTATAATGCATTGTAATACATGGAAGATACTACTTGTCCATAAGAGGAACAATCGCCATGATTCGTGTATTGTGTTTTCTAAAGTTTGGGTAAATGTGGGTTTACGGACCAAGTGGGAGAATGTTAGCAGTTTGTGGTCCGTTGGGATTCCTAACTGCATAAGGATAATATTTATTTATTAATATTATATTTTCTCACACTATTATGACGTAATAAAGAAACCCATTAACTCCCACTATTCTAGAATTATCGGGGAGATAACCACTAAAGAAAAACCGCTAAAGAAAACTTACAGAAATACGTAACTGATGGAATTACGTATATAAATAATAGAGAATCTCTAAGGTCCCTAAGCACGAAAAAATACACATACAGAAACCAATTCATCAGGTTGTGAGGGTCGGTGTTTAGAAGAACCTTAAGGAGAAAAAGGCTAAAGAATTAATTAGAGAAGGAGGGCTTGAAGCTCGAAGGGGCTAGAGGAAATCTTGCAGAGAGAAGACTTGAAGCCATTGACGGATTTCTCTCTTCGTAGTCATCTGACGATTGGAATTCGTGGGCTAAATCAATTTCTGAGTCGGCAAAATAAGAGCAATGGCGGGAGGTATTTCGATTCTAATTTCCGCTACGCTAAATTCATAATCAGGTTTTCTATGAATTTAAAGATTATGCTTACAGGAAACACCAATTATGATGAGAAATAACAATCACATTAGTACATGAGATAAACCCGCACCTACACATCAGGCTGAAGGAAGTCACGGTCGTATAAAGAAGTTCACAGATAATGAGGCTACCATTTTACAGACAGTTGGCCCTAGAAACATTATGTGTAGCAGCGACGTTAATGTCTATGTAGCATATATATTGTCACGATGCCACATGTAAATTTTTTGGCGAAATTGATCAAGTTTCGAGGTAATGGGACTAAAATATCGTATCGTGTCCGTGTTACCGTATCCGTATTTGTGTATCATAGGTAGTTACGTGATGAGAATAAATTATCAGTATGCACATAAAATGCCACATTTCATGTTAATGATAAAAATAGTTGTGTTTTCAATGTCTCTCACATATTGTTCAGATTATTAATTACAATGCTAATTAATATTATTTCTAAAATTTTCAATTCTATCTTTAGAGGTATATTATAATTAGGGCGATTTACATCTGAGTACCATGCTATTTGGGGTAATTACAACGTAGTCCATCTGTTTCAAGAAATTACAATATAGTCCCTGTTGTTTATGTTCCGTTAGTAGTCCCTACCTGTCGTTAGGGTTCCATCCATATTTTGAGCTGTGATTCCGAAAATACCCTTTAATATTTCTGGTAAAAAATAATACCCTATATGTAAAAAATATCACAAATATTACAAAAACATCCCTGAATATTACATATTCTAACAAAACGCCCCTTTCAATTTGTGCAAACAACAATGCAGTCCTCGGGGTATTTTAGTAATTTCCATTATTACCAGAAATATTAAAGGGTATTTTCGGAATCACGGCCCAAAATATGGATGGAACCCTAACGGTAGGTAGGGACTACTAACGGAACATAAACAACAGGGACTATATTGTAATTTCTTGAAACAGATGGACTACGTTGTAATTACCCCAAATAGCAGGGTACTCAGATGTAAATCGCCCTTATAATTATATAAAAAGAACAATGGTATATTTATAATGTTAAATTTATATCTTTTAATTTTAAATTCCGTTATTTAATTTAATAACTATATTTTATTATAAATTGAAATAGATATTTTATACATATTCATTCCCATAAAATATGATAAAAACTTATAAATTCGACTATATATTTATGTCTTAGTTTTATGTATATTTTGCATAAGTTCATTTCAACTTTATTTGTTTAAAAATAACAAAATTTTCCTCTAAAATAAAAAATCATAAAAAATAAATCAACATCAATGGATACATTAATAAATTCACATCCTTAAGAGTTACTAGTTATGTGAACGTGCGTTGAACGTTTTTCATTTAAGTTATTTAAATAAATTTAGCAATTATATTTATTGAATAAATTAGGATATTTAAAAAGTAATACATGCGGAAATATTTATATGAGATCTCTCTTTCAAATCATGTATAATAAGTAGAATTTCAAAGTAGAGAAATATCTAAACAAATAAACAGTAAAAGTATTTGAAGCTATGTTGTATCATAAAACAAAATATTTAAAGAGTATAATATCAATTTTCCCAGATAGTTCTAACTTTTAATCGTAAGTAATAGTTCCTAACTTTTAAATATATTTAACAAGTAAAAAGATATATATAAAAGAATAAAGACAAAAATATAAAAGATCATATAAAATACCATATTAATTATATATAGTTTATTCATGGTATTATTTATTTGTTTAATATAATTGGTGTTTTGCTTTTAGTGTTTTTATGAAGTTTTTTGCAACTAAAATTTTGCAAAGGAAACTGAAATTGAGAAGAAAACCTTTCATGCACGATGGAATTAAAAATTTAATTTCTTTAGAATTATATCATTTAGTTTATTTCGATAAGTGTAGTTATTATATTTACTGAGTAAATTAATATATTAAAAGTACCTAATTTAATTAAATTAATATAATAAAATTTTTAACGAATCAATTTGATTTTGTAAAACTACACATACAAAATATTTTCTTTGAAATCTCTCTTTTGAACCATATACAATAATTAAAAATTCAAATTAGAAAAACATTCAACTAATAAGAAACAATCAAAATATATATTTGAAACAATATTATTGTATAAAAATAAAATATTTAAAATAGATAATATAAATGAAAAGACATATATAAAAAATATAAATTTAAAAATTTAAAAGATCATATAAAATACTATGTTAATTATATGTACTTTATTCTTTCTATTATTTGGTTTTCATTAATATAATTCATGACTTATCTTTAATCTTTATATAAAGTTCTGAAATGTTACTTTGTTATAACTCCAAATGTAAAGGTTATTGCATTTTCTATAGGAGTCATCCTCTTCAGATTTGTATCTTAATGCGTTGGATTCTTTACAACCCAACAGAGGAATAGTAACCTCAAACTAAGACTTATTCAACTCTGTTGGTAGACCATCCTACACCCAGTAACCATCTTGAATCTTGTGGTCTATTTGCACTGATTTATCCACCATGATGTTTCTTTCTTTCAGGATGTGCTCAATCCGAGCTTCCTAGGGGCATGAGGAGTAAATTTTGACAATCAAATATTAAATTTTTTATGGGTTTCTTTTTTTAATCCTTCTTTGTTATGCATTTCACCAACGTCTCAGAATCAATCTCCATATTAATTTTCAGAATGCGCCTCTCGATCCCAATCTAGCTTTAATCCCTCACGTAAGCCTAATAACTCCGTCATTTTTGTTGGAACTCTATCAATATTTATAGAGTATCTTAGTACCTATCTTCCATTGTCATCTTGAATGACGCTCCTAGTCGAAGCATTGCTGGTGTGGCTATAAAAGCTTCCATCTAACTCTTGTTTCACCCATCCCTTCTCGAATATTTTCTTTTGCCTATGTTTTTTGTCCTCACTAATTAGTACCAAGTACTCAGGTAACTCTTTTATGTGGTGAAGAGTGACATTTCTAGACTTCATAATATTCTAATAGCTTCATCAGTTTCGTGCTTTTCAAAGATTGCAGAGTGTTGAGATCAAGGCAATCTACCCAAGACATTATGGTAACATGTTGCTCTAAACTTTGTTGTTAAAATCTCTATTCGAGCCATTCCGAACCTTACAAGCCACAAAGATTTCGACCAGTCTACATATCAGCAATCTTGTTCCACACCCGAAGTGTGAACGGACAACTTCTCAGCACGTGATCCACATCTTTACATCTTGTACAACAACTTGTATTTGTATCGTTTTCCCCAAATTTTTAGTCATACTTCAATGCATTCATGAGTTTTTGACTAAAAATTTGGGCCATTAGTAGACTATAGGCCATTTTATAGGAGAAATTATCGCTATTTTCACCACACTTTATATTATTTGTATTTAATTTTTGTCCCCTTTTGTTTTCAATTTAGCTATGTTCCATTTTTTATCTATTCCAATGAGATCATATGCCATAAGAACTTTATTCTCCTCATAATGTTATCTTTCAATACATCGGTTAGTCTGGCTTTTGATAACCATCTATCATTCTATAAAGGCACCCCGTCACTGTTTTCAATCCTCCAATATTTGTAAAACGGTTATGCCAACCAAATACTTCTAACAATTCTCTTTCACACTTGAGGAGCCAAAAGTTGAGGCTTACTTTCAAGAATATCTCTTCTCCCTCTTTTAAATATCTTTTCTTATGTATCTAGCTCTGCTATGTTGTCTTCTTGTTGAGCATTCCCCATCCTATTTTAGTGAACATCGCTATACTTTTTTTTTTTTTCTTTTTTTGCTTTTAAAATTCCCAATCCCCATTCTCGCTTCTTTCTAGTCAACTTCTTTCACCCTATAAGATGGGTTCATTTCTTTGTTATATTAGTCACCGAAAGAAACTTACGATTGAGTCGATCAAGTTTATCGCACGTGTGATTGGGGAGCCTATTCGTAGGCATATGGTAGATGGGATTCGAGTTCATGATAAATCGAATAAATGTAATTGTCAAACAATATTTAGCATTTTGGCTTTCTATCCTGAAGGACTTTTTTTTACTCTCTCAATCACCATCGAGAAAAGCTTACTATAGTTTCGACCAAAGTTCGTCTGCACCCCCCTAGTTCCCTAAGTTGGTTGTACTTTTCATACCCAAAATTTCACTAACCTGTTGTTCTATGTTATTTGACACATAAGGTGCGAATAATACGTGTGATTTGCTCAAGTTCAATTTGAAGTCTGGTACCTTGCAAACGCCTAAACTCACTTTAAATGCACATCGTTCCATCCACAGTAACTTTGGCTCAAAATATTATGTCGTCTTTAAAAGACAAGTGTGAGATCTAAGGGTCTCCTAGAAATACCGCAATTGGGCTCCATTATTTGGTCGAAACAACTTTCTCAATCATATATATAAATCTTTCCATACAAAGCACAAACAAATAAAGCGAGAGTGGATCCCCTGGTCTACTGTCACATGTTATATGTATAGCCTCTGTATAGGTACTTATTGATGCACGTTAAAAGTTTGTATTTTTTATATGTTGGATGTCTAGTAAAATCAACATGTGTTACACGTTTATCATTCAGTTTATTTCGATAAGTTTAATTATTATGTTTATTATGTAAATTAATTTATTAAAAGTATCTAATTTAATTAAATAAATATAATAAAATTTTTAATGAATCAATTTGATTTTATAAAACTACACATACAAAATATTTTATTTGAAATTTCCCTTTCAAACCTTATCTAATAAGTAAAAATTTAAATTAGAAAAATATTCGATTCATAAAGAAACAATCAAAATATATATTTGAAATTATGTTACTATATAAAAATAAAATATTTAAAATGGATAATGTATATGAAAAGACATATATAAAATTTAAATTAAAAAATTTAAAAGATCATATAAAATACTATGTTAATTATATGTACTTTATTCTTTCTATAATTTGGTTTTCATTAATATAATTTGTGATTTATCTTTGATTTTTAAATAAAATTTTGAAATGTTTCTTTGCTATAACTCAATATGTAAAGGTTATTGCATTTTCTATAAGAATCACCCTCTTCACATTTGTATGTTAATGTATTGGATTTTTTGTAAACCAGCAGAGGAATAGTAGCCTCAAGTTAATATTTATTCAAGTCCGTTGGTAGACCATAACCTTGTGGTCTATCCTCACTAATTTATCCACCATAATGTTTCTTTCTATCGGGATATACTCAATCTGAGCTTCCTAGAGCTTGAGGAGTAAATTTCGGCAGTCAAATATTAAATTTTTCATGGGGTGCTCTTTATAATCCTTCTTTATTATACATTTCACCACCGTCTCTGAATCAATCTCCATATTAATCTTCATAATGCGTCTCTCTCAAGCTAGCTTTAATCCTTCACGTAAGCCTAATAACTTCATCACTTTTGTTGAAACTCTACCAAAATTTATAGAGTATCTTATCACCCATCTTCCACTGTCATCTTGAATGATGCTCCTAGTCGAAGCATTGCTGATGTGGCTATAAAACTTTCATCTAAATCTTGTTTCACCCATCCCTTCCCGCGTTTATTCTAAGGCAACTCAACGCATGTTTTCTTTTGCCTATGTTTTTTGTCCTTACTAATTAGTACCAAGGACTCAGGTAACTCTTTTACGTGGTGAAGAATGACATTGCTAGACTTCATAATATTCTAGTAGCTTCATCAGTTTCGTATTTTTCAAAGATTGTAGAGCATTGAGATCAAGGCAATCTACCCAGGACCTTCTGGTAACTGAACTTTGTTGTTAAAAGCTCTCTTCGAGTCATTTCGAACCTTACAAGTTACGAAGATTTCGAACAGTCTACATATCAACAATCTTGTTCCACACCTGAAATGCAAGCGGACAGCTTCTCAACACGTGATCCACATCTTCACGTCTTGTACAACAACATGTACATATATCGGTTTCCCTAAATTTTTAGTCATACTTCAATGCATTCGTGTGCAAGAAGTCATGCTGGCAAAGTCACACGAAAATCTTAAACTTTTAAGGGCAAGATAATTTCTAAATTTGTTTCTAGTATTTTCTCGCATATCTCATTCGATACCATAAAGTAGATTATAGGTTATTTATTGGAGGAATTACCATTAGTTTCACCATACTTTATATTATTTATATTTAATTTTCGTCTCCTTTTATTTTTAGCTTAGCTATGCTCTATTTTTTATATATTCCAATGAGATCATATGTCATAAAAACTTTATTTTCCTCATAAATGTTATCTTTCAATATGTCGGTTAGTTTTCCTTGTGATAACCATCTATCATTGTATAAAGATACCCCATCACCGTTTCCAATCTTCCAATATTTGTAAAATGGTTTACCGAACCAAATACTTCTAACAATCCTCTTTCATGCTCGAGAAGCCAAAAGTTGAGGTTTACTTTCAAGAATATCCCTTTCCCCCTCTTTTAAATATCTTTTCTTATATATCTAACTCTGCAGCGTTGTCTTCTTGTTGAGCATTCTCCAGCCTATTTTAGCGAACATCGCTATTTTTTGTTGGCTTCTCTAATACCCATTTCTCATTCTCGTTTCTTTTTAGTTACCTTGTTTCACCCTATAATATGAGTTCATTAGTCACCCAAAGAAACTTGCGATTGAGTCGACTAAGTTTATCGCACACGTGATTGGTGAGTCAATTCGTAGACATATGTTAGATGGAATTTGAGCTTATGATAAACCGAATAAATATAATTGTCTAACAATGTTTAGCATTTTGGCTTTCTATCCCGAATGAGCTTTTTTGCCCTCTCAATCACCTTTGAGAAAAGCTCACTATAGTTTCGATTAAAATTCGTCTGCACCCCCTATTTCTCTAAGTTGGTTGTACTTTCCACACCCAAAATTTCACTAACCTGTTGTTCTAAATTATTTGATACATAAGGTGCGAACAATACGTGTGATCTGATCAATTTCAATTTGAGGTCTGGTACCTTGCAAATGCCTAAACCTCACTTTAAATGCATATCGCTTCATCCATGTTAACTTTGGCTCAAAATATTAAATCGTCCACAAAAAGCAAATTAAATGTGAGGTCTAAGGGTCCCCCTAACATACCGCAACTGGTCTCCATTATTTGGTCGAAATAACTTTCTCAACCATACACATAAATCTTTCCGTACAAAGCACAAACAAATAAAGCGAGAATGGATCCCATTGTCTAATGCCACATGTTATCTGTATAACCTCCGTCAGCTCACCATTCCATAGAATCTCCGATTTTATCCCCTCCACTTTGCTCATGATGATATTGATGATTTTTGTTGGGATTCGAAGAAAGTTAGAGTTTCCCTTAGAAAATTCCACCAAACTTTGTCGTACTTCTTTTCAAGATCCAATTTTAGCACCATGCCCCCTTTTTGTCTTTGGAGTGATGTAACGTGTGTAACACTTCTTGAAGTACCAAGATATTGTAATGGGTCAAAAAAAAATTTATTTTTTTTTTTTAGCATTAACTTTCGAAATATGGCAAATAAACATTTAGCAAGCCTACATGGGAATTGATTTTCTCTTCATGCAATCATTTGTGAATTTCACCACCGAGAGTCTCTTGTTATGTCCTAATAGGTCTTGAAAAAGTATGATTAGAAACCATCTGATCCTAACGTTTTATATGGGTGGATGCTCTTCACTACCCTTAGGGTTTCCTCATTTGAGGTCGTTCTTGCCAAGTTATATTTCCGCTATCACCCTAAGGTTCGCGACCATTCGATGGTATATCCATCGAATAGTTTGGTATAGTACTCCCAAGTGTGTTGCTTTAGTTGGTCATTATTCCATTCATCACCTATTTTTAAGCATTTACACAATTCTTCCTTCTGGTTATGTTTGAGAGATGAAAAAAGCGTGTATTTTTATCCCCAAATTGAAGTCGGATAATTCTTGACTTCTGAAACCAAATAATATCTTCTTGTTTCAATAGTTTGTTAAATTCCGCCATCAATTCTTTCTTCAAATCTATTCAATATTTATCTTGTTTTTCTTATACATAACATTTGAAAATTCTTTTTAAGAAAACTTCCTCTTTTTTTTTTAGCATATTAAAAAGTTCTAATTGACCATTGTATTAGAACAATGATTCCAACTTAAAGTATCTAAAATTTTTAATTATTAAAATATTAAAATAAAATTATTTGAAAATATCAAAATTTTAAAATTTAAATATACTAATGAAATCTCATGTGAAATTTAATTATTATTTTAATTAATTAATTAATTATAATACAAAATTATTATTGGTAATATGTACTAATTAGTTTTTAGGTTAAGTATAAGCCTCATCCAAACCTCCTAATTTTATACCATAACTTCTTCCATGGTCACTGTATATCTTTCTCTACTACCGGCATGGTAGGGTACTATATAATTGTATTTGCTCTAGGTCCTTTCGACAAACTCTCACTTTTCTTTCATAAGTGTTAATCACATATTTAACATCAACTAATGTGACAACGTTACGTTTGGTTATACTCATAATCTATTAATGAGTAATATTTCTTAAACACGAATATTTGTATGTGCATGTAGAGAAAGGTAATGTGTTTCATTTGATAATAGAAATTTTATTTTTTTGAGCTTGTATTCATCACTCTAGTACATTTATATATTTTCTAAATTGAAGGAGTTTTAATTATATTTTATGAAGAATCCTGTTTTTACATTATAAGCATTACTCATGTCTTACTGATCTTCTGTGCCGTTATGGGAGAATAAAGAAGACTTATGATATTGTTAAACAAATTGGGGCGGACCTCACTGATTCAACTATTGGAGCTTTCCTCAATGGCTGCAAAATCCATGAAAGGAGAGATCTTGCTTAAAAGATTTCTAAAATTCTGAGGATGGAGCTAAAAAGGCATGGAGGTTTTGTGACTCTGTCGATTATATATGCGTGTGAGGGTGAGTGGAGAGGAGTTAAGGATGTTAGGGAAGTGTGGTGAGTTAAGCTAATTAAATTAGCGATCTTCAAATAAAGAAAGTCTTTCCTGCCCTTCTTTTATCTTTTATTAGGTCTAGTTTTTTTCAAGAATCTAAAAAATTTAGGGATAATTACCCGAGCTTACCCTAAGGTTTGACCTAATTGCACAAAATTCCCCTAAAGTTTGAGAAATTACAAAACTTTCCACATTAAAATATGTATATTACATCCGAATTGATGAATATTGTTTTTATAAATATCCTACTTCGCTCTTGAAACTTACTTATCAATAGCATGCATTAGGCCGAATCATACAGTACGTCAAGGGGGCTTTTTGTAATTTCTGAAACTTCAGGTGAAATTTGTGTGTATAGATCAAACCTCCACCAATTATATAATCATTTTAAATAGTTGACCCACCAATTAAATGCTTGTGAATTACGATTAATTTAAATTTATAAAAATTATATATTTGAGTATTAATTTATAAAAAAGGATACGAATATAGAGATATCATTTTTTTCTCTTTAATTTCTTACGTGAGCAGTATCTAAATATTTTCTTTATATTTATCAGCCTTTCTCTACTTTTTAATATTATTTATGGACTTTTTGACTATTTACTATAATCAAGAGTTGTAAAATGGTATCTTTATATTTATCAGTCTTTCTCTACTTTTTAATATTATTTATGGACTTTTTGACTATTTACTATAATTAAGAGTTGTAAAAGAGAAAATTACTAACATATGCATGGCTGGCGCAACCATTTTTCCCAATGGAATGTTATTTAGTTATTTTATTCACTCCTTACAAATATAAAGATATCATTTTTTTTTCTTTAATTTTCTAGTGAACAGTATCTAACACAATATCACACTCCACAATTTAGGTAAATACACTTTTGGATAGAAGTATCTAAAACAATATTTATCACACACTTTTGAATAGAAGTTAGTTAATTTAAGAATTTACCTAACAATATGATGAGATAGAAGTATCTAACACAATATTTTTCACACTTTTGAATAGAAGATATGTAATTTAAGAATTTACCTAAAAATATGATGAGTATTCTTTTGTTCGATTGTAGCTCAAGTGTTGATAGAAAACCGTGTTGATAGAAAAACAAAATGTCTTTTGGTATAGGATGTTCGATGGAACCAAATACTCAAATCTCGTGTTGATAGAAAAACAAAATTTTCTGTTATAAATTTTAAGTATTAGGTTAGTATTTATAGATATTAAAAGAGATTTATTAAAATCTGATTAGAATTAGAATTATTAGTAGTCTAGATTCGTTGAGTAGGATTACGCTATAATGTTTTATAATTTGGAAACCTTATCCAATTATATTTCTAATATACATAAATTTGATTATAATTAGAAGAATTAGCCATAATTACAATTGAATATGTAATATGAGTAAAAAAAACACACAAGAATTAGAAAATCCCTAGTGGACTATAACATCGGAAAAAAAATATTAGAAAATTAAATGCTCTTATTTTTAAGCAAACGAAACTGAAATTGAGAAGAAAACCTTTCATGCACGATGGAATTAAAAATCTAATTTCTTTAGAATTAATGGTAATTGAAAAATTATCAAAGGAATAACTATTTCCGTCTAAATTCTGACAAAGGAAGTTATGTTGCAACCTATTAACACCGGGGGACTAAAGTATATTGATATATCTTTTAATATATTTAATTTAACAATTTATACGAATTAACACCGGGGGACTAAAGTATATTAATATATCTTTTAATATATTTAATTTAACAATTTATAACATGTATTTACATAATTGACCCTAATTAATAATTAGTAATATAATTATTATGAGGATATTTTAGGCGATCAACATCTTATATAATTCTCTTTTCGGAAGAGTCCTATTGAAATAAATAATGTATTTAATTTAATAATTTATAACATGTATTTACATAATTGTCCCTAACTAATAATTATTAATAGAACTATTAAGAGGGTATTTTAGGCGATTTCTTTTTTCGGAAGAGTCCTATTGAAATAAATACTTTTAATTTAATAATTTATAACATGTATTTACATAATTGTCCCTAACTATTACATCAGATTAGATCTCTAGGTCCTTTCGATAAACTCTCACTTTTCTTTCGTAATCGTTAATCACACATTTAACATCAACTAATGTGACAACGTTACATTTGTTTATACTCATAATCTATTAATGAGTAATATTTCTTAAACACGAATATTTGCATGTGCATGTAGAGAAAGGTAATGTGTTTCATTTGATAATAGAAATTTTATTTTTTTGAGCTTGTATTCATCACTCTAGTACATTTATATATTTTCTAAATTGAAGAAGTTTTAATTATATTTTATGAAGAATCCTATTTTTACATTATAAGCATTACTCATGTCTTATTGATCTTCTGTGTCGTTATGGGAGAATAGAGGAGGCTTATGATATTGTTAAACAAATTGGGGAGGACATCACTGATTCAACTATTGGAGCTTTCCTCAATGGCTGCAAAATCCATGAAATGAGAGATCTTGCTGAAAAGATTTCTAAAATTCTGAGGATGGAGCTGAAAGGCATGGAGGTTTTGTGACTCTGTCGATTATATATGCGTGTGAGGGTGAGTGGAGAGGAGTTAAGGATGTTAGGGCAGTTTGGTGAGTTAAGCTAATTAAAGTAGCGATCTTTAAATAAAGAAAGTCTTTCCTGCCCTTCTTTTATCTTTTATTAGGTCTAGTTTTTTTCAAGAATCTAAAAAATTTAGGGATAATTACACGAGCTTACCCTAAGGTTTGACCTAATTGCACAATATTCCTCTAAAGTTTGAGAAATTACAAAACTTTCCACATTAAAATATGTATATTACATCCGAATTGATGAATATTGTTTTTATAAATATCCTACTTCGCTCTTGAAACTTACTTATCAATAGCATGCATTAGGCCGAATCATACAGTACGTCAAGGGAGTTTTTTGTAATTTCTGAAACTTCAGGTGAAATTTGTGTGTATAGATCAAACCTCCACCAATTATATAATCATTTTAAATAGTTGACCCACCAATTAAATGCTTGTGAATTACGATTAATTTAAATTTATAAAAATTATATATTTGAGTATTAATTTATAAAAAAGGATACGAATATAGAGATATCATTTTTTTTTCTTTAATTTCTTACGTGAGCAGTATCTAAATATTTTCTTTATATTTATCAGCCTTTCTCTACTTTTTAATATTATTTATGGACTTTTTGACTATTTACTATAATCAAGAGTTGTAAAATGATATCTTTATATTTATCAGTCTTTCTCTACTTTTTAATATTATTTGTGGACTTTTTGACTATTTACTGTAATCAAGAGTTGTAAAAGAGAAAATTACTAACATATGCATGGCTGGCGCAACCATCTTTCCCAATGGCATGTTATTTAGTTATTTTATTCACTCCTTATGAATATAAAGATATCATTTTTTTTTTCTTTAATTTCCTAATGAACAGTATCTAACACAAATCACACTCCACAATTTAGGTAAATACACTTTTGGATAGAAGTATCTAACACAATATTTATCACACAATTTTGAATAGAAAATAGGTAATTTAAGAATTTACCTAAAAATATGATGAGATAGAAGTATCTAACACAATATTTTTCACACTTTTGAATAGAAGATATGTAATTTAAGAATTTACCTAAAAATATGATGAGTATTCTTTTGTTCGATTGTAGCTCAAGTGTTGATAGAAAACCGTGTTGATAGAAAAACAAAATGTCTTTTGGTATAGGATGTTCGATTGAACCAAATACTCAAATCTCGTGTTGATAGAAAAACAAAATTTTCTGTTATAAATTTTAAGTATTAGGTTAGTATTTATAGATATTAAAAGAGATTTATTAAAATCTGATTAGAATTAGAATTATTAGTAGTCTAGACTCGTTGAGTAGGATTACGCTATAGTGTTTTATAATTTGGAAACCTTATCCAATTATATTTCTAATATACATAAATTTGACTATAATTAGAAAAATTAGCCATAATTACAATTGAATATGTAATATGAGTAAAAAAAACACAAGAATTAGAAAATCCCTAGTGGACTATAACATCGGAAAAAAAAAATATTACGAAATTAAATGCTCTTATTTTTAAGCAAACGAAACTGAAATTGAGAAGAAAACCTTTCATGCACGATGGAATTAAAAATCTAATTTCTTTAGAATTAATGGTAATCGAAGAATTATCAAAGGAATAACTATTTCCGTCTAAATTCTGACAAAGGAAGTTATGTTGCAACCTATTAACACCGGGGGACTAAAGTATATTGATATATCTTTTAATATATTTAATTTAACAATTTATACGAATTAACACCGGGGGACTAAAGTATATTGATATATCTTTTAATATATTTAATTTAACAATTTATAACATGTATTTACATAATTGACCCTAATGAATAATTAGTAACATAATTATTATGAGGATATTTTAAGCGATCAACATCTAATTATATAATTCTCTTTTTGGAAGAGTCCTATTGAAATAAGTACTTTTTAATGTATTTAACTTAATAATTTATAACATGTATTTACATAATTGTCCCTAACTAATAATTATTAATAGAACTATTAAGAGGGTATTTTAGGCGACTTCTTTTTTCGGAAGAGTCATATTGAAGTAAATACTTTTTAATGTATTTAATTTAATAATTTATAACATGTATTTACATAACTGTCCCTAACTAATAATTATTAATAGAACTATTAAGAGGGTATTTTAGGCGACTTATTTTTTCGGAAGAGTCCTATTGAAATAAATACTTTGTAATGTATTTAATTTAATAATTTATAACATGTATTTACATAATTATCCCTAACTAATAATTATTAATAGAACTATTAAGAGGGTATTTTAGGCGATGAACATTTTGTAAGAAACTTATGTGCTTTTATAATATAGATAGATGTAAACAAATATAATTTTCAATGGTGGTGGTCACGGATGCATCAATATAAATATGCATTCCTAATATTTCTTTTTCTTATTTATTATGATTTTTTTTTTTTTTTTTTTTTTGAATTGCCTCCATTCTAGACATAAAATTAGTTCATTATAAAAATATCGAACTTTCATTAAGTAACATATTTTATAATACTAACAAAGAAAAATTTTAGGTAGCATAAAACTCGTATATCAAATTCTTATTCATGGTTGATGGTAGAAGGATATCAAATACTTATATTAGGCTCTTGAGAATTTTAGTACTTAGACTAATCATTTTACCTTTAGGCTACCCCTAGTGTAAAATAATAAAATTAAATTTTGTTTAAATTTAATGGAAGAAATAACGTGTGAGAAGGAAATTTCAAATTTCTCAAATCCCATGAAAAAATTGGTGTTTTGTCATATGTCAGCACAAATAATTATAATGGGGTGTATATATATATATATATATTAGAGTCAAACCCCTCAAGAGGGCAATTATAGTGATAATTTCGAGTTCTTTTGTGAGAAACAAGATAAGGCTGTGACTACGAAAATCTATATTAAAGATAAATAATAGTTATCTCTATTGATAGCTTTCATAACAAATATATATACCACAAGAAATACACATATGAACATAGGGATCAACTAGCTAGCTAGGTTTCGAGTAGTGGCCAAAAAAAAAAAGAACTAGGTTTCGAGAAGTGAGAGTGGCAATTGAAAAGGATTTTTTTTTTTTTTTTTTATGGTTTAAAGGGGTGAATTATAATATTTTAAGTTTTTATATAAAAAAGATGGAATAAAAACAACCCAATTTTTTTTTTTTTTCACCAAAAGGCCAACAAAAATTTATGGAGACTACCCCACCAACTCACTATAATATCTTTTGGCGTTCGTATGTTTTTATTCATACATCATAGGTGATAATCTATTTTCGATGTCAACACTCGTAGAGTCACAATTATATATGTAATTTTACTAGGATTCACTTTTAAAGAGAAATTACTACAAAAATTTATATCTACACACACTGAGGCCGGCTCTTGTGGTCCAAGATGCGATGGAGCAATATTAATGATGGAAAAGAGGTGCGTTTAATTTTGCATCCAAATTTAGGACCATTTTTGGTCGGTATCAAGAGATCTTAGGGTACAAATGAGATCTATTAATAAAAGGGGCATAAGACGTGCACCTTTCTTGGCCATCCCCACTTCCAATTACTCATCAACAGTCGAGTTCCTCACATTTATTGTGTCCCCATTACATGCACTCCACAGCCAACGTCAATTTGCTATAGTGCGTATCGGTGTAGTTTTGGTCCCAAGGTACGTTGCTAGTTGGAAATACTGCTGAATTCAACTAATTATATTATAATACCAAAGTGTTTAATGTGTTTGATTTGGGTTGTAGACCAACTTCCGTATCGTATATTTGATACGTAAGATTAAGTTTTGTAGACTATAATATTTAATTTCTTGGCCCGACAATTATTTATGCACTATTCATGATTATTTATAAGGTTTTGTATCAAGTTGAATGAGTTATCGTTTATATCAAACATGATATACAATTTGGTTCAATAATATTTATATTCTTTTTTTTTTTTTTTGGTACAAACAACATTTATATTCGTTTGATCAATATTTGACCTAACTGAATTTACAGAACTCATCTCTTATATAAAAGTCAAAACACTTCCTAAAATACTATATAATTACATTTTTTTTTAACTCAAATTAACTTTCTTATTTTAACATTTCATTTATACACTCGCATCAACTGTATTGGTATGCAATTAAAACGATGAGAATATTTTTTTCATATCACAATTATCCTTTCCCGAAGAAGAGAGGTGCAAATATACATATAGTTATATACAATAGGTAATCACCCAATTAAAAAACCAAAGCAAAAGCAAAACAAGAATGCGCCTTGATAAGTGAGTCACGTTTTAGTAAAACATCTAACAAGACTCGCGCGCTTATGTACATAGACCCTTTTACTAAAGTTAAAACTATACAACAAACAAAAGTGTTGTAACAAGAATAAATATATAAAAATGATTAATTATTCGTGGCCTCGGGATGATTATAATTCATCATTTAATTTTAATGTTTTTATAAGTATAATATTTTTTAGGATTAATTACACTTGACCCCTAAATGAGATAGGGTAATTATAGTTGGTATCCCATTTATAGATATAATTACAGATACCACTCTTCTGAAGTTTGTTTATTACACTTAACCTCCAAAACCGTCAAAATTTTGATGATGTCAATAAAAATATTTGTAAAAGCCTAAAATTAACCCTTTCGACTTTGGTCAAATTTTTATTACCGATCATGTCCTTGAGGGTTCATTATAATTTAGTAAATTAAAATAGGAGTTATGTGTAATTTTTTATGTTAAATTCTCAATCAGATTTTGTAATTGAAATTAGTTGTTGCAACAGCTACTTCCATGCCTAATAAGACCGTTATTTTCATAATTTGAAACCTATAAATATTGAGTTGAACATGTGGTTATACAACTATCAAGGTAGTCAACGCTCGATACTTCTTATTCAGGTAGTTTAGTACTCGGTTATTTGATGAATAGCTACTTGAAACCATAGAAGAGATTAGCTATTGGTTTGTATATTGTTTGTGAAACTCAATATTTATTGGCTTCAAATTATGAAAATTATGGTCATATTAGGCATGGAAGTAACGTTGCAACAGCTAATTTCAACTCAAAAATCTAATCGAAAATTTAACATAAAAATTACACATAACCCTCATTTTAATTTACTAAATTACAATGAACCTCCAAGGACATGATCGATAATAAAAATTTGACTGAAGTCAACAGGGTTAATTTCGGATTTTCACAAATATTTTTGCTACATCATCAAACTTTTAGTGATTTTGGGGGTTAAGTGTAACAAACAAATTCCAGAGGGATGTTGTCTGTAATTATATCTAAAAATGGGATACCAACTGTAATTACTCTATCTAATTTAGGGATCAGGTGTAATTAACCCTATTTTTTACTATACTAATTTAGAGGTTAAGTATAATATTTTTAACGGAACGGTCAAATAAAATAAGGTATTTAATCCACAGTTTTTAACAAAATTCGAATTTTTTTTTTAAGCGAGAGTAACCACAGGATCCTTATGATTGTTATGGCTGTTAGAATTGTTATACGGTGTTCGGTTTTACAATTATATCCTATCAGTCTTAAAAGTTTGCAACTTAATTAGCGCTTCGATGAAGATTAAAATCGGCCACGAAGGGCCATGTGGCTGCCACATGTCGATACTAAAATTGGCAATTTTAAAATTTTAAATATCAAACTACTGATTTGGCTTCCAAGATGGCTCTTACGTGTAAAAATATATAATAAATTTAAAGATGACACGCTGTCAATACGCTATTTAATATATTTGAAAAAAAAAAAATTTACCCGAATTCCAGCTTGACCTCAACCAAAAAATTTTGAATTTATCAAATTATACTTCCTACGATCCCATATCATTTCCCCCTCTTAATATTTTGAAAATTCTTTCCAAGTTAGCAATACCACAAACATGATGGTTTACTTTACTGGTTTGGAACATTGATAAGCGCTCCATGCTTCCCAAACGAAGGAATACTTTGAGATCTTTTCCTAAAGTTACAAGCCATAGGATGAGGAGCCGCCGAGCTTCGCTCGGCTCTCTGTTTCATAGGCGACGTGAACGAGCAGAGGAGTGACTCCGCTAAAGGGTCGTGTTTGGTTCTCAAGAAGCGGTCGAGATTCTGTAGGTACTTGTCTTCACGACGGCCTTTCCTGTTTGACAACACAGCATTGAGCTGCATCTTGTAGAAGAACTCTTGGTCATCATCGGACATGCGGCCTGTCGGGAAATCCTGCATGGCGAGGTCATCATACTCCTCGTCCGATTTGGTGTATTCCTCGTCCACCGAGCCTTCCAACTGAAACAACATTTGCAATGAGAACTACTTAATACCAAAAGGTTACTGAGAACATTTGCTGATAAGCATCAAGTTCCTATTCGTGTTAATTAAGCCTGTGTTTTCGTTTTTATATTGACTTACCTACGACCTTAAACGAAATGCATACATTTGTCGGACTATATATAGCGTACAGATCGAAATGGCAACATCTCGTCTTCGTTGTTATATTGACTTATACCCCTTTGTTATCTATGGGTTTTTGTGTAATATTACAAACCTATATGTAATTACCTCTTCTTGGAGATTTTTCTCTCGATCAATAAGATCCTCATCACTGTCGACCTCAGGATGATCATCAACCTCCTCTTCATCATCACTACCATGCACAGAAAGTTCTTCCTTAAGCTGCCAAATAAAGATAGAAATAGAAAAATCAAAAAACTTCATGTTTCCCATAAAAAGAAATTACACTTAATGATAGACAATTCTTGATTTTACCTCTTTTGAAGGTGCATGGGGTGAGCTACAGCCAGATGAATGACTCCTACTATTTTCGGTTGTATCGCCTCTTGATCCATCGACACTACTCCCACGGCTCGTGCCCCCCATATTAGTGGGCCATGAGCTAATCCCAAAGTAACCAAACTGCAGGTTGATTGGCTCTGTTTTGCCTATCTGCAACGGGCCATACATCGGACTTCCTATTTCATTCCTAAAAGTATTGCCCGGACCAGGGTTGTTGGTATCATCTATTCCTATAACAGGCCATGCCTTCGCAACAGAGCCGTCATTATTCAAAAGAGCCATCAACTGTCTGCTAGAACCATGTCTTTGAATCAACTGAAACATCCCCTTCGAGCTCAGCGAGTAGGCAGTACGGTGGTTTCTGTATTCCTCATGAACAATCTCCACTGTGTTCGTCAATGGATCGTAAAGTTGTTCCCCCATCACCCGCCTTCGCAAGCAGCTGAAAACAGTAGCATGAATGACTGCTACGCTTTTGTCTACGTTGGTGTTGTTTATCTTCGGAACCAAATGCTTATCAGCACGATTGCAGAGGTATTCTTGGATCGCTCTGATGTTTCGTATGTATTTAACGTACTTGTTCTTCGCAGGGTCGAGGGTCATGTACTTCGCACGAACCGCGAATCTCTCCAAGTGCTTATCTTCATTTGAAATATAGATCATGAACGGTATGATTGAATGATGTTTCTTCATGAGGCTCATCTGCAAGAAAAGGATCAAATTTCAACAAATTCTTGACAAATTTCATATACGAATCCAACATTTTCACAACATAAAATTTTACCGCAAAATTGAGGCTTAGATGAACACCCTCCACCACCACGGATTCTTTCCGTTCTTCCCACGCAGTTATCAACCTGTCGAGGCTATCGATTACCATTTCACTTTGAGCTTTAAATCCTTTGACCGCCATCTGCTTTCCACTAATCAAATCACCGGAGGCGAAACTTACCACCGAATTCTCAGTAACAAAGTTATTAGGTGTCGTGTTCTTAGCTAGCGATGAGGTAGAAACACCGGTCAGTTTCTTTGCTTTCCTCTTGGCGTTAGCTTCTGCAACCGCAACTGGATCCAAATGCTCCCCAGCGTGATAGGTTGAAGACCATAGTAATGGATTTTGCTTTTCATTAACGAAGCTTCTCATCATATGTCGAATTGAATCAGTAGATACGATAGTCGTAATTCCCAACCTACTACCCTGGTAAAGAAATGTGCTTAAAGATAGACACAACTTTGAAAATCACGAAAATAAAAGACCAACCAGCAATGCAGATAATGTAGATTTTCCACATCCACTAGTGCCGCAGAGCAACACAGTCACGGATTCCTTTCTTTCTCGAATCCTGAAAGAAAAGATAACATTAAGTGAAACAACACAAGTTCATAAACCAATACCTTAAAAACCATGATCAAATTAACATAAAATGCAGTTGTACCTGCATGCTATAACTAAATCAGCTCTCTGATTTGGCCCCACGTACTTGTACTCAGAGAGAGCTTCACAAACAACATCTAGAAAAACATTTCTCTGAACGACGACAGTGGTGCGTCGTTTGTACAATTCAAACGGCTTGCTCTTACTCTTGTCTTCGTCTAAAGCTAAATGATTGGCTCGCGATTGGCCCGAATAAACATCAGCATTGAGGCAGGACTCGTCGTGATTATACACTTGGACATCTTTTTGTGAGACCTCGAAGCATTCAGACAACTTCTCCAGTGAGGTTCCCTCTCTCACCATCTCAAACACCCTTTTGCTTATCTGTATTAAGTAGGAACATTTCAGGACACGACATTAGAAAGGGCATGCACATAAGCTAATAACAAAAAGAACATTTCTATTTTCTACCTTAAAGGCATGACGAGACTTGCAACCAATGAGCTGCAAAGTACTCTGGAGAACAGAACGCGTATACCAAAACGATGGCACGTCGTTCTTCTCCATCTCCGCCGTATCGCCATCCTTCACCACCATGTACAAGATCTTCGTTAAGCCCTTCGACATAGCCATTCCTCGAGCCTACTTCATCCGCATGCACACATAACACAAGAAACACCTAAAATCACACTAAAAACTCATAATGGAAGTGCAGAATTCTTAAATCAATCTCCATATCAGATGATAATGCAGGTCGCTGAAGAAAGAAAACCAAGTCTGTAGAAGGCAGATTCAGAACTCCAACCAGTAATTTCACTAGTCTGTGCAATAAAACTAAAGAGAAAACATTACATTAGAGGGGGAAAAAATTAAGGGAAAGAAAAAAGAGGCGGTTAGCAAGGTGATATGACCATTTGTACTACTGCTACGACATGCTTGAATGCTTCCACGCATCATTAGATTTGTGCTTCCATGGTCTATATTATATTTTTGCTCCTTAAATTTACTATTTTAGGAAGTAAATTTTTTTTTTTAATTTCTTTATAGACAACAGTATTCACTAAATAAATTTCCATATTCTCAAATTGTTAGCTCGTTATTTATATATTTTTCAACTATTATACCTCAGGGGAAAAAAGAAAACTTTTACCATTAAGTGGTGTAGTTTAGCGGTTCGTCGCTATACTAGCTTAACCACAGGTCTCGAGTTCGAGTCCCTAGGATCGCAACTACCATTGTTAGGGGGAGTTTTACACCCTAAGTGGCCCGTCCCGACTCCACCATGATGAAAATGGGCTATAGAACCAAAAAAGAAAAAAGAAAACTTTTCAATTTTATTCCCAAAAAATTTACCACATAAAAAGTGTGTACCACAAATATCCAACAAGATACCGACATTATACGATAGTATGTTTTATGGAAAATTCTAACCCAAACACGATTCAATTAAGCCCCAATCAATTATTACACTTTGTCATTTAATTGATCAGTCTCCCTAAATTTTCTACCAACCACACTCACCCCTTAGTTATACCGATTTCGCCGAAGCAGACTCGGATTAAAATATCACATGTTTTATAAGTATCCATGCGTTCAAGGTGCACAATGATTGGAAAGCCAATCAAAATTGTCAAAAGTATTATTCTTCTTCTTCTTCCTCTTAATTCTGCTGCTTCTTCTCTTCTTCTTTTTTTTTTTTTTTTTGAATTAAAATTATCAATTTCAAAAAAAAGTTATATAGTAAAGTAAACCTCCCCCCCCCCCCTCAATCAATCGATTGAGCCATAAAGAATGAGCAAAACTCATAACAGTTCATTACTTAACAAAAATTATGGCAGCTGGAATTCTATTAATGACAGATTTTGCTAACAGAAAGAAGCAATAACATAAAGGCTACAGCTCTCCAAAGTTGTTTTTTATTGTTTTCAGCATCAAAACTTTCCCAAAATTACATCAGAGTCCATGAGATGGCAAAACTTCCTCCATTTTCGGCCTACACCGCCTACCTTTGAGGGCTCCTGTTACAAGAAACTAAAGGATTGGTTCGATTACACTGAATAAGACCCTATACCTTGGTCAGCTGCTGCTGCTGCTGCTGCTGCGGCCTTTGGCTTGGGCTTCTCGACGACAATCGCCTGTGTTGTGAGCACCATTCCAGCAACTGAAGCTGCATTTTGCAGTGCACATCTTGTCACCTTAGCCGGGTCGATGACTCCAGCTGCTACCAAGTTTTCGTATTTATCAGTCATTGCGTTGTAACCGAACTCCCATTCCGCAGCTTTTACTTTATCTACCACCACCTCGCCTTCGATACCAGCATTTTGAGCAATCAAAGATGCCGGTGCTATTAGGGCCTGCACAATTCATCAAAAGAGATCAAGAAACTCACTTTGTATATGTGCTCAATTTTCTGGTTCATTTTTCAGTATATTGATGAATATTTGCCAAGTTTATGCTCTATGAAATCAAGAATCAAGCGTATAGGCATAATCCTGAAGTGTAATAGTAATTGAACACCTATTTATACTGACAAAAACCTTTAAACTCCAAAATTGGATAACATAAATAAGGGTAACTGCAATTGGGACCTCTTGAGGTTTTAGACTAATAGCAAACAAAACCCTTTCTTGCTTTGAAAATTACCAAAAGACCCCATGAGGTATGTGTCATTTATTATGCACTTAATTGGATTCACAACCCTTGGAAATTTTCATATAACAATTGGTTTCCTGAAATTTTCCAGAATTACACAAACCATCCTTGTTATAATGAACTGTAATGTATTCAGACTCCCAAGGCTGGTTAGCGTAATTCTAGGAAAAATTACAAATCGGCTTTCAGTTTCTTCGAACTTGTCGGAAACCAACTGTAATATCGCAATCTCCAACCGGGTATAGAGCCAAATGACCCCGTATACATAAAAACAGAGAGTTATATGTGATTAGCCCAGACCTCAGGGGTCTGCTTTAAAATACGCCATCAATAATGCAATTTCATTGCGACAGAGTCAACAACTAATTTTACCCCAGATCATGAAGGGATAATTACACTGATACACCCTCGGGATCTGGCCTAACCGCACAAATTAACCCTGTGGTTTGAGAAATTACAAAAAGTTCCCTCGTACATCAGGGGAGGTTTTTGTAATTTCTGAAGCCTCAGGGGAAGTTTGTGTATACCTCAGGATATGCCAATGTAATTATCCGTATCACAAAAAGACATTCTTACCTTTTGGATAATATCAGCACCCAGCCGCTCATCCGGATCTTCAAGCTTCTCCTTGATGGCAGGAACACAAGTCGAGAGATGCACCAATGCAGCACCACCGCCTGGCACAATGCCTTCCTCAATAGCAGCAAAAGTAGCATTCTTGGCGTCTTCAATACGAAGCTGACGGTCCTCGAGTTCACTCTCAGTTGCAGCACCCACTTTGATGACAGCAACACCACCAGAAAGTCTAGCAATTCTTTCAGCAAGTTTCTGAGTGTCGTAAATCGAGTCAGTCTCAGACAACTCCTTTTTAAGCTGAGCAACTCTAGCCTGTAACTCGTCCTTGGATGCAGCATCCGCAATGATTGTTGTGGAGTCCTTGGTGATTGTTATCTTCCTTGCTATTCCCAACTGGTCCACATCGGTTTTCTCCACAAGCAACCCCAGATCGGTAGCTTGAAATTCGGCTCCTGAAATAAAGCAGTATAGAAAATGAAATAAAAATATAACACACAAAAACACAAACATGTGATATTAGTGACCATCCTAAAGTTTGATTATGCACCATGTGAATTACCAATAGTTTGGACAATAATCGAGTGTGTGTTTAAACTTATATTTGTTAAATGTTTCTGTATGATATTTCAATATTTTTGGTGTATGCATCGAATTAAATAAAGCAGAAACTATTCGAAAAGATAGTAAACAAACTACGGATAATTTGACAGGAGAGAGATAATGATAGATAAAACAGAGTTAATCATTACCAAGCCCCCTATATTATGGTTAATGTGCAATCTTTAAATAAAAAGTAAAAAACTGGGAAATTTAAAATTTTCTAACAGCCCCTTGCTTTTGATTTGTACCAAAATAACTATTTTTCATGTTTTTTTATGATATTTTCTTATCATAGGTATGCTCTACCCGTAACACAAGGGAGTTGTGTGCAGTTAACTCAATAACAAAAATCATAATTTCTACTTTGCAAGTGTAGAAGGATATCTTTGTTACCAGTCAATATAGCGATATCTTGAAGGAGAGCCTTCCTTCTTTCTGCAAAACTAGGCGCTTTAATTGCAGCCACGTTCAATATACCACGTAGCTTGTTTACAACAAGAGTAGCCAAAGCCTCTCCAGTTATATCTTCTGCAATTATCAGTAAAGGAGCTCTTAATTGAGTGGTCTTCTCTAACAAAGGAATAATGTCCTTGATAGCTGAAATTTTCTGGTCAGTAACCAATATTCTTGCATTCTCAAATTCCACAAGCAGCTTCTCAGGATTGGTCACAAATTGTGGTGAAATATATCCCCTATCAATCTGTCAATTAAAATATGAATAATTAAGGAATGTAAATAAATAAAAGAAGCAGATAAATACAGATAAAGAAAGATTTTTTTAGTACAAACCTCCATTCCTTCTTCTACTTCAACGGTGGTCTCAAAGGATGATGATGACTCGATGGATAAGACACCATCAGGACCCACTTTGTCGACAGCATCAGCAATCATTTCTCCAATACTCTCATCGTTTCCAGCAGAGATTGAGGCAATGGCTGCAATTTAGAATGTTAGTTTAACAGCTTACTAAGTTAATTAACATAGAAACCTTTCTCCAAATCTATGTTACTTGACTTCCTAATTTAGCCTCGTTTAAATATTACCCTTCACCCCGACTCGCTTGGACACATTTGCCTGAAGTACATCTTGCCAATATTTCTTATATATACAGAGTTCTCCATGCCTATTGTTTAATGTAAGGATAATTACAAGTAGACCCTTAAGATATGGCTTAAATACTGGCAATACCCCTGAGGTAATACGTAATTACATCATTACCCCCCTAAGGTTTGAATTTGTCTCAGACTAGCGTTTAACCGTTATGTTTTAAATGGAATTTACGAATGGTATTTACATTTTACAATGAAAATCCTAGTTTCCCCTTTGTCGGTGAACTCTTGACACTCTTTTAAAGAAAAAACATTCCACATATTCAGGTCCATATGTAATATATTTATTTTACTCCATGCAAAAATTCTAGTTTACTACCAGCTAAATTACGAGCAATTCAACTGGTATTCAAGAACACAATACCTTTAATATCATCGCGGCCCTTAATGGGTCGAGCTTTATTTTCAAGCTCACTAACCAACCCCTGCACAGTTTTGTCAATGCCCTTTTTAACTGAAACTGCATTGGCACCAGAGGTGATACTAAGAATGCCAAGTTTGATGATTTCACGTGCAAGAACAGAAGCTGTTGTAGTCCCATCACCAGCAGAATCATTTGTTTTACCAGCAACCTTCATACAACAATTTCAGACTTTTAACAATAAAAATTATAACATAAAATTGATATTATTTTGGATCTTGAGCAAAGAAACCAACCTCCCTAATTAGAGCAGCACCGGCATTTTCCATAGGATCAGGCAACTCTATGGCCCGTGCAATTGTTACTCCATCATTGACAACTTTTGGAGCACCAGACTCATCCAAGACAACATTCCTTCCTGCATGTTATTACATAATCATATATAAGCATATGCCAAAAGTACATGAATATGTTAAAGACAATATTGGTTGTTGTCTTGACTTTACAGCTGGTTATGGACAACAAAGGCCTCAAACCATGTTTTTCTGTCCTTTGAGCAAAAGGGTGGTACACCATTTTCACAAGATTTCTGCTAATTTCATACAAGAAAATTACACACACACACACACAGTTGCATATCATATTACTCTACCCACCCTTATGAAAGGGAAAATATGCACTCGCTAGCAAAAGTACATGAATACGTAAGCTACAACAAGAACCGGCAGTTATAGTTTTCATGAATGCAGAGAGTTGGTGAGATAACTTCTTAATTATGTCAGCTAAATTATGCTTGACTTTCTCTTGCAGCCTACAACATACGTATATCCAGGCATACATACATAAACATACGTGATAATTACACTGCCATACTCTGTGTTCTGGCCAAATTACACAAACTTCCCCCAAGGTTTGAGAAATTACAAACCCTTCCTCTCACACACCCTGAGGTTTGGCTAATACATGCAATTAATAGTCATGAATTCAAAGTCAAATCTTGCTCAAGTGTCGAGTGAAAAATAGGGTATTCATAAAAAATTAGAAACGACATCATCGAAGACGTCATCGAAATTCATTATCCAGGTGCAATGTAATAAATATTTGACAGGGGAAGTATTGGCAGTTTCTCAAAACTCAGGAAAAGTTTGTGTAATTACGTCAAACCTCAGGTATATCATTGTAATCATCCGAAAAATTATCCAGTGTCATTCCGTGCCTCACCATACCATCCAGAACAATGCACTACCGACCACTAAATAATCACAATTTCCAGAAAAAATACGTAGAAATTAGAATTTTCGGCATTCAGCTCTGCATTGCACTGAAACCATCTAACTTACACCATCTAACCAAAGATATAAGTCATAACCATGAAATTAACTCACCCCACAACAACAAATTGCAGAACAGAACCTAAAAAACAGTCACACACATTACACACCACATCTTTGTTGTTACTCATGAGCAACTGCAAATTCACATATTAAGAAGTTTTCCAAGAATTACCCCTGGGCCCAAGAGTTAGTGCAACAGCATCAGCCAGCTTATCGATACCGGCCTGCATTGCAGCCCTCGACTTCTGGTCAAACGCAATGTCCTTCGCATTGGCCCTCACCAAAAATCGATTCTTTCCATGCTTCTGCCTCTGCTGCAGTTGAGTCACTCTCCTACTCTTCAATCCCACCTAAAACAGAAAAAAAAAAAAAACAGAAAATTAAACCACATAAAGAAGCAAGAAACACCAGAAAATGATAAAGAAGAGGGGCTGAGTAAGCATTCTACCCGTTTAGAAGGTGAAGGGATGATGGAGGTAGTGGAGATAGCGTTGGCAGACGCCATTATAGAGAGAGGGATTGAAGATGGGGTTTTGCAGAGGGTGTGGATAAGGGAAGAAAATGTGTTAAGCAAGTAGATAGAATGGGTTTATAGAGAGTGAGTGAGAGTGGGTTGTTCCAGAAGATTCCCGCTATGGTTCGACAACCGTTGTCCTTGGCTGTTATATGTGCTGTGCCCACTCGCGCCTTTCGCTTCAGATTTTTCTTCTCGAGATAAAGATTTTCGCCTATCCGAACTATGACCCTTTTGGTATTTTACCATCCCAATTATTTTTCACCCGAAACCGTCATCTAAACTTTCAATTCCCGACAAACCACATCCCACAGCGGTTTTGATCCTTTTTTGAGCGGTTTTGACTCTTTTTTCAGCGGTTTTAGATGTTTTAACACATGTAAATATGTCTCTCTTTGTTATTTTTCCATAGATTATGTGTTAAAACATCCAAAACCGCTGATAAAAGAGTCAAAACCGCTCAAAAAAGGGTCAAAACCGCTGTGGGATGGTGGTTTGTCAGGAATTGAAAGTTTAGATGGCGGTTTCGGGTGAAAAATAGTTGGGATGGTGAAATGCCAAAAGGGTCATAGTTCGGATGGACGAAAATCTTTATCTCTTTCTTCTCCACATAGAGATAAAAATGGATTTAAATGTAATATTTGTTAAAAGTTTCATCTTTTTATCCAATTTTCATGTTGTTTTATTTGATTGCTAACTTTATTATATGGATTTAACTCGAATTTATGTAAAAATGTCCCATCCCAAGAATTTAGATGGAGTCCTTGTTTTCTTTTTCTTGTTTTTTACTTTTCTCATAGGGAGGAAAATAAAAAGCTTGTAATAACTTAATTTCCACCGCATCCTTTTAACAAGGTAATTATCATATATAAATATATTTTGATTGAATATGTCCTTTATTTTATTTTATTTTTTGGATTTAGGAGAGGGTCAAGTCAACTATCAGATTTTCTCGATAAAAATCAGCTCCTAGAATTCAGCCGAAACTTGTTGTCATTCTTTAAACTTGGTATCCACGACGTGGTCCATCTTGGTCAGTACATCAATACAATTGTTACCCTCATGTTTAATATTGATAAGTTTAATCTCCCACATGCCAACAAATATCTTGGAATCATCAATGATATTCCGTGAAGATTTGGGAACTAGGGTTTCGGCTACGATAAAAGGATGAGGTAAAAAAAAGGATAAACTCTTATTATTTTATCTTAATGGAAAATACAATTACAACTCTTATAAGTACAAGTCCACGCACAATAGTAACGATGGAGAGACATGGTCAACAAGAACGCTCCAACGGGAAAGAAAAGGTGTGAACTATAAATACATGACTAAAGAGGAAAAATAAATAAAGTACAGTATTCTAATGGCCCCCCTCAAGTTGGATCTTCGCAAAATAAGAAGCCAACTTGCCCAAAAGTCTCTTGAATAACAGACTCCCCTCCCCACCCCACCCCACCCCCACCCCCCCGATCCACTAGTTGTTGCGCAAATGGGACATGTTGGATAGCAATAAAACCTTTCTTATATTGATTTCTGACGATGTGGAAATGTTTATTTCCAAGTGCTTAGTGCGTTCATGAAAAAACGAGTTCTCCGTAATATGTAACGCTACTTTGTTATCACATGAAAGACGTATGGGTAGGTTTATTGGTGCTTGGAGGTCATGAAGAAGATAGTTGATCCACCGCAATTTGCACGCTGCAACTCCCAAACTTCGATATTCTGCTTCACAGAAAGATTTGGTCACCGTTTGCTGCTTCTTTGTTTTCCAAGAGATGAGTGATCCACCTAGCAAAACACAATATCCAGTCAATGATTTTCTAGTTAAAGCACAAGAGACCCAATCGGCACTAAAAGCAGTAAGTAAAACAGAGTTTTTAGTAGGGAAGAAAGGCATGCTGATCTAGTTCCTGCCAAGTATTTCAGGACATGTGTTGCAGCTTTCCAGTGGCATTACATTGGACTCCCAACATTCTAACTAACTGTTGCACTGCATAGCTCAAGTCAGGGTTTGATAAGTTTAAATAAAGCAAACAACCCACTAGTCTTATACTTAGCCTAATCTTCAAACACTCTGTTGTTATTATCAGAAAATTTGTATCCACTTGGAAGTTGCCTAGAGATAGGTTTACAATTATAAAAATCAGTATCTTTGAGCAAGTCATTTACATATTTCTTTTGAGTGACAACCATGCCATTAGAGCACCTACTTATTTCTAGCCCTAAGAAATACTTTGATACTCCCAAATTTTTAATGGTAAATTCATCATGCCAGTACTACTTTACTTTATGAATTTCAATATCATTAGAGCTGGAAATTAACGTATTATCTACATAAAACAATCAACATAAGCAAATAGAAGGTTTTGTGCTAAACAACCAATTATCATGGGGGCACTTTTCAAAACCATAAGCCAAGAGCTTGTTGGTAAACTCAAGATTCCATTGTCTTGATGCTTGTTTTAGGCCATACAATGATCTTTTAAGTTTGTAAACCTGCCCATCTTTAGCCTTAATATAACCTGTAGGGGAGTGACATAAACATCTTCATCTAGTGTTCCATGCAAAAAGGTATTATTTATGTCTAGTTGATCTAAGCCCCACCGTTTTGCTGAAACAATAGCTAAAAACACTCTAACAATGACCAATTTGGCCACTGGCGAGAAACTGTGAAAGTAAAATTCTAAGGGTTTGATAGAAACCCTTCACAACCAATCTTGTCTCATACCTCTCAATGAGTTCATCTAGATTAAAGTTCACTTTGTATACCCACTTAGTGTTAGGAATAGTACCTTAAAGCCGACATTGTATAGTCCACTTTATCCATTTTCATCACAAATAATTTTTGAATAATAAACAAATTGATTTTGATTAAAAACAAACACTTCTTTATATGCTCTTGTGTGTTTTGTATGTTTGCAATTATTTGTGCATGTATAAAAACTCTCCTAATCCATCAAGTTGTTAAGACTTTGTCATTTAGGTTAATGACACATCAAATAAGTCCTAATTTAAGTCAGATTAAAAATACTTCAAGTTGATGAGTCCAATGAACATTGGAAATGTTAACTAGACTCGATTAAGACTTGCTTGTGAGATTGTGTTCTTAAGAAAGAGTCGCCTAATTTTATAGAGTATAAAGTGCATAGTTGATGTGTCCACAACTGTTAGAAGTGCATATCTTCTATTTTAGGGAGGATCTCGTTAATTATACAAAATATCCCTGACTTGTAAGGATTCTTCTACCTATAAGTTAGAGTCCAATTGTAACTCTTTTCATACAGATCTATAGAATTATATAATGAAAACTTCAATTTCTCTCTCAAACCATGTTCTAACATGGTATCAGAGCGGTTAAGATTCTTGGGACTTAGTCTTAACATCAACATCCTCGTCCTTTTATCCTTCTCAAAACCTTAATTGGCCTCCATTCGGTCTACACCTACAAAACAACCAACATCTCAGATCCTACATGTAGTAAAATTGTAGATCCGATTTGAAAAAGGCGCCAGTCAAATACAGGCCTATCATACTCAAACCAGACCACAAAAAGTGTCCCAGTGGATCTTCGATTGTGGGGCAACCGACTCTATGACCTTTGATCATGCAGATATTCTTGAGCCCACTTCACCAACTAATACTCATGTTGAACCCAGAACGCTAGGCACCACATCCCCCGCACTATAGCCCCAATCCACATATGAAATGGTCAATCCATACATGAACCAAAGCTATAGCGAACGGGGAGACAATAAAAAAAACGACAACAAAGCTAGGCGGGACTAACCCCAAACCAACCAATCAACTCAGAGTAGTAAAAGCGGAAGCAATAATTCATTCAATACTTATAGGTACCATATTTACATATGTATCTACTAATAGGTACCAACATTTACATTATCATTACAATATCATCTCCAAAATAAGTAACAAGGCATGCTACAAAATATTAAGTATCTATACATGAACAAAATATGAGGTGAAGTGTGCTAGACCCAAATTAAAGACAATCTAGACTCTAATTCCCGCCTAGCACGCACCTGTAAAACAACTGAAAAGTTGAGGTATCAGTCCAACACGGACTGAGCAAGGGGTATAAATAAATATAAGCGCACATACATGCAAGTCATAATCTCGGGTAATAATTTTGGAAAATAACAATACAATTTAGTAAAATAAGAGATACTATCGCCCGAGGTTACAACTAATTCAATTTATCAATTTAATCAATTCAATACAATCAATTCGTGGCCCGGCTAGTGGGGCAATTCTCCAACCTTACTCCGACTGTGTACAATCAATCAATCAAATATTTAATGGTTAGGTGATCAAGCAATTCATTACGGTGCACAATTAGCATTTTCAATAACGTCTTCTTCCTCCGGGTGATGGTGGGATTGCAAGGCCCCACCATCCAATCAATCTGGGTAGAGGATACATGAATCCCTAAGCCCGAAACTCCTTCCTCCCCTAATCTCCTAGGGGGTTCAAGGGTCATCCCAATTTGGTGAGAATAGCGCTCGAGTTACCCGTCAGCCCGTGCTTTTCCGGTTGGCTCGAGCCACTACCCTCGGGCCCACAGTGCAATACAATACTCGCCAAATCAATCAATACAATAGTTCGGTAAATCCTTTGAAAATCAATAACATTTGAAAACTATAGTTATATAGGTACAATTTTGGCTTAAAACTTCACATAGGATTTTACGGGTTCTATGTATCTAGAATTAAACCTCACCTGAACGACCAAAATAAAACAAGGAAATAGCTCACGGGGCCTGCTCCTCGTCACCAGGAAGCTGGTCTGTGCAAGAAAGACAATTGTCCGTGAGACACGACTCAAATGTACCAATTAGGACGAACGGCGTGATCATGAACATTAAAATGTGCAATGATAATTTATGGAATGATATGTTCAATTTCACGCATAAAATAATCATATAATAACACGTATCGATCAATTAATGCATTAAAAACGGGTTTGCAAAATGCAATTTTATGCAGAAAATTTTGAACACCCACTGGAGCCTGGGAACGGCCGTTCCAGTTTTGAACTGGGGCTGGGAAGGGCCGTTCCCAGCTCCCCGAACCAAATCCCGCGCGTCTGTAAAGATTTGGGAAATTTAGGGGCTGGGAACGGCCGTTCCGGCCACAGGCCAAAACTGGGAAGGGTCGTTCCCAGTCTCGCGGGACAGCTGGCGTGGGGTGGGAACGGTCGTTCCCAGAATGAACTGGGACGGGAAGGGTCGTTCCCAATATGCAGATGCAACAGAAACAGAGCAGTAGCAGCAGAGCAACAACGTACCAAAACTCAAACCAACAAAAATGGATCAAACTCAAGTTTAAATGCTCAAATAACATGATATACACATACTAGCATACATATAGATCAATAACAATTTATATAAACACTTATTTCCAAGTTAGATCATCAAGAATTCAACATTTGAAACCCATATACTCATTCATGCTTCAAGTCCAAAAATCTCAAGATAAATGCATCAATCTTAAGCTTAAAGTCCATAAACATATTTCCAATAGCCAATACACAATTTAACCAAGTCATTGCAAAGCCCTATCTATCCCATATATCCAAGAAAATCATCAATGCACCAAAATTACCTCAAATGAAAGAAATAGAAGATGAGATGAAGATATGATGTTGATGATGCTTCAATGATCACAAAACCCACAAATTATAGCTTGAATGATGGAAATCTCCCTACTCCTTGAAGAGGGTTTTGTCTCGGTTGAAATGGAAGCAAGAGCAATGTGTATGAAATGTTTGTATGAGAAATGAAGACAAGGTACGTGAAATGCTGCTAAGTACCAAGAAGAAAAGCCCCAATTTGCTATTAAGTCCTTCCATTTATTAAGTTATGCAATTAGCCACAATTCCAAGATAAGTGATCATTTAAGTCCAATGCAATCAAGTCCCAAAATTCATGAAAATGAGCAAGTAAGGCCATAGAAGAAATTAAATCAAGTTCGGGAAATTAATTCACGTTGCAATCAAGTTCAGTTTATGCAATAAGTATCAATTTGATATGAATTTCATAAAAATACTTTGAATATAATTTTATAAAAATTATGTCGTGACATGGAAAATTAAGGAAATGATCAAATAATAATTAAATTACAACTCTCAAACCCACACGTGTCGTTCATACCTGAATTACCGAAAGCTGGGGCGTTACAACTCATATTCAAACTGCTAATGGAGAATTGATTGAGGTCAAAAATGAGGGATCCGTGGCTATCTCATCAAATCTAAAATTAAAAAACTGTCTTTATGTTCCCTCTGTGTCTTGCAAATTACTGTCTTTAAGCCACGTGACAAATGAATTGAACTGTGTAGTTCTGATGTATCCTCATTTTTGCCTTGTACAGGACATTCATACGAAGGAGATCATTGGACGTGGTACTGAGCGTGACGGTCTATACTATGTTGATGGGGTTAAACCCACATCCACACCCCTCCTGTCAAAAGGGTCTGCTGAGATACAAATCTGGCTTTGGCACCAGCGCCTTGGTCATCCCTCCCTCGGGTATCTGCGTTTGTTATTTCCCACACTTTTTCAGAATAATCCTATGTCTACTTTAACTTGTTAAACTTGTTTAACTGCTAAGAGTCATCAAACATCTTTTAAACCAAATGATACTCGGGTGGAGTCTGTGTTTACTTTGATACATTCTGATGTTTGGGGTTCTTCCCCCATTTCTAATAAAAATCAGTATCAGTATTTTGTATCATTTATCAATGATTTCTCACGCATGACTTGGGTTTACTTTCTTCGGTATAAATCTAAAGTGTACGATACTTTTTTAATCATACAATCCGTGTGCTCCGGTCTAATAATGGAAAGGAATATGTTAACCAGAAAATGAGTGATTTTTTGTCAACAACATGGCCTTATACATCAAACTACCTGCCCAAACAGCCCCCAACAAAATGGAGTTTCAGAACGAAAAAATCGAACACTCCTAGAGATAACCCGTGCCATAATGACAGAATCCCATGTACCTCCTAATTTTTGGCCCGAAGCTGTTGCCACAGCAACTTATCTCACAAATCGGTTACCCATAAAAATCCTGAACCACAAATCCCCCCTATCTATTCTCCAAACTCAGACCACTATCCCTCCGACACTTATCCTACCACCCAAAATATTTGGTTGCTCGGTGCTTGTTCATGTTCCTAAAACTGACCGGAGCAAACTTGATCCATGTGCCATTAAATATGTCTTTGTCGGGTATGCCACATACCAAAAGGGGTATAGGTGTTATAATCCTGTCACACATCGTATTCATGTTACAGTGGATTGTGACTTCCTTGAAACTGAATATTACTACCTTACCCAACCTAGTGCTCAGGGGGAGAGTACTAGTGATTCCCTATGTTGGCTAAGTGACCTGAGTTTTGTAGAGTCTCATACACCAACACCAACTATTAATGAGTTTAGTACCACCCCTGATCCTACTCTTCCGAATGATGTCCTACTCGAGGTAAGTGATACTCTTCCTGATACTATTGATACTCCTGATACTGTTGAAACTCCTGATACTGTTGATATTGTTGATTCCACCTCTGAAGATGTTGTAAGTGACAGGTATACTTTGCCACCAAAGATTACTCGGGGAATACCTCCGAATAGGTACTCACCCCAACATGTCTCGCAAACCTCTGGGTATCCTATAAGAAATATGGTGAGGGGGAGTATCTCACCAATTGCACAGGGATTTCTTAGGAAACTTTATACGGAACAGGTTCCGAGAATAGTTTAGGAGGCAGAACAATCAAGGGAATGGGTACAGGCGATGGAAACTGAAATGAATGCACTAAAGAAAAATGGTACGTGGGTGACATGTAAACTGCCTGAATGAAAAAAAACCAGTGGGTGTCGATGGGTGTTTACCATCAAACACAAATCAGACGGCATGATTGAAAGGTATAAGTCCAGATTAGTGGTAAAAGGGTATACTCAAACATACGGGGTTGATTACTCAGAAACTTTCTCCCCAATAGAAAAGATTGACACTACCAGGGTTTTCTTATCGGTAGCAGCGAATAAAGACTAGCCTCTTCACCAGTTTGATGTGAAGAATGTCTTTCTACATGGAGATCTAACGGAAGAGGTGTATATGGAAGTACCACCAGGGTTTAACTCCGAATTTAAAACTGGTGAAGTGTGCAGACTTCAAAAAGCCCTGTATAGACTCAAACAATCTCCACGAGCTTGGTTCGAAAGGTTTACAGTTGCAATACAACAATATGGGTACATACAAAGTAACTCTGATCATACTTTGTTTCTGAAGAAAAGAGGGAACTTGATCACCTATTTTATCATCTATGTGGATGATATGATTATCACGGGAAGTGATGCTGAAGAGATGGAGAGACTTCGGGAAAACTTGTTCAGGGACCTTGAAATGAAGTATCTAGGGGGACTGAAGTATTTCTTGGGCATTGAGGTTCTTCGGTCGAGAAGGGGTATTTTTATCTCTCAGAAGAAGTACATTATGGATCTATTAGCTGAGGTCGGAATGGTTGGCTGCAAGCCAATAGACACTCCGATACAGATTAATCAAAAGCTCATGATAAAAGAAGATGGAGAACTAGCAGACAGAGGGAGATATCAGCGATTGGTGGGAAAACTGATCTACTTATCCCACACCAGGTCGGACATTGCCTATGTTGTCGGGGTAGTTAGTCAGTTTATGTATCAGCCTCGGAAGGATCATATGGAAGCCGTTGTGAGGATTATACAGTATCTGAAAGGTACAGTTGGACACGGGATAATGTTTGGGAGACATGGTCACTTGAATATCAAAGCCTACACTGATGCGGATTAGGCAGGAAATCCAAATGACAGAAGGTCCACATCAGGTTACTTCACCCTGATTGGGGAAAATGTGGTGACTTGGAGAAGCAAGAAACAGAAAGTTGTTGCCCTCTCGGGTGCTGAAGCAGAATTTCGGGGCATTGCACAATGAGTAACAGAGTTACTGTGGCTAAGAAAGTTGATGGCAGAGATAGGCTTTCCTCAGTAAAATTTGAGTGTGCTAAAGTGTGATAATAAGGCAGCTATCAGCATTTCAGAGAATCCGGTACAGTATGATCGGACAAAACACATGGAGGTAGATCGTCACTTTATAAAGGAAAAACTAGATGGAGGCATCATTGAGCTACCGCTCGTCAAGTCAGAAGATCAGTTAGATAATATCCTTACAAAGGCCGTCTCTGGCCAAGCTTTTCAGAAGGACTTGACAAGTTAAGAATTGGTGATCCCATTACTTAACTTGAGGGAGAGTGTTAGAAGATTTGTGCATATCTTCTATTTTAGTGAGGATCTCGTTAATTATGCAAAATATCCCTGACTTATAGGGATTCTTCTACCTATAAGTTAGAGTTTGATTGTAACTCTGTTCATATAGGTCTATAGAATTACATAATGAAAACTTCAATCTCTCTTCCAAACCATGTTCTAACAACAACACACAAGTGTGATTGCTATTAGAGCGAGTACATTGATGTGTCCTACATGAGATGATTCTTAAATGGGGAAGGAAGTAACCACTTCTAGAAGTGGGGACTTTCAGACTAGGAAGCCTCACAAGTTAATGACGCGATTCATTAATCCTTGGACTTGAGATTTCATGGTTGTCTTGTGTGAGCAAACTAGGTAATCTTAAATGTGGTCCAAAAGGGTATCGTCCGAGACACCCAAATTACAACTTATGTTGGGGTTACAAAAGTGGCACATGGAGGTATGTAAGAATCAATAAAGGACCTACACTTGCTTAAGGCAAGAAGATCTCTCATTGCATAAGATATCCATAGTCTATCTTATTGTCCTTAGCCAAGGTAGTAGATCAAGATCAAGAAATGAGTTTTTTGGATCAAGATCAAATGGATATGAAACGAACTTAGCTTTAAGATGAAGATTATTCTAGTTCTAATTATTCACATGCTCTAGATCTTGATTGAGAGATAGAATGGTAGAAGGGTCATATTTCACGGAATGTCATTAATTGAAAGGTTCTTCGATTCATTCGTTATTTGGCTAGGGACCACATACATATTACTAGACTATATCACGTGATCTATAGACTAATTAATTAATAAGAGTATTAATTAATTAGGGTCACTGCTAATCAAATGATGAACCTAAATGGGCACTCACAAATGTTAGGTCACGAGGGTTTTGATAAAAGGTTAATTGGATTAACCAAAACGGTCAAGAGTAACTATTTAGACATATACGTGCATGTGCCACGCGTGTGAGTGATAAAATATTAATTAAATTATTTAATTAATTTGGAGCTTTGAGTAATTAGAAATTAATTATTTAGCCCGATTCGAAATAATAACCCAATAAAGAATTAATTAGAAATTAATTTTTATTAAAATGTTTATTTTAATTAGATTAAAATAAATAATCCTAAGTGAGTTAGGAAAGGATTTCTTTAAAAAGAATTAATTATAAAGGATTTTTTTAACTTAAAGGAAAAGTTGTTGGATAACTATTCAAACAATAAACTAAAACCTAAAGGATTTAAGAATCCTTTTCCTACAAGGAAGAGGGGTTTGAACCCCAACTTATTTTAGCAAGGGTTTCATACCCTTCAAGGGTCAGACCAACATTCCTGAAGCATTATTATTTTCGATTTAACTCTTGCACTCAAAATTGTATCCTAACCAAAACACAAGCCACAAAATTAGTAGTCTCGCTGACTTGATCGTGGCCTAGGTCTGGTGTGAATATTACTATAAGGATCCGACTTCACATCCTCACAAAGAATGTTTGAAGAAAGCTTCTAATAAAGTGGGCTTCTTTATGAACTTTTTTTATTAGTTATGGAATAAAAATTGAAAGCTAACGATCAACTTGTCGAAAAAAATTAATTTTCTACTGCGCATGGTACGTATTTTCCAACACTTAGGCCCTATGGCCCTTTTTCCGGGGGGTAGTTCTATTAATTCTCAAGTTTTGTTGGTTTCTAGAGCTTCAAGCTCCTTTTCCATGGCTTAGATCCATTTAGGGTATTTACAGGCTTCTTTACAAGTAATAGGTTTATGTATAGGTGCAATGTTACTCGTGAAAGACCCATTATTATCAGCATAGGGAAAGTTAAGATTCATAATATCACATAAGTTTTCGGATGAGCCTTTAGGCACTGAATATGAGGCATTACACGCATAATCCTTCATCCACACTGGAGGGACTTTAATTCTATGACTTTGTATGACCTCAGGTAAACTAGGGATGTCAATGGAGTTAACATTTGGTTGATCATTTGGAGTGTTATTTATCAGCTATCAGTGTGAGCTTCCATATCAATCCCAGGTACCTTAAGGTCAAAAGGTGCAGAAGTAGGACAAAGTTATTAGCATGTATGAGAGGTAAAAAAGCATTACTATCACTTTCAAGATTATAAGGAAAATTATTCTAAAAAAAATGTACATCTCTTGAGAAAATTATACATTTAGAGTTTATGTTATACAGTTTGTACGCCTTTTTCCAGCAATGTAACCCATGAGCAATCATGGATCTTCGAGCTTTGGCCACCGAGATTGAAAATGTCGTTGCCCATAAGCAAGCACATGAGGAATCAGCTCACTTCAACTACGCAAACTTAACTCGGTTGGCAGGGAACTCCAAACCATTGCTGACAATCTGGAAGAACTTCAAAGCATCATGGATAAGCTTCAAATACTCTCCAGGAATTTGAGAAAATTGAAAAGGGTGAGCCTACAAGTCAAAAACTTGAGCGATCACCTACAAAATCAGCCGCTACCTACAACCATCATCGAGCAGGTCAAGATGGGCGAACTTAGCGTCCAATTGGAAAATTACGCAGACCTTCTCCAAAGTCAAGAAAATCGTGTAACCAGATTAAGATTTATGTTCCGTAAAATGCTACCAATAGCCGGTCAGGTGGCTCGACTACAAAAACGACCATGGATTGTAAGTACTGTTTTTGAAAAAATTACCCTCTGCTTTTATCAATCATAATAATATATTTCTTTTTTTTTTTCAAACAGTTAGACGTGGAAAACTCATCATACACTCGATAGAAGTGATTGTCTTTGTCATTTTATTTTCTGGGGGGTTTTCATCTGTTATAATGTTAGATCCCTCCCGTTCCTCGCTCCTTTTCCATCATCATAGCTGGTCTATATTCTTCACGAGGCTTTTGGGTTTTTATCGGATTAGCAGTTTATATGTTTATCCTCTTTGTAGGAGTAATTTTCAATTGTTTATGGGATGTGGGATTTTATTCTTCCCTGACCCAAGGTTAACAGCATAACATAAACAACCAAAAGTTCTAACGGATCATGGGTAGGCTAAGTATTAAACAACCAGTAATAGGGAGTTTCCAGTTAAAAACCCTACTAGGTAGTCTATTTATTATGTGGGTGGCATAAATTATAGCATCACCCCAAAATTGTATAGGTAACTTTGATTGTAGCATCAAGGACCTAGCCAAGTGCAACAAGTGCTTGTGTTTATTGCGGACAATCTGGAAGAACTTCCAAGCGTCAAGGATAAGCTTCAAATGTTCACCAGGTATTTAAGGAAATTGAAAAGGGTGAGCCTACAAGTCAAAGACTTGAGCAACCACCTACAACGCTAGCCGCTACCTACAACCATCATCGAGCAGGTCAAGACAGGCGAACTTAGCGTCCAACCGGAAAATTACACAAAACCTTCTCCAAAGTCAAGAAAATCGTGTAGCTCGATTAAGATTCATGTTCCGCAAAATTCTACCAATCGCCGGCCAGGTGGCTCGACTACAAAAATAACCACGGATTGTAAGTATTGTTTTTTAAAAAATTACCCTCTGCTTTTATCAACTATGATAATATATTTCTCTTTTTTTTCTAGACAGTTGGACATGGAAAACTCATCATACACTTGATAGGAGTGACTGGTTTTGTCGTTTTATTTTCTGGGGATTTTTATCTGCTATAATGTTAGATCCCTCACGTTCCTCCGTTCCTCGCTCCCTTTCTATCACCATAACTGGCCTATATTCTTCAGGTGGCTTTTGGGTTTTTACCGGAGTACCAGTTCATATCTTTATCCTCTTTGTAGGAGTAATTTTCAATTGTTTATAGTGTGTGGGATTTTATCCTTCCCAGCCCCAAGGTTAACGGCATAACATAAACAACCAAAAGTTCTACCGAATCATGGGTAGGCTGAGTATTAAACAATCAGTAATATGGAGTTTTCAGTTAAGAATCCTACTAGGTATTCTATTTATTATGTAGGTGGCATAAAGTATAGCATCACCCCAAAACTATATAGATAACTTTGATTGTAGCATCAAGGACCTGGCCAAGTGCAACAAGTGCTTGTGTTTGTTGCGGACAATCTGGAAGAACTTCAAAGCGTCATGGATAAGCTTCAAATGCTCACCAAGAATTTGAGAATGTTGAAAAGGGTAAGCCTGCAAGTCAAAGACTTAAGCGACCACCTACAAAGCCAGCGTTTACCTACAACCATCATCGAGCAGGTCAAGATGGGCGAACTTAGCGTCCAACTGGAAAATTACACAGACCTTCTCCAACGTCAAGAAAGTCGTGTAGCCCGATTAAGATTCATGTTCTGCAAAATGCTATAGGTGGCTCGACTACAGAAACAACCATGGATTGTAAGTACTTTTTAAAAAAATTACCCTCTACTTTTATCAACCATAATAATATATTTCTTTTTTTTTTGTCCAAACAGTTAGACGTGGAAAACTCATCATACACTCGATAGGAGTGGCTAGCTTTATCGTTTTATTTTATGGGGTTTTTTACCTGCTATAATGTTAGATCCCTCCCGTTTCTCCGTTCCTCGCTCCCTTTCCGTCACCATAATTGGCCTATATTCTTCACATGGCTTTTGGGTTTTTATCGGAGTACCAGTTTATATGTTTATCATCTTTGTAGTAGTAATTTTCAATTGTTTATGGTATGTGGGGTTTTATCCTTCCCAGTCCCAAGTTTAGCATCATAACATAAACAACCAAAAACTATAACGGATCATAGGTAGGTTGAGTATTAAACAACCAGTAATATGGAGTTTCTGGTTAAGAACCCTACTAGATAGTTTATTTATTATGTAGGTGGCATAAAGTATAGCATCACCCCAAAATTGTATAGGTAACTTTGATTGTAGCATCAAAGACCTGGCCAAGTGCAACAAGTGCTTGTGTTTAATATTGGGAAAATTGCATGGAACAACCCTGTGTTAAGCGGAACTACCAAAAAAAGTCCTATGATATAAAAAATCATCTAAAAAACCTTATGTTTATTAAAAGTTTGCACAGAAAATTCTACTTGTTACACACGTGTTAAGTGTGTGTTATATTGAGTTTTTAGTGTTCAAGAGTCTATTATGCCCAATTATAAAAATATTATATATAATACATAAATAAAATTCCTTTTATATAATATCAATATAAATTTTTATCCAACCCCCTCTTTCCGCCTCCAACACCACCCTCTCCCTCTTTTCTTTCTCCATCGGCTACACACCACCACAATAATAGCAACCATTGACAACTACTTATAAATTCTGATCCACACACACACACGCACAAAATAAAAAATTAAGGGACGACGTTCTTCCCGTACTTAGCAGGGAAGATAAGGCGGCACCAGAGTACGGCGGTGGTGTGGCAGTGAGGCTGTCTTGCTGTCGTTTGGGTGTGGTAGAGAGAAGAACAACGCAATTAGAGGTGGTGGTCTGCAACAGAGGGTGATGCTCTACCGGTGGAGCAATGAGCAAATGTGAGCTCAAAGGCCAAAACAGGAAAATCAGGGGTTTTGACCCATTTAGGCTCTCCGACGCTTAAGACAGTCAGACTGGTCGATTAGAGATTGATAGAGAGAGGTAGGTGAGAGTGTATTTAATTTAGTAATAATAGCGTACCTAATAAATAAATGATTGGGTATTAGTAGGAGAGAGTCTTGTGCGTACTTAGTATACATAGTCAACAGTGCATTTAGTGCATGATATGGTACAAGTAAGTAGAAGCATGGTTCCCCGTACCTACTTTGTTAGGGGATTTGCAGGGTATGACGGACATTTAATGTGCTTGCAAGAGAATGTCATGCATTAAATATTGTTCCGTACCTAACACCCTGGGTTGAATATAATCGACCGTCCGCTTGAGGGGTTGCCGATCGAGAGACCACCTCGCTCAAGGAAGGCTCGACCAAGCTGACAACCTTGAGGAAATATCTTAGACTATAAGTACTGACCCGAGAACAAGGATGGAGATCTGAGCATCCGACATGGAGTGAATATCCACCTAAGCCTTCAAGGAATCACCATATGGCAACACGAGGTGTCAGCTGACGGCTCAAGATATCCCCTTTCACTATTTTTGATAAGTTTGATATTCGTGGTTGTTTCATAGTCCATGCAGATTGATTTAATGCTTTAATAGTGTCGATGGTTATAAAGATCATATTAAGAAATTTTTTGTGGTAGCAATGGTGTTATATTAATCATTTCGATAAAGCTATGATACTAGACCTCGTAATTTCAACTGAAAAAGTTAAAAGTCGCCAACAAAGCCTGATAGAGGGCAACATTTTTTAATTCATTTAGCAATTAAAATGGTGAAAATGTGATTTCCAAAACCAAGGGTATATGTATAAACGCGTCATATCATAGGGGGTCTAGATGTAATTTATCCTAAAATTAATAATAAACCTCAATAAGTTCAATATATATATTATATTATTTTCAACCAATCAAACGGCAAATGTAAAAACTCTCGACCAGCGATCTAGCACTGCACTGATAAGAGAAAAATTCCATCTCTGCTGGAGAATTCATTTATCCAGATCATCCAGGACAAAGTTATCCTGGAAATGCTATTTAAGATTGTACTGCCTGAACATATTACATTGATTTTTCATGAATTTTCAGACAACAGGAGTTTGTAAGAGAAATTCAAATGTTCTGAAGAAAGATGCAATAAGAATCTTGATTCGTTGAATAAGCACAAGACATCCACCGGAAATCTTCGCATTTTCAAGTTTTGTATTATTCTTCAAAGAATCCGAATTCCATGCTCGTAACCCTGCACACAAAACGGATTTACAAAAGAACAATGAAACAGTATCCAAATGCGAAAATGAGGTGGTCTCAGTTACCATTTTCATCAGCTATAATCATCTGGTAATTCTACATGTTCATGTTGAGCAGACTGCCACCTCTTCTTCTTTTTTGTTCGAAACGTTGGACAATCTGGAAAAATGAATTTGGAACATAGATAATGTTCCAAAAATGATTATCTACTTGATTCTTAACAAATGTTTATAACAAATTTTCATTTTCATAGTGGAATCCACAAAAAAAGGAATAACTACACCGACATACCATGAGGCTTGGCCTAATTACACCACTCCCATAAGGTTTGAGAAATTACAAAAACTTCCCATGGATTCCCCGAGGCTTAAAATAATGCATGCTACTATAGTCAAGAATTTAAAATCAAATATCAAACAGCAAGTACTAAGGGTAAAATATGGAGCTCCTCAAAACTCATTGATCCACATGTAACGTAAAATTCTTTGACTCGGAAGATTTTGTAGTTTCTCAAACCTCAGGGGAGGTTTGTGTAATTAGACTAAAACCTCAGAGTATCTAAATGTAGCTATCTCTAAATTATATAATCATATCCATCCAAATATTATTTGATTGATTTGGCGCAAAGAAATTAATGGAATCCATCATATTACCATTATCATATTTCAATATTCCTTTCATTCTAACAATAATATGGTTAAACTAATTGCTATCACATTTAGGTATTATCATTAATCTAACAATTTAATATTTCTAAATATGAAACCAAATCATTTTGTCATTTTCAAACAAAACATAAAAACATTTCCATTCTTAATCTCCCCCCCTCCCCGTAATTCCTGATTCCATCTCAACTCGAGACGTCTGTTTTCTTTTTCACTAAAATCTTAATTCTGAACTTCGTTTTCGGAAAAAGTAAGTAGGCCATTAAGAAGCTTGCATCATTACCTCCTTGAGGATATATCGAGTTGTAATGAACCTCTGCCCAAAAGCTCAGGAAAATAACTGCACAAGGAATGGCATAAATTTTATCAACACAACTGTATCCAAATCCCATGTAATTTCCATCAAATATACTTTCCAAATTTAAAAAAACTCAAATACTTAGAATAAGAACAGCAAATATACCTCGCTCAGACCTTTGAACACTCGGCAGAATCTCAATGTAACAGGTATCCTTAAACGACGTTATGACTAATATCTTAATACCATACTGCACGAAGTCAAACTATGAGCATCAGACAACAGACAACAGACATTGGTAACAATCATAACAAGACGAAACAAAGAATTTAAATTTATGTTATAATCAGATTCCGTATCAAATACAAAATATTAACAAATAATGGACTTTTCACCAAATAAAATTTGCAACATGCAAAGGGTGGCATTTAAATTTACGAAAATTAAATGCGCAGCAGTATTCGAAGAAAAACATACAGAGTCAGCAGCGGCTTGTAAAGTAACATGATCTCCCCACTCTCCCGTCCTAATATCCATTAATTACAATGTTAGAAAGTCGAATAAGCAAATAAATGAGTTATTTAATTGTAAGTCCAGAGATATACTTGGACATCTTTGTAAGATAGTCTTCATAAGCCATAGGTACATATCCTTCATATATCTCCGGGCTAGACCTAAGCTGGAAGATCCAAATTATAGCAAAATTATAAATTTTCGCTTCCAAAGATTTCAAGCTACAGTTGTAAGAAGAATAGGCCAACATATAGACAAGAAACTACCAACCTGATTTACAATTTGCTGCCTGACAAATTTGTGATGCTCAGGAGTACGATAAAATTGGTCTGACAGAGCTCGAAACTGAAATAATTTTGAAAAATTAAGTTATTCATGTCTAGATGAGGCTATAGAAAAATCTATCATCATTAGAGCAAATTAACATCACCTGGCAGTTACCATCACCTTTTACCTTGAATTCTACCAGCTCGTAAACCAGTAACCTACAAAAGATAAAATTACCCCAGTTGATATTGATATTTACAGTGGATATATAAGATTATGGTGTGAGTGTATTGTTAGGCATTACAGTTAAGATATATGAGACAGGCCAATATTCTCTTTTGATAAAATTATCTAAGGGACTATCAAGAAATGTCAATATTTGGCCAAAAACAAAGAGCAGTACAATATTCTAATAAATTATGTGTGAGGAATTTTTTCTACTTGTTGCTACATTATAATATCATGCAACAGGACGAGTCATTGATACCTGTCGAGAAGCCTTTGATGATCTAAAGTTGCTTCATCTATCGAGGGTATTTCACCATTAATCCTTGGAATATGCTGCAGTGATGAGATCAGACACAAGTTAATTATGTTGTGGTTAAAGAAATTAAAGAAGACATGACCTGAAAATGAAATCCCGAAGGTTGTCTAAGAGAAGGACTTTTGAACTAAATGAAAGCTGAGTTGTATAATGAACAATGAGTAAAAGCTGTGCATTAAATTGACATCCTTATTCAACAAGGATTACATGAAACATATCACATTATTTATTAAAATGACCTGTGCCCGAAATTAGAGTAACAATAAAATAAATTTGCTTTCTAGCACACAAGACTATATATATATCATCAAGAACAGAGCCAGAAACATTATTTATTTATTTATTTTCCACACTTACCGGAATAGGAACCATCTGATTCAACCTTTTTCCCACTTCTCCATCCAAAGCATACTCATTCATTATTTCTAGGGAATCACACCACTCCTCCTGACAATAAGTTTCATCTCCCGGGCTGGAACAAGAACCAGAAATTCCTAAATCAGTCTCTTCCTCTTCTTCTTCGTCTTGATCATCATTTCCTACTAAAAATAACTTAAAGAAATTAATAAAATAAAAAACAAGTAAATATCATTACATGAAAATCCACACTCCCAAATCCCAATATGAAGAGGGCATACCATCAATAACATAAGCATAATTTCCCAATGATTGTGGAAACCATTCCTGGGAACAATAACCTTCTTGAAAAGGCTTAATTGGGTTTTCACTAATTGAAAGTTGTGACAGTTCGTCGTGCAGAGAGTTTGCAGCAGAAAGGTCATTGTTCCCCCCATAACTGGTGCAGTCGGCATCGTACTGATATCCTTTTAAGTAATTCCCTGAATAGCAGTCTGTATTGTGCTGTTGCGAGATGGAACCACAATATCCACAATTAGAATATGGATCCCCATCGAAAAGCTGAAGCCCCCAACGAACTACATCAGGATCTTGCTCATATGTAATCATCTTCAAATTTGTAAAGTTTTATAATAGCTGCCAAGAGTCAAGAATCCAAATCCAAGATTAGCTACTGAGTTAAAATGTGGATGTTTGTGGGACAGGAGTGGTTTGCAAAAATGGAACAAGAAGCAATCTTTCTGGAAAGCTTGCAACCCCGTAATTTCAGTCGAATTACATATGCCACGTTGATAAGCAAATTAGACCAATGTATTTCGATTGACTGTAATTTTCTCACATTCCTGTAAATCAAGGCTAAACATATTCTCCCAAAACTTGTACCCAAAAATAAAAAACATATTCTACCAAAACATCCAAATTTGACTTCTAACCATCCGGCAACACATTGATTTCAAGTTTTTATTAATCCTTTATAATTATTTATCATTGTATATAGAATTCAAACAATTGATAATCCACCACCACCACCACCCCCCCTAAAAAAGGAAAAATTCACCCTCCTCGTATGTAAGAAACTGGCTCGGCCCAATTACACTGGATGATCATCAAGAACTAAATTTAGTTAAATTCCATCGGCTCTCTATCCTTTGGCAGATCGAATTCGAATTCAGCATACTTTATCAGAACACACAACACTCCGAAACAAAATCTCAAAACCCAATCAGATCAAATCAAAATTCGAACAGCCAGTACATATACTCAAATCTACTTCAACAAGAATCACAAAACATTTCACACGTACGGACAAGAAATCAAAATCCCATTTGGAAACACACAAGTAACTTCATGCCTATGTCGACAAGAAACCACCAATGCACCACGATCAACGTCGCATCAACGAGAAAGCACAAGAAACCATTCAAAGACAGGAACTTTCAAGCATTTGCATTGAACAAGAACATTCAAACTCACCTTGAGAGCGCTCAAATCCAACGGGACGTCGAAATCCTCATACTTAAAACTTCTGCTCTCGCGGTTTCGGGTCTCCACAGGCGGAGAAGCCTAGAATTGAGAGAGTGAAAGGGAAGAGTAACGGGTATTTATGGAGTAGAAATGGGATAGAGAAAATGTCGTGAATTTCGGGGGGTGGGGTGTCATGTCACGAGGTGAATTACTGTTGGGGAAAGCGGACAACGGAATTGGAATCTCAGTTTGGGTCTCAATTCCGAAGCTGTTGTTGTCAAACTGACGGCGATTCCTTTACCTTTGTCCGCTTTCCCGTTTCTTTGTCTCTTTTTCCTCTTCTCCAATTATGCTGCGGTACGGTCCTCACGTTTCCTTCCTATTTTCTTATATACAATTCTTCCATCAAACTGTACTACATGCCCTATATTTTAGTTGTTCAATACAAGAATATTTAAACGAGAAAGGTAAAATATAATTTTAAAGAGTTAAAAAAGATATTCTTTAATGTTTAGCTTTTAAATGAGTTGGTCGTTAAGAAAGTTTTTGTGATCGAAATTTCAATATCATTTATTTATTTAAAATATAATATTGATACGATTTTGAGGGCAACATGTGGATACTAGTGTGAGAAATATTTGAAATGAAGGACAAACAATCGATGCTCTCCTAATAGTCCAGGGGTCCTCAGGGTTGTGGATACGCCCTCGACCGTTGGTTGATGAGTGCTAATTTGTTCTAGCTTAAGAAATTGGGATCTACAAAAATAATATTTATTTTATTCGTATTTCAGAATATGGGTATTTGATGAGACTTTTTCAAAAATAATATTTATTTTATTCGTGTTTCAGAAAATGATACCGTTTTGAAAGATTTTAAGATTCTACCATAAGTCGCGGAGATCTCCCGCGACTCCGATTATTTTAATATTATTTATTGCGGAGTCGCGGAGATCTCCCGTAACTCCAATATTTTATATTATTTTAATCGGAGTCGCAGACATCTCCTACAACTCCATATTTTTTTGATAATTTTATATGGACTCGCAGGTTAATCAAGCGACTCCAAAAAATTTTCTATATTTTATTATGAAGTTGCATGAAAAGCAAGCGACTCCATTATGTTTGTATTTTTTGATTTTGTAACAGCCGCGCCGATAGGCACCACATCCCCCGCACTACAAGTTTAGTCCACACGTGAAATGGGTAATCCAAGCATGAACCGGACTCATAGCGAACGGGTGACAAATAAAATAACCTGGCTAGGCGGAACTAACCCTGAACCAATTAATCAAGAATACGAAACATGCCGTGCGGAAGCAATAATCAAGAGCAAGAGTTTCAAATATGGCTACAATCCCAATAATTGCATAATATAATTAAAATCCAACATGCATCCTAACAACGGGTTCAACTACGCATGCAACCTGTCCCGAATCAATAATTAACAGTAATTCATAATTGACACACAAGCCCAAATACATAAAGGAATTACAACTAAATCATAACAATGTAAAATGTGACTCAAGTGTACAAGTGACTCGACAAGAGAATTAAAACTCGACCTCCGCCTAGCAAAACCTGCAAGAAACTGAAAAGTGGGAAAGAGGGGTCAGTCTCTAGAAGACTGAGTGAGCAGGAGTTATACATACATATAAGAACATGTACATGCAAGCCATAAATCCCGAGCAAGGATTTATTTGAAGTTAGTTCCCGCGAGGGCAAGAGAATAACTAAGCAATGCTCGGACATTACGACTAATTCAAATTAAATTCCTTAAGTTCAATTCATGAATAATATTGACCATGGCTCGGCGAGTGAGCGTGCGCATTCTCCAACCAAACTCCGACCGTGTACAACATTTGATTGTAATTATTGAAAACGCGATACCACATCAAGTAAACATCTCAAAAGTAGCATATAACATGCATATGATTCATATATATCAATTAGGCTTCAATTAATCCAAGCTATCATGATTAAATCTCCAAGAATATATCATTCAAACCCTCATATATGTATCATATGTCATACTTCAACCAACTCACAAATTTTCATGTAAGAAATCCATAGATGATCATATTTTCATGCTTAGGCACTCTTGAATGCAAAATAACAATCATCAAATCTTGAAACTCTCATCTAACAACACTTACGCACACCACAAATCACACAAGGCTGAAGCACCAACCTAGCCCAAAGAAGAAAAAGGAGAGGTAGAAGATGATGAAGATGATGCAAGTGAACTCCGCTGACGTCGAAATTACTTCTTCTCCGTTACTCCTCTTGGATCGATCAAAGTGTGTGTGATTGTGTGTGTGTTCTTGTGTTTGAAGTGTAGAGAATGAAAGATGAATGAAAATGTATGTAATGTAAATGTGTATATAAGTTATATGAGTCAATATATATATATATACATTGTATATAATTAAAGTTGGATGAAAAGTTTTGGCAATAAAACTTAATTGCTCTTAAGCCCTTGCCTCTTATGAATTTACACGTTAGAAATGAATCAAGTTGGCATGCATGGCATAAATGAATATATATATATAGAGTGCTAGATGAATATGATGAAATGAGGTTGAATATATACATGCATGTTATGCTAAATCAATTAATCATATTAATGCAAATAAATCCAATTAGACTTAGTTAAGTATTTAAATCTTACAATTTTACATAATAAGGGGTGATCAAAATAATTAAACACTTAATCATGCTCGGGGAATTAAATACACAACTCACGTAATGGAATTCACGAAAATTAGAAATTTAAATCATATAATTCACGAGAGGTTATAAGTGAATAAATTAAATTGCGCAAATAAAATAACGAAAAAGAATTAAATAAACCCTAAAACTCCAAACTCACGCGCGTGGCGCGTGTACCTGACTTATCGGGAAACGGGGCGTCGCAGATTTCGTAATTTCTTTTATTTATTGGTTAAGTCTTTATATTTATATTTTTAATTAATTCCTTTATTTTGAAAAATAAAAAATAATACACATTGTACATATATATGACTTTACGAAATTTGAATTAGTACGTCTACATTACTGTTGTCAATGGTGTATGTAATGTCAATTTGAATACCAGTTATTTATTATTTTATTAAAAATTTTCAACTGAAATTGAATTAATAGTTTTTGGTGGTACATTAATATGACCACTCAACATTTTTAAAAGTGGGGGGGTGTAAAATTATGACTGTGTTTGAATTATTACCTCTACAGTATTTTTGTGAGGTATTGTCACTTCAAATTTGAATGCATTATTGTATCAAATTCATCTATTTAACCTTGAGTATTTCGTTCACAATACATTCACTCAAAACCTTTAAACCAAAACTCTTTCCTGAGTTTTTCTTCCATCCAATATTCTTAACCTCTCTCAACTTTCTTACATCCCAAGATCTTTCTTAAGTTTTTTTTTTTTTTTTTTTTACATCCCAATTTGTTAAAGTCCCTCTTATATAATGGAACCAATTGAATTACTTATTTTTTATGGGGGAAATTATACTGTGTCCAATCATTCCATTTTTACGATCTACCCCCAGTAGCTACAATGAGAATTTCACGTTCACTCTCGTTTGATGTTCTACTCCGGGAGGTTTATGGTCTAATTGGCTTGAATCGAGCCCAATACACCATTCAACTGTTCTCACCCTTCTACATCTCTAGATTCCCAATACCCCTGGAAACAGTTATTGAAATAAATGATGATCGAGTATTGTGATGTTACACAAATCCGAAGGCCCAACTTGAATCTTTTAAGGTTTTTGTTGTCGTTGAACCCATCCACACACAACAATCCGTAGAGATTAATTGGAGTGAAGACATGCGAAGCTATATGGATTTGCTAAATCCAAGATATGGCTTCCGTCACCAATGGTTTCGAAATATTTGATATCAATAACCCAAATCCATCATTCCAACAAAGCCACCATGGCGAGGCTTACGTGGAACCAGAGGTTGCAGAGGTGGAGGACAAAAATGCCAATGTAGCACCCACACGTAGGGCCACATCCCCCGCACCATAATCCGAACCCGAATACGAAATGGGATGTCCGCACCCGAATCCGAATCATAGCGAATGGGAGACCAAACACACACTCTAGGCTAGGCGGAACTAAACAACGCAGAATCAGAGTATGCGGAAGCGAAAGATAAAAGCAACAAACAAAATCATCACATATATATGTATATAGGTACCAACAACTAATTAGCCATATAGTATTTACATATAGGTACCAACACATAAACCTGTACAAAAGCCATCACGGCTCGAACAAAATAGTATGTAAGTATATACAAACCATAGCTGTACAACTACAGAATAATAAAATGCAGATATGTAAATGCACCTAACGAAACCTAGACCGACAAGTGTATAAGAAAGACACACTTCTCCGCCTAGCTCACGCTTCCAAAACCTGCAACTAAAAGAGTAAACGAGGGTCAGTCAACTGACTGAGTGAGGGGGCTAACGCACACCCACACCCTATATATATAAAGCAGAGCACAAAGCAAAGGGTGAAATTATGAACCGGAATAGGTTTTACAAACTAAAACTTTCGAAAACAAATACATATACTTTGAAACATTTCATAAACACTATCCCGATTCATACTTCCTGACATACACAACATACATAATGCTCGGCGAGAACGAGCTTCCAACCTTTACTCCTCAGAACAAACAAAACGGAAATCATACATATCAACCTCTACACCAATGATGGAAGAGCCACCGGCGGCCCTAACCATCCATACATAAACAGACTCACGAGGGGTAGCGAACCCACATCGTGCCCTCCCCGGTTTTTACGCCGAAGGCATCGAAATATCACACCTTCCCAAACTCCCAGGGGTCGCGTGTGATATATCGGATGGAGACTACGCACAGGCTGAACCTCGACGGCCCGAACCGTCCCGAGGGTTCCTTACCCGTAGCTCCTTGGATCCACAAACACAAATCATATCATATGCCAAATCTTTCATGGCGCTCTCGCTAACAGAATTGTAAAGCCTTTTCCAAAACATAGCTTACATATGCTTATATAATATCTTTTCCCAAAACAAAGTTGTTCACAAGATCATAATCATATTCTAATCAACACATACATATCTATATATATAATATATAGTCACATGCACGGCCTGAAAACATCACATAAGGCTTTAGGTCACTTAGCTAATAAAAGTCATAAACCTCACCTTGTGCGTGATCAAAAAGCGAGCAGACGTGAACAACCTACGCCTCGGGCTCGTCAACTGGAACCTCCTCTGAAAAGAAAACACGAAAGCCCAAGACTTAGACTCTATATGAACCAAAGAAGACGCTCGGCAAAATGCATGATTCATGTTCACATATAAAATATCACAATTAAGTCATATAATACACAAATCATAGTATAACATAATTATTCACAATTTATTACGCACTAAAAATCAAGTCATAACAATTAACATGCAAAAGAAAAGCATTTAAAATCATACAAATGCATAATTAAGGCAAAGAGAAAAAGTGGCAAAATCCACCCCCATGGATTTTTCCAAAGGGAAAAATCCACCCTCATGGATTTTTCCAAACCTACTGCCTCAAATCCACCCCCGTGGATTTGATCCAGTAGCACAAGGAAGGGTTTCGGCCATGGGAACGGCCGTTCCCGTTCCCAGTACAAACTGGGAACGACCGTTCCCACTCTCGGCAGGAACAGTAAATGGCCTGGGAACGGTCGTTCCCAGTTTGAAACTGGGGCGGGAACGGCCGTTCCGGCCTAGTTCGAGAAGCTGGAGCAGAGTTTCATTTTACAGAAACAGGGGAAGCTCATTTGGTGCCAAAAATGGCCAAAATCCAATCCCAAGAGTTGCCACAACCTCTCAAATTGCACAAACAATTCACATAAATCATGCTTGACAAGTTGACACTCAAATAACGCAAGAAAACGGAATTAAAAAGCATGATGAAAGGAATGAGAAATTCAAGCTAAAATCATGATCATCAATACATGCTCAACTAACCATGGATTAAATGCAATAAATACAACACATACAACATTTACAACTCATATATGAAGCTAGGAATCAAACACTTCAAGCAAAGAGCAAGTATCCAAGTTTTTAACTAAACCCTTACTATTCACGTAGGGAAGTAAAGGCACACCAAACTCACTCCAAACTCAGAAATTAAACCATAGAAATGACGAGCACGACGAGGGGATTCCGAAACATACTCAAGTTCGAGAAAAGACGAAGAAATGAGGAAGATCTTGGCTTGGGAAGTTTGGATGATCAACTTGGGGTTTTGGCTCCTTGGCTCAAGAGTTGCTGCTGTTGTTTCACGTGAAATGAAGGAGGAGAAAATGGTTCAGCCTTTAAGGCTGGACCGGTCGGTTCACGGGTTCGGTTCAAGGTTCCCGGTTCAAGTTGGTTTGGTTCAACAATTACGGGTCCAAATAAGGCCAACTCAATTAAACGAATAAATCACATACAACATTAATTCAAATAAATTCACATAAGTTCAAATAATTTAAATAAGTCATATACAATTAATCCAAAACGCAAATATTGATAAATCACATAATTTACCTGTACCGACTGTGAGTCGGGGTGTTACAACCTCCCCCCCTTCGGAGAACCTGGTCCCCAGGTTAACTGTCTGACCTGAGAACAACTCCGGGTACAACTGTCTCATCTTCTCCTCAGTTTCCCAAGTAGATTCTTCAGATTTCTGATCTCTCCAAAGAACTCGGACCATAAGGAATCTGCTTATTCCTCAACACTTGTATCTTCCGGTCTTGAATCTCAACCGGATGTCTTACTATTGTCAAATCTGTCTCAAGTTGTACCTCTTCCACAGGGAGAATAGTTGATTCTTCGGGATAATATTTCCTGAGCTGCGAAACATGAAACACATTATGTATCCCGGTTAATCTAGGCGGTAGGTCCAACCTATACGCCACTTCTCCAATTCTCTCAAGGATTTCAAAAGGTCCAAGGTATCTTGGGTTAAGCTTCCCACCTCGACCTATTCGAGAAAATCCCTTTCTCGGAGATGCTTTCAAGAAAACCTTATCTCCGACTTCAAACTCAAGGGGCCTTCTCCTCTTATCCGCATAGCTCTTCTGACGGTCCTGAGCTGCCTTCATTCTCTGCTGAATCAACTTAACCTTGGCAGTGGTCTTATCCAATCTCTCCCGAGGTGTAGCTCTTTCGAGCTTGTTCTCCTCTGTCCACCGCCAATCTTCCAAGTCCCAGAATAGAGGCGATCTACACTTCCTTCCATATAGTGCCTCGTAGGGAGCCATACCAATAGAAGTCTGAAAACTGTTGTTATAGGCAAACTCAACCAGAGCTAAATGCTTGTCCCACTTTTCCTTGAAATCCAAAGCACACGCCCTCAACAAATCCTCTAAATACTTAATCAGTCTCTCTGACTGTCCATCCGTCTGAGGATGAAAAGCGGTGCTAAAATTAAGCCTTGTACCCAACCTACTCTGAAGATCCAGCCAAAACTTAGCTGTGAACCTCGGATCACGATCTGAAACAATGCTAGCAGGCGCCCCATGAAGTCTCACAATCTCGTTACAATACAATTCTGCTAACTTCGGAGTCTTGTAAGACATCTTCACCTTGATAAAATGAGCTGACTTGGTCAATCGGTCGACTATCACCCAAATTCCATCATAACCTCCTCTTGATCTCGGCAAGCCGGACACGAAGTCCATAGTCACTTGCTCCCACTTCCATTCAGGAATCGGAAGTGGTTGGAGAGTTCCTCCCGGTTTCTGGTGTTCTGCCTTCACCACTTGGCACGTGAGACACCGCTTCACAAAGTTCGCGACATCTCTCTTCATGCCATTCCACCAGAAGTATTCCTTCAAATCTCGGTACATCTTCGTACCACCGGGGTGAATGGAATATCCAGAACGGTGTCCTTCCTCAAGTATTAACCTCTTGAGGTCTTCTGGGACACAAACCCTGGTCTTGAACCTGAACAAACCGGAATCATCAAACCCAAACTTCGTCTCGGGGCCTATCCTAGACCGAACCACTAATCTCTGAATCTCTGTATCCGAAGCCTGAGAATCCAACAACCTCTGTTTCAAATCCGGCTGAACTGAGATGTTAGCTAACCGAGCCACTGAAACCAAAACTGTTGAACCCTGTCCTGAAGACCCTGCACTCAAACCTAAAACACTTGCTTTCCTGCTCAAAGCATCTGCCACGACATTAGCCTTGCCCGGATGATACTGAATCGTACAGTCATAATCCTCTAAGAATTCCATCCAACGCCTCTGTCTATTATTCAGCTCCTTCTGAGTGAAAAGATACTTGAGGCTCTTATGATCCGTGAATATCTCGAAAGTCGTCCCATAGAGGTAATGACGCCACTTCCTCAAAGCAAATACAACCGCTGCAAGCTCAAGATCATGAGTGGGGTAGTTCTTCTCGTGTTCCTTCAACTTTCTAGAAGCATAGGCCACCACTCGGTCATTTTGCATCAATACACATCCGAGTCCTTCCTTAGAAGCATCTGCAAAAACCGAATAACCCTCGGATCCCTCGGGTAGGGTAAGAACTGGTGCTGAAGTTAATCTTTCCTTCAAAGCTTGGAAATTTCTCTCGCACCCATCATCCCACTCATACTTCACCTCCTTCTTAGTTAATCGAGTCAACGGGCAAGCAATCTTGGAGAAGTCCTTCACAAATCTCCTATAATAACCCGCTAACCCGAGAAAACTTCTTATCTCGGAGGCATTCTTCGGTCGTTCCCACTGAACCACGGTCTCAATCTTGGAAGGATCAACTTCAATTCCCTCACCTGAAATTATATGACCCAGAAAAGCCACTCTGTCGAGCCAGAACTCGCACTTGCTAAATTTGGCATAAAGCTTGTGCTCTCTAAGGGTCTCCAAAACAATCCTGAGATGAGACGCGTGCTCTTCTGCAGACTTAGAATACACCAAGATGTCGTCTATGAAAATGACCACAAACTTGTCAAGATACTGTCTAAATACTCGGTGCATCATATCCATGAACACGGCTGGAGCATTAGTTAACCCAAACGGCATCACTACAAACTCGAAGTGTCCATAACGGGTATTGAACGCAGTCTTAGAGATATCCTCTTCCCGGATACGAAGTTGGTAATACCCCTGCCTCAAATCTAACTTAGAGTACACCTGCGACCCTTGCAAGATGTCAAACAACTCTTCGATATGAGGTAAAGGATACTTATTCTTCACTGTCATCCGGTTCAACTCACGGTAGTCTATACACATCCTCAAAGTCCCATCCTTCTTCTTCACAAATAACACAGAAGCACCCCACGGGGATGTACTCGGACGGATGTAACCGCAAGTCAAAAGCTCATCCAGCTGCGTTTTCAACTCCTTCAACTCAGCAGGAGCCATCCGATACGGTGTCTTAGAGAAAGGCTCAGCTCCAGGATAAAGGTCGACTACAAACTCGATGTCCCTATCAGGTGGTAAAGAACCCAAATTCTCAGGGAATACATCGGGAAACTCACTCACGACCTCTGTCTCCTCAAGTTTGGCCTGATCCTTCGGTTTATTCAGAAGGTAAGCCACAAAACCTGTCGCACCGTCCCGGAGGAGCTTACTTGCTTCCATAAAAGACACAAACGGGCTGGACTTCAACCTCTCACCCGTAAAGACCACGGACCCCAACAAAACTTTCTTCTCATGACAGTCCAACTGAGCCCGGTATCTGAAGAGAAAATCCATGCCAAGAATAACCTCATACTTCTTCAACGGTAAAACTATCAGATCTGCAGGAAATACTCGGCCCTCAAACACCACCGGACACTCCCTAAACACCCTGTCAGCTTCCAAAGACCCTCCCAAAGGAGTATTCACCACATACACATGCGCAGATAATTCATCAAGTAAAGGCAAAGAAGCAACAATATCCCGGGAAATAAATGAATGCGTAGCCCCGGGATCAAACAATGCATGTAGTGATATGCCATGAATGTTGATTGTACCTTCTATCACGGCGTTCGGGTCGACATCAGCAGCTTCCTCCTCTCCCTCCAAAGCAAACACGCGAGCCTGCACAACCGGCCTCCTATTCGGGCAAGCATCAATCAAGTGATCAGAAGACCCACACGCGTAGCATTTACCCAGAAGCTTCCAACACCTCTCCACTGGATGTCTCCCCTGACAATGAGAACAAACAGGTGGTCCCTGAGCTGGAGCCGGTCGAACTGGAGCAATAGGAGGTGCTACGGGACCGGTAATACGGGGCTTTTTGTTCCCTAAACCCTGGGGACGAAAAGCCGGTGGAACAGGAGCTCGTGGAGCATAAGAAACGGGCCTCTTACCCGATCCAGAAACTGATCCCGATCCTCGAGTAGAAGAGAAAGGCGGAGGCTTCAACCGAGCCATTTGGGCCTCAACTTGAATTGCCCTCTTTGTAACCTTGGCCCAAGTACTCACGTTAGTAGCTTGTAAAGCTTCTTGAATATCCCGGCGAAGTCCATGAAGAAACGCTCGGGCCTTATGATCATCATGGTCGGTAATGTGAGCGGCATAAGGTGCTAGCCTCTCAAACTTCAAAATATAGTCCTCCACCGTCCGGTGGCCTTGCCTCAAATTAGTGAACTCTTGGAGGCGACGTTCTTGTGCACTATGAGGGATATATTTCTCATGGAATTCCTGCACAAACGTCTCCCAATTGAATTCCATCCCCATTCTCTCAAGCCTGGACCTCACACTCCTAAGCCAAATAGCCGCTGGTCCTTGAATAATACGACCCGTGCAAATAGCCTTGTCCTGAGAAGTCCCTGGACATATCTCCCAAATACCTCGAATCTCGGACAACCACTCTTCCGCCTTGATATCATCACCTCCATACCACTTTGGAGGATTGTTGTTCCGGAAGTCCCTATACACGGCGAAAATATCTTGTCCTTCACCCGGATTTACATTACCCCTTTGATTTTGTTGGAGTTGATTGAGTAGGGCTTGGACAATATTCTCCGCATTCATAGGTGGTGGCGGAGGTGCATTCTGTGGAGCCGGTTCATTCAAATCGGGGGTTCGTTCACGATTGTTATGTCTTCTTGGAGGCATCCTGAAATTCACAAATTCAAGCAATATGGATGCATGTACATTAGTGTATGAATATGTATACAATTTAAGGAAATAATCAAGTAAACAAGTAATCAATCAGTCAAGTAATAACATACCCAAATTATGTATACACACTTACACACGATCACACAATCACGTTGTCCTAAGCCGTACGACCTAGACAGACCCACACGACACTAGAGCCCGGTTTTGCAACCGCGCTCTGATACCACTTAAGGATGTAGCACCCACACGTAGGGCCACATCCCCCGCACCATAATCCGAACCCGAATACGAAATGGGATGTCCGAACCGAATCCGAATCATAGCGAACGGGAGACCAAACACACACTCTAGGCTAGGCGGAGCTAAACAACGCAGAATCAGAGTATGCGGAAGCGAAAGATAAAAGCAACAAACAAAATCATCACATATATATGTATATAGGTACCAACAACTAATTAGCCATATAGTATTTACATATAGGTACCAACACATAAACCTGTACAAAAGCCATCACGGCTCGAACAAAATAGTATGTAAGTATATACAAACCATAGCTGTACAACTACAGAATAATAAAATGCAGGTATGTAAATGCACCTAACGAAACCTAGACCGACAAGTGTATAAGAAAGACACACTTCTCCGCCTAGCTCACGCTCCCAAAACCTGCAACTAAAAGAGTAAACGAGGGTCAGTCAACTGACTGAGTGAGGGGGCTAACGCACACCCACACCCTATATATATAAAGCAGAGCACAAAGCAAAGGGTGAAATTATGAACCGGAATAGGTTTTACAAACTAAAACTTTCGAAAACAAATACATATACTTTGAAACATTTCATAAACACTATCCCGATTCATACTTCCTGACATACACAACATACATAATGCTCGGCGAGAACGAGCTTCCAACCTTTACTCCTCAGAACAAACAAAACGGAAATCATACATATCAACCTCTACACCAATGATGGAAGAGCCACCGGCGGCCCTAACCATCCATACATAAACAGACTCACGAGGGGTAGCGAACCCACATCGTGCCCTCCCCGGTTTTTACGCCGAAGGCATCGAAATATCACACCTTCCCAAACTCCCAGGGGTCGCGTGTGATATATCGGATGGAGACTACGCACAGGCTGAACCTCGACGGCCCGAACCGTCCCGAGGGTTCCTTACCCGTAGCTCCTTGGATCCACAAACACAAATCATATCATATGCCAAATCTTTCATGGCGCTCTCGCTAACAGAATTGTAAAGCCTTTTCCAAAACATAGCTTACATATGCTTATATAATATCTTTTCCCAAAACAAAGTTGTTCACAAGATCATAATCATATTCTAATCAACACATACATATCTATATATATAATATATAGTCACATGCACGGCCTGAAAACATCACATAAGGCTTTAGGTCGCTTAGCTAATAAAAGTCATAAACCTCACCTTGTGCGTGATCAAAAAGCGAGCAGACGTGAACAACCTACGCCTCGGGCTCGTCAACTGGAACCTCCTCTGAAAAGAAAACACGAAAGCCCAAGACTTAGACTCTATATGAACCAAAGAAGACGCTCGGCAAAATGCATGATTCATGTTCACATATAAAATATCACAATTAAGTCATATAATACACAAATCATAGTATAACATAATTATTCACAATTTATTACGCACTAAAAATCAAGTCATAACAATTAACATGCAAAAGAAAAGCATTTAAAATCATACAAATGCATAATTAAGGCAAAGAGAAAAAGTGGCAAAATCCACCCCCATGGATTTTTCCAAAGGGAAAAATCCACCCTCATGGATTTTTCCAAACCTACTGCCTCAAATCCACCCCCGCGGATTTTTCCAAAAGGAAAAATCCACCCCCGTGGATTTGATCCAGTAGCACAAGGAAGGGTTTCGGCCATGGGAACGGCCGTTCCCGTTCCCAGTACAAACTGGGAACGACCGTTCCCACTCTCGGCAGGAACAGTAAATGGCCTGGGAACGGTCGTTCCCAGTTTGAAACTGGGGCGGGAACGGCCGTTCCGGCCTAGTTCGAGAAGCTGGAGCAGAGTTTCATTTTACAGAAACAGGGGAAGCTCATTTGGTGCCAAAAATGGCCAAAATCCAATCCCAAGAGTTGCCACAACCTCTCAAATTGCACAAACAATTCACATAAATCATGCTTGACAAGTTGACACTCAAATAACGCAAGAAAACGGAATTAAAAAGCATGATCAAAGGAATGAGAAATTCAAGCTAAAATCATGATCATCAATACATGCTCAACTAACCATGGATTAAATGCAATAAATACAACACATACAACATTTACAACTCATATATGAAGCTAGGAATCAAACACTTCAAGCAAAGAGCAAGTATCCAAGTTTTTAACTAAACCCTTACTATTCACGTAGGGAAGTAAAGGCACACCAAACTCACTCCAAACTCAGAAATTAAACCATAGAAATGACGAGCACGACGAGGGGATTCCGAAACATACTCAAGTTCGAGAAAAGACGAAGAAATGAGGAAGATCTTGGCTTGGGAAGTTTGGATGATCAACTTGGGGTTTTGGCTCCTTGGCTCAAGAGTTGCTGCTGTTGTTTCACGTGAAATGAAGGAGGAGAAAATGGTTCAGCCTTTAAGGCTGGACCGGTCGGTTCACGGGTTCGGTTCAAGGTTCCCGGTTCAAGTTGGTTCGGTTCAACAATTACGGGTCCAAATAAGGCCAACTCAATTAAACGAATAAATCACATACAACATTAATTCAAATAAATTCACATAAGTTCAAATAATTTAAATAAGTCATATACAATTAATCCAAAACGCAAATATTGATAAATCACATAATTTACCTGTACCGACTGTGAGTCGGGGTATTACAGCCAACCCAAAACTCCCCCAGCTACAACTCCGACAATCTTCTCCAGTACGCATATGTCTTAGATATAGTAGGGACACCTTCTTTCCACTAGTGTCGGGAAACATGTATGTACCCATTATCAGTAACGCAGCATACCTGGCGTGTTGCATTATCTGCAGGACTCTCTGGATTGAGCGAATTCTCCACTAACTGTCTTCTTAAAGCTATCATCTTAATTCGTGATCCAATGAGATCATCAAAGTATGGCAAAAGTCCCAACATACTACCACAACAATCCATCGAAGAATCATACGGTGTCGGAGGTGCATCTATCCTAATTATCGGATCACCCCGAATTGAAAGCCCCCATAGCACAACCACATCCTCCAAAGTAATGGTGGCCTCCCCAACAAGAAGGTGGAATGTATGCGTCTCCATACGCCATCTTTCCAATAATGCAGTAATTAAATGTGCATCGCTCAGTATGTATCCGCAACTAAAAACTCCATAAAAACCCATGTCATACAAGATAACAATGATATCATCATTTACGTGTACATATCTATCGTCTTCGGGATAGTGACTAAATCCAATCGTGTTATTGTGTCTTAGGATTACAATCCGATCAATATGCCCATTAAAAACATATTTCGAACGATGCATATCTTGTAAATAAAGTACGCCTTATTCTGGACCGTAAATATGTCTAGACATCTAAAAAAAAAATTTAAAACTCAATTAACCTCTACAATAATTAACTAATTAAAGAAATATTTCATAAATTAGTCAAATATTTATTACAACAACTAAATTAATACTTTTATGTATAACTAAATTAATTAAAATAATTAACAAATTAATTATTTATAATTTAGATCATTAACAACGGAATTAATAAATATAACATACTAATGTTAACATGAGTAATTAGTTAAAGATAAATAATATCATAGATTAGCTAAAAAAAACTAACACATTAACGTTATATAACTAATTAATAACATATTTTAAAAAAAAATTAATTACAAAAACAAAATAAGAATAATAGATAAATAAAATTGCACAAATTGAAACTTACCTTCACCGTGCCTCGGGATGCTTGGCGGACAGCGGGCAGCGGTGGGCGACGGACGGCTCCTGCAACTGAGGCGTCGGCAGGGAGGGGAGCTTGGGTTGGCAAAAATGGCGATGGAGGTGAATGGTCCCAGATCTAGATCTAGACCACCACTTAAAAAAATATATATATCTTTTGACACCCGCGACTCCATATAAAATATATTTAAAAAAATATGGAGTTGCGGGAGATCTCCGCGACTCCCATTAAAATAATATAAAATATTGAAGTTGCAGGAGATCTCCGCGACTCCATAATAAATAACATTAAAATAATCGGAGTATCATAAAATAACGACTAGTGGTAAAATATTAAAAAAAAGACCATTCGGTATCATTTTCTGAAACAAAAATAAAATAAATATTATTTTTGAAAAAGTCTCTTCCTTCCTATTTTCTTAAATAAATTCTTCCATCAAAGTGTACTACACCACCACTACTACTACATGCCTATATTTTAGTTGTTCAATACAAGAATATTTAAACGAGAAAGGTAAAATATAGTTTTAAAGAGTTAAAAAAGATATCTAAATATTTAATAATACTCTTCTTTAATGTTCAGCTTTTAAATGAGGTGGTCGTTAAGAAAGTTTTGTGATCAAAATTTCAATATCATTTATTTGTTTAAAATACAATATTGATACTTGAAGTAATATGATTTTGAGGGCAACACGTGGATACGCGCTCAAAGCCAAGTGGGTAAAGCATTGGCTTCGCGTCCCCACTCCAGTGAGAGAAATATTTGAAATGAAAGGCAAACCCTCGACGCTCTCCTAATGGTCGTGGGTACGCCCTTGACCGTTGGTTGATGAAGGTTAATTTGTTCTAGCTTAAGAAATCGGCATCTGCACATGTTTGGATCTCCTTGTGATGAGCTAGTCACTTGAGGGTGTACATCTAAATGTCGAGGGCCATCCCCTTGAGTTACCAAACTCGCTTTCACTCATTAAAAGACAAAGGTTGTTACATCTAGGGGTGGGCGCGGGTCGGGTTTTTCGGGTTTCGGGTTTTTCGGGTCGGGTACCCGAAATATCGGGTAGCATATTTTGCTACCCGAACCCGATCCGAAATAGTCGGGTACCCGACAATCGGGTACCCGATTTTTTCGGGTATCCGGTCGGGTCGGGTTCGGGTACCCGATTAATTTCTACTTTTTTTTTTTTTTTTTTGCTTATTTTTTTGATTGTTTTAAAGGAATATTTACATATATTATATAATATATATATGCATATAATGTTATATATAGATAATATTATACATATTGTAGTATATAATATATACATATTATATATATATATATATGTACATATTATTATACATAGTGTAATATAAATAATATATGTACACATATTATAATATATATATAAAATATTTTACATATTGTAATGTGTAATATATACATATATTATATTATATATATATAATATTAGACATACCGTAAGATATATAATATATATGTATATATATTATATTATATTTATATATATTAAAAATCCAAAAAAAAAAATTAAAAAAATTCGGGTAATTCGAGTACCCGATCGGATAGTTCGGGTAGTAAAATACTACCCGAACCCGATCCGATATATTATATCGGGTATCGGGTACCCGATCCGATATCCGAAATTAGCAAGAAAACCCGATCCGATCGGGTTTTACCCGATCGGGTCGGGTCGGATACCCGATACCCGATCCGAAACGCCCACCCCTAGTTACATCGCACTAATTACTACTCCACTACCACCACTACTCTTCTTGCACTCTAATATATGGTACCAGATCATTGTAGTTATTCTAGGCCACGTAAAAGGGGATCACTTGAATATTCCCCTAATCCTACGTAGCACCCTCCACCAGGGGACAGATAGCAGCCTTACGGACGTCACAAGGTTGGGGGTTAGGGATATTATACCAACTAACTCCACCTAAGGAATGAATGCAAGACTAGCGGAATAAAGGCTTACGAACCAACTGATTCCCCTCGAGTTAGGGACCACAAGCTCACACGAATCCCTCATCCACAAGGCTACGCTATAAATAATCACTGCGCTTCTTCCATGCGGATATCTTCCACATACGTAAAAATCCCTAACTTTGCAATTCCATCTCCGACCATCTCCTCCGCCTTCCTACCCTGCCCGGAGCACATCAAAGCTCCCGATCCCTATAAGTTCAACAAGACACTCCATCTCATACCAACACTGTACACCTTATTTCCATCGAAACTGCAATCAAATTTCGATTTTCATACCACAGCACCTAAAGTTTAACCAAAAGAAGTCTCCTTATATTGTTAAATGTGAGGAGACATCTTAAATGTTTAATATTTTAATGATACTCCTTTCTATAAGTCTTTTTTAATGGGATGATTAGCATGTGAAGTAAAAGAAAGCAAAAGAAAACCTCTTGCACGAGAGGGAGCGTGTTGAAATATTTAAAATTTTAATTAACACTTCTTTTTATAACTCTTTACACGAGATGTCTCGCATATGAGGGGGTGTTGGGATGTTTAAAAAATTTATAATACTCATTTCTAAAAACTTTTTAGATAACATGAATATGTGATCTAAATTATGACGTACAAATGTACAATATTCGGTTCATGAAAAAAAGAAACGAAAAGAAAATTTTCCGACTATAATTGTTTAATAAAATCATTTGGAAGTGAAAATTTTATTTCATTTTTAATATCACGTAACTAAATTTATCAAAAAGATCGAAAGATATGCGTCGAGACATGTTAAACAAATTAAATTATATTTTATTTGGAAAAATGTATTGAATGGCCTAATGAATTAAGATAATTCAAAAGTAGGTAATAATAGGATTGATCTAACTCTCCAATATATGATGTGGGTAATCCATAATTTAATAGGTACGTACCTCGTACTCTTAATGGGGGCCACCCATAATTTAATGGATAGTTATTTCGTATTTAATTCGGATAATATGGAATTAAAACAAATATATATAATGAGCCTTATGCCCTATAGATACTTTCAAATTTGTATCAAAACAAAATTGGTGAAAGAAAATAGTGATTAATATAGTCGATTTGAGATTGATAGTTAATTAAAAAGCAATTGTTTTCACTTAATTTATCAAACACAATGAATACCGCTTGAATATTTTAAATGTGCAGTTTGAAATAACTTCCTATCAGTTTGGAATATTTTTACTTTACTTCTCATATAATTATATGATATAAATATGGCATTAGAACGTTTTAGTACTACTGATGGGTCTGGATATGGGGTACAAAATCCAATCACTTTAGAATTTGTTTAAAGGTGGGGAAACCGATGATGATCGCCGGAGAAGAGGGTAGGTTCAACCTGCTAGGACAAACACCAAAAGAAACAGAGGTCAGACGGCCAAGCTGGGGGAACTGGGGGTGATTCCCAGTTTGGCTTTCCGACGCTCAAGTCAGATGATGATCTGAAAGAATGAATATGCGAACTATGTAGTTGCAGTAATCGAGATTGCTTACAGTGAATGAGATGAATTGGCTTATTTATAGTTGAGGGCCAGGGATCCTTTGGTCATTTGCACCGTGTGGTCCTGACCAGGTGTTGCCCTAACACGTGGCGCTATGAGAGAAATCTAGGAGAAATCTTCTGCAAAAGCTGGTGAAAGTTAGTGTTGGCAACAGTAGTAGGTGAGCGGGCATGTACGGGGTGTCAGAGAGCCGTTTTAGGAGGTTGGTAACGAGGGCTAAGAGCACGCTCGTGTCAACCAAGAGCCTTGGAGACCAGTGAATCCGCTAGGGGATAAAGGCCAAGGCTCGTGCAATGAGGGGGAGTGGAAGCTTCCCTGAGGGGAAGTAGCGCTCGAAGAGAGCTTCCTTGATAGATTTGGAACTTAACCTAGTATGGCTGAGTGCGCTCGTTAGAGAGCGGCAACGCTGATCACGTGTGTGCGCAACAGAGATGGCATGTGTCCCTGTGAGACTTTGACGCTCGGGGGGTTTGGGCGCTCGTGAATGATGGCCTTAACCACAGGAGGACACGTGTTACTATCTTGAGGTGTCACGCGTCCAAACGTGGGACGAGCGTGTTTTGGCCCTATCAACAACATTTTGTGAAAATTATACAACATATTTTGGGAGGTATTTTAGTACTACATTATGTGAAAATCATACGACATTTTGCCAAAATTGAGAGTTAAATAAAAATATGATGCCCAATTGGGAATTTATCCCACATTACCCGTATTTTAAATGCATTTTGGTTTTTAATTTTTAAACCAGTGCTAGTTTTTTCATAATTTTAATGTTATATTTAACTTCTTTTAAATGAAAATTTGGAAAATATCTCGTTCAATATTTTTAAGAAATTTTTGATGTGATTTCTAAGGATAAATTTTTTAAGAGTATATGTCAGATGTGTTGATATTATACATCAAATCGAAAATCTCAATGCAAAGAACACAACGGTGGTCTCAAAAACAAAATTCGATAACCGATGAAAGAGAAACTAATAGTCAAAAATGGCGCTCGGTGGGCGAAACTTTGCAAGTGAATTCCGGTGGTCCATAGTGGTTGAAAGAGATTATGAGCTTTGTCCATCTTGACTTGAAAAGAGGAATACGATTACAGTGGTCTTGACTATTGAGTCGCCGTAATGGAATATAAATCGATAGTAAAATTTATCTTATATTGATTCGAATCAAATATTTTCAAAATATTCCCCTGAAACTTGAAATTATCTAAAAGGGATTAAGAGTTGTATTTTATAAAAGTTAGGAAAGAACTTACACCTATTCGAGCAGTAGAAGCTCTTTTCAAATTTGAAGTTCGAATTGATTTAAATAGAAAATAGTATTTAAGATTTACTTACATATAAATGGAGTTTATATGTGAATGGAGTTTTCATTTTGTTTATTTAATTTGCATAAATGTTAAGCACTGATCAATAATGTTTGGGTAATGTTTTAACTTGATTAAAGTTTGATTTGTCCTTTCCACGCTCAAAATTGAAATGATTAATTTCATTGCTCATCATAAGAGAATGTAATGGAAAAGGAGGAGAGTAATATGTCATTCCTTCCCCTCAATTTTGATGCTTTTTTAAAATTTTTTTTTAGTTATAAATAACCAAAACAAATTTATAACATTTGTCAAAAACTTAATATTTCCACGAGAATATTTTTAGAAAAAGTAGCCAAAAATATTCTCTTGTCCAATTTTTTTCGTAGAATTTTTTTAAAGTATTTATATGGTTGTATTCGTATCATATTATATTTATGTTATTATATCTATAATCTCGGATGTGATAGGTAATAGTCTGAAGGACAAATTAAAGTGAAAAATAGTGGAGAAAGGAATCTTATTATTATGCACATAAAATGATAAAAGGTACCGAAGCGGCGTCGCTTCATTATTCTGTCGGGCGTTGGGTGAGCTGGATCGCTTCATTATTATTTAGAAAGGAAAGTTCGCGTCACTCTTTATATGTAATTCTTTCTTCTTTATTATTTTTAGTAAAGAAAAATATAATATATATAAATATATATATTTGTCAATAAAGATTGCTCTAAGTAATTAATGAATCATTCTCTAGGATAAAGTTTCCGGATTCAAATACCACTTGGATGTATGTGTATTAAAAAGAAAAAATATATATATATATATGTATATTTACTTATTTATATATAAATAATGTAGAACTCCTCTACAATTTCAAACTATCAAATTTTCATTTTCTCTCTTTGGTTTCTTTAAGAGAAATTAATAATCACAAACAACCCTCAAATTTATTTTTTATTGAATAAAGTGGCAAAATAAAATTATTGTCGCAAAATTAGTTTAGTTGGTGACAAAGTAGAAAGTATGCACATATATTATGTTTTAATTTGAGAGAAACTCGGGTTATTTTTTTATTTTGAAATTACACTTTTTATGTTATAAATACCAAGATTTTAGGTTCTATTGAAGAGAATAAAATATTTCCGATAAAGATTTTGACTGGTAGGAGTTGAATGCCTCAATCATGTCAATACAATCGCCTTTAATTTTAATTTCATGCCTTCATATATATATATATATATATATATATATATATATGTATATAGTTGCAAGAATTTTATGTTAATTCTAATAATATTGAGCAAATTTCGATTATTTGTTAATGGTCATTTCGAGAAGTTCCTTTGAGATAGGTAATTCAATAAGTTTCAACTTGAGAAGTTCTAATAGATTTATTGATTCCTTATTTATTGATCAATTTGATAAATTACTAATATTACATATAATTTCTTTTATGAAAAAAATATTTAAGTCTACTAAACCTAAACTAGGGTGAGGTTTATAATATATCGGTAAATCATAAGTGCTTAAAAGAATTTTCGCATAAAAATGTCAAACATTTGGGATGGATTTTAGTGTAATTTACCTAATAATATCAGAAATCGGATAATTAGATAATAATAGGAAACGCATCTGAATCTCCAATCAACAATCAAAATATGGGTCTTGTACATGCTAATTAAAAAGGCATAAAATGTTAAAATAACAGCTCGAGGTGAAAAAGTACGCATGAATGATGAACATTAATATTGAACTCTAATTTTGACAAGGTAAAAGTATGTAGTACATTTTCAAAAGTGAGAGTATTTTATAAGGAGATACTGCGTCAAATGGGATGCTATTATTGAATTGACACGATTTTTTTTAATTTTTTTTCTCGATTTTAGAGATAAGTGTGGATATTTCAATATCATGTGTTTTGATTGGATAAAATTCGATTGATTGTGAAAACTTATTTCGTTTCAGGATTCAATTCCTCAAGATCTCTTTGGGATGAACGTCTCCGTTTTGAAGAAGGGTTTTCGACCCTGGGTTGAGCAAGTCTTGGAGTTGCTCGACCAAGAAGGCACCAAGTTGTTGGGACCTTGAGCAGCCGAGGGGGGCTAAGGCCGAGTAGCCCCTCTAGCCGATAAGGTTTTAGGCTAAACGGACCTCTTGGGAGGCGAAACATATGCATATCGCTAATTTTGACAATACCAACCCTAATTTTTATGGATAATATGTTTTACTTTTCACATAAAAAAGTGATTTTTTTCATAAATTATCTATTTTTGAGATTAACATAATATTGTTAAACTTGAGATTTCTTACTTATAGCAATGACCTAATTACTTACTTAAACAAGACCTTACAAAGATATTTATAGACGAATGGTCTTCTAATTTAGAGTATTTATATTTCAAATACATCTCAATACACTTCTACATAACAAAATTCCAAAAAATACTCCAAAAATAAGTTAATTCTTGTAGATAAGATAATTAATTTAAAAAAAGTTACTTTTTACTTATTACTGCCCTTCCGTGAGTTGAGTGATGCAACGGTCGTATAATATTATTCCCCCTAAATCACCTCCCCGCCATTTCTTCCCCCGAGAAAAATTTCCTCATTTTGGGAGACAGAGAAAAAAAGGAAAAAAGATTTTGATTTTCGTTCAAGAAGGAAACCAGAATGACACGATGATTGCAATGAAGTTGTTGTTATCGCCGTTAACCTTATTGTTCTTGTTTGGTGCATCATCGGTCAGCCATGCACAGAGCACCGCCGCCGCCGGAAGCGGCGCCACCCCCGTCAACCCGGCGGCGACGCAGCTCCTGGCGCAGTCTCTGTTCGCCAGTTTCAACAATTACTCCACCTATCTCAGCCCCGAAATGAAGAAGCAGATTGCTTTTTGCATCGAGGATGTGTGAGTAAATTATACCCCATCTTCTTCTAAGCTTAGTTAGCATTTTCTCAGAGTCCCGTAATGTCGGCCAAGAATGCATTTTTCTGTGATGTTTCCTTTGTATTTGGTGACAGAGAATGATGTTTCAATCTGGGTTTTTTGTTTGATGATCTTTGTTGACCTTTCTTGTAGGGATGCTGAGTGGAATGCCGCGTTTAATTTCTCCAAGAATACAGAGTTCTTGGGCACATGTCTACAGAAGAACAAAGGTAATGATGTTTCTGAGGCACTTCAACCTCACTTGGGATTCTGAAATTTGAAGTCTAATTGGTACTTTGTTTGTCGCACCGGAGGATCGTCTAGGTTTAGGACATGAATAATTGAATTCTTTTATATGGATTACTCATTATTGGACAAGTTCATCACTTCATTGCAATGTTGGGGGTTTTGGTTTGGCCTAGGGGATTCGGAAAATCATTTTCAAAATGTTATTTTCATTACCTTTCTTTCCCTTTTCTCTTTTTGGCTGTATGAATTCATTGCTAGAAAACAACAATTTTGTTATGGATTTTGCAAGAGATTTAGGCTAAAATCCATTGCAAGAACTTAATGAAGTTAACTAGCTCGTTTCTTGGGCTTCTAGTGTTTGAGCCTTGAAAATCGTCCTTGGCTCTGCTCAGCTCGGTTCACGTACATGTTCTCCCTGGTTAAGTGTAGCTCTGCGAGTGCAGTAAGAATATCGAAATGGGGCCAAAAGCAGTTTTAATGTTTTGGGTGAATTGATTTTTTTGATATTTCATACTAATGCATATCTTTGACTCTTTTTATGATCAAACATTATTCACGTCTATTTCATAATGGCACAGATGCCGGACAACGATTGTGCACAGCAGCAGAAGTAAAGTTCTATGGCGATGGTCTCATAAAAGTTGCAAAAAGTTCGGGGCAGGGGCATGGAGCAAAGATGACTGGGGCTTACTTAAAGCCAAACAAGAATTGTAACTTGTCCTCTTGGCCAGCTGGCTGTGAGCCGGGATGGGCATGCAGCGTTCCTCAAGGGGTAAAAGTTGACATGAAAAACTCTAAGGACATTCCCAATAGAGACAATGATTGTCGCCCGTGTTGTGAAGGCTTCTTTTGCCCTCATGGCCTTACATGCATGATGCGTGAGTTTCCTTCTGCATAGGATGTTAGAAAGTCTTTATTTGCTGTGTTCAATTTTTATTTATTCTTTTTCAAATGATGCTCCTTGAAGCCTGTCCATTGGGATCTTACTGCCCCCAAGCAACACTCAACAAAACCACGGGTGTTTGTGATCCGTAAGTTTGATAACTTGATCAGAAAAAAAAAAAAAGAAGATTATATTATTCTGTTTTTATTTATTATTAGCTTTGAATTGGAACTGAATGTTGGTACTCTGATATTTATATAAGGTACCGGTATCAACTGCCTCCAGGGATGAAGAACCATACGTGTGGTGGAGCTGATAAATGGGCTGATTTTTTGACTGCTAACGAGTTGTTTTGTGGAGGGGGGTTTTACTGTCCCACCAACACCCAAAAAATTCCATGCAGTAAAGGGTACTAATAGTTATCTCTAAACATGCAAAACATGTCCTTTGTTTTTCTACTTTAGCTTTTCTATGGTGTCTGCATAATTTAGCCATGGCAGTCGTTTCCTCTACCTCTCTTCTTTATTATTACTTTTTCGTTGATTATGGATTTTTTGGTTGCAGACATTTTTGCAGGGCTGGTTCTACCGTACAAGAAAGTAAGTCTAATCATAATTTATGTTTGATTATTTTTATTAGCGAGTCCGTTTTATTACATAATCATGTTATGGCTTCAATAACCAATGTACGGCCTGCAGGTTGCTACCAATTGGCAACTTGTAATAAGCAGACTGAAAATCAGAATATCACAGCCTACGGAGTCATGTTCTTTGTAAGCTTCTTCGACTTTGTTGGTTTATTTTCTACAAAACAACAATCTTCTTTCCTTTTTTAAGTCTCGTAAGCTTAAGTTTACTCTTTTTACTATTATTAGGGAGGGATCACACTAGTACTTCTAATTATATACAACTGTTCTGGACAAGTTCTTAGCACTAGAGAAAAAAGGCAAGCAAAATCCCGAGAAGCTGCAGCAAGAAGTGCTAGGGAAACAGTCCAGGCCCGTGAAAGATGGAAATCAGCCAAAGAAGTTGCAAGAAAAGGCGCGAGCGATTTAACTTCATCACTTTCTCGTACATTCTCAAGAAAAAAATCCACCATAACCGAACAACAAAAGGGATCAGGACAACCTAAGCCAGGATCGGAAGGCGCATTGCCCCCGATGCCAAGTGGGACGAAAGGAAAGAAGAAAAGAGAAAGCAATCTAACGAAAATGATGCGTGATCTCGAAGAGAATCCCGACAATGAAGAGGGATTTAATATGGAAATCGGAGATAAAAATCTAAAGAAAGGTGCCAAAGCCAAGCAATTACACACACGTAGCCAAATCTTTAAGTATGCGTACGGTCAGATCGAGAAGGAGAAGGCTTTGCAAGAACAAACTAAGAATTTGACCTTTTCGGGTGTGATATCAATGGCTTCAGGAATGGAGCTCGCTAGTAGGTTGCCTATGGAGGTTTTTTTCCAAGATTTGACTCTTACTTTAAGAGGGAAAAATAAGCATCTTTTGAGGTGCGTGACGGGTAAATTAGTGCCGGGCCATGTTTCAGCTGTGATGGGACCTTCGGGGGCTGGCAAAACGACTTTCCTTTCAGCCCTCTTGGGAAAAGCTCCTGGATGTACTGTCACAGGTAAAATTCTCATCAATGGGAAGGATGAGCCGATGCAATCTTATAAGAGAATCATTGGATATGTTCCTCAGGATGATATAGTGCATGGGAATTTGACGGTGGAGGAGAATTTGTGGTTCAGTGCTAGATGCAGGTATATTTTTCTATCTTAAACTTATAAAACAACTCCATAGAAGTATGATATATTTTTTAATGTATGTGTTCTGTGATAGTTTAAGTTTTTAAATAAAGTTAGTCGTTTAGAATGATAGCATAGTGGGGACCGAGAAGAGGTCGTGTGTTCGAATCTTAGCGTCACCATTGATAGAAAAGGAGTTTCTCGTGTAAGGAGAGATTAAAGAAGTCTGCCCACAAGTGAGGGATGTGTAGCTATTTAGATATTTAACTTCTCTCTTAGAAGAAAGCTAAATTTCTTGTTTTAGTACTCAGCCTTTCTTTTATTAATCTTTTTCCTTGTAGACTCCCTGCTGATCTCGACAAACCAGAAAAAGTCTTGGTGGTTGAGAGAGTAATAGAATCCTTAGGATTGCAGAATGTTAGAGATTCCCTTGTAGGAACAGTTGAGAAACGAGGAATCTCTGGAGGTCAGAGGAAACGAGTAAATGTTGGGCTTGAAATGGTAATGGAACCCTCTCTCTTGATCTTGGATGAGCCTACATCTGGATTGGATAGTTCTTCGTCTTTACTACTACTTAGAGCCCTTCGTCGTGAAGCTCTTGAAGGAGTAAATATATGCATGGTGGTTCATCAACCAAGGTAATTCTCACCTCTGCTTATTTATTACCTTTTTATCATATGTTTTGATTGCAATAATTATAATCCTCAATCCTGTAACTATGTACAATACACGTATATTTGCTCTTTGTTTCAAAATCACACACACTTCACTTGTAGCTTATTTCCTCCTCATGAAAAATTCTTTGTTGGTTTAAACAAGCCTTTTGATTTAGGATCGAGTACGTCACCTCCCAATGATGAACTTAATACAAATTTCAACTTTATTTTATAGTCCAACGAAAAAACTATAGTGCAAATAATTTCATTCATTCGGTACTTCTACTTATCCACATTGATATTATTCTTAAGCCCTTTTTTTTATTTACCATTTTACTCATTCCACCCTTTGCTTCTGTAGTTACACCTTATTCAAGATGTTTGATGATTTGATTCTCCTAGCTAAAGGGGGGCTTACAGTATACCACGGATCGGTTAAGAAAGTGGAAGAGTACTTTTCAGGCCTCGGGATCCAAGTTCCTGATAGAATGAATCCTCCAGATTATTTTATTGACATATTGGAGGGAATTGTGAAAACCCCAAATGCAACTGTGAAAATGAAGGATCTTCCTCTCAGATGGATGCTTCATAATGGCTATCCTGTACCACCCGACATGTTGGAGTCATCAGATATGCCCGCAGCTGGGGGAATTTCTCCGGGGCCCGCTGTAGCCGGTAATGCTGATGCAGCAGATCGGTCTTTTGCCGGGGACCTTTGGCAGGACCTCAAATTTAATGTTGGACAGAAGAAAGATCACATTTGGCATAATTTCACGAAGTCCCAAGACTTGTCTAGTCGAGAAGTCCCCAATCTCCTGCTGCAGTATAAATATTTTGTTGGGAGGTAAAAAAAAGTTTTATGGGTGGAAAAACACTTTTTCCATCTGAACTATTTTATCTTTTGTGGCACCTTAATGCCCAAACTCACTTTTTATAGTCTCACTAGTTACATCATCTCTTTGTTACGTCACCAAATGGTTCAGAGGTGACAATATTTAGAGTTTTTAAGTTGTTACTATATTTACACTTAGTGATACTCCTATATAGTGACAATCTAATGAATAATGTATTCAATTGGACTTGTGACAACATATCCATTGCACCAAGTTGTCACTGCTGGGGTGTCACTAAATCCAAATGATGAAGACTTAAACAGTACTTTTGTCCCATGACGTACAAGTTTTTCAAAATTGTCACTAATTTTCTTTTCTCTTGTAGCTACTACACATGTTTTTAGAATATACCTGACGTTGCATGTTTTTTACACGACCCTTTACCTTCCAAACTATAATTATTTTGCACATTGACAATATATAAAATCATGTAATCTGGATTGTAGAATGTCTTAAGAAATAGTTTGTCGACCTCTGACTGTATCGTGTCTCTTCTGTCGCAGAGTTGGAAAGCAGCGACTAAGAGAAGCTCGGCTACAAGCTGTGGATTATTTGATTTTACTGCTGGCAGGAATCTGCTTGGGAACGCTCGCTAAAGTGAGCGACGCAACATTTGGTTCGACTGGATATCTAAACACAGTCATTGCGGTTTGTAAGTTTGAGGGAAAATTCCAGCCATGATGATTACTTACCTAAACTCTTGCAAATAAAAATACTAAATGAATGATTATCGCTTGCATTTTTTTTTCTCGTAGCCCTTCTTGGAAAGATTGCTGCTTTGAGAGCGTTTTCATTGGATAAATTGCACTACTGGAGAGAAAGCGCTTCCGGCATGAGCAGTTTGGCTTACTTTCTAGCAAAGGACACAATCGATCATTTCAACACAATCGTAAAACCTGCTGTTTATCTGTCAATGTTCTATTTCTTCAACAACCCGAGGTCCAGCATTTTTGACAATTACTTGGTCATGTTATGCCTTGTATACTGTGTTACAGGCATAGCTTACGTTTTAGCCATCTACTTCGAACCGGGACCTGCACAACTGGTGGGAACTTTTTTTTAAACTGTTTTAACAAAAAAGAATTCTCATTGTGTATGACTTGCTATATTGGTTGATTCATGCAGTGGTCTGTGTTGCTTCCTGTTGTTCTGGCTCTCGTTGCCAACCAAGTGGGAGATACATTCACCAACAAAATTGCAAACTTTTGCTACACGAAGTGGGCTTTGGAAGCGTTTGTGCTCGCGAATGCCAAAAGGTTCGTTCAATTTTTTAAAATCATTATTCTTTGCTTTAGGGGGGGTAAAGAATATGTAAATGAATAATTACACCGACATACCTAAGATCAAACCTAATTACACAAATTTCACTTAAAGCCCGAGAAATTACCAAAACTTCCCCTGTCTGAGAACTTGTGATCCATGACTATAAGATCGCATGTTAGGCCACATGCCAGGTTACACCACGAGAAGTTTTTACTATTTCTGAAACCTGAGGAAAAAGTTCGTGTAATTAAGCCAAACATCAACGCATGCTGGTGTAATTACCCTTTAGTTATAGTTAGTTTCGAGTTTTAATCTACTTTTGGTTTGTCCTCTCAGGTATTCTGGGGTGTGGCTTATCCAAAGATGTGGTGCATTGAAACAAAAAGGTTTTAACATGAAAGATTACTATCCTTGTTTAGCGTTCCTCATGGTTACAGGCGTGCTTACTCGTGCCTTCGCGTTTTTCTGTTTGATCACTTTCCAGAAAAAATAGGTGGCCAAAAGGACTGTATATGCTCTCTTTTCTCATAGCACACACACACCACAGAGGGGGGTGGGGGGGTGATAGGACTATGCTTTTGTGTGTATAGGGAATGCCATTTCCGGACAACATTCGTCTGATGTTTCATTAGCGGAAGTTAGATAACTATTAATCAAGAAGAGCTGACTATCCGATGGAAGGGTAACTGTGTATCATGAGTTCGAAAAATCATTCCTTTTCTCGTAGTACAAGTTCTGATTTCGTGTACATTTCTCTAACGTGGATTAAGCTGTCTATGAGTATTTTGTGCTAATTCATAACTTATGATGCACGGACATGGTAATACAAATATGACATAGGAACACCACGATATCTGAGACTATATGGTAGCATGAGAGGCCAAGACATTAACAGCACTTGCGCCATGAAATATCACATGAGAAATCAACTATCTTTTCGTACAATTCATTTCCAAACTATATCTCCCATAAACTTGAGAGCCGGGACACCCCTTATTTCCACGTCAATCAAAGGCGACTCGATTAGTTTCAGGTTTGCTAACTCTGTGTCCTTCTTGATCACGCCCAGCGCCCGCAGTTGGTCCTGCAAAACCAGCAAACAATGGATAAAACAAACTTTAATGTTGTCAAAAAGTACTGTGGCAAATGTGAGATTCCATGTTACCTTCCTTCTCATTTCACAAAACTTGCAAGAGGCTGATGGAGGTAGCAGTTGGTTCACAACAAGTCTTTGTACTGGAACTTTTTCCTTCCTCAACGATGCACACAATCTTGAAGATTCACTTATCGCCATCACCTGCATAAGATTGTTCACAAAAGGGCTCGATTAAACGAAAAAAACTGCCAATATATTGGCGTCGTGGTGAAAGAAAATTGAATTATTACAGTGGGAATTGTTACGATCACGAACTCTGTGGTCTCAGAGTCACGGAAAAGATCTCGGACTTTTGCCATCCTTTCCTTCAGTTGCTCAAGCTCATCAATCTGCAGAAATCTCAAAGAAAAAATAATATTACATTTTGGCCATTGAAATAATAAGTAACAAATAAAAGAAAAATTTAACGATTTTATGCATACGCAGTCTTGCTGTGGCTCTCCTTTCCCAAAAGCTGATTTAAGTGCTGCTGTTGCTGAAGCTATCTTCTTCTTGAACTGGAGTGAACCGAAAACCAATGGAAATGTCGAATATTAATGCTTGACAAATGAAATTCATTACAAATATTCCATTTTTTTGGCCTCACCTTCATCATTTTGCCTATGGATGCATCCATGAAATCCGGCAATGACAGCATTCGAAGTGTGTGGCCCTATAACAGAACAATCTTTATTAGTTCATGCTTCAATATATTACCAGCAGAAGGAATCTAAGTATGCTTCATTACCGTTGGAGCTGTATCAAACACGATTCGCCTAAATCTATTATACTCATTAGACTCCACAAATTGCAAAACCTGCAAATTACTGGAAAAGTTACTCTACTGAGAATGTTAAATGTAGCATCAATCCAGAAAGTTTTTGCAAGAAAAGCTTATTATATGCCTTTGAAATTGCAATAACTTCATCTAGCCCGGGAGGCAGAGTGTCCAACAGCTCTTCGAGTTTAAGGTCTCCCACCTGCTCATGATTGTATAAGAAACATCAAAATGCAGAGAAAGATCATAATTCAAGCATCCAAACGAACGTGAGAAATCATGGAAACTCCTCAAAACATCTTGATAGAGAAGTTCATGCAAAAGATAAGGCATAATAAAAATCTAAAATAATGTAAAATATAGTTAAAATTAGAGAGTTTATTAAGATCTTAAAAATAAGTTGGCATCCCCGACTTATTTTAAAGGAGCGTATAAGCTCCTTTGATAAAATAAAATAAAATACCAAATACTTTCCAACATCTTATAAGTTTTTAGACATGTTATAACATGTTAACAAAAGCTTGTACGCCCAAAAAATCCTATGCTTTAAGATAACTGATTACAAAATTGCCAACATTTCTTAAGCTCTAAAGTCGTTGTATGAGATGAAAGAATGATAAATTCCTCCATAAAACCTTAGCCAAACACCCCCTTAAAAGCAACTAATACCTTTTCTCACCTGTTCCGCAAGCACTCCAAGGCCCAGACTATCCATCAAGTTCTTAACACCTCCATCACCATTCTGACTTTTAGACTGAAATGCTTCCCTCGCATTCTCAGCGCTTACCTTAGATACAACAAACACAATGCACCATCACAAGCACCAACCAAAGAAATATAAGAGGCACCTATATCTCATCAACCAATAACTATTAACTACAAATAAATACCTCAAGTGCATAGAGTGGAGAATCCACACCTTGTACAGGAACAAGCATCCCTCCACTCAAATCCTATTGAAAAACAATTACATCATTACGCAAACAACGTTTTCCCATCAGAATATGAAGCATTATATCAAAAAAGAAAGGCAAATTACAAATTTACTTGATCAAAAGAATCACTTAATGAGTGCGCAGGATCGGTGGAAATAATGATAGTAGGGTGGCCGTGGCTTGCAAATTTAACAGCAAGTGATGCAGCGCAGCTCGTTTTTCCTATACCCCCTTTACCACCTAACATGTAATACTTTCTCTGGGAACCAGAAACCATTTCATCGAAAGGAGTAACTGTTTGAATGTTAGTAACAACAGATCTCACTGCACAAAGAATACGAACAGAATTACATATTCCATCCAATCACAATATCTACTGGCCCTAAAGGAGCTGCATTGAGAATAAACTATGTCATACTGGAACCCACATTCCAGATTAGATATTCAGCCCAAATTCTTTGTAAACATCCAAAGCAGCAATTTTGAGAAGCAAAATGCTCATAATTATAACAAATGAACAAATAAACCGGCAAACATGACCATATTAAACAAGAAAAAGAGAATTGTCCTAATAAAAATCACTCCTGTAATGTGAAAACAAGGGAGCAATACGATTAAACACTCAACTGAAAATAAATATTCCAAATCCATACAACACAATGAGAAGAAAAAAACAATAAAAAATGCAAGAATCTAATTTAGACTAATGCGCCAGCTTGTGTGTGTGTGTGGCGGCGGATACCTTGAAGTTGCGGTGGTTCTGGGCTTGGGTTTATCTGATTCAAGGAGGAGTTAAATAAGCTTCTGTTAAACTTAGCATATCGAGACTGGGATTTGGATATACATCGGAAGAGAGACGCCATGGCCGTCTTGATTTCTTGACGATGATTGCTCTTATTTCTCCAAATATGGGAAGTGAAAACTCTCAAGAGAATAGGAGGAGACAATTAGGACCAAGGGACGCCCAAGACTTATTTTAGGGATATAACCCTCAATTTCTTTTCTATTTTTTTTTATTCTCTATTATCTGACGTGGTTAATAATCACATCATAACATTCAAAATCAGATCTCCCACCCAAATCAAACCCTAATTTCTTCTTCGTCGTTTCTTCTTCTCTCCTTCTCTTTTTCTCTTCGTCTTCTCTCCTCTCCTTCTCACATTCTCTCATCGCGATTCATCTTCTCACCTTCTCTCGCCGCCGACGTCTTCTGCAATCGCCTCCATAGTTGTCTTCTCGTCGTGGATTCATCTTCTGCAATGGCCTCCGTCGAATTCGTCTTCTGCATCGTCGTGTCTTTATCTTCTGCAACTATTTCTGACTGTATTCTGCAATTGAAGATCCAGAAATCTTATCGTCTTCTTCTTCTACTCTTCTGCATTTTTTTTTTTTTTCAGATTTCTTCAAGAAATCAAGTACGTGATTTCTATAATCCTGCGATTTCATGAATCAAGCGTGTGATTTCTTCAATCGCTCATGCGATTTCAGAAATCGCGCACGCGATTGCAGAAATCGCGTGAGCGATTGTGGAAAATCGCTCATGCGATTTCTGCAATCGCGTGCGCGATCCAGTGATTGAAGAAATCGCGTGCTTGTGGAAAATCGCTCACGCGATTTCTGTAATCGCGTGCGCGATCGAGTGATTGAAGAAATCGCGCACGCGATTGCAGAAATTGCTTGCGCGATTGTGAAAAATCGCTCACGCGATTTCTGTAATCGCGTGCGCGATTTCTTTAATCACTCGATCGCGTAGAAATCGCTATTTCTTGAAGAAAAATTAATAAACCAAATCTGGATCTTAAAAAAATAAAAGAAAATAAATAAAAAATAAAAAATTGAAAAATAAAAATAATTAAAGAAAATAAAGATAATAAAAGAAAATAAAAGAAAAAAAGAAAAGAAAAAAAATCAAGTGTGCGATTTATGAGATCGCTTACTCGATTTGCCCACGTGGAAAATAATTATATTTAATATCTATTTTATTAGACAAAATTGAGAAAAGGGTTATGTACCTAATTCTTTTGAAACTAGGGGTTACATAACTAAAAAAACACTTGGGCGTCCCTTATAACCGAATGCCCCGGAAAAGGAGGGTGGCGAGCAGGGAAAATCAAGGGCTTCGATTTTAGACTTTTTGAGCTTTTTCCTTTTTTTCCCCTTGGATTAAGAGTAAATTACATTTTTTTGGGGATACAATATGATGATGCAGGAATGTGAGTTTCCTAAATGCAACAATCACTTTAAGATTTGTTTGTGAAAGGGAAGACCATCACAGGCGGGAAGGCCTCAGGATCTGGGTTTCCTTTTGAGCGTGGATTCTTCCAGCTAGGATAACACCAAGAGTGCAAATGTAGAGTAGATGCAGCTATGGTGACGGGATCAGGAGCTTGGGAAGATTCAGCGAAAATGGAGGAAGAATGCCCAGAAAAATGTCTGTGTTGTGTATGCAGAGAATGACTTAAGGGATAGTGCATGAGTTCTCCCTATTTATATGTTAGGGGTGAGGGTAGAAGGGTAAATTGACCGTGTGGTCCCAAACCTGTGTTGCCCTAACACGTGGCGGCCCGTGAAGGTATGAGAAGGACGTTTCTGAAAAGGAGGCGGCGTGTTAGATGCGTAGTGCGCACTACCTTTGTGTCAGAAGTCGTTGGCGAGGGTGACGCGGGGGATGGGCCTAAGATTCTCTCTGCCGAGGTTCGGATCCAACGCAGCGGGGCATGGTCATGCACGAGCGTTGGTGACGCTCGAAGAGTGTATGGATGGCCTCCCCACGATAGATGACCCTTGAGCGCCGAAATACCGAGCATCAAGAATGGGCCCTCGCGTGGGTGTTTCCTTGAGAAGGATTCCCCCGAGGGCTGAAATGTGAGCGCCAAGCCTATCGGCCAGGGCCCCTAGTTTGAACAATCGGCCGAGGCCCGATGGCCCAAACTAGTTAGTAAGCGGATGAGCTAGGTTAGCCCACGAATCCCTCAAACCGAGCGTATAATCTTCAAGCTCGTTAAAGGTGACACGTGGACGGCTGAGATACGAGCATGTTTCTGAGTCCCATCATTTTGCCCCCCAAATTCTGTAGTATCGCTCGAGCGTACTGTAGAATTTTGCCATGAAGGGCTTTGGATTTTGAATTATGCGAGGGTCGAGTCACTGATAGAGAAGTGACTGCTTGACTTTCGTAACGGACATAGTCTGACACCGCATTAATTGAAGTCCTGTCCGCATTTAATGCTGAGTGGGAACGTGGGCGCGTGCTCTCCGGGAGACGTGAGGCGGTTACCAAAAGTGGGGGGATTTCCTAGGCGGGAAATGATTGCCATTTGAAATCCTAAGCTCTAATTAATGCAAATCCTCCTCTATAATAGGGAATTGCAGAGTCTTTGAACCTCTTTCAAGCATTCATCCCTTTCAAGCACATACGCTGCAACAAATCTTCTGCAATTTTCCCAAGTTCCGGCGAGTTCCCGTTCTTCAACTTTCCGGGTAAAATTCCTTAAGCACTCATTCTTCTTTACTAACTTTAGATCTAGGTTGCTAGAGAATAGTATTTCTCTGAGTGGGGATTTCTTCTCCGGTATTAAACCTTTCCCAGAACCCTTCTTCTTCAAAAATCAAAACCCAAACATGGCTGGCCATAACGCCGATGCCTTTGTACGGGAAATAGATGAGATGTCGGTGGGGAGCTCTTCCCCTCAGGGTGACATTCTTACCGCTGTTCCCATGGCTAGAGCGTCCCCCAGTGATGAGGTTCCCATGGCGATTCCAGTGGCCCAGGCTCCAGCCGCTGTCAGAGACGAAGAGGTTGATGATATTTTTGAAGAGATGAACAATGTGATGGAGATGCAGAGACAAGAGGAGAGAGTGTTCCCGGTTTTGAACAGTGCCACGCGACCCCAGGATCACAGGGTTACAGTGGCCATGGAGGCCCCCGAGGGCGAAGCAGGACCATCCGGGCGTCAATTTGAAGCTGGGCCCTCAAGAAGGCGCCAAAGGAGAGGAAGGGAGCCTGCCACTCGTGTGAGGCAAGATAATCGCCATCAGACGGACAGATCTCCGGATGAGATTGAGAGTATTTTGACGCTCGATGATCTGGAGGAGTTGAAGGCAAAAGCTTACTGGGATGAAGCGGTATTTCCCATGCGACTCCCTGAGGAGGGGGGAGAGGGCAAATCAACCACCACCGGGAATGATAACGGTCTATTGGGATGCGGTCTTGGCTGGGGGATTAAGATTCCCTATCGCTCACTCTGCCGCTACCATTTATCACCATCTAGCGCTTTGCCCTTCACAAATCTTGCCCAACGGCATAGCCCTAATCAACACCTTCATAATAGCGATGAGAGCTCTAGGCCATGCTCCCTCGATCATCAACTTTGATAGTTTGATACAAGTTGCCCGCTCGCCCCGCTCGTCGCCTACGGACGGGTTTTATTACGCCCAGGCCAAATCAGGCTTTAAAATGATAGACTCCCCGTCCTCCTCCTACGGCGAACATTGGAAGGAGAAGTACTTCTTTGTGGGGGCCCCTGGGGGGATCTTTGGGGTTCACCGTCAGTGGATGATTCATGGCGAGCGTCCTCTGGTTAGAGAAAGAACAAGGAATAAAGCTTTTGAGGATTGGGCACAAGGGTTGGCCTTCGAGATGAGGGCTGAGAAAAAATGGATTAAGGCCGAGACCCTGATGAAGAATGAGGGAGTATTGTTCCGTTATGGTTTATCTTGCCCCCCAGACATGATACTCAATCCTCCAGCTGACATCATGGCCCTCGACGGTTAGATTCTAGGAACTAACCGCTCTAACTTTTAGAATAACCTTCTAACTTAGTGTAATTGCCGTATTTCTCGCATATGCAACTCAAGCAACCAACTTCTGATGCTCGTTTCCTCTTTATTTGCAGGTGTTCAAATACTATCGCGAGGTATGAATGCTGAGGCTCTTTCCCGCATGTTGGGTGCTCAAGGACCCGCCGCCGACCCTCAGCCCTCGCCACAACAACAAAACCGTCCTCCCAATGCTCCGAGAGGAAGGGGAACAAGGCGAAGGGCCGGCCGAGGGCGAGACGGCACTCATGCAGGGGAGGGAAACGAAGCCATCCCGGGGGGCCCCATTGAGGATTTAACGGTCGACGGCGCTCGTGGGGCTACTCCTCCACCGTTGGCTCAAGAGGGTCCAATAGCCTTGAGTTCGAGCGGGTCCTTCAACCGCTCGGGGGAAGCGGTTCGCATCCATGAAACCCTCCGGGCTGATCGTCAAGGAAAGAGGAAAAGGATGCCGGACTCCCTCCCTATTTCAGGCAAGGGAAAAGAGGTGGTCGTGGGCCACCGTGGTGAGGGCAGCGATACGTCATCTTCTGAGGATGAAGAATTTTGGAAGATTGGTTGCCGGGGTGACACTCGGTTCAAGCGCCAAAGGAAGGACGGTCCCGTCCTACTGAAAAAGAGCGCCTTCTCTGTTAACATGGTCTCCGATATCGTCGGAAAGCTCCAATTTTCTACCGACCATGACAAATTGAACGAGCATGACGCCGCTGGGGTCGCGGATGACGCCTGCCATGCGCTTCTGACGATAAATCCTTAGTATCCTTTGAATATTTTCCACTTCCATTGTTCCCTCTTTAACGCTAACCTTTGCTATTGACCTCCCAGGAGGTGATCCCAAGGCTGAAGAATTTGCAGGGTCGAGCGCAAGCCTACTCCAGTCATAAGGCCAAATACAAGAAATTGCTGCGCATCTCCGACCCGGTCCAACTGCAAGAGGATTACAACAACGTCCAGGCCCAACTATCCGCTGCCAACCACGATAAGGACCAACTGAGGGAGAACATGCGGAAGACGGATGAGGCCTACCTCACTCTTGACCAGCGTCATAGAGAGCTGAAGGTGGAGCGGGACCAGCTGAGGGTGCAAAATAGGGAGCTGGGGGAGCAGCTGGCGGAGAGCACTCGCCAAAATGAGGAAACAAACAAGGCCCTCGCTGACTTGCAGGCCAAAGTGCAGGGCTTGGAGGCAAGGGTGTCTTGGGAGGCAGTGAAGAAGTTTGTGCGCTCCAAAGCTTTCGTATTCGCAGCAAACATCCAGTGCTTTGACAACGCTCAACGCTTCTTCCATAAAGCGATCGGGCAAATGGTGAAGTTGGGACTGGCTCCTGAAAGCGCTCGATCCGACGCTCGTCTACGCATGGATCTGGATAAGAATTGCGAGCCAATGGTCCAGGATGAGGATCCTACTGAGAATCTGGCGGAGCCCGAGTACCAGGAGTTGGTGGAAACACTCCAAAGGGAGTTTATAGCTGCCAACAGGGTAGATCCCGAGCCCCTCCTGATAGAAGACGAGGGCACCGTCATGGACATAGTGGATGCCGAGGAACCTGGCGAGGCCCAAACTTCTGACGCTAATGTGTTGGCCCCGGTTCCCCTCGCAACCGCCCCTCCCGAGCCCGATGCTCCAGCCTAGTGAAACTCCTTATATTGATCCCTTTCCTTGTTGGTTTAAATTCCTTGTCATACTTATGAACAATTATTGTCTGTAATTAATCTTCAGATTACTTCCTTGGATGCTTTGGACTTCTCTATGCTCTTTTCCCTCATATATTACAATTCTTCTCTTTCTGCTGGGATGTTTGAATGCGTTCTTCCTTACTTTTGAATGGTGAATGATGCCGCTTTGTTACGCTCGCCATTTCTATATTAATGTCTTTTGTTTGGAACGTTTGCGATGGTAGTGTAAGCATGCAGGGGTGTCTTTTACGACGGTCCTCTGACACTCATCACCATGCATACTAAGCTTAGAAGCCCACGACGTTAGGCAGTTGGCCTATTGCAAATACAGGCGCGAGGGTGACCCTTAGGAGGGTTCCCTGGCCATAGTAAAAATGAACCTTGAATTTGGACTTAGAAAACCTTTGAGGAAATACAGGCGCGAGGGTGATCCTTAAGAGGGTTCCCTGGCCACTTTTGAAATGAAGTTTCGAATCCAGACTTAGGAAATCTTTAGCCAAGAATTGGCTTACGGCTGGAATATTGGGAGATGCAAATATGGGCACGAGGGCGATCCTTATGAATGTTCCCTGGCTGTGTTCTCATTGAGGCTCGAATTTGAACTCAGGACATCCCTAAAGATTTAGTTAAGTATCGGCCTTAGACATTTGGCGTGCATCTCTATCTTGATTGTTCCAGAAAATTGATCGTACTTAGAAATCGCCTGTAGGATTTGCTAAGTAGGGGTTAAAACGAGCGTAGCCGTAGTGTTAGTGGCATCCACTATTTACGAGCGCGCTCTTACCCAAGTGGATGAGGGTCACAGGGGGTTTACAAGCGCGAACTAACGTGGCGAGCACTTAGTGGGCGTAAATTGAGCGTTTAGCATCCCGCCTTTCGACACGCTTATTCCTAGGGTTTAAACTCTTGCGAGCGTTCAAACTGTTACCAGTGGATGGTTATCAACACCTTGGACAGTGTAACTTTGAAACGATTGGTGTATCGCGTAGGCCATTCGACGTGGAGGATGCTCGACACGGAGTAGGCCTTTTCTTGCTCGAATCCTTAGATCAAATAAGAAAGCAAGCAGATAACAAAAACAAAGAATTAAATACTTACTGTTATATAGATGCATTTTTTGGAAATGACTACAACACGCTTTCTGTCAAAGGAAAACACTTCATGCCGCAGACGGGCCATTACAAAGAAATTGAAGTTTACACGTAGAACCTTCTAAGGTTACATGCATTCCATAGCCTAGGGAGACGCTCGCCTTGTAAAGTCTCTAACAAGTAGGTGTTATTTGCTCGTACTTGAATGACTTTGAAGGGGCCTTCCCAATTGGGGTCCAACTTACCTACGTGTTTGGATACTTCAACTTTTTTGAGGACCAAGTCCCCTAGCTGGAAAGTCCTTTCCTTAACACGTTTATTGTACTGGCGAGCAACGGTTGCTTTGTATTTGTGGATACGTGCCCAAGCAGCATTCCTCTTCTCATCCAGCAAATCTAACTCGAGCGCCCGATTAGCCTCGTTGGCGGCAGGCTCGAAATAGGCAACGCGTGCGGATTCTTGAGCAATTTCCGCAGGTATCATGGCCTCGGAGCCGTACACGAGGGAATAAGGGGTTTCCCCCGTTGCCGCTCGCGGAGTAGTACGGTACGCCCACAGAGCTCCCTGAAGTTCTTCGGCCCATTCTCCCTACTTACTCTCGAGCATCGTTTTCAGATGCTGGAGTATGGTTCGGTTGGTCACTTCAGCTTGACCATTAGCTTGAGGGTGACCCACGGAAGTGAATCGTTGTTCGATCCCTAGTTCATAGCACCAATCCCGTGTGTCAGCAGCGATAAACTGGGAACCGTTATCCGAGATGAGCACCCTCGGGATGCCGTATCTGCAGATGATATTTTTCCAAATGAAATCCCTCACAACCTTGAACGTTATCTTAGCGACCGCTTCTGCCTCAGCCCACTTAGTGAAATAATCCACAGCAAGTATTACGAACTTCTTTTGCCCGACCGCCATTGGGAGGGGTCCCACAATGTCAATGCCCCACTGATCAAAAGGCCACGAAACATCAATAGGAATCATTTGAGCGGCTGGCAACCGGGGGGTATTAGAGTGAAACTGGCACTTAGGGCATTTCTTAGAGTAGCTAATGGCATCCTGCAACACCGAGGGCCAGTAAAAACCGCTCCTTAAGATTTTCTTCGCCAAGATTCGGCCGCCCGAATGGTTCCCACAACTTCCACTGTGTACATGTTCTAAAACCTCCTTGGCCTGCGAGGGTCTCAAGCATCTCAACGGTGGGCCCTGGAAGGATCGCTTGAATAATCGACCCTCGGCATCCAATGAGAAACGAGGGGCCTTGCTCCTGACCCTACGAGCCTCAACTTTGTCGCTCGGACATGTTCCATCCTGGAGGAATCTGACAATCTCGTCGAACCAACAAGGCTCGGAGGGATCAATCATATGTACCTCTTTCGAAGGTTCTCCTCTACTTATCAAGGGCTCTTCAGTCCTAAGAAATGTAACAGCACGCTTGTTAGAGCCTTCTAGGGCCGATGCAAACTTGGAGAGAGCATCAGCACGCTCGTTTTCAGCCCTCGGAACTTGCAAAAGATGGAATTCCTTGAACTTGGCTATCTCCTCCTTGGCGCTCGATAGGTACTGTGCCATGGTGGCTTCTCGAGCCTCATAACTACCATCAATTTGACTCGCGATCAACTGCGAATCAACGTATGCTGTGACACGAGTGGCCCCATTTTGGAGCGCAATCCTGAGCCCTTGGATGAGGGCCTCATACTCAGCTTCGTTGTTGGTGACTTGAAACGCCAGCTTGATTGCGTAGTCAACTTCTGCCCCGAGGGGATCCCTGAGGGTCACCCCGGCTCCTCCCCCCTGTGAGGTCGAGGAGCCATCCGTGTGCAAAAGCCATAAACCCTCATCCGCCGATGGCACAGTCTCCAAATTGAAACGTTCTACCAACAAATCGGCTACCGCCTGAGCCTGTATGGCTGTACGAGGCTCGAAGGAGATATCAAACTGACTGAGTTCAATCGCCCATTTAATTAACCTTCCCGAAACATCCGGCTTAGATAGCACTTGTTTGAGTGGTTGATCTGTAAGCACTGTGATGGAGTGAGCCTGAAAATATAGCCTCAGCCTTCGGGATGCGTTAACGAGCGCAAAGGCAAATTTCTCAATTTCCATGTACCTCTTCTCAGCCCCCTGCAAGGTTTTGCTTAGGTAATACACCGGCCTATGCGTACGCTCGTGGATGGCCACTAAGACAGCGCTCGTGGCCTCCAAGGAAACTGACAGATAGATAAACAAAGTCTCCCCCGGGTTAGGTTTGGTCAGCAGAGGCGCGCTCGAAAGATACTGCTTCATGTCCTGCAGGTGTTGGAAAACACGAATCAGAAAGCAGCGGAATTTAAAAAATTTTCCCAACAAAAGGATCTAGGACTCGTAATCGTGTAACCAAATTCGTAAAGATAGAAAACTTACTTTTCTTTTGTTCTTTCTTGAAGCGTTTCAAGCCACCCAAGAACGCTCTTCTCGCGGCTTGATCCCCTCTCCTTGGTAAAGCTCGAATCTTCAAACTTCTAACTTGAAGTCTCTAGAGAAAGTCCACCAACTTGATCACAATCTAACTAGTAAGGATGCTAGTTCTCTAGTTAGTGTTTAGGCTTAACCTAGGGTTTAATTTAATCTTGGAGAAAGGAAGGTGTTCAACACATGAACCAAGAATTGTCTATTAGCTCTAAAGGGGAGCTCGAGCTCCCCTATATATAGGAGGGAGTGCCGATCCAAATCCTTATTGGACAAGGATTTGGTTCCTCTCTCTCCTATTACTTGATCATCAAGTATTTTTCAACTTTGACTTTGAATTCTAATTCTAGTCAACTTTTAAGAGAGCTAAAAATATCCAAACTATTTTTGGATAATTTTATACTTTATTTATTATAAAATAAATAACTTATTTTTATCTAATTAATTAATTCATAATTAATTAACTAGATTATTTTCTCCAAAATTAGACTTTCTTTTTAATTCAAAATTAAACCAAAGTCTATTAAATAATTAACTAATTAATTATTTAATACATATATATAATATATATATACACACGTGTGTGACACGTGTCACTCACGTGAGCCACACGTGTGATTTCACACGTGTGGAACCCTCTTGGCCCGATTAACTCGTTTAATCATTTTCAAGCCTCAACTCATGTAACCAAGTTGTTGTGTGTGACCCTCTAGGTTCTCAATTCAATTAGCAGTGACCCTAATTAATTAATTCACTAATTAATTAATCAGTCCACAGATTAAACGACCATAGTCTAGCAACAGGTGTTTAACCCCTAGCTGAATTGGAATGTTCGGATTCGACAGAATCTTTAAGTCATTGATTCATGTGAGATACAATCCTCCTACTTACTATCTCTCAACCAAGATCTAGGGCAAGGGAATAATCAGAACCCTAATAATCCGGTCTTAAAGCTAAGTGCATTTCATATCCATTTGATCTCAATCCAAGAAACCCTTTTCTTGATGTCTTGATCTACTGCCTTGGCCAAGGACTCCATATGGCATATGAATGACTTACACAATAAGAGATCACCTCGCAAATGCAAGTGTAGGTCCTATCTTGATTCTCATTCACTTTCATGAGTCACTTGTGCAGCCCCAGCATAAGCCTTGAATCAGTTGTCTAAGGCGACACCCTTTAAAGCTTATACCTAAGACTACAGAGTTAACTCATAAAGTGACAAGGAACCTCAAGTCTAAGGATCAATTAATCACATCAATGACTCGTGAGATATTTCCTAATCTGGAAGTTTCCATTTCCTGAAATAGAAACTTCCTTTCCTATTTAGGAATGTTCTCACACGGGGCGCCTCAGTGAACTCACTTATTAAAGTAAGCATCCTCATGTATCACGCACGTATCAACTATACACTTTCCACCTCCATGAAACAAGGTGGTCCTTCTTAAGGGCGTGATCCCACAAGCAAGCCTTAGAGGAGTCAGGTTGACACTCCCACTGTCTGTAGGACTCATCGGCTTGGAGTATTTTACTAATCATGACTTATGTGATATAGGGCTCGTTTCATGAACCATTTCACCTAAATGGTAGAGTCCTAAAGTCATCAGGATTAGGGGAGTTCTCATACATGCACAGATAAAGTAAACGCATACCAAACAAGAGCATATAAAGAAGTGTTGCCTCAATTCGTTATTTCATTCAAAGATTGTCTGTGATTACAATAAGGAAAAGCACAAAGCGGATATACAATCGGCTTTCTAGGGCACTATTCCTAACAGCAGGGCCTTTTCGCAGTCCGCGCTCCAAGTAAAGTTCCGAGCGTTACGCAAAATTTTAAAGAAGGGTAGGTTCCTATCCGCTGAGCGAGAGATGAACCTATTTAATGAAATGATCTTACCCACAAGCACCTGAACCTCTCTCAGATTGCGAGGGGAGGGTATGTCCAGGATTGCTTTAATCTTCTCGGGGTTTGCCTCTATGCCACGTTGACTGACCATGTATCCCAGAAATTTACCGCCTCGAACGCCAAAGGTGCATTTTGATGGGTTCAACTTCATTCCGTAGCGATGAAGGATATCGAAAGTCCGCTTGAGATCTTCCAGATGGGAGCGTTGGCGCTCACTCTTGACTATCATGTCGTCTACATATACCTCCATAGATTTTCCAATTTCGCGCTTGAACATTCTATTGACAAGGCGTTGATAGGTTGCTCCGCGTTTTTGAGCCCAAATGGCATGACTTTGAAACAGTAAACACCCAAATGCACAATGAACGAAGTTTTGGGGCGATCTTCGGGCGCCATAAAGATTTGATAATATCCCTGAAAGGCATCCATCATACTCATGAGTTCACACCCGGCTGTAGAATCTACCAACTGATCGATCCTCGGTAGTGGGTAATGGTCTTTGGGGCACGCTTTGTTGAGATCTGTGAAGTCGTTGCACATACGCCACTTATTGGCGCTCTTTGGGACGAGCACCACATTGCAAAGCCATTCTGGGTACAAAATTTCCTCGATGTACTGAGCATCAAGCAATTTATTAACCTCTTCTTCGATAACCCGTTTCCTAAAGCCATGAACGTCCCTCTTCTTCTGTTTTATGGGCTTGAAGGTTGGATCCACGTTCAGTCTGTGGACAATGACGCTCGGATCTATCCCGGTGAGATCAGAAGCTTTCCACGCAAAAACGTCTAGGTTCTCCCGTAGGAAGTCGATCATTAAAACTTGCGAGGGCCCATCCAGGCCCGAGCCAATCTGGGTGGTTTTATCCGGATTCCCAGGCTCCAATTCAACGGTCAAAAACTCCTCGGTGGGCTCAATCCGAACCTCCGGCCTCGGCGCCTCTAGCGCTCGTTTCTTCCCAGTGAGCATACCCTTGGGCTTATCACCCTCGTTTTCTGAAGAAGAACCCTCGACGGCCCCCGGTGGCCTATTCTCTGAACGCTGAGCATCTCCAGGGGTCCTTTTTTTATTCTTCTTCCGATACAGCTTGGCTCTTTTGCGCTCGGGGCCATCTTCGTCTAATTCGGGGAAGTCAACGGACTTTTTAGTAGACCCAGGTTGAATGGACTGCTTGGGCTTGTGGCTTCGAAGCGAAAGTATGTAACATTCCCAAGCTTCTTTGACGTTACACAGAATTTCTCCGGTACCCTCGGGGGTAGGGAACTTGACCTTCTGGTGATAGGTGGAAATTACGGCCTTGAAATCCACGAGGGCTGGGCGCCCAATGATGATATTGTAAGGAAGATTCACCTCAACGATGGTGTAGAGGACGCTCAAAGTTTTTCGCTGTGGGGCGCGACCAAAAGAGGTGGCCAAGCGAATCTGTCCGCGAGGGACGATCTCGGAACCTCCAAACCCTACGAGGGCAGTTCTGAGAGGTTCGAGGGGGATGTTTGTTATGTTCATTTGTTGAAACGTTGAGTACGGGAGAACGTTCACAGAGCTTCCACTATCAAATAAAACCCTCTTTACAGTGTGGTTATGAACGTCTAAACTAACCACCATGGGACAGTCAGAGGTTTTCCCTATCCCATGGGGCGTTACAATATGTTCAAGATCATTCTCAGTAAACCCTATGACATCATCCTCCTTCGAGCGCGACAAGCTGTCCAAGGAGAGCACTGGGCGAGGGAGTGACGTGCTTTGGTTATAGCTCCGGACATGGCGACGGCGAGAAGCATTGGAATCGCCTCCTGAGGGCCCTCCAACGATCATGTGAATGACCGCAAAGGGCTGATTTTCCATATCCGCCCCTTTCCCTTTGCCGCGTTCGCTTGTCTCAGGGCGCTGGCGACGAGGACTTCGGGAGCGTGAACGGCTTCTTCTCCTCCCGAGCGCTCGTTCCGCGCAATGTTCATCGTACCCCTCTAGTACTTTCACAAACTCTTTGAGGTGCCCCCCCAGCAATCAGCCGCTGAATTTCCTTCTCCAGGTGGCGGCATTCATTAGTGTTATGCCCCTTCTGCTTATGGAAAGCGCAGTACTTCCCCGAGCGCTTCTGAGCCTCGGTTTCTCTCAGCTTGGGCGGTCTCTTAAACAGCTTCTGGTCCGCCAGGGAATAAACTTCGGCAATTGGGCGGTTGAGGGGGACACGCTCGAGCCTCCGCGGAGGAGAGGAATGACGGCGAACGGGTATTAGGCTGCGGCGGTGACTCCGGTTGGGCTCCACTTTGTCCTCGTGGGTTCTGTTGGGGCAAGGGCCATTTGCCATCTTCTGATCCCTCGCTATGTACATATCCTCGAGGGTAAAAAAAGAATCGGCAATCTCCCTAATTTCCATCAACGAGCGCGGCTTCTTCTTGGCCACTTCTTCCACAAACTCCTTGCTGACGTAATGCTTCATGTTGATGGCCCCAAATAGAACGTGCCTCAAAAAGTCCATCGAGGGCTTTTCTACCAACAAAATCTCTTTATTGAACCTCCCCATGAAGGATCTGAGAGTCTCGTTCTGCCCTTGGACCAGGCTATAAAGAGCGGTCGCAGCCGGAGCCAGTGCCTTCAGCGAGTTGAAGTGGCTGACAAAAGCATCCGTCAGGTCATAGTACCCTCGGATTGAGCGCGGGGGGAGCTTTTTGTACCATTCTTGGGCCATTCCGGTGAGGGAGGTGACAAACACCTTGGCCCAGTAGTTGTTCGGGTGGTCATACAGGTGCATTAGGTGCACAAAATGGTCCAGATGCTCGGCAGGATCCGTGGTTCCGTCATATCTGTTGACGGACGAGGGAATTTTACCCTTCCCTGCGCGAGTCATTAGAACCTCCTCGACGAGGGGGGAATCGCCCGCCATGATCCTGTAGTCTCGCTCGTCGGGATCTTCGTAGCTGGCTTCCCTCCTGCGCCGAGAAATGGGGCTACGTGGTCGGCGAGCGTCTCTGGCCTTGGACCTCTCACCCCCATCGCGGGAAGCGTGAGACCGTGCTCGAGAGAGCTGCTCTACCACGTTCTGGAGCCCTCGAATTTGGTCTTGTACTGCTGCAAGCTGAGGGTCACCGACATTTCTGCGGTTGGCCCTCTCTGTGACCCTCGACTGGACCTCGTCGTTGTTTCCAGCACCTTCATTTTGAGGGGCTCTCTCGTTTCCCGCTTGCTGCTGCCCTTGCTGGACCCTTGGAGCGGCTTCATTTTCTTGAAGCGGGGGAAGGTGAGGTTGCTGGGCCCTTAACGCATTTTGAGCCATCGTTAAGGGATGTGCAGGGAGCCCGCCCAAGGGTGGGGCTATCCGAGCGCCCGCGTATGAAGGGAAATAAGCCATAGTGAAGTGTTCCCAGGCATTCTGAACAGCTTGACTCTCGCATTGCGCATACAGCGCCTGAAGTTGTTGCGTAGTGATTTGTGGCATCTCTACCCCCTGTATTTCCCTTGGCATTGATAAGGGGAGGTTCAACGTCCCCACTTGATACGGCTGGACCAAAGGTACCGTCCCAGGCATTACCCCGGGCTGCGTGAGAGTGTATCCTGGCGGCGGCATGGCCATAGGGTATATGCCAAGATGGGAGGCAGGGATATTTGGGGCGAAAGCTGGGGGGGAGGATTGGAGCCCGATCCTCCCGCTTCATTTCCGGCTGGGGGAGGAGCAGCAGCAGCGGCATCAACGTCTCCGGCAACAAGAGGAGGTGCGCCCCCGGCGAGAGCGGGGCTTCCAGCGTTTTCTCCATTGGCGGGAGGAAGACCTCCTCTGTTCCCCAGAGTTCCAGATCTTGTGGCAGTAACCATGATTAAAGACTTTGGTGTCACTTTTCAGCTAGCTTTTAAAGGAAGAAACTGGTAATACCGAAGATGGTGGTGATGGTTTCCCACAGACGGCGCCAAAAATGATGGTGCAGGAATGTGAGTTTCCTAAATGCAACAATCACTTTAAGATTTGTTTGTGAAAGGGAAGACCATCACAGGCGGGAAGGCCTCAGGATCTGGGTTTCCTTTTGAGCGTGGGTTCTTCCAGCTAGGATAACACCAAGAGTGCAAATGTAGAGTAGATGCAGCTATGGTGACGGGATCAGGAGCTTGGGAAGATCCAGCGAAAATGGAGGAAGAATGCCCAGAAAAATGTATGTGTTGTGTATGCAGAGAATGACTTAAGGGATAGTGCATGAGTTCTCCCTATTTATATGTTAGGGGTGAGGGTAGAAGGGTAAATTGACCGTGTGGTCCCAAACCTGTGTTGCCCTAACACGTGGCGGCCCGTGAAGGTATGAGAAGGACGTTTCTGAAAAGGAGGCGGCGTGTCAGATGCGTAGTGCGCACTACCTTTGTGTCAGAAGTCGTTGGCGAGGGTGACGCGGGGGATGGGCCTAAGATTCTCTCTGCCGAGGTTCGGATCCAACGCAGCGGGGCATGGTCATGCACGAGCGTTGGTGACGCTCGAAGAGTGTATGGATGGCCTCCCCACGATAGATGACCCTTGAGCGCCGAAATACCGAGCATCAAGAATGGGCCCTCGCGTGGGTGTTTCCTTGAGAAGGATTCCCCCGAGGGCTGAAATGTGAGCGCCAAGCCTATCGGCCAGGGCCCCTAGTTTGAACAATCGGCCGAGGCCCGATGGCCCAAACTAGTTAGTAAGCGGATGAGCTAGGTTAGCCCACGAATCCCTCAAACCGAGCGTATAATCTTCAAGCTCGTTAAAGGTGACACGTGGATGGCTGAGATACGAGCATGTTTCTGAGTCCCATCACAATACTCGACAATCTCAATTTAGATTTTATTTTTTAAAATTAGATACATTTAATTTTATTATTTTTAATTTTTAAATATTTTGCAATTTTACCCCTTCTGTTAATTTTTAGACGGAAATTAGATTTTGTTAGCAAAAAGAAAATCCCATTTTTAATCTCTTATAATAAAATCGTTCTCAATTTAAATCTCACTCTTTGGAATTAAGAATATTTAGTTCCATTTTTTTTATACCATGGTGGTCGTTTCGTCAAAATGTTAAATTATTATATTTATTAAATTATAATAAATAAATTTATTTAAATAATTTCTAAGGGAGAAAAAAAAAACCTACTTGCAACGACCTCCTCCATCCAACATCACCGGTGCGGCGGCGCCCCATCTCCATGCCTGCCCTCCCTGCCTCCCTCCCTTCCCTCCACCCACTAACATCTTTGGCGCCCCTTGCCCCAATGACGACATCTTCAATGTAATCTTTTCCATTCAAAATTGACAGATATTCGATTGTATAGAAAATTGGTTGTTTGACATGGCTTGAATCCGACTTACTTGATCACTAAAAAATTTGTATTATAAAAAAACTTTTGACTTGGGAGTGGGTAAGGGAGAACAAACCTGAACTAGGTCGAACCAAGTTGAAAGATAAACCGATGTACTTTTAATGTGACATGGTTAGTCCAAGTTGCATTTAATGCACCTGCAAGATTGGTGACACAACAATATAACGATCAGACTAACAAGAGTGTCAAAATATGGAGTGTCAGACAGATTTGACTCATTAAATGCGGATCCTTTGGCCTCCGAAGGCCTCAATCGATCCTAACATAATTCTCAACTTGCGTTGCATATGATCGGCTTTGCTAAAAAAAAAAAAAAAAAAAAAGAATAAATATGTCTAATTCTAAAAAGGTGGGATTTAAATTGAGAATTACCTTATCATATGGAACCAAAAATATAATTTGTTCCTTTTGAGCAAAATGTGTTTAATGATAAAATTCGAATTTCCATCCAAAAATTGACGCAAGGATCAACATTATAAAAAATGAAAAAAAAAAAAGAAAAGAGAGAGAATACTAAATATGCCTAATTGAAAAAAAAAAAAAAAAGTTTGGCTTGCTATAACTGTTAAATGTATTGAACACCATGATTGGAAGTGAAAAACTATAATCTTGTGTGTATTGAATTCTGTACATAATTACACGGTATAATCCATCTATATACTCCAAGACCTAGGCTAAGAAAGGAAAGAGAATAATTACATAATAACTACTACAATTATGGGATTGACAATATCCCTAGTTTTCCTTGCTAACACTCCCCCTCAAGTTGTACAGTGGGATCTCCAATGTGCAACTTGTTTAGAATATCCCCAAATATCCTACCATTAACAGCTTTGATAAGAATGTCCGCAAGTTGGTCTTCTGACCTCACATGTGGTAGCTTAATGATTCCTTCCTCGATCTTCTCCTTGATGAAGTGCCTATCGACCTCAACGTGTTTTGTACGTGTTTACACAAATTTTCGTTGAATCTGCAATAAATGATTACAAGAGACGAAAATAGGGAAAACAAGAATAATTTTGATTTAAATGAAAAAAGTGTTCCAATCTCTGAAATTCCTCTGATTCTTCGAAGTAGATTTATCCGAGGGCTTGATGCTTATTCCCGGATTGAGTGTAGAGTTTGGTTGAATCGACGACGGAATGGCAAGGCTCGAACTTGAGAGCTTGAATGCTTGAATTCCTTCGATTCCTTAGTGCTTGATAACTTGAGAATTTTGTCCCTTGAATCCTCTTGTTGCTTGTTTGTCCTTTTTGCTTATGTTTTTTGCTTGAGGCTTATTTTTGGGACTTTAGAACCTTATTTATAAGCCTTTATTTGTCCTATTGGGCTTTGTGGGCTTGGGCCGACATTTGAGGACCACTTTATAATTAGTGGGCCTTTATTTTACTTAATGGATAATTTAATTAATCCATTTTAATTAATTCAAAACTGTAAGAATATAGTTTCACAATTCTTATTTTGAATTAAATATACAAGCCCAAATTTATTATGGGCTTATAATTAAAATTGATAGTTAACAACCAATTTTATTGGACCATTAATTAATAATTTTATTTCGATTTTTCATCGCCAACAGATGCCCCCACTTCAAGATCCGAGAAGAGCGTATCGAAGTTCGCGAGGTCGGGCTTGAAGTACTCCATTTATTTCTTTAATGGAAGTGGGCCCGCTTTGATTTGTTTTATTGTCCGAACAAAGTTGATTGTTGAGCTTCCCTTAAATCATTGGCCTAGGACAACGAGTTGGCCCAATTTCCCTCAACTTGCAGTCAGACCTCAAATAAGCCAAACTTGTAAAGGCACTCCTCCATATATATTTCCTTTGATGGCAGGCCCACTTCAATTCAGTGGGTCGTATGTCACCAAAGCAATTTCCCTTGGATCACCGCACCAGATACGGACCCATTTTCTTAAAGTTTCAAACTTGCTCTTTTTTTTTTTTTTTTTTTAAGAGGATATTGGGCTGCAAATAAGCCTAAATGAAAGCAATTGGCTTTCAATTTGCTCAACACTAACAGAATGCAAAACTGGGGTGCGGCATCGACCAGCGTCCTGTTTCCTTAATTTCAATTTCTGTCATAGCCATAGCAGACCGCCCACGCCCGAGGGTCATTTGGGTAAAATCACTCATTTGCAACAAGTCAGCGTTTCCTTTCCCGCACAGCAGAGCAACGAATTTTTTTTTTGGTACTCTCTTTCTTTACTTTCAACATTTTCGTGTTGTTAATTCCCTTGTTGGTCAGGAATATCAATTGGGAATTCCTCAGCTAATCTGTGATCTCCTTTCCTTTCTATTCTTCAAGGGAATCGGGACGGAAACTCCAATTAGCGAGATTTGGGTTATTTGTACAACAATCAAAGCGTTGTCCAGAAGGCACGCGCAACCGGGGGCTCTTTCCTCGCCATTTTTGTTTTGGAAACTTGAAAAGATTCTGGATATGAAGGCAAAATTGGCATTGGTCAAGGAGCAGAAAATTTCCTTTCCTTTCTTTCACTATGGAATTCACGGTAAGATGTCAATTTTTCTTGTTTATTCCTCTAGCCCTAATTTTGTGAGAAGATAATCGCTCTTCCTCTCCGTATTTGTTTCAACCTTCCTTAACCAACAGAAGTAATTCCCCTCAATTCGCGATTGGGGATGGGCTATCAATTTTAAAACATTCCAGCAGCCATCAGTTTCACTCACGTGGAGAAAGGGGCTCTTCGACACAAGTATATTTCGGCGAGGGTGAGCATATTCTGAAATTGAATTACATGGATGATAGATGACGAAAGAAAATTCTCCTTTGCTCTCGCTTTAAATTATACTTCCACCATTGCCATCTATACTGAATACGTATGCCCCCCTCCCCCTCCCCTCATATTTTTTTTTTCTTGTGCTTGTTTTATTTTGAGTCCAAGGATCTTTTTTTTCTTTCTCTGCAGGTTCTATTGGATATTCAGGAACAACAACTATTCCGGAATCATAAAGGAACTCTCTGTCCCAGCAACCATTCCGGGATCATAAAGGAATTCTCCATTTGGACATAAGGAACTCAACACTTGTTTTGGAATCATACAAGAATCCTCAACCCCCACGATCATTTTGGGCTCTCAATCTGGACATAAAGGAACTCTCAATCCCAGCCGCTATTTTGGAATCGTAACTGTTCATCCGCTGGTTTTTTCCACGGGACCCAACGACTAATCTTGGAACCAAAATCGTCCTTTGACCGTGTTTGTTAAGAGAGGAATTACAGGTTGGATCCTCCTCCTTTAATTTGGGACAAACTAAAGAGGACAAGAAAAGTGTACTCCTTTTTTTTTTTTTTTTTATCATCTTTTACTCCTCTCGTATTTGGTACTTGATTTGTGAGTAACTCGGTGGTGTCGATGCTTTTCAGGTAGTGCTTTTGACATGGATGTTGAAGACCACTTGGAACCCTACCCACACATTCTTATTCGATGGCGCGAGGACACTCTTGACATCCCGGGCACTAAACTACCGCTCCATCAATCGGCTACAAGCATCCTCCATTCTAGGACACGTTCATCTGACAAATCCATACGTCTTACAGAATGGACTATCGAGAAAACTATGGACACCATCGATTCATACTCTGGCGCCATTTCTAACTCCCGAGTCCTCCTGCTGAAATCTTCACTCCACCAGGGACAAGACACAGAGTTTCAACTCCCAAACTTCCGTCTCAACCACAAGAGCCACTTATGGAGACCTCCGCCCTCCAAACTTGGTGAAGTATCCTTCCACGATGGTTATTGGGAATGGACTGAGGATATACTAGGTCACTATGCGGGCACCCTTGATCAGGCCAGAATCTATAACGCCGTCCATGCCTCCCTCTTTACGTACGTATGTGATAGGAACATTCTCCAAGCTTTCATGGAACTATGGTGCCCCTCCACCAACAGTCTGCATACCCCTTTCGGGAAATTTTCGATTTCTTTATGGGACATTCGAGGGCTTTGCGGATTACCTATACGAGGCGACTTTTATGATGAGTCTGTCCCTTCTGCTAAAGAGTTGCTCGGCGATGGTCGTATGTCATCTATACCGCAGAGTTGCAGACATCTGCTCCTGGCTTATCACAATCTCCCTAAGGATTCTCATGGCGTGTTTATTTCCGATTGGGTTAATTTATGGTTCAAAGGGCCGATCCGCCATGCCGAACCCCCATCACGTACTACCAAGAAGAGGACTGCGCCACTTACGCGCCCTCATAACCCGTCCGGACGGATCGATGCCCCTCCTCCACTTCGCAACAAGGAATTTGCTGTCCCTTTTTTGATGTTAGAGATTGAGGAGGATGCTATGAAGGAGACTTATCTGGTTGCTTTTATAGCTTGTTGGTTGTGTAAGTTTGTTCTTCATCATCACCGAGCTGACAAGGTCAGGGCTTCTGTTTTCAGGGTTTCGAGCATGATGGCACGTGGGACATGCTTTTCCTTGGCCATCCCGGTATTAGCCAGTATCTACCGTGGACTGCGAGACATATCCTCTTCCAAGAGCTTGAGTCAATCAACCGCGATCTTTCCGATTTATTTTTTTTACAGCTGGATAGGCCACTATCTTGACGCCTATTTTCCCCCCATACAGGAACCAGACAGTGCTAAGATGGAGACATACTCAGGAGAAAATATGGCTAAATCTTTTGACCTCGAAGGAGCACGCGGGTTATTCTCGAAGATTGGTCCATCCCCACTTCCAAATTTACGGATACGTGATCGGGCTCTGGTTATAGATAATTCGACCACTTCCGGCGCCTTCAAGGATATCATTTTGGCTATCAGGTCCGGCTACTTGACTTTTCGAAGCGGGCCAGACTACATTGTTGAAGCTTACAGCCCCCATCGTTTCAGCCGACAATTTGGTTTTTATCAGGACATTCCGGGTATGCTGAAGGAAGAGATCCTCTCATGTGAGCTGAACGAGTTGGTTCGCTTTTGGAGATCTTCTACCTTGCTTGGGATAAACTCCAAATTCATTATTCCGGGTGATTCATCTTCATCTCGATTGGTCACTAGGGCATATGCTGGTTGGTGGGCAAAGTGTTGGAAAACCTTAACTGGAAAGGGCACGAAGATTATCCTCAAACTTGGTCAGACTTCGAAGGCTACAACTGGGAGCTCTAAGGACAACCAGAAAGAGCCACCACCCCAAGGTCCACTCCCCGAAACTGATCGTGCTATTATTCCAACAGAGGCAGCCTCCAAGAAGCGGCTGCGTTCAGTGAATGTTCTGGCAAACTTATCTACTCCTTGCCCCCGGCAAAGGACGTGAGGTCATTTCTGCACTTTCCCTCTCGAGTGACAGGGTCAGTGATCAACTGCAGCGGGACGGAGGAACCAAGGTTTCTGACTTAGATGATATTAATATCGATTCGTCTTTTTTTGAGAACGTTCCGAGTTCTAGCATGCCTTTAGAAGATCTAGCTCAATATGTAAAAAAAAAGATTGCAGTATTGTTTCCTGCATTCTTCTACTTGTTTGATATTGTGTTTTAATACTCCCTCTCCTTGTTTTTTCATTCTCAGCTTGGGAGCCTTAAGCGAGAGGTTCATACCCTTTCCGAAGGAAGCACAGATTCGGTTAATGGAGCTAGTCGCTTCAAATTGCCTGCTGCAATCGAGGCTCCTCCTCTGGAAGGTATGATTATTTATCGAAGAAAATTTATGATTCCTCATTTTTTTTTTTAAGTAATATTTCTTAATATTGCAGTCGCGAGACCTGACATCGAGCAGAATATGGCTAAGAGGCCTAAGCTGACATCTATAATTCCACCTCCAGTTGAAGCATCAGAGTTTTGTGGCCAAGTGGTTAAGTTCAATGCTCAACAAATGATGCTTGCTTATTTCTGGGGGCAAATACGAGATAAGGCTGTGAACGCGACTCCGGAGAAAATCCTGGCCAAGAAGCCCGACTTTGATTTTTTGGTTAAGGAGATGGGGGTCTTCATGGACACTTATTGGTTGGTCAGTCGATTACAATTCCTATTTGATGCCGCTTCCCAATACGTGAAGGTCAAGATGGAGTCTGGCCAAATGCCCACGCAAGAGGCTCATGAGAGGTCACTTTCAATTGCAAGACAGAGTCTTTTGGAGATTGAAAATAAAGAAGTCGAGCACACCAACGAGATGACCCGTCTCAAGGATGAAGCACTCAAATTGGCCACCCAAAGAGAAGAGTTAGAGAAGCAAGTTGCCGAGTTACGTGTTAAGGAGGAACTTGCTAACTCCTCACTTCGAGCCTTTGAAGAGGATTTGTCTGCACTTCAGAAAGTCGTGAGCGAGAAACGGGGACAAGTTTCTCAACTTGAGATGCACCGGTCATGTCTGATAAGGAAATGGATGACTTGAAGATGATGGAAGAGCTCATCACCGAATCCCAACAAGACTTAGCTAGTTTTGATCCATTTGCTTGATCACGTTATCATTTTGACATTTGTTAGTTTCTTTATCCCGTTTGTTTTCTTGAATGTTTGAGAACCAATTTCTGGTGAAATAAAGTTGTGAACTCTTTTTTTTTTTTTTTGTCCTCAATTGTTTGTTTCTGCACTTTGTTTCCATCTTTCTTTATGTTTGGTGCACAATACGAATTTATGTCGAATGTTCCAAACGCCAAGATGCCACGCATCTGTCTAAAATTCAAACATAACAAGCTAACATAAAGGTGGCAAGACCCATCCCCCTTTTTTTTTTGTTTTTGAAGCACTTGTTCACCAATTTCACCTTGATTTTGGTCCCAAATGGCTCCAATGCATGCCCCCAGTGTTGGAATTCCATGAACATGTTGGAAATCGTAACCGATTTAAGAGGTTCTAAGGACAAACTCAAATTTATTTAAAGATTTGGCTGAACTTGAAAATTTAAATTTCAAGCTGCCTACTTACCCCTGCGAAGAGAATCAAGTCATAACGTAGTTCGGGAAACATAACATTGTTTTGGGGGGTGCCGTACACAGTTTATACTCTTGCGGGCCAGGAGTGAGGTGCAATTTAGGCTCGTGCGTCATGGAGCAAACTTCTCACGGGTAGTATCTCTTCAGGAACTTGCCATTTATTGGGCCGATACGCAAACCATCTTGGTCAACCAATTTGTAGGCTCCGTTTGTGTATACTTCCTTCACGACATAGGGGTCATCCCACTTTGACAAGAATTTGTTTCCCATCCGTTGGGTGATGGTGATAGGTCTTCGTACAGCCAACACTAGGTCTCCAACTTGAAATGCTCGAGGGCGCACTTTTTTGTTGAAAGCTCTTGTCTTGCGGGCTTGGTAGCACTCAAGCTGTTGCTGGGCTTCAAGTCTCCTTTCATCTAAAGCTTCCAATTCCTCAAGTCTGAGGCGGGCATTATCCTCAGTGGTAAGTCCTTCCTGGATAGCGATGCGCAAAGAAGGTATTTGACTTTCTAGTGGGAGCACGACTTCGACTCCATACACCAGCGAATAAGGGGTTGCTTGAGTAGCTGTCCGGTGTGTTGTCCTGTATGCCCAGAGTGCCTCCCCAACTTTTTCGTGTCAATCCCTTTTTGATTTTGAGACTATCTTTTTCAAAAGGTTGCACAGGGTCTTGTTAAACGCCTCTGCCAAACTGTTCGCCGCGGCGTTGTACATTGAAGAGTTGTGTTGTTTGAAGCCAAATTATGCACACAGCTTATCCATCAGCTTATTATAGAACGGTTTTCCATTATCAGTCACGGTGCATCGCGGTACACCATACCTGAAGATAAGGTTGGTACGAATGAATTCGACTACCGTCTCTTTTTTCACTTCCTTTAGGGGAGTTGCTTCTGCCCATTTGGAGAAGTAGTCCGTGGCTGCCAGAATGTACATGTGACCAGCACGTATCAAATGGCCAAGAGGCGACGGTGGGATGAAGGGGTTCCGGAGGTTGGTGTATGAAATTGGCATGAATTTGGCAAGCTTCGCACCGTCTCGCATACTCAAGGCAATCTTTCACCATTGTTAGCCAGTAATAGCCCATTCGTTTGATTCGGAAATGCAGCTTTGGACCAAATTGGTGGGCTCCGCATATTCCGGAATGCGCTTCTTTCATGGCCTCGATAGTTTCCTCACCGTTCAAGCATCTTTGGTAGTTTCCTTCCAGGGACTGCCGGTATAACGTATCCTTACATAGGACATAGCTTGTTGCTCTTCTTCGCACCTCCGCCCTGTGACGAGCATTTTCAGGCAACTTCCCTTGCTTAAGGTATTCGACCAATGGCGTCCTCCAATCTTCGTCATCGGCAGCCAAGGCAGATATGACATTTGAGTCCTCATGGCTTGGTTCAGTGGCGGACGGTACTATCCATCGGTTGCACACAGGGATACTCGTCGTTTCTCCTTCTGTCAAAGCCAAAGTGGTTGCTAAGTTGGCCAGCGCGTCTGCTATCCTGTTATCATTCCTGGGAATGTGATTTAGAGTAACACTCTCGAAATGCTTAAGCAGGTCTGCAGCATGTTGGGAAAGTGGCACAAGGTCTTCCTTCTTAACCTCATAAGTGTTTGAAAGTTGATTAATGACGAGTTTAGAGTCGCCATAAATCTCGACTTCTGTTATGCCCATTTCCAAAGCCATTTGGAGACCAATTATCAAGGCTTGATATTCGGCAACATTATTGGAGCATAGTTCCCCAAGTATGATTGAGTATGTCAGAACTTGCTTCTCTGGAGAAACGAAGACGACTCCTGCCCCCGCTCCATCGGTTCGTGCTGATCCATCGAAAAACATTGTCCACGGTGGGAACACTTCCGTGAATAGAACATCTTCGTCCGGCAAGTCTTCGGACAACTCCCATTCCGCTGGAACAGGATGATCAGCTAAGAAATTCGCAAGTGCCTGGCCTTTGACAGCTTTTTGGGGCATGTATGTTATTTCATATTGGTTGAAGATGATGGACCACTTTGCCAATCTTCCGGAAAGCACAGGTCTCGACATCACAAACTTAACGGGATCAGCGCGAGAGATGAGCCGAATAGAGTAGGCTTCGAAGTAGTGCTTCAATTTTTTGATGGCGTAGAACAGAGCCAAGCATATTTTTTCCACAGGAGAATACTTTAGCTCGCTCCTCGTTAAGGACCTGCTTAGATAATAAAGGGCCATCTCTTTACCTTCGATGTTTTCTTGGGCCATTAGGGCACCGATTGAACGTTCATGCGCTGCAATATACAGTATGAGTGGTTTTCCAAGTATCAGGGCTCCTAGTACTGGTGGGTTCAAAAGGTATTTCTTTATGCTCTCGAATCCATTTTGGCAACCTTCATCCCATTCAAAAGGAGCGTTCTTCTTCATGAGATGGCTAAACGGTTAGCATCTCCCGGCAAGGTTAGATATGAATCTCCTTATGAACGCGAGATTTCCTTGCAGGCTCCTTAGCTCCTTCAAGTTCCTCGGTGGAGGCATCTTCTGGATAGCGTCTATCTTGCCGGGATCCACCTCAATGCCCCTATGACGGACAACAAAGCCAAGAAACTTTCCAGATGTCACTCTAAACTCGCATTTGAGAGGATTCATTTTCAAGCTGTATTTTCTTCGCCTTTCGAACACGATCCGAAGATCTTCCAAGTGGTCAGCCCTTTTTCTTGTCTTGACAACCAGATCGTCAACATAGCACTCAACCCTTTGGTGTAACATATCGTCGAAGATATTTTGCATCGCTCGTTAATACGTAGCACCTGCATTTTTCAAACCAAAGGGCATTACCTTATAGCAATATATTCCTTTCGGAGTGCGAAAAGCCGTACACTCCTCGTCTTTTGGTGACATCCTTATCTGATTGTACCCGGAGGATCCATCCATGAAAGATAGAGCTTCATGTCCTGTGGTAGCATCAACCATCAACTCGATGATGGGTAAAGGGAAATCATCTTTAGGGCATGCTTTATTCAGATCCCGAAAATCCACATAAACACGTATTTGGCCATTCTTCTTCTTGACCGGTACGATGCTGGATATCCAGGTGGGGTACTTGACCTCTCTGATGAATCCAGCTTCTATCAACTTGTTTACTTCTGCCTCGACACGAGCAGCAAGTTCTGGGCGGAGCATTCTTTGAGATTGCTTGACAGGACGTGCCCCGTGTTTTATGCCAAGGTGATGTACAACGACTTTGGGGTCTAGGCTAGGTATTTCTTTATATGTTCATGCGAAGACGTCTTTGTACTCGTTTAGAATCTTGAGATACTTTTCATCTTCTTCGTGACTCAAGAGTGCACTCACATATACGGGGCGTGGCTCCTCGTCAGTTCCGAGATTTAACTCCTTAAGCTCATCCAAGGTTTCTTGTACACCATCTTCAAGCTGCTTTGGGGCTTCCTAAACCTCATCATCAGAAGCCTCAGAGTCAGAATTTTCTTCGACGGTCACATGATTGCACGTGTAGTAATTTTCCTCGAGAGCATAGGTGTCATCGGTTCCGATCGTCACCTCTACTCTGTTTTCAGCTACGCCAGTCGAGTGTCCAAACGTTTGTTGTCTAATCGTAACCGGCTTATCTGAAGTGATGAGTAGGATCGAGGACTTATTTTCATGGGATGCAGGGATGTGAATAGTCTGAACTTTGCTTTCTGACTTCATCGTTTCCACCTCTGTGACAATGTCCCGTTTCTTCTGCTGTTTTACTCCATGATTTCCTAGTCTATCAAAGACAGAACCTCGTGTTTGACGCTTGATGCCAAGCCTATCATGAACGGATTTAGCTCGACGAGTGTTTCCAAGCCTTTCAAATACTGATTTACGGGTTTTGGATGTCCCCAATCAGTCAAATACGGAAAGATGACGATCAGTGACCTTTGTATTTACATCACTTTTATCCTCTTCTGCAGTGATGTGTTGCACGCTAGCCTGTGTATTTTTTCTTAATCGAATCCTGATAGGTTCGGTTGGGGCAAACCCTAAGCCAGTTTTTGGCTGATCGACACGAAATCCTTACCTTTTTAACCTGTGTTGTTCCTTGGTAAGCCCGTGAATTCTCGCGCCAGTGAGCTTGGGTTGTAGTTTTCCTAGCTGAGATGGGTTTTCAAAGTCATATCCAGACTTTTCTAGGAGGTCATACGCTTTTGGGTCGAAACCTCTTTGACGTTGACTCTTGGACGATGACTTCACTTGTTCCACATTCTTTAATTTGGCAACAGGCAAAATTAGCTCTCTTTTCATTACCCAAAAGTCGTCTACTCGGAAATTCTTTGATCTGGTTGACCCAAGACTAACTGCATGTTCATTCCGATGTGATTGGAACTTCGGCAGACTAGGTGTCTTTATAACAACAACCTTTTTATGCGTAGTCACCTAGGCAGGGTTCTCCTTGGCATCTTCACTCTCATGTTCTGGATTTTCAGGTTTGGCAGTCGGATGGTCTGGAGAACGTGGTGACTCTTTGGTGGGGCATGGATCCAAGTAAAGTTTTGCATCAGCAAAGTAGGATTCCACTTCACTGAAAGGCTTCACATCTGCGTCCACCTTCACAATTTAGCAATTTCTCACATACTTGAAGCATTGATGGAGGGTAGAGGGAACCACTTCGTTCTCATGAAGCCATGGCCTACCCAACAATAGATGGTAAGATGTCCTAGCGTCAATTACGTGGAAGAGCGTATCGGCCTTCAATTCTCCAATGGTTAGTTCTAAACGAATCATTCCGATGGCCCGTTGGCTGCCTTGATTGAAACCTTGGATTGTCAGGCGGCTATGAGACAAATCTTCAGTTGTGATTTTTAGGTTTTTCATGGTGTATTTGGGCATGATGTTTACTGCCGATCCACCACCGAGCAGGATACGGTTCACTTTTTGTCCTTGCAAAAATCCTGAAACAAAGAGTGGCCTATTGTGCGGTTTCGATCCTAACAACAAATCTTCATCGTCAAAGGCGATGGCAGTATAGCAGAAGGCAGATTGTTCCTCTCTTGTCCTCAATACCATGCAACCCTTTGGATTGACTTTTCCTTCGAAGAACTTGGTTGGGAAGAAGTCCCCCAAGAGCGCGGGTTCATACGGACGACCTTTCGATGATTTTTTGGAGTTTAGTTGAACTTCCTGCTTTTCATTTGAATTTGGCAGTGCGATCTTCCGAGGGAATGACTTTCTTATCCGGGATGGATGCATTTGCTCAACACGGCATCTTTGTCTCTGCCGATGAGTTACAAGAGTCCATTCTTCGTCTTCTCCTTCACTCTCAAATGAAAGATCCGACTGCTCCACGATGTCTCCCTCAGGTATTTTCTTTGGAACCTTCGTCGTGGTGATGGGAATTTTCACAAGGATAGGCTCTAAACTTCCGAATTGGAGTGTCATAGATGCCCCCGGTGTTAGTGAAGGAAGCGCACTCTCGCTATCTTGAGAAACACATATAACATTTGCATCTGCAGTAACATCAGTATCAAGAATTATCTTACCGTCCCTTACCAAATTCATGATTTTCTCCTTAACCACGAAGCACTTTTCAAGGGGGTGGCTGATCACCCGATTATATCGACAATATTTGGGGTCGTTCACCCTCCCGCTTTCTTCCGGAAGTTTCGGCTCAGGCAGTTCAATTAATTCCCTTTCTAACAGCTCGTCGAGGATTTGCCCGACATCGGAGTCGGGAAAAGGATACACTTTCTCTTGAAGCTCCTTCAACGTAGGCCGACGTTTTTCCATTGACGGCTTTTGTTCTTTGACCCTTTCATTATTTCTATCACCGGTGGAGAACTTGACCGAAGTTGTTTTGATGGCCATGGATTCCTTCACCGGTGCCTTGTGGGATTTCTCCACTCTTCGCGGATAGACTTTCTTTTCTTTCCTCGAATCTTCCGATGGGAATGTCGTCTTGTGGTTCAAGATGCTTAATTCCATGTCATGAGCGCGAGTGGCTAACTCCTCAAAATTTCGGGGTTTGATTCCTTGCAGTATGTAGAGTAGACCCCAATGCATGCCTTGGATGCACATCTCGATTGCCGAGGTCTCAGAAAGCTTGTACTTACAATTCAGGCTTAAGGCACGCCAACGGTTGATGTAATCCACCACGGGCTCGTCTTTCCGTTATTTGGCGTTCGAAGCTCAATCATGCTTACGGTGCGACGGGGTACTGTAAAAGCGATTCAAGAATTCCCCTTCCATTTCATCCCAACTATTGATGGACTCCTGTTCAAGATCAACGTACCAATCGAAAGCATTGCCTTTGAGTGACCTGACGAACTGGTTGACGAGAAGGTCACCGCCTGTCCCCGCATTGTTACAAGTCTCAATGAAGTGAGCAATATGTTGCTTAGGGTTGCCCTTTCCATCGAATTATCGAAGCTTAGGGGGCTGGTATCCATTTGCCATCCTCAAGGCATCAATCCTCCTGGAATATGGTTTTGAATACGCAACTCGATGTTGAGATGATCCATTATATTGCGCCTTGATAGTGTTAGCTATCATGGCTTGCAACTCCTCAACTGACAAGGTTGCAACTGAGCTTGTTGAACGTGTGGTCCTTGGGACGAAATTCGGGTTGGGAAGTGTCTTACCGGCCGACTTCTCCTTCTGAGCATTTTTTGGAGATTGAGGGCCGTTGTGGCTAACCCCTTCACCATTTTGTTGTTCCACCTTGTTCATGAGTTGTGCAATCTAGAGATCTTTGTCCTCCACCATCTTTTGCAAATCAGCTATAGCTTGAGCCATTTGGGCGAGTTGGTCATCCACGTTCGTGGCGCCGGTGGCCATCGCCGGTAAATTGGCAAAGGCGGTGGAGTGAGTTCCTCTCGGGGTGGCCGGATTGGAGTTTTCCGATTCGGAGGAGGCTGAACCGTCATGCTTGCCCCCGGTAGAGGAGTGGTCAATGTCCGCAATGAAGTTGGCAAAATCCTTCTTGTTAAAAGTTCCCTTTTTGGTGCCATGGAAATGCTCCGGATGATGATTTGAGATTCCTTAGAATGAAGAGATGAGAGGCAGAGATGGTCCCACTGGGCGTGCCAAACTTTGTTTACACAAATTTTCGTTGAATCTGCAATAAATGATTACAAGAGACGAAAATAGGGAAAACAAGAATAATTTTGATTTAAATTAAAAAAAGTGTTCCAATCTCTGAAATTCCTCTGATTCTTCGAAGTAGATTTATCTGAGGGCTTGATGCTTATTCCCGGATTGAGTGTAGAGTTTGGTTGAATCGACGACGGAATGGCAAGGCTCAAACTTGAGAGCTTGAATGCTTGAATTCCTTCGATTCCTTAGTGCTTGATAACTTGAGAATTTTGTCCCTTGAATCCTCTTGTTGCTTGTTTGTCCTTTCTGCTTATGTTTTTTGCTTGAGGCTTATTTTGGGACTTTAGAACCTTATTTATAGGCCTTTATTTGTCCCATTGGGCTTCGTGGCCTTGGGCCGACATTTGAGGACCACTTTATAATTATTGGGCCTTTATTTTACTTAATGGATAATTTAATTAATCCATTTTAATTAATTCAAAACTGTAAGAATATAGTTTCACAATTCTTATTTTGAATTAAATATGCAAGCCCAAATTTATTATGGGCTTATAATTAAAATTGATAATTAACAACCAATTTTATTGGACCATTAATTAATAATTTTATTTCGATTTTTCAGCGCCAACAGTACGGTCATGTTGTACTGGATTCTCAGATATGCTTATGACTACCCGATTATCACACATCAAGTTACACGCTTCTTCACTCAAGAGACCAATTTCCCCAAGCAACTTCCTCAACCAAAGCACTTCTGCTACACCTCGAGCAAAACCCCGAAATTCTGCTTCAGCACTAGAGAGTGCCACTATCTTCTGCTTCTCACTCCTCTAGGTCACTAAATTTCCACCAACCAGAGTGAAATAGCCTGATGTTGATCTTCGGTCTCCTGGACTCCCCGCCCAGTCTGCATCTGTATAAGCTTCAATTCTTAAGTTGCCATGCCTCTGAAACAGAACGCCTCTTCCTGGACATCCTTTCAGGTATCGACACACTCTCACTGCAGCATCCATATGTTCCTTCTGTGGTTGGTGCATAAATTGGATCAACGCCCCAACAACATAGGCTATATCCGGTTGCGTGTGAGATAGATAAATAAGCTTCCCTACCAAGTGTTGATACTGCAACCTGTCTATCTCACCCGACCCCTCAACACTTCTCAATCCATGGTTCACAACCATGGGAGTATCCACTGGTCGACACTCCAACAAACCGGTTTCTGCTAGCAGGTCTAAAACGAATTTCCGCTGTGAGATGTATATGCCCTTCTTCGATCTTAGTACCTCTATCCCAAAGAAGTACTTCAGCTGTCCCAAATCTTTCATCTCGAACTCCCTGAACAAATTCTCCCGCAACTGGGCAATCTCTGTTGTGTCGTCTCCTGTAATGATCATATCGTCAACATAGATGACCAGGCACGTCACTAGTTCCCCCCTCCTTTTAATAAAGAGAGTATGATCTGAGTTACTCTGACAATAACCATACTTCTTCATTGCTGCCGAGAACCTCCCAAACTAAGCTCGGGGAGACTGCTTCAACCCATACAAGGCCTTCTTAAGTCTGCATGCTTCCCCGTCACTGAATCCCTGAGTAAATCCTGGAGGTGCTTCCATGTATACTTCCTCTCGAAGGTCTCCATGCATAAATACGTTCTTAACATCAAATTGGTGCAGGGCCCAATCCCTATTTGCAGCTATCAAGAACAGTACCCTAATAGTGTCGATCTTTGCCACTGGGGAAAAAGTCTCTGAATAGTCAATACCGTAAGTCTGAGTATACCCCTTGGCCACCAACCTCGCCTTATACCTCTCGATACTCCCATCACCATGATACTTCACTGTATATACCCACCGGCATCCTATCACCTTCTTTCCTGGCGGGAGCATGCATTTCTCCCAAGTTTCATTTCTTTCTAGTGCCTCCATTTCAGCTTCCATGGCCCGGACCCATTTATCTTCTGCGAGGGCCTCTTCCACTTTGTTCGGAATCTTGAGTGAGTAGATAGCGGTGGTATAGGCTCGTGCTGGTGCTGATAGACTCCCAACCGCGATATTAGCAGGAGGATATCTCGGGGTTCTGCCTGTGTGCTCTGGTTCATATCGCTTAGGAGGAATTCCCCTATTTGTTCTTGGTGGTAACACGTATCTCTCCACTTCTTTTCCTATCTCCCCCTGCACATTATTCTTTTCATGTTCCTCACTGATCCCTGCACTATTAGGACTATCTGGAACAGGAGAAGTAATACTGGAACTAGAACTGTCAAACACATGACTACTAACCTCAGGATTATTCACGGGAGTGACTGGCGTTGTGGGGAATTGTACCAGGGGAGAGGCGAGCTCGGTGGTTCCGCCTGCTTGCCCTGTTGGGACTATGTCTGGCCAAGAGCTAGGTGGGGAGTGAGGTGGTATCCCACTCAATGGATCCGGTAGCTGACTTTCCCCCTGACCACTGAGTGGGGAGGTAAAGAAATACTCTGTCTCGACAAAGTCACAATCCATAGTGACAAACATACGCCTGGTAGGAGGATGATAACACATATACCCCTTCTGATGAACCCCATACACAACAAAGACACACTTGATGGAACAGGGATCAAGCTTGGTTCTGTTATGTTTAGGGAGGTGAACAAAGACAGAGCACCCGAAGACCTTAGGTGGAAGTACTAAGATAGATGGGATATTTACTTGTTTTGCAAGACACTGTAATGGTGTTTCGAGGTCAAGAGCCCTAGACGGAAGACGGTTGACCAAGTAAACAGAGGTGGCGACGGCTTCAGCCCACAAAGACTTGGGACAACGAGACTCGATGAGCAGGGATCTACACATCTCAAGAAGGTGACGGTTTTTTCTTTCTGCTACCCCGTTTTGCTGAGGGGTATGGGGACATGAAGTTTGGTGAACAAGCCCATTTTTTTCAAAAAACTGTTTCATTGTGGTGTTTACATACTCCCCCCCATTATCAGATCGTAGTACTTGTATCTGGGAGTTATATTGGGTTTTGACCAACTGGAAATATTCCATGAATTTATAAGGAACTTCAGACTTATTTCTGAGAAAATATATCCAAGTCATGCGTGAACAATCATCAATAAACAAGACGAAGTATTTAAAATCATGACTTAGACCAGTATTCGGGGAAGGACCCCATATATCAGAATGAATAAGAGAAAAAACTGTCTTAGCACGAGAACTGGATACTGAAAAGGACTGTCTATGACTCTATAAGAATACACGTCTCACAAGAGAATTTATTGTTTTCAGAAAAAAAACTGGGGAAAAAGCAACTGGAGATACCCTGAAGATAGGTGACCCAAACGGCGATGCCACAACCACTGTTGGCGGTCCACTGTCCCGTGAGCAATCGCTGCAGTTCCTTGTTGAGCCACCTCATCGACGTAGTATAACCCCCCACTTTTAGTACCACGCCCAATCACTTTCCCCGACCGAATATCCTGTAACAGACAGAAACCGGGAAACATAAGCATGATACAATTCAATTCCTTGGTAACATGACTAATGGATAATAATTTACATGACAAACTGGGGATATAAAGACAATTCTTTAAATTTATCATCGGAGATAATGATAGGGTTCCTGATCCAAGAACAGGGGCAAGTCCCCCGTTGGCATTCTGAATGGAGGTGATCTCGGGGGTGCCAAGGTCCACAAGATCAGACTGATCATTAGTGATTGTGTTCGTGGCCCCACAATCAAATATCCACCGAGAAGTCTTGCTCCCTGACATACTTAGTGCTACACCAGGGTTACAGCTGCACATTTCTTGATTAGGAGTATCACAAATCTTATAATTAGAAAGGTGGGGGGCAGATGTGCAATAACCCAAAAGTTGTGAGGTGGAGGGGTATACACGACATTCCCCCTCCCCACATTTAGTACCTAGGGTCGAAGACTTCTGCCCTTGTCTGCCTTCCGCCGCTGCCACCCCTGCGAAACCCCTCTGTTCTCCTTCTCCATCACCTGTTTCCGTTTCTTCCTCAAGGCCTGTTGCCACCGCCGCTATTCCCTGCGCCGGTCCGGCGCGATCGCGCCGCCTACTCTGCCAACCCGCGGGGAATCCGATGATTTCAAAGCAATTTTCTTTGTTATGTCCGATTTTCCGACACTTCCCGCACGTGACCGGCGGCCTGTTCTCGTCGCCGCCCCGACGTGATGATGCGGCCTCTTTCTCCAGCGCCTCTGATCGGGGCTTGCTGGTGAACCGCTGAGTCACCGGAGCATGTCCTCTCTCTGATCTTTGTGGTCCTCGTGCGACGAATCCGGACCCGATGCCTGAGGCTCCGACCGATGATGGGTCGTCCCCTTCCAGATCTGACCCCATGATCCCTCGCCTCACTCCTTCACGGCGAATTGCAGCATACGCCTTTTCCACGGTAGGGAGGGGGGTTTCTTTGAGTAAATTTCGCCTCTCACTGTCAAATTTATCACTGACGCCGGCGAGAAACTGGAACAGGCGAGTTTTGGATTTTAACCGATTGAAAACGGCTATGTCAGCCTCACACGCGATGGGATTTGGTTGTCTGGCATCCATTTCTCTCCAAATCTTCTGAATGTTGCTGTAGTATCGTTCTATGCTATCCGTCCCTTGTTTCAGATTATTGGCTCTTGTGGTGAGGTCGTATATCTGGAGACCGTCACCCCCTTGACTGTACATGGCAAGTAACCCATTCCACAACGCTTTTGCTGTTGTAGTAGGTGAAGAGTCCTTGCTCCATGTTTTCCAGGAGCCACGAGCAAACTATTAGATCATCTTGCTCCCACTTGTGGTAGTTGGGCTGTTGAGGTAAGGGAGGTGGCGGATTTCCTGTAATATGACTGAGTTTACCGCGCCCGCCAATGGCTAATTTCATTAGGCGAGCCCACAGGGAGTAATTGAACTGGTTGAGTTTGGTACTGATTGAAACGGTTTGGGGTGTTTGGCTGTGATTATGATTATTTCCTAGTTGGATTTGCAGGTTCTGGAACTTGTTTTCGATGATACTGGCTAACTGGTGGCTAAGGAATCGACAGGCTGCTGCGATTCCTTGCCGGAACTGGCTATGCTGCTGTTGTCGTCGGCCATGGCCGAGAGAGGTACCGGTAAGTGATGAGCAAGGGTCGATTCGGATTAATGGATTATCGCCCGCTCTGATACCATGTTAAATGTATTGTACACCATGATTGGAAGTGAAAGACTGTAATCTTGTGTGTATTGAATTCTGTACATAATTACACGGTATAATACATCTATATACTCCAAGACCTAGGCTAAGAAAGGAAAGAGAATAATTACATAATAACTACTACAATTATGGGATTGACAATATCCCTAGTTTTCCTTGCTAACAATAACGAGCTGCGTCAGCAAATTTGCTACTATTGTTAGCGTGCTTCTTGTATGTCCAACCAACCCCAACCCGTAAGTTCAAAAGGCATGAGGGCTAGGGTTCATTAGGGGTTCGAAGAGTAATCAGTGCATTTGAAAATCAAATTATAAATCGTAAATTAATTATATTCCAGAACTCGATTTATTATATATATATAAAACCCTTTATCTTAGCTAAATGTTTAGAACAAGTTCAATTTCAATTAATGAAAATAATTGTTTCACGTCCAAGTCCAAGCCCATGGATACGATTTTGGTTGTCCATTTACGAGTGGGCTGCTGAACCATATATTGTAATCAGTCTATGATTCCTGTAGAAGAACAACATCAGTGGATTAGATTTCTTACCATATGAAGAAGAAATTAAAGCATCAATAATTTGGAAAAATAAAAGGCAAGGCGATTATCGAGATTTGCTACTTCAAAAGGCTAGAATTTTTAGGGAAATACCTAAATTTAAAATTTTTAAATAAAATTTGCCATTATTAAGGCTAGGTTGCAAAAGTAAAAGTATGTATAAACCTAAAATTAAATACCATCTCAATAAATTTTAAAATGAGAAAAAGGAGTTGGAGAACGTTTGATGAATGTATTTTTGCAGTGCCATGTCGTAGGAGGGTGTGGGCATGCAGAATCTTCAGTCCAAAAATTTAGCAAACATGAGAATGAGCACCCCAAGGTACGTACTATGGTTTTTTCACTTGATTAAAGTTTTGATGCCCACTTTACAAATTTATCCCATTTTAATTATTTTTTACAATATTTATAGGACTTGTTAAGAGTAGTGCGTGTTAGAGTTCGGTTGGACTATTAAATTGTAACACTTTGTTTTACTAGTGATAATCATATTATCAGAAGATTTGAATGTGAAACATTTGATTAAACTAATATAATATTGAATAACTAGATTACGTCATTAGATGATATAATTCGTCTAATTAATAGGTAAAATTTTCTTTATTTTTGACTGATGCGATATATAAGTATGATTCACATATTCTCAGACCTTAGTTGGCTCTTCTGATTTTTCTTCTTTTATTTCCCATGCATTTTTTTTTTTTTTTTTCTGATGTTGCCTGAGTTGGTCGGTCCGGTCCACAGTAAAAAAATAAAATAAAATAAAATATTTTGGGTAAAGAGGCAGAATTGGAAAGAGGGGCAAAATTGCTTGTCATAAATAAGTATCGTCACCTCTAATGCACCGACACTTCTAAAAATATCGATTTATCGTGTCGTGTCGTGTCGTGTCGGACACGTTGTCCGACACTTCTCACGTGGAAAATTCACAAAAAAATCCGTGTCGTCGTATCCGTGTGGTGTCGTGTCCATGTCGCCGTGTCCGTATCTGTGCAACATAGATCTTCACATTTCATCTCACGACATCTACAGTGTCACGTTTTAGATATTCGATAATTTTTTATGATCTTTTATACTATCACTAAAATGTTTTTTATTAGGTACCTATATATATATATAGAGTAATACTTTTTAATTTTTATTGAAATGCCTCGATTATCATATTATTGAGTCATTTAAAAAATTGTCATACTAAATAATTGTAATGAAAAAATATTAAAAGATATCTCTCATAATCTCAATCATTACTAATACATTTGGTCAGGGATGAAACCAGGATTTAATGTTCTGAAAGACAAAATTTTAAAATATTAAAAATGAAGGAACAAAATCTTTAATTAGAGGGGTGAAAAGTTAGAATATCAAACCATTAAGGGGCAAAATATAAATATATTAAAAATATACATACAAAAATTAAAAAATTTCATAATTTAGGGGGGGCGGGGACTGGGCTATCCCATCCCTCGACTCCATCGCTGCACTTAGCGTGTATATATAAAGAAATAAGAGATAAAACACAAATATAAATTAGGTAATATGATGCTCTTCCGTTCCTATCCATTCTTTTTTGGCCCTTCTATCCATTCTATTTAAATAGTTTTGTTGCCATTACTAGTAAAGTTTCAATATTTCGAAAAAAAAAAAAAATTACAAATCTGCCAGAAAATTATCAATCATGGCACAATTATTGTACAATTAATTTTATTTTACATAGAATAATAATAAGCCACAATCATTTTTCATTAATTTCATTCTCTTTTTATTAAAGTTTGAGTGGTTAATCAAACATTCCAAGATCTTCAAACCTAAGTTAATAAGATTTATTTGACGTCTCGAACGTACATAAACATAGTTCCCCCATCATTATTACACTTTACTTAAAAGACAATGCAATCTCACCTCATATAGTAACAAGCATTTATAATATTACATAAACACACATTCACATAACCCTTCAAGAATTCGATATCCAAACCAACAATATCACCAAAATCACCTAATCTAATTCACACATTAATGTCTACGCTTCATTTGATGTTAGACTACCATCTATAGATGCAGATACGGTGGCAGGACACGATATCGATATGACAATACAAATTTTTGTTAAAAAATTTTATGTGAGAAGTGTCGGATATAATATTTGACACAAGTGTCTGACACAATACTAAATGGCAAAATAATGCTTTTAAAAGTGTCCGTACATCACAAACTGTCATGTTTCCCTCACTGACCATATATAATATAAACACAACAAACAAACCAACCTTTTCAAAATTACACTCTACTCCAAATTCAAGATAGTGGTGCATGATGTCCCACCTAGATGATCATCGGAGGTTAAGACAGTATCAGAATCATGTGTATGAAACTACCTCTGCCCACGAAAGCTCCATTTCATCTTCTTCTCCTCCTTCTTACTCCTTCAATTCATACACATCACCAACTCCATTGATTGAGAATAATTCCTTCAGAGACAAGCCTCGTCGTCATCGTCATCGTCGTCGTCATCATCATCTGAGGAGGCTAATAAGATCCTTTTCTTGGCATGATCCAAGAGTACTAAAAGGTTCGTGTTATTGTAATTCTGATGCCTCTGCAACTACAAGGCCGGCCTGGGACAGGTTGAAGCACTGGTTTGGTTCGGTTTCTCTCATGGCTACACAGGCAGATTTATCGGTTCATAATCCAGTTCAATTTGTAAGTTCACTTTTTGGCATCAATTTGTATGTTATTATATATTTAGTTGGAACTTTGATTTTGATTTTTTACTTTTGTTTGTGTGATGTGTGAATGTTGTTAGACGTGCGTGCAGTGGCGGAGTCGGGGATGAAGTTAATAAAATGAAAAGTTCAAATTTTCAAAATTGTAGTAATATGGCAAATTAGTGCATATTGACAAGATATAGTCCAAGATTATGGATATATTTGAACTTTAACCCGATTTTCTTGTCCTTGAATAATTATTAACTTGCTTTATTTCAGAGAAAGAAGAAGTCTATTGGTCAGCAAAAGAGGGAGGAGCTCGAAAGAGAGGTAATATGGTCTTAAATTCGGGTTCGGATATCGTGTTTCAATTTTGGTTTTATTTTTTATTTCACTTATATACATGCACCACATATAATTGAAATTAAGAAAGAAAAATAATTGAGATATGTAAAAAAAATTTAAAAAATTTCTCTCGGGACCTCTAGGGAAATTACAAATTTGGTATAACAACTTGACTAATTCAACGTTTTCGGTACATTTCATTTTCTAAAGACAAGGGATCTTATCTTCAAATTCAAGCAATTTAGTGCACATTTTTTTGTCGGAAACTTATTTTACCTGCCGAATTTGTACGTGACGAACTCCTAGTTCTAGTCAAAAAGTGCATTAAATTAAATGATTTCAAGATGTGGTCTTATTTTGTCGCCGAAAAATGACATATACCAAAAAGGCATAATTGATCCATTTGGTATACCAAATTTACAATTTCCCCCCTTATTAATACACTTAGCATGCATAAATAAGCGAAATAACACATGAAATACGAACTTAAAACAGAAAATTCGGACCCCCTTAAATTCTTCGTGTGCACTATATTCATATTTTTCATACAACTCGTGTGCAGTAACTTAGTAAAATGTACAGCCAAAATGTGGGGGGCCTGGTGTAGGGGTCTCAAAATGGTCAAAGAAATGGTGCACTTTTTAATTTCTGTTCTGCTTCGTAGCCCTTTTGGGCCATCACGGATTATATATGATGTTACTTCTTTATTTCCATTTAGGACTGTCTTGCAGACCCTACTTTCTTTTCAAAATTAATGTATTACAATTTCCATTAAGTTGATATGTTGCATGATCTATACACGTACAATCTGAGATTTTTCAAAATTGGAGGTGCTAATTTGTAATTTACTAATTTTTCCCGAACATCGGTAAGGTTTCGGTTCTGCACAAGATGCTGGAACATGAAGAGAAGGTGCACCAGTATCTGGAGCAGCTCCATCACCGGCAGCATGGTTCTGATCTCGCCATTCCGAATTACCTTCCTCCGAAGGTAAGTACGTTTATGAACCCTTAGGGGGTCTCTCTGTAATTTTCAGAATAAGAGGGGAACTTGATATAGTTAGCTGTAATGTAAGGCGGTTCAGCTATAATTATGATTCCATTCGACGTGGGATGGGTAATACACCCCGAACAATCGGGAATCAATATGGAGTGTGAAACTTACGTGCAGCATATATTTTATTGCGATATCATGTTAGATAATGTGTATTTGACGTAACTCATCACCCCAATGAGATGGGTGTTAACGGTGTTATCATGCATTATTAGTTATAAGTATAGTAATTATTCGACATGGGATGAATAATAGTTTGTCCAATTCAAATGCACGAAACTTCATTCGGAGGCATCATGCTTAACGTTTGTAAAATCCAAACAGATGAAAGAGATACTAGCGGAGCTAGCAATGGTTGAGAACGAGATAACAAGACTAGAAAGCCACATCAAGCAGCTTCAATCTGAAGTGAAGCACGAAAAGGAAATCAACATGGAGAAAAAATACAAAGAATGGGGCCGTGCAAACCTTAGAAACGAGCACGAATCATCCCAACTTCCACCAAATCCGAAAGGCATCAGCAAAAGTTCGAATGAAAAAGTAGCATTTGAGACCAAGGCCCTGCATTTCATCAGCAAGGCCATAAAAGGAGATTATAACTTCAGTGTCAGTGAGAGAATGTTGAATTCCAAGGGATATTCGAGCCAGAAGGAAAACACATTTCATGACGAAGGTGGAATGTTTAGGGAGAAGGTGTCGAAAAGAAGTGGGATTTTGAAAGCTCCATCTCCCTTGAGAGAACCAAGGCAGCCTACTCCTCGGGTATGCTTAGTTCTACTTTGAGGTGATACTCACTTTCTGCCATGGGATCAAATTTGAAAGATTAAATTTAAATAACAAAAAATGTGTGTTGAGATATTTAAATATTTAATTTTGCGTCGAGTTGATTTTCACAAAAAATATTAGTAAAAAACTCATGCATGCTAGGTGATGTTTTTGTAATTTTTGAAAATATCATGGGAGGTTTGTGTAACTAGGTCAAACCTTATGCAAGTGTAATTATGCCTATTTATTATCTCCGTTGTAACAAAATAAAGAGTTTGAATAACAACAGTACATATTCTCAGTATTTTTTCTTATGCTACAACTTTATCATTCTCAGAGAGACCGTAATCTCGAAATTCCAATGGAAACTCCCCTTAGAGTTCTCACAACCCCATTACATTCAGAAGAAGAAAGCATACACAGATGGCCACCAAACAAGTTATCTGAGAACATAATGAAGTGTCTCATATTCATATTTGTGAGGCTACTCCGAACTTCAAGAGTCATGGAGTTGGAAAAATCGGGCCCCATCGCCCGTTCCACCAACTTCTCCATGAGCTTCAGAGCAGAGTCGAGCTCAAACTCAAAAACAAGTCTCATGTTTCAGAAAGACTCGAGGCAACAAGATCCTTACGGTATATTTGATTCTGAAGATTCGATACCGAGAGATATTGGCCCTTACAAAAACTTGGTCAGATTCACTTCAAGCTCGATGGACTTGAAATGCATTCAGAATTCAAACTCCGTCCCTTTGTTCCAGAAATTGAAGTGAGTAACATAATGATTACTGAGTTATTATTCGACATGTTTCCTCTATTAGTTTTGGTACTTACTGATTTTTTGAATTTTTATTTGTGGAATTTAGGGTGTTAATGGATGGTCTGCAGAAAGTGGATTTGAGGTTCTTGAGTCATCAGCAGAAGCTGGCCTTTTGGATCAACATGTACAATGCTTGCATAATGCATGTACACCACTTTTCTTGTCTCTTATATATAAATATATACGTTCATGTGTGTGTATATATATATACACACACACACAATTCACAAATTTTCTTCTTGGTTTGAAATTTAAAGATACCATTCTCTCCTAACTTATTTTCACCTAATGTTGCACCCCCTTTTGCTGATCACTACAACATAGTTAACAATGTCATAATTCGAATTTCAGTTAAAGGGGGTATTTGTAATTTTACATAGTTAACTAATGTTATAATTCGAGTTTCAAGAAAAGGGGTACATGTAATTTCACAAAACTATGTATGGTTGTGGGGATGGTTAATGATTGCTGATAATTAATGGTTATTTTGGGGGACTTTTGATATAGGGTTTTCTTCAATATGGAGTTCCCTCTGTTTCTAACCCTGAGAATCTGCTAGGATTGATCAACAAGGTAAAATTACTACAAATATTACAATCTTGGTTTTATATCTGTATATATTTTCTTTGTTGATCATGGTAAATTTCATTCTTGATTAATATGCAGGCAACCCTCAACATTTCTGGTAACACAATCAATGCTGAATCCATCGAACGTTTCATCTTGAGGAAACCAGACGATTCGCTGGTGAAAGAGGTAATACGATACTATAGCAAATAGCCATGCATCATTACACATATACAAATAGATTTTGCAGAAACTGATGGAATAGTTACATAGAATCATAGCAATGGCGAAAAGGATAACAAAGAGATGATCGTTCGCGAATTATATGGCCTTGAGACACCTGATCCTAACATCATCTTCGCTTTGTGCTGTGGAACTCGTTCATCTCCAGCAGTAAGTCCATATCCCCCCACCCCACCCCACCCCACTCTACAACGAGAATTTTTCATTTAGGGATGATTACAGAGACATATCAAAAGGTTTGACATAATTATACAAACTTCCCTTAAAATTTGAGAAGTTACAGAAAACTTCCTCCGTCAAAGAGTTTACATTACCTCTAGCGCGTTTTGGTGACTTCATGATTACCCTATTTTTACTCGACTCATCCTGGTCAAATATGTAAATGGAAGTTTTTGTATTTTCTCCAACCATAAGGGTAGTTTGTGTAATCACATTAAACCTCACGGTATGTCGGCCTAACTATCCCTTCAATTTACAAGATGAAGATGTACTGTTTTCCGGTGTATACAATGCACGTTTATAACTTCAGCGAAAACATATTTATGTGTATATATATATATATTTCAAATTCGTGACTATAATATAGCAACAGTCAGGCCAAATATGCCGAGGGAAGTTTTTGTATTTTCTCAAACCATAAGGGTAGTTTGTGTAATCACATTAAACCTCGTGGTATGTGAGAGCAACTATCCCTTCAATTTACGAGACGAAGTTGTACTGTTTCCGGTTTACACAAATATATATTTGTCTTGCAGGTAAAGATATATACTGCTGACGGTGTGACCAACGAACTCGAGAGATCAAAGCTGGAATATCTACAAGCTGCAGTAATGGTGACGAGCACGAAAAGGGTAGCTCTTCCGGAGCTGCTGCTGAGGAACATGACTGATTTCGCAGGCGATAAAGAGACATTGGTAGAGTGGGTCTGCCAGCAGCTGCCAACCTCAGGTTCTTTGAGGAAATCAATTGTTGATTCTTTTAGGAAACTAAATGCTGCAAAGGCATCAGCACTTGTTGACAAGATACCTTATGAATTTGAGTTTCAATACTTGTTGCCCATTTGATTCATCAATTCAATTCACTTTCTCTTACTTTCGTCCGAAAGATGATTCAAATCCCGACTTTGTGAAAGAAGCAAATTGGGTCCAAAGGATAGTCCGATCCCTATAATGTATTTTGCAATACCCGAACAAAGAAGTAGATCAGATTCAAAAACAAAGAGAATTTAATTCTTGTCACAATGGGAAAAATTAAATGTTATATCATTTGTATAAATTGTTGTACGATTTTTTCATTTGTATATAATATATTTGTTTGTGTTATCATTCGATTTTTTTGACCAACAGAACGCATGAATTCGATTGGGTTTTGGACAGAATTTTGGAGGGCCGAAAATTCCACAGAATTCTGTCCACTTCCGCTAACTGAAACCTTTTTCTATGAAGAAAATTGCAGAAGTATCACTTATTATTTTGTCTATGAAGTCATCAATGATATCATACTTTTCCAGCATTTTAAGGCTGCCCATTACACGTTCAACTAACATATCAAATAATAATTTAGAATTCCACCACTAATACCACAAAAACATTTTGTTTTTATTTATATATATATATATATAAAATTTAATGACAAAAATAATTATTTCATCGTGTGATAAGGGGAAAATTGGGAGCAATGAAGTGGCTCCACGAGTCTTCACCGCGAGCCCCAATGGCCAAGTGGGTATGCCACATCATCCCCACTTCCGATCCAAAAGGCCCTTTTACTCAAGCCAACACTTGTCACATAACTTGGGGAAGCCTTGTCCCATGTACCTACTACGAGGGAAGTACTTCGACCCAGGAGGACCATCGAGCCAAGTACGTTACCGACCCACTTTGCCCAAGTACATGCGCATTAAATGAGGACACCTCTCCAGGCAGAGTGCATTAAATGCAGCCCACGCCTAATACTTATCCAGCGGCGCCTTTTGCTGTGAAAATACACAGGACCATGCCGGAAGTACTGTTCACAGCTGGCAAAGCCATCCCCTTTGGCAGCCAGATCCACACTTTCCGCGAGGTGTACTAACACACACAAGACTCCCAACTATAAATACTCTCTCTTTTATTACCAAGGTAAGTCACTATTCACATTTAAATACTTTCTTTGCATTTTCAATTCAGCTGTCTGACTTGAGAGTCGGAGTGTCAAAACGGGTCCAACCCCCATATTCTCTCGTTTTGACCTTTGAGCTTACGTTTGCTCATCTTTCTCAGTTAGCTAAATCCAGAGTTCTTTCTGCTAATACAAATCTCTTGGGTGATTGGGAGTTCAAGTATGTTGTTCCGTACAAAGACAAATTTAGACACCATCATCATGTATATTAAAATTTTAGGAGTAACTATTTGTAACATTATGAACTATTGTTTTTTTTAGTTTGCAACATCAACTATTGTTTTTTAATAAATTGTAACCTGATTTCATTAATCGTGTGATACATACACAAAATTTCTTTCATGTGTCACACAAGGAGTGGAATCAAAGTTGTAGTTTATTACAAAACAATAGTTAAGGTTGCAAACTTAGATTTTTATAATTTAGGTTACAAATTCCAAAAAATACAATGGTTCAAGATGGTCAAAATTTTTATCCCAAAATTATATTTTGAAAAATAGAATAAATTAAAAAAAAAGAGGAAAAATCATGACAGATGTGATTTAGCTATTAATATTATGCTTAAACTAATTAGATGTAACATATCCAAATCCCTAAATATATTGTCAATATATATATCATCTTTAGGAAGAGAATGTGGATTGGTAGAAATTTATATTGTTTGATAATATAATATATTAGGTATAATAGTTATTTCGCATAAAAAGAATGAAGAAAAATAGTGTTGGCATCATATTCAAGGGCCCGTGATCTGATCAGGGTTTCTTTTTTCCTTACAATTTTAATACAATTTGAAGTGTCCCACATCGAATAATCAGAGATATGGAATTTAATCCCGCAGGGCGTAGCTCAGTTGGTTTCGCAGGGGCAGATTTGCGACAAGGTGCAAGGTTCGATTCCCACAGGTTGCAGTGTGGGAGCTTTATTCTTGAGTCCAATTTGGGATTTGAGGGTGGGCTCCTTGTAGACCTAGTGAGGAGCACACCTCCCCCTTAACGGGCCGCTGAGTACCTGATTTACCTCCTCCCACTTGTTTTGTTGGGCCGGGGTGTGAGGGGTCCTTAGGGTTGGGGATTCAACCTTTTGCGATAAGATATGGAATTTAATATATAATGCCTTGATAAGTCTTCCCTAGGGGTGTTCATTAGGTAATACCGAACCGAACCGAAATTTCGGTACACCATTTTGGAGAACCGAATACCGAACCGAACTTCTCGGTTAGGTTCGGTAAAAACCGAAATTAATTCGGTTCGATTCGGTAAAAACCGTTTTACCGAAATTTTATATAAAAAAATAAAATCTGGAAAAAAAAAATTAAAAAACATAAATTATATCATATATATTATATAATGTATTAAAAGTATTATACATATATATTATGTATGGATAATAATCTGGATAATATATATAAATATAATATGTATTATATATATATTTATATATTATATATATTTTTATATATTATATATAATATTATATATATATATATATATATATATATATATATATATATAATATTTCGGTATTCGGTACGGTTCGGTATACCGTATCGGAATACCGATACCGAACCGAATACCGAAATTTCAAAAAAAAAAAATAACCGAATACCGAACCAATGGTTTCGGTCGGTTTTACCGAATTGTGCACACCTCTAGTCTTCCCTCAACAAATAATTTTTGAGGATGAATAAGCTCCAACACATTATTTATGATATAAATATTATTTAAAAGTAAAAAACATTTGAGAATCATAACAAGAGCAAGAGCAAATTAGGGAAGAATTTGAGTCGTAATACTAATGGGTTGTGTCTGGTTTGAGTAAGCAAGCGCAACAGGACTGAGATAGACTGATAGTTGACTGTGGACAGGTGTGAATATAAACACCAAAAATCAGCACTTTCATTATCACATCAACCTACAAACAAAGGTCAAAGATAATCAACCCTAAAATAGCTTCATATTTTAGACAAAATACGGAAACCAAGAATGACATTTTCCCAAAAGTAATCGTTGGTTGGTGACATCCATGATCCATCCCGCCTCTTAACTTTTTGGTTATTGTGCAGAGTGTTATTTGGATTCCCTATTTATTATGGGTTTGCGTTTTTAATTTTCTATCATATTTTGACTGTTCTTTTTGGATTTTCATCGGAACAGTATGATTATAGTAAAAGGTTGAATTACTAACTCTAACTATCTTTCACGCTCCGATTTAATAAAACAAGTGAAAAAAGATGAGTCAAGTACTTAGATATTGGTATCTTAAAATAATCGAAAGATAATGTTATACAAGTTCACTAACACAATTTCATAATATGAAATGCACTAGCACCAGGGAAAAGTGGTGGCTACTTAAGAGATAAGTATCATCAAATCAATAATTACTGTGGTAAATCAAAAAAAAAATAAAATTTAAGGCACGTCTACTTTAATTATAAAAATTCAAATTTAAAGTCATGATTCCGAATAAAAAACTCTTAAGAACAATTAATTAAGCTCTTGTTGCGGCCTAACTTTGTGAAAATTCACGTACATGACTTGAACAATCTCAATAAAATTGAAAGTCAATAAATCTATTCAACACACATATATATAACCTGCACGTTCCAACTAAATACTATAGGCTGTAAGTTAATAGGAAAATTAAAAAATAAAAGAGTAAGTTTAGACCCATAGATTAAAAAACCTAGGAGAATTTTCTAATTTTCTTTCTATATTATATATTTTTCTAAAATCTCAATCATTTATTAATATGTTTATGAAATTGAATGATAGTGTAAAAAATAGCACACGCACGTTGTAATAAGATACCCACCCAACCTATGTTTCGCGCATCCTCCATCTAGCTCATTATGCTACACTCATCTTACATCCGCTCATCATTTCCTTCGAGGTCGAACCGAGAGAATCACGTCCAGAGTTTCACATAAGCCAAACTATCCACCATCAACCGGCCCGAAATATCTATATCGGATCTTGAAATCCAAGGAATACCTAATAAGCCCACGCAACACATCTATTTAACCTAACCATTGAGCACAAATACTTACAATACGTAACCTCTAGCACATTTACTATTTACCACATCATTTCATATGAACAAGTTGTCTTGAGTACCGGGGTAAGCACTAATCTTTTATCGCCACGAGAAATAACCCTCGCCTAGCTAGTGTTTTAAAATTCCATTCATATCAAAAGATTCAAGAACCCCACTTTTTAACGATTGACAGTAGATTTAGAGTCGATCACCACTACAAATGAAATAGAAAAAGAAAAAGCGAATCACGGCTGTAATAATGGCTGCAGCAACCTTTAGTCCTCTACACTTTACAGTTGCGTTATGCTTTCCAAGCCATAATCATAGACCATAGTTGGGAATTGGGACATATAGTCAACTCCAAACTTGGTATTATTCACAGTTCACACAGACAATTATTACAATATTATTTCTTCCCGACTTGCGTCCTTTTCATTGTACTTGACCTCTTAACCCATTCTCTCCTTCTCTTCAATTCCCTTTCCCCCGCTATGAATCCATCAATCCTCCTTTGCAATTCTTTAAACCCTAAATCCACCACCATTCTGGATTATGTGCAGATCTAAAATGGCCACCAGAGCTTCAGAGCCCGTCCCCAATAACCCATCATCTTCAAGAACTCCAAGAAGATCAAAATCCGACTCAAAATCATCATCATCATCCTCAAGAACCCCACAAACGCCGCTGTCAAATCCATTCAACACCACCTCCTCCTCCGCCGCCGGCTCAACCTCCTCCTCCTCCTCCTCCTACCGCCTCGACACCTCCGTCGCCACCACCTCCTTATCCAGCCGCACATCTTTATCCAGCCTCCGCGACACCCTCCCGGAGAGCACCCAAATCTACGACTTCTCCGAAATCCGCGCCGCCACCAATAATTTCCTCGCCAAGCGCCACTCTTCCTCCTCCGCCTCCTCCCAGTCGTGGCGGTGCGTTCTCTCCGGCAAGGACGCCATCGTTTTCCAGAGGAAGCTCCGCAGAACGGTGGCGAAAGCGGATGTCCAGAAGAAGCTCGCCGTGATCAGCAAGAGCCACTTCACGAGCATCGTCAAGCTCCTCGGCGTGTCCATCTCCGGCGAGCATATCTACCTCGTGTACGAATTCGTGCAGGGATCGGATTTGGGTATTTGCCTGAGGAGCAAGATTAACCCAGATTTCACGGTGCTGTCGACGTGGATGTCGCGGATGCAGATCGCGACGGACGTGGCGCACGGCCTCGATTACATCCACAACACCGCCGGGTTGAGCATCGATATGGTCCACAAGCACGTCAAGAGCAGCGGCATTATCGTGACGGAGCCCGATTTCAAGGCCAAGATCTGCCACTTCGGCGCGGCGGAACTCTGCGGCGAGACGGCGGAGCCGGGGAATCAGACGGGAGCTCCTCCGCCGCCGCCGCAGCAATTCGAGGGGGTAATTGGGTACATGTCGCCGGAGTTCAAGGCGACGGGGGTGGCGACGCAGAAATCCGATGTCTACGCTTTCGGTGTCGTAATTCTTGAGCTCATGACCGGAGAAGAGCCCGTGAGGTACAGGTTCGATCGGAGAAGCGGGAATTACAGGCAAATTTCGGTGATCGAGACGGCGAGGGAAGCGGTGGAGGGCGGCGGCGGAGAGGCGGTGGAAGGGAGGTTGAGGAAGTGGGTTGACAGGAGGTTGAAAGATTCTTTTCCGGTGGATGCGGCGGAGAAACTGACACGTGTCGCGCTGCAATGCGTTCAGGAGGATCCGGAAAAACGACCCGAAATGAAATGGGTCGCGGGCAAAATATCGAAGCTCTATTTGGATTCTCGAAAATGGTCCGAAAGAGTTAGACTTCCGACAGAAATTTCTGTCTCATTGGCTCCTAGGTAGCTATTCTTTTTTTTAGGATATTATTTTGGAAATATTTCCAGATTATTTAGGGATTTATTATAATATTAGCCTAATAATTGTATGACTAGGGTCATGCAATTATTTATTTTTCCGGATTTTGGGAATATTTATTTTATTGGTTAGGTTATGTCCGCATTGTTAACCTGTCTCATATCGATTAAATATGTAAGAAGCAATTAACTGTAAGAGTCCTCAATTTAATTTACTCTAATTTATAGTTTTGAATTAGACGTAGGAGAATTTTTTAAAGAAATAATAACTTTTTGATATTCAAACTATTGCATTTTTGCAATCTACGGTACAAATTATTTCGACTTACAAACCGTCATCTAGTGTTTGTATTTTGATTTTTGACATATCACCATTTAAATTATTTTAGTGGTTTTAATTAAAAAATACCTAATGTATATAGATGTGTCACGTCTTTGGTTTTTTAACCAAAAAACTACTAAAAAATATTTAAATGATGGTATATTACAAATACAAATACAAATATTTGATAGTAATTTATAAGTCGAAATAGTTTGTCATGTGAGTTAAAAAAAAAATGTAATAGTTTGAATGTCAAAATAAACAAAGTTTGAAACAAAAGATGGAATATTCGAAGAATTTACGCAGGTCGAAACCGTATTACTAGCCAAAGTACGGATAACCACATTTGCACCACGTCTAATCGAAACAAACCGACAACCATCAAAGCAAGAACTTATATGTTTAATCTCAGCAAAGATGTTTCCAACAGCAGATAAAGCAATCCAACTCCTGGGAGAGTTGATTGATGACATTGAGGTTGTCTCTCTCAAGGATTATTTTACGCCAATCAAAGTCTCGTCCAAACGACTCAGCTATGAGGGGATAAGAGAAATGGAGTTTCTTGTCCGTCTCCCGACCTACACATTTACTCAGAGCGTCTCTGACTATCACACCAATTCCAATTGCCTTCTCTTCCTTAAAAATCGCACCATCAAAGTTGATCGTTATCCATCCCTCATCCGGTTTCGGCCACTTGGGGTGTATGAGTTATAATAATAATAATAAAAAATGCATAGAACATTGAGTAATTTCAAATACTATAATGTTTGTGGATGCTAATTAATAGCATTTAATACTTATGGGACTGAGTAAGGCATGATGGACATATATATGTTTACTTATTCCTATAAAGTATAATGTAGAAAAAATCAAACCATTTGAACTTGACTGGACTAGTTTTTCTTAACGAAATTACAATTTAATATACCTTACCATCGTTTTCAATTTTCATTTCAGTTTCAGTTTCTTTTTTTGAAGTAAATCTTGGTTTTCTTGAACAAAATTTATGGGTTCAAAATAACTAAACTTCCTCTTTTATTGTTCATTTGACATACAATAAATACAATTGTTAATTCGAGCAGAATTCTCAGAAGATAGTTAAAGTCAAACTTCCAACTAACGAGAACTAGAGAAGTCAGAGGCCGTAATCTTTTAGAAGTTGTCTATCTTTCAGCATGATATGAGAGAGCCCCATTGCTGAATATGTCCAAATCCAAATGCTTTTTGGTCAAATATTTCTCAAAAGTTTGGTATAAATAACAATAGACATCTAAATGTCTATACGTTTCTATCCAATCGTTGTTCTCATCTTCTAACCCAATTCAACGCTAATCAACATTTGTTTAATTTCAGTGGGCTCCTCTTTGCGCCATCACTTAGGTTTGGTAATCAATTCCTATTTGATATGGCTATTTGGACAAATATTTTACGATTAAGAGGTAACCGTCTCTTGTGGAGTTCGTATATTAATTTACTATAACTGTAGAATACTACGGCATTTATCCAAATGATTCACAAAAACTGATCGATTGGTAACTAGAAAACAAAGACTTACAAAATTTAAGCAACTACACAATGCTCAGCAGTTAGGTTATCTTCTCTAAGTATCAACATCATGTTCAATTTAACCATCTAACATCAGTTTACTTAAGGAATGATCAGATCATCTGTTGATGGAGATCAGCAGCCTGCTGAGCTAGTTCAACAACCATAGCCTCGTCGAAGAATTTGTTAATGCTTACGTCTTCAGACATTCCCTGACAAAACCAATTAAACAAATAAAGTTAATACGAAGCTACACTCAGATTCATCGATGCTTATTCATTAATTTCCTACGCAGGACTCCTCCAGCCTCTCTCCACAAATATTCCTTCAGAGGATTAAGAAGGAAACGCAAAACAAGAACTCCAAGACATATCATATCAATAAGTAACTAGATGCAAAATGCAAAAACAAAATAAATTTTATATATATAGTCTAATATATATAGATATATACCTTTCGACGTCTTGTCTTCACCATAAACTCACGAGCCAAATGTTGGATTGGAGCTGGTTCCAGCGGTCGTAGAACGATACTTTTATCAAGAGGGTCGCCAGGGACAATAGCCCAATGATCAAACACTGATAAGCAAAATGCTTGCCCCTGAGTATGATACCTCAGGTCTGTTTCAAAACCAAACGACTCTATCACCGGTAAAAATGCCTAGAATTTTACATAGGAAAAGAATGTTAATAATAAATACAAATCAAAGTGGAAAACTAGCATGCAATTTAGGAGAGAGAAAGGGGTTCCAAACCTTAACAATGTAAGCTGGGGTCCCTGGTTGGGGAACATCTGCAGTGACATGACCACGTCTACGAGATAACACCGTGTATATTGCAGAAACACAATCGATTGGAGTTTGTATCTAATACAAAAAAATTTCAGTAAGTTTAATCTTCTAACAAAAATCTTTATTAATGTTTGTAAAAAAATCTTTAATCATCTGCAGTTAATTGTAGTAAAAAAAAAATTTGTAACAAACATTAGCTCATGATTACTTTAATCTTCTAATTGAATTTATCTTATTTTAATATTTATATTATCTCAGTTATAACTCATGTATCTTAAAAATCTAACAAAATTTTTTAGTAATTTATATACCTAAAATTATAAGAAAATAAAATTCTCTGAAAACAATATTAAAATGCCACTAATTCTAATCAATCAAGAGTTTAAAGAAAAGAACTATACTATAAGAATGAAACAAATTAGGTATAAGGTCATTGTTATACAATTAAAAAAACAAGGTGTGTGGCTTTTGGATAGAAATATTGAATGATTCTTCAGATATAGAAGTTTATACAAATGGGATTTTAGTAATTTTCATTTAATTGTATTCTTCAAACAGTAGTCAACAAGTATGAGTTAATTACCTTTGGCCACTACAATATAAGCAACCTACACTAGTAAACCAAAGAAATTGAGGATCAGAGGGAAAACTTACCTCTACATAATATACAGGTTCCATGAGCCTAGGAGTTGCCATGAGGAAAGCTGAATAGGCCACACGACGAGCAGTTGGAATTATCTGACCAGTCCCACGATTTAATGGTTCGGGGGCAATTTTGGCATCAACTATTTTGAATTTTACATTTCTGATTGGCTCATCACAGAGGGGTCCTTCTCTAGCTCCCCATTGAAACCTGCCCAGAGCACATTAGTACAACGATGAAGACCTCCATATCGAAAAAGCAGTATTCAAAAATGAACATACCCTTGAACTATAGAATCTTTGACTGCATTGAGCAAACTCTTATCAACTTCACTCGACAGTGTATCATCCAATAAGATATTAGGGCCCTGATAACATAGACAAACACCATCATTGAACAGTATACATGATCAAGTAAATGAAGAGAAGCAATTCAGTTAGAGACTTGGAAAAGCAATAAAGGTAATTAGAACCATTATCCACCAATGTTTGTTTTACAATGTCTCACCTGCTTGTCAGGCCCAAATGCCCAAATAGACCGAGCAGCAAGCAGATCCCAGTCATACTTTGTCTGGAAAAAGTCACCAAGCCTCTTTCTCGGCCAGTCAATACTTACAACGCCATTCTCAATATCTTCAGCAAGTCCTCTTTCCAATGGCTCAGCAATCTACAAATTGAGATGTAATTATTAAATATAACACATAATTCTCTCTAGTCTACTCTCTTATTGATTGCTTACCATGGTAATTTTATTTTTCTTGTTGGGAGTTTCAGCAAAACATTTCATTGAAGAGGATTCCACAACTGTTTCACAAAATGAGACAACAGGATCTGCTACCTATTCAACATGAAAGGAAAAAAGCAAAAGAAAAGCCAATTAATATCGAGGGAATGTTAACCTCTACTGAAGCAGACAAATCTGGACAATATAAAGAATAAAGGAGAAACCTTGACTTCCACTTCCGAATAGAGCTCTCTGAGGTCCTTCATTATAGAATCCAGGTACAATTCTCCAGTACCCAGAATAGTATGCTCTCCAGATTCTTCTACCTTTGTAATTGCTAATGGATAGCTCTTGCTGATTTTCCTAAGACCCTCTACCATTTTTGGCAGCTCACTGGGATTCAAAGGCTCTGTAGCAGTTTTCACAACAGGAAGAGTATTAAACTGTAGGGGCTTGAAAATGTAGACATCTTCATCATATTCCAAGTTGCACAGTGTTGCAGTCTTCATAATAGAAGCATCCACGCCTTCAATAAGAACCCAAGAACCAGGAGGGGCCTTGCTAATGGGTATCCTATATCGAGCTTGATAGACCCATAGTTTTGTCACTTCTTTCACAGTCATGTCCTCCTCATCATCAGGAGAATACCCTTCTCCCAACACACGCACAGTCTGACCTGTCACAATTTCACCACTGTAGACCCTACCAAACGCATCAAAAACACTGCAGTCAGATTTAGGATACAGTTTTGTTATGTTGACCATTAGGGGACCAGACGCATCACAATCCTCCATGGCCTGGTAAATTGTGGAATCCTTTGGCCCTGTATAGATGTGCTCAACCTTTTTAGCAGCAGCATCTTTAGCAGATGGGATGTGCCGAACCAACATGTCTGTGAACCCCGTGGCACTACCAAAAACTGAGCTGCATGCTAATCTTAAAAGAGGCCTAACATTCAATCTATATGCCGCATTACTCAAAGTCACGCCAAGCTCCGCAAGAGTAGCTTCCACACTCTTCTTATGTTCACCAATCACTTGGCTATACAATTTATAAAGGGGCTCGAGAATAAACTGCACAAAGGACCGTTCTGCTCCACTAGCAGGGGGTTTTTTCTTGAAAGTTCTCGTATCAGAATCGAAGTAATAGTCACCCCAAAGGCGAGTCGCAAACTTATTAGCATCAAAAGGAATACCATGGAGCTTCACATATAGCTTAGCGAACGACTGCAACGTGAATGACCATCCTGCACTACCACTTGCAAAACAAACATTTCCAATAGCAGGATCAATAACTTGAACATGTCCAGCTGTTGATGATGCAGCAGTTATGTGGTTGTTGATGATTTCAATTGTGTGCCTTATCTTGTGGTAGGCATCCTTTGGTGGCAACTTGAGCTCCGTAATCAATCTGTCAACCTAATTACATATTTTAAAATAAAGATAACAGTATATTAGAGAAGATTGATGCATAGCAAACCTTCAAGCACCAATTAATGTAAGAGAAAGATGTGTCTCATAGAGCAGACCACTAGTTTCAAAACTCACCTTGTTTATAACAACAACTATGGGGATGCGCTCCTGGATTGCATGGCGTATTGCCCTCTCAGTATTTACCTGTTAACAAGGTGAAAATTAAACCGGAGTACATGGAGCAGGAGTAATAATCAGGTGCAATTCAAAACTTCAACTTTAAAAAGGCATTTAGACATAAACACAACAAATCTTAAGTACCATAGCGATAGCAACCACAAAGAAATCATTAAGTCACAAAACTGTGCGATAAAAAACAAACTAGACAAGTGATAATGAGAATTACTTGGTGTAGTTCACTATCACTGCAGATAAAAGGATGTTAAAGAATTTTATTTCTGTTCTATAGAACAAGAGAACTTATAAAATGGAATTGCTCAAGGCTCTACGTTCTCTTGCAGTCACTATGACATCTATGGAAAAATCACAAAATCACTTCACTTGCAATGAATCCCAATATGCTTTTGCCCAATGATGGAACAGTTACAAAAAATTAAAAAAGAACCACATAATATGGTAAGATATAGGTAGGCACTAAACCAAATGATCTAATACTAGACATTACTAAACCAAACAAAAGGTAGCAGTAAGTTATGCATGCACATATATATCATTATTGATAATTCTTACTGTTCTAAAGTTGTAAAATCCTACTAACAAAAATGAAGCTGAATAATAAGCTAAACTTGATAAAGTAAAGGAAAAATAGAACATACCATCACTCCTTCTGCTGCATCTACGACTAATACTGCACCATCAGCAAGCCTCAATGCAGCAGTCATTTCATCTGAGAAGTTAACATGACCAGGTGTATCCATAATGTTGCAAAGGTAAGATTTTGTGTTGCTATCCTCAAGAACAAGTGACATAGGAACTGCTTTGATGGATATCCTTCTCTCTTGCTCATCGATCCTCGTATCAGTATACCTCATATGTTTCTCACTATTCTGATCAAAGGTCGAGATATGATGAGTCTGCTCCACCAACATATCCATGAAAGTTGTCTTTCCGTGCTGCAAATGCCCAATTAATGCAACATTCCGAACCAATGTAGGGTTTGACATAAGACCTAAAAGGAACTCTGTCGATACATATGTGGATGAATCCTTCACCCCCAACTCAAACTTAAGATTTTTCACAGGCTTGATGATAGGTTGTTCAAGTGGCTGTTCATCTTCATCCATAACCAAAGTTTCTACTTCTTCACCGTAGACCTCCTCAGCTGTTGGGTAATACTTTTTGTCCTCAGCTAGGACAATTTGATTTTCTACGTCAATATCCTCAGTCGTGGTCATCCACCCATTTGGCTTTCCAGGCCCATGCTCATCATCAGAAGCTTGCTCCTCATCCTCTGCCCTATCAGGGAGTTCCTCGTCTTCCTCCTCCCTATCACTCTCTTGATCGGACTCAATTTCAGGTCCGATATAGTTGCCAAACTCATCATACAAACTATCATCCATAGCTATAAACTGCAACATCCAATTCCCATCATCAGCCCAAAAAAGAAGGGTATTTTTCTTTTTTACAATTTTCTGATCATTTACAACACAACAATAAACACCACCATTCTAATTAACAATTAACACAAAACCATCTGTATTTCTTTTCATAAATAATCACAACAACAACAACAAAGATGCAGCATCAAAAACATAAAATCACTATCGGAGAAGTCCAATCCCAATTGAGTCACTTCAAGGAGACAAGCTCTACAATCATATATGAAACAACGGTTGCATACAAAAACATCCACTTACCATTTTCTTTTGCATGTCCCACTACATATCCCCAAGATCATAGAAATTTCCGAGCATCCGTGGTAAATATCGAAAAAAATCTCAATGTATTACCAGTATATATTATATGAGCCTAATTAAAAGCTAATGCAACAAGAAACCACATAGAACATTCCGCAGAGAACTAATTCAGTTAAGATCCATAGCTCATCAACATTCGCATCACAATAGAGTCTAAAACAGCAGAGCACCAATTTGAAATACACAAAGCATTCAACTAGTAATATTATCAAAAGGAAATCACATAGTGCCGCAACTTTCCGACTATTAGCAAAGTCAATAGTTACTTTAGCCCGTAATTGCTTTCAAGAGCTAACATATTTCCCATCCAAATAATAGCTCATTCAACTGAACGAATGAAAACGAGACGCAAACGAACGTAAAGATGAACAATAAGCTAAGAATTGGTACCTGTTAAGAAGATTCGGGATACGAAGCCGTCAACTGCGGGTGTTGGTGGTGGTGGTGGTGGTGGACGGCGGCGGAGGTAGCGGAAGGGGGCTTCGCTTGGTTTAAGGCGGTGTTAGCAGCTAGGTTTGGCGAAGAGGGTGGAAGAGGGGTTTATGCCTTGTGTTGCTAGAAGCGGTTCAATTTGATGCCCAATTTCAGTTTACAAAAAAGTTGCTTCCTGGTCCTTTATACTTTCAACTATTTCACTTTGGGCCCTTATCTTCTTGAATTTACCTAATTTTTGGACGAAAACTTTTAAGTTATCAGAATCGTCCTGGTTTAGGAGTATTTGTAAACTTTAAAAATAAGTATTTATTTGATTCTAACTTATCTTCATCAGTTTTGAGTGTTTAGAAAATCAATTTTTTTATAGGTAGAATCCAAAAAAATGCCACAAATCATATTTTTTTTATTTTGCTTATAAATTATATAATTTTTTTTAATTAATTAAAATTTTATTAACAAAATAAATATTTAAATGTCTAATGATATTCTTTTCTAATCATTTAAATTATTAAATTGGTTATTCAATATAAATTAAACAAATATTTATATCCAAAGCAAAATGAAGTGTAAAACTTGCGATCCAAAGGTTCGAGAGCGCTGGATTCATATCGAGACAGATATTTCTTGAATCCTTTTAAATTTTCCATATAACTTTCTTTTCCCCTTTCTGGTGCTTTTATTAATAGATTAATATCATTTCTCCTTAGAAAAAGTGATGAATATTTTTCTGGCCTATTATTAATATGATTATTTACTTGCGTCAACCTAAACAATAACAACCATTAATTGAGATTAATTCATAATAAACCAACCATTTTTGCTCAAACTTCATTAGATTTAACAAAAATAACTAAAAAGATATTATTTTCTTCGCCAAAAAGAATCATTCTAATTGATAAAGCAAAAAAAAAAACTCTACATAACACTAGGTGGCCTTGTCGAATAAGTCCGGTGAATACTGAAAACATATTTCGACCTAATTCACGATGACAGTTCAGATTCAAGGGAGAGTATGAATTTGCTATTTATATTAAGTTCATTTTCTGTTCTTTATCTTAATCTACTTATTTCTTGGTATTAATTATTGATGACCATATGGAAATTTCAAATGGCCATCTTCATTTATAATCTCATGTATTTATGTTCTTTGCAATATAATCTAGAGAGAGGGACGGAGAAATCCAACGTAGAATAGAAAAATATGCATCAGCTCAAACTTATAGATAATGTCTTCCCCTTGCGTTGCGCCTAGGGATGGCAATGGGCCGGGTCTGGGCCAGACCCGCCCCGTGACGGGTCCAGACCCGGCGGGTCCGGACCCGGTTGGTGGCGGGTCTGGACCCGGCCCAGACCCGGCGGACCCGATGGACCCGGTAGACCCGGCGGGTCTAATATTGGACCCGTTGGATCCGGGTCCAGATCCGGATCCGTTGGACCCGTTTATTAATTTTTGGTCCGTTTAATTCATTTTTTATCTGATTAATCCATTTTTGATACATTTAACCCGTTTTTGATACTATAATAGTTTTTCTTTTTAAATAACTTGTTGTGTAATATAATAATTTTTTAAAATTTATATATAATGCTCAAAATTCAAATGTAAATGCTTTATATTGAGACAAAAGTTCTTCTTTAAACATGAAACGTTTGTGTAACACAATAATTTCTCAATATGTAGGTATAGTTTTATAAATTTAAATATTTCAAAAAAAAAAAATTCTTTATTAAATATTTTATATTAAGATGAAAGTTCTTCATTCAATTATCTATTATTGTGCATTACAATAATTCTTCAATCAGAGCCTACGCAAATCTAAGCAGTATAGTTTTACGTATTTTTCCGTCGTTGGACCATACTTTCAAGGGCATCACACAGAGGGACCAATGTGAAATAAAAACAGTAAAGTAGACAGTGTTAAAACGTGCATCCCCGCTACCATCCCCTTGCATGTATTCTATAACTGTTGATTTAAAATTTTCAGTCATTAAATTTGTATTAATTATAAATTTAAAAATGTTTGGTGATTCAACATAAAACCATGAAATCTGTTGGAAGACGATGATAATGATAGTTTGATTTCTAGGCAATTAGCCAAATTGATTTTCTTCTTAGAAATAGTTACATAAAAACAACATTTAAAAGCGTGCACTTTGGAACCGTTCAAACATATAAATATATATCCAACCAACCATATAAATATCCAAAACATGGTAGTTTAAATCACTAACACAAACAATTAATTCAAAAAATCTTTACACAAATAAGTCTTTTCTTTAGTTTTGGTTAATTAATTATTAACTAAGTCAACTCCACTAAACCTAAATTAATCGTTTTGTACTAGAATTGAAAATCTTGGAATAATTAATAGATGGTAATCGAAGATCTCCTATTCGTTAGCTAAATATAATTATACTGCTTAAGGAAAATTAGGGTTGGGAGACAACTTGGGTTGAGTGATAAGGTATAATGTATCCCCATGAATATTTAAATAAATATGTAATAGCGTAAATTACTTTTAAAATATATAATTTAAAAAATATTAAATACAGTATTTTATATAAATATCTAACAAAGTACAATATAGTAAAATATTGATTTAAAAGAATTTTCGCATAATAATTAACTATAATAATTTTATGTAATTATGTCATTAAAAATAATTAATTTTTGGATTTTTTCTTTTTTTTTTTTTTAATTTAAGGGTCGGGTCTGGGCCGGGTCCGGGTCCAGACCCGTTAAGGACCCGTTTCTCGCGGGTCCATTTTTCCGGGTCCAGACCCGACCCGGGACCCGATGGGGCGGGTCTGGAGCGGGTCTAGCGGGGCGGGTCCGGGTCCAGACCCGGCGGACCCGGCCCAATTGCCATCCCTAGTTGCGCCACAAGAAAGGAAATGAGAATAAAGAATTATTACAATGAAAGCCCCCAAAAAAGGTCACTTTTAATTTTAAAAATAAACTAAATTAATTTTGGACCTACTGAGTTTTAAAATTTTGCTTAGAATAATATTTATTTGAAATATAATATGAATTAATCTAAGAGATATTTTTTAAAATGTATTTTTTTTTTTTTTGTTGAAAAAAAAGAAAATCATCTTCAATTTGATTGGGCTGGGCTGGGCCAGCCCAATGTTGACGAGAAATATTAATTGTTTTAATAATGGCGCAGCCCAACTATCCTATCGTGGCGTGCATGATTTAATTATAAGATTATTTTCAACGGTAATTTTCGAAGTCTTGTTCTCCAAGTCTCAACCTCGGGAGAATTCAGAGCAGAAAACGAGGGTAAATAATTTCAATTCTGATCGGCGATGCCTTTGATGTTGCTTGGATATCTTCGTTTGATTCTTTCTGCTGCTGCTTGACTCTCCAGAAAAGGTGATATCATATCCCATTCCTTATAAATTATTACAGTTTCTATCAAAAGTTAGCATCTTTCCTCTGTTTTTGTTATTCTTGTTCTGTGTTTCATTGAGGAGAAGGGGGAAGATTCTCATTGTTAAACCCCTGTTAGGATTAGGATATAAGTATTAGGAGTTTGAGTAGTAATTAGAGAAGGAAAATTTGTGAGATAGGTCGTTATAATTTCACAATCAATTCAATCTGCTAAATAAAAGACTCCACTTGTTTAGTCGAAGATCCTTCTGCTTTCAACTTCTTGCTTCGATTGTTTATCTATCTTGCAATGGTTGATTTGAAGGCGTGGGTTTCCAAGAAATTGCTGTCCCTTTCGGAGGCAGATGACGATGATGATGTGGCTCCTATTGCTCCATTGCCCGGAAAGGAGGAAGGTAGAAGCAAGAGATTCAGGAAAAGAAGTGAAAACCAGGATGACTTAGATGATGAGGAGGTAAAAATTGGAGCCCAAGAAAGAAGAGTAAGGGGCAGGAGTTCCAATGATGATTCTGAGTCAGAAGAAGAAAGATTGCGTGACCAGAGAGAAAGGGAGGAGTTGGAGCGTCGTATCAGAGAACGTGATGCAGCATCAACCGGGAAGATGACTGAGATTGATCAGAAGTTATCGAAGAAGGAAGAAGATGAGGCGATTCGGAGATCTGCAGCTTTAAAGAAGGATGGCATAGAGAAATTAAGGGAAGTCTCACGGCAGGAGTATTTGAAGAAAAGGGAGCAAAAGAAATTAGATGAGCTTCGAGATGACATTGAAGATGAGCAATACTTATATGAAGGTGTCGTCAAGACGACTGAAGCTGAGTACCGTGAGCTGAGATATAAGAAAGAATTATATGAGCTCCTCAAGAAGAGGACAGAAAAGTCTGATTATACAGATGAGTATAGGATGCCTGAAGCATATGATGATGAAGGTGGCGTAAATCAAGTAAAGAGATTTGCTGTTGCATTGCAGCGTTACAGGGATCCTGCTGTGGAAGAGAAGATGAACCGTTTTCCTGAACAAGAAGCCTGGGAGGAGCATCAGATTGACAAAGCAACTCTCAAGTTTGGATCTAAGGATAAAAAGCAAAAGCATGATGGTTATGAATTTGTCTTTGAAGACCAAATCGAGTTTATAAAAGCTTCAATTATGGATGAAGTTAATGTTGACCAAGACTTATCTGTGCATTCTCGAGAGGGATCTGCTGCAAAGACAGCACTAGAAAAACTAGAAAAACTTCGGAGGGACAGGAATACTCTGCCAATATACCAGTACAGGGATGAGTTGCTCCAAGCTGTTGAAGATCATCAGGTTCTTGTTATTGTTGGAGAGACAGGTTCTGGTAAAACTACCCAGATACCTCAGTACCTTCATGAGGCAGGGTACACGGCACGTGGAAAGATCGCATGTACCCAGCCGAGGCGTGTTGCAGCCATGAGTGTTGCTGCTCGAGTTTCTCAAGAAATGGGCGTAAAACTTGGGCATGAGGTTGGGTATTCTATACGTTTTGAAGACTGCACTTCAAAAAACACAATTATAAAATATATGACAGATGGAATGTTATTGCGTGAATTTCTTGGAGAACCTGACCTCGCAAGTTATAGTGTAGTGATGGTGGATGAGGCCCATGAGAGAACACTCTCAACAGACATTCTATTTGGCTTGGTTAAGGATATTACTCGGTTCCGCCCTGATCTCAAACTACTTATTTCGAGTGCTACACTTGATGCAGAAAAGTTCAGCAATTTTTTTGATTCTGCTCCAATTTTTAAAATTCCTGGAAGAAGGTTTCCAGTGGCTATATATTATACTAGCGCCCCTGCACCTGATTATTTGGATGCTGCAGTTGTTAGTGCTCTTCAAATCCATGTAACTAAACCACTTGGAGATGGTGATATTCTAGTTTTCTTACCCGGTCAGAAGGAGATTGAAACTGCAGAGGAGATCCTTAAGCACAGGATTAGAGGGTTGGGCACAAAAATAGCAGAACTCATCATATGTCCAATTTATGCGAATTTGCCAACAGAGCTACAAGCAAAAATTTTTGAACCAACTCCAAAGGGAGCACGCAAAGTTGTTCTGGCAACAAATATTGCTGAAACTTCACTGACAATCGATGGAATCAAGTATGTTATTGATCCAGGTTTCGTTAAGATGAAGTCTTATAATCCTCGCATTGGAATGGAATCACTATTGGTAACTCCAATCTCAAAGGCCTCAGCTAATCAACGAGCAGGTAGATCCGGAAGAACGGGTCCAGGGGAATGTTATCGATTGTATACTGCTTATAATTTTAGCGATCTAGATGACAATACTGTCCCTGAAATACAAAGGTCTAACCTGGCTAGTGTGGTTCTTTCTCTCAAGAGCCTTGGAATCGATGACTTGCTGAACTTTGACTTCATGGACCCTCCACCATCTGAAGCTCTGCTGAAGGCCCTGGAACTGCTTTATGCACTGAGTGCGCTTAACAAGCATGGTGAGTTGACAAAAGTTGGTAGAAGGATGGCTGAGTTCCCACTAGACCCTATGCAAGCCAAGATGATTGTTGCTTCTGATAAATACAAATGCTCTGATGAGATCATAACTATTGCCGCAATACTGTCTATTGGAAATTCAATCTTTTATCGTCCTAAAGACAAGCAAGTTCATGCAGACAATGCCCATATGAATTTTCACATGGGGAATGTCGGAGATCATATTGCATTGCTCAAGGTGTATAGCTCATGGAAAGAAACCAATTTTTCAACTCAATGGTGTTACGAGAACTATATCCAGGTTAGGAGCATGAAGAGAGCTAGAGATATACGGGATCAGCTACAGGGTATGTTAGAGAGGGTTGAAATTGAGTTGACCTCAAATGTGAATGATGTAGATGCCATAAAGAAGGCCATAACATCAGGGTTTTTCCCCCACTCAGCAAAGCTACGAAAAAACGGATCCTATAGAACCATCAAACACCCACAGACTGTTAGTATTCACCCAAGCTCCGGTTTGGCACAGGTGCTTCCAAGATGGTTGGTCTACCATGAATTGGTTTTAACAACGAAGAAGTACATGCGGCACATAACTGAACTAAAACCAGAATGGTTGGTGGAAATAGCTCCTCATTGTTATCAGCTCAAGGATGTAGAAGACTTGGGATCAAAGAAAATGCCTCGTGGCGAGGGTCGTGCTGCCAAGGATTGAACTGTTGCTGAACATTCACAAAGCTGAAATCGAGTGTTACAACAGCTGACTACTTTTTGAAGAAGCTTTTGTAATGGAGGAAGAGAAGGCGCCTCTCTTATGTGAATGTGAGAACAAATGTACCTACAATTTTGCAGGTTTTACTTCTTCCTATTTTTGTATCTCTATCGTATCTATACGGCCTTGCAGAAGCAAGTCACCTGAATATATTCTCCCACATTGTTAGATTTTATGTGCAGCTGCATGTATATATTGTCAATTGATAGTTATCAATTGTTAAGGAAAGTAGATTTAGTTTTTTTCTTTTAAAATAATAGAAAACAAATAAGTTTTGTCCTTCTTTCATTGAAAACTATTAAAAGTTTTAAACTTTGAGTTCTATTTTATCTTGATTGCAATTAACTGAAATTAATTATTTTAGTAGACGGCGATCAAGTGACCTTCGCAAAAATGTTGGGGTGGATAAGTGGGAATTCCCTAGATTACGTATTAAATGATCAATATACTATTCATGGGTGGCCTAGATGGTCTCTGCATGCTTGAATTTTTGTTAAATCCAGATCTGTTTTATTGCCTGTTGCACTCCGTGTTATCCGCTTTAACTTTGGGAAGTCATTCGCAGATGCGACAGACCTTGTGAACAGGCCTTGTGCTGGTTAAGGAGAAGGATAAAAACGAGATAGGCAGAGATCTGTGGAGAGAGAGGAACAAGATGTCTCCAGAAGGTTTGTGTGAGGTTGTGAGATGGATTATTGTTTTTGATAGGCATATTAGCAAATTATTATGGGACAAAGTGACGGTTAATTGGTTTGGGAAAGGTTTGTTTGCAGGTGGTCGTTAAATACCGGGGTGAATTCAATGTAGAGATGCTGATGAGTTGCCATTGGTGGCTAGTGATTTACAATGGAATTGACGGCAAGTATATGGTACACACGGTCCGATACCAGCTGGAAAAGAACTACCCTCATGACGACAACATGAACGAGAGGTTCGATAATGATCCTGAGGATACTATCTTCTTATGCCAAGCTCCGCATGCTCTTCATCCAAGGAGGTATGAGCATTTTCAGTTACGATTTGCTGAAATTTTGGGTTTGTTGTTTTATTATTGTTGTTTGGAAATTGTAATATGTGATTGTGGCCAATGATGATGGCAATGAGATGGTTGCAACTAACAGTGCTGTGCAATTGCTTTTAAATTTGGTGCATATGTGATTATGAAGTGTTTGATATTTGTGGTTTGGTAATTGGCCATAGTTATGTGAATTTATGTACAATTGCATGGTTTTCCAAAGAGTCGAGAACTTTTTGTTAGGCATTACGGTTTTAAATTCGTGAAGTGTTTGTGTAAGATCTGGTTTGGTTCGAGCTTCAAAAATATCCTGCATCTCATCGAGTTGTTTGTTGAAATATGAACTTGAAGCTGTGTTTCGTGTAAGATCTGGTTTGGTTCGAGCTTCAAAAATATCCTGGATGTAATTGATTTGTTTGTCGAAATATCAACTTGAAACTGTGTTATGTAATTTGAACTGATAATGATGGGATGGGAGTTAGAATTTAGTAAATTCTTCTGTATTTGAAATTTGATTGATGCCTTTACTTCTGGAACTTTTGAAAGATACGACGAAACCTTAAGAACCATCTCTACTTCCAATGCCGATGCCTCAGAATGTTCAAACCGCATCTTTGTCTATTTTTAGCTGCGTTTGCACTGCCTCTGTAAGCATATGTATTTCACTCATTTACCATTACATTGGACTAGGGTTGTTTTGTGCAATCATTTTGTGTAAATCTTTGATCACCAGGAGTAGTCTTCATGGCGACCGAAGTGGCTAATGTTTTGTCTTCAAAATCTTGTCTTCGTAATACTCCGGAACATACACTTTGACACCAGAACCCTTTCTATTAGCAGTTAGCTAGTAGAAAAGGGTCCGAGAGCTCGTGTTTCTAATGGTTTGATGTCGGTTCTAGGTCATGTGGATGCTGGTTCACCAACTCTTGGATCCAGCAGGTCATGGAAGTCGATGGGAATTGAGATTCAGTCCTTGTTGGAGAGGCTACTAGGTATAAATGACTCGATGAGTCGTCGTGCTGCATCTGCATCAGCTACTACTTTAATTACGCGAAAGCTTGCCAGATATAGAGACATACTGCATGATTTTACACAGGTTATTTACCCAAAAGAAAGAAATTATGCTGCTTTACTTATTTTGTTGTGTTATGTCGAAATTGATTAACACTGAAATATTTGTTACTATAATATTTGTAGAGAATGAATACGCATTAATTAACAATAAATTGACAGATTATTATCATGGTATATGAAAGTCGGGTTGTCGCCGGATTATCAACAATTGTCAAAGTTCTTTTATTTTCCTTTAATATACGCATACTTCTTTTATTTTCCTTTCATATACGCATACTCAAACGGGATTCGAACTTGGGACATTACCTTGGATTGGAAAACGAACTCATTAATTAGTTGAACCAACCCCTGTTGGCTAATGACTGTCGGAGTTGGAGGAACTGAAAAAAACATTTCAATTTCAGGGCAATTTGATAATTCAAATAATAACACACATTAACTTTACCTGAGAAGTATACGGGTTATGGGTTGGCTTAGAAAACATCCAATTACCATAACAAAATATGAAAAAGTAAACTGGGGTTATTGGCTAGCAGTGTAACAGTCCAAAGCATGACCTTTGTTAACATGTTTGCTAAATTAAAAGCGCCCTATCCGGACAATGGGGAAAAAGATACAAAAAATTTTATGGGCATTTTTGTAGTAATTTAACGGTGGGATGATTTTTATAATGATTTGTTAAATATGATATTTATTTTAAAATTTTTAAACGAGTGAGACTTTTTTTGCAATAATTTGTTAAATTGTGGGATTTATTTTAAATTTTTTAAACAAGTGGGATGTCTATTGTAACAGCCTCAAAACTAATCGGATTATATATATATATATATATATATATATATATATTTACAGTTGAGCCTTTAGAAGGGGTGGTCGTCAGAGAGCTCCTAAAAGATACATTGTTTATTTTAAATACTCGGTTTTAATTTAATACGGAGAAAATATAAATACATAGATGGTTGATTGATATGTTAGTAGCTCTAATTCACGGACATTCTGAATTTTTTATCTGCAATTTTAGACACGTTTTGATCACGGACATGGCTCGAATACGGCACTGGTATATATCCAATATGATCAGTGGCGGAGCCAGAAACATAATTTAGGGGGGTCGACCAAAGCATAACACTATATTGACCCTTACTAATATTAATTTTAACTTTGGTGAGGAGGGTCAAAAATAAAAAATTTCATAAAATTACAAATGCATTTAATCATTTATCTATATAACTATATAATAAATTAAAAAAATAAAAAGAATTTGAGGGGGGTCAATTGTCCCCCCTAAATTACATGTGGCTCCGCCACTGAATATGATAAAAAGTGTCAAAGAAAAAAAATTCTAACACGCTAGAGACACGACACCAATACGGAAAATTCAAAAAAATTAATTTTTATTGTATTTTATGTACAAATTTGAGGAATTTAATTTTTTAAGGAAAAAAAATTATATAAATTATCAAATGATGTATTATATTAATTTAAATTTATTTTCATCTTTATTTCAAATTTTCTCATAATATCATGATACAAAAAATATATTAATATTAATAACTTTGAATATCAAAATAAAATATGAATGCAATTTTATTTAAACTAGTAATACTAAATGCTGTTATGAATATCTTATTTATATCAAATATACTATTTATATATAATATAATTATATCAGAATCATATCATATCCTAAAATTTTAAAAATACATGCACTATCACATCATAGATTAGTAGAATTCAAAATTAACCCGATCTTGGCAACTTCTAGAGAAAGTTAATTAATTCACAAATGAGTGTAGAACACTGTAGTTGGTCAAGGGCCACCATTTTCCTCTCTTATGTAAAGCAATAGGTTTAGCCTTTTCCCTTAGAGAAGTACAAAAGCTCTTTTCTTTTCCCAACACAAATTAATTCTAAACTCACTGTCTAACATAGTAAAAACTAAAAAGCTGAAGCGCAATCTTGTCCAACTTTTTGTAGAAAAAAATTTGTCAGAACACTTTGAAATGTCTTGTAAGCTCTCAAACAGCTTATAAGCTCATCAAGAAATGTTTTTTAAGTTCTTAAATAGCTTATAAGCTGTCTTAATGAGCCTATAAACTCAGCCAAACACCTGCAATGTCTTGTTAGGTCTTAAATAGCTTACAAGCTCATCAAGAAATGTTTTGTAAGCTCTTCAATAGTTATAAGCTGTCTTAATAAGCCTATAAGCTCAAGCCAAACACCTGACAGATCTTGTGTAAGCTCTTAAATAGCTTATAAGCTCATCAAGAAATGTTTTATGAGCTCTTAAATAAGCTTATAAGATGTCTTAATGAGCCTAAGACTTGGCCGAACACCTGAAATGTCTTGTAAGCTCTTAAATAGCTTATAGGCTCAGCAAGAAATGTCTTGTGAGCTCTTAAATAGCTTATAAGCTGTCTTAATGAGCCTATAAGCTCAACCAAACACCTGAAATGTCTTGTAAGCTCTCAGACAGCTTCTAAGCTCATCAAGAAATGTTTTGAAAGCTCTTAAATAGCTTATAAGCTGTCTTAATGAGCCTTGTAGCTAATTAAGAAATGTTCTATAAGCTCTTAATAGCTTATGTGCTGTCTTAATGAGCCTAAAAGCTCAGCAAAGCTAATGTCTCGTAAGCTCTTAAATAGCTTATAAGCTCATCAAGAAATGTTTTGTAAGCTCTTAAATAGCTTATAAGCTGTCTTAATGAGCTTATAAACTTATAGTAAAAAAGCAGGTACAAACCATGACAAATTCCACCATATATTAGCCGCTAGAAATGGTTTCCAGTCTTACAAAATACAACCCCTGATACAACTCATTTATCTTACACTTTCCCCCATCTTATGGGATCAATATAACCTACTTTCCTTCACCTGAAACATGAAATCTCCCAAATCCATTACATCAAACAAGCAAGAAGCACACTTCTTCTCATCTCCTTTTATTCCTACAATCTAAAATCCCTCCTCCCACCAAATCAAGAATCAAATCATCCCACGAAATCCCTTATAATCTGACCTCCAAATCGTGTCCTCAGATGATGATGCTGTTCTTGCTGCGCATTCTCAACGCTCTGCATGAGACCCAATGTGAGGGAAACCGCACCGAGCCCGGCTCCTGTGGGCCCCTGCTCGTTCCCACCCCTGTGAGGTGGGACCCATCCCATTAACGACTGGTTGACGCCCAATTGGCTATGGTACTCAACCCTAGATCGCTTTTCTTGATTCCACATATTTGCATTCGGCCTTTCGAAGTCTTGTTCTGAAGGAGGACTAATAGTTGGGCATTCGACTGGTTTTTTCAAAGGCTGTGTGTTGTTGCTGTCATGATCTGATCCGTTGCAAGCTTCGAGTGTGGTTTTGCCATTATTAATTTCAACTTCAGGGTTTGCTACTCCTTTGGTTTCCAGCATGTGTATTTCTTCAACCATAGGTTTCCATACACGAACACGGGCATTGATGAACCAGTTTGAAACCTGGAATAAGAGAAGTCGACGATGAATTGAATGTGTTGGTTAATATGAGGGGATGTTTTGACTTTTGTGCATTCTACATTAAAAAACAATACCTGGTTTCTTGTTAATCCGGTTTGCGCGGCGAGCATATGCTTGTCAGTATCTGTGGGATACCTTCATAGAAAAATAAACACATTTCAATGAAGGTTGGATAGAGAGTACATGTACACAAGTAGATATGTTGCTTGTGCTTTGTGTGTGAACTGTGAAAGAAGAAACACCGTTTCCCTCCAAACAAATGAGGAGGAAACATCCTCCTATGCATTCAACCGTAAAGATTATGCCACATTTGCATTTGTAAATTTTATCAATGCATACAAACTTTGGCAAAATCTAAACCGTTGGGTGTATCAGGAGGACACATGGCACGGTTCTCACAAGAATATTCCTATAATATTTGGGACGATTGAGTTTTTACAACAACATAAAAGGAAATTTTAATGCAAAAACTTCTCTCTCCATCTCACACACACACACAATACACACACTTACGGATGAAGAAAATGGTCAAAAAGCCATGCGCGCAAAACTGAGACAGCATGTTCTGGTAGGCCTCTCTGGGGCCTCCATATGTGGTGGCCTTCAACAATGCCTAAACCGGCACCGCCCCCTTTCTGTTTTTGAAAGCTTTCGTCAAACACCTTCAACATAGAAACGCTCCCTTCGCCTCTGCTGTTGTTGCTTGATGACAAGTCTTCCCCCAATGCATTTCTTATGCTTTTGGTTTGCTCTATTATTGCATTCTTCAAACACCGGAAATGCTTCGACACCATTTTTTGGGCTAGTGAAACATACGGCGTGGCGACACTAAGACCCGATACTGATTCGAAGGATGAAACCACCATCTGCATCTGCTGCTGATATTGTTTGTACTTCTTGCACACCTTAAAGAAAACCCACAATATTAATACAGCGATCGAGTTAACCCGAATGGCCCACCACCACTAAAGCGTGGGGTGGGGTGGGAGAATAGAAATGAAGAACAACAAAAATTTATCACCATGTGCAGGAAAAAGAGAACAGTAAAAAAGGTCTACACTTTTACAAAGATGCATCACATGTCACAGCTTGATAAATGCATGGATTGGCCCACATTCAGCATGCATATGTATCTTGTTTCAACTAAAACCTTGACTACACATAGTTCACAGAAAAGTTCTAAAAACTAAGGGGCTGAAAAATCAAGTGTAGAAAAAGGCCGACTCAAAACAAGCTTAAAGCACGAATGTTAATTGACTAGTCATCGATCCAATACAAGTGTAATTAAACCACGAACGTAGTTAACTAGCCCTCGATTAAATACAATTCACCACAAATGTAGTTAACTAGTCTTCTAGAGTTCTCTCACTACTACTAGAAACATGCAAAGCCCCCAGCCACTATAATTACATGAAATGCCATTTTCTCAGTTATTGGGACAGACGGGTCCAATTTTTCTCGTAGCGGAAAGTGCTATAAAAAGTTTAGAGTGTTTGGAGCTTGGACTTTGACAAGGAAATGACATAATATATCAACAAATAAAGGGTATGAAACTTCATTTTGATTTTTCTTGCTGAAATCGAAGAACCGAATATAACGTAAACAATTATTCATCGAAGGAAATACAGAAAAACAAAATAGAGAAGGCTCAATTAATTGATAAGAAAGAAACTCATATTGATAATTATGTACCACCACCAACCCACAAAATAAAAGGAATTAAAACTAAAGATTGGAAATGAAACCAAAAGATTATAATCTTAACCACAATTTTAAGATACTTGAACTTCCTATTATAGATCCATCATAATCACCTAACCACAATTTTAGAATATCTAACTCCCCATTGTAAATGTATAACACAACAATCAACACAACTGCATATCATGGAATTATATCATTCTCTACAGCCATACCTTTGAAATTTGTAGGTTAATTTTCTAAGAGCACGAAATTAAAACAACATTTTTTAGTCTGAAATTCAAGCCATCCAAGAATAAAGGACTCAATAATTCTCATTCTAAAACGACCTAATTAAATGCCTACGTCCGCCCAAGATATTTGCACTTGATCAAACAAATAAGTCAAAAGAAAACATGTTCCATAACATTTGAAGGCATAGATTACCACCTTCATTGCACGAATTTACACACACACACAAGCAATGCACATCAATGTTGATTCTTAACCATAAATTTTTTTACCAACCACATCCTGCATGAATATAAGTTTCGCTTTCTTCTGAAGATTTTGGGGCCTATACGAATCCGTTGAGTAGCTCGCACCTCCCGTCTCTCGGCTTTTATCACACGAACCACTGAATGCAAACGAAGAGCCACCAGAAACATCACTTTCTACCCCTTTCACACCAAAATCACGATTGCTGACACCTTGATCACAAACCCTAATCACTTCCCCCAAATTCTTATCATTCACCTCATGGACTTCACCATTCTCAGGCCTCACCGTACAGCAAAGTTCATCCATCAATTGTTGGGCCGGTTTCAAGAACTTTGAACTCCTCAAAATCGTAGAATATCCCGTAAACGGGCCAAGAGGGCCCGGATTCCGATAAATCAAAGCTTGATTTCCCATCATTTTACCATACTCATGTATCTCAGTTAAGTCAGTTCGGTTGCTGTCTTTCTCAGCAGCAATCTGAGTTGCATGCACCTTAGGAGATGGAACAGATGAAAGTGACAGAGAGAGAGCCTGAGTGTTGGAAAAACTATCACTTACTCTAAGGCCTCTATCACTATTATAATTTCTATTATTGTTATTGTTCCTAACAGCTGCATAATCCAGTTCACCACTCCACTGAAACCAATTCGGACCACCATGACTGCTTTCCTCCGAATTCTTTTGCCTAAGAGAAGCGAATTCGAGCCCCAAAGATCGAACGCTGGAAGAGGTAACAAGTTCTTGCAAAGCATTCTGGTATGGATTATTAGGGGCTTCATGCAATTCTTGGTGATATCCTTGATAATTAGGCTTCACATCCGCGTTATTATTGTTCATGATTTTCAATTGATGATGGGAGCCAGACAAGCCCTCCCCGACAAAAATCGGGCCTTGATTAGCCAACCAATCACCGCTAATTGATTGTGAGCCAATGCTTTTCCATGTGTTGCTAAAGTATTGTGGGTCACTGCTCACTACTGTGGCTGAATTAGGATTATTCGGAAATGTTCTAGAGAAATTATTCTCGTCATAAGAACAATCCAATCCCACAATCTGTTTATCAGGTTCTTGACTAGATAACATACCTTGTGAATTTGCAGAAAAACTGAGCATTTCGGAGGACAATTCTGAAAGGTCGCTGCAGATATTCCCAACTGGTCGACAAGTTCGAACGTTGTTGTAATTCAGACCGTCTTGGGCATGAAGCTGGTCCAAACTGTTGGCATAAACTGAGAAATTGTGGTAATGGGGTTGTGGGTTTGAGTTATCATGTTGAATTCTCAGCTTATCTCGACGGCTTTGTTGGGCGACGTGGAACTCGGGCCTGAAATTGCTCGTATCCATTAAGATAATACAAAGTATGATGGTATATGTGGTTATAGTCTCGAAGAATAGTACTGCTTCGATTGAATCGATGAAATGCTGGAGAATCTCATATTTAGTGCTATTATTTCTGCTGAGATGATTTTATCTTCAAAAACCTGCTCAAATTCCTGCATGCAGTAACATCATATTGAGTTCGTGAAAGGAGTTCACCAAAAACGAGAAGGAGAAGACAAATGGTGCAAAACAAATGGAACCCATGTGAAGAGAATTGATTTATTGAAGAAAGCAATCAACGAGAAGTGAAATTTGGACAAAAAATCTCAGAAAAACCATGGGGAATCTGAGCAACAAGCAAGAAAGAGAAAGAGAGAGAGAGAGAGAAATGCCTTTATCTATGGTCTGAGAGACTTATGCTTCTGAGACAAGCAAACAGTGAAGATTCACTTGTTTAATCATATGGGATGAAACATTCACAAGAAATGAGAAAAACCAAGCAGATATTCAGAAAGCCACTGCAGAGGACTTGCAACAAGCTAAGAACACGAAACCATTCGACTTTTTTAGTTAGTTATCTAATCATGTAAAAAATTTGTTAAATACCCCAATACACTTGTTTACTTTACTAGATAGGCTCTAAGGTAAATAGTCCAAGTTTTCTAAATGTTTACTTCAATATATTAGAACACATCATATATAGGGTCAATTACCTTTTTTGTCCATGCATTTTTTTAAAAATATATAGGCTATGCAAATATTTAATCATAAGCATTGATAATAAATATAATTTATTAATTTAATATGGAACTAGAACACATCATATATAGGGTCAATTACCTTTTTTGTCCAAGCATTTTTTTAAAAATATCTAGGCTATGCAAATATTTAATCATAAGCATTGAAAATAAATATAATTTATCAATTTAATATGGAACTAAAAAAATACAACAAAATTAAAATATCATTCTAGACCATAGTAATTGTTAAAATAACTCATAAATAAAAACATCCTGATTTCATACAAAACATTTATACTTGGCGATGAAATTATCATATTTCAGAACTCATAATTACAAATTTATAGGGTATCCACAAAAAATTTTATTATCAAATAGCGAACGATCTAGCTAAGCTATTTAGCTAAGCGAATTGCTGAGAAATCCCATGCCACTGAGCTGCGCAGCATTAGTTAGAGCCTAGAGGAAGTTTTTGTCTTTTTTTTTTTTTTTTTTCAAAAATGAATTTAACCCCTGTGTAAAATTGCGGAAATAATGAAAAAGAAGGGGAGATAGTGTGCAAATAATGAAAATATTTTGGCGGATGAAGTGAGCAAATAATTGCAACTTTAAATCATGTAAATGCCAAAAGTAAAATAATAATAATTTCACAAATTTCCAAAAGAATGGGTTATTTAACAACTCCTTGAGGGAGTTTGTTATATATAGCATATTATTTTCTATTGTAGTGTTGGGCTTTGATTATAACTTTAGGCTTTTAAACTAATTAAGTAAACACTAGAAAATGGGGTGTTAAATAACTAACATTCCATTTTCTAGTTAAGTAAACAATGAATTAGAATGTTAAAATATTTTCAGAAAAGCTTCACGTGCACCACTATAAACCCTAGATTTCAAGCCTAGTATTTTTTATTCTTATGCTCACAGTCACAGAAGATCTGAACAACTGCTACACCCCAAACAGTGGATCCACTTCATAAACCCTCAGGCAAACTGAAAACCCAATTCCGTAAAATCAACCAGAAACAACTCCAGTTATGAAGAATCGCACTAAAAATCTCATTTTTCCCGTGTTTATGTTCCAAAACCCGCAATGAAGAAAAACCCGAAAAAGAATACCCCCAAGAATCTGCATGTACACATTCATAAATACATACTCATACACCTCTTAGAAGCTTTTCAAACCGGTAAGAATCTCAGTAAAAAAGATCAAAAAAACAAGAAATTCAACCTACAAAAGTCAAGAAACCCAAAAAAATTCAACTTCCGTGTTACCTCTCTCAAGATTCCGAGTTTCACGCAAAACCCACATGAAAGATGGGATTTTCCGGTGGATTTTCCGGCAAAGATAGGAGCTTTTTTCCTTTAGAACATGAGCGGAAATGAGCAGAGCTAGCTGGAAGAATAGAAGTATAGGACAATGATTGCAAGTAAGGTGATAATTGCCGTTTGGCTTTAAGCAGTCCAATATAAAGAATATATATATATACGTATAACTGTTGTCATTTTGGCTGGAAAAGAAAATCCATCAATTTCAAAGAAAAGAAAGGATTGAAAATACGTGTTTTCCCGACTTCTCAAACGGGTCGGGCCTACTCGAATTTAATAATTGGTGTTCATTTAAAAGGGCCATGGAATTTGGTGGTGTTTGGCTTAAGAGATTTAATTGCAGCATTAAACAAGATTAGGCTAGTTTAATTTAGTATTAAGTAATTTGAATGGTTATTAAGTAAGAGGAGGAAACGTTTCGGACCAACAGGGTTGATCGGTTAAGATTCTGTTTTCACTTTTCAGGATAATAATTGTGGATTTGAATCCATCTAGTTATTTGGAGTGTGTGCAAACAAATAAAAGAGGTTATATTTCTGATTGATTTTTAGTATTCGGATCACAATAGATCGGATACTGATTGAAGAACTGGATATCAAGTAGGGTATTCGATGTCCAACTTAGAACTTGAATCCGATATTTGAAGAGTGTTCACCAAATAACATTAATTAGAATATTAATTTTAGATACGGTGACACTTTAAATTTGTTTCGTACCTTCACACTATGAGATACCTAGCTACTAATCTATCTAATATGATAATTAGTTAGTGTAGCGTATAATAAATCTCCTTCATGTTCTTGAACAAAGACATTATAATTTTTACATGAGATACAATGGTTAAAAGACAAAACCGCCCATGTACAATTTTGCAAATGCTGCAAAAGAAATTCATTTTATGCTACGAGAGACGTGGGCACTATATATGGGTAATTGCTACAAATCTTGCTTTTATTTCCCCTCAATTATTGAAATTAAATTTGTCAAACCACAATAGTTGGGCGATTATAGACCAATTAAATTATAAAACACGAGGGTTAATTTGAAGCTAGATTGATTAAGATGCCAATTAAATGGGGCCTGGTAAGGACAAAAGCCATGTTTGATGATTCTGACAGTTGAACAGAGGGCATCCATGGAAATCTTAGTTGCATCAGTTGTTCTTACAAGCATTCATACTTGCACAGTTGCACTAGGGGTGCGCAATAAAAGGGAGGAAATTTTTGTGGTATACATCTTCCCTCGGTTTTGGTACCCTTAACTCGCCCATAAGATTCGATTCAATCCAAACCAACTAATTAAAATTTCTTAACACGATAAGTATGAAACAGTGGCGTACTCATTATATCGGTTTAGTCGAACCAAACTCGAACTAAAATTACATCTGGTACTCCTCAAGACACAGGAGTCTCTTATCCATTTTTAATTAAATATCAAGAGTAATTTTTAAATTTTGATGACTTTCTTTTTCTCCCTCCCATTTGTTATGTATATTTTATTTTATTTGATCATTCTTGAACTCTTTTTAAAATTTGTATGGATCAATAGTTTAGAATACCACTAATCTTCTAGCCCATTCTAAATCTTGATCATGCTACTAATCTTCATCAGATTGAGTGTGACAGGTTTTTTCCTGTAAAAATAGTTTTTTTATTTACACATTTTCTCTCAATCTTTTAACATTCTTGAATTGTTTCTAGGTTTGTTTCCTCGACAAGCTCGCTATATAGGCTCTTAATTAGGTGGATTTTATTGATTTTCGACTTTCTTTTGAAGATCATCACTAAAATGCGAAAAAATTAATGTTGATGCATTCATATTCATATTTTCTATACCATTCTCCTCTTATCTTTTTGGTCATTTTCTTTCATCTCTTTTATTTCAAGATAATTTTACTTGCTTTTTCAGTGTCTATTATCTATCGTTATTTAAAACGTCAACATATGTTGACCAAAAAAAAAAAAAAAAAACATCAACATATTTATTTATTAATAATATTTCTTTTCTAAAAACTACTTTTACTTGTTTTCAATGTAAAAAATATTTAAAATTTGTAGTATTATTTAAATAAATACATAATTAAGGTGTACAACACATCTTTAAAATAATTGCTGCTAAGGTGAAATTAGGTTACATCACAATGTTATTGCACTGCAAAATACTTTTTCTTTCTTATTCTTTTTGGGAAATGTTAAAAAACCTTTTTTTTAAGGGAATCGATGCTGGTCCCCAACTATTTACAATAAGATTCGAATTCATAACCTAACAGTTCACAAATATAAATATTTATCACTTAAATCACCTGTTCGTATTCAATATTAAAAACCTTAAAAGAGAATAAATAATTGAATTCATAAATGAGACTATGAAAAGGTAGGTATAATTGAATTAAATGCCATGTTCTGGTTCCCAGGGTAATGGAGGAATTTTCGAAAATAATATTTAAATTTAAACGGATTCATAAAATAGTACTGAAAAGGGACGGGTTAAAATTCTGTTATAGAACGCCATATTTGATGGCGTTCTTGTACTTTTTTAATATTATTTATAACGAGGTCGCCGAATAATACGGCGACCGGATCCAATTTTTTTTTTTATTAATATTTTATTGAAGGTCGCCCAATAAAACGGCGACCTTATTAAAAAACTAATTTTTTTTTTAATAATTTAATGAAGGTCGCCAAATAATTCGGCGACCTTTGACCAGATCTAAAAAGCGGTCCCCCCGTCTTTCTTCCCCCTTTCTTCCCCACTTTCCCCACCGAGAGCCCCACCACCACCACACCGCCAGTGCTGCCGCCGGGCGCCACTACTTCCGCCTGTGACGCCGCCCTGCTTCCGCCGTGACGCCGCTGCCTGTGGAGGAAAGGTAAGTATCAGTTTTTTTTTTTTTTTTTAATTGTTATGTAATATTCTATTTATTGTGAATTTAGATAGAATTTGTTATTATATTTCTAAATTAGTATTTAGAGAAATGTTTTGTTTACGGAAATTAGTTAATGTTTTATTTACCAAAATTACTTATTTAGAGAAATTGCTATTTTCGTAAATGTTTTGTTATGTAGTATGTAAATTAGTTAATGTTTTCAAATAATTTGTCATTTACAGAAATGTATAATTTTGGTAATTTGAAATGTAATGGGTTAGGAGAATTTAATAAAAAAAGGTTGATGTCTATTTTGTAGTTGATTATGTAATTGTTTAAGGAAAGTGGAGATTAGTATAAATTTACGAAATGAATAATTAATTTATTTTGTTTTATTTTTAATTTTTTTTTATCGAAGTGTTTGATATTGTAAAAATTTAGAAGAATTTATTCTAGAAATTGTTGATTATGTAATTTTTTAGGGAAAGTGGAGATTAGTATAAATTTACGAAATGAATAATTAATTTAATATTTTTTATTTTTTAAAAAAAATTGTAGAAGTACTTGATATTGTAAAATTTTAGAAGAATTTATTCTAAAAATTGTTAAGTAGAAGAACATTAGTATTTGTTTAATAATTTAGAAAATATTTAACTAGTAACACAAAATAAAATAAGTAGATAGTTGTTTATATTAATACATAATTATTGAAAAAGTTCGTTAAGTATGTAATTGGTTAGAATAATAGCATCACATTTGTAATGAAATAATTTAATTGTTGTACAGATTTCTAATGTCTGGGAGCAGAGTAGGTACGACGACTTTCGGACCAACTGAAGATGATTTACTTTACTTGCAAGATATTCATCGTTCTAATAATGTTTGGCAAGGCGACATTGATGATACTGTGCGTGTAAGGCATAATAATTCATCGGGTTTCAGTCACTGGGAGGATGATGATGGGGACGTAATTTTAAATGAGCGTGTTGTGGAGATGCTATATGATATGCGTTTTTTTGGTGTCTATTCATCTGGATTTGTAGAGATTGATGCATATTTAATAACTGCACTCCTGGAAAGATGGCGCCCGGAGACTCATACGTTTCACTTTCATTTTGGGAAAGCCACGATTACTCTAGAGGACGTGGCAGTGTTGTGGGGGCTCCCAATACGTGGTGAACCAATAATCGGTCCAGATACATACCCGGACGAGTTTGTTTCCTGGAGACATTATTGTCAACATATGTTGGGATTTGCACCAAATGATGTTCAGGTTAGAGGATCTCGCATTCGATTAACAGCATTAAGGGGTCATTTAGCCGAGAACTTAGTGGATGCAGAGAGTACTGACGAGGAAGTACTACAATATGCACGTACGGACGCGTTACTACTAATTGGTTCAGTAATGTGTCCGGATACCAGTGGAAATCTTGTGAGTTTACTATATTTACGGCATATGGTTACAGTAGAGCAGTGTCGGAATCATAGTTGGGGAAGCGCTGTATTGGCTTTTCTATATCGTGAGCTATGTGGAGGTAGCTATAGCTGTGGACCTAATCAGAATGTTGGTGGAGCATTGCAACTCTTGCAAGTAAGTTCATTATAAGAATTTTCTACTTTCATGTATATCTATATTTGTAAACATTGTTAAATGTGTTGGTACAGATTTGGGCTTGGATACGAATAAAATCCATCCGGCCGCAGCGACGACGCCAACGTGCCAGACTCGAGGAAACGATTCTTGCAAACGGTCGAATATTGCCGAAACCTCCACATAGTGCCAGGTTCTGCTATATTAAATTTTATTCAGCTGTGTATAAGCTTTTGAATCCATCATTGAGTCTTGAATCCGTTTTAGGTGGGCAACTTATTTCTCATTTACGCAAACTGCAAGTCATAGCGTTAGAATTTTTAGAGAAATGTTTGATCGATTAACTCCTATAGAGGTACATGTCAACGAACCTATATATTGTATTTTCATGAATCCGTTCATTTGAGCTTACATTAATTTCATTTTTATCGCCTACTCGCAGTTTAATTGGACACCGTACAACATGAACTGGCCAGAGATCGTTGCGTTGCCTGCCGAATGTGGTGTCGAATTGTGGCGTTGTAGGTGTCCATTGATCCACTATAGTATTGTTGAGGATCTTCACATTGAGAGAGTGACACGACAATTTGGCATCGTACAGTTGATTCCTCCCAATCCTCCAGCAGGAGAACGACGACGGCTACACAAACTAACCCGTATTGGACGTCCCAGACAAGATTGGGGACAATTTCATGCCACGTATGTAGGTAAATGGTATGATATGGTTCAAAATGAAATTACCGGGACCGCAGTAACTCAAAGCAACGATGTCGGTGAAGGGTACTATGATTGGTTCATGAGGAAAACACGCAAACGAATCTCGCGACCCCCTCCAATCGATACTAGTGGATATAGACCGGATGACCCGGCCATGTGGGATTTAATGGTATGCAAATATTCAATTCCAGTCTTGTATTGTTAAAATAAATTTCATTAGTAATTATTTATTATATTTGTATTTCAGGCGAATGGCTTGGCATACATGATGGATGGTTTCATGACCATATCAGATTACAGCAATGCAGAACATTTCCAGGAATTGGCATACAAGTACAAAGAAGTAATTCGCACGTTACAGGATACGGTCACGACACGACAAGCAAATATCCAGGGCACACATCCACCCTTCAGCACACATGGTCATCAGGCACAGACATCATTTGTACCTCCATCGTTTCACCAATGGAATACAACAGCGCAACAGCCCCCTCAGTCTTCTCATGCTCCATTCGATGCAGCGGGGCCGTCGACACCTTATATTCCACAGTTTGATGCATCGTTCACTCGTACTGACACCCCGCACGTACTACCGTTCAGCCCAGCAACTGCTCACCATCAGCCTTACTATGGGCACTCGCCAATCCCATTTGATTTATCAGAAGACATGACACCTGAAGAAAGGCCACAACCTCGGCGAAGTGAGAGAGAACCTTACCCACGATTTTGTTACACCGGAGGTCGGTACGGACATCAGGATCATTGATGATTTAATATGTATTTTCTCGTAGTCGCAGTATTAATGTTGGGTAATGTATTTTTTTTTTTTAGTTTTTCAACATCGTCCTCGTAAAAGAAATATTTATCATGTTTATTATTACAGAAAGCTGAAATGAAACCAACACTAAACAGAATAGGTAGTACAAATAAAATAACACGCGCAACACTGTAGGTATCACCATCCGATATTTCTGAGTTATCTATCTTCTAAAGGATGGTCCAGCTTCGTCCATCTTATTTTGTATCCTTGTTGTTCTGTCCCGGCCTCGTCGCCTCGTCTCCCTCATCGCAGGATTGTGAACCAGCTTGAGCCTTGTGTAAGGCCAGTATTCCTTTGCCCATATCGGATAGAATTTACCACTATATGTCTCCTCAAAGTGATTAACTTTGAAGAACCATGGCATGAAATTAGAAGCAGGAGTATCGTTATGTTTGCACACTTGAATTGCATGTGAGCATGGAATTTTGTTATTATTCCAAGACCCACAACTACATTGTCTTGCGGTCAGAGTGACCGCAAAACGGGTCACAATTCCGTCCGGCCCCACACGTAGGACATTAGCTGACAAATCATCGTTGTTGACCATGTGCACAATGTTACGATCGGCATACCTTGCGTTCTTTCGATATATGTTCTCAGCATATGGGGTCCATGCGCGACCATCTACTTTCAATTGTCTGGCCAATTGCAGCTTCTCGTTGAAATAATCTGTGAGCTTGATGTATGTCATCTCAACTATCGCGCAGATGGGGAGTCTCCTTGCACCCTTCAGCACACCATTAAAAATTTCGACATGGTTTGTTGTCAACGTTCCGTACCTACGACCTTCATCATATGCCAATGTCCATTTTTCTTTCCCAATTCGTAGAAGATACGCGGCAGCTTCTGCTTTAATAGCAGTGATACGATTGAATGCCCCACGGAACGAAGACTCATTCACGGCTACACCGGCAAACCAACAAAGATCTTTCAGGCTTTCCTTTTGAAATCTCGAGTTGATGTTCGAGCACAGGTGTCTCAAGCAATAACGGTGACATCCATGGTTACCATTAAATGAACCTGATCCGTCTTTGACAGCTCGAATTATGCCCTTGTTGCGATCTGAAATTATTGTAATAAACTCATGCGAGTCTGCTATTATGTGCACACGTAGTAAGTCCAGAAACCATCCCCATGTGCTTGTCGACTCTTCATCAACCAAGGCAAATGCAAGAGGGAGGACGGTTTGGTTAGCATCGACACAGACTGCTATCATTAGTTTATGCTTGTACTTGGTGTACAAATGAGTGGCATCGACGCAGATAACAGAACGACAATGTTTGAAACCATCAATGCAGGGTCTGAATGCCCAAAAAACATGATGTATCATCTCTACACCAGACCTGCCTCCTCCATTAGGATGGTGTTTCCATTCCACTACTGTGCCTCCATGTTGGTTACCATTTAGAAATTAAACTATTATTGTACATAACACATTAAAAATAAATTTTTAGGAATAAAATAACAACCAATATGAATTACCTGGATTCCATTTTTTCAGTGCGGCCATGAATTGTGGGAGACTCGTCACTGAACTTTCCCACGTACTATACAGGTGTTCACGAGCCCGTCTTAGACTATGGTATGCCTTTGAGTATCCAATCTGATATCCGCAAAAATCTTTGACAGTTTGACGAACGTCAGCTACCGCATACGCGTAGTTGGTCCTGACGTGACCAATTAACAAACCGGCAATAAAATTGACGTCCAAGTTTTTATGGTCATTCAGGATGAAATCCGGACTACATGTATGATCACCGTGATAAACAGAGATCACCCAAATCCCCACTCTCTTTTTATATTGAGCCCGCAACTCCCACGGGCAGCCTGCAGCCTGGCCTCTTCTACAATGAACCTTCCAAAATTCTTGTGTACTATTGCGAACTTTAAATTCTCGCTTAGCCCATCGAATGGAGAAGTCCTTCACAGCTGCTTGAACATGTTTCTTACTTTGAAACGACATCCCCATAAACAATCTACCAATATTACAATCATAGAAATGACTCCATCTGCCTGATGGCAAGTCCATCGAGTCGGCGTACATTTCTGATCCACCTGCATGGTAGTATGGATGGAATTCATGGAGTTGAGGATGTGAGCTTTCACTGTTGTGCTGTACTAACACCTCCGCAACAGCTGTAAGCTTCTCGGCACGTTCTTGAGCACGTTCTTCGGCACTCTGGTTAATCTCATCGTCGGTATCATCCTCGCTGTCACTGTTATCATCCTCTTCGTCGTCTGTCTCTAAATCTGATAACACATCATCGGCTGGTTGGATTTGATATTCCAAATCTTCCTCCTCATTCTCCTCCTCATCTATAGCCACATTAGCTTGGGCCATATTATTTTGGTGGAGTGATGTATTGGGTTCATTGATACCAAATGCTTCAAAACCACTGCTAATCGACGGTATATCCTGGGTGAGCAGATCCACATAGTGTTGCATGTCTTGACCCCAAGTACCATCTACTGATTGTTGTTGTTGGATGGGTTCAGCGACAACAAACACCTTGAATGATTCGAGTTGGGATTCTATATTCGTATAACAACTCAGAAAACTATCATCGGATATTTCAACCACAGTTTCGACTGGTACCGGAAATTTTGATATATACCATGTTGAGAAAAGCTTGACGTTGTATTGCTCTCGTTGCAAAGAAATTACATCACAAATATGATGAACGAGATCATAAAATAAGGTTGAGCGTGAAATTCTAGTGATGGAAAATGGTGGTCGATCGTAAGAAATACAATGGTTTGACTCAGTATAATTTCCACCGTAGTAGACAATTACCCCAATTGAATCCATTGTAAATAACCAAAAAATTCTTTCACAGCAACTAACAACAAAGGGTTGGAATGCAGATATCTGAAAGAGAGTTTCTAAGATTATAGGAGTGGCGGTGTTTTTGCATTTGATTGCATCTAGCTGCAAGCCCTTAAATAAACTTCCAATGTATTGCCGAACATATTTTCAATGCATTATGATTGTGAGTGCAATTGTATTGTCAAATTTGGCAGAGATAGTACAATAATGCACATATCGTTCAATTTGGGAAGGACAATAATGTAATGATCGCCAAATGCTTTAGCAATCCGTTTATTAAAAAAAAATAAAAAAATGAAAGGGTTGCCAAATAATTTGGCGAACTTCATAAAATACAAAATTTCTCCGTACTAAAGCAATTGTACCACCAGCAATTTGTCAAAACAATTTTATTTTTCTGCTCCGTACCAGCAGCAAAAGCAAAAGCAAAAGCGAATTCTGTTGGCAAATAATTCACCAAAGGTCGCCATTACATTTGGCAACCATTATATTATATTAAAAAAATCTCAAAGGTCGCCGTTTTATTCGGCAACCTTCAATAAAATATTAATTAAAAAAAAAAAATTGGATTCGGTCGCCGTATTATTCGGTGACCTCGTTAAAAATAATATTAAAAAAGTACAAGAACGCCATCAAATGTGGCGTTCTATAACAAAAATTTAACCCGTTCGTTTTCAGTACTATTTTATGAATCCGTTTAAATTTAAATATTATTTTCGAAAATTCCTCCAGGGTAATGCTGCTCCTCAGATGGAAATTTTTATTCTAATGTTTAGCAATTTCTTTTTGGAAGTTTATTTGTCACCTGTCTATCTCACATGTGAATGTTGTAAAAAGTACACATCTATAAATATCATTAGAGGTAGTTCACTACTTCACTTTGGATGGTTTCGTATCCTATAATTCACGGATACGGATATGAAGATACAAACACAATACAATAAGAATACATGGATATAAATTTTTTCTTAAATTTTTCACGTGAAAAATATCGGATATGAGTATCCGACATGATACAATACAATAAAATGATATTTTTATCCAAATGGATAATTTGACAGAAGCCAACAACAATTAGGGTAATTAATCTCTCTCTCATTCGAAGTAACAATATATATTAACTCATACACTTTCAAATAGGATTCAAACTCCAATTATTATTTTAGAGAATGAATCAATTAACTACTTGAACCGACTTTTATTCGCTCATTAGAAGCAATAGTATGTTATAACCTAATCTAACAATTCATCCGGACTCCACTTTTTGCACTAAAGAGCCAACCCATCATAATGGAAAGTAAAGTAAACTACTTCTTGTAATTAATTAGACATTTATCTAGACTTATAAAGCTAAACCTTTACTAGACAAAGATACTAACATGTGTATGCATATTACACAAACATATATATGTATGCAGTATGCACGTACTATAGGTTGGTTGTTGTAGGGAATGGAGCAATAAATCCTTTAAGTAAAGTCAAGGGTTCGAGTGCTAATTTTTGAAGAGTAACTAAGTTAGAAGGGTGGCTCTCATATATTGGATTTAGGACGATTCTTCCCTATATCCAAAAAAATATAAGAAATAAGTTTAGTATATAAGTCAAATAGTTTAATTATGATAAATGGATATCCCTTTTTAGTAGGTTCTAATTAGTAGGTTCAATTTTAGGTTATATTCATTAATTTCAGAGACTATAATTCCAACTTAAAATTTCGATCACCGCCTAGTCGTGATCTGTACCTATGCTATCAATATCAAAAAATCCAACTTAAGACTTCAATCGCCGCCTAGCCCTACTCCGTACCAATGCGATCAATCTCGGAAAATGGGGTCAATCTAAAGTACCGATAAATTAAAAGGGAATACATATACATACAGATACAGAAATACTCATCACAAACAATAACACTAAATCACGTATCGATCCTGGTAAAATGAGTTCAGGGTTATTTTCAATATACACGTGGTCGTACGTAATAGATTGAGTCAGTCACGTACGTGATCATGACACACAGTGCACTAGACATGCGAGCAATGCCGATTTCCAACCACATTTCTCCTACGATCACTTAGCACGAATAATAAAACACAACACGATCAGTAAACCACCTTTATTCCTCCTATGTTGTTAGTAGGGGAACTCTCTCTAACTAACCATGATCACAAACATGACATGTGAGACGTATCGTCTCTCAAAACTCGTAGACACACTAACCTCTAGTGGTATTTTAGATTCTCGAAAACATGAGGCTGTATAAAAGGACCACCATCGACCCATGCCTTTCTGGATCCCCCTCTACACATCCATTGGCTGACTAAACTTCCCACAAGCGTCCCTATAGATAGGTAACACGATCAGTAGCTCACAAAGCGGTTCTCACTTACACGATCATTTAAGACCATTAACAATCATGCTGACATGGACAACGGAAAACACCTTCCCTAATTCACGATTATTTCCAAAAGACTCATGCACGGGAACAGGGACCTTCGCAATCATTTAGAAATCACGCAATCAAACGATCATATATATATATATATATATATATATATGAAAAGCGATTGATATTTGGAATTACGATCAAATTCCAAAATAGCATAAATCGTGTGTATTTACTATATATATTAATAGATCACATGCGGGTTTGAAATTGAAATCACGCGTGACGCAAACCATATAATTTTGCATATTTTGAGTAAATTCCGTTTCATAACCTTAATTTCTATTTTCTGAAAAATATAGGAATTTATAAACGCTCCCATAAAATTAAACGTCACTTACGAATTTTACTTGAAAGTAACTTAGAAAATTGCAAAAAGCTTAAAAGAACAAAAAAAAGCTGATGACTCGTAATTTTGTTCCAGCCAAACACGGTCTCCAACACCAAGGGTGGGGATATCCTGCAGGATCAGCTTTCCGTTAATCCAACGGCTGAGAATTGGGAAACGTAAGATGAGGAGTTTGTAACTGAGAGTTGTGTGACCGTACGTTACAGCTTTTCTTATGGGTAATTGTTATTATGGCACTGCAACAAACCAAAAGATCTTTAGCCAGAACTCTCTGTCTGTCACCCCCAGGTGACGCAATCATCGCCACATTTATTTTTTTGTTAGTCATACTACTAAAGCATTTTAATCCCATAAAAAATTCTAATAATTCCTCTTTTTTTCTTTTTTATTTGGTGATAATCAAATTGTTTCCCTCTACTGATCATTAAAATGCAAATTTAATGTAACAACAACAAAAAAAAACGGAAGTGCAAATTTAATATTTATTTGAATTCAAAAATTGTTAATTAATTAAGTGAATCTAAATAGGATGACTTCGTCTCTAACCGTCATCTTCTTCTACATCTTTTTTTGGATCATTGTTTTGTTTTCCAATTGAAATCCAAATCTCTTTTCTATTTTCTTTTTATGTTATTTTTCTTTTTTTTTATTGTTTCTCTCTTGTTTTTTTTTTCTCTCGTATTAGAGTCGTTTTTCTCTGGAATGAGAGTATTTTTACTTCCTTGCCGGGTACTCCTACTACTGGTGCTTCAAGCGTCCGTCTCTCTCGTCACTTATGAATGGTTGCATACTTGCATCTACTTCAAAACCGAATCAGACAGAGACACGTTAGATCACGAGTCGACCTGTATGACTCGAGCTTTAAGTGTTAAAGAATCTGGAATCGTTGAAATTCCGGTAGTGGTGGTGAAATCAATTTTGATTACCTATTCAAGTATTAATGACTTTGCTCTATTAGACGTGGAGCAACTATGATTGTCCACAAATTTATTAGAAACTATGATTATCCATAAATTTGTTAGAATTGCGACTTTCGGCCATTATCTTTTCGTTTGTTAGTTTGTATGTTTTGATTTCGTTTGATTTAGCAAATTTTCGGTTCAGGATTTGTTTTTCAAAAAAAAAAAAAAAAAAATAGGATGACTTCGATTTCTTCAATTACGATTTACAGGATTTTTCGTTGAAGTTTATAGATTTAGTGTGATTCCTAATCTCGTACTTGAATCATATAACCCAATTTTTATCGAATTTAGTATGATATGTTTTTAGTGTGAAAAATTATAGTTTATCCCTTGCTGTCTGTCTAAAGAGTAAAGAGTGTATCTCTAAAGAGTCCTTACGCCTCCTTAGTTTCTTTGCTCTTAGAACTCTGCAAGTTCATCGAGTTCGACTATCAATTCAATAATTCAGACATTTGTCTTATTTTATATATCAAATTAAGCTTTAGCTTAGACGAAAGATGCCACCAATGATATATTATGGCTCGCGAATGGGAAAAAAAAAACACTTACATGCATCATTCTAATGTACTCAAATTAAAATTATGAATTGGAATTTTCTATTTATTATGTAATGGTATTTAAAAAATAAAAATATATGTATGTATATACATGTATGATATATCTGAAGAAGGGAAGTGTTTAACTGGGAGTTGATAATTCCTTTTGTCAGTTTAGGAAAGCCAAAACAAAAGTATGTTTATCTGATAAAGAATGACAACCGTCGGATCTCGATCCGAGGGCTGCCTGGAGACTAGTGCCTCACTTAGGTCATCCCTCCTAACTAATACGTGCTACTAAAACAGTACAAATATTCCCATTTGAGGGTTTTGATTTTCAAAAAAAAAAAAAAAAAAAAAAAACCAGTACAAATATTAATTAATTCATAAATATGGGGGACCTAGGAAAAACCTGGATAAATAAATTTAACTTATAGGGGAAAGCTACCATCATTAATTGATTATTATTGAAATTAAAAAAGCCCCCAACGTGGTAAACTCACAACCATATAATATTTTATTAGAAAAATTATAAATTTAGAATATCAACCCGATCAATTTCATATTTTTTATGTATTTTATTTTTCGACGGTAATATAGAATCGTATCTTAAAAATCATGCAATTTAATGTATTTTTTGTTAGGAACCTGATTTTGCTGGATACATGATGAATTAAGAGTTCGTCATGCGTAAATTACGACAAGAACAAAATCGATTTAAGGTAAAATATATGCATGATATTACTTGATTAAATTAAATTAATATAACAAATTTACAATTTCCCCTTATTTCATTCCAAAATCCAAACCATATGCGTTCTCAATTAAACGACTCATTAATACTATGTTTCTATCTAATTAATAATATTTTTAACTACCTGGGACAGGTATGTTTGGACTTCCAAAAATAAATAAAATTACATTGGAACCCCTAAAAGTGTGAAATTTTTTAACATGAACTCTCAAAGGGGTACACTGGCTATAAGACATAATTGGTCTTATTTGTTTTAATTCTATGATATATATAAAATATACAAAGTAATTATAATTAATACATAAATATTGTGAAAATCACATAACATTGAAACAAATGTAAAAGAATTTTGTCAAGTATATATATTTCATGTTAATTTGACAACACACCTTTCCTTTGATCAGAAATCAGAATAATGATAGACATGAAAGGTGAAAGCCTGAAAGGCATCAAAACTCAAAAAGTGAAATTTATTCCTCCGCTTTGCCTTAATATATTGGGTTAATAGAATGTAATATTTATTTATAGTTATATGGCTAATTAATATTTATCTGATTTATGAGTCAAATCTGATGATTTCACTGTTTTCAGTCAATAAGGAGCTCCAGTTTTCAATCACTATTACGCCAGCAGGACTATAAAAGTACTACTTACTCAGTTCCTAATTAATAATTAATTGAATATATTTCAAACTTTTAAATTAGAGTACAAACTAGAAATATATTGTTTTTAAAATAATTATATCTAGAATTTTATATTCTGTTTGCATCTAGGCTATTACCTACTAGATTGAACACATTAAATTATACATGACTTGTATCAGTGTTGGATACAGTTCTCTTTATTAATGTTGTAAATATATATATCTTTGTATATATATATATATAAAGTTTCCACCTAAAAAAAAAAATATATATATATATAAAGGGTTAATTATATTTAGACCCCATGAGAGTATATAAAACTACAATTTGGTACCTCTTAGTCAGAAATTACACTTACACCCTCTCACAAATTTAATAATTACATATAACACCCAATATTGTAAGAATCTGTTAAAAAACTAATAGAATATTCTTTAAAATTGTGAAAGTCTCGTTAATACTGTAAGAAGCTTTTCTCGTCACCATCAACCTCCAGACGGTTGATTAATCTTCCAGAAAATCATTTTTTTGAGATTTTTTGTTGGTCACATAGGTGGGAACACAAAAGGTTTCATGGTGTTGTGATGAAGGCAGGAGGAAATGCTGAAAGAGAAAAATGACACTGTTTTTACACGATGTAAAGTGGGCCAAAATAAGGGGTATTTTAGTCATTTATAAATAAAATTTTTATATAATTAAAATTAGTTCAGTTTTAGCAGGGACATAACGAGACTTTCACAATTTTAAGGAATATTCTGTTAGATTTTTAATCGATTCTTACAATATTGGGTGTTATATGTAATTATTAAATCCGTGAGGGAGTGTAAGTGTAATTTTTTGACTAAGAGGTACCAAATTATAGTTTTATATATTCTCATGAGGTCTCAATGTAATTAACCCTATATATAAATTAAAACTTGAAAGGTTTTGATCTCTATTGGAGGGAAGTTATGGAAAATGGGCCACATGATATTACACGGTCTATCAAGTATACATGTGTCCGAATAAATTGAAACATTCTATTTAATTTATGTCATCTTAAAATTTAATAATTAATGACAATTAGTCCCAAAAAATATTAATGACAATCATTATAATATATATCAAGCGGATGTTTTATTTAAAATGCATAAATATAATTTATGGTGTAAAGATAGTAAATATAATTTTCAATGGCACAAAAAGATATCTACCTAACCACGTTCATGCTAAATAAGCATTTTTAGGAAGCATTTGTCTCGCACGTGCCATTTTCATAAAATTGGACGCGTGGATTAATAGAAATTCATCTATACTATACTATAATATTAAGTGGGAGAGACAAAGGTGGTTTCTTAATGTTCTCTTTTTCTTTTTTTCTATTTATTTATTTTTTATCCTGTCAGTTTTCTTCTCTTACGATTTTCTCTCTTCTTTTCTATTTATTTATTTTTATGTTTTTTCCTCTCTTACATTTTTTTATCTTATCTTTTCTTTTCTCTAATCTTATTTCAATTTTTTTTTTCTTTTGTATTTTTTTTAAAAAATAGTGTTGTTTGATATTTTATGCTTTTATGTTATTTTTATATTAGTTCAATAATTATATTAAAAATACTCATAAAATATATATTAATATAAAAATTAATTTAAATATATTTTAAACAAAAGAATTTTATAATTTACACACGCAACGAGTGTGCCAAAATTACTAGTTATAATTAAATATATATCATGAGTTTGTTTCCTAATTTAAAAGGTTATCGAAACTGGATGCATCAATGCGTTGTCAAATTTATTTGTTGTAACTTGTAAGTATAAAATTACCATGTATAGTTGGAAAAAAATAATATAATGAATAAATATATCTATCAAATGTATATTTATATCATATTAATAGAAAATGATAATAAAATTAACTAAGACAGCGTAGCAAAATGAGTGAATTGAGATATTTGTCTATCAAAATGTTTTTTTTAAGTCTTTCTTCGTTTTTTACATTGCGTTAAGGTTGGGGATAAATTTTTTGATCATTTTGAATTATTATGTTTTTTGGAGTTTGCAGTTCAAATTATAAAATAGCTAAGTTTGTAATCTCAACTATTGTTTTGTAACAAAGTGCAACCTAATTCCACTCATCGTGTGACACGTGGAATAAATCATGTGACGAGTGGAATCAGGTTGCAATTTATTAAAACACAATAGGTAAGGTAGCAAACTTAGATATTTTATAGTTGGGATTGCAAACTCAATGAACGCAATACTTCATGATATTACAAATAGTTATCCCTTAAGGTTATGATGCACGAATACTTCTAAAATATATTACTTTACCGTGCATGTTGTGTTGTATATATCCGATATTCATATCCAACAATGTGACCGACACTTTTCACATGAGAAATTTAAGAAAAAATTTGTATCGTTATATCTAAGTCGTGTCGTATTCATGTCACTGTATCCAAATTCATACATAAGAACTTTAAGGTTTTAATTGGATTACCTCTCAAATACAAAGATTCTCCAATAATCAAATGAAGCAGTTCAATTAATTACACTAACGAACTAAACTAATTAGAAACTCTTTTTATAATAGGATAAGTATATTGAATGAATTTACAGTAAACATATGTTTATATAAAATTGTCTTTTTCCGGTTAGAAAATGAGTTATATAGGATAGATGATAATGTATCTGTTTAAAAAAATGTTTCGTATTATTAAAATTAATAGGACATACTTAACTTTTCAATTATTCATTAACTCGTTTAGTTTAAATGGTTAATGAATTTATTCTTCATGATAATAATCCAAATTCAAATTCTAATTAAGATATATTTTAAAGAAAAAGAGAAGAAACAAAAAACTTCTCAATTATTGAAATGCTAACGGAAAAGATTACACCTTTTGGGATGAACCCACTCACTATTCATTGCAAAGGCAAGGTAATGCACACATAAATCATGGCTTTAATTACTCTATGCAATTTGTTTGGATCATTGGATGCATTGCACACTAATGAAATGGTGAATTCCTTATGCCGACATGTGTTTTTTATTTTGAAGGCATTCCTTTTCGGATATTTTTAAAAATATTATATTTCATATCTTATTGTGTCATATTAAATATTCGTATAGTTGTATCGGACACCATACTCGACACTTCTCATGTTAAATTTTTTTATCATTACTATATTTATATCGTATCGTATTCGTATCATCATATACGTATCTGTGCATTATACCTTTCCTCACTAAAACAAAACAATTTTTTTAATTAATTGAATTTACCTAATATCCCTATATATATACAATTATTTTTTAATTTAGCTTAATTACAACTCAATTTTTATTTTTTTGCATATATATTATATAGTTTTTAGACTTTACCCTTAAATTTGTTATAAATACGTCCCTACAGTTTCTTTTTGATAGCTAGTAAAATGATCTCTGTAATTTTTTAGAATTTGGGAAGTACAACTGACAAATCTAACGGAATCCTAACAAACATTAAGGACCTCAAACGGAATGTAAAGTTTATGGATTATGATGATACCTAAAAACACTCTCGAATCAGAGCCGTCCACGTGTCAGCATGTCGCTGACTAAATCTCAGACGCTCGCCTTAAAGGGCTCGTGGGCCTTCCCAGTCCACTCATTTGTAAGCGAGGATGGACCGTCAAGCATCGGGTGACTACTCCGGTAAAAGTCCAGATCCGACAAGTCTGACGCTCGCATCTTGGCCCTCAGGGTTACCCTTCACAGGAAGGCACCCACATGGGGGGTCCCATGGTTGACGCTCGGGATCTTGCCGCTCAAAGGTCATCTATCGGGAGGAGTCCATCTGTGGACTTTCCGAGCGTCATCAACGCTCGGGAATGAGTCTGTCCCTCATGCGACGGATTCTCACCCTCAGAAGGAGATATTAGTCCCTCATCCTACACAACCCTCGTCAACAACCTCTGACACAAAGGTACTGTGCACAGTGCACCTGGCACGCCGTCTCCTTTTCGGGAATGTCACTCTCACCTCACCAAAGGTTGACGCGTGTTAGGGCAACACAGGTTTGGGACCACATGGTCAGTTTACCCATTTACCCCTGTCCCTAACATATAAATAAGATAGAACACCTGCATTATCTCCCAAGTAATCTTCCTCACTGAAAACTCCACGTATTGAACTGGGCACCATTTTTCCTCTGCAACTTCTCCAAAAGCTTCCTGAATCTCACCCCTTTTCTGCATTCTCACTGCACGATTTCCTGGTGTTATCCTAGCTGGAAGAACCCACACTCATTGGAAACCCAGTTCCTGAGGCTCTTGTGCCTGTTATGGTCTTCCTTCCTATCAACAAATTCTAAAGTGTTTGGTGTTTAAGTCCTTCACAAGTTTCTGCACCATCAGATTACACGATAACTACATAGAGAATAGACTTTGTGTTGTAATTAGGTAAATTCTAAAGATAGTTATATATAATTTTTCCATATATATATATAAATATTATAATATATATAATAATGTCTTTATTAATCAGGAAAATTGATGCAAATATTAATAATACATTTGAGATTTAAATTTTGAATCAATCACAAAAAAATTGACCGATCTTGGTAGTAAGCTGGAAATACTTTTTCTTTGGTAATTAGATTATATAAATGGATATTCTGAAGAAAACTTTATTAGAATCGTGATCATCAAAGTTTGTAATTTTATTGTATTGTACAAGTAAAATAACAAATATCGATATAAGAAATTAGAAATAAAGAATTGTATTAAGTATGTGTAGACACTAGACACTAGACACTCTCCAGATTAAGAAATTAAAGCAATTGTGAAAAATAATATTAACTCTCATATTATTTACATATGATAATTATAAATCAGTTACTCAACAATCCCGGACAAATATATGCTCTCTTAATCTATAAGAAACTATGATGCATGGATACGGACACAGCGACACGGACACGACACGACACGGATTCGGCGACACGGATTTTTTCTTGAATTTCCCACGTGAGGAGTGTCGGACACGGTATCGAACACGAATGTCGGACACGACACGACACGGTAAAATGATATTTTTAGAAGTGCCCGTTTGCGCGACAAGTTTGGGGGTTGTCGAACCTCCCGTGGCGCCTCATCCAACAGATACCACTGCACTTTAGTGATGGCTTCTTGCGCCTCCTTAAGGAGTTGGACCCTTTGGATTGCAAGAAAGCAGCTGCAATGTTATGGGCAATTTGGTATGCTCGCAACAGAAAGTTCCATGATGAGGGAGCATGGCAGCCACACGACGTGGTTGCTTTTGCCCTGTGTAATGTTGGCCTAGCCCCAGTGATTGATGAGGAAGATAATCCTGCTACTGTAGTCAGCTCCAACCTTAGATGGAGGAAGCCAATTGGAGAGTGGATCAAGATTAATTTTGACGGCGCCGTATTCAAAGATTCCAGGGCCATCGGTATTGGAGTAGTAGCGAGGGACAACGAGGGAAAGGTGGTTGGTTGGGAGACCGATAGGAGGCGCAACACGGTTGATCCACTGGTGGCGGAAGCCAATGCTGCACTTTCGGCGGCCCGGTTGGGCCGGGATTTTGGTTGGAGGAAAGTTATTATCGAAGGTGACTGTCTGAATGTGATTCGTGGCCCTCAGGGTGATGAGGAGGACCTCTCTTACATTGGGAATATCCTTGAAGACATCAAGCTCACTTGTGCATGTTTCGAGGAGGTCCGGTTTGCTTTTTGTCGTCGTGGTGCTAACGTGGTAGCCCACACGCTTGCTCGTAATGCGGCTTATGCCTGCGTTGGTTCTTCCAATTTTCATTTCTTTGTGTCGGAGTCTGTTAGTTTTGATCTTGTTTAGTTGGGTCGCGCTGGCCCCCGGTCAAAAAAAATAATAATAATGGTCCAAAGGGTTTAGCAAGGAGAGATATAAATGGTGGAGTCCAGCAAGAAGGGAACTGTTTATGGGATGACGTCATTAATTACAACGTCACTACTCACTATACCTAATGGTGCCCTAACCTCCCAACACACTTTGCTTTTCATTTGTGGACAATATATACTCCACATCTATTTTCTATTTCATTTTTTTACCACATATGTATAAAATTCTATATTCCATTACGGGCTTGAATCGAGTGAATAAGACGAATCAAGTAAGGCCGATGAAGTATAAAGTTCTCCGCTATTTGATCGTCTTTTGCTACCCGAATATTGTCCAAAATGTAATATAGTATGCGTGTTCTGTTTTCTTTAAAAAAAATTACTACTGTCAATAAATATTGGTTTAAGTGGTTAAAGGTTTCTTTTTCCAGAACAATAACTTGATTTCGAATCCCTTTAATAATTTAGGGGTGTGTGTTTAAAAGAAAAATTTACAATTTTTTTTTGCAAATACGTAGAACTTGGAATTTGAACCATACTTTTTTTATTAAAAAAATAGACTAATTATGTGAGGATATTGTTTCCTTGATGTAAATTGATCATTACATTATTGGACATTTGAATACAATTAATCATAATCACAAATAATAACTACCAAATCAGAAATAAATTGTATATGACAAACCAAGGATATTCTATATTTAAAATTTACTGAAAAATAAAATACTTCCTAGTTCTTCCAATCAAATTAATTTTCAGGATCATTCGAGGCCCTGGGCCATGTTTTGGGCCTTACTAGTTTTCAAATGAAATAGGTATTATCGGCCCGTTGGGCTATGATTGTGAACTTAAGCCCAAATGTTTTCATCTATAATCGACCAACATGTTATGATTTTTATTATCATCTTTCACCTATATTGATCATGTTCGAAACTAATAATACTATCATTCTTAACACCGTGAACATTAACTGTAACATAACTTTTGATTCGTTTAGCCCTAAATATAATAAATAAATAAAGATTAATAAGGATTAGCCCCTCAAAACAAAAGGGATAAAAAGAATTAATTCACTTTTTTCTTAAATATATTAATGTGATAATAAAGAAAGAGAGATTAATTGATGGGATTATCAAGAACTTAAGAGAGATTAATTGAGACAGAGTGAGCTCACCATCTCGTCTCTACGATTTTCCACTTGAGTAGGGCCACCTTTTTAGGCCTCCGAATGTCATTGATAACTCATTTAATTTGAGTCAATAAATAAAACAACCATCATTTTTAATACAAAAGTTGAATTAATATTTACATATCGAAAGCAATAAATTAGTAATTACTAAGTACCAAGTACGTATATCGTGCATGCCCCATCACAACAAACAATCAATATATATAGGTACTATTGCTGGAGAAGGGTCTCCAAAATCCAAACAAAAGCACTTTTAACATAATATTTTTTGAGGCAACAAACGCCGGAAATCGAAGAGACAACAGCTTCCGACTGTAACAAATGAACAACAACAGTCGGCAAAAGACGGGAAATAATACAGGCTGAGGCCGCATTTTTAACGAGGGAATGAGCAACACGATTACCTTCCCTACGGACAAAGCTAATATACACTATAATGTTATACACATATATATATAGCGTACGTAATATTATTCAATTATTATACAAACACACATATTTATAGTATCTTTATATATATAACGTTATTTATATGTATTCAATCTCTACCAGGACTACCACCACCATTTCTGTTGAAGTCCGGTATGGAGTAGGAATGGTGATTGTCCCCGTTCAAGCCTTTGACGTTGTCGTTCCCATTTTCCACGGCTTTGTTCACCTCTGTACCGACCTTCTCCCCCACCGCCGGTGCGTTCCTTGCCGCCGCTTTAGCCATACAAGAACACATGATCATCACCACCAAAAACAGCACCACGGACACCTTCATTTTACCCATCCTTTCTTTAGTTACCCTGCAAATATTATTCACCAAATTCAAACTTAGAACAAAACCAAGGAAAACTTCAGAAAGTTTGGATGTATGGAGACTTTTAAGTACTTACTCTGGCTAGCTAGATCGATCGAGTAATTTGTTCTGTGTTGGTAATATGATAAGTTGTTGGTTGGTGACTGGTGAGGGAGATGTATATATACATGCAAATGCACACACATACCCGTGTGTGTGTGTGTGTTTTAATGGTGAAATTTGTTGATGGGGTTTCCACCAAATGAGGCAAGATTGAGTGGGCTGCCCACAGATCATTGTTATCACAAATTAATGATCAAAATGATGAAGTTGAAAGAATATTACTCGGCCATTTGGAAAGAGAAAATGATACTAATTACACATAAACCCTAGCTCAAGTGGATAAATATAAGGCATAATAAGTCAAAGGACCACAGGGAAAACCCTGCTGATTTTGCAATGTGATAGCACATGAGGTATCATTTAGTTACAAGAAAAGATCCATTTCCTAGCTTGCGTTTTATTTACTACCTAATAATGCTCACAATTTTAACTCTAACGGTTTGTTTTTTGGGTCAGTTAGGTCAAATATATACTGTTTATCATGGTAGTAGAGTAAATTGTATATATATATCATAGATTGTTCCAACCTAGGGCTTGCAAGGAGCTAGTAACTTATCGTGCTCGAATCTTGTATGTTGAAGTGGCAAATAACTCAATCACGCGATCACTCAAATTTGTATTAGGTGGAAACTTCAAACTTTAATATGATCACAAGGAACACACATAAGCTCAAGGCTAAATTGGGGGAATGAAAGTTTTATCCAATTTTGCCATTTTGACGCTTAAACCAGGTATTCGATCGAGAGAAACAAAAAGTATCAGAGGTCGAAGAACAATAAACGTGCATACCAAATGCCATATTTGAGATTAATATTTATAGGATTGAGATTCGTGAGTGATATGCGTACACACACTAACAGTGCATTAAATATTGTCATACGATTATTTAGGGACAAAAAGACTGTCCACATGTACAGGTGTTAGAGCTTTGCTGAGGTTGTCTGTTAGGATGTGCTTCCACTGAGGAGTCGACTGACCCTAGTCGAACCTAGCATAAGGGGGTAGACTCGCAAACTGGGTTGGGCTTAACTAGACCGGAGGCGTGTGACCTTGCGAATCCCTGATCCTTGAATTTTATGGGCCGGTGCGATGAGGTGGTCGAGTTATCGAGTGTGTGCGTGCAAGCAATGTCGACAATCAGTTGAAATTTAGCTGTCGAACTATCATCAACTGGGGATATATAAGTAATTTGATTGTGAGCTAGGGCTGATGTGTCATGCACTTTAAGCAATGATGATGTGTCGTATCCATGCATGTGTCAAACCGTGCCATTTGTTCGGCTAAAGCCTTGCCACGTCATGCCATGTGGTGAGTCGAGAACTGACCATTTTAATAAATATCCCACCTAATAATATTTGACAGCTCTTATTAACTTTATCAGCTAACTTTTAAAATGAATTAGAATGAACATATCCTATTTAACATCTTCAATAGGTTAGTAATTTTAACCGTATAAAGCACTTAGAAGAGCATTATACAAGAAAATTAATGGGATATTTAATGCATATATATGTGGATCTTGTAAGATCGAGCATTATTGATGGCAAGACAATCTCTATGAATAGAAATCTCCACAAAATGTTGATACTATTTTTGTCACTTGCAACTTTCTGCCATACCATAGTTACTCAAAATATACTTAAACAATTTGCACTATTAGTTAGCTGTTCACGGAAAATTGTAACTCATATCCGGTTTGGTGATATCCCAATCAATTAAATAACAAGTGTATTGTATTCATTATTTAATTAGTCATTCTTCCTAAATTTTTCACTAACTACATGACAAATGTAAAACACTCATTCTCTTATTACTTCGATTTGACCGAATCAGACTCGAATTAAAATTATCAGTTATTCACGTCAATATATATGTACATTTGATTATATTATCTTTATTGCATATCATGCTTCATACATAACAAGAATATGTGACAAGCCGAGCATCGGTTTTGATCAACTTCTACTTCAAGAGGATATATATATATATATAACTAAAATGCTTATTAATCGGTAGCAAAAAGTAGTGTCATTTACTTATATTCGAGTAACACTTATTTCGAACTAATTTTTTTTTAATTGGGAAGAGATTAATTTTCTAAGTATTTCCAATTATAATCAGAAACAAGGTATATTGACGTTTTCCTTTTTATTTTTTATTAGGTTAAATTAAACTAAATATTTAGATTGGAAAACAATGAACGTAAGTCATTTGGCCACTACGTAAGTGGGGGTGCAACTAGAAGATTCACCTAGGGGTGGGCGTCGGGTCGGTTTTTGCGGGTTCGGGTATTTCGGGTCGGGTACCCGAAATTTCGGGTAGCATTTTTTGCTACCCGAATCCGAACCGAAATTATCGGGTACCCGACGGTCGGGTATCCGAAATAATCGGGTGTCCGATCGGATCGGATTTCGGATACCGGATTTTTTTTCTCTTTTTAAATATTTTTTTCCTCTAACTTATTTATTACCTTTCTGCTTTCTCCCTTTCTTCTTTTTCGTCAAAATCCCGATGAAAATTTGAGAGAGAGAAAATCTTATATGGGGGCAAAGGTTTCAGATCAGCGGTGTGAGGATGGTGGCGATGGTAACAACCGGAGATGCTGTGGTGGTGGCGCGAAGAAAAAAGAGAGAGAAGAGAATAAAGATGGAGAGAACCCTAATTCCTTACCTTTGAGATGTGAGGAGTTGAGACGGCGGCAACGGTCCGATATGGCGATAAGAGCGCAAGGAGAGAGACGAAGAGGTATGTAAGCGTGAGAGAGAGTTTGGGTCAGAAAGGGATTTGTTTGAATCTTTGCGAATTGCGACAAACTTACAGAGAGTTTTGTTTGTGGTAAAATTAGGAAATTAGGAAATTATTTTTCGGAGTATTATTTAAGTTTTAGTTTTAGATTTTAAGTTTTTAATTTTGTAACTTAAAATAAAGAAAAAACGTGTTTAAGCCTTAAGGCTGAAAACGTGAATCTGGAAGTGCATATATCATATTCATATATGCATTATATTATATTTTATATATATATATATATTTTTTATTTATTTATTTTTTAAATCGGGTAGTTCGGGTACCCGATCGGATATTTCGGGTAGTAAAATACCACCCGAACCGATATTTTATGTCGGGTATCGAGTACCCGACCCGACATCCGAAGTTAGCCAAAAAACCCGAACCGATCGGGTTTTACCCGATCGGATCGGATCGGGTACCCGATACCCGATCCGAAACGCCCACCCCTAGATTCACCCTAGTCCCTAGGGTGGGAAATGCAAGTATTGATTACATTAGGGTGTCAATAGCTAATTCGATGAAATAGGCAAAGTTAGTCGAAAAATGATTCAATCGATTTCAATTAATTATTAATAAAAAAAAAAAAGTATTATATTTTTTATAATGAGAAAAGATTATTTACAGTATTCAAACTCTCAAAATTTCTAACTTCATTCGAATATTTCGTCTCAATTCAAAGGTCTCAATATAATGGGTATTTGACTATTTGCAGATGTAAAATGGTAAAATCTCATCTCAACTAATTATAATGATAAGTATATTTGATGGTGCAAGAATCTGAACTTCCTAAATGCAACAACACTTTAATATTTGTGAGAAGGGGAAGACCATCACAGGCGGGAAAGCCTCAGGAGCTGGGTTTCCTTTTTGTGTGCGTGGGTTCTCCCAGCTAGGATAACACCAAGAGTGCAAGAGGTAATGGTGATGCAACTGTGGTGAGGTTAATGAAAAGCTTGAGAAGATAGAGGAAAGATGCCCAGAACTGTGTATGAGTGCGTGAATTTGAAGAAGATGATTTGGGGGAGTAAACATGCGTTCTCCCCTATTTATATGTTAGGGGTAAGGGTAAATGGGTAAATCGACCGTGTGGTTCCAAACCTGCGTTGCCCTAACACGTGGCAGCCCGTGAGGGAGTGAGAAGGACGTCTCTGAAAAGCAGACGGCGGGTCAGGTACAAGCACTACAAGAAACATTGGTTTTTACTACAAAAATTTTTACTACGCCACATGAGACGTAGTGAAAAATAGCTATTTGCTACGAAAAAAAAATACCGTAACAAATATTTACAAAACAAGACGAACATTTACTACGAAATCTACAAGGTAGCAAATAAGTAATCAAAACTACGTCGTTTTGATATTTTTAATATTTAAAATTAAATTTAAAAAAAATGTCGTCTAAAGCCCAAACTTTGGCTCAAAAATTTTGGTTCCCCCTTTCTGGTCAGATTCATTTTCCTCTAAAGATTTCATAAACCTCATCTCACTCAGACTAGACACTCAGCAAGGCAAGGGTTTTTTCATTTTCTCCTTCCTTTCCACTTCACTCAATGTCGGGAAGAAAGCCTCTCAAAAATTTCTCATGGGTTTTTGTTTTCTGTTTTCCGTTTACTTGACGACTGGGTAATTGGGATTTTCTTTTTCTCTGGGCAATTTCTGGACTTTCCAATCCGTTTCAAGATGCCGAGGAAACAAACACTCGTTTGACGACATATCTACCAAAGTTTGGTCTTAAGCCAAGAAAGGCTATTGCGATTCTGGGTTATGCTGTGAGGTACGATTCAATTTATTTCTAAAGAGATTTCATTTGTTAAGGTTGGAATCTAGTTGTTTCAAGATGGAATAGATGTTATTTGTAGCTTTAGATAGGAAAATTGCTTCATGATTTGAGCTCTGGAACTTGATTTTTGCAATAAGGATTTGAGACCTCAAATTACAATTAGAGATTTAAATTGAAATTTTAATGGTTGATTTTGATTTTAAAAAAATCATATTATGTGAAGATTTTCATTTTATTTTTTCGTGTAACCTCTCTGTCTCGAGCAGAGGAGTAGGAGATGTCTAGGATATTCATATGATGAATATCAACACTATGTTTGGTTTTAGAAATTTGCTAAAAGTAGGACAAAACCAAAATCCTCCACTTGGTTAAGAAAAATGGTAATCTCCCATATTGAGGACACTTGTTGAAAATTAGGTAATAGAAGTCAATGTAGTGATGGATTATAATAAAAAAGATTAATAGGATGAAATGGAGATTGATAGATTAGAATGAAATGAGGTGGGAAAATGTAATTGTAATTTTTTTTTTGGGTTACTAATTTACTATTTTGTATGAGAAAAAGGGATATTTCATCTTCATAATTTGTTGTTCCATTTCTTTGCATTCCAATTTGCCGTAGCAGCCAAAGCACAAGCTATACTTTGGTGTTAATTATAGTTAAGTTTTGCATGATCATACCTGGCATGGGTAAGAGTTCGTATACACAGAATTTCAGATATTAATGTCTTTCCGTTCTTACAGATACAACCCCTTGGCCCAAGATTGGGTTTTTTTGAAACAACCCAAGGCGCTCGGTGTAAGTTCACTGCCCTATTTCTAAGTCTTTCATTTCTAAGATTATTACTTGCATAGAAAAACTTTCATTTCTTAGCTTGTCGATTACGTTCACTATCCAATTTGCAGAATTTTTCCAATTTGTTTATTAGATACTGATATCCAGTCTTAATGTAAAATTTTCTAACCTGCTTTGTTCTTAGAACATTGCTTGTATGATTAGTTGATGATAATGATCATAACCACCAATGACAGTCTTGTCCTTCTACAGGCAGGATGTGATGATGAAGCTAAAAAATATGAAAGAGCATTTATTCTTCAATTGTTAAACTTTTACAACTACAACGAATGATAAAGGTGTATTCCCTATTTCTCTTGCTATAGAATGACAGGGCATTTAATGTGTTTTTGTTTTCATTTTACACTGTATTAAGACTTAAAAGACTAAATAAAATAAAAGGAACAAAAAACACCACTTTTTGACTGCCCCAATTTCAAGAAAGCACTTATCCATAAGTTTCATTTTTCTGGCTATCATCATTATTCACAGAAGTATTGGTGTTCTGGTTTTTCTGATTTTGTTGGTATTGTTGTCTGAGTTCATTGTTATAAACATGTGTCTTAACACTTAAGTATGTTTATTATTTTGAACTAGTCAAATTATTATTTGAAAAAAAAAAAAAACTTGAAAACAGTTTTATTCTTTTGAGGACCGTTTTACAACTCCTCATGTTTTACATTTCAGCTTTTTTCACAATTTATGTTGGTTATATTCTAATGTATTCTGCAACGTTTGTGGATTCTGTGTTTTCAATTTTGTGTCTTTTAATTGGCACTATTATATATTTGTAAAAAGTAGTTGTTTGAACCTTACTGCTTATTTATTTAGTAGCATAAAATGGTGAAAGCCAAGGGAACATTGTTGGCTTCCCATGTTTCATATCAAGTATCAGGATCTCTTGAAGGAAACTTTTAGTTATATGGGTCTTAACACTTCATTTTATCATAATATGCCAAAAAAGTGTAAAAGATAAATGAAGTTTACATCAGAAAGTTGGTGAGGTTATATAAATATCCAATAATTATTGCAAAATTGCAAAAGTCTTGGTTCAATCTATGAGTTGTTGAAACTGAATCTTTAGTTTAATTGTTCTGATTTTCAGTTTTATTAATTTTTATCTTTTTTTACGTATATGTGCCTACGCATCCTGTGTTCTGCATATAATCATATAGTGATATATGTTGATATATGCTGAAATATATTCTGAAATATTCTGAATACATGTGTGGAACAAGAACTTTCCTTTTTCTTCTGTCTTTTCCTTTTCCTTCTGTTTGTTTGGGCTTTATGTATCGGTTGTAGAATATATGTTGAAATATGCTAAAATATATGATGAAATATGCTGAAAATTTGTAATGCATTTTAATTACTAGAATATTTTGTTATCATGTCTTTCATGCACACTCTGTTTTATATATCAAACTAGTTGAATGACATGATTCTTTTTGTAGTATGTGTAGATATGGCCATATCGATGAAGAGACAATATAATGGAACTTTACTCAATAGATAATAAACTTCCATTCCCTATTATAAATATCCAAACAAATTTTAACTTGTGTTATTTTGTAGGTCATAGTAAGTGAAATGTACAAATTCAAGAGAACTTGAGCCAAACACAAGTTCAAGTGAACTTAAGTGAAGCGCTAGAAACTCAAAACAGTTCAAAAAAAGGTATTTGTTTTTTTGGTTTATGTAACAAATATGAGATATTTTTTGAATTTTTTACAAATGCGTGAAATATACAAAAATTAACATTTTCTTAGTTAGAGTTGGTTATAATCTTGAATATCTTGTGTCACCTATCAATTCTTTTCTAGAAATAATTTTGTGAGTACAAGTTGGCTGTTAGACTGTCTATCTTGTTTCTTTTGGGCAGTGGTTAGAAGTTGCCATCATTTTATGAGTATTTATTTATTGGCATTGCAATAGTTTGGTGGACTGTCATACTCTTTTGGATCTGGAGTTTATCTTTTTAGGTATAGAAAGTGAAAAATGTTGGTCTGCTTTGACATTTTTATATATTTGTTCATGTCTAGTCAGTCATCTTGATTAAAAAGTGGATTGGTGCAAATGGTTAGCTTTTTTGAATAAGTCCTGAAAAATAATGAGATGTTTAAGACAATTTAACTAATTGATTTCTTTTAGGGAGACAATGGTAATGGTATCATGGCTGATGGCAGGCTGCATTTCTTGTATCTACACATTTAGGGAGACAATTGCTTTGATTAGTTTTGCTAATATGTAATAGTAAATGGATAATGAATTACATTATGTTTTTGCAGTAATGAATAGAAAATCTTTGTTGATTGTTGAAGATGGTAATTGTTTCTATTTTTTTTCTAGTTGCAGGTTAGTGAGGTGTAGATAGAGCATGGGTTGGTTTTGCTAGTAAGGTATGCTAACTTTGATGGGAGAAGGTCATTTTGGTATGATTGAAGAAGTTGATGTAGTCTCTAGGTTTTTATTTTGGTGTTATTGAAGAAATTGTTTTAACTATTAGGTCTTTTATCTCGGTTGATTGTTGTGGAGAATTAATGTTAAATAATATGTGTTTTGTTTGTTGGGAATAGTAATGATCATATATATTTACATGTATTCCCATTACAATATTGTTGATTATGTATAGATATGTATGGATGATGCTATATTAGTTGGTAATATAATTTTTCTTGAATATATGAATTAATAATATTTAATTGTATGTAAATTATGAAAAAATATATATTACTAATGTATACAATGGAAATAAATGATTTTTGGATATTTGCTACGGGCGTAGTTAAAAATTGGGAAAATTAATTTTATTAATGATAATATATTCGCTACGATATCCTGGCCGTTACAAATACAATATCTAATTACACTGAAATTTTTGCTATGGTAATCCGTGCGTAGCTATTACTATCTTTTTGTTACGTATAACAATATCGTAGCAAAAAATTGATATATTTCCTACTTTTTTACTACGGAAAAATCACGGTAGCAAATGGTCAACAAAGCGTAGTAAAAAATATTTGCTACGGATTTTAACCGTAGCAAAATATTTGTTACGGCTACATCAACTACACCCCAAAAATCGTAGCAAATCCGTAGCAAAAAGGTTATTGCTACGAATTTTGCCCATTTGCTACGTAATTTTGACCGTAGCAACAAGCATTTTTTCTTGTAGTGAAAGTGCGTACAACCTATGTGTCAGAGGTTGTTGGCGAGGGTCGCATGTAAGGAAGGACCAAGATCCCCGATTCCTCACAATGGGGTATGCTCATGCCCGAATGCTATTGATGCTCGGAGAGTGTACGGATGGCTCCCCCACGGTAGTTGACCCTCGAGTGCCAAAATCCCGAGCGTCAGGAAGGACCGTCAGCTAGGCACTTCCTTGAGGAAGGTGTTACTGAGGGCCGTAATGTGAGCGTCAAACCGGTCAACTTGAACCCTTTATCTGAGCAGTTGTCCGAGGCCCATTGATCTGTACCGATAAGCAAGCTAGTGGGCTGGGAAGGCCCACGAGCCCCGTAATTGTGAGCGTCCAGAGTCTTATTCTCCGAAGCATTGACACGTGGACGGCTCTGATTCTAATGTGATTTTGGGTCTCATCAATATTGTATTTATTATTTGATTAATCATTCTCGTTAAATTTTTTAATAATTAAGTGATAAATATAAAATATTCACTCACTCATTATATTGATTTGTCGAACCAAATTTGAACTAAAATTTTTCTAAAAATAGAAATCGTATAAGAGTATGAAACAATATTTTGATCAGTTCCATAACATTTAGGATTATCCATGGTTGAGCATCGACTTTGTTTGGGCCCATTTGGGCCTTTAGACTTGGGCTTTAACATTTCATATGGGCTTTTTGTATTTAGTTTAGCTATTTGGTGTCTTATCACGTTGATCAAAATTCTTATATTTGGATCTAGGGCTGCCGACGGGTCGGATTTTAATCCGAATTTAATTTGAATTTTAACATATTTGTCCCATAAAAATATCTGATCATATCCAATTATAAATATTTGTGATTCGAAATAAATGGACTGGATATGAAATTACGGAATTCTATTCGTTAAAAATTCAAATCCGATTTTATATATAATATTTAATTAAATAAATAATTTATAAGTAAAGATTATTAGTAAAATGATTAAAATTAAAAATTTTACATATTTATCACTTTAAATAATAATAAAATTTGAACGGTTTTCTCTCTCTCTATGTTAATATATAAGTTTTTAAATTAACCTATTTTAAGTAAATATAAATAAAACCATCAAATAATCAATTAAATAATAATTATTTGTTAAATATGATATATTTATATTGATTTTTTTATAAAAAATATATATTTTATTGTTGATTGGGTCTGATCTAATCCGAGACAATTACATATGATTTTAAAATAATAAATTCAAATTCTACATGATTCGAACGGTTATCTAATTTTCTTTTGGATCTAAATCCAGAATCTAATAATTTGGTCCGAATTTGACCCCTTGACAGCCCTAACGTTAATCAAAATTCTTATATTTGGATCTTTAAATAAAATAATTATAATTAATAAAAAAATTTACATTTCAACTGTATAAATTGGCTTGAAGCCATTATGAATAAGAGAAAGAACCAAATCGAACCATACAGAACAAAGAAAAATCAACCAATATTATCGTTAATATTCAATCCACGTCATATAGATCATATACCCAATAATAATATGTAAATTAGTTAATGTGCTATTATGTTCTAGTTTTCTAATGATAATAATATTAATAAATGTAGATATGTAAATTCGTACATGATATAATATAATTACTATGATGCGTAAATACGAATAATGCCATATGAACGCAACACATAAAAAATGTACGAGACGACACAATATAATAAATAGGGAAAATTGCAAATTTGGGACACTAACATACCCCTCTTTGCATTTTTGGACTTTAATTTGGTATTTTTGATTTAAGGGACACTAACTCTCGAAATTTTGCAATTTTGGCCAAATCCAAACCGAATCCCTAATTTCTTCACGGAATACCGCCATTTTCTTCCCGAAATACCACTCTTGTGTCTACGTGGCTGCCGGAATGCCCTTGAAAATGGCATGTGGCATTGAATTGTCTAGTTGGCATATCAAAATAGGACAACTCATTTAAAATGTACACGTTGGATTTCACTTTTTTTTTTTTTTTTAGATTTTATATTAATTAAAAGAAAATTAAATTTCTTATTTAGATTAAAAATTAAATTAAATTAAATTCCTCCATTAAATATAATTTACAAAATATCCCCCAACCTTTCTCTCCTTCATCACTAACCCAGCACCACCACCGATGCCATCGCCGCCACCATCTCACACGTCACCACCACCACAAATCTGCCACCGTCTCACCCATCACCACCACGATTTCACCTACTCACCACACTCAGCCGCCGCCACACAACTAAGCATACACCACCCATCACAACTACCATCAAATTGCCACCATCTCATCGGCTTACCACCATCGCGCCACCACTGTTGAGCACCCACGTCAATTTTATCTCTCTTTCACACACACACATACATATGACTTTTTAGTATGACATTAGATTTTTGTATATTAAAATATTATTTTATCATTTATTTATTCTATATAAATTTTTAATTTTTTGATCTTATAATTTTAATGTAATATTTATAAAAATAAATTGATATCATTTTGGACGGTGGTGATGGGGTTGGGAAGAAAAAGGAAGGATTATTTTTCTAATATATTTATAACTGATTTAAATATTTCATTAGAAAATAAGTTTTTTTTATTAATGTATATAACAGTATGTCTTTAACTATAATTATGTGTATAAGAATAAACATAGTTGTAAATTGAATATTAAATTTAATTACGAATAATAGGATTATTTATGTATATATCCATAATTGTAAATATAAGTAAGCATATACTTATTAATAAAAATATCATTTTTTATTAGAATTTAGATTAGATATATTTTATTATGTACAGTACATAGGAGGATTTACTATATCTATAATAATATCTATATAATTCAAAATAAAAATTTTGTTATATTTATTTACATATATAATAAATATTTTAAGATGTAGGATTCTTAGTTGGAATTTTATTTATTTTTAAATAACATAAATTAAGTAAGTTACTTATGTGGCACGGTTGTTTTGCCACGCAGGCAAAACAACTGCCACATACTCATTTTCAGATGGGAATTAGGGATCCGGTTGGGATTTGGCAAAAATTGCAAAATTTTGAGAATAAGTGTCCCTAAAATCAGAATTGCCAAATTAAAGTCCAAAAACGCAAAAAAGGGTATGTTAGTGTCCCAAATTTGCAATTTTCCCTAATAAATAATATTCATAAAATTTGGCGTGCATTAGATGCTCGTTCCAATGGATCAAATATCAAATAAACCATCATATATATAGAAGAACCACTATTAGAGTCAAATTTCAAATGGTGTAATTTAGCGAGTCGTTGTGATGGGGTCAAAGAACGCTTCGGCCACGTTTTGATACGTGGCGCCACCAACACGTGACGCGTGGTTTCTCAATCCCCAAGCAAGCTTCCTCCGAGCGACCTAGGCCCTCGCTGGCCAAGACCACATGTGACACGTGTCATCGTCCTCACGAGACGCGTGGCCCTCGTCGTCGCCCACCAACGAGCGCCCACTATGTTACCATGCATGTCCCCATTTCCCCAAAAGGAATTCATCCTCGAGCGCTCTCTCCCCTCGGATGAGCTTCCGTATTTGAGCGAACCGAGGGGCCAAGATCCCCCTCATCATACAGCCTTGGCACGGATCCCCACTTTGATCCGCAAGCCCATCAGGCTCATGGTTGACACGAGCGCGCTCCCGGCCCTCGTTACTAACCCAAAACGGCTCTTTAACACCCCGTACACGTCCGCGCACCTGCCACTGTTGCCCGCACCACCTTTTTCACCAGCTTTTGCAGGAGATTCCTCATAGATTCCTCCTCATTACGCCACGTGTTAGGGCGACATTAGAGTAGGACCACAAGAGGTAAATTACCAAAGGGTCCCTGACCTTCAACTATAAATAGGAGTCTTCATCTCCATCTCTGCAAGCAATCTTCACTTACGAAAACTCTGCAATTACTTTGCTCTCTCTTGAAGATCATCAGCTGACTTGAGCATCGGAGAGCCAAACTGGGTATCACCCCCAATTCCCCAGCTTGGTCATCTGACTTTTCTTTCTGTGGTGTTTGTCCTAGCAGGTTGAACCCTCAACTTTTCCGACGAGTTTTGTCCCCCCGTATCCCCACACTAAAACAAATCATAAGGTGATCGGAGTTTGACATCTCAAATTCAGACCCATCACATTGCAATATTAGTTTAATCAAAAGTTTCGAATTTGAGTTCTTGAGAACATATTACCATTGATAGGAAATACTTTACACTCTAAATTGTCTGTTCCAACTCGATCCTTAAAAATGGTATATATATATAAAATAATAATAATAAAAGTCTCAACTCATGAACCCCTAAGTAATGCCCCCACCAGAACATAATACATTTGCAGCATTATTGGAATTTGGAAACGTGGTCATAGAAATAGTTGTCTGTTTTAATTCCTATGAAAATATCAACATGACTATATTGAAAATTTTTTAACATTAAAGATACCATGATAATTCACGTGTGAATATATTAATTTGTGGAAAATAATTTCTAGAAGTGCAATCATGAGCATAACGAAAATGACGTTCGTATTAATCAACTCAATAAATATTTGAGGAAAACACAATTTACACGCCTACTATATTCGTTTTTTTTAATTTTTCATCTCAACTTTTAAATGTTTTAGCTTGATATAAGTATATTGTAAAAATGTTTAGATTGTCATTTTGATCATTTAGATATTAATATGTGTCTCATTTTCAATGTAAAACTAATAATTTTCTTTAAAAAAATGAGTTGCATATCAACACTTAAATGACCGAGATGACAATACAAAGTACATATGATAGTTTAATTTTTTTTTGAAAATTCAGATAACGAAAGTTCGTATAAACAGTTGAAAAAAGAATCATATAGTATAGGTGTAAATTGTTTTTTTCTCTAAATATTTATGGTTTTTGAAATGATTTGTTTGAATTATATTATTGTGCCAAGAAATAAATAATGTATACATTTGCTTCTATTTTCGAACATTTAATTTCTCTGTTAATTTTTGTATCAAGATGATATGAATTAAAATCATATTCCCATACAACACATTTAATACTATGAAAATCTAAAAATTTACCATATAATTCCATGTCAGAATATAATTGTAACATATGAAAGTTTGTGCTAGAGTATTTATATCAAAATTTTATTGTAATCGTATTTAAACTGAGATACGATGATCGATGCTGCACAATAATCTAAAAAGTATAGTTAAAATCAAATTTACATTCAGTATATACGTTATTTTTTTCAGAGTAAATAAAATTTTCAAAAAAAATTGGAAGTTTTTGTTATTCCATCTGTATATACCTTACATACTCCCATATGTTTTTTTTTTTTAAATAAATATTTTTTGACGTCGTCAACTATAACTTTATTTGTAACTTGTAGAATAAATTATTTAGGCTTGCAAATCATCATTTAATGTATATTTATAATATACTACTGTCTAAATTTATATTTTAGCAGTCTTGACTAAAAGACACCTAATGTGTATGTACTATAAGTCTATGAATATATCAAATGTATTATTTTTTAGTCAAAATCACAAAAAATTAATTTAAATGATGATATGTTGTAAATATAAATATTAAATAATAATTTATAAATTAAAATAGTTTGTTTTGCAAATTATAAATAATATCATAATTTAAATGTCAAAAAATATTTATTTTATTTTATAAAAGAATTGTCATAAGAATTGATATATATCTGAGAGACCCCTAAAGTATCGGACAAAAATTGCCCTAATAATTAGAGTCAAATTTCAAATTATAAATTCCCAATAATACGTGTGAACAGTTGAAACAAAAGCAGAAAAATATGTGAAGCAGCATCGAAATTCGAAAGCCTTGCTGACTACGTCCCTTTTCTTGTACACTTTTCGAGGAAATTCACGACATTTATCACATTTATTCTTAGAAATACTTTGAAACTTCCTTTGACTTATCACACTTTTTACATTAATTAAAGTCATTTTTCACTATAGTTACATCAAACAGATCATAATCTTACAATTTCAAGATTGTTTCAACTAATTACGTTGAAAAATAATTAATACCCTTCCCACCTGTCTAAGACAAAAAATGTTTGACTTCCTTTAATTAACAGAGAATTTTAATTCCGATACGATTACGAACCCAATCAATAATATAATAAATATATCATATAATTTAAGGTAAATTGAGGCAATTTCCTTATCCTTTGACACGTTTCGTACTTTCCTCCTTAATTTTTGAATTTGTACAATTTATTCCCTAATATTTATAAAACGTATCACTGTTCCCATTTTGGACGAAATTAGAAAATATTCCGTTCAACTTTTGTAACAAAATTTTTTCATGATTTCTAAGGACAAATCTATTGAAATCAGATGTCAAATGTATTAATATTATACATCAAATCGAAGATCTTGACGCAAGGAACACAAAGATGGCCTTGAAACCAAATTCCAACAATCGGAGAAAGAGGAATTACCGGTCAAAGATGGCGCATGGAAGATAGAGATTTACAGGCGAATTCTGGTGGCTTCCGACTATCAATAGGATCGAATGAGGTATGAGTTTTGTTCGCTTTGGAGAGAGGAACACGATGGTGGTGGTCTTGACTCTTGAGTCATCGTGACGGAGGAGAAATCGACGGTCAAAGTTCATCTTGTATTGGTTCAAATAGAATATTCCGTTGGAATCGTGCAAAAGGAGTAACTTGCAAAAACTTTCAAAAATAAGAGGGGAAATCGCGTAAATTTGATTAAGGGGAAAAGTGCAAAACGTATTAAAGGACAAGAAATTTACCATAATTTACCTTATAATTTAACTAATTTTTTATCAATGATACGATAAGTATAAATATTTTTCCTTATAAATTTATGAACGATAAATTAGACATTATTTAATTAATTTATTTAATCGAATCCACCAAGTTTGAAGAAAGTATTTTCTTCAACATTGAAATATGCAATAATAACAGTCTAGTTTCTGCATATATGTTTTATATTTTTCTACCAAAAAAAAAAAAATATATAAATATATATATATATGTTTTATATTTATATATGTTGCAAATCTAGTTTTGACCAAAGAAAATCATATGCTGCAAATTTAATGCCCCAATCGTCAAAGGATTATGTTTCAACTTTTGACTATAGTAAATAATTAAGTATAACTAATTGGTAGTTTGCGCATCCAACTCACTCGGTTAATTTAATAGTTCAGGATTATGATAGTTAATTTAACTAAAATTTTGTAAGCATTAAGATTTTTGTATTATAATAATAATAATAATAATAATAATAATAATAATAATAATAATAATAATAATACCATTTCTTATAATAGTTCTATCTCGTTCAGTATAAAACACGGTTTAGTTTTCCATATTGAGAATTAATTATATTTTTTAATGAAGGAAGAGAACTCATTTGTAGGTTTAAGGAAAAAAAAGGATTTGTAGATATTGATCATCCTATTATTTGTTTCTTTCGAGAAATTATCAAGTAGTATGATCCTCTTTTTAATTTTTTATTAGAATTTTCAAATATTTCAGATTAACTTATGTACTTTGTAAAAATTTTAAGATTGTCATCTGTACTTTGAAGGAATTTTTAGATTGTTATCTCGACCATTTGAAGGAATTTTTAGATTGTCATCTCGACCATTTAGGTGTTAACACGTGCCCCTTTTTTTTGTCGAAAACTGGTAATTTTTCATTGGAAATGAGACACGTGTAACACTTAAATGACCTAGATAGCAATTTAATTTTTTTTACAAAATACATATGATAACTTGAAACATTTGAAAATTCGGATATAAAATTTTAAGAAAACCACAATGCAGGGGTAAGTTATTTTTTCCTCTTAATTTTATAACTAATAATAGTCGTGGGCCATTAATCGATATAGTTCAATGGTTCCATGCAATCATAACTTAATTAAAAATTTTAAGAATTTTGATTAAAACCCCTAAAATTTTTCATATAACTTTTCCCCCCTTACTTCAGCTTTTATAAATTTTAATTGTTACATGTGAAGTTATGAATTTAATTAATTTCACTTCTCCTTAAATAAATGACAATTATTTTGCTGGCTTATTATTTATATGATCATTTAACTGGATCAACCTAAACCATAACAACCCTTAATTGATATTAATTTATAATAAACCAACCATTTCAGCTCAAACTTCATTAAATTTGACAAAAATAACTAAAACAGTTATAACTCCCCGCACCATTAATTATTTTCTCTACTAAAATTTTAATTTTATTAAAAAAAATTCAAACCGAATACCGTCGAAAAGAACCAATATTGATAAAATAGAAATAGATCTACATGCATGATATATACTAGGTGATCTTCTCGAACAAGCTAAGCTCCATTAATACTGACCATAGATTTCAAATCCAGATCTTATTTCTTGGGATTATTTATCAAGATATCTCATATATAAATTTGAGTCTATCGTATAAAAGTTTGGCCATCTCGGGTATGAGAATGTTAACAATTTAAATTCTTTTGTTAGGGGTTTGCTTATGCTATAGAACATTAAGAGTTGCAGTTCTTTTATTCTTCGTCATGAAATAATGGTGTATTATCACATATCAACTAAAACTACAATATCGGCCTATGTTGGTTTCGTAATTTTTCCTCTCTTTGATTTGGATTTTGAAATTTCGGATTCTATCTTGATTTATAATATTATGTTGTTCAACTCCTTGTGCAGAAGGAAATCTTGAATTCAGAAGTTTGAAAAAAGTTTAATGAAAGGTAGGTTAAATATGAATACCCAATTGAAGAAGTATTAGGGTTTATAATTAAAGAGATGAAATTGGAAAATTACGAGCTATATTATAGGTGTAGGGTCGTTGGCTTCTCTTAATCTAAGCACATGCATTTATACCTAATTAGTAACTATTCAATGACCTCTTCCAAGAAATGCAGTAAATTGGTCATAAAGTAGTATAATGTATCTTCGTTTATCACAAAAAATAATCACAAGGGCCATGGCAGCAACACTTCATAAAAAACTAGAATAGAAAATCTTTTATTTTTATTTTTATTTTTTTGGGGTAAGGGGGTTGGGGGAAGAGGCCGGCGACGGAGGGAGTGGGGATGCCGAAGACTTTGAGTTCCTAAAGATGCAATATCATTGATAGAAAGTGTGTTTTTTTAATAAAAATAGAATGACAAATTTTATTGAGAAAATGTTTCGTTTCAAATAAGTAACTAAACCCACTCAATTCTCATATCATAATAGATTCTCTTTCTTTTACATTTGATGGTGCAGAAACTTGTAAAGGATTTAAACCCCAATCACTTTAGAATTTGTTTGTAGAAAGGAAGACCATCACAGGCGTTGAGCCTCAGGAACTGGGTTTCCAATGAGCGTGGGTTCTTCCAGCTAGGATAACACCAGGAAATCGTGCAACAAGGGTGCAGGAAATGGTGAAATATATGAAGCTTTGGAGAATATGAAGATGCAGAGAAAAATGATGCCCAGTTCAGTAGTGCGGTGTCTTGTGAAGAAGATGACTTGGGGAAGAGAGCATGTGTTCTCCCCTATTTATATGTTAGGGATGAGGGTAAATCGGGTAAACTGACCATGTGGTCCCAAACCTGTGTTGCCCTAACACGTGGCAGCCCATGGGGGCGTGAGAACGACACCTCTGAAAAGGAGGCGGCGTGTCAGGTGCAAGGTGCGCACCTCCTCTGTGTCAAAGGTTGTTGGCGAGGGTCGCGTGAGGGGAAGGCCCCAAGGTCCGTTTTGTTAGGGTTCGGATCCGTCGCGGGGGTGGAGGATCATACACGGGCGTTGGTGACGCTCGAAGAGTGCACGGATGGGTTCCCCACGGCAGATGACCTTTGAGCGTCAAAACCCGACCACCAGTAGCGGGGCCCTTGTGTGGGTGCCTCCCTGAGAAGGGTGACCCTGAGGGCCGGTGTGCGAGCGTCAGGCCTATCTGCTCGAACCCCTTTTACTTGAATAGTTGGTTGAGGCTCATGGGCCTGTACCAGTAAGCAAGCGAGCGGGCTGGGTTAGCCCACAAGCCCATCAATGCGAGCGTCCAATCTCTCAACCGGCAGGTGGCGACACGTGGACGGCTCTGATACGAGCGTGGTTTTATGTCTCATCAACATTAAAGACAAATCATAAAACCGATTACTAGAGTATCGGCACACCATCCTCAAAATAGTTTTTTGGCATACTTAACTCTTCCAAAGACAAGGATCTTTTGAAAATTATAGGTTGAAATTCGTTAATGTCTTTAACCAAAAATTTTTTTTTATGTACTTTCAGACTTATACCAGACCAGAAATATAGTAATGGCAACATCCGAAACTTACAGAAAGAACGACAATTCAACCAATTCAATTTAATATCAATCCATCTCTATAGAAGCCTTGCAACATTTGAAAATTTTGGAAAAAATGACAATTCGACCAATTCAGTTGAATATTGGTCTATTTCTATAGAAGCATTAATAGGAAGTATTCGTTACCCACAAAAAAATAATAAGAAGTATTTTTTCTTTTTTATTTTTTTTATTTTTTTATAAAGAGGATTGTTACTAATTTTTCAATTACCCTTAACAAGATTCAAATTCATGACATATTATTTCAAATGTGTATATACTTATCATTAAACTATATACATATATATATGCTTGCCTCTTGATAGCTAGGAAGAATATATTTAACACCTAACAAATTTTTTTAATGTTTTCCTTAATAAACTTAAGTGGAGACGCTGCCTTTTAGTCAAGGAAATCAGGTAATAAAAAGTATTGGAAACTCTGAAAATAGTAAGTTTTGCTCTTCAAGGTGCTAACGCGAGCCATGACAATATATCCAAATTGAATGTTCTACAACGTGTCCTCCTTCTAAATCACACCCTTTTGAATTTTAGTTGATCGGTTAGGTGTATATATATTTTTCAAGATAATATTAATTACGAATTACGATATAACTTTCAGCAATAATATTGCTAACCATATATGAAGAGTACGATGAAACTTTTAAATTTGGTAAAAGAGGGCCTTAAGTGGATATTTATGATATCCATATAGTGAAAACACACACAAAAATGGCATGTACCTGAACAACTAAATTGATAATAGTTGCTTCCAATTATTTACGATCTACCTTTTAAAAATATTATTTTGCCGTGTTATGTCGTGTTAAATATTTTATTCGAAATTTCTCTTGTAAAAAAAAGAAAAACTATATCACTATATGATTATCGTGTTATGTTCATATCAATGTGTTTCTATTTGTGTATCATATCAAATTGTGAAATTACTAACCCAAAAAATGGTTAGCAGGATATCCACTTTCTTGCAACTTTTCTTTGCTCTATTATTGGCTTTAGTTTGAAATCCGAAGAACATCAACATAGTGTATATTCACCAATATGACATTCACGAGTCATGATCATTGTTCAGTCGGATTCGGTTTCCTATCACTCTGTAACGAAAAATTCTAGAAGTATGTGCTGAACTTAACTTATTTTAAAAGTTTTTTATTTTAATTTGTATTACCTTAAAAATTAATTGATTGGATATATAAGACGACATATGAGATATGTTAATACAATCCCCGCATGCCTAGAATCAAAATATCGGAAATCAATCTGAGACTCTAACATCATATTAGAAAATATGTATTTGACTCCATTCATCTAAAAAACTAATCGACAATATGAAGGTTGACAAAATTTCATTAAGTTGCATGTGATTTGATATTTAATCGGTATGCCACATTAACAAGAACCTGCCGAAATATTGTTACATAAACCCTCTCATACTTGATGAAAAACTAAACGTGATCGTCAATTATTTCTGAAGTAGAGATTATTTATGCGTCTGGTTCAATAGTACAATATAGAAACTTCCATTGTTTTCCTTGGTCTTTTATAAATACTTTTCGCTTTCCTATTAGTATGTAGTCGTAGCTCAGCACACCTTCCTTAATATTATATAAATATATTATTATATGTATTCTTGATTTTATTAATCTCAATTCTACCAATAAAAAAAAATATACATCCAATATTTGTTTAGTCATTATATTCAAAATTAGTATTTTGAATTGCGAGCGCAGCCATACCCAAATTCATGGATACGACCGATCCAGAATCAAAGCTCCACAAATTAATTAGTCCTTTGTTTCTTTCTAAATGTCGCGTGCTTCTTTTTTTTCCCTTTTCTTTCTTCCTAACTCCTTAAAATATCTTGCATTAATTTAATTTCTTAACACAACAAGAAAACGACGCATATATAACACAATTAAATTCACCTGCCCGTGGCGTAGACTAGTGGTATCGACCACTTGTTAATTTAGTAAAGATTTCAAATTTAAATAGGTGAAAAGAATATTTGTTGTCGATAGAAAAAAATTTATACATTAATTATCTAATTTCATGTGAAGAAAGAATGAGTAATCACATTTCTTAGACACGAAGAAACGAATAAAAGAGAGAAGTTAAAAATGTCCCTCACGGGTGGATTTTCCATTTAATCTTGATTTTTAGCATAATTTAGTGGTTTGATAATCGATATTTTATTAGTTTAATTAGAAATCTCGAATTTTGAGTTATTAAAAATGCATTTGTTATTACTAGGGGTAAATTTTATGTTAACTGTCAGAAATTCCGTCAGAACGGTTTTTCGACAAACATGTTAAGGACGCACGCTTTCCCGTCAAATTCCCTAATACCGATGGATTCGTCCCCCGAGTTTCGACAATTTTGTTTAGTGAATGAGCACAATTTAAGAAATGAAGAAACAAGTAGTTACCTACTTTCTATTTTAATGTTGATTTTGTGAAGGAATTGAATTCTTCCTTTTGTGTTCAACCCTGACCTATGCACCCCAAAACAGTACGTACATCAAAGTCCAATCAAGATCAACTGCTTCCCTGTCAGCATTCACACTCATTGATCCATTAAATAAACAAATAACTATATGCTTTTTGCCTCTATAAAAGGAGCCTATGGCCCTCTTATCATCACAACAACTCCATTATTAGTTTACTTTCCTTTCACATTGCATAACCAAGATATCATATCTACATACATATATTTACAGGGAGAGAGAGAGAGAGAGGTAGAAAAGCTGGCAACAATGAAGATTAGAAGCTTTCCTCAGAGCTCCTTCCTTGTTCTTGTTACTGTTCTTCTATCATTTACATGCTTCACAAGGGCTCAAGAAGTTGGTATGCTCAAATAACCATCCTTTTCACTGTTCCTTGATATGTTTTCGGGGAAATCGGTACATGATATTTATCGTGTGATTGATCAAGATTGATACCGATCCGTTGAAAATATATCAGCCCTCAACCACCACTTAACTGATTATTATGCTGTAATACGTATTAGATAAGTCTTGTTTTCGAATGATTTGCAGATAACGAGAGAGAATTCAGCTACGTTGAAGATAGTGAAATCGGGCCGGCGCATTGGGGGGAAATCCATCCGGAATGGGCAGCGTGCAACTCGGGGAAAATGCAGTCCCCGATTGATCTGATGCACGAAAGGGTTGAAATAGTGTCGCATTTGGGCAGAGTTAGGAGAGGTTATAAGCCTTCTAATGCTACACTTATCAACAGAGGCCATGATATGATGGTAGGTGAAAGAAACTTTCGTTTAATTTAGTGAATAATTGAAATGATTTATTTAAGATATTAATCTTTTTTGCAATATGTTTAATTAATTCAATCTAGCTGTAAGTTAGCTGGTGCGTAGTTACATTACAGAAATAATGAATTGGAAATAAAGAATTATTATTCACGGTGACTTAGTTTATTAATTAATGGGGAGAAGGTTGGTTTAATTATTTTTGTCAAAATCAAGATTATTAATTTTTTAATTTATTTGATTAAAGAAGAAAGAGTGATCAAAGACATCATTGCGTTGACATTATGATGCGTGTTTTTCATACTTAAAAGGGTAATTATTTTTCACTTTTTCAAGGGCATAAAATATTAGTATACATTTAGCTAATTACATATTAAAATATGGAATTAATTAGTTTACAAGAAGGCGACCAATTGCCATTCCAAAAAAAAAAAAAAAAATCTAATAATATAAATCTGTTATTTATGAATCTTATAATTCTGTAGCTTGTGACTAATTAATAGAAATATATCCACCCAACCCCCTGCTATTATTTAAAATGAGCATAAATTATAAAATATCTCATAAAAAATCTTATAGCCGACAATTGTATTATATGCTTGGATTGTGCAAAATTTTCTTTATAAAAATGTTGTTTTTATATTTATATGCACAGTCTCTAAATTATAAGATTTTTTACGTTAATTTTTGAAATACAAAATTTGATTTTGCACTTTCGATATTTCATAGAATTTTCCTAGGAATTATTCCATAATTAATTTTGTGGGTATGAATGCAGTTAAGATGGACGGGGAATGCAGGAAACATCAACATAAATGGAACCCTATTTCATCTCAGGCAGTGCCATTGGCACTCACCTTCTGAGCACACCATCAACGGAAGAAAGTACTTTTCTTTTCTTCATTCTCATAATTCTGATTTTAATTCAATAAATTAAAATAATTACACCAGAAAAAAAAAAAATACTAATATTTGTGTATATATAATAACAGGTACGATATGGAAGTTCATTTGGTCCACGAAAGCGACGATAATCGTACTGCTGTGGTTGGAATCCTCTACAAAATTGGGCGTCCCGATTCTTTCTTGTCCATGGTACGTATTATATGCGCATCTCTAATATACAAACATTTTTAAAAATATTATTTTATTATACTGTATCATGTCGGATACTTCTTGCGCGAATTTTTTTTTAAAAAATCCATCTTGTCGCGTATGTATTACTGTGTTTATATTTGTGCATCATAGTTACGAATACGCCCAAGTTTATACATCTAATTTCTTGCCTATTTTCTTGTTTAGATGAAACACGAGTTAGAAGCACTTGTGGATACCCCAGACATAGAAAAAGTTGTTGGATTTGTAAATCCCCAGAATATCAAATTCGGGAGTAGAAAGTATTATAGGTACATCGGCTCACTTACCATCCCTCCCTGCACTCAAAACATCATCTGGACCATGGTGAAAAAGGTAAAACTAGTATGTATATATATAGTATTCTTTTTATCAATTTTTAACATTTTATGTGAAAAATTATTGCAAAATACATATGCCAATCCTAAATTGTTTTTGAAATAATCTTTGAACAGGTGAGGACCGTGACGAGAGAGCAAGTACGATTGATTCGCGACGCGGTCCATGATGTAAGAATATATAATACCTAAAATCTGAAATAATTATTTTCATAATAAGTTTTATTTTTGTCATATTTTAAAATTAATGTATTGTTATATATTGTGTAATGTACAGGAATCCCAGGTGAATGCGAGGCCAATCCAGCCGATAAATGAGAGGTCTATAAACTTATACAGGCCAAGAGATCGTCAGAATTAGAATAATTGGCTACTTAGGCTTAGTTTGATTATATATCTATAATTTCATATAATTAATACTTTTACCATGTATTTTTGCACTTACATGGTCGATTAACGTTCTTGAGTTTGTCATTTTAATTATTTATTCGTTATGTATATGAATAAAGACCTTGTCTATTGTTTATTAAAAGCGTTGCCTTTTTGCTAATTCCTTTTTTAATAACCGCGACAATGGTGTCGATAGTTTTATGTAACTCAGTTTGATAAGTTATCGATATTTAAGTATAAACTCTTTTAATGGAAATGCATTTAAATTAAACATCTAACCAAGCCTAATAGGGTGGGGGATTGTAATCTATTTATGAATTCGTAAGAGGTGAAAGTGTAATTTTTGCGTAACTATAAGGGGTGTAGATGTAATTACGAAAATATATCGGAACAGGCCAAACAGTTGAAATGTCCCGAGGATGTCACGCAACCATATAGTCCCTTCCCCGAGTATGTCTAATAATCATACATTAAACTATGTTTACTTGGTTTTCACCTGAAATCATCGGTGAACAAAAATTAAGAAACTATACAAAAAAATATATATTTCACTTTTTATTCTACATGTGGATAAAAATGTAGGTTATAAGGATCATTGTTTTTTAGTTCAAGAAACGAGATTAATTATTTTGCCCGTTGTCAAACATTTTATCTTTTTTCAAACGTTTATCTAACTACCGGACTTAATTTAATTACCAATTTCGAGTATCGAGCAATTTTAAATTCCATTTAGATATTCTTGATCTTTCTTTAACTTAACTTTCTTAATGCTCTCGTCAACAGAGGGTTGATTCAAGTGAATGAGAGTTTTTTTCTCCAAGATAATAATCCTGAGTTCGAATTCTTTTCATCAACGGGGGACATGTGTTAAAAAAAAGAAAAAAAAAAATTGTAATCAATGCTGGATATTTTTTTATATTCATGAGCTAGTGGAAAAAAAAACAGCAAGATCATAAGAAAAATGAAATTTATAAATCAAAAGTGGATGCCGGATTTATACAAGACAATCAAGATTCAAGAACTGCACAAGAATATATATTTCGCTAATATGTGATTGATTGATAAACATTTAACCCCTGTTTTAATTTGTTATACTTCTAATAATTGTACATTACTGAGCATTCTTCACTGCTAGAAACCATGAAAACATGAGACTCAGAACTTTTTACTGATCATAAGTTCTTCCCCCCATCTCAAAAGATCATTACAACAACAATTGATCTATGATTCATCCTCGTCGTCGTCACACCAATCTAGCAAGAATCTTGATCACGTCGTCCATCGACGGCCTGTGCAACGGATCGTCCTCGATGCATGATCCGCCTAAAACCGCCAAACACAACGCCTCCGCCACCGGATAATCATCCTTCAAACAAGGATCAACGAACCTCCTAAGCTCATCAAAGCATCCTCCTTCAAACCTAATCGAATCCCTCAACAACTTCCCATCAACAGCTTCTTTACCCGAAATCAGCTCCAACAAAACAACCCCAAATGCAAACACATCAACCTTCTCACTCACCGTGGCATGCACAGCATGCTCCGGTGCAATGCACCCTAGCCGGGGGCCGGGATTTTCCCCCGCACTTCCGAAAACGGACAGCTTCGCCCTCCAACTTGAATTCAAGAAAATGCTCCTAATATTTAAGCTCAGATGAGTATAGCCAGGAACAACAGAGTAGTGAAGGTAATGAAGCCCCATTGCAACATCGAACGCGATCTGCGTCCGTCTGTTCCAATGGAGCGAAGCCGGGGAGCACAAAAGACAGTCTCTCAAGCTCCCATTCGACGGAAACTCGAAGACTAGATAAGACCACGGGAAGTCGTCTTCGCCGTAACACACCCCGTTGAGCCTCAGAATGTTCACATGATTGATCTTGGAATGGACATCAATGACTCTCCTCGTACCCTCGAATCTCAGCCGTTTGATCATCACCTCACTACGATCATCATCAATCAACCCCTTGTAAACACCATCATCAATTTCATTGTCTCCATCAAAGTTCCTCGTGGCTCGTTTGATCTCTTCCACGGTGTACATGCGCACAGAGTACTTGATCCCGGCTAGCAAATCGGGAGACAGGCACGAATTCGTCGAGCTTCTCATCGGAGTCGAGCACGAGTTAATCGAGCTGATTCTATTCGTTACTATTTTTGCCGAGTTCAACATATTTAAGGCTCTTACATATAAGCCACAAGCCAAAAGCAGAGCAAGAATCAGAGAAAATCCAACAACTGAGCCTATAATGTAAACATTCTTCAACTCAGAGGCTTCGGACATTTTAGCCACCGGAGTTGTGGGAAGAAACTGAGGCGCCGGAGGGTCAGAACTCGAAATGCTGAAGTTTATCCGAGGCTTTTCTCCGACCGGTACTAAAACCGTCGTATTCGGGTACACAGTTGGATTGACACCCATATTGTTAACCTTCCATATATCCTCAACCGAAACATTAAACTTTTCGCTTAGTTTTCTCGTGCTGTCATGGACAACGAAAGGGTACGTAATCAGGTACTTCACCACCTCTCCATTGCTGTTATGGAGATCACCAGGACAAGCACACTTCAAAGGAACATGGATAGTCTTGTTCTTTGGGGTGAGAATGTTTTCCTCTGTTAATGTAATGGACTTAACCAATCCCTGGAAGATCCCACAAGCAATTTCTGATAGCGTAGCATTCCAATCATCATCGCCATCGTCGTCGTTAACTTTGTATGTGAAACTGGCCTGAGAGAAATTACCTGCACAGGAACACAGAACAGGGACAAGAACTTCATGGCCGGCCTGAAGGACTTCGTCCGAACCCGAAACATGGCTGTTGTTGGAAAGTAAGCTGTCCGAATCAATACTGAAAAGATTCGAGATTGTCTTGATCGTCTGGAAGCGGTCGTTGGCCCTGTAAACGACGAACGTCCGACACGGTAAGGGGGTGCTGCTGCAGTTGTATCTTGTCCCTGGAAAGTTTGTGTCCGAAGAGCATAGTGTCTGATCATAGAACTGTTGGCTAAGGATTGAGTGAAAACATAAACATAGGAGCAAACATATGTAGATCATTGTAAAGTAGGAAAGATTATGGCATGCATTGTAGTTCTTGAAATGATCTGGTTTGATTCAGAAAGCAGGAACTTGAGAAATTTCTGTTTTTGGAAGAGTTGGTCAAGGAAAAAGACAGGGATTATTGAGGTGATGATGCGAGGGAAGATTAGATTAATTATTTTAGATTATGATTAGAGAGAATTAAATCATTGATGGAGTAAAGATTAGAGTAGTGATGTGATTTGTGGGGTGATTAATGGCCGGCTGATATAGTAAGAGTCCAGATTGTGAGCAATATTTGAGAGTATTTTGGAATGTTTCCTCTTGTATATTAGCCTTGAAGAATCTTTCAATGATATAACTGTGGATGGACATATCGCATAATCAACATCAATTAGACATAATAATGACTATGATAAGCTAAAGGGAGAAGTTTTGTTTTGTGGATGTTGACCTTGAGACTCGAGTTTGGGTCTGGTGTTTCAGTTTTATTTTTCGTTTCATGTTTCATTCACGTACACACGTCAAGTGTATCTGTAAGCGGTTGAAGTCAAGAGATAGAAATAATTATGATATGGAAAAAAAATAGTTCGAGGACATCCTCTCGTCTAATCTCATCTGTCCGTCTTTCTAAATTATTTTGCATTTGTTAAACTTAACATTGACATTTTCTGGAGAGTAGCCGTTTGATTGGTTGATACAATGTAAGGTAAGTTACCGTTTTGCTTAGATGGAAAGAGGATCAAGAATTCATATCTGACGAAGGCTATAAAGAAGAGATGAAAAGAAAGAAGAAAGCAGGTTAATTTCCACACACATGACATATCTGTAGTCTTTGCTCAAAACTCGTAAGTTTAATGGACAATAATTCAAAGCAAGTCAAAAATGTTGATTATTTAAGTTAGAACTCGTTTACTTATCTATAATATGCTGGGCGGGGCCATGGCCCCTTATATAAAGTTGTTTACATAAAATTGGGCTCCTCTCATAGGCTAGGGGCTTCCTATTAGTATTGGCTAGGGCTCTATACGGATCGGATTCGGTCCGAATTAGAGGATTCCAAATCCGAATCCAACACAAAAATTCAATAACCGAATCCGAATCCTATAAAAGATTCAACCCGATTAACAAATTTAATATAAAAATAAATATAATTACATAATATTTAATAAATAATTGATATTTAATGGACTATTTGATGGTTTTGTTTGTATTTATTTAAAATATGTTAATTTAAACTTATTAATAAAGGAAAATATATACTTTTAGAGTAAACAATTCAAATTTTATTATTATTTAAAGTGATAAGTATGTGAAATTTTTAATTTTAATCATTTGACTTAATATTGTGTACTAGTAAATAATTTATTTAATTAAATATTATATACAAAATTGGATTCGAATTTTTTAATTCCATATTCGATCCATTTATTTCGGATAACGAATATTTATAATCAAATATGATTCATTATCGAACGAATATACAAATATTCGGATCGGGTTCGGAGCGAATTCGAATTAAAATCCGATCCATTATATTGGCTATTGTCCTAGTACCGGTAGTGGTAGGCAAAAGGCCGAAAAGCACTTTTTAGTGAAAGTTGCATACAAATTGCTCGGGATGGTGACCTCAAACGTGTATTTATAGCGAAATGAACTCTCGTATTTGTGGGAAAATCAGGAATATCTACATCCCCTTCACACATACAGATACAGGCTACAGCTAGAACGTAACGTGTAGTTAAACTATGGCGCCTATGGGTATGGGTGACCAGACCAAGTTAGTGGATCTACCAATACAAAAGAAGGAATAATTAAGACAAAAAGGCACGGATACCACTTTCCTAGCATGAGGAGTTATCTTCAATGTCCAAAATCTTAGAAATAATATTCACCTTGAAAATAACATTAGAGTTAGACCAACCCCGATTATAAGTTAGAAACACGGTTGCATGGGTAGCGAAGGCTTCAGAGATATCAACCTCAAAATGATATCTGAAACGTAAGTTCACATAACCAGCCAATGCAACAACCAAAAGAATCACGGCCCACAACACTAATCCCAAACCTATGATGCACGGACACTCCTAAAAATATCATTTTGCCGTGCGTGTCCGACACTCCTCACGTGGGAAATTCAAGAAAAAATCCGTGTCGCCGTATCTGTGTCGTGTCGTGTCCGTGTCCGTATCCGTGCATCATAGTCCCAAACTCACCGATAGAAGCAAAAACGGCTCCATCAAAATTAACTTTTAGAAACTTGGTTGCCAGGGGACTCCAAAAGGTAGGGGCAGGCAGCTCTAAAGGGGTAGGATAAGACTTAAGGCCAGCAAGAAAGGAAGAATTGAACCTGAGGGCAAAATCAATAACTTCGCCGGGGGAGAAAGCAAACTCTTCAAAAGCAAAATTGTTATGAACCACCATAAAGGCCATTCTCTAATTATAAATTGTTGGGTGCCGCCGTTTTTAGTAATGATGTTAAATTTTGATTGTTATATCTCGTTTTTGGTAATATATCATATTATGAGTTTGAGAGTAATTATAAATTCGAATCAAGTCGAATCGTTAAAAATTAAATCTCTCGTTATACAGAATAGTTGGCTATCCACGAGTTAGTGTATCTCATTATGTGTCTAATTATTTCTCGTATCGATACTATAGCTCCTTAATGCGCCTAACTCTAAATATTAATTTATTTCTCATAGATTGAGAGTTCTTATCAGGTTAAGTTCGACACGTTGTTATTTGAAGAGATAATCTTCTAACCGATGCAAACTCATTTTTATGAGTTCACCTCATTATGCATGTTCGTCATTTGGACTTTGTTTGAGTTAGGTTATTGACGTAACTTATCTTCTATGGATATAGATACGATATGAATACAGTGATACAATTTTTTTTAAAATTTTAGAACACGATACGACTCCGACACGACTATATTCTATATAAATAAAAATATTTTATATTCAAATAAAAATATTTTATAAGTATAATCTATATAAAATAAAATATTTATAAAAATATGTAATATTAAAAATTCAAATAATTTTTTACTATTTTAGTTTCATTCCCAAAAAATTCTAAAATATTAAAAAACGCATAAAAAACATTTGTATAATTATAAAATTTGATCTGCCATGTCCAATTCGTATCAGACACTTCATCCCACCTTGTCTGACGCCGTATCCTTTTTTTTTTTTTTTCCCCCGACGCATTTCAACTATATCTGACACATATTGAAACCGTATTCAAAGCGTGTCCGTATTCAACACGTGTCGAACACTACACCGATCAAAAATTAGCCGTCTCTGTGCTATATAGGATGTAACAATATGATTCAGGAGGTGGGACACTATCGCTATTAGTATTTCTAACATAAATGATTCATAATAACCATTTTGGGACAACATTTAAAAATCACCTAACTTTTGTTTTTCCTATTTCGGAAAGGAATTTAATTTTTATTTTTTTAATTATTGCAGCATAATTATATATATATAACATTGACTAATAAATGTGTAGGGTATTCTCTGTCACCCTCATAATTCGGGTGAGATTATTTGCTTAGCCTTTATTTACTTTTGAAGATAATGGCATTGATGCACGGATATCAGCCCTTATTTCTTATTTACTTAGCATGTATTGTGGCCTTGGTGATAAGCTATGGTCTGTAGGCTGCACGTGATTTTGGAGAGGAATTATCACATGCTTTTTTGGCAGGTTATGAAAGTCATGATTTGTCACGAGTGTATTGAAAGACAATTTTGTTCATAACTTTTACAAAATTACAAATTTTGCCACAAATACACATGAACTCTCACTTATAATGTAAGAACATTTTAGTAATTTTCGGCAACCCTCCATTATTTTTCATGTAGAAGTAAATGACCAAAATAATAAATATGAAAAAACATGTCTATAAAACATGATTAGTAAACAAAAGAAATTATTATTTAAACATGAATACTATCCACCTTTATCCTAACATGCAAAATCCTTTTTAATAAAAGTAAATGCTCCCTTAAAGAAATTGGAGTTGGTGTTTTTATTAATACATTTACAAATTATGTAAAGAAGAAATAAAATATATTTCAAATTTAGAGAATGACATTTACAAATAAAATCATATATTAGATTAAACTAAAATCGTTATTAATTGACGATTACCAAAATCAGATATATTTTATTAAAGTATGATAAAACTTTATATCATGTCACAATCATATAATAAAAGAGGAAACATATAAAATTAATTAAAAATATTAAAGAAAAAGTCTCAAGAACAAAATAAGGAATATAATGAATGTGAAATAGGAATTTTTTGCGCATATATTCTTGAAAAATACATTTTCAGACATTAAAGAAAACAAATATTAGAAACTAAATAAGAACCAATAATTAACATGATTACGTAAATACGAAAGAGGTGGGGAAATAACACGAAAATGACTTTTTTTATGAACTTGAGCTCAAATATTATGGCTCGTAACTTTTAATACATTCATATTTTTAAAAATATCATTTATGGTACTTTATCATATCAAACACGTACCTAACATCATTTAAAATACTTTTAATAGAAAAAATTTTAAAAGAAAATTTATCTAGTTATTTTCATTATATTATATTTATATCGATTCATACATGTCATGCATTTTTGTGTAAGTGAACCGAAACAATGTGCCAAAATCTTGTGTTTACGTGTGTTAATGCATGTTTACAGGTGTTTATATTATTTTACCATTTGGCCCTCCACCTTCCACGGGTAAAGACCTTTGTTTTTTAACTTTTTCCATGGCAAGTGATGCTAATTAAATTGAAGTAATTTCCCAGAGCAGGTTAAAAATCATGTGAAGCATTGCTGCCATGCCCATTACGGCTAGGGCCGTAAATGGATATTCGAAAATCCGATATCCGTTCGCATTCGAATTCGTTTAAAGAGGATATTATCCGTATCCGTTCAAAGAGAATAATATCCGTATCCGATTATAGACATCCGAATTATAAACGGATAAGGATATAGTAATGACACATCCGATCCGTTTAACATCCGATCCGTTTGTACATCCGTTAGATATATCCGTAATCCGTATCCGATAACATATATATCTATATATTTTTTATTCCTTGATGAAACATATATTAATTTATACATTATAGAATTATTTGAGAATTATAAAAAAAAAAAAACAGTAAACGTATATCATATTATTTGTAATAATAAACTCCATTAATTATTGTAAACATATATTATAAATTGTATATTATACTTATGAGTTAATGTGTATAGATTTAATAGATTTATAGTTAGTTATATTAATATTTAATTGTGTTATGAAATTTCAATCTATTATTTTTTATTAAAAAATATATGTAAAACAGATAAACGGATTCGAATTCGGATATCGGATAACTCACTAATCGGATATCCTCACGGATACGGATAATCTGATATTCGGATAATATCCGTCGAATTCGGATACGGATAGCATTTTCATTATCCATCGGATAACGGATACGGATTTGGATAACGGATATGCTAAACGGATTCGGATTCGGATACTGCACATCCGCTCCGTTTACACCCCTAATTACGGCATTACCCCTCGTGACCAAGACCAAAAATACGAGTTCCAATGATGTAAAAGTAAGAGCAAATTAAATTTTTATCCCATAGATCAGCCCTTTTGTAATTTTAATTTCATTTTTTTTTTTTAAATTAGATCGGTTTAATTTTATTATTTTTAAAAAGTTTTAATTTTTATCTCATCCATTAAATAATTGATGAAAAATATATATTTTTTTATCGTTAAGTATAATTTGAAGGAAAAGTTATTATTTATTATAATATTTTTTGTGAGAGCTATAAATAGTCTCCCTAAACCTTAAAAAAGAAAAAAAAAAACAACAAAAACTCACCTCAATTTTTTTGCAAATTGTTATTGTCTGAAATCATTTTTCTAACTTGACATATACCCTAAAAGTTTGCAACCTTTAGCAAAACGTAGGGAAGTTAGGAATGATTAACACTTTAAGAAAATGGATCATTTTGAATCAATTCCCCACATTTATCAACGGTAAATTAAACAACATGCCTGATATTTGTCGATGTGCACAACATAGATACCGTCATTGCTAACATTGCAAATAACACTAAACTTCATGTTACATTTATTGTATGCATTCCTTATTAATATCATGGTTATTTTGTGTACCTGAAATTTGGGAACCCCCGATTTGTCCACTAGCATAAAACCTTTTGTTCCTTACAGCATCGGCTCTATAGGAAACTTCCAATTTACCTACCATTCCCTTCTTTGTATATATATGTGCATGCAAACTTTACATGTTAATCTTTTGTAATGTGTGATGTATTATTTAAATTTTGAATTTCATTTTTTTTGTTGACAAATTTATCTAAAAGCATTTAGATACATTTGAGTAGATTACTAGATTAGAATATATAAATTTTGAATGACAGAATTGTAAAAATCGTCCGGTAATTTTCATGTTTTCGGATGGGAGTCATCTTCAATAAGCAAAAGTCCTAATTTATGTTAAGTGTCTCCGATTCTGACCAAACTTGAATTTTTATTTTTTTTCCCCCCAATATTAAGTGCTAAGCGCGCTAAATAATGTGCCACTTTGTTTCCTTCATGCCGGAAAAACGAAACACAAACGGAATGTCTTCGATTATGAAGATTTATAAATATGAGGGAGTGACTTTATAAAGATGAGAGATACATGATATAAAATTTCTCCACCCACCTATATATATAGCACCATATCCGATAGATATTTAATATTTTAGTAGATTGAATTAGATTTAATATTAATAATTTCATTTTAAATTCAAACATTTCTTACTAACAGATTTTGATTTATATGAACGAAGATTTTGAGATTTTTATTTTTTATGATAGTTTTAATTTAAAGAGTTTTAAAATTGTAGATAATCATTAAATATTTAAAAATATTATTTATTTGTATAATATATTAAAATTTAATTAGATTTCTGCCTAACTGATCTGAGGATTTATGTGATAACAAAATTTGAAATTCCATCCGTGCCTTAAAATTTTGAATGTTCTATCAATCTACTAATTTAAATTTGAATTCAAACATTTCTTATGAGATTTATATGATAGAAGATTTTGAGATTTCTTGCATAGTAAAATAAAAATTCATTGGGACTATCCACATCAGCATATACGTGGACAGCCTCGAGATTGTGAATTATATATATATATATATATATATATATATATATATATATTTTAAAATTTCAACGATGTAGCAGAAAATTAATTCAGACAAAGCAATAGAAATCCGTAACATATTTAGGAGAATAAAGATAACTAGTAATTTTGCACATTCAATGCATGTGCAAATAAAAAATGATTATTGTACCAATATATTAAAATAAAAAAAATATTAAATATATACTCTATAGTTATTTTTAATATAATCATTAATTTATAATAAAAAATAAATAAGTAGCATAAAATAATATCATATTAGTAATTATCAAAGTTTAAAATATAAGTGAAAAGTGATAAAAATTATAATAATAAAACAAGAAATGCAAGTTAGGAGAGAGGGGAAAAAAAAAAGAGAAGTTAAAGAAAAGAAGTGATGGGACAGAAAAGAGAAATTAATGACTATGGAGGAGAAGCGGGGATATGGGATCACATTCCTGAAGGAATCATGAATTAGTTTTTTTGGTTCTGTTGGGCTTGTGGCCCTGCTCTTGCACCAAGGAAAAGAGAAATTAAGAAAACGCGCAAGAGATAAAGACGGATAAAATCAATCACTAAATTATTTTTAGAGTTCAAGAGACCAAACTTGAGTCTGTCACTTAATAGATAGTATAGAAGAACCATAAAAAAGAGCGGCACAGAGAGAGAATAAAGGGAATAACGAAGTAAAATCATCAACGCTATAATCTAATTGGACACTTGGTAAAATGGTTTTTATCGGTTCAAACGGTTCAACCAGGGATTGATTTTAAGGGTCTAACCGAATCGGACAAACTGCCGGTCACCGGTTGAACCAGTTCGAGTTTCAAAACATAGGTTGAAAATAATATAGGATAAAAGGAATAACGAAGCAGAATCATCTACGCTATAATTTCAAACTGGTTCAACCAGGGACGAGTTTTAAGGACCTAATCAGACCAGACAAGCTGCCGGTCACCGATTGAACCGGTTCGACTTTCAAAATTTAATCTTTATTGGAATTTTATTTTATTTTTACTGTCTCTTATATTATTGCATTTACTTTAAAAAAAAAAAAAAAAAACATACCTCCAAGGATTAGATGATTCCAATTCAAAATTATTATTTTGGAGAAAGAATTCTTGATTCCAACTATAATTAGCATACACATCAAGACTTAAGAATTTAGGGAAAAAGCTTTGAGGGTGGGCTCCCCGGAGGCTATGGGAGGCACGCCTCCTCCTTAACGGGTCGCTAAGTACCTAATTTATTTCCTTTCATTTGTTTCATCGAGGGGGTATGAGTGGTTTGGAGATTTAACCTTTATGAGGGATTTGGAGTCAACATTTACTAGAATTGAGGAAAAAGAGAAAAGTAAAGAATTTGAAGGAAAAAAAAAAAAAGAGTGACAAAGTGATTTGGAAAGAGAATAAAAGGAGCTGAAAAAAGAAAAGTCAAGAATTTGAGAAATATGAAAAAAACCATCTGGAGAGAGAAAAAAGGGAGTAACTAACCAAACATATTAGAATCTTATAGGCATCTATTTCTCTAATTATGATTTTATTGAACATTTGGTAAAATTTTAATAGCGTAGCAGAAAAATAATTCAGGAAAAGTAATAGAAATCCGTGCTATCATATTTAAGAGATTAAAGATAATGAAGCATAAAAAAGACGGCACAATTATTTAGAAGAGTAGCAGAAAATTAATTCAAGAAAAGTAATAGAAATCCGTACCATCGTATTTAGGATATTAAAGATAATGAAGCATAAAAAAAAAGCGGCACAGTTATTTAGAGAGAGAATAAAGGGAATAACGAAGTAGAATCATTTACGCATTCATTTATGTAGTTATGATTTAGTTGGACACTCAATAAAATTCTAATGGTGTAGCAGAAAATTGAATCACCAAAACAACAGAAATCCGTACCAACATATTCTGGATAAAAAAATATTTGAAAAACAAGAGATAATTTATCATCACATACTAAAATATTTATTTCAAGAATGACTTATCCAAACAAATTTTAGAAAAATTATATTAGACCAAACATATTTCCTTTATTTATAAAACAATAACCTAAAAGTTGCTTGTTCCCCACGTTTTCCTGTTAATACAAATTTAAAAAGAAGCTCATTAAAAATACTTTTCTTTCCCAACACTTAAAAAAAAAATAGTATTTAATTCATTTTTTAATTATCTCACTTTTTCTAATTTATTATTTATAATTTTAATTTAAAGCAAAGGTTATAGAGGCATTTTTAGTAGAAAAAAGGCAAACAGGGGCAGAGTTGAAATTTCAGAGATATGCTATAAATGCATGCAAGTACAAACATCTCTGCAGAGCGCAGACTGTTCATTTCCAAGGACTTTCCTTTCCCTCTCTGCTGTTCATAAAAATGGAAATTTGATTGATTATCATGTATACCTTCCAGGGGAAGTAAAATGCTTTTCGAAATTCAAATCAAGGTTATCTTGGAGTTCTGTGTACCTGTAATGCCACAATCTAGGGTTTTGTTTACAGCTTAAGCTGCCTTAAGGTACAATTCCTTCTTTTTTGCTCGAAAACTTGAGTTGTTTCCTCTTTCAATTAGTTTATCTGGGATTTGGGTTCTTTTTATGGATTGCTCTGAGTAAATGCTTGTTATATGGGAAGGGGTTTCTGGGTACGAAGTTTTTAGGCTATGCAATTGCTCGTATTTTGCTTAATATTGAAGAGGATGAAAAGAAGAGTGTGAAGTTGGATCATGATGTATATGATGGGGGATTGTTGTAACGGAGTTAGTGGGTTAGTATTTATCAACAAAAAGGAAATGGGTTTTGTGGGTTTGCGAAGAAACAACTAAAATTACTAGCATCAGCAGTGGTGGGTGGTAGATTGAGGGAGATTGCTGGAGTTCATAGCTTGGATGGATTAAGCTCGAACTTATAGTTTTGCATTCTTGGCATGATATTTAGTGTTCTCAGACAGTATTTGGTCGGTCTTGTTTTAAATTTATTTTTAGTGCTTCTTCCGTATTCTGTTAGCTAATGTTTAGTCATAGGATTTATGTGAAGAGCAGGCTAAAGGGGCTTTTCCAAAATCGAATATTGGGGCTCTGTTTGTGGGTATGTGTGGATGTTTCTTTTTCTCTACCATAATTTAAGGTCCAAACATGCCATTAGTGTGCTTACCTAAACTACACCTAGCCTGTTGTTTCAAACACAGACTGTCATTTTTAGATGATTTGTGATCCTAATTCCCTTGTTTCTGTTTTCTTTTTCTTTCTTTTCTGTTTATTGTTGAGGAAGTGTTTGCAATGAGATAATTTGTGTTTATTGTTTCAGCTGAGGAGGATGGTGAATGATACTCGATCTGAATCTAAAATCAGGAATGAAGTGGTTGACAATAGTTTGATGAAGAAATTAATTAATGGAAAGGACTCATTAAAGGTTAGGCTAAGTTTACCGAAATCCAAGCATCTTGATATCAGGATACCACCTTCATCTTCTTCTACGACTTGTAAATCTGAAAGATTTGAGAAACATAATATGGTGAACCCTTTGAGGAGGTCCATCAATGGTAAGACGAATGCAACAGCATGTTCTTCTGATCTCAAGCAATGTGCAAAAGAACTTAGTTCGTCTGAGAAGATGAAACAAAAGAAGCTAATACAGGAGATGGGTGAATCTGACAAATCTGAGGTTCAGCCTAAGTCATTTTGTGGAAAGAGGAAGAAAATGACTGCCCACCGTTTTAAGGCTCATTTTAAAAAACCGCGCATACCAGGTATGTTTTCCTTATTATGACTAGACGATGCAAATTAAATGCAGGAAATTAGTTAATATGATTCCTTTTATGTTGAAATAGTTTAGAAATGTTTAAGGAAGTTTGCAAAGATTTTTGAAGTGAATGAGGAGGGGAGAAAGAACTAGAAAATTAAAAGATGATTTATATAAACATGTGAGAGAGAAAAGATGAAAAGGTAATATGTTTGGTGAGGGGTAAGAGACGAAATGGTTGTAAATGATTTTGGAGGATAAGAAGAATAAACCTGCCTTTACAATTGTCATTTTTTATAGGTAGTAACATTAACTAATGAATTAAATACATCAAAACCAAAATGAGGAGTGTTTGACCCCCTTGAATTATATTTAGTGTGGAATTTTTTCCATTGTATTTCTTAGTAAGTTACGTCAGTGAATATATTTTTTTTTCTCTTATTCCAGATCATTTTACCGTTCTTTCTCTATATGTTCATGTGAAATGAATTTAATAGTTCCATGTAGTCTACTTCCATCTCCTTTCTTGGCGAAGCATACCAGAAATTACTCATGCTCTGAAGGCTGCTAGTAACTTTTAAAGATGATGCAGGGACTTCTCCAGGCAGTAATTCATCTCAATCTTCGCAAAGAGAGAACATTAGCTTTGCCAGTAGTCCAAATCAAATGGCTGTTCAGAGTTCTTTGAGTTCTGAGGTTGACAAATGTCAAGCGGAGCAAAGCAGTGTACTATCCGATGACCAGAAGAGCCTCCTAAGTACTCTGCAAAATGAAATCAAGAAACTATGTCAAATTCTTAAGCTCTCGGTATACATCTCTCATATTCCCATTATATTCTTAAAGAGAAATATGTGTTTGTTTAACAGCCAACATATCTTTACGTAAAACTATTTAGATTTTTCTTGTTTTGTTCTCATGCTGACTTCTTTTGCAAGTCAAAGGAACTAATTACTGCATCATGTTTGGAGGGTACAAATCATATCTGTCACTCTAAGAAAGCAGACACATCTTTCTTGTGCTTCAGAGTTATCACCATATGCTTTCAATACTATTTTACTATTTGCCCTCCCTTGAATGCAGGAAGTCGTCACTCATAAGGTAAGGAAATTTCTGGAGTTTGTCATCTTGACCCACCAATTGAGCAAGGACTCACCAGAAATTATGCAGGCTCACCAAATATCTCTGGTGAGTTTCTTTTCAGTATATCATTCACACATGCTTACAATTCAGCACTAGAGTGAAAAAAGACATTCAGCGCCAATGTTGCTGTTGCTTACTTCCATGTCTTTCCAATATTCAAGTTCAGTTCTAAGAATTATAGGATAACGAATATCCCTTCCTCTCTATCTTGCTTGAATTCTTGAGACGGCATTATCCAGGCACACTAGCTTGGTCAATAAAAAGCAGTGAAGGATGGTGGATAATGAAGGAGTCATGATAGGAATAACTTGAAAGTAGTTTCCAGTGCAAAGGAGTTCATCTAAAATAGGCTCCTCCGAAATTATTTTGGTCAAATTTGGGAAGATTGGTTTACTAGATCACTAAGCAATCCACAAGATAGGATATCCATTGTGTAAAAATGGTGAAGTCATCTGGATCTGCTTCTGCTTGCAGTGTTCTGTTCCCTGCCGGAATGATCTGAAGCTTCTTCTCTTCTTGATATATTTTGCATGTGTGCTTGTGTGTAATTGAATGGCTCAGCTTGATGTAGTTAATTTGGATTGTACTGGAAATGTTTGAGATTTAATGGTTAGTTGGTGAAACTTTGAACGTTGGTAAGTTGGATGTTATAATTCAAGCAATTCAGGTTGGAGAAAATGAATTCTTTGTTGAAAAATAATCCTTTTTCATCTTCTAGTAGTTTGAGGTCACAATCTTGATGTTTAACAATCACACCTTCTGCTCTTCCTTATTATTTTTTATGCTCTTCCAAGCAACGTATAACATCCAATCAGATGTTCGACTAAACACCATCTTATTTACTCCTCCTTCACTATCTTATTTTTATATTTGTTTGCTTAAAATATGCCGTAAATTAGTAAACCCAAGTGGAGTACTGGTCTGCTTAATCAAGCACACGCTGACAAGTATGATTGAACTTTTACTATGACAGTGTTGGATTGCTGCTTCAATCTCAAAACAAACAGAAGTTCATAAGAGGGAATCTCTCGAGCTAGCAAAACATTATCTGAACTATCAATGCACAGAAGAACAAGTGCACACAATTTATTCAAAGATGCTTGACCTGAAGAGGATATTTTTGCGGTGTTGTATAAACACTACTGCCGTGGGTAGAGATTGCTTGTCAGGTGAAGAAGACATCAACAATGAAACATTCGATGTCAATGAAGGATCGAACCCCAACAAAGAAAAGTCGCCCTTTCCATCATGTAAACTGAAAATTGTCAAAATTGAGATTGAAAAGGACTCTCCTAATGGAAGGAGTTGTGGAAGAGAGATACAACCGACAGTAGCACCTAAGGATAAAGGTGCTGGGACTGAAATACACAACATCATGAATAAAATACAGAAGAAATGTGACAAGCGGTTGAAGAAACTAGAATCAAAACAAAAGAAGGAAATTCAGAATTTTCGCCACATTTGGGAGGAGAAGATACTAAAAGCGGAGACAGATCACAAATTAGAGTCTGCCATCATTCGGTCTATACATGGTAGAGGCTTAGTAACAGAGGACAAACTTAAGATGTTGAAAGATAATTTTGCGACGAAAATGAAAGAGAACAATCTCCTAAAGGACATGCAGCTTAAAGATCTTGAAGCGCAGCAATTAGCTTCTAGGAATGAGGAGAGAGAAAAGCAAGCCAACTGGTTAGCTAAAGCAAAAGCGTGTGCAACTAGTGAAGTATGGGGACTTTGTCAGCAATCTGGGGAAGAGGCTGGATTCTCTAAGTCAAGTGAGCATATTCTTGGTGACCGGGGTTCAGTTTCCATAACAGCTGATATGGCTGATACAACTGTCGGTGCAGCAGCTGAGGAAGTAGGCTGTATAGTTCCTATTGAAACTTCATGTAATTTGATAAACATTAATCAAGAAAATGTAACTGGAGAGACATGCTCAGAGAGATCGCCTTCACTTGCGGTCGAGCAGCTTAATCAACCAAAGCATTTTGGTACTGGGGAAATTATTTCTTTGAACTTGCTTTCTTGCGATGAGAGAGTTTCTGATGGGTTGGGCTTGGTTGAGTTGAATGAAGAGGTTGAGCGAGAGCTGCCTGTAATTGTATCTAATGAAACTGCAGATAATGTTAACTCGGTTGGATTGACTGGTGCTTCTGATAAAGGGGATGCAGCCGGTTTGCCTTTGGCAGGAAGATCAGAGCAAACAGAAGCTTCCCCAAATGGTTCTGAATTGCGTCCACCGCAGGTATGTACCTTTTATGTTAGTATGAACTTTTACGTATGTTCTTTCTTTAATGTTTCTTATGCTACAAACACTTAAGCCTTGTTTGGCTAGTAAGGTAGCAGTCCTCGTCTGTAAGTCTCGTTGGCCTTCACAATGGGATTTAACCTGATGGCTCTCAACTCTCAATTGTGATGTCAATTTTTTAGAATCTATTGCGTATTAAGGCAATTGCACCTAATCCCCTGTGTTATGACTAATGAGCACAAAAAACACTGTCCAAAAAAAAAAAAAATCTCCTAAAAAGTCCTGTGAATTTCAAAATTCGCATAGCAAAATCCCCATATGTCCCATAGATGTGGACCGAAAAGTTCATGGACGTTACAGGAAAACTACTTTTTTGCCCTCAATTTTTTGGTTCTTATGTCCTTTATTCTCTAAACAAGGCTAAAATGGTAAGATAACAAAATTTTTGCATAGAATCAAAAGCAAAGTGCTGTGAGCAAATTTTAAGTTCCACAGGTTTTGTATGATATTTTTTCTCATTGGAAGATCTTTCAAACTCGGTAGCCATAACACGCTAGGTTGGGTGCAATTAACTCACTACATATATTCTTAGTTTGAGGTTCTAGCGTCAAATTCTTGTGGAAGTATGACCATCTACAGGTTCCCCGTTGCTAACTGGTTTAAGTGTTTATAAGTTTCGTTTGAATATTCACAAGGATTTTGTAAATATTGTTGCACTAATAACAATTAAAATTGAGATGCAGGTACCAGATGATCAAATCCGCCAAAGTTTGGTGTCTGCTGAAGTGCAAGACCAATGTGCTCAGGCAGTAGAAAAGCAAAATACTTTTCTGTTCGAAGTAGCTCAATCTGAAATCATCGGTACTGCAACAGTTTTGCATTCCAATCTCGCACTACAAAACCAAAATGCGCTATCAACAGGAAGTCAAAGTACGCCCCTTGAAGTTGCAAACATGGAGGTCGTTGATTCTATAATCTCTGTCCAGTCCCATAAGGAACTGAATGACCAAGCTGCACCAGTTCTAGAAGATCAAAGTACTTCGCAGATCCAAGAGCCAAATTTGGAACTTTTTCGCTCTGAAAAACACACAGATTTCAATGTCCAGGCACAAGAAATTGAGGAATGTAATCAGCTCCATCCTGTAATTTATATATCTCCCGATCAGTCTTCAGTCACTGAAATTGAAGGTGAAACACATGCTCTTGGAAGAAACTCCTCTCAAACAGCTGAGGCTGCAGAAATCGAAGTGCTTCCACATGAAGGTGCCTCGCAAATAGGGTTAGATTTGGAAATACAGGGTAATCACATTGATATGGTTTCTGGAAATAGAATTGACCGTGAAACTAGTGTTCAGCCCTCTGCCTCTCCCCAGAACGCGTCTATGTCCCAAGGTACTTTGCGGATTGAAGAGCCAAATTTGGAACAAGTTGGCACTGAAACGCACACGCAATCCAATGTTCAAGCACAAGAAACTGAGAACTGTAATCAGCTGCATCCTGTAATTAATATATCTCCTGATCAGTCTCCGGTCATTGAAATTGCAGACGAAAGCGATGCTCTGGGAATAAACTCCTCGCAAACAGCTGAGCCTGCAGAAACTGAAGTGTTTCCTCATCAATTTGCCAATCAAGTTGGGATACATTTGGAAATACCGGATAATCACATTGATATGGTTTCTGTAAATAGAATTGGCCATGAAACAAGTGTTCAGCCTTCTGCCTCTACCCAGAGTATTGTATCTATGTCCCAAGGAGTGAATGTGGACCATTTGTTTGGATCCAGCAACCTTTTTTCCAATCCTAACCATCGAATAGCTTCTTGCAATCGTCCACCGTTCTTTGCTGAACCACTTCAAAATGAACTGGACAAAATTCGTAGAGAAACTGAGCAATTGCAAAAAAGCCACGACGATATGGTCAGTATATGCATGATGATATTTAATTTCTGTTTTTAGCCTTGTTTCTAACAGAATGTTTTCTATTCAAACAGGCGTCAAAACTGAGATCAGACTGTGAGAAGGAGATAGTGGAAATTATTGCTCAAATACGCAACAAATATGAGATGAAACTTCAGGATGCCAAAGCAGACTTTATATTGAAGAAGAATGGACTTGACATGATTAAGAACAAATTTTTCATGAATAAAGTATTGGCTGAAGTTATTAGCTATAATTGCATGTATCGGTGGGAACCCAATTCCGCAGAACAGTCTTTTTCGTCATCTGGGCTCCAGCAAATGCAGCAAGGTATGTTATTTATTGGCAATACCTTTACGAAAACTGATTTCTTTTCTTAGTCAACGGGACTGTAGTTATGAGTTCCACTATTGTGAAAAAACATTTCAAGTCCTAGAGTAGGTATATGATGTTCTGAATTTCTTATCCTGTTGGCTGTTGCCTATTACTTATGGACTTGAATGTTCTACCCCTTGTCCAAGGCATGTGTTGAAGAACTTCCCTCTCACATAAATTTCAATCTTACTCCGGAAAATAAAGGTGGGTGTTTTCCCTCACGACAGTTTTTGGGATGATATGGAAATATCTGGGTGATGTGGCGAAAGGGTCGTTATGATGTACGATGCAGTTCAAATTTAGAAAAGGGAATACTTTTCAGGAGTTGAGATTGTGGTTGATTAGAATGGAAGAGAAAAGTAACAAATGGGGTAGGACAGATTCTTCAACTATCTGATAACATCAATACTTTCACTCTGCACGAATAATACAATTTTTGGCCAGTAAAGGTTCAATTCTTACCTTCAGATGGGGAGAAAACTACTAAAATACAACTTTGGTGCTTGTGAAAATCTCTATATTAGAATGTACAGTATAATGTATGGAAACTCGCATGAATATTTAATCACTATCCTTGAAAGATATAGCTAAATGACATCATGGCTATTCACCAGAAGCCAAGCACTGCCCGTAGTTGCTCCTTCTTTTCCCATTCATTCTTTTTGTTCTCTTTCTGACTCTTATCCTGACAGATTTGCTTTACTTCTGAGGCATTTTGGTACAAGAATTAGACGGACAAAATATACTCTCATTGTCACAGCCTTTCTTCTTTGGGTTTTTAGTAACAATCCTAAATAATGATATAGTCATTTTTTCATTGAACACATTGAATTCATTAAAGTCCTAAGTATATGCAGTCATTTCCCTAACGCTTGATTTTCATTATTTGTTTTAGCTATAAATTGCTCTACTGTTGAAGCAATTTTTCTCTGTAGCATATCAAACTTTTCAGATACAATGGGTTCTGCCTTGAAAAATAGTATGGATGTCCTTTATCTTCCCGACTTCCCTGAGCTGGGTCAACCTTTCAGTATTCTTGCAGAAATAACTGAATAACTCGTAGATATTGAATTTGGTTGTCTGCTGCATTTTCAGGTTGTTTGGATAAAGCTTATTTTTTTAAGCTTATAAGTACAGTTATTAAGCTTTATGATCTTATAAAATGTTTTTGGAGCTTATAAGGTAGTTGGAAGTGGCAATCGTGTAATTACTATGGTCAAAAAGTAATTGAATTTGTTGATGAAAATGAGAGCTTTGCAACGTCTTCTAAGCTACTAAATTTCTTATTAATCTTGTAAAAGTTGTCTCTTAGTCATATTTTGGGTGAAGTCACAGAAACTTGACTTTTATTTGACCTTTCTCCTTTCTTACAGTCTCTCTTTTCGTATGTGAAGTGCTCCCTTAACCATAATCGGGGTTTTTTCGCAGTTACTCCATCAAATGCCATGCAGCGCATGCATCAGCAACCGCTGCAGCATTCAGAAAGACACCACCCCACTCCCGGCCAACAGATCACAAGTCAAACTGTACAATCCATGCAACAGCCATCCCTGCCACTAACCGGACGACTTCACCAGCCTCCCCATCAACTCCGTCAACATCCTGTGTCTCACACAAATGCCATGAATTCTGCTGGCAATCTACCTTTTAGTGGCCCGTTTTATCCTCCAGTTCAGAGTATTCAAGCTCTTAGACCTTCTGCTGCTTCATCTATTCCTCCTTCCTCCGTCCCACGATCGACAGTTGTCGCCCCTCAATGGGGACCTCTGCTAGGAGTTCCTCTGCAGCCATGGAACCCTCAAAATAGACCTCATACAGCTCCATTTGATCCATCCCAAATTAGGATGCTATAAACATGGAACGGTCTTGCCTGGAAATATTGAAATTGCATAATTGTACCGGATAATCACATGTTCTCTGTAGCACCACCAGCTCCCAGCTGTTGGCTTATCTGATAAATAACAAGTTTTAGAAGCAGTTTGAGAAGTATTCATGATCTTTGATGATTACTGCAAGTTTTTGTAATTATGTACAGGAATATGGCTCGTTCATTGTGGAAAATGTAAGCTTATTAGGTACATATATTCTTCTCTTTTGTTTACAGATATGTTTTTAAGTGTGAATGAAGTGCATTGTGTAATATTTTTCTGGTGGAAAATGGACTGTCAAGTCATGTCCGGGGCCATGAATATGTCACGATTTTGGACCAATTGCAATTATAAGGTATGAAATTTGTCCCGCATTGATTATAAACAATTGATGTGGGGTTTAGTTGAATTAATTTCGGCTTAGAATTACACTGATAGTGATCATTCTGTATTCTGTTAAATAAATATTGCTATATATAATATTTTGAAGTTTCTAATCAATAATTAATAGTGAGACGAACCAATAAGGGTCGGTCCAAGTGATTAATTGATACATTTTTTAAGATAATATTTTGGGTTTGAATCTGACTTAACCGTGCGTGTGTTAGATAAAAAAAAAAGAAACTAATAGTGAGACGAATACTGACAAATGAGTACTTCGAATCCAAATTCATGTCGATAGTCAAAATTTTGTATTCTGAATATAAATTTTGTTCATTGGTGGCTTGGATTTTACAACAGATAGTGAAATTTTGAAAGTGACCTCTATATTCTACTTTTTCTGTGCATTATTATTGGTTTTCTTAAAGTAATTGGATGTTGATATCTCAACAGTAGTGTGCAATTTCACAAATCCACATCCCATCAATTGTTCGGGGACCAGTTTAACATATAGTAGGAAAATTTTAGTTCAAACGCAATAAACTCGACTTAACTTTGTCTCATCTAACTATCTGACGGCTATGACAAACTGCTTTCTATAGTCGAGAGCATCATGTGAGTTCTAACAACTTGTCTTTAGACATTATAGAAGAAGTATGACAATTAAGTTTAACAAATAAAAATCTATATCACATATCTTATGATGTATTGATACATATACGCTACGATACGGATATAATGAGTGTCTGAAACGATACGACAAAATAATATTTTTAAAAATACGGTAATGGGCATCTTTATATGAATAAATTTCAAGAGTTCCTAAATGTTGGTTATTTACCAAAAGTATGTTGAATTTGGTGCATTGATACAAGATTAAGTGGTTAGAAAGTCACTCATTTAAGTTGGATTATAAGTGGTCCAAACTTAGGCTTTTCTTGTCCATATAGATTAAAGTAGCCCATTTACTAATGACGGAGTTTGAAAGTTAAAAAGTGATGAGAATTTTCTCATATATTTGAGTTGAATATTTCAATTTTGAATTTATAATAGTTTTTGAGAGAGTTGAATTTGCATGTGCATTTTCTTATACCCTTTACAATATATCCAAATTTGAGTTGATTTCCTCTCGTCAACGCCCTAAATTGGAAGCTTTGACCAATTACTTACTTTTTTTTAAAAAAAAAAAAACAAGAAAAAATCAACACTCCTATTAAAGTTTGGCAATATTTTTCGCACTATGTATTTGATTGAATCAAGAAATAGAGTTTAATTTTCTTATTTTAAATATATACATTTTCCTAAGTGAAATTCCAAAACAAGGAAAACATTATTTATTACATTTTTAAGTTTTCCAATAGTATAATAATTGTTCATTCATAGTGAACATGACCGTAATTGAAAAAATTGGATTTTTATTGTGTTTTAACAATAATTACTATAGGAAAAAAAGTGAGATTATCTTTACGGAATAAAATCATAGAGCTTTGAGATAGAGATCAATCTCCATCATGAAAATAATCTATTTAGCAATAATTTATCAAACACATAACAATATTTTTTTTATTTAGATTAGGTAATCCACTATCAATTAAAATGATTAGTCCGTTGGTTAAAATTTAAACATCTCAAACTATGACCAAATAATATAAAATTATTTCATATCCAAAATTTGAATCCAAATATTTAATTTTATAGCCGCACCTAACAATTACATGCGCTTCATTATGAGTTCCCACAATATACATTTTTTTCCATTTTCCCATATAGATATATTTGTCATAAATATAAAAATAAAAAGTCCTATAGAATATTTTGTAACTATGATGAACAAGTATAAATAAAGAGATATAAATATAATACGGGACAAATATTATATTGTAAATCTTGTTTTAAATTTATCATGTAAAATGTATTTAATATAAATATTTGATATGATAGGATATGAAACTAAGTACGTTGATAATATTTTTAGATATAATCATCATAATTATGTGGACAAATTGCATTTTGACTATGTTCTTGCATTTTTTATTTTTTATTTTTTATTTTTTATTTTTATTTTGAGAAATGAGAATGGAGGGATGTATTTGTGGTGATGCATGACAGCCTGTGACTGTGAGACTTTGATGAAAGCTTCAACTGCAATTTGCCTTCACTTCACCCAACCCATCTTCTTCTGTCTGTTAGGTATTGCACCAATATTCACAGTAATTAATATTCATTCCTATTTCCTCACATTCAATATATATATAATATATGTAAAAATAATGAAGGATAAAAAAAATTATCATCCTAACTATAGATATTTTTACATTTTCGCTGCATACCGTTATTCTTATTTTGTTTTTGGTTGCATACCATCATTCATACTTGGCGTTTTTTACAAAATACCATCTCTATTTGATTTTTAGTACTTTTAATGGCTTGAAAATTAAAATCGTGATGCGCACATCACTCTAATAAAGCCAAATTTATCTTTACTAAGTCACAAAATGATCAATTTGCACTTATTAAGTCATGTGCGCATCACATATTTCCTATTTAAGTCACCAAAATCACAAAAAACATTCACTTAAACCACTGAAAAATACGAACATAAAGTAAGAATACAACAAAATTTTGTTTGGAAGTAAAAATATAAAAATACTAACAGTCGGGATTGTAATATTTTTTTAATCCAAATAATAATACCAATAATACATAAATAAATGTTGATTTGCTTTTGCATCCATTTCCCACATTCCAAGAATTTTTAACAGCTAAGCCACATTAAATATCTACACGCCTTTAATCTCACTTATTTATTCGACCAACCCAACCATATACATCACATCTCTTAAATATGCCCTATATTTATGGACCAAAGATGATGCATGATTCCTTTTGATTAAAACGGATTTTTAATTAATTAAGTAATATGTATTAATTTGTTTGGTTCCTTTTGTGTTTATTGTGACCTTTAAGTTTGGTTTAATTGCATACACCTCGGTAATTTGATTATAATCTATATGACTTCTGCACCGCGTATTTCTTCAATTTTTGGTGATTCTTTATTTTATTTTTGAGGAAATATAATTTTTTACCAGGTATAGGTCCATTTCTGATTTGGTCCATGATTTATTGACTCCAAACCAAAATTTATAACTTTTTGTCAAAATTGGTCCATCAAACCCTTTTCCGTTAGACCATTAATGAATTCCGTTTCAACTATCATTTTATTACGATTTAATTCTTGTATCAATTTATATTGCCAAAATAAACCAAAATTATAAAAATTAATAAACTATCGACCACCATTCAAGACCTATATTAATAAACTATCATCTTATTATAATTCAAGTGCTATATTAATTTAAATTTATAAAAAGTCTCATAAACTTTAAAATTATAAATTAAATAATCCTTGATAAATAGAATTCTAAAATAGTGTTATAAATTATATTAAATATTGACATAATAAAATCAAAACATTTTAAAAATTTTAAAAATTAAATACTATGTTAATATTTGCAAATATATATAATGCACTAACATATTAAAAAATAGACATTGATAGAAAAAATCTAATGTAATCAAAAGGAAAAGTATGATATTTAATAAGTATTTAATATTAAAGTTAATATCGATAAAATTATAGGTCAGTTGTTAATATAAATTTTTGTTTGAAGTAATATACATTAAGCTACTATTACATTAATAATATATACAGAAATTTCATCGCAAATTCTTTTCACCACGCAAATCCCTTCTATAACGTCTTGGTGGTTGGGTGGGTTGAGGTGACAATTTTGTAGTATTGATATTTTCTTCATATCAATACTATTTTCAGTAATGGAAATTATGATGAAAAAAATTACAGAAAATAAAGAAGAATGGTGATGGCGGTAGAAAACAAAGTTGGTGGCAACCGAAATGTGGTAGACGAAAGGAATAAATTTTTTGGATGATTTTATCAATATAATCTGATATAGTGGTTGAACTATAATAAAATGATAATTGATTAATGGAATTCATCTTGATTACAAGAAAAGAGTTTGATAGACCAATTTTGACAAAATTAAAAATAAAAATTTTGATTCATAATTGACTGAGTCACTAAACGATGGATCAAAATAAAATAATAAACCTATTGCTCATGATTAATAATGATATTTATCCTTTATTTTTAATTTATCATAAAAGTGGATTCCCCTCGTTATACTTTTGTAAAATCTTATCATATTTCTCATGATTTAGATGGATAATTATAATTTAGAGTCGACGAAACCTCAATAAATTATCCGGCATTATATAATACTTGTCATTAAATTTATAACTTTCTTAAAATTTTTATGAATTACCTTATAAATATAAAATACTCATTTTTTTATTTTAAATAAGAGATTTCTACATACTTAAGGAAATCATAGAGTGGGCGAAATTAATATTTGGGTAGGACCAAATCAAAATATATTGTGCCAACATTTAAAACACTTGACCTATATAATAACTCTATGCATATCTAACTTAGAAAATTAAATGCCAATTTGAAGATGTCTAATATAAGTAACGTGGCAAATTTTGTTGCCGTTTTCAGATAATAATCTCCAAACAAATAGTCTTGTGGCATCACCGTCGTCCTAACTCCTTATATATATATATATATATAGGTTTCACAAAGAATTAATTAAAGGTCTGATAAATACAATTTACGATTAGACTATATGTAAATTTTGGAATGATACGTTAAAAAGAAGAAGGAAGAAGAAGAAATTTGAAAAGAAGGGCACTAAGAAAGAGAAGAAAAGACCAACGATGTTGTTTTGACAGAAAGGAGGAAATTACAACTACGGCTTTTATATATCATATTAAAAAAAAAACAAGATTATAAATCAAAGACAACGTTTGACAAAAAAAAAAAAAACACAATTAACGAGCTCAATATTCCCATAATTGTCATTTAAAGGTAAGCACATAAAATTATGTGCAACTTAATTCCCTTCGCTTAATCGCACCTATCAAAAGAAAACTCAACATCCGTAAATTGAGATATATCTTAACAAATATCAACTATGATAGGTAATGTAGCGTCCTAATATATTTAGGACTTACTAATGATAGCTTCTATTCTATTAGACATGGAGCAAGTATGATTGTCCACAAATTTGTTAGAATTGTGACCTTGAGCATGCGTTACTTTTTTTATTGTTTCTTTGTAAGTTTTAATTCCGCTTGATCTAACAAATTTCCTCTATGGGGTTTGCGTTTCAAAAAAAAAAAAAGGACTTACTAATATAAAAGGTAATATGTATGTAGACACGATAACTAATCAAAATCATGAAATTAATTGGAAGTATTGAAATTTTTGACTTAACTCATAGTGATATTAAATCTCTACCAGACGACTACCTTTATAATTTACAATGTTTCGAGTAGGTAACTTTTAATAATAATAATAATAGAAAAAGTAATAGTTTCAAATTTGACAAGCCATTGTCGACATTAATTCCAAAATTTTATGAATACTTCAGAGCAATATAAAAGTCAGAGGGACTGCACATTTTGAATATTTCTTGATAAATATTAAATAGTACATGCCAAAATAAATTGTTGTCATAGTCAATTATTAGCTATTTACGTGCCGGCCAAATAGAATATTTTTATAGTAAAATAGATTAAAATGATTAAATAAGTAGATCGTTTCCAAGGTAACGTGACCTTCTTCTTTGAACAAAAACATATAAATTTGAATATAGAGCCAAACATACAAATAATAGTTTCTTCAATAAATCTTCCAAATTAATCAAAAGAAAAACATTATAGGAAAAGAAAAATAAAGAGAATATTTCTTTTTTATTCTATATCTCATTACGGACTCGAATCAAGTTGAACTACTAAAATATAAAATTTCTTTTAGAAACTACTGATACGCGCTGAAAATACAAAATCTTCAATTAAAATAGCCTAATGTCAAGTTGTCAATTAATGACACTCAATGTATATATTGTTTTATAGTTAATTTATATGAATTGGGTTGAATCGAATTAATAAAGTGTGAAATTTTCCTCTCCATTAATAATTACGCATTTAAGATTCAAATATAAAATTTTTAGTTTGGACAATACATTATCGAATCATTAAATTATAACAATCCAATATATAAAAAAGAGAATAGTGTCATTGGTTATTTCGTGTTGCTTTCGCTATTGAATTATTTAACAGAGACACACAGTACAATGTGGTCTTCCTAAAGTGTAGCACATCCATAAATTCAACTCATAACATGCCCGTGAGCCGTGACAATAATTATTGGACAATATTCAATATAATATATATATATATATATATCTCATTAAAATGGGCACAATGTACAAGGTGACTTTTTGAATATTCAATTTGTTTATCACTAGCTAGTAAAGATTCGATGAATTTAATAATATGATTTATGGGCTATAATTGATCGTATAGAATGCATTTTCAAATATAGTTGTGTAACTAAACCTATAGTTATTACATAAGACATTAATGAAATATTGTATCCTATAATTATAAACTTTAATTATTAGTACGGATAATTGTTATAAAAAAAAAATCCCTTTATAGTTATAAAAATAAAAAAAAACCTAGCCAAGATTTTATCGGCAATTTCTCAAGATATTTTTCATAATTTTTATTCAAGTTACATTTTTTTTTTTTTGTAATTTCATAATTATTTATATATTTTTTATAATTTGATCTACCCTCAAGATAATTTATCTCCTATCGATATATATAATTGCAAACCTTGTCTCGGAAAAAGATGGATTTTTAAATTTCTTTTGAATAAAAACAAACATTTATTTCATTTAATTAAGCTTCATTTGTAAATGCTTCTAAACATCCAAAATAAAAAACTTCAAAAATGATTTATTTAAAATGACTACAAATGAATTCAAATATGGGTGCTAAGCTATGTTGCACGGACACGGACACGACACGACACGGACACGGCGACACGGATTTTTTCAAAATTTTAGGACACGACACGGCTATATTATATAAATAAATATATTTTATATATAAATAAAAATATTTTATATAAAAATAAAAATATTTTATAAGTATAATCTATGTAACATAAAATATTTATAAAAATATATAATATTAAAAACTAAAATAAGTTTTGTTATTTCAATTTTCTCTCCAAAAAATTCAAAAAATATTAAAAAAAGCATAAAAAAATGATCAAATTTGCCCCGCCGTGTCCGAGCCGTGTCGGACACTCCACCTGGCCGTGTCCGACACCGTGTCCCAATTTTTTTTTTATTTTTTTTTTTCGGACACTCCTTCAGCCGTGTCCGAGCCGTGTCCGTGTCCGACACGTGTCGGACACTACACGGGCCATTTTTTAGGCGTGTCCGTGCTTTAGAGGTGCTAAGCCAAATAAAGTTTTCCATGTTCTTCAAGGCCCGGAGGGCCGAACAATTAACTTAAATCAGCAAGAACACTGTCCGAAGCATACAAGGGAATATCAGACGAACCAATGCAGGCCGAGGCCGCATTACGATCCAATAAGTGGGCGATAACATTCGCACCACGACTAACACAAGAAACCCTACATCTAGTGAAAGTGCCAGAAATGCTTCTAATATCAGTGAAAATATTTCCTAAAGAAGAAATATCTTCTCCCCCTTGTTGCATATTCTTCACCACGTTCACGTTGTCTCCCTCGAAAATCACACGTTGCCAACCATAGTCTCTGGCCAACTTAACAGCGGAAAGTGCAGCATACGTTTCTGCCAATTTAGGATTAGCAATGTGAGTCCTACGATCCGTTTCCCACCCAACACAACTTCTGTTTGCATCACGAGCTACCACGCCTATTCCTATCGCATTATCCCCCTCGAAAACAGCCCCATCAATGTTCACTTTTATCCACCCTTGAGGGGGCTTCACCCATCGAGTCACCACCCTCGCTTCACCCAATTATGCTGAGGCATCATCGATTGCGGCTGGTGTAGAGTGATAAGAGTCAGCCACGTTGACCACTTCATGAGGCATCCGACAAGAATCCTCCATTTTCTTTGTGTTCCTATTAAACCAAATCATCCACAACAGAGTAGCCATCCTCGCACCATCCACCCGTGATAGAGATTTTAACGCCCCTCTACTCCCTCTTTAAAGTTGTTTGCTAGTGGCTCAATGGTACGCTATGGAAGCCTTGATAGTGCCCATATCTGACTCACCATAGGGCAGCTCACCAAGGTATGCTCCACCGATTCACCCTCCTGACCACAATGCACACAAATATCCTCCGTATCGCAATGACGATGACACAAATTTCTGGTAGTAGGGACAATATTGTTGCATGCCCTCCACAAAAACACCTTGACCTTTGGCATAACCTCCAACTTCCAGAGACTTTTTTAGACAGCCTCATTCCCGGAATTCGAAGATGAGCAGTTGTCCCATTTTGCTAACTGTCGGGCCAAGTGATACGCCCTCTTAACCGTGAACCTCCCATCTCTCGCATAATGCCTAATCAGAATGTCCTCCCTTCTAAACTAGCCCAGCGGCATGGCCAAGATAGCAGCCGCAACTCTCTTATGGAAAGAATTCATCACCAGCTCCTCATTCCATTTTGTCACCCCGGCACCATAAGGTCCGATACCCATTCCGGCTGCACTAACGCACACCCTCGGAAAGTCAGAGGAAAAGTCTCTCCATTCGGGAGCCATCTATCCCGCCATACATACATATTCTCCCCATTCCCTATACACCACCTAGTACCCGCTGCAAGAAGATACCGAGCTTGTAAAAGACTTCTCCATGTCAATGAAGACGAGTGGCCCAGCCTTGCATTCCAAACATTCGATTGTGGGAAGTAGCGAGCCTTGTAAATCCTCCCGAGAAGGGAATCCGGACTACGAACAATCCGCCAAAGTTGTTTCGCGAGCATGGCAAGATTGAAAAGCTTCAAGTCCCAGAATCCCAAACCACCAACCTCCTTTCTATCGCACAAACGGTCCCAAGCAAGCCAGTGAATTTTCTTCGATCCACGATTATCCCACCAAAATTTCCTAATAATAGCCTCCATGTTCTGAATTAAGTTGTCCGGAAGCAAAAAACAGTTCATAGTGTAGGAAGGGATAGCTTGCATCACTGCTTTAATAAGAACCTCCTTACCTGCCGAAGACATGAATTTTTCCGAGAAAACCTTGGGCTTTCCTCCTTACTCTATCCACGAGACCCTCAAAGACACCTTTCTTAGATCTCCCAACCGTGGATGGAAACCCAAGATAACTGTCCAATTGGGCCACCTGACGAACACCTAACACCGCAGCCCAGGCATCTTGCAACTCTTCATCCATATTTTTACTAAAAACCATAGAGGACTTCGATCCGTTCATAGTCTGACCCGAAATCCGTTCATACTCCTCCAGCACCTACCTAATGCCCTCCATCGCCTCTTTATTGGCAACACCGTAAATCATCTTGTCATCCGCGAACAGGAGATGGGACAAACCAACACACCCACCAACTTGCCAAGATTCTCCTGTTCTTGCAAAAGACTTGAGAATACTTCTACGCATAAAAGAAACATATAAGGGGAAAGAGGGTTTCCTTGACGGAGTCCCCTTTCCGGGACCAGGTGACCGATTCAAAGCCATCCAACAAAAAAGAGAAAGACATAGAAGTAACACAGGTCATCACACGCTCAATAAAGAAATGGGGAAAACCTAATTTTACCAGAACCCAGCGAAGGAACCGCCATTCAACATGATCGTACGCTTTGCTCATGTCCAGTTTTAGATTAAAGAAGCCATCTTTCCCTGTATGCTTATTCTTGATGAAGTGATTAATTTCAAAAGCAACAAGAATATTATCACTAATAAGGCGGTTAGAAATAAAAGCCGACTGACAGGCTAAAATAATACTATCAAGGTACGGTTTTAGGCGATTAGCTAAAGCCTTAGAGGCGATTTTGTAAACCACATTGCAAGGCTTATAGGGCGAAACTGGGTATAAGGTTTGGGGATTTGCATTTGGGAATCAGAGCAATATGGGTAAAGTTTAACCGATTATCAAAGTGACCATTATTCAGGAAATCTAAGACACAAGCAGTGATATCTTTGCCTACGATATTCCAATAACGCTGAAAAAAATAGGGGGGAAGGCCGTCGAGCCTGAGGGATTTGAGGGGATACATAGATTTCAAAGCACGGTTTACCTCCTTAGCAGTGAACGGACGGGAAAGCAATTGGAACATATCCTCATCCACTTTATGCGAGACAACCCCGGAGAGCATCATCGATTTCTGCCGTGTAACGCCCCAACTTTTCAGACGTAAAGGTACGACGTATGTGTTTACAAATTTGCGCGAATTAATTGTTTTTACGTGTTTTATATTTAATTTTATTATAAATTGTTATTATTTTATTTTAGTATATTTTATTTTAATTTAATATTATTTTAGAATATTTCGTTAATTTATATATATATATATATATATATATATATATATTTCTTTTATTATTATTAATTTAATTATTATGCTAATTAAGTGTTATGCTAATTAATTATGTTTTAACCAAATTAATTTTTATTATGCATGAATTTTAGTGAATAATGCATGAATTTTAATGAATATGTGCATGATTGTATATTTGTGCATCGTTTTTATATGAAATGATATCGAGATGTCGTGAAATTGTAGTATGTCGTAAATATATATGTTATGAACATGCCTACGTGCTCGGTTTATCGTTTCGAATTTATTTGATATGTTAACGAATTTAATTTGATTCGTGGAACCAAATCGGGGGCTAATGAGCAATTAGCGCACCCTTGGTTCCGTACGTGATATCTTGAGCTCGGGAACTCGGATTCGAGTTTCATCAACTTCGTTGAACTCATATCAAAGATTCGAGTTTAATAAACTTAGCCTTATAATTTTCCGAAATCATTTGAACCTCTGAAATCCAACCGAAAAACAAAACAGCATTCAAAATGACCACCTTTCACTATATTGGGCATAACTTGATCAAAACTTAACCAAATTAACTATGGTTGGTGGAATTTTAACCCTAGTTCAACCCTCTATCAGCCCTTACCTGCCCCATCTCGATCTAACCCTCACACAAACCAAAAACTTCAGCCAAAGCTTCTGCATCTCTGTTTCCCCGTAACAGTGCAATCCTTGAGGTTTTGAGCTCAAATCTCGATCAACCTTCATCCAATCAACGAGGTGAGTTAGGATTATGTTATATATTCTTCTCTGGTCATTTTGATCTACTCATCTCTCAATTTGAATCGGATTTCATGGGATTCTTAAGCATGTGAAGGAACAGTTAGGTTTTGAAGCATTTGGATGATTTCTTTAATTCTCTTGATCTATGACTTGCTTTGATGATATATATATGCTCCTTTTACTTCATTTATGACTGAGTAGGTTGGTATTTGTTGGTGGTTATGGATCGGTTGAGATATCATAAATGAAATGGATATGTATTGATTTAATTTCAAACTGGAATTTGGCTCCTTCACGTACAGGGTTGCTGCTATCTTTTAGGAGTTGCTTTGATGTTAATTGTGGTTCATTTTTAGCTTAATTGCAGCTGTTTTGATGGTTGTTTGATCATGCATTGGCTTGCTCCATTTTCTTCTTCTTCTTCCCCTGTTTTCATGTGCCGCCTGCTGTTGCTGCTTCTGTAACCTCTCCCCGGGCGGGGAGAGTTTCTTCTTGTAGAGTACCCGGCCGGGTACTTCTATTACCGAAACCTTCTGTAACTCCTACCCGGCCGGGGAGTTTTGTGAAGGATTGGCTACCCGGGCGGGTAGCCAATGCAGTACCTCTGTTCTTTCTTCTTTTCTTCTGTTCTCTTCTTTCTTTCTTTCTCTTGCTGTGTTGCTGCTTCTCTTCCTTCTCGTTGTGCAGGGGTGTGTGTGTGTTTGTTTTTCTATCATGTAAACTGCTGCTGCTCCTATCCTTCTTTGATTCCAGTTTGTGCGTGTATATATTTATGCAGAGGTAGTTGGGTGTGTTTGGGAGTGATTGTATGCATGGACTTTGTGTGTATTGCTGCATATAAATATATTTTGTGTGTGTGTGTCATGCATGCATGAGTGCTACGTGAGAGATATATATGCATGTATTAAGTATAAGTATTGCATGAAGTGTTTATGTATGAAATGCATGCATGCATATTAATTAAGTTAGGTAATTTGCATGCATATTTGGGTATATATCTATATATTTATTATGTATTTATTTTATACTTTAAGTGTTATTTGATTTATGTCAATTTTTAGAAATTAATTGATAACTATTTCGCGTATTTAATTTACCGATTTATGATTGAACGTTTTATTTATTCTATTTCTAATTGTAAATATGAATATTACGTATTATGAATATTAATTGAATTCTTGAATTGAATTGATAGTATTTATGAATTTGAATGAAATGAATGAACGAATAGTTTGATTATGTGCTTTAAATTCCTTAATAGTGCACATGAACATTCCATGATATAATATGATCTTTTATGCATTCATGTCATATTCACTTCATTGCCGAGCGTCATATATGGTCATTGAGTCTCATACCTTTTCTTTTGCACAGATTCGGGTTTGGTCGGAGACGAGGGCGAGCATTGAGACGTTTGTGCCTTTCTTTTGCTTGTAAAGGTGGGTTTTCTTCTAATAGTTAAATCGACTTGATATATCCCTTCTGTGAAAGGTTTTAAGCCAAAATAGTGTATTTATATATATCGAGTCATTTCGGGTAAATGATTCAAACGTATAACCCTTTTTATTTATGAAACCCTACGTTATGTTTTGGCGAGACATGATTATGATTGCACGGGCCCCGGGACTTAGTACATGTGGCTAACAGAGGAAGTAAGGGCTGACGGGGATCCCTTGTACTAGTCCCAACCAAACTACGGCGAAACGGACCTCGTCAAGGAGTTTTTGACGAGGAAACGCTAACCGGGCTTTGAGAACTCATGAACCTCATAGCCACATTGATATGATTAGGTGGTCGGGCCTTGCAAACCCGTCCACCACCCGGAGGAAGAAGGTGTATATGAATGATTATGATCATGATATGTATGAGCACAAAAGATATGTATGATAATGAATGAATAATTGATTATGATTACAAGAGGTGAAGGTTGGAGATTGTGGACGCCCACTCGCCGGGATATTACGTGGGAGGTCTTCAAGAGAGAATTCCAAGAATGTTTTGTACCGGAGGTAGTGAGAGAAAGAAAGGAGCAAAAGTTCATGGATTTGAAGCAGGGTGCGCGTACGGTGACTCAATATCTCGCCATATTTAACAGGCTTGGGAAATATGCTCCTCATGTCACCCGAGATGAGAAGAGGAAGTCAAGGAAATTTATTGCGGGATTAAGACATGACTTGAGACATGGCCAGGCAGGTCACAACTTTGAGTCGTTTGCCGACACCGTGCAACGGGCTTTGGTTCAAGAGGAAGAGTTCAAGAAGAAGGATCCGGTTTTTAGAGCTCCAATGGGAAGAGGTTCCGGATCGAATTCGGGAAAGTGACCGATGATTCAAGCTACTCCCCCTCCTAAAGGTCCTTTTAAGAAGCCAAGAATGGGAGGACAAGCCCCACCGGTTCTAAAAGCTTTGCCTGCACCAACGAGAGATCGACAAGGTCCGAGTGAGGCTAGATTGGCTCAAGCTCCTTGTACACATTGTGGAGGACCCACTCACAATTTCTATAATTGTCGGAGGAGGTTGAATTTGTGTCTTATATGTGGGAAGGGTGACCATATGGGGGATACTTATCCCGATAAGGACCCCGGATTTCAAAAACGAGTTCAAAGGCCAATGATCCCGGCTCGTGCTTATGCCCTCGAGGGTGAGGAGCAAGATGCAGAGATTGATCCTACCGCTGTGGTAGAAGGTACACTATGCATACATAACATGAACATTCATGCACTCTTTGATTCGGGTGCCACACATTCCTTTATTTCTTGTGACTTAGTTGCTACTCTGTGCTTGCCTGTTATTTGTCTCTCTTCTTGTTATTTGGTGAGTTCGCCCCTTAGTGGGAGTCTTCAGACAGATCGGTTGGTTCGGGAGTGTTCAGTTCTGATTGAGGGAAAAGAATATCCGACTGATTTAATCGTTATGCATATGAAGAGGTATGGAGTTATTTTGGGTATGGACTGGTTGTCCAGGTATCGGGCCAATGTTGATTGTTTTGCGAAGAAGGTGATTTTGGGGAACAAATTGGTGATTGGTAGTGGATCAAGAACGGTACCTCTCTTGTCTTACATGGAAACTCATAAGTTGATGAGAGAAGGAGCAACGGGATTTATTGCGTATCTTCTCAATAGGCCGAAAGATCAAGTCAAGTTAGAGGATACCGCGGTTGTTAAGAATTTTTCCGATGTGTTTCCGGAGAATTTGAGTTCTTTACCACCAGACCATGAGATTGAATTTGTTATCGATTTACACACGGGATCCAAACCGTATTCTAAGACCCCGTATCGGATGGCACCGGCCGAGTTGAAAGAGTTAAAGATTCAGTTAGAGGAATTGCTCAAAGTTGGATATATTAGGCCAAGTTCGTCACCTTGGGGTGCTCCGGTTCTCTTCGTTAAAAAAAAGGATGGAACCTTAAGAATGTGTATATATTACCGAGAGCTTAATCGGATGACCGTAAAGAACAAGTATCCTTTGCCCCATATTGAGGATTTATTTGACATGTTACAAGGTTCGGGGGTATATTCGAAATTGGACTTGAGACAAGGATACTACCAATTAAAGATCCGGGAAGAGGACATTCCGAAGACGGGATTTAACACCCGGTATGGACACTATGAGCTCGTAGTGATTCCTTTTGGATTAACTAATGCTTCGACTGCTTTTATGGATATGATGCATCGGATTTTCTGACCCTATTTGGATAAGTTTGTGGTGATATTTATCGATGACATCTTGGTTTATTCGAGAACTCCGGAAGATCATGCCAGGCATCTCAGAATTGTGTTGGAGACCTTAAGGGAACATCGGTTGTATGCTAAGTTTAGCAAATGTGAGTTCTGGATTGATCGGGTAGCATTTCTGGGTCATATTATCTCAAGGAAAGGTTTAGAGGTAGATCCCTCTAAAATTGAGACGGTTATTCAATGGCAAAGCCCGAAAAATGCTTCTGAAGTGAGGAGCTTCTTGGGTTTGGTAGGCTACTATCGAAGATTTGTACAGGATTTCTCAAAGATTGCGGCTCCTTTAACCCGATTGACTAAGAAGGCGGTTAAGTTTGAGTGGGACGAGGCATGTGAGGCTAGCTTTCAGCTTTTAAAGGAAAAGTTGACCACTGCCCCTGTATTAGCGCTTCCCGAAGGTACAGAAGGATATACAGTCTATACGGACGCCTCAAAGGAAGGTTTGGGATGTGTGTTGATGCAGAATTGAAGGGTAATCGCCTATGCCTCAAGGAAATTAAAGGAACATGAGCATAATTATCCCACTCACGATTTGGAATTAGCGGCTGTGATCTTTGCTTTGGGTAAGTGGAGACACTATCTTTATGGAATATCGTTTGAGGTCTTTTCCGATCACAAGAGTCTCCAATACTTATTCTCCCAAAAGGAATTCAACAAGAGACAACGGCGTTGGATGGAACTTTTGGCGGATTATGAGTGTACAATCCGATACCATCCCGGGAAAGCCAATTTGGTCGTGGATGCGCTTAGTAGAAAAGCTAGTGTGTCCAATGTGAAAGTGGAAATTGGAGATGAGAATGAGTTGTTCAAACTAATGGCTAGTATTCGAAATATCACGGTTCAACCGGATCTCAGACAGAGATTATTTGATGCTCAGAGGGTCGATCTCGAGGTTCAGAAATTAGCTGAGAAAGCTAGAGCTGATTCAGAGTGTCCGTTTGGGTTTGATGATACGGGACTTCTAAGATTCAAGAATCGAATTGTTGTGCCGAAAGAGTTAAGAAGGATTATTCTTGAGGAAGCCCATCGGTTAGGGTATTCGATACATCCCGGAGGGAACAAGATGTATAAGGATTTAAAGCAATTCTATTGGTGGAATGGTTTGAAACGGGATGTTATCAACTTCGTGAAACATTGTATGACCTGTCAAGTGGTAAAAGCAGAACATCAAAAGCCATCGGGGCTACTTCAACCATTGCCTATCCCGGAGTGAAAATGGGAACAAATAGCCATGGATTTTGTTTCGGGATTACCAAAAGTGAGAGGCGGTTTTGATGGAATTTGGGTCATCGTGGACAGGTTGACAAAATCAGCTCATTTCCTTGCTATCAGGATGTCCGATAAAGTGAGTAAACTGGCCAAGAGATATAATGATGAGATTGTTAGGCTTCATGGCGTACCTGTTAGTATTGTCTTGGATCGGGATCCACGATTTACTTCACGGTTATGGCAAGAATTGCAGCAGTGTTTGGGAACAAGGCTTCAATTCAGCACAACTTTCCATCCTCAGACCGACGGACAATCAGAGAGGTTGATTAAGTATCTGGAGGACATGTTGAGAGCATGTGCATTGGACTTTCAAAGCTCGTGGAATGAACAATTGCCGTTAATCGAGTTTGCTTACAACAATAGCTATCAAGCCTCGATTGAAATGGCCTCTTATGAAGCTCTTTATGGCCGTAAATGTCGATCTCCGTTGTTCTTTGATTTGGAGGAATGGAATTGGACCAAGCAAGAAGGTGTTAAACGAGGGGAAAAGAAGGAAAAACCCTCTAAGGTGGTACAAGAGGCTATTGATAAGGTCCAGATAATTAGACAACGGATGAAGGCTGCTCAGGATCGACAAAAGAGTTATGCCGACCTTCGGAGAAAGAACCTTGAGTTTGAGGTTGGTGACAGGGTTTTCTTAAAGGCATCTCCACGAAAAGGGTTCTCAAGGATTGGACGAGGAGGAAAATTAAACCCTCGGTATATGGGACCGTATGAGGTTCTAGAGAAAGTTGGGGATACGGCCTATCGATTGGACTTGCCTCCGAGTTTAACCGGAATTCATAACGTATTTCATGTTTCACAACTCCGAAAATATTATCGAGATGAGTCCGAGGTTCTACCGGTGGAAGAAGTGGAATTAGAACCGGATCTCACCTTCGTTCAAAAGCCGATTAAGATATTGGATCGGAAATTTCAGGAACTTCGAAATCGGCGTATTCCACTAGTCAAGGTTCTTTGGAGAAGTGATAAAACCAAAAAGGCTACGTGGGAGACGGAGGAAAAGATGAGAAAATTTCACCCCGAATTATTTCCGAGCGAGCAATGAGTCCGATGACGGATTCTTTTAAGGGGGAGAGATTGTAATGCCCCGACTTTTCAGACGTAAAGGTACGACGTATGTGTTTACAAATTTGTGCGAATTAATTGTTTTTACGTGTTTTATATTTAATTTTATTATAAATTGTTATTATTTTATTTTAGTATATTTTATTTTAATTTAATATTATTTTAGAATATTTCGTTAATTTATATATATATATATATATATATATATATATATATATATATATTTCTTTTATTATTATTAATTTAATGATTATGCTAATTAAGTGTTATGCTAATTAATTATGTTTTAACCAAATTAATTTTTATTATGCATGAATTTTAGTGAATAATGCATGAATTTTAATGAATATGTGCATGATTGTATATTTGTGCATCGTTTTTATATGAAATGATATCGAGATGTCGTGAAATTGTAGTATGTCGTAAATATATATGTTATGAACATGCCTACGTGCTCGGTTTATCGTTTCGAATTTATTTGATATGTTAACGAATTTAATTTGATTCGTGGAACCAAATCGGGGGCTAATGAGCAATTAGCGCACCCTTGGTTCCGTACGTGATATCTTGAGCTCGGGAACTCGGATTCGAGTTTCATCAACTTCGTTGAACTCGTATCAAAGATTCGAGTTTAATAAACTTAGCCTTATAATTTTCCGAAATCATTTGAACCTCCGAAATCCAACCGAAAAACAAAACAACATTCAAAATGACCACCTTTCACTATATTGGCCATAACTTGATCAAAACTTAACCAAATTAACTATGGTTGGTGGAATTTTAACCCTAGTTCAACCCTCTATCAGCCCTTACCTGCCCCATCTCGATCTAAGCCTCACACAAACCAAAAACTTCAGCCAAAGCTTTTGCATCTCTGTTTCCCCGTAACAGTGCAATCCTTGAGGTTTTGAGCTCAAATCTCGATCAACCTTCATCCAATCAACGAGGTGAGTTAGGATTATGTTATATATTCTTCTCTGGTCATTTTGATCTACTCATCTCTCAATTTGAATCGGATTTCATGGGATTCTTAAGCATGTGAAGGAACAGTTAGGTTTTGAAGCATTTGGATGATTTCTTTAATTCTCTTGATCTATGACTTGCTTTGATGATATATATATGCTCCTTTTACTTCATTTATGACTGAGTAGGTTGGAATTTGTTGGTGGTTATGGATCGGTTGAGATATCATAAATGAAATGGATATGTATTGATTTAATTTCAAACTGGAATTTGGCTCCTTCACGTACAGGGTTGCTGCTATCTTTTAGGAGTTGCTTTGATGTTAATTGTGGTTCATTTTTAGCTTAATTGCAGCTGTTTTGATGGTTGTTTGATCATGCATTGGCTTGCTCCATTTTCTTCTTCTTCTTCCCCTGTTTTCATGTGCCGCCTGCTGTTGCTGCTTCTGTAACCTCTCCCCGGGCGGGGAGAGTTTCTTCTTGTAGAGTACCCGGCCGGGTACTTCTATTACCGAAACCTTCTGTAACTCCTACCCGGCCGGGGAGTTTTGTGAAGGATTGGCTACCCGGGCGGGTAGCCAATGCAGTACCTCTGTTCTTTCTTCTTTTCTTCTGTTCTCTTCTTTCTTTCTTTCTCTTGCTGTGTTGCTGCTTCTCTTCCTTCTCGTTGTGCAGGGGTGTGTGTGTGTTTGTTTTTCTATCATGTAAACTGCTGCTGCTCCTATCCTTCTTTGATTCCAGTTTGTGCGTGTATATATTTATGCAGAGGTAGCTGGGTGTGTTTGGGAGTGATTGTATGCATGGACTTTGTGTGTATTGCTGCATATAAATATATTTTGTGTGTGTGTCATGCATGCATGAGTGCTACGTGAGAGATATATATGCATGTATTAAGTATAAGTATTGCATGAAGTGTTTATGCATGAAATGCATGCATGCATATTAATTAAGTTAGGTAATTTGCATGCATATTTGGGTATATATCTATATATTTATTATGTATTTATTTTATACTTTAAGTGTTATTTGATTTATGTCAATTTTTAGAAATTAATTGATAACTATTTCGCGTATTTAATTTACCGATTTATGATTGAACGTTTTATTTATTCTATTTCTAATTGTAAATATGAATATTACGTATTATGAATATTAAATGAATTCTTGAATTGAATTGATAGTATTTATGAATTTGAATGAAATGAATGAACGAATAGTTTGATTATGTGCTTTAAATTCCTTAATAGTGCACATGAACATTCCATGATATAATATGATCTTTTATGCATTCATGTCATATTCACTTCATTGCCGAGCATCATATATGGTCATTGAGTCTCATACCTTTTCTTTTGCACAGATTCGGGTTTGGTCGGAGACGAGGGCGAGCATTGAGACATTTGTGCCTTTCTTTTGCTTATAAAGGTGGGTTTTCTTCTAATAGTTAAATCGACTTGATATATCCCTTCTGTGAAAGGTTTTAAGCCAAAATAGTGTATTTATATATATCGAGTCATTTCGGGTAAATGATTTCAAACGTATAACCCTTTTTATTTATGAAACCCTACCTTATGTTTTGGCGAGACATGATTATGATTGTACGGGCCCCGGGACTTAGTACATGTGGCTAACCGAAGAAGCAAGGGCGGACGGGGATCCCATGTACTAGTCCCAACCAAACTACGGCGAAACGGACCTCGTCAAGGAGTTTTTGACGAGGAAACGCTAACCGGGCTTTGAGAACTCATGAACCTCATAGCCACATTGATATGATTAGGTGGTCGGGCCTTGCAAACCCGTCCACCACCCAGAGGAAGAAGGTGTATATGAATGATTATGATCATGATATGTATGAGCACAAAAGATATGTATGATAATGAATGAATAATTGATTATGATTACACGAGGTGAAGGTTGGAGATTGTGGACGCCCACTCGCCGGGCCATAAACCCTTATGAACAATTATGAATGAATATGAATGTCGTAATCCCGTTGATGTTCTCTTTTATTTTAACCACTTGGGAAATTCTTATCAAACTTCACACGGGATTAGGGCTTGCATGTATGTGTTTAATTTCTGCAATATTATATCTTATGCCCCGTTTATACCCACCAGTCTCGTATAGACTGAACCCGGTTTGTTTTCAGTTGTTTTGTGCAGGTATAGGAGTGCTAGGCGGGAATACAAGTCGTCTAGGTCTTGCATTTATGTTTAGCACTTCTTTTCAGCATCTCATACTCTTATTACTCTTTTGTATATGATTATTGTATGGAGCGTTATGATTTTTGTAGGCCGTGTGGCCTTGGATATTTGAATAATTTCCTATATCTATTTTGGAGCTTGGTGGCTCATTGTATATGTTATATGTTGTTCTTGCTTCCGCGTTTTACTTTAACTCTGATTTTATATCGTCTTGAGAATGAATGGTTTAAGGGTTAGTCCCGCCTAGCATAGCGTGTGTGTTGTGTCCCCGTTCGCCGTGGATTTGGCACGTGTATGGACTTCTATTTCATATACGGGTCGGTTCTCGGTGCGGGGGATGTGGTACCTTGCGCTCGGGTGCTACATGCTGAGTCCACCCCACTAAAAGCAAAGAGGTTCCCGAATTAGTTTTCAATCACCGAACGAATACCCTCCTATGAGCTACAGAGATTGCCTTTATCATCCTAAAGTCCAGATATATGATTCACTTTTTCCGTTTGCGAAGCCTTGTTATAGAAAGACTTAGTGTTCTTGTCCCCTTGCGTAACCAATGTTCTTTAGCTCGCTGTTTCCGTTTCAGTTTTTCCTGACCTAAGAGAATACCCAAGGCCTCCTTAATCTCAGATTCCCGCTGTTTGGAAGCCTCTTTTATTATGTCATTCCTGAGTTCTGTCAGTTCCTTCTCCATACTCTCCATTGATTTCTGGGAATCATCCCTCGAAGTTCTACGCCTATTTATTAGACCCACTCTACATTTCTCAATCCCCATTAAAATCGAGTCTTGTGGGTTCACAGAAAGATTACCAGAGCAAGCATCCTCAATATTTTTCTTGCAATCATCTACCTTAGCCCACATAGCTTCAAATCTGAAAGGTTTGTTATTCTTCCGTTGCTTCGGCCTATTCTCCTACAAGATAGTCAAAATCGGGACATGGTCCGAGCAGGAAGCAGACAAATGTAGGACCTTGACGTTTGGAAAGAGAGCACGCCAGTTGTCCGAAGCAATAGATCTGTCTAACCGTGCTCTAATTGTATCGGGGACAGCACGGTTACGAAACCAAGTGAAGGGAAAGCCCGAGAATCCCAGGTCTAAGAGACCAGCGTCCGAGAGCACCTCGATGAAGTCATTAATACGGTTCTCAGGTTGAGAATTACCACCTTGTTTCTCCCCATTATGTAGAATATCATTAAGATCACCATTAACAAACCAGGGGCGTGAAGACTGACGGCTGAGTCTTCGAAGCAAATTCTAAGCAAACTGTTTGTTGCGAGTGTCCGGGGCTCCATAGGTTGCTGGGTGGTGGGCCCAGAATAGTGGCGGTCCGGGACCACATTTGAAATTTTTTAAATATAATACAAGTATTAAAATATTTCTAAAACATTTTAATACAATAGCGGAAGACTAGCCGGATCTACTGAAGTATATACATGCAATTGATAATAAATTTTACATCACTTAAGCAGATAAATATCTAACATACAATTAACACTTAAGAGCATATAATTTATCATGCTTAAAATAATATAATTGTAAAATATTACCGTACTCCAAATATGGCTATCTAATGGCATTTTTCCAGCTCCTTTCCCTTTCGTGAGACCGGCAGAGCTTCCCCATAATATCTCCGGAGAATCCCTCGGAGTGTGGGCTCTGAAAGTATTTCTCTAAATACTAGAGAAAATAAAACTTTAAACTAGAAAACCCTTTTGAGGGTTTAATCTCCCGAAATTAAGTGTTTTACATATTAAATATATAAACACCTAATTAAAATTAATTTCAAATTAATTAGGAATTAATTAGGAGAAAGTGGGACTTGATCTCAAAGCCAAAAATCAGCCAAGATCATCCCAAAATGTTATGTGTAATAAATGAGGGGTGAAGCCCTATTTATAGGCAAAATTCAAGGTTATTTTGGTAATTTCACTCTCCCAATTGTTCAACTTGCCAAATTGACGAAATCTGAGGACACCACGTTCAAGGTGTCGTTGCCACGAGTTCAGCGCCACCAGCCACGCGCCGATCGGAGTCCTCACGTGCTGCCTAAAGGCGGCGCGTGTGCAGTACACGCGGCTCTAGGGTTACTGGACCAGGTCTGGTCCAACCGAACTTGGTTCAGTCCGGTTCGCGGCCCTGTGCTGCGACGTGTCCGTTCCGGTCCGGTCTGACCCTATCCGTTTTTGACCCGATCCGACGACCCGTTGACTCGCCTGGTCAACATTCAATATGGGCCGCCCGCTTGTGTTGACGCGGTGTGATCACAGCCGCACACGTGGTGTGCCACTTGGCGCCGAGCCAATGCCACCTCACGTCCGTCTGCTGACGTGGCATGCCACGTCAGTTGCCACGTCATCATTTTATTATTTTTTTTTTATGAAAATTTTATTTTCTCTAAAATAAAATTTCGGGCATTTCCAGCTCTTTGGAACTTTGATTTATTTCTTAAAATAAATCTCTTGGCTATTTTCAAACATTTTGAAAATTCATTTATCTTTCTCCTTTTAATATTTTCTCTTCGGGTTTTCAATTGGGGATTATAGGGGGATCTGCAGGACTAATTAATTTTAGCTCCAAACGAGTTAATATATTATCATCTCATGATAGTAATTAATTACCGTTTAACAATATTTAATTCCACTAAATAAATATTGTTGCACTCTAAAATTAATTAAATTATTCACAAATTTCTCGATCTAGAATAATTTCGCATTTTACTCCTCCGTGTAGATATCCATGAAAAATAAATTAATGCTACTATCATTTATTTTTCACCTTCAATCTGAAATTTATTGATTCGCCTTAAGTTCAAATTCTCTGTATGTGAAACACATTCAACATACAACTTTGGTGATGTATCACGCAAAGCGCTTTGGCCAAAGTCTTAATTCGAACTTTTGCAAATCTATTTCAGGGATATCTTTTACCTTCCAGCAAGGACACAGATTCCTCCGATCAATATAACTCTTTAGCACATTTCATGTTGTCACCGAACGTACAAAGTATTTTGGCCACCGTTACCGAGACCTCACTTCGAGTATATTACAGTGACTAACACTACATGACTAACATCATTTCGCAATCACCTCTCTTTCGATTCGAGTCGAAGCCTCGCCTTCAGCGATGGGCTCTCCTTCGAAGAGAACATATCTTCTCTTTTCAGAATCTAAAATGATGTTTAGATTCCAAGACAATCAGAGTAATTGGGCCCCGTCAACTTGTTTGATTTGAGGATGGATACGAAAGGTTTTTTGGTTGCCATTTCAATTGTAGAGAATCACAGAACTACAACCTAAATGGAAAAACAGAGAAATCATGAGCATGCTGAATAATAACGATTACATATTATCAAGGTCTTTAGAAATATGTTTTCACACTGTTTTTAGAAAGTCTAGAAATCCCAACGACTTTAGAAGAAACTTAGTTTCTTAATGAGTACTAGGATCCCAAGCATTCTTAGTTTTGGACCCACGACTTGTGAGACATCCAAAGGTCTAAGAATCTTTAGGTAGGTACGAATTGCAGATTCCATCCCCATGGAATTCCTAGTAATATTTTTGCATCACTAATCTCTCGATCATGGATCCACGACTCGTGAGACATCCATATCTACTTTAGTGTTGAGCAGGACCCATCAATCATAAGCTCTCAACCAAACTTAGTCCGGAACGACCCACGACTCGTGAGAGATTGCACATTCTAAAATGGTCAAGAAATATTAATTATTTAAAATAATTAATCAGGAAACTAAGAGTTAATAAGCTACACTAATTACCCCACGACTCGTGAGACAACAATTAGTTTCACTTAATAAGTCCTAAATCCTATTGATGAAATGCTAGGGATTTTATTACCGTGATAAAATACCTATTTATTCGAATTTGCTCAATATTTAAAAAGGGATTTCCGAATGACCTCACCAACATATAATGTTATCCAAATTTTAATTCTCTACAGAAGCAATTAGCAGATAACATGTCCTAGCATGATACTAATTATGTGATGATCATGGGTATCCTATCTTATATGTGATTTTGGGAGCCACTCCAAAATCACTAGTTCTAACATTCATGCCACATAAGACATTTCATATCACATAGGGGTACAGAATTTAATGGAAAAACGCCCTATCTATTACATTTAATAGAAACCCTCCTAAACATTTTGAGGGGTCTTCTTATGGCCACCGTTCTTCAAGTGCTCCTTGAGGATCCTTCTTATTCCATGGGTGCTTGTCTCCAAAATGAAAATAAAAACCCCACTTCCTAAGTTCCACTCTCTTTGCATAAAGTAATATGGCTCAATTTTCATATTGACCATAGACAAGTACACGGGGCATACTCTGGCCCAAAAACAATAATAAGGAAAGCCACATAATAAACACATAACAGTACGCACATAAGTAGGGCTCCAACCCCAATTGAAAATGCGCAACTATGGGGCTCCGACCCCAATTGAAATCATCCATGTGCAGAATTTAAAACGTACATAAGGCTAACTCATGATCACCTAAACTAGCATGATACCACTCGAATTTGAATTTACCAATTAAATTTAAAATTCCCTTGACTTTAAGTTACAACTAACTTAAGTAATTTAAATATAGTTCATTATTCAAGAATTTATTCAAAATCGAATCACTGGATCTAGATAAAACAACAATTAATTCAAAATTAAATTTTTGTCTAAAATATCATTCAAAGTGATATTTATTATTTTCTCGAAAAAAATTAGAACTTGACTTTAATTCATAAAATCCCAAATTTTATAATTATTTCAAATAAATAATTTTATAAACTTAAAATCAAATTTTACATTTTCCCTTTCACTCGTAGTGTGGGGAAGAAGTGGGCTCTAGAAGTACTACTAATTGAGTTGAGGAATCAAACCGTATCAATTCTTTGGGATAAATATTCTGAACATCCTGTACTATTACGGTTTTTGGACTTTGCATCCTGAACTAAAAAAAGTCTGCGTTTGCATCCTCAACTATTGTTTTGTGATAAATTGCAACCTCCTTCCAATGGATGTGTGACACGTACCCCAAATTTCTTCCACGTGTCACATGATGAGTGGAACCAGGTTGTAATTTTTCACAAAACAATAGTTGAGGATGCAAACGTAGATTTTTTTTAGTTCGGGATGCAAAATCCAAAAACCGCGATAGTACAGGATGTTCAGAATATTTATCCCCAATTCTTTTATAGATCGTTCTGCAACGCGCTTTGAACTATTTAAAATCAAAATCTCTGAATTTCGAATCTCGTGGACTCCAATGAAATAATCCATGATCTCAATCATACTCTTTCAACCAAAGAGATATTTCGGCGATTCCCATGTTTGGATTTCAAAAAGAAAGGGATTAAGATGATTGGAAATTTATTCCAACCCAAAGTTCTTCCGAAATTTTCTATTTCAATCAATGGAATGGGCTCTTACTATCTTTATAGTTGGATACTGAGTGGATACTGAAGAAGGCCGGACCTAATTCGGGATTTTTCGAAATTGGAAAAGACAAAACGAAAACAGGCATCCCAGGACGGCCGCGCGAGGACCGCGCGCACGAGCAGCAGTCTCGCCCGCACTACCCGTGCAGCAGTACTAAGACAAGGGCGGAACATCGCGTGGCATTGCCTAGGCGCGTCCGGGTGATTGTCGCGGGACGGGGAGCATCGGTGCGGGGCTGCGACGTGCAACCCCATGCGCATAGGCGCGATCCCACACGCTATGCGTGCGGGTGATCCTGTTCCGTCTTTGTTTCGCAATTCGACAAATTCATTAATTCCAATTCCGAATTAAAACAGTTCAAATCAATCTGAATTAAAACAGCTTAAAACTAGATTTAAACGAAAACATTTTTCACAAATTTTCAAGAAACAGTTTTGATCCGGCAACTTCGAATTTCAAACAAAAACCATAAATACACAACATATACTCAAATTCAAGAATTTTCAGTCAAAATTCCAAAAGCAATAAAGATACAATACGAATGTTGCAAGGTGGCTCTGATACCACTTGTTGGAAAACACGAAAGAGTTGAGCAGCGGAAGTTTAAAATTTCCAAAAGTTTAATCGTTGTCTTACAATTTTCGTATCGTAACGTTGGGTGTTATAGAAACTTACAAAGATAGAAGCTTTCTAGTGATGCCGTTACCGCCTAACGTACACCCTTCAAGCGAAAAATCCCTCGAACGTCCTTCGATTTAGACACCAAAGTGGAAGCCCTCCAAAGCGTATCCACACCAGTCCTAGAACACGATCAAGCGAGTGAGAATGATAGTTCTATGACCTATGTTAAGGCTAGGATAATTTTTGCTTTGAAAACTTTTCTTTTGGATTTTTCTAAAAAACTTAACACTTCGTAAGTGTTGGTCTAAAGAATAAGAGAAGCACCACCACTATTATAAATACTAGGGGGTTCGACCACTTAGGGTTTTCCTAAACCTAGTGGGTTTCTTTTCTTGCTCACTAATTAACTCATTTAATTATTTAATTTAATTGGAATAATAAGGTTTTAACTTATTCTCCAAGTGTAGCAAGAGAAGACTTCTCTCTCCTACAATAGGAAATTGGACTTTTCAACTTTCCTAAAGTTAAAAGTCAAAATTCAATAAATAATTTAATTCCTAATTAATTATTTATTGGGTTAAGTTTATTTGAGAATAGTTTTAACAATTAATTCAATAATTAATTAAAAGACTAAAATTAATTAATTATAATTTAATTAATTAATTCTAGAAAAGAATTAATGTGTGAAATAAATCACACGCACGAAGCTACGTATGTGCCACGTGTACACGACACGTGACAGCCACGTATGCTTGACACGTGGCAGCTACTTGCTGGGAGGTGGGCCCAGAACAGTAGCAGTCCGGGACCACATTTTAAAATTTTTATTATAATACAAGTATTAAAATATTTCAAAAATATTTTAATACAAAAGCGGAAGATTAGCTGGATCTACTCAAGTATATACATGCAATTGATAATAAATTTTAAATCACTTAAGCAGATAAATATCTAACATGCAATTAACACTTAATAGCATATAATTTATCATACTTAAAATAATATAACTGTAAAATATTATCGTACTGCAAACATGGCTATCTAATAGCATTTTTCCAGCTCCTTTCCCATTCGTGAGACCGACAGAGCTTCCCTGCAATATCCCCGACTCGACCCTCAGAGTGTGGGCTCCGCGAGTATTTCCTTAAATACACGAGAAAATATTTTCTAGAAAAACTCATTTTTCTAGACTAGAAAATTTCCTAATTTTCTAATAATTAAATGGATTATATATTAATTATATAACCACCTAATTACATGTTAATTAATCTTTAATAGAAGATTAATTGAACTAAAAAAATGAGAGAGAGAGAAGCTCTCAATCAACCGAAAAAAGGCTGAAAAATTGATATGAAATGCATCAAATGCATTGCTTATTTATAGGGGTGAAATGGAGGGCAAAATGGTCATTTTAAGCATAAAATACAAGGGCAAAAAGGTCATTTTACAACCCCGCGTACAAACCGCATCCTGCACGACCAATCCGATTGCACCACGTGGAAGATCTCGTCGCCGCGAATCCATCGCCACCAACCACACGCCGCCAGGTGGCCTCACGCGCCGCCATGCGCGGCAGGAACGGTGCCAGGTGGTTGGCGCGTGTTCACACACGCAAAGGCTACCAGATTGCGACACGTGGTCGGGTCTGGTCCTATCCGGACCGGACCCTGTTTGACCCTATCCGAATAGGGTCTGACCCTATTCGTTTGACCCGTTTTGACTGACTCGTTGGCGGACCAAATCTGGACCGTTACTTCACGGCTACGTAGCGCAATCCCTTTCGTCCACTTGGCGCGCCACGCGAATGCTGCGTCAGCGCCAACTGGGCTCAACCTGTTGACGTGGTGTGACACGTCGTGTGCCACGTCAGCAAAATGCCACGTCACACTTTTTTTTTTTTTTTTTAAAAATTTAAAATTTTATTTTCTCCAAAATAAAATTCCGGGCATTTCCAACTCTTTGGAACTTTGATAAAATAAATCCCTTGGCTTATTTTCAAACACTTTGAAAATTCATTTATCTTTCTCCTTTTAATATTTTCTCTTTGGGTTTTCAATTGGGGCTTACAGGGGGATCTGCAGGACTAATTAATTTTAGCTCCAAACGGGTTAATATATTATCATCTGATGATAGTAATTAATTACCGTTTAACAATATTTAATTCCACTAAATAAATATTGTTGCACTCTAAAATTAATTAAATTATTCACGAATTTCTCGATCTAGAATAATTTCGCATTTTACTCCTCCGTGTAGATATCCATGAAAAATAAATTAATGCTACTATCATTTATTTTTCACCTTCAATCTGAAATTTATTGATTCACCTTAAGTTCAAATTCTCTGTATGTAAAACACATTCAACATAAAACTTTGGTGATGTATCACGCGAAGCGCTTTGGCCAAAGTCTTAATTCGAACTTTTGCAAATCTATTTCAGGGATATCTTTTACCTTCTAGCAAGGACACAGATTCCTCGATCAATATAACTCTTTAGCACATTTCATGTTGTCACCGAATGTACAAAATATTTTGGCCACCCGTTACCGAGACCTCACTTCGAGTATATTATAGTAATTAACACTACATGCCTAAAGTCGAAATATTATCAGGATTAAGAGTACAATGCTTCCTGAGATTTTATTCATTTTAGATAGCAGTATAAAATAAATATTCTCAGTGGTCCAGTTCGATGTTTCCAATCCTATTGAAAATCATCAACGTGTTATAATTGGAATCACCATTCCCTATGACGAAAGACTAATCATCTTATATAACCACGTTATAGACATGATAAGAACATATTCTTATCTTATCGACTAGAACTTTAATGAAACGTGATTTCGGTATTCAAAGTCTTTTTTCTATGAAACACATTTCATATAAGAATACCAACACACGCCATTAATTATCAATATGTGAAACACTCACAACTCGCTGTAAATTCAGTTTAATTAATTCAACAAATTGAATTTTCAAGGCTCTATTCCCAACAATACTCACGCAATCCTTGCTCCATTTCGATCAACAATTTGATCCTTCGTTAATCATATTAAAATCCTACCATAACCCTTGTGTTCTGGCATTTGTGTGTGACCCTTTAGGTTCATTATTCGATTAGCAGTGATAGCAATTAATTGATTAATCACTTCACAGATCACACTACCGTAATCTAGCAGTGGGTGTGTCACCCTTAGCCGAATAACGAAATGAATCGAAGAACCTTTCAGTCAATGACAATCAGTGAAATACGATTCTCCTACAACTCCATCTCTCAATTAAGAACTAAGGCATGGGAATATTCTCAGGGCCCAAATATTCTTGATCTTTAAAGTTAAGTTCGTTTCATATCCATTTCGATCTCAATCCTAGAAAACCCCATTTTCTAGATGCCTTGTTCTTTTATCCACCTTGGCCAAGGGTTTAATGTTTAATGGACTACGAACAACTCAAGTAAGAGATCATTCTTTTTCTTAACAAGTGTAGGTCCTTTATCGATTCTACTAATTCTACATATGTCACTTGTGTAATCCCAACATAGGTCGTCGTTCAGGTGTCTATATAGCGACTCCCTTTTGAGCCTATATCAAAGATTATAGAGTTAGCTCATATGAGGCATTACAGAATCTCAAGTCAAAGGATTAATGAATCACGTCATTGACCTGTGAGATATTTTCTAATCTGGAAGTTTCAGGAAACTTCCTTTCCCATTTAGGAATGTTCTCACGCGGGACATCTCAATGATGAAGTTCTTGTAACAATCACCCTTATATATTATGAACGCATCAATGTATGCACTTATCACTTCATGAAACTGAGTGATCCTTCAAAAGGACACAATCACACAAGCAAGTCTCAGCAGAGTCAAGGTCGACACTCCTACTGTCTGTCGGACTTATCGACTTGGAGAAGTTTCTAATCCTCGCCTATGGAGTTAAGAACTTGTTTCATGTGTCTTGCCCATAACAACAAAGTTCTTAACGACCTCATCCGATTATGGTAGTTCAATACATGCAAAACACAGTCAACCCAAGAAGATCTAAATAAGCACATAAAGAAGTGATTGCCTATGAACAAAATCATCTCGTTTATTATTTAAAGACTGTTTGTGATTTTATAAGGAAATAGTAAAGCAAACATCTGCTTTAAGGGCACTATTCCTAACACCGTGGGAATGGGATCTTTGGTGAGAGTAGCGGTCTTGAGTGACGATCTTTTGCGAAACTTATGGATTTTTGGCGTGTTATTAGGCTGGGGATTCTGGAGGGTGAGGGTAAGAGGAATGTTAATGAGCTCGGTTTCCAGGTAGGTTGTCGGAATATCAGATTGAAGGGAGGTCTACATAAGGTGAGAGCCACGTTGTTCCAGTTAAGGGATATTAGCTTCGTGAGGTGTGTGGGCAATTTTTGGGCGTTGCTTGACAGGGCTTGAGTTTTCGTTGTTTGGTCTAGGGTGGAGGTGGCGGGAGGGAGGAGAGTTCAAAGGAATTTTATTCTGGTCATGTTGGGGGGTCGAGATGATGGAGAGGCAATTAGTTGGGGTGCTAAGTTTGGAGGAGCTGGGTTCAAAAGACCGAAGGACATTCAATGGCGGGAAACCTGGTGGGACAACCGGATTTGGTTTTGCTGGCTGGAGAGGGGAGTATATCGGGTGATGGTTTCGGGGAAGTATTAGTGAGAGGAGAAGAGGAGCTGAGGATTTGGGGGAAAGAGTTGTCACTGTTCTGAGAGTAAGAGGAATCAGCCTCTCTTGCCGGCCTAAGAAAACCAGGCCTGTTGGTAATGGTGATGCTTGAACCTGATAGAAAACCAGAATCGGAACGAGAACCTCCACTGTTTCCTTCAGTCAACTACAGACCAAACGGATAATTTGGCTCTGGATCAATAAAATCCTCCTCGTATCGCAGGGGGCAGTACTTATCAACGTGATCGCAGATGCCACAAAGAAAACAGAAGTTTGCCAATCGTTCATAGCTCAATGAGAGTTCCAGTACATGCCCTGACGGCAGTTTCATAGAGAGACATCTGAGCAGAGGTTCCGTCATGCAAATATTCACTCTTATTTTTAGAGAATCCGAGCCGGATCTATTAGAAGCATTCTGCACAGTAGCCCTGAAGGTACCAATTCTATTACCTATGAATTCAGCCACAGCATCCGTTCTTCGTTCAAAAGGAAGCCCCCGGACATGTATAACATAGTCACATCTATCCAGAGGGATTAATCTAGGATCTTCCTCATTCTCTATCACTTTCATAATAATCGGATACTTATCAAAACACGAGGGCGTGTTCTCCATAACCCTCTGTAAATCCAGTTTATGATTAAAAGTAAACAAGAAACGGTCGGCTCCCAGTTTCGTGATATCCATACCTTTCACCGGATTTAAAGATCGAATCATAGTAAAACGAAAAGATTTAAAGTGTATCGAGCGGCGGGAGAAGACCTTGCCCACTACCGATAATCGATAATTACGACCAGAGGTCCCCTAAGTAGATTCTGGCATTGCCACACATGACGACTCCTTAGAAGAGAGAGTAAGGGCCTTGGTTAAACGGGCTATCTCTTGTTCTGAAGTTTCCCCAGGGGAATCGGGATGTCCCCGGGACGACTGCATAGCGTGAGAGGATATGTTCTTCAACATTTCGTTGTCGCGGCCCACTGAGTAGATTTCTCCGTGACCTGAAATAGGGAAACGAGAAAAGTCAGTTGGCGACCCGAGAGAAAAGGGGAAGAAAACTAAACTAAGTAGAGATATGCGTGGGAGAGGGGGAAGCGTAGCGGGGAACGATGCGAGCCAGCGCCGGTCGATGGTGAATAGTTACATTTCGGACGGCGTTCAGGCGGTTTCTAGGGTTTGCTAGGGTTGCACTTTGCACGCAGTAACACTCTCATACGAAGAGGGAAATCTTATGAGAGAGGGAAAAAAAATTATATTTGAACATAACTATCTACTACATGCAAGTGTGACTTTTCATCACACTTAATCTTAATGATTATTGGTCAAGCACACGAGTTAGCAGGCTCAAATAAAAATTTTAATTTTACAAAAAGTTCAACTATACAGCGAAACATGACACTAAATTTCTTAAGAAAAGTTCGGGATTCAATTTCTAGTTTCCTATATTCTAATTTCGTAAATAGAGTAATTGGGTTAAAAAGATCATTTATGTTATTTATTTATTTATGATTAGTTTTAAGTTTTAGACCATAGTCCATGGTTGAAGCGATTATGACAATGACTTAGTAGTTAGTACCAATGTAATCAAAATAAATGAATTATTTAATGACCTTAACAGATAATAAAAGCTCATAAGTCGTCCCCTTAGTGCAGCTGCAGCATTCAGATTTGACACGCAACTTTATTTTATTTTTCCTCTTTTGGCTTCAATTTATATGTAAGGCATGATACATAATATAATTATTATATATATATATATGTTATTTTTTCTCATCTACTTAGAGATCATTATATATTTGTATAGCAATTGGTTATAAATTAAAACAAGTTCTCCTATTCTTTACATTTCATTACTGTTGAATTAAAATTGTAGGTATAAAAAAACTTATTATAAAAACATACATAAATTTGTTTAAACCTTTAAATCGTCCGCGATATAACAGTAAGTCAGTAATCGCCCAATCCAGAATGTTTGAATCGGATTTTCTCATTACACTAATTTAACTGAATTCAGTTTGACCTAAAATTATCTAAGAAATATAAAAAAAAAAGAAAAAGAAATGATTGTGTTTCAATAAATAAAATGATTAGTCAAAAACAGGTATATCCTTGTATACTATCTATTATCTAATCAAGAATGCTTTGATCATCTTAGCCACAAATGGCGTGGAAGGATAAGCCAATCTTTTTCACCAAATAGCAAATACTCAAAATGGTGGGCTGTAATATATATATTGTAATTAATAATCTTGAAGTCGACAACTCCCATCTATTTCTAAAATTCAATTTAATTATTCTTATAGTAATCTTTATTCAAAGCCAAGACTTTGGAGTCATATTGTTCCCTCAAATTGTATGCAATACATTTGATTTATTTTATAAAAAATATAATTTCTCATGAGTTGCCCCCATCACTTGTAATTTTATATTAAACTTGTCAAAGTGCTACTTTGATTACAAATAGATTTTTCTGATTATTATTTAGGGTGATATACTTAGGTTTATTTATATTTAAACCCTTTTGACTTCAGAAACTACTGAAGAAGCATTGAATTATTTTTCGGATCGGCCCTGAAAGGTGAAATGTTAATGCACGTCTATTCTTGAATTGACCTGACTCTGTAATAGTCCTTTTGTGAACGTTCAGTGCCATAGTCATTAGGGGATAGGTCGTCAATACCTGAACTATATAATGTCCTTTATTCGTTGAGCGACGGGCGAGATTTTACGATAAGTTTCTAATCTACCATTGTGTGATTCCTATTACATTGGATTCTCATCTTTTATAATTTGCATATAAGTTATAAACATTACACCTTTTTGGGAAGTCAAAAGTTTGAATATATTTTCGTCACAAAAATTATACATAATACTGGATAACTTAGCAGTTGACCAATGTGAAATAGTCAATACCATTGAGCTCCTCAAAATGATACTTATGGGATCATTTGTGTCATCGTAACTTCTCAAAATGATTAGTATTATCGATCGAGATTGATCAATTTCATTTAAATCAATATGGAGTCCATATAAGTATTAAAAGTTATGAAACACGCATCAATAACAATGAATGGTTCTGTACCTATCGAAATCTTAACACCAAAAATTTAATTACTTAACAAAGCCTAGTGACGGTAGTATTTATATATATTAGTACATTATAGGGGATAAGTATAATTTCTAAAATTAAGGGGATCCAAATATAAATATACCTAAGTACAAAAAATTTAGATTTAGTTTATCCTATTATATAGTTAATAAACTTATAAGCTAAACCTTCACAACAACTAAACAAACGGATTATAATTGAGAATTAATCTACCTAAGTTTTCTTCTCACCTAATCAATTTTTGTTTGAATTATTTAATTGAGAAAATTTCTCACCATTTTAATGAAATAGTCTAAAGCTTACTTGCCCCCTACTTATTGTTTTTCTCCTCGTTTTCCCAACCAACTAGCTCCAAGCATTTTTCTTCAAATTGTTTCCTATTTCAATTCATCCCGAGTCGAAACTATTCAAATATAAAACTTTCTTTTATCGACAATAACCAACCTCCCAACTCGCGAAACACAACGTAATAAAAAATTACAAATTACACCTCCCCAAAATTACAAACTAATAACTTAGAAACCACACAATTCTGCATTTAAAAATTATAAATTTAAATTTCTATTCATTTGAATACGATATTGACGTGGGCCAATTCCAACTCGACACCTGGACCCTAGATAACCCGACACGTGGCAGGTGATCAGCATGGGGTCCACAGACCTAGGTCAAGGGAGCCTATCGGACTTATGGAAAGCCGAGCCGATCAGGAAGGGTTTAGTCGATAGAGATTCTCTTGAAGCTAAGTCGACACTTCATCGACTAACTCAGAAATAGGTCGACGCATCTTTTTTCTAACTCGAAATAACTGTCGACTCTTGAGCATAATGGGTCCCCTAGTCGCCACCAGCATTAAATGCGGGGTGTACTTGTGTACCGTACCTGGAAGCATTAAATGCACATGCAGGAGGTACTGTTAGGTCATCATTAGCCCCAAGGGTACAAACCCCCCCTCCCCCAATTAATGTCATTTGGTAAGCTCATTAATTGTATTTTAAGCCTGCTCGATCCTCTTTCCATAACTCGAGACTAACTTGAACGTCAGAGTGCCGACATAGGGAAAAACCCTTTCAGTCCCTAGTCGGCTTTCAACTTACGTTTTCTTTCTATCTTGTAGTTCCATTCTCCTCCGAGCACTTCCCTCGAATACAAATTATAAGTGATCAATCGGATTCGACCCGATCACGTCAGCAGACCGGAATTCGACTCGATCAGATATCACTTTGGATTTTTTGTGCAGTCCAAAGGATTTTTCCATATAATATCACTTTAAAAGGTGTTTATAATGCCTACTTGCATTTCTTATACCAAATTTGACCGATTGATAAAACTTTATATAAAACAAAACAAGAGAATGCTTCTGCATCTGCAGTTAACTTAGTTTGAATTGTTAAGATATTGTTGAAAATTAATATTACGCATTAGGGCAGCAGCTTTAGTGTACTAATCCACATATTGACCCTTGGATTTTGACTTTAAAACTGCAGCAATCCAACAATAAAAGTGACAAATCAAGAAAGTAACTCAACATCAAAGGGCAATCATGGAAATTTGATGGGACTTTGATTTTATCTTAATTAATTAATTAATTACGTTTTTTTATACAATAATTGCAATTATTTATGGGTAATAATATGAATGTTTATTGTTTAGTGCCCTTTTTTAGTCGTTGACGGACAAATAAAAAACACGACACGATAATGGAATGTTGTGTGAAATTAGTAATGTTTCCATTATTTAATAACAAAATAGTAGATTCTTAATTTCATTGAATATTTTCCCAATATTACTAATTTGAGTATTTGAAATAGACCCGCATTAATGGTTTATTATTATTATTTTCTAAAAAGGAATACCCCAAAAAAGCTACACAATGCCTAATTCCTTCATTAAATAAGAAATTAAAAAAAATAAAAAAATTAGAGAGCTCAGAATCTCCATTTCTAAAGCTATGCAACAGCCGTGCCAAATTATGAGTCATCTTGTTTCCTTCACGTCGTTCAAATGAGACTGTGGCTTCCAGCACTAAGGAGATAACGTGCCGAATGTCACTAACTAAGACACCCAGATCCAAGAGATCTTGATTTGACGATTGAAATTTTCAAACTACGTTAAAACAATAGTTCTCAATAATAACACGGGACAAGCTTCACCTACAACCATATTCCGCTGCCTCCTTTACTGCTAACGGTGCAGCTCAAATATCTGCTAATACTATGGTATCAACTTGTAGAAAATTTTCTTTATTTACTCTTAATTTTTACCAATAGTTTTCTGCACGTTCGATGCGTGCACAACGAAATAATAATTATTATTATTTAAATTTATTGAAATTAAATTCTTCATATTAATATATGTTGTATAATTATTTTTAATATAACTATTAAATTATATAAATAAATATGAAATATTATATTAATAAAAAAAATACTAAAATATAGATTACAAATATGAGGAAAAAATAAAATTAAAATAAAAAAATTTATTTAAAAAGAATTAAATTGAGGTGAAAGAAAAAAAGAGTTAGCACATTTTTAAAGCGTGAATTAACTGATACATCAATAAAAAATAAATAAATGAAAATAAAGGACCAACGGTCCTGACACCACATTTGTCTCTCAGGCGCTTGATAATAGTATAGATAATTTATAATTAATTATACTTTAAAAAATTCATTTAATTCACATATTAGATGTGTTCCTTCATGCTTAATTCACTTTTTACCATAAGATTGACATAATTAAGGAATTAATACTAATACATCCAATCCAAATAAAAAAGAGCCCAAAGTCAAAAGTCCAAAGCTCCACAAAGGTCAAAATCCCTCCAATCCCAACAAATTGTTTATTACTTTCCCATTTTGCCCTTCTCTCTCTCTCTCTCTCTCTAGAGTTATGCACATTTACTTAATATATAAATATGGTTTGTCGAAACGTAAAGCCATTGGTTACCGTGTTCAAAGAGACCCACAAACCCAAAACCCGGAGAGGAAAAAAGCGTACTCTCTCTCTCTAAAGCTCGAACAACTACTTCACATGGAGATCTGTTTTTTCTATGGAATGTCGCCCATTTCGCCATTTCTCTAGTCCCTAAGATACACAAGAGTTCATACATGCATGCATATCTGCTGCATCTCTGAATCCTGATTTTCTTGTTTATGTTTATGTGTAATCGTAGCTGTTGAAAGAAAACTAATATGGGAGGAAGCAAATGGATGAAAGCGAAGGCGCTTCTGGGCTTGAAGCTGAACTCGTGTCTCTACGTGTCGAGAACAGGGGAGGATTCGGCGGTGGCGGGGGGGTTTGTTGGCGGGAGGTTTTCTGACGCCGCCGCCGCCGTGACTTCGCCGCGGGATTCGGATCACCAGGTGAAAATGCCCACCACTCCGACGCCGTCCTCCTCCGGCCTCCGGTTGCCCAAGCAGTTCTCCAAATCTGGGAAGGTGAGCTTTGGGAATGTGATTTTTATCCAGAAATTGTTTTTTTTTTTTAAGGTGCTACAGATTATTTGTTTGCGAATTTTTTATTTCATGCATGGGTACCCACTGCTTGTGTTAATCTGTAGACTGAGTCTGATGTTTGATCTGGACTCGGTTTTTATTTTTCCGTGAAGTTCTGTTGATGTTTTCTTCTAAAATAAGATTACTGCTGTTTGTAGTAATGGTTATGCTGATTTCTTCTTTCATTTGTGGCTAATCAGCAATTTTTTATGAAGATATCCATGAATCTTGAGCTATGTTGTGAAATGGGATTTTGATTAAACTTAATGGGCACATTTTGAAGCTAAGAGGACAAATAGAATTTCAGTTTCTTTAATGCATATTTGGCTGGGTAAAGGGTGGTCAAACGTTTTAAATTTGATATTCTTGCATTATATTTATATTAATCACTGAAGAACATATTTTATTTCCCAAATTCTTTTCCTTCTGGCCGTTCAAGAATCTTTATTTAGAAAAGAATGAGAAAAAAATTAAGATTAGTGGTTGTATTCTGATGGGGTCGTTGGCTGAATTTGTTTAAAGGATGTTCCTATCACGTGGGGTAGAGTAGAGGTATAGGGCTTGATGATGATGATAATGGAGGTAATAAGTGTTTGTTATGTACTGTGGATATATATGCATATGAAATGTCAGAGATGGTCCTGCATTGTAATGTAGTTTTCAGTTTTCTGTGGGGATAAAGTGTTGTGGAGTACTCCCTTTTAGATAGTAGTCTTCTGGCCTCATTGAAAAAGCCCAAAAGTTAGCAACAGTGAAATCTTTCCTGCCATTCTCCAAGAGGTAAACAAAGTGGTTTTCTTGGTCAGCAACATAACTGTTCCACACACATGAGTCATGACAATACAATACAATACCCATCTGCCCATTTTCTCACCCCTTTTTATGAACATTACTATCTTCAAAACTTGACCATTCATTGAGACCTTTCATGCAGATTAAATAATTTCATCAAAGTAAGGACAAGTAGGAGTTGTAAAGTCAAGTGACTAATCATTTCTACTCCTTTTGATAAATGATGTGCTTTAAATTATTTTTCTTGCAGTTTTTTAATGCCTCGAAAGCTTCATTTGTTAGTTCTTGAACCTCTTTTGCATTATTTAAAGTTAATGACTTGGGATCTCCTGATTTATTATTGACTTTATTGATTGGCTGGCTCTCCATTTCTGTAACATTTTTATCTTTCTTGGTTTAGTTACCTCAATATTTTTTGGTATCTTGGATATGCAAGAATCTTTGATAGATATTTTCACAGTAAGTGTACCTATGTTATTTATATAGTGCACAATATAGATGCCGGTATTGTGGGAGCTATGGAGATGCAGTATTACAAAATAAGGATTTCATTGATGAACCCTAACTAAGCTAATTTATATGAAGTTAAAACCAACCGTGATATTATTGGCGATACTTTAATTCTAAAGAACCTGGAACCTACTTCTCACCTAAGAATTTCCTGATATTTTGGAGATAATTACTGAAAACAAAACTAGTTAGCACCAAATATCTTCTCCTCTTATGTTTGTGTGTATATTAAACCTCCATTAGGATTCTTTGAATCTTCATCTGAGTTGCTGCATCGTTCACTGAATTTGATCTGTTCTTTTTCCTTTTATTCTTTGCAGAATATTTGTGCAATATGCTTGGGGACCATGAAGCCCGGCCACGGGCACGCCATTTTCACTGCAGAATGCTCACATGCCTTCCATTTCCACTGCATAGCATCAAACGTCAAGCATGGGAAGCAAACCTGTCCTGTTTGCAGAGCAAAATGGAAAGAAATCCCCTTACAAATTCCCACCGCTGAAAATTTCCTTCCACGACCACCAAGAACAAACAACAATGTGCGGGCCCCAACCTCTAGACGTTCGCCACGAGCGGATCCTGCAAGAAACAGCACTCCCCTCTTCAGCCCCACTGAACCTACTACCTTCAACGATGATGATGAAATAGCCACCCATGAACCAGGCCACACCCCAAACATTGGCGATGTTGACAGTATGGTTGAAGTCAAGACATATCCGGAAGTTTCTGCTGTGCCAAAGTCAAATTCCCAAGAAAACTTCTCGATTCTTGTCAATTTAAAAGCCCTCGTTGCCACGGGGCAAACTTCCCGTGCTCCGGTTGATCTCGTCACCGTTCTTGATGTCAGTGGTAGCATGGCAGGCACAAAGCTGGCTCTGCTCAAACGGGCAATGGGATTTGTTATTCAGAACTTGGGCCCATCTGATAGGCTCTCAGTAATTGCATTTTCCTCCACAGCACGTCGTCTATTTGCCCTTAGAAAAATGACCGAAATTGGAAAGCAAGAAGCTTTGCTAGCTGTCAATTCCTTGACCTCCAATGGAGGGACTAACATAGCTGAGGCGTTGAGGAAGGGATCCCGGGTGATGAATGATAGGAAGTTTAGTAATCCCATTAGTAGTATTATACTTTTATCTGATGGACAAGATACGTATTCTACTACCAATAGTATGAAAATAAGCTCTGATAATAATCAGAATTCATTGCTCCCGGATTCCATGCATCGTGATAGTGTTTCTGGCCTTCACATTCCTGTGCATTCTTTTGGATTTGGTTCGGATCATGATGCTGTTACAATGCATTCTATTTCTGAAGCTTCAGGCGGGACATTTTCTTTTATAGAGGCGGAGGGTGTTATACAGGATGCTTTTGCCCAGTGCATTGGAGGGCTTCTAAGTGTCGTTGCTCAGGAGTTGAAAGTTGAAGTTGAATGTGTGGACCGCACTCTGACCCTCGTTTCAGTCAAATCCGGGAGCTATAGGGCTGTTTTGGAGAATGATAGAAGAAAAGCAAGTATTAAATTTGGAGATCTGTATGCTGAGGAAGAACGAGATTTTCTTGCTAACATCAATATCCCAATCAATGAATCTAGGGATGAGATGTTGTTATTGAAGGTGAGGTGCTGTTACACAAACCCCATTTCTAAGAAACCCGTTTCTCTCGATTCCTCAAGTGGGGTCGTAAAAATTCAAAGGCCCGTCAAGGTGGAGGCCGTTAAGGTATCAATGGAAGTGGACAGACAGAGGAACAGGCTTCAATCTGCAGAAGCTATGGCAGAAGCAAGAGCTGCTGCCGAACGCGGCGATCTTTCGAACGCCGTTTCTGTACTGGAGGATTTTCGTCAGAAATTGTCAGAAACCGTGTCAGCAAAAGCAGGAGACAGACTGTGTGCAGCATTGGATGCTGAGTTGATGGAAATGCAAGAAAGAATGGCTAATCAGCAAGTTTATGAAACATCAGGAAGGGCTTATGTGTTGTCTGGATTAAGCTCTCATTCATGGCAAAGGGCAACAGCAAGAGGGGACTCTACTGAGACGACAAGCCTTGTGCAGTCTTATCAAACGCAGTCGATGGTCGATATGGTGACTTTGTCTCAAACTATGGTTTTCAGTGGCCCGTTGCCTCGGCCCGTGTTAAGACCTGTGCGATCTTTCCCAGATAGGGTATCGCCGAGGTGAAATTTTATATTTTTTCCTCTTTCTTTTTTTCAAGTTTTTGTTTTTTTGAAAATTTTGGGGTGGATTGCAATAAAATACAAAAAAAAAAGAGTAAAAAGGGGGGTGTTTTGGGATTGATGGGTATATTCACTTCAAATGTATTTACATGAATGGGAATAGGGGAGAAATGGTGAGTGAAGATGGGAGATTGGGATTTAGGATTTTCATTGACAATTATTTGTGCATTGTACATAAAGAGAAGATGGTTTTTTCTCTTTGAAAAGATTGGGGGTATAGCCTTTTTTGCTATTGGGACTGTTAATTATATGCTGGTAAATTTCCACCTCTATATGCTTCAACTGTTTTGATGGATTTCTGTGAGTGTGAGGCTCATTAACCATGATCCTGTTATACTCTTGCCAAATTCCAGCTTTTTCAGAAGTTTAATTAGTGAAATTAGCATGAAAAGAAGAAGTTGCATCTGTATCTTGATTATCTTGTTGGACTTTTATCTGCATGCATTTGTATCTTGTTGCTAGTCACAACCACCATGTAGCCGGCGAATGCAAATTTTCAGTCGGCCATGAGTGACAATACAATTCAGTGATTCACCAGTTGAATGACCTGAAACAAAACTCGTATATAGCAAACTGTAATACAATGCATTCACTCGAAACTCACTGCATATATAGTCAACTGAACTGTATTTGAGTGCAAAAACGTGCATGATTCGGATAGTACAGTACAGTGTAGTTATCCTTAGTATCTAAGTAAGATTAACTCTTGGAAATATTTAATTTCCCAGAATGTAGAATACAAAATACAAGGCACTAATATGTTACCATTTCATTGATGTTACTTAAACCTACATTTCATTTTATTATAGAAACCTGCAAAAAGTAATCCGATAAGGTTCAGCAATGAAAAATCTTGGATAATAAAATAGTGGAAAGAGGAATCTAATTGTATTGTGTTGTATTCGTATCGAATTATATCTGCATCCTTGTATCCATAACTATATATTATATATTTTAAATAATTAAATAATATGTAGATCTGGTATTTAATTTTTGTTTTATTTTTATTCAAAAGCAACCATGGATCCTAAAGTATTATTCATAAATAACAGAACCATATCTATCCTACCAAAAAAACATTGTTCATTCACAAAACAATCATCACTCTAACGGTTTATCATGCTACGACACGAATATATTTTTGAAAGTGTTTATGCATCATAGCATACGGCCGAAAACACAGTGAAACATGTTCCTTCCTTAGTTGGTTGTATATCCAACACTGAGTTGTTGTTGGGTGTCTCAGAGGCCGTTTTCCTTGCCACAACTGGCCTCATCTTCATCTTCCAACCCATCAATAGAATCTGAGACTGAGAGATGATCAGACTCTTCCATGGAAACTGTCCTACCACCAGACTGAGAAAGCATCGAAACTAAACTAATAGGAATAGGAGGCAACAAATACGTAGCGCTAAACTCATCCAGAGTACGTAAGATCAGCAAAGTCATTGAGACCCACCGTGTATGAGTAATTCCCCTTCGCCGCATCTGCATTATGTTCAGTAACAAACTCATATCTCTTTTTAAAGACTTCGAATCTCTGCTCTCTTTCTTCCACCGAAGCATAATTTCTGCCATACTCTTTCGGACCTCGCCGTCACCGTCGCTTATAGCCGAGATTGGTAACTGAAAAAACTCTCGACAGCAGCAACGCATCCTTCTTCAAACCTCTAATATTGCGGATCTCATTATAGCTGAGATTGGTCTGTAGAAAAACTCTCGAATAATTGGTCTGTGAAAAAACTCTCGACGGCAACGCCGTGCCGGTGTGGTGGTGCCTCGGCGGCGCATCCTCTTTCAAACCTCTAATAAGAGTCGTCGCCGCTCCCGGTATCACCGCCATTTATGGTTATGGTTCTTCCGTCGCTGATAGTGATTCCTCTAAATATTCCTCTGCGAAAATTGTAGGTTTACAGGTTTCTTAAATAGATGACGGTTGATCCGAGATGTCGTTGACTTATTATTAGTTTGATCTTTTAATTAAATTATATTTACCGCTCACCGGATTTCAGATATTACAATTGGATCTCTATTACTCATTTTATTATATTTCATCCCTTCTAAAGATTATAAATTATATTAAATTAATTTTTTATTAAATTTAAAGTGATATTATAGATTTTGAGACTTCAATTTTCGATTTTAGGCCTGCCTTAATAGGTTTTTTTTTTTTTTTTTAATATTAAATTTATCCTAAGTTTAAATATCACCGTAAATCAAACGGAAAACTGACCTAGTGTAATTATAATTCTTAAAAAAGTTAAAATATAATAAAATAACTGATAAGAATCTAATTATAATATTTTAAAGAGAAAATTGCATTTTTGGTCCCACAGTTTATTGGGCCAATTTTTTTTCGCCCCAAACCTTTAAATTTCTGACATATTTGGTCCCAAACACTAAAAAACTAACAGTAGGTGTAACGGACGTTAGGGCACGTGCGGGGTTTGAAACCAAACTTCAATAAAGTTGTCTGAAAAGTAATTAGAAGGGTGTATTGCATTCTTAAAAGGTGTTAATGTCGCTTGAGGGTTGTGAAGGAGCAAGCACACTGTACACTAGCCGGGAAGCCCACTGAATCTCCGTCACAGCAATGACAACGCAGAAGGAGCGAAATGATTGTATATGTTTAGTGTTTAGGCCAGAAAACAGTGGTGATAATGGCCCTGATTATTGTAAGTGCTAGAATTTGAATTTTTCTTAAAAAATTTGTGAAATTTCTTGAAGTTCATGAAATTGTTGAACTAAATGAGTGTAGATACTGTTGAACTTTGTATTTTACTTGGAGTTTCTGTAAGTGTCCCAACATTGTCTGCCTTTCTCTGTTGGTGCGGTCCCAACGTGTGTGTCTTTTTGTTGGATGGACCACAGACAATTTAGCAACATTGTTATGAGTCTTTTTCATGGTGTGTGTGCAAAATGTTATATTAGTCAGTTAACCGAAAATTTTGTCTCCTTTATGTTCCACAGATGGGACCAAAAATCAATGGAAATTCACTGTGGCTATTTACCATGGAGGCTCAGTAAAGTTTTCTCGTAGAGACAAGTACATTGGTGGAACGGTAAACTACTTTGACTACGTAGATAAAAGAGATTTCCGCCTTTATGTGTTAGATGCCATGTGTGCTAGGTTGGGATATACAGGGGAAAGATCATATTATTGGCTTGATAACAATTCAAAAATGCAAATGGTTGGTCATGAAAGTGATATAGAAAACTTTTGGGGTCTGGAAAGTATTAAAGAATGGAGGATTGTTGACCTTTTTTTGGTAGGGGTGAAAACTATTTCTGATATATTGCCTCCAATACCCGGTGTAATTTTTACTGATAATTCTGAAGAGTTAATAAGATTACACGCAGATGAAGTTGAGATAGATGAGTCTGTAAGGGTTGAGGTCAACTCTGCAGCACAACTAAACGTTGAAGCTGATCAAGCTTTGAAGGATGGTAATATGAACATATCTGATGCAAACACTGTTGCCACTGAAGATGTGAATGATGAAACTGTTGTCACTGAAGAGAGGACAGTAAATGATGAAACTGTTGTGACTGAGGAGAGGGTTGTTTAGGAAAATATTGACAAAGGTAAGAGAGCAATTGATTATGTCCCAGACACAGACACTGATGATAGTGATTTTGAGGTTGATCCTAGGCATTTCAGGAAGAATGAAGATGACAACGAATTTATCAATGCTATACACCCTGAAGCTGAGTATGCAGGATTAAAGAAAAGAGAACAGTCTTCAAGTGATTCTTCCACTGAATCAATGACTGGTTCAAGTGATAATGACTATCCAGATCACTTTTCAAGTGATAATGAGAATTGGGAGGATCATCATGTCTTTAATCCAGAAGACACTTTTGATCCAGTGTTCAGACTTGAGCAGAGATATGCCAGCAGAAGCTTATTCAGAGAGGCTGTACATTCACATGCCATACAGACAGGAAGAAGCTTGAAAATAGAAAAAAAAATGACAGCAGGAGGATATATGCATGGTGCATGAAGAAGAATATTGGTTGTGATTGGAGGATAAATGCTGTGAAGAAAACAGGAGAGCAATCATATGTGATTAGAGAGTATCAATCTTTTCACAAATGTAGCAGGACAAGGAAAGTTGCCAATGTCTCATCTACTTGGTTGGCAAAGAAATTTATTGAAAGTTTTAGAGCTGGTCCAAAAAGAGATGTGAAGGGGTTCAAAGGGGGAGCAACTGCCAAGATTGGGGTGAATGTATCTGAGTCCAAGCATATAGGGCCAAAAAGAAGGCTGCCAAGATTATACAGAATGATTATGGGGACCAGTTTGGGAAGTTGTTTGACTATGCTAATGCATTGAAGGAAAAAAAATCCAGGGTCCACAGCTGTTATTGATGTTGAAAACAACACCTTCAAGAGAATTTATATATGTTTTGAGGCACTGAAGAGGGGGTTTTGGGCAGGCTGTAGGAGGGTTATAGGTGTTGATGGATGCCACTTGAAGGGTCCCAATGGTGGAGTTTTGTTAACAGCAGTTGCATTTGACCCTAACAATGATTTGTTTCCTATTGCATATGCAGTGGTTGGAGTAGAAAACAGGCAATCTTGGGAGTGGTTTCTGTCCTTGTTGAAGGAAGATGTGTTGAAAGATAGGGAGGAGGCATATACATTCATCTCAGACAAACAAAAAGGTCTCTTACCTGCATTTGACAATGTTCTTCCTCTTGTTGACAATAGGTTCTGTGTTAGACACCTTCAAGGGAACTTCATGAAAGCTGGATTTAGGGGATTAGCTTTCAAGCTGGCATTCTGGAAGGCTGCAAGGGCAAGTACAGTCCCTGCATTTGAAGCTGCAATGGAAGCTCTTGCTGAGTTGGATATCATATGTGTGCAATGGCTCAATGACAAACCACCATCACAATAGTCTATTTCTCATTTCTCTACTATCTCAAAATGTGATTCATTACTAAACAATGTATGTGAATCATGTAATGCTTGTATCATGGAGGCAAGGGAAAAACCCATTCTGACAATGCTTGAGTGGATAAGGGAGTATTTGATGAAGAGGAATCAGAAACTTAGGGATCAAGCTGAGGTTCAGTGGGAAGGGAAGCTGATTTGTCCCAAAATCAGCAAGTTTTTGCAGACCTTGATCTTGAAATCAAGCAAATGTATACCAATAAAGAGTGATGACACACACTATGAAGTTAGATCATTGGATGGAACAAGATATGCTATTGATTTGGAGAATCATACATCTGCATGCAGGAAATGGGATGTCTCTGGAATCCCATGTAAACATGCCATCAGTACAATTTGTGCCCAAGGACATGAGCCAGAGCACTATGTCCATGAATGCTATCATGTCTCCACTTACAGTTTTGTTTATGGTGAAGCAATTATGCCAATGGATGGCCCTGTAATGTGGGATAAAACAGGATACATCCCACCTTGTCCACCAAACTTTGGGAGGAGGCCTGGAAGGCCCAAAAGGGCAAGAAGGATGGACCAAGATGAGAAAGCAAGTAGGAGGAAGACTCAGGGACAAACTCAAAGGATGAAGAGACAAAGCTACCAAGTCACATGCAAGTTCTGCGGACAGCCAGGACATAACAGGAAATGATGCAAATCAAGAATGGATTTAGAGGAGGTTTATGGTACTGAAGAAGTTGATTGCTGATTGGGTTGCAAGTGCTGAGAATGCTAAGGGAGTACAACCTGATGTGGTATCCCAAAATGACAAAGAAGCCCCTCCCTGTACACAATCCCAACCAAGTCAGACATCAATTCCAAACCAGACAGTAAGTTGTTCACTTATTATTTATTTTTCTGTTAGTATGTTTTCTGATCTTTATTAGTTGTAGTTCACTTAATAATAATGTGATTTGGTCTTTTTGCAGGCTAGGAAAAAGAAATTGAAGGCTCCAAAAAACAAGTTTTTCTTACAGCATAATGCAGCAGGACCTAGTTCTAGTTAAGATATTGATTGTGCTAATATAACTCCTTGTCTTTTTTGTGTCAATGTTAGATGACAAACTATGTGTTATCACTATTTTGCGGCTGTAACTGGTTAATGGATATATCCAAGAACATGTTGATGTTGGGTGGTCTTTGTTTATGCAAAATGATGGCTACAATGCTACTTTGTTTAACGAAGGCTGTTCTTCATGGATTACAATGCTAATTTGTTTAAAATGATGGTTACAATGCTAATGTGTTGGTTTTGTGGTTGTTTAATGTCCTTACGCTTATGTGTTGTTTTTTGTTGTTGTTTAATGGACTTGTTCAGATGTAAATGAAGATGTTCGTTATTAAATCAAGCAACTGGATTGTTGTCAACATCAAAGCCATTTCATATAACCAAAATGATGTTGTACAATACTTTTGCAGACATTACACAAACCTCCCCTGCAAATTTCGAAATACTTACACAAACGCCCCCTACTACATGCAAAACATCTACTTATTCAACACACTCAAAACAACAACTTAAAAAAGAAAGGAATCCAAGAACAAAGAAGAAGCACAGTCAACATCTTATTCTTCTTTTGGATTCTTGCAAATTCAACTTCAAATTTCTTCACTTCGGTCTTCATCTCTTCGAGGTCAGCCATCTCTAGCTCCATGGCATTAAATCTTCTAATCAGGCCCGGAATAATAGTTTTGGATCTTGCACACATGGGTGGGTCAAGCCATACGAAGTGCCGGCGTGTGGCCATCTCACAAGTGAAGAACCTTCTTGCCGGATTCTCATTCGTCCATGAAGTCTTCATTGCAACATTTATCCCGCACCTACACAGGCCGCCTCTATCTCCCATTTCTTACAGACCAAATGTTGGAGAAAAATGATAGAAATGGAGCTGGAATGGTGGCTGCCACAGGGTATATAATATATATATGTGTAACAATGACATATTTCCCTCCAAAATAAGCCCTCACGTGTGTGTTTTCCCTCCAAAATACCCTTCTAACGGAGATTAACAGCGTTAGGGGCAAATGTGTAGTTTTTTGGTGTTTGGGACCAAATATGTCAGAAATTTAAAGGTTTGGGGTCACAGAAAAGGTTTGGGGCGAAAAAAAATTGGCCCAATAAACTGTGGGACCAAAAATGCAATTTTCTCTATTTTAAATTTCAAAAGATGCTAAATGTAATTAATTCTAAATTTTATTAGTGTCGTCTGCTACCTATATTATTCGTACAAGGACATCAGCCTCTTACATAATTACATTGCATTCGTTTACTGTCCATTTTCATCTTTCCACCTTATATAATTGAATCACATTTGATAGGATATATTCAGAATTTTAGATAAATAAATTGAATATAAAGATGACTTTTTTGTTGGAAATTCCATGGATATGGAGAAGAAAAGGCTAAGATACTATCGAGAAATCCGGGCAAAGTATGAAGCTAGACACGGGTATTCTCTATCCTTAAAGTTTCTATTGCCCCTAACTTTGTGGGAAGTGTGCTAAAGGTTTCAGGCGATACACTTCCAAGATATATGTCAAGCTTTTGGGAGAATTTCGTGTGATAGCACCGCACACTGTCCTTAAAGTTTCTATCGCTCCTAACTTTGTGGGAAGTGTGCTAAAGGTTTCAGGCGATACACTTCCAAGATATATGTCAAGCTTTTGGGAGAATTTCGTGTGAAATCAAAATGAGGCTTGTAAGTGCAAAGTGCGCCATCAAAATGCCACAATCGCCCAAGCCCAGACCCACGGCCCCGTGCCCGTGCCTGGGCGAGGGCGGTGCGGTGTGAGCCCATTAGTCCTCTCTTGAGTTCCACAATTTAATAACATACACAACATATTAATATATAAAGTTGTCTTCAGTATGTTACTTTTCTAATGTGGGACACAGTTTTCCAAACAACCTTTCATATGCCTTTGTTTATTAGATATGCTCAATAATTAATTCTCCAACAACTAATTTTTTCTTTTTTTTTTTGGTGCAACAGAGTCGGAAAAGAAAGCTAGAAGAGCCAACACAAACTAGCTACTTCCTATACCAAGCACAGTCCGCAATTGAGACCAGACTTCCAGCGAGTCTTCCATTTGCTGCCCATATTTAGCCAAGCGGTCCGCAAGGATGTTACCTCCTCTTTTCACATGTTGGATTCGACACGTCCAAGGCTTATCCATCAGCTTTCGGCAGTCCTCGATCAAGTGCCTCAGTGGGTGATCCTCAACATTATTCTTAGTAATCAAATCAATCGCCATGAGCGAGTCACATTCCACCTCAATCTTTTCAAACCGTCGTTCTCATACGATCTTGAGCCCCTCCCTTAAACCCAGTATTTCTGTCGTGAGTATGTCCGGAGCATTAACTCTCATGGCAAACCCAATTATCCAGTTGCCATTCGCGTCCTTGATAGTGCCTCCCGTAGCCGCCTTACCCGTGGAGTCAAGAAAGCTTCCATCGGTGTTTAATTTTACCCATCCCTGGGGTGGTCGCTTCCAATCAATCAATCATAGTGTTCTGTGGTTTATGTAGCTCCTTGTCATGTAGAGTCGTGCTCAAATCCGTGATGAGGGTCTTCATATTCTGAAGGATTCAGACTCCATTTTCACGAAATAGAAACTTTAAGATTGTTGAGAAATCTGGGCAAAGTATGAAGCTAGACACGGGTATTCCCTGTCCTTAAAGTTCCTGTCGCCCCTAGCTTTCTGGGAAGTGTGCTAAAGGTTTCAGGCGATATACTTCCAGGATATATGTCAAGCTTTTGGGAGAATTTCGTGTGATAACACTGCACAGGAAATCAAAATTGTTGGAAAAACGGAATCAGAAAGCAGCGAAAATTTAAAATTTTCCAACAAAAGGATCGAAACTCGCAATCATGAATCCAAATTCGTAGGGTAAAGAAACTTTCAATAATCTTTCTTGAAGCGTTTCAAGCCACCCAAGAACGCTCTTCTCGAGGCTTGATCCCCTCTCCTTGGTAAAGCTCGAACCTTAAAAAAACTTCTAACGTGAAGCTCTCTAGAGATAGTCCACCAACTTGACTAGAATCTAACTAGTAAGGATGCTAGTTCTCTAGTTAGTGTTTAAGCTTAACCTAGGGTTTATTTTATCTTCGAGAAAGAAAGGTGTTCAACACATGAACCAAAAGAAATTATCTATCAATTACTCTCTAAGGGGAGTTCGAGCTCCCCTATATATAATATAGAGAGGGGCGGCCGAACCTAGTCCTAATGGACTAAGGATTTGGTCCCTCTCTCTCTTATTACTTGATCATCAAGTAATTCCAAACATTGACTTTGAATTCTAATTCAAATCAACTTTTAAGAGAGCTAAAATATCCAAACCCCTTTTGGATAATATTATACTTTATTTATTAATAAATAAATAACTTATTTATCTAATTAATTAATTCATAATTAATTAAATAGATTAATTTCTCCAAAATAAGACTTTCATTTTAATTCAAAATTAAACCAAAGTCTATTAAATAATTAACACATTAATTATTTAATACATAAATAAATATACACGCACGGTGCACACGTGTCCATATAGGACACGTGTGACGCACGTGACCCACACGTGTGCTTCACACGTGTGGAACCCTTTTGGCTCGATTAACTCGTTTAATTATTTCAAAGCCTCAACTCATGTAACCAAGTTGTTGTGTGTGACCCTCTAGGTTCTCAATTCAATTAGCAGTGACCCTAATTAATTAATCAGTCCACAGATTAAAAGACCATAGTCTAGCAACAGGTGTTTAACCCCTAGCTGAATTGGAATGTCTCGATTCAACATAACCTTTAAGTCATTGATTCATGTGAGATACAATCCTCCTACTTACTATCTCTCAACCAAGATCTAGGGTAAGGGAATAATCAGAACCCTAATAATTTGGTCTTAAAGCTAAGTGCATTTCATATCCATTTGATCTCAATCCAAGAAACCCTTTTCTTGATGTCTTGATCTACTGCCTTGGCCAAGGACTCCATATGGCATATGAATGACTTACACAATAAGAGATCACCTTGCAAATGCAAGTGTAGGTCCTTTCTTGATTCTCATTCACTTTCATGAGTCACTTGTGCAGCCCCAGCATAAGCCTTGAATCAGTTGTCTAAGGCGACACCCTTTAAAGCTTATACCTAAGACTACAGAGTTAACTCATAAAGCGACATGGAACCTCAAGTCTAAGGATCAATTACTCATATCAATGACTCGTGAGATATTTCCTAATCTAGAAGTTTCCATTTCTTGAAATAGAAACTTCCTTTCCCATTTAGGAATCTTCTCACACGGGGCACCTCAGTGAACTTACTTATGGAAGTAAGCACCCTCATGTATCACGCACGTATCAACTATACACTTTGCACCTCCATGAAATAAGGTGGTCCTTCTTAAGGGCGTGATCCCACAAGCAAGCCTTAAAGGAGTCAGATTGACACTCCCATTGTCTATAGGACTCATCAGCTTAGAGTATTTTACTGATCATGACTTATGTGATATAGGGCTCGTTTCATGAACCATTTCACCTAAATGGTAGAGTCCTAAAGTCATCAGGATTAGGGGAGTTCTCATACATGCACAACTAAAGTAAACGCATACCAAACAAGAGCATATAAAGAAGTGTTGCCTCAATTCGTTATTTTATTCAAAGATTGTCTGTGATTATAATAAGGAAAAGTACAAAGCGGATATATAATCGGCTTTCTAGGGCACTATTCCTAACAAAAATGAGGCTTGTATTATGTATTTCTTCAGCTGCAGGGATGTGTATATATGGTTGTCAGGTGTTAAAAAACGGACCAATCTGAATTATGGCTGTTGGGAATTAATTCAGCATCAATGGGCTGTTACTAGCTCCTGAATTTATTTGTGGCTTAATTCTCTTGACTTTTTAGTTTCAATTTTCCGTTCAACAGTCTAATCTACTAGCCCCTGAATTTATTTGTGGCTTAATTCTCTTGACTTTTCAGTTTCAATTTGCCACTCAACAGTCTAATTCAGATTGCTGGGCTAATTTAGGGTTAATTCCGAATGAATTTGGCCCAAAAAGATAGGCTTTGGGCTCAAAGGCGAGGCTCCTTGCGAAGTGCAAAGTGCGCCATCAAAACACCACAATCGCCCAGGCCCCGTGCCCGGGTGCGGTGCGGTGCACCCACATGTCCTCTCTTGAGTTCCACAATTTAATAACATACACAACATATTAATATATAAAGTTGTCTTCAGTATGTTACTTTTTCAATGTGGGACACAGTTTTCCAAACAACCTTTCATATGCCTTTGTTTATTAGATATGCTCAATAATTAATTCTCCAACAACTAATTATTTATACATCTATAAGGCATATATATTCAACAGATACAAACTACGTATATATATATAACCTATATATGGTGGAAGTTATCCTATACAAAACTAAGATGAAAATAAAAGATGGTTATAAAATAAATAAAACTAAATATCACATAAAGTAAAACTAAATATTAATTATGTATTCTGACAGTCCCCCTCAAATTGGAGTTTCAAAAGAATGATCAAATTGGAGCTTCAAAAGAATGAAGATGTTACGGTAGAAAGTAGCCCAAAGTACTTGGTTATCCAATATCTCTGGTTCTGCAAAATCTTTCTTTATCTTTGGGAACGGATACCATAATCCTCTCCAAAGAAAATATTTTTGGCAGCGGATGCCATAATCCTCCTCAAATTAGGGATTATCCCATAGTCCTCTTTTGGGGAATATCCCATACTCTTGGAGAATGTATAAATCCCATAATCCTCTCCAATGTGGAGATAAATCCATAATTCTCCCCAAACTGGGAAATATTCTCATAATTTTCTCCAAAACAGCCCATAATCCTCTCCTTAATCCTCCCAAAATGGGAAATATTCTTATAATTCTCAATATCTCATAATCCTCTCCAAAACAGAGAAATGTAATTTATAATATATATAGATATACTAATAAAGATGATTGAAATTAAAAACTCAATAGATTGTAATTAATAATACTGACGTGAGCCAAACCCGACATGCCACTAGGACCAATAACCACACGCCATGTGTCGGGCGAATCAGCATGGCAGGTGAGTTAGCACATGACTTGGCAGAGAGGGTCAACTCGATCCGCCTCCAAGATGTTTGACTTAGGACCGATTTATGCCTTGCCCTGTGGGTTTAGTTGACTATCCCTCGACCCGTATCCAAAGTTGGTCGGCCCGGAGGATAGCTCGATGGTTCATATTGACATTCGACAGGGGTTATGCCGTGGGCCCCCCAAGCCACCACCTGCATTAAATGCAAAGTGTACTTTCGTACTGTACCTGAGAGACATTAAATGCACCTGCCAAATCGAACTATAGGCCATCATTAACACCCAAAGTATAAATACACCCTCATAAATGTCATTAGGTAAGTTCATTTATTGCACTTAAGTCTACTCGACTCTCTCTCAATTAGATAGATACCTGACTTGAGTTTCGGAGTGCCAACATTGGGTTCAACCCCATCAGTCCCACGTCGGCCTTTAGCTCACTCTACTTTCATTCTCGTAGCTCGACATCACCTCGAGGATTCTCCCAAATAATACAAATTCAAGTGGTCGGTCGGCCAACCTTCAACCTACAAGGCACCCAGAAATCGACTCGATCAAATACATTTTTTGTTTTTCTTTAAAAATATTTTTTAACACCGCTCAATCATTTTTATTGGGCATAATCTCATAGGCACCAAATTAAGTCATCATTTTCTCAAGGCCACGTAGATGATCTTTCAAATTTATTATCACGTGTGACGTACATAGGTGAGTGAAATAAAAAAATAAATTATATTATTAAAATAGGAAATTCAGTGTTGTTGAATGAGCTTGGATGTTTGGTTTCAATTTTATTTTTTTATATGATATTTTACTTACATATTTATATTATGTGGATTGACAGATGATTGAGATTAAGAGATGAAATAATTGTAATGTGAATTTCTTTTTATCTCTAATTACGATCGCCTACCAATATATCTGACTTGTGCAAATAATAAAACGAAATAAGGGGCTGGTAGACCGCTTGCCTTACTAAATTTTTGTGGTCTTTAGAATTGTTTTTAATCAATCTTCATCACATTATTTTTATGTATAAAATAAAATATAATTGTAATCTAACTCGTTTTAATCCTAAATTCGTTCGTCCTACTAATAAAATTGGACTATGTTGATCGCTAAGTCCTCGTTTTGTGTATCGATGACTACCTTTTGAAAATGAGTTAAATTTAAAATATTATTTAACAGGAGCGATTATAGTAATGCGACAATAACATTATTCATTTTCATGCTCATTTCATTACTATAAAATTCATTCCTACCTATCCATTTTTCAAGGTTGAGACTACTAAATAGTAAATTCTATCAAAAGTTGATTGTACCATAATTGCTAGATATCCAATTTATGAGAAGTAAATACCAAATTTAAACAAATAAAGAAAGGTTCGGTAGCTAAGAATAAGAATTAGATGATATAAAGATGAAAATCTTAAAAGATAGAATAATAAAGAATAGCATCCCTCCCATTAATGAGCCAAGAAATGAAGAAAAGCATTCAATTTTCAACAAAAATAAATAAATAAAAGAGAATAAAAGCATTTATTACGTCAGTAGACCCCTCTCGGTGCATTGGACCTAAAGCCCATCATCCAATGAAAACATGCCACGTATATTAATCAGATCGAAATTGGAAACGCTCCTCAATCGGACGGTGTAAAATGAACCAGTGCAATACACTATGCGCAGGCAAGAATTTCATAAACCTTCAAACTCGAAAACCTGAAAATCCACGTGGCAAGAACCCTTTTCTCCATGCTGGGCTTCTTCATAGACCTCTGTGCTCACAAATGCTCTCTATTACTGAGCGTTACCATCTCCTCTCTCCTCTCTCCTCTCTCTCTCTCTAGCCGTAGATATAGGCAAATCTCACACATGTATGTATGTATATGTATGTATGTGTGGATTGATATTTGCCCGGAAGTGGTGTTCACACTTGACTCAGTCCTTGAGCAATGTGTAACTGAAAAACCCTTTTGAGTTTTTCTTCCGAGTCTCCAGCATTCAGAATTTTGGTTTCAACATATGAGACTGTAATTGCTATTTGGAATGTATACTAATAGCTGCCACAGAGTCAAAGCTTCTCAAGTTTTCTGCTTCTAGCATTTTTCTTTTGCTGCACAGGTATACTTAGCTCGTATTTGTTTCAATGTGTTTCAAGATTAGCTCATAAATGGAGAAATGGGATTTCATCTTTGGTGGGTTGTGCTTGACGAATCTGAAAATAAAAGCTGAATTTTGATGTAAAAATTTGATCTTGACTGTATTTTGAATCCCTGGAAAACGAAGGGAGGAGTCTGTGGCATTTCAGCGTGCAGTGTTTGCCAAAGATTGGAGCTTTTAGTGTTTGCTGATGTGGGTTAATTAAAACTATTTATGATAGTCACTCTACTTTATTCCGTCGTTCCATTTGTGAATCTTTTGAGCACGCTTAGAATTACTTTGAGTTTCAGTTTACTTTTCTTGTAATGTCTAATTCCAGTTGGAGAAATTGTTTTTTCATCCTTTAGAAACGGAAATGGAGAAAGAAGCCAAAATTTTTTTGTTCTTGCTCTGTTATGAATTCATGAAATTCTAAATTTATGAACAGAGAAAAGAATGAATTTTTAACTCTACCGACAGCAGATGTCAAGATAGTGGGGCTGATTCCAATAGATGACTATAAATGTCTTTTTCCAAGACATCATCTTCCTCCCACCCCACCACAAAAATAAAAACTAAAAATAAAAATGGATACTGTCCATCTTCAGTATGCCTTGGAAGCTAAGTCTTTTCTACCCGCTGGCATGTATCTATGTAGACCATCATTCCTACAAATTTGAATTTGTTGCCTTATTCTGTTGTAGACGTGTGAAAATATCATTACTTTATATGGAACCCAATCGTTCCATAACAAGATATATTAATATAAGATGTATTAATAATGTATTTGCTGACGCTGATGTACTGTATTTTATTGGGGTTGTATGTAATTTGATTGCTAAGGGGTCTCTATCAGATTTGAGCAATGGTAGCTTTCAGAAAGTTTGGTTGATGGGCCACATTTTTTTAACTTTAAAACAATATCTTTTGCACCTTCTTGATCTAATTCTAGCTAAAGCATGAGTCTTTTTCTTTATATATTTTGCTGTCAGATGTCTATTCTGCATTTCACCTCCGCCCTTTCAATTCAAAATTTCAATTTTCTGTTGAGGTGTCTATCTATATTTGGATTTATCTTTGGCTGTAATGCTGTTTCGCGTTTGCCATTCGCTTTCGCCCCTTAACTTCATTCTTGAAGTTTCATGTTCCAAGTGGTGAGAATGACTTCTTTGAATTTAAGTATCTTTAAAGAATTATTATTTTTTGACATCATGACGTTGGATCGTAATTAACTGTAATGTGAATGTAATATGTGAAGCTAGCAAATTCAAGTTTATGCCGACTTTACGATGCAGAGTCTATTGCTATTACACTGTATCATTTTCACGTTCTTTAATGAAGTTGGTGGTTCATAAATTATATAATCATAGTAAATATTTACTTCATGATTAATTCTATCAAAAGGCCCATGTTTCGGAGCCAATTTTATACGATCTCTGCACAATTATCTTAAAGGGTCCGGTATTTGGGTTTGTCTGATTGCAATTATGCCTTAAAGAATTTAAATTTGTTTGTTTTCAATAATTACATGGCCCATTTCTGCAGTTAGTGCTTTCTCTGTGTTTAAAAAGTTGGATTATTATCTGCAGAAAGTAACAGCATAGAAGAGAAGATTATTCTTGTATCTATGCAATCTATATTAGACTAATTAATTCTTGAAAAATATGAAGTCAGAGATTTGGTGTCCAACTGAGTATTAAATAAGTCCTACCTATTATCATCTGCCACTTTCTCTGTTTCCTTTCTTGTTCGTTGCGATTTTTATTAATTTTATCTGCCAAATGGTTAGCAGAATCAACTCATTTGAGTAATAGATTCTCTAAAGAGGCTACTTGATGCCTGAAACATTTGAGAGTTCTTGGTCGGGGGACTTTCGTCAACAGATATTAATTATTCGTTATTTATGTTCTACAGAGTTCGAACAAATTTCCATTGACCTGTTGAATTGTGGATTCTCGAGGTAAAACCAACATAAGGCTTATAAATATTAGCTGAATGGATAACCATTGGGTATGGTTTCGAAGCTGTCACTGAAGGTGAAACTAATGCATGTAAGTTTTGTTTTATAGTTTTTATGTTTAGATATATCTTACTCTGAAGCTACTCAGAAAAAGTTTTCTGATTGTCATATTCTTGAGGCTTTTAGCTTCTACAGTTGATAAATGATTTATTTTGTTCATTTGTTTATTTTTGGTTTTCAGTTTTGTTGTTGGTTCCACACAAATGAGGCTACACTTGGAAATCACGCTTCTCTGTATCATCAACATCATATGGATTCAGCATACGCTTTGTGGTTAGTGACATTATATTTGGCAACATTATATGAGGCACCATTAGCTTTCTGTTAGGTTGTGTTTGGACGCGTGGATTCGGTTCTAAGGATTTCAAATCCATAATAAAAATTAGCCTAGTTCATTTGGTTGTTTTCTTGTTAGAACAGTTTCAAATTCTTTTGAGCTAATTCTTGAGTGATTACAATGGACACACTCATCAAAATCGTTCCATTCGAATGCAACATAAGGTAGAAAAATAACTTCAGCTCTTCTAACGTTTTAGCAAGTGAACTTTCAACAAAGTCTCAAGCGAACGAGTGGACGTGCTCCTGTTCAATTACACAGCACGAAAAATCGAACTTCATCCCAGCAAATTGCTCGTCGTCCTGTGATTGCAGCCCTGGTATTACATCTATACCTTCTGGAAAATATTAAAATCACAGTCTGTATCCCTCGACTTCCAAAATTAGAGTTAACTAACCTCACGAGTTTCTTAACCTTCAGCTGCAGGAGGATCAAGTGGGAACAGATGGACATGCATTTGCTCTAATGGTGGTTTGCCAAAATTGGCTGGCGACGACAATGAAGGCAGCTGTTTTACAGCATGCAATTGCAAGGCTGGTAATTATTCCCATCTCTAACTATTTCTTAATAAATATGGCCCTTTTATATCATGTTAAAAAAAGATTTGATCTTTTTGGCATGTAATACTTTGTTTTACTCTTTTATGGTATTTCTTTTATAGGGATTTTATCCGAGTTACAGACTTCAAAGAAGCGGTTTCCCAGCAAAACTGTCGTGATAGTTATCTTAGTGTTTGTGATTTTCACGGGCCTTGTATTTGTTGCTTCATTGTTGTGTTATGGGTATCGAAAGGATAAACGTCCCATTCAATGCGCTTCATCTTCATCAGATAGACTAAGAAGTTGTAGTACTGCTACAAACAATACGAGCCGGACAACTTCTACATTGCCACTATATAAAGGATATGTAGTTCCTTCTGGTAAACCTTGTATAGGTAATATAAATACCCCGACATAAGATATTCCTAATTTTTGCTACGAATCCCTGTTAATTTGTTTTTCTTTTTTTGAATAAGGCTGCATCCCCAAACCTTCCTTCCTATTTAGCAGCAGAACAGGAGCAATACATGGAACTATTATACAGTTTCTGTATTCTGAGCTGGAAAATGCAACAAACAGATTTTCTGATGCTAATTTGATTGGAATTGGAGGAAGCAGCCGTGTGTACCGCGGCAATCTCAGAGATGGTAGAACTGTTGCAATTAAGAGAATGAAATTTCAAGTGGGACTAGATGCAGAGCACATTTTCTTGACTGAGGTACGAATTAAGAAATATTTGTGCTTGTTAGAGATGTTATACTTCTACTATCCATTCTCACTGCCACCCATTTATTAAAAAGAATAGTAAAAAAAAATCCCCACGGAAATATTAAATACTGGAATAAAAATATTTTACCACTCAAAATATATCACTACTTATACTTTTCCTCACAAGACACAAGGTATTATACTGTGGAAGGTAAATCCTTTTCATAACTTACATATTTAATGTTTGCCATTTTAGTATGCTGGATATTTGACAAGAAAATGTCGCGTGTATAAACTTTTTGTTGCAGATAGAACTGATTTCAAGGCTTCATCACTGTCACTTGGTTCCATTGCTTGGATACTGTTCCGAACACCAAGGGAAGCATGCTGAGAGGCTATTGGTTTTCGAGTATATTCCTAATGGTAATCTAAGGGTGTGTTTGGATGGAGAATTGGGCCCACGTTTAGATTGGAGTACTCGAGTTGCAATAGCTCTTGGAGCTGCAAGAGGCTTGGAATATCTCCATGTTGCTGCTGCACCTAAGATATTGCACAGAGATGTTAAATCCACCAACATTCTTTTAGATGACAAGTGGAGAGCAAAGGTATGTAATAATCGTCAAGTGGAATTCGTGAATAAATAATATAAAAACCAACTTAATTTTGGCTACCTACTATCGTAATTTGATTAAAGTTAAATTATTGCATTGTTTGACAATGCACGAGGGAGGTAAATCTAATTTTGATGCTAAGAGGGGAGGTATCTGTAATTATACATAGTTGCGAGGGAGAGAATGTAATTATTTCATTAGTTCAATTCTAATGCAAAGTTAACATAGTTTGTGTTTGCAGATTACCGATCTCGGAATGGCTAAACACCTCCAAAATGATGGCATCCCGAGCTGTTCCAGTTCTCCAGCTAGAATGCAAGGAACTTTTGGTTACTTTGCACCTGAGTATGCTATTGTTGGAAGAGCTACTTTAAAGTCTGATGTTTTCAGTTTTGGGGTAGTTCTTCTTGAATTGATAACTGGTCGAAAGCCCATCTTCAAGTCGTCTAATAAAGGAGAAGAAAGTCTCGTAATATGGGTATGGAAAGTTGGTGAATTTTATGTTTTTACCTTATGGTTACTGAAATAATTATCAAGAAAATGCTGTGCTGCTGTTAAGCTACAAAAATAATTTAGGGATAATAAACTGACATGCCTCCTCAGGTACGCAAACATCCCCTGAGGCTTGAGAGTTACAAATGCTTCCCCCACCAGACAATTTACATTACATCTCGATTGATGAATTTTCATGATATCATTTCTAAATTCTATCAATACCCCATTTTCCTCTTGAAAGTTACTATTCAATATTTGAATTCAAACTTATAACTATAATAGCATGCATTAGCCCTCAGGGTATGCAAGATCCCAGGAGAAGTTTTTGTAATTTTTCAAACCTAAGGGAAGTTTTTGTAATGCAGCTAAACCTCAGGGCTACTCATGTAACTATTCCAATAGTTTATGTTGTTGTTCTATCAATCCATTATCCTTCTGAGTAATAGGCTTTTGTGAAATTTTTATTCTGCTACAGTGACACGAAGCTAATTTTGACCTTTATAACAGGCGACGTCTTTCCTACATGACAGTAAGAAAGTGATCACTGAGCTTCCTGACCCACGTCTCAATTCTAATTTTGAAGAAGAGGAGATGCAGGTAATGGCCTACTTAGCAAAGGAGTGTCTTCTATTGGATCCGGATTCCCGACCAACCATGACAGAGGTTGTCCAAATTCTTTCTTCTATTGCACCGGACAAATCCAAAAGGAAAGATCTGCCTATGCGTGCATTTCAGGTAATTTTACAGTCCCTCGTCTTTCTTGACTTGGATCAGGATCCTAAGCCCTAAAAACATCTGGTCCCTCGTCTTTCAGGTTGTGTGCTTTATGTCTGTCTGTCTGTTGGATTGAAAATTATGAATATTCCCTTGTTTAACCATCGGAATTTAATTAAAGCTAATAGAACAATCAAGAAACTTGGATAACATCATCAGAACACAAAAGTTCACTTAAGTTTGAATAAAGGCGTCATGTGATTGACAGAAGGGGGTAACTGTAAGGTGGATATAAGTTGCAAGGGAGGTATTTGTATAATTGGTCATAGTTGGTGGGGTGGGGGGTTATGTAATTATTTGAAGAAGTAATATTTTTAGATATCTGCTAATACATGTTACGGCTGAAATAATGTGTAATTTCTCTAATCTTTATCTGTCTCTCACACATCAGCGACCCTCGGCCGGTGGCATGAGAATCGAAAACCCAGATATATCTGATGGAGAACTCTCCTGCACCTCTGAATCTGAAGACATCAAGCAAATTACATCTGAGAACCCAGGACGGCCATCGTCCTGCTTCACCGACAATGAGAAAGGAGACGATTCATCCAACGATGCCGAAAAACTGATGCTCCTGACTTCAAAATGCCGGAGCTGCCACTTGCAAGACGACGAAGTGGTGGATATAACCGAACCCCGGTTCGAATCCTTCTGTATGCCAAATGTTGATTCCCATGTAGTCAAAATCAAATGACAGGTGACTAGGGAAATTACATCAGATTTGTAAATATTATTCAGAAAATTGCATTTAGATTGGTTCTTTCATTGTTTGAGGGTTGAGGTCTTGACTCTTGAGGGGGTTGAAGCTGATGGAGTGCTTACTGTCTTGTATTCATTGTGAGATGAAGTGAACCAAAAGAAGAAATTTTACACTAAACATAAGGGATTATTAAATTTATTTATATTTAAATTTCTTTTAAACTAAACTACAAATTTATTTTGTGTTACACCTTTAATATATATATGTCATATGTCATTTTAGATCTTTGAAATATGTATTTAAAAGAGTATATGCTTATGGGGAGAGTCACTAGTATTTTCTTGTAATTTTCAATGCACTATATACTTTTAAAAATATTATCTTATTATGTAAAAAATTTTAAAAAATTATATCGCTAAATTCGTGTTTTGTTGTATTTGTGTTTGTACAACCCCCAATATTTTTGAAATGAGGTGCCACGTCTTATGCCCTATGAAAAAAACTAGTTCTAAAATAATAAATTTCGAAAAAAAATACCAATATGTAATTGTTGTATAAATTTTGAAAACAAATAAGAAATATACTAATATGTAATTGTTGTAAAGATTTAATAATAAGTAAGCGAAATAAAACAAAAGTAATTAAGGGATGTTAAATAGTCTGTATAAGAAGTATTATGAGACTGTTCGCAATATGTATTACAAAGTGTTTGGACGAATTCAGTATATCAAAATGAACTGAAATACGTACTATTTATAATTTTATATGTAAAAATTTACATTTTGCACAATAAAATTTATTGCGCATTTAAGCTTTATAGTAAATGATACACGGCGGTGTTGTTTCTTTTATCAAATATTATGGCTTTATAGCTAGCGGATGCAAGGACAGACCACCTACGATTGTTAATTTTCTTTTATCAAATATTATGGCTTTATAGCTACCTAGTCTCATGTAATCTCCAGTAGCGGAGTTAATCTGTGAATAGTGCCAAGATTAAGGCGGGTCACAGATTAACTTTAACGGGTCAAGCCATTTTAATCTTACATATCAAACATGAAACTGAAGGGGATTAACTGGGTTTGATGGGCCTAATCTCATATATCAAACGGGCTCTTAACATTAAATAATTTTTTTTAATAGAGTCGCCCTTGCTGCACCGATCTAACTCACATGTAAACAACCTCGAATCTAAATTTAAAGCACCGGTTTTTGCAACTTGCATCTCTTGAGGAATAACCAATTAGACAAATTATTTGGGTACCCGTAAAAATTATAAAAATACTTGAATATGGTGTTATTTATAATATTTCATAGTATTGTTTGTAATTCTTATTCAAATTCAAAGTACTTTTATTATAATCTTTTTTAAATCTATAAATGGATCAAATTTCAGAGGTATACATAATTATCCATGTATTTATCTTTAATGAGCCATGGACCATGTGCATAGTTTAGGAAAATTATTGGGTCTAAAATGATATTTCTTACAACTCAAAGGCCTTATTTGAAAATGTTTCAAAAACCCCAATGAGCTCTTCTGAGGTGAGGTACCTGTCGTCTTAATTCCTGAAGTCCTAATTCAAAACCTCGCACTCAGCCACCGTTCTCCTCCACTTCTCCGCCGCCGCTCACACCGCGCACAGCGACTGTAATAGAAAAGAGGAATGGCCGGAAAATCAAGCGGGACGCCGGAGACGTACTCGCCGTCTGTGAGCGGTCAAAAGAAGAAAAAACCTCCCATGTTCACCGGCTCCGATTGGGTCCGCCCGGATGGTCGTACCCTCCACCAGTGCCGCCCTGCATGTAAGCGTCGTTATTTACAATCTATGTTCATAAAAGGTGTTGTCTTTGTGTGAATGTGTGAATTTTATTGCGAAATTAGAGGGGGGGGGGGGGGGGGGGGGCATGATTCTATTCGCTTTTGCTATTTTGTGGTTTGGAATTGAGAAGTTATAGTTTCTGTGCTTCTGTGATGAAAATGTTCTGTAGGATGATGTGGTTATTCAGCTACTGATATTTAATTTTTGCTGGTTTTGTTTTGGACTTGTGGCCTTTTGGAGTAGTCATTTGAATCTTGTTGCGGTTGTGTGTTATTTGGTAATCCTGGCACTTGCGAAATCGCACTCTTGTCTGGTATTTGCACAAGACCATTACGAATATTACTCTTGTCTGGTTCTTAGAACTGGCTTAAGTTTAGATAGATGTTCATGATATCATTAAACTGATGAATTATTAGTTAACTGGGTTGAGCTTGGACTTGAAGAGAGTGAGTGCATGTAGGTCATTGATGTTGCTACTTGCTAGCAATTCGGATTCATGCAATCAATTAATTTGTTCTTCAGAATTGTTATAATTTCTGATTGGTTTTCAGTGTCTCAATTTTATTTGTTTATCTTAAGTCCTATGCCCTTTGTAAAGCTTGATATCGTATCTTCTGGAATATAGTGAACCTGATACCCTTAGTATGCTGATTAGTACACATTTTGGGTGCCTGCAGTTCTAAGGACTGGAGCTGCAAATTCAGCCTCAGGGTCTGCTTATGCGGAGTTTGGAAATACTAAGGTCATTGTATCAGTGTAAGTCATGCTTAACTTGGAAAAAGTTTTTTTTTATCATTATTTGAGTTGCTATACCTTCTCCCCAGTCAAATACTTTATTTTATGAAAATTCGTCGTTTTTAATATTACTCATTAGTTTGACATCTTTCAAACTGATAGTTGCCTGAGCTAGTTTTTCAGATTTTGTTGCATTAACCTTAATTGTGGTTTGATTTGAAGCTTTTAATTAGAATGGTGAGGAAGGGCATATCATATAAAAAGTTTGAAAAACTTTGATGATACCATCAATCTCTTTGTAATATTATCTTCATCTTCAATTTTCTTTCAAATGACATCTGTCTGCCTTAATGGAGTATGCTAACTTCTAAATTCTAATTGGTTTTTTTCATTCAGATTTGGCCCCAGGGAAAGCAAAAAAGCAATGATGTACAGTGATACAGGACGATTAAACTGTAATGTTAGTTATACAACGTTTGCTTCTCCAATTCGTGGTCAGGTTAATACGTTTCCTTCTGAAGTTGTGCATCCTTACTTGTTTCCTTTCTAACGCCATAATCATTTTCTAATTCTAAATTAGTGCTATTTTTCTGTCCAGACGCCAGAAACTAAGGATATTTCCTCAATGCTTCATAAAGCTCTTGAAGGTTCCATTATAATGAAATCTTTCCCCAAAACAACTGTTGATGTCTTTGCTTTGGTATTGGAGTCTGGGGGAAGTAAGTTACTCTGAGCTTCTGCTTGACTGACATTTGGCCTGTTACCTGTACATTTAGTATTATTGAATTAAATTAATACTTTGCAATTTAAGGTTTAGCGTTTTTTTATATACAACTTGCCATGCTTATGAGAATAAGATAATTATTTCTGCAGGCGATCTCCCAGTAATTACAACATGCGCCAGTCTTGCTCTAGCAGATGCGGGAATCATGTTATATGACTTGGTTTGCTCTGTTTCTGTGGTAGGCATCATATCTTGATACCTTTCCTTATTTTCTTGTATGGCCCACTTCATATGAACGAGAGATAACCCTTACCTAAGTCCAGTCTCATATTCTATTGTTTGAGAAGGTTTCTGAAGAGTTTCAGAAATATAACCATCATTTTTAATTGTAGGATGATAAAGAAAGGATTAAATTTGTTATGAAACGTTACTGATGATGAATTTGATGAAGTGGGTGTAAATACTGATAGACTGTATCCTTAGAAAGCTGTTTCTGGATAATTGAATTGTTTTGTTTAGTGTGAAATGGCCTATTACCCCCTCTGACATGCTATATTACAGTTGATACCCACAAGTTTGAAAAAACTACAAACCACTCCCCAAAAATTTCTTCCAAGTTGAACGAACAACCCCTTGCAACTTTGAATTTTATTCCTTTCGTAAATTTGAACATTTTTATGGAGCGGTTCGTAATTCTCTTAAGCTTGTGGGTCCAAAGGGGTGCTTATGTAATTAAGTTGTGTACTGTAACTCTTCTCATTTCCATCTCTCTTTTCATGCTCAGTCCTGTATTGGGAAGAATCTTCTCATTGACCCCATAACAGAAGAAGAAAGCTACCAAGACGGGAGTCTATTGATCACTGTCATGCCATCACGTAATGAGGTTACACAGACGACTGCCACTGGAGAGTGGTCTACACCAATGATACATGAGGTATGGAAACATGTTGCCTCATTTGTTTTTCTGTCTACATGCCTTTTACTTGTCTAAAGTTTCAATCAGAATTGGGCCATTACGGGTTACATCTTTTGCTTCTTTTATCTTACAAAATCTAAATCATGGAAATAAAATATTAGGATTTTAGGAAAGCTAATAAATTTACACTGTATTCAGGCAATGCAGTTGTGCCTTGATGCTTGTTCCAAGCTAGGGAAGATCATGAGGTCATGTCTGAAAGAAGCTGTTTCTGAGCCACAAGATTAGGCTACCTTATTCGTAGTAAACGGTAAAATTATTTAAGAAATAGCCGTTTTTGAATCGATTTTAGAAAAAGTTGCCTCAACTCTGTCTCTCTAATATCCTTGATTTTCAATTTTGATTTCTAAAATTATTAATATGTTAGATGAGTTATTAACCTGTGATGAATTCTTGAAAAAAAATGAGATGGAATTTGCCACCAATGGATGATATGAATGTGAGGATGGATCAAAAGTTGCAGCTGAATACATATTTCATATTATATGTTGCAGAGTGATGGAATATGTACTCAGATTTAGTCTTAATTATATATTAAGTTTAGGATTAGATCTCAGTTAATTTTAATGATGGATCAATCTTTAATGAACTTTAATTAAAGTTGACCAAGAATCAAGTTCGAACGACTTGGTACTTTTATGTACTTCTAATTTTGTATTTTAATGTTTCATTTCAAAATAATGGCTCTTTTGTTTCACTTGACTAGCAATTTAGTAAAATCTAATCTATGGTGTAGCTTCAGTTTCAGTACCACATGTATATGACAAACTCAAACTTTATTATTAGGTAAAGTGCAGGCCATAAAAGTATTTTAATTATTTGGTATCTTGTTGTTCTTGAATTTTCTCTCACATTTTTATCTTCTTTTTTTATCCCATATTGAATAAATTCTTATAAAAATATCATGTTATCGTATCGTGTAGGATCTTATATCTGTAACATGGCATCTTGTTATTCTCTTTCAGAGCTCCGATATCTGTTGCATGGGTATCTTGATATTCTCTTTTATAGTATACTGTATTTGTTTCCGTGTATCATGATTTTTATATTATGTTATAATAATAATGTCAAGAGAGAGAGAGAATAGTTTTTGACGGTGGACATAGTGCGTGTCTTATGTTAGGATGCCATGCTTTAAATGGAGACCATCTGGAAATGGGTCCATGTCAAGTAATGGATCACATATTCACTTATTTGCTGCCGCCCTGCCTCCTCTCTTCATTGATTGCAACATCCCCACTTGCCAATTAAATAAAAAGGTCATACCTTCACCCTACACTTACCAATAAATTACTGCAAATTTCCCAAATAAATACTAAATCATTAACGTCAAAACCCTAAGATTAAAATTATCAGATCGTAATTAATATTCCACTTCTGCTATTTTCAGTTTACACTCTATATTTTAGAAAATATAAAAAAGACATGAATTTTGCAAAATTATAGATGAAGTACTGGCATTTCTAAATTTTGTCCAAACGTCGAAGATTATTTGTTTTTCTGGGATATTCACGGTCGGTTATAGTAATTAATTTTCTTATTAAATTGTAGGCACCTCATAAAATGAGACATCTGATCAACAGATTTAAAGTTGTTCCATACTCAAAGCCATGAAACCTTGAAATTTAGTTAAGGATGAACAACTATGTCGACTATAGCATTAATCCCCATCATTGAATTGTAGGCACCTCATATAGGATGGGACAGCTGACCAAAAGATTTAAAGGTGTTCCATACCCAGAGTTAGGATTCGATGTTAGCAAATAATGCCACAATCTATTTTGCACGAACACATTCAAAGCAAGAAATAGGAAAAACAACAGAAGATCTAACGAGGTTCGGCAAAACCTACATCCTGGGGTGAGAACGGGGACAATTTTTCACTATGAAGAAAGATGATACAAAGTACGTTACCTCTAAATTAGACTTCTCCCAAATTAATAAACCCCTTATGTGTCCCAGCCCAACAAGAATAAAATTAGTTCCCAAGTCCATAGCCTAACACTAATTTTATTTTCTCCTTTTCGGGTTGCACCGCGAGTTTATCGGGCCCGGATATAATTTGGATCCACCACAAAATTCAAGATAAAAATAACAAATCTTTCCCTTGACTTGAATTCTCTTCTCCAACTAGAAAATCAACACTCTGCCTTGCACACAACCCTCGCAAGGGCACTATTCAGTACTACACACTCCATGCAAGTTCAGGCATAAAAACTTGTTACTGAAACTGCCTTGGTCATCATATTAGCTAGATTATCATGTGTAGACACTTTCTTCACATCAACCATCCCTTCTGATACAATATCCCGAATGAGATGATGCCTGACACCAATATCTTTGGACGCTTATGGTACATGTGGTTCTTGGTAAGATGAATGACGCTCTGGCTATCAAAAAACACTAAAGTTTTATCTTGAACCAAACCAAGATCACTTACCAAACCCTTCAACCAAATAACTTTATTTACTGCTTTTGTAACAACCATATATTCAGCCTCTGTGGTAGACAATGCAACAACATCTTGCAAAGTCGCTTTCCAGCTAATGGCGCCACCAGAAAGAGTAAAAACATGTTATGTCAGCGATCTCCTCTTATCTTATAAGTTTCCAACATAGTCTAAATCTACATAGCCAACAACTGAATCACACAATTTGGCTCTGGCAAAAGTCAAACCAATATATGTAGTACCCTTTAAATACCTCAATATCCATTTCACAACTTGTCAATGCTCTTTTCCGGGAAATCCCATATATCTACTCACAACACTGGCTGCATGTGAAATGTTAGGATTAGTGCAAACCATAGCATACATAATACTAACTTCAGCACTCTAATATGGTACACTCAACATCTGTTCCATCTCCTCATTTGTTTTTGGAAAGAAGTCTGCAGATAATCTGAAATTGGAAGCAAGCGGGACAGATATAGGGATGTAATCAAGCCGAGCCTTGGCCATTTTTTAAGGTTTGGGCTCGGGCTAGCCCCTTGTAGAATTGGCTCGCAAGCCACTAAAAAATGGGTTCGGGCTTGGCTCGCTAATGGATCGGGCCTAGCTCGAGTCGCTTGCGAGCCAACCTACATATTCTTTTTTTTTTTTAAAATTCTTTAAAGAATGGTTAGAAAAACAATTATGTCATTACACCAGTCATCAATAAACAAGATTTTACAACAGGGTTTTCTTCGAACAAAAAAAATATACAAGATTTCAACATTGAACCACCAACCATTACACCATCAAGACAATCAATGATGAAATAACTGAAAAGAAACCACTTCCCATAAAAACTAAAATCAAAATACTGCAAAATTTTGAGCCAAATCTGAAAAAAAAAATCAAAAGTTTTGGAAAGACCAAGTAGAATAAAGGGATTTATTGGACTCTTCTGTTGTCTTCTTCGTGGGACACCTCGTATTGCGTTGCCGGTGAACTCCGCGTGGTGGGCAATTGAGCGAGGGCGGGGAGAGGAGGTGGTGGCATAGTGGGACTTGCGTCTGGCGGTGGCGCGAGAGTGAGAGAATTAGAGGAGGTGGTGGGTGGTGGTGCGAAAACGGAGAGAGTTAGAGGAGCTAGCGGTAGATTGTGCGGAGAATCGGAGATGAAGAGGAATTGGAGGAGTGGTTGCGTGGCGTTGCTTGCTGCGGCTGGGAGAGAAAATCAAAATTAGGGTAAGTTTCTGTGTTTACACTCTATGTATTATATATATATATTAAAAAAAAATGATAATAACTTGGCTTGCGAGCCAAGAAATACATGGCTTGGGCTTGGATTCGAAAGCCTGTGAGCTAATCCCGAACCCAAGCTCGAGCTTTTCTCGAGCTAGCTCCCGAAGCTCGCAAGCCAACTCGTCTCGTTTACATGTCACAGATACAAGCTTAGCACTTATCATATTAAACCTCTCAATAACTTTCTCAATATAGGACTGCTGAGGTAACATAAGTTTTCCAACACTTCTATTCCGAGTTATTTTCATTCCTAAAATCTTCTTTGCTGCACCGAAATCCTTCATTTCAGACTTCTTACCAAGCTATTTCTTCAACAAATTAATTTGAGACATGTCTTTAGCAGTAATAAGCATGTCATCCACATACAATAGTAAATACACAAAAAGAATCCTCAGCAAGCTTCTTATGATACACACAGCTATTATATCCACTTCGTGTAAAGCCACTATGAATTATAAATGTATTAAACCTTTTATACCACTGCCTAGGGGACTGTTTAAGGCCATACAAAGATTTCTAAAGCAAGCAAACATAATTTCCATATCTGAAACAACAAAACCTTAAGGTTGACTCATATAAATCTGCCCCTCCAACTCACCATGCAATAATGCAGTTTTCATATCTAACTGTTCAAGCTCTAAGTCATGAAAAACCATCATAGCTAACAAGACCCTGATAGAACTGTGTTTCACAACTGGAGAGAATACTTTGTTGTAATCTATCCTTTCTCTCTGAATGAACCTAAGAGTTCTGCCCATGATTTGAACTCACAGACAATACCTCTCCTGCACCATCACTTTGTCAGAATCAAAACTTTCGACAATATTAGCAGAATTCTCCTCCTTCAGTTTTTCCTTCTTTTCCTTCAACTTAGGACAATCTCTCCTAAGATGATCCTACTCCCCGCACTCAAAACAACGTAGTTTCTTTACTCTAGACTTCGATCTAACGCTAGATTTCGTGCTAAAAGTATCTCTCATCTATGTTCTTCCCTTAATCACCAAACCCTCACCTTCTATTCTGTTTTTTGGGAAACTCTTTTTCAACTCTTTTAACTTCAGATTATTATTGACATCATCTAGTGAAATACCATCTTTCCCATACAACAGAGTATCGACAAAAGTCTCATAAGATGATGGTAACGAATAGGGATGGCAACGGGTCGAGCTAAGCCGAGCCTTGGCTTTTTTTCAAGGTTCGGGCTCGGCCTCGCACTTAGAAAAATGGGTTCGAACCTGGCTCGCGAGCCAAGAATTCTTGGCTCAGGCCTTGATTCGAATCAGTTCCAACTGGCTCGCGAGCCAAGCCTTCACAGCACTTTAACAATATTTTCCAGCCTTCGTAACACTTTTAACAATGTTTTTCCAGATTTCTACATAAGAACCCAACCAAGAATACAACAAATTTCAGATTTCCATTCCACGACAAATATTCAAGAATATACAAAATAATTTAATTTCAGATTACGTTTTATATCCATAAATTAAATTCCTTTATGGAATTTCATCAAACCCAAAAGTTCTGTAATAGCAAATAATGTGATGCCCAAATTTAGGAGGATAACAAACCATGAACTTAAAAAAAAAAAAAAAAACAGAAGAAAGGAGAAGGAAGGAGAGGCAGGCGGCGGTGGCACTGTGGAGATGGTGGAGCTGCGTAGCTGTGGGGCTGCAGAGGTGGTGTTGCGCGGAGGTGGGAGAAGGAAGGGGGACCTGCGGGGCGGCGGGGATGTATGATTGAAGGCTTTCCAGTGGTGGCTGCGTCCGGCGGCTTGGAAGAGAGAACTCTGCGGTTGAGGTCCTGAGGGTGGCGGCGTGAGTGAGATTGAGGAAGTGAGGGGCACTAGGGTTTTTTTTTCTTTGGGATTCAGTATATATATATATATATATATATATATATATATATATTAAATAACCCATGGTTCGCGAGCCATCGAACATACAGAATAAGGTTCGGGCTTGGTTCGTGGGAGTTACGAGCCGAGCCTCGGCTCGCCATTCCCGAACTCGAACAAGAGCTTTTTTCGAGCCGGCTCGTGGAGTTCACGAGTCGGCTCGGCTCATTATCATCCCTAGTAACGAACATAACACAATCAAGACTTGATCCTCATTATCAATTACGATATCAATATTCTTCGGGTCCATGATTATCGAATTAAATTCATCAAGGTGGGATTTAATGGATGTACCTTCATTCATTTGAAGATTATACTGTCTCTTTTTTAGGTAGAGGCGATTTGCAATGTTTTCAAAACCGGACCGGAGGGCGAAACGGTGGCCTTACTGGTTACCAGTCGGATCGGTTCGACCGATTTAAACCACCGGTTGAACCGGTATGACGTAATAAATAAATATTATTTCTTTTAATTAAATTTATGTATATTATATAATATTAGAAAATCATAAAATATATTTAAAATTGAAATATTTAAAGAAATTAAGTTTTTCATATAATATCTTATAAAATTCTATAAATTTAAAATATAATCACAAATTTATTTACACAATATGCAAAAGGAAAAAGAATAATAAAAAGAAACTCAGTGAAATGAAAGAGGATAGAAAAACAAGAAAAGGAAGAAAAAAAAATCTCAAGAATATCTCTGATTCTCCAATAGCCTTTTACATTCTCCAAGCGAAAATACTATTTATTATTTCTTTATAACATTTCACTTCTCCTCTTTTCAAAACCTAGCCGTCATCTTCTTGTTTAGGAGAATAAAAATCTATTGAAGATGTGAAGACTTTGAAGGATCTAACATCACAGAAGGCGCACTTTGAAAAGTTGTTTTGTACATTTGTACAATATTTTGTTTTGTAAGGGAAGAGAAATCTGGAGGTATGAAACTTGGCTTTTCCGGCGATACGACGAATACGATATTGAGATCTTTATAGATCGGTGGCTTTTGGAAAAAGTCTCTTTTTGTCGAGAGGCACCCATCCTCGTAAAGGCTGTGGTATCTATCGAACTATCTTTCTCACCGCGGCTCGAGCAATCCGATTCAAGGGAATCTTCAATCGAGGCGTTGACTTAGATTCCATTATCTTTTGTTTAGTTATAGAGGCTCATCTTTCATTGATAGGAATGCAGGTAACCGCTTTGCACAAGAGTAGCAATTATCCGCCGATCCCGGGGATAGGAACAGTCAGATGAGACCTGCTAGTTAGGTTCAATGCCGATGAAAGAGGGATCTTTAGGAACAAAGTTTGGCGAATCAAGAGGAATGAGCTACCTTTGAGCGTGGCAGGCGCTTGGTTTTTGAATTCCTTATATTCCAAACAATGGAATGTTTCATAGGGAATTTTGGAACGAAGAAGAACCATTCATGGTCCTTATAGCTATCCTGCCTACACTATTCTCTTTGAAAAGAAAGAAAGCTCCGGCAATGCTGGCTGGGTAAAATGTTTTGAAAGCTGTCAAATCCTTCTGGAAAAGTCTTAAAAGAGCTCAACTCCGCCTACACGCGAATTAGCTTCTGAGGTTGAGCAGTCTCAATTTCACTACAGGATTTGCGAATGAATGCCGGGCTGGGCCACCTCGAATGGCGTGAGCCGCATGCGGGGAGACCCGCACGTACGGTTTTTAGGGGGATCTGGTCGAAAGACCGGCCGGCGCCCACCCGAACTTCCCCGCCATTCTTGTAACTGTCACCTGTAATCCGCGCAGGTGTGTCCGCACCCCCCTGAGTGGACGAGAAAGAAAGGATTTCTCGGAGCAACCAGACCCAGGAGTCAACTTTCCCGTATGACGACACTGAACCCCCGAAAATAGGCAATTAAAATTCAGAAAAAAAGCACCATTTTTTTTTTAAAAAAATTCAGGTCATTTGAGCAAACCGGCAGTCCAGTCCGGTTTTTAGGACCAAAACCGCCGGTTAACCAACCTGTTTTTCCGGTCCTGAAAAGGTCCGAGCCTTGCCGGTTTAGGAGGATAATTCAGACCGGACCATGCGCCGGTCACAGGTTGAACCGGTCGAACCGGCCGGTCCGATCCGATTTTGATTTTGTCAGCGATTTCGTGTAATACAATTCCTCTATCTTCTTCCACACCTTTGTTGGCGAATCTTCAACAACAATCTCGTGAAAAACGCAGTGACGCTCATGAAAATCACACTTAATGCACTTTCCTTCAACTCAAACTTCTCCGCTTCCTTTGTATATTCAGGAAACTTCTCTTCAATTGCCTTCCATAATCCTTGTAAAATTAGAGACAATCTCATTCTAATCTTCTAGATACTCAAACTAGATTTCCCATCAAATTTATCGACTTCGTACTTTGCAGAAGATGAAGATGTCATCTTAACCCTAGGTTACGAGTAGAATAACCAAGCTCTTGATACCAACACTACAAGAAAATTGTCAATTTCCGACGGAATCAAGTCCGTCGGAAAATTATTATTTTCTGACGGAATTTGCTGAAAACATATAAAAATAAAAATAAAAGTTTACCGACAGAAAGTCCGTCGGTAATCCGTCGGAAACATTACCGACGGACAATTCCGTCGGTAATTCCGTCGGAAACTATTAAATTTTCCGACGGAATTTTCGTCGGTAATCCGTCGGAAATTCAAAAATAAAATTCAACAAAGCTTCCGACGGAATATTCCGTCGGAAACTATTAAATTTTATAATTATTTCTATATTTTAAAATTTTACCGATGGAAATTTCCGATGGGATTAAAGCCGTCGGAAAATTATAAAGTTTCCGACGGAAAGCCGACGGTTTTCCGATGGGAATTGCTAAAAATATATTAAAATAAAAATAAAATTTTCTGATGGAATTTACGTCGGTAATCCGTCGGAAATGCAAAAATAAAATTCAACAAAGCTTCGAAAAATAAAATTCAAGAAAGCTTCCGACGGAATATTCCGTCGGAAACTATTAAATTTAAATAAATAAAATTTTTACTAATTACTAATTTTATTTTTAAATGTACAAATATCTTATAATGTAACTTATAATTAATATATTAATTTTAGAAAGAATTCTTATTATCATACTCTATATATTTTCAATAGATCGGAGAACTTTTAATTCTAATGAGCTTTATTTTAATTCGAATAAGTATTTTTAAAAAATTTCAATAAATATGATTATATTTAATTCATATATTTAAAATTTTATATTTTAAATTAAAAACAAAAAGTATTTAAATAATTATTTGAAATAAGTACATAAATATATTTAAATACATAATATTAATAAGAGGTAAGTTATCCAAGTTGGTAAGGGAGTCACCATTCTTCCTTGGAGACCCGAGTTCGAATCCCTGCGGGCGCAATAATTGCGGGAATTAATTCTCGCATTGGTTGGCTCGCCTAGCTTTAAGCTCGGCTCGTGGCTCGTCTGAAGTGTTGGTGTAGCTCGTTTTCGGGGTGGTTCGGGTCTCACAGATGAATTTTTTATTTTTTTTAGTTTATTTATTTTTATTCTATTTCCGATGGAATACCGACGGAAAATTCCGTTGGAAATAATTGTTAAAATTTTTTGGATTTATATTTTCCGACGGAATGTCCGTCGGAAAATATATTTTCCGAGGGATTTCCGACGAATTTTTCGTCGGAAAGTCAGTTTATTATTTTTTACATTTCGCTAAGATTTCCGTCGGAAAGCCGTCGGTAAATTTTTCCGAGGACTACTTATGCGACAACAAACATCCGTCGGAATTCCGTCGAAAATCCGTCGGTATTTTATGTTTCCGTCGGAAATTGACAGTTTTCTTGTAGTGCAATTGTTAGCAAACAACGCAACAATCTATTTTGCACGAACATTCCCAAAGCACGAAATAGGAAAAACAACACAAGATTTAACGAGGTTTGACAAAGCCTAAGTCCTCGGGCAAGAATAGAGAAAGTTATACACTATGAAGAAATATGATACAAAGTATGTTACCTCCAAATTAGGTTTCTCCCAAACTAATAAAACCCCTTGTGTGTCCCAACCCAACAAGAATAAAATTAGTTCCTAAGCTTGTAGCCAAACATTAATTTTATTTTCTCCTTTTCGGGTCGCACCGCGAGTTTATCGAGCCCGGATATAATTTGGATCCACACAAAATCCAAGACAAAAATAACAGAACCCTTGATCTTTGGTTAAAGATGAATAGTCTATCGACTATAGCGATTAATCCTCTCGTTAAATTGTAGACACCTCATAAGGTGGAACAACTGACCAGGAGATTTAAAGTTGCTTCACACCCAAAGTCAGGATTCGACCCTTGATCTTTGGTTAAGGATGAATTAGTTCTCTTCCACTCGATGTAGCTTTCTTGAATTTTTTTTTTAAAATTTAGGTTGAGGAGATGACACCCCAATTCAAGGAAGGAAATGCTTTCGAACTCACCGAACACTTACAAAGTACTTACACTATATCTCATCTCATAGAAACAAAAGAGGTTTGACCTATAACAAGATCAAACTCGATTATGATTACATGTATATGGAATCATACTTTCCTGGTTGATATAGAAGATTATTGCATGCATTCGATTAGGGTTTTACTCACGCACCACACGGATTAAATTTCCTTATATCTTTAATTCATTCGAAAAATAAAATAAAATATAAACTGAACTTTAATTTGCACCATTAAAGTTGTATATGACACAATCCATCAACAGTATGTGAATGGTGAGCTAATGCTTGGAACTCAATTCTAGGCATCTCTTATTGGTCAAAATATACTCCTTTGGAAATTCCCAATTTCTAGAAGAAAACCAAACTTTATTCCCACTAAATCACCATTCACTAATCCAACTTTTTTAAAAGAAAAGCTCTCATAGATGCTCCCCTTTCCCTTTCTCTTAATTTAAATTAATTTCAATATATTTCTAAATATAAAAGAATATTTTTCAGACAATTCCCCAATAGGGCAACCCTGCAACTTAGGAAAATGGACTATAATAATTTAATAATTATTAATAATAATGCAACAAGTGTCAAACCTAATCTAATAATTGTAGGGGTTTGATTTTATTGACTCAATTATTGGCTTAATTTCCAATACCAAACAGTTATTTTCACAAATATATGTGTGTGTGTGTTCAAAAATATTATCAAATGGACTCGTGCACCATCCATCAAAACTCAAAAGTCTTTTGATGCTGTATAAGTACGTTTTGCTTCCCTTCTTTTACGGGGGAGTAATGAAATATGAAGTCCAAATTGCACGTGGCAAGATGCCATAGGTGTGAATTCCAGTTTAGTCAGCACCTCGGATCTTGGAAAATATTAATGTTTTGTACTAAATTACTATAACTAGACAATTAAATAAATATACAATTTCCCCTACTTCCACATGCAAGTTTAATCGCAATTTACTTCGATCAAATTTTTAAAATGAAAAATGAATATTTTATATTTATCGTGTTGTTAGTACGAAATTCAAAAATGATTAAATAGTATGTATATTATATATTTTTTATTATAATTAATTGAGTTCGATTGAATTGGATTTGAACTAAAATTTTTAGGTTCAGTCATATTCTAATTGATTAATTATAATCTGAACTTGGTTCATCTAAATCAGTGTAATGAGAGAATCGAGTGTCTTACACTTATTATATAATTGATAGGAATTTTAGGAAGAATGAACAATAAAATAACAAAAGTAATATATTTACTATATGATTGATTGAGATTTAGTTAACTCGGATATAGATTAGAATTTCCTATTTTGAACCTTCTCTAGTAAGTACCTAAGTCACGTAATGAGGGTGCGGGAGTGAGTGTGCTAATGTGCGAAATTTTTAAAAAAAATTTGAGTACGAGAACGCCTTAAAGCGCATTTAATAAAAATATATTTTAAATAATTACATATATAATATAATTTTATTTTATATATAATTTCAGAGAAATTTTAAAAAATAATATAAAATTGAACTTGATTTTATTTAACTATTAATAATAATAACCTAATTTCATCATTTACCACGGTTATATGTTAAATTAAAAAATTAAAATTCATTTTCATGTTGTTATATTCATATATTAAAAAAGTGTAAGTTATCTTAAGGTGAGAAATGCACACAAATTCATCAATGCGGAGAATTAAAATTTTAAATTGACTTAAACGAGCAATACGTACTAATTCATTAATACGGAGAATCGACTGCGGGCTTGTTAAGAATAAATTATACATCATAATCTCTCTCACACATGTCACACAGATACATACACACACTTGAATATAAACTAATAACAGATACATACACACACACACACATATACAGATAATCTCACATACTGTCATTAAACTTGATAATTAATTCATCCTTATTTAAGCTGTTGTCTCTTCTTCAAAGCAAAAACTGATGCACTTTGTGGGGTTGTCAAGAATAAGGAGAATTGAAAACAAAAATCTCCTTTTTCTCTTATTTTGTATGACAATTTCACCCCCTTTTTGTCAATCTTTTTGGTAAGTTGCCATAAAAAAGGACATTTTTTTTTTCATTTTGTTCTCATTTTTTCATGGGAGCTTTAAAGATACAGCACAGGTGATCAACAAAATCTGGGGAAGAATGCTTTTCTCTGCAAAAAATGTGTGTAAGTTTCCTATATAGCTTTGTCATTTTCCTTGTTTTTGTTATAAAATAGTGATTATGGGTGCTTTTTAATCTATTTGGTTTTTTAGTTTTTGATAAGAAACTGCTGTTTTTAATGCAAAGATGCCATTTTTATTACTTGTGTTCTGCATTCAATGAAGAAAGAAATAGTTCATGGCTTTGTTTGACTGGTTCTGGTTCAACTGAAGTTTGAATTTTTGAAAATTTTTGACATCCTAGTAAAGGGTTTTAAGAATTGACCAAAAAAATTTGTAAGAAAATGAAAGAATCAGTCACATGTTAGACCTGACTTTTTCTTCTGAAAAGAAGACAAGAGGGTCTGATACTCCATGCTCAAAGTTGAAGCTAACTTTTTGTTTGATTTCTCACATGATTTCTTCTGAATCAGAAAGAAACAGTTGTTTCCCTTTTCAATTGGTGGCTGTTAATTCATCATCAGTCAATTTTCAGGCTGCTTTTGCCCTCGTGCTAACATAGTTGTCAATGTCTTGTAATATGCAGCAGTTCAAAAAATCCATTTATGACCTCCTCAGGGTTGGTTGAGTATCGAACTGCCATGGCTTATACCAATTCAAGATCTGTAAGGTGAGTCCCTCTTACATTCCCCGTTACGTGTTTGATGAAATGCCTGAGAAATTTTGGTTAACTGTTGTTTGCTCTCCCCAGATTTCAGGATGATGTTGAATTTGCAAAAATCCCTATGTCCAACTGTGAAAATATGATCAAAGTAAAATATAAAATTGATGGGGGCCGAGTAGCGGAGTCGAGCTCCAAGAATAGTGGGAAGTCATTAAAAGCCAAAGTACTGTCCCGGGTTTTTTCAGAAGATTATGATAGAGTGAAGAGAAAGATATTGGATCCTCGCGGCCCCACGATTCGTAGATGGAACAAGATTTTCTTAGTAGCATGTTTAGTTTCCTTGTTCGTCGACCCTCTATTCTTTTACTTGCCAACGGTGAAGAAAGATGTGTGCATAGAAATTGGATTCACTCTTGAACTTGTCCTGACAATTATAAGGTCAATAGCAGATGTATTTTACACAATTCAGATATATATTCGGTTTCGTACTGCATATGTTGCTCCCTCTTCTCGCGTCTTTGGAAGAGGAGAGCTTGTGATAGATTCCAAGAAGATAGCTTCAAGATACTTCTGGAAGTATTTCTGGCTCGATGCACTTGCAGCACTTCCTCTTCCTCAGGTTCGTCACTTGAAAAAAATGATTATATTATGTATATGTTTTATGTGATCATATAGTCTTATTATAATTGTGTGGAATTGTAGGTGTTGATTTGGATTATTATTCCTAACCTGAAGGGATCAACCATGACGAACACGAAAAATGTTCTTAGGTTCATAATTATATTCCAATATATTCCAAGACTTTTTCTTATATTTCCACTTTCCTCACAAATCGTCAAGGCTACCGGTGTTGTTACAGAGACAGCATGGGCAGGAGCTGCTTATAATTTGATCCTCTACATGTTAGCAAGCCATGTAAGTCAAATAAAAGCTTTTTTTTGCGAAATAATTATAGCCGGTGCCAATTTCCTACACTTTGTGGCATAAATTTATGATTTCCCATATTATGTGAAATAACTTGTTCTCATTTTAATTAAAGCTAAGATGTTAGATGAGGTCCGCGTTCAATAAATAGTGAATTATTTTTAGGGATAATTACTCTGACACACCCTGAAGTTCAGCCTAATTACACAAACCTCCCCTGAAGTTTTTGGTACAAAAACTTTCCCTGCATACCTTGAGGTTCAACCTAATCCATGCTATTGTAGTAATGAATTTGGGGTCAAATATTTATCAGTAATTTTCAAGGGAAGAATAAGGTATGGATAAATGATTATACATGACATTGTCCGGGTATAATATAAATTCTTTTGCATGGAGGTTTGTGATTTCCTTACCTCAGGGGAAGTTTGTGTGATTAACCTAAACCTCAAGGTATGTCAGTGTAATTATCCCCTTTTCTTTTAGTCAACCAGGTTATGTAAACGGAAAAAAAGAACTCGTTGAGTCGAAATGCCAACATTACTTTTAAAATTTCAGATTTTAGGGGCTTGTTGGTATCTTCTATCAATTGAGAGGCAAGAAGCTTGCTGGAGACATACCTGCAATCTGGAGAGTTCAACCTGTCTGTACAAATACTTCGATTGCAGAAGGGTTGCGGACAATGCAAGAAAAAGCTGGTTTTCGTCCAGCAATGTTGGAAATCAATGCAATCCCAATACCAGCCTTTATCCTTTCGGTATCTATGGAGATGCCGTCACTTCTGATGTGACATCAGCGAAGTTTTTCAATAAGTACTTCTACTGTCTGTGGTGGGGGTTGAAGAACCTTAGGTAAAATTTCTTCCCAAAACTATATCGTTATTTTCAAATATGTAAAAATCCTAAAACCAAAAAAATAATGCAATTTGTGTTTAATTGTGATTGTGCAGTTCTTTGGGGCAAAACCTCGGTACAACCACATATGTCGGAGAAATAAGCTTCGCCATCATCATTGCAGTTCTTGGCCTAGTTCTGTTTGCATTGCTCATCGGCAATATGCAAGTAAGCCTCAGATATACCTTAATTAAATCTTCTGTTATGCTCACTAATACTATAATTTCAGAATTTTCATTGTGTTTCATGATTCAAAATGATGTGCAGACATATCTCCAATCAACAACTGTTAGATTAGAGGAATGGAGAATCAGGAGAACCGATACCGAACAGTGGATGCATCACAGGCAGCTGCCTCAAGAGTTAAGGCAATCTGTGCGTAAATATGATCAATATAAATGGGTAGCTACCAGAGGAGTCGACGAGGAAGCTCTTCTTCAAGGACTTCCTTTAGATCTCCGAAGAGACATCAAACGTCACCTCTGCTATGATCTTGTTCGACGGGTTAGTCAACAGATTTAATAATCTTGCTTAGTTTTTTGATCAAGATAATCTTGCACCCAATCCCCATGTTATGGCTGACTAAAATATAAAAAACAATGTGATAAAAAAAAAAAAAAATCTAAAAGAACCCCTTATATTTGAAATTTTCATGCAGCCCCATGTTTTTACTGTGTAATCTTACACTCCAACTTTATAAGAAACTTAAATAACATCATTCGTACATATGTTCAAAAGGTCCCACTATTCGATCAAATGGACGAACGCATGCTGGACGCCATATGCGAGCGCCTCAAGCCTGCGTTGTGCACCCAAAACACATGCCTGGTGCGCGAGGGTGACCCTGTGAATGAAATGCTCTTTATAATCCGAGGGAACCTCGACTCCTACACCACCAATGGCGGTCGCACAGGTTTCTTCAACTCATGTCGCATTGGCCCGGGTGACTTCTGTGGCGAGGAGCTCTTGACGTGGGCACTCGACCCACGTCCGAGCGTCATCCTCCCGTCGTCCACCCGGACCGTGAATGCAATCTCAGAGGTCGAGGCGTTCGCCCTGAGGGCAGAGGACCTCAAGTTCGTGGCAGGCCAGTTCAGGAGGCTCCACAGCAAGCAGCTGAGGCACAAGTTTAGGTTCTACTCCCACCAATGGCGTGCATGGGCCGCCTGTTTCATACAAGCGGCCTGGCGGCGCTACAAGAAGAGGAAGAGCGCTGCGGAGCTCAGGGCTTTGGAGGCTGAGATGGAGGAGGAAGAGGAGATGGTGGGAGGGGCGGGTGGAGGTGATGCGGAGAGAGAAGGTGGTGGGGGTGGGAGTGGTTGGTCGGTTTACGCGGCGAGGTTGGCTAAGAGTAGGAGAGGGGCCCACAAGCATAGGGATTCAGATAGCGGGGCAGTGAGCTCGTTGCAGAAGCCGGCAGAGCCAGATTTTTCGTCGGTGGACGACGAGTGATTTTTGATGAGTATATATAGGGTTTGGAGGTGGATTATCATGAAAGTTTTACGTGTAAAGGATGAATGATGTATGAATTGTTGGAGACTATCCTTCTTAAACCGATGTTGAGATGAGGAACTGTCACAGGTGAAAAGAGCATTAAGCACGATGCTTCTTTGTTTATGGCCAAATGAATGAGAGTATAGGAAATTAGTCACTAATACTTGGATAATCATGATAATAAAAAGAATATATTAGACATTTCATATTAAGGAAATTCGGGTAATACTAATTTAAAAGAGAATCCTTATATCTCTGGGTCAATCAAGACAAGGAAATCTAACCGTATTCTTAAGGTTTACTGGCTTCAAGATTCAGTTCCAACCATCTCTAAACTTAGTCATTAGCCAATCAGACTTAATTTTTTTCCCCCCCAAAAATGGTCAACGCGACCGTGGGAATATCACCGTTGCCCCCACCTCATATAAAACCAACCGAAATCAGCGTACATACAATGAGACATAATCTAAATGTCGAAGAGAGAGATTGAGCAAAAGTGCCCGATAGATCTAAAATGAGAAATAGGCAGTAGATGGGCACTATTAGTTAAGCTAAAATTCAAGTCCCTATTAAATACACATCGAATCTAACGAATTATTCGTTAGTCGTAATTGGCGCCCAGTCATCGGGGCTATAGCAAGGGTTGTCAGCGTAAATCTTTACTTGCAACAAATAATCGCACCCATGTCGATAGTATCTTCAGGACTATTTAAATGGTTCGGCCGAATCTGTTAACATATACATAACTGAGGCCGTCAATTGCATACACTGGCGGAGCCAGTTAAGGCCAAGGGGGGCTTCCGCTAACCCCCCCCCCCCCCCCCCCCCCCCCCCCACCTCACCCCACCCAATTCCATTAACCCCCTCAAATTTAATTTTTAAAATATATAAATTGAAAATAAATAAATTAATATTTTTAAAAGTATACAATTTATTAGCTATTATATATAATAAATGTTATATTTATATATTATATTAGATATAATTCGTGAAAACTTTGTTATGATCTGTCACTTTATGAAAAAATCAATTGTATTGTGTTTTTAAATAAAAGAAAATTAGTGTAATGTATCTTATTATATATATAATGTATCATATAATATTAGAGAGATAAAAATATCATATCACATCGGTAATTCTAATCAAAACCTAACTCTGTCAAATTAATATCATAAAAAACTCTAATTTTCAATACATATTATTTTAATAAAATATTGTGAATTCGAATCTTAATTTCGAATATAAAAAACTTAATAGTTTTTTTTTTTTATTTAACTGTTTATATTTTAACTTACCTAGCTATAATTTACCAAAAGGATTAATTACTACACTCTCGATAGTGGATATTATAATCCCGAAATAAATTTTAGTTTTTTTTTAAAAAATAAGGGACCATATTAGTATCTGTACGTGAAGACTTTAATTTTGAAAAAAAATGGTGGGAGCAAATTGAAAGGAATACGAATCGTCGAAAACAATTATAATATATGAATTGTAGTGTCAAGTTATTATTATTTTTTTAATATATTGAGATTTGAGACCTAGGAATTTTCAGCCTCGGTTAATAAAAATTCCTGGATCCGCCCCTGATTGCATAGGAGTCAGAAACTAGCCGGGTTGTGAAAACAATCAAACCTAATTGAAACTAGTAACCCGACACACTCATTGCGTGTGCAAATAAAACTGTTATTTAAATATATCAATTAATTTTATAATTAATATATATATTTTATAATTACTAAATTATATAAATAAATAAATAGTATAAGAAATATCATATTAATTTTTCTTATTAGTTTAAGAAAAATTAAAATATGAGGAAAAAAAAAAGAATCAAGTAAAAAGAAAAGAGAAGAATCTAAAGAGACCAAACGGTTATTATCTACCTCTCTCTCACTTAATATAATAGTATAGATAACTAAACTTAATCCTAAAATATGGCAAAATACGTGAAAACCTCTTGCACACTTTTTTATTCAGAAACAATGTCTCTAAACGATCCCCCCATTTAACCATCTAAAACTTTTCCAAAACTTTAAAAACCGCACTCCCTCGGCTTGCGCCTGTTTTGCATGAAATTAAGAGATATCATATCATGGCATTGCTTCTTCCTTTTTGAGAGTCTTATCTTGGGTAAGACTCCAGGCTCTAAGCACATTTTCCCTTTCAGACAGAGCAAAAAGATGCGGAACATCAAACAACACAGAAAGCTCCATTATCCACCCGAAGACCAAAGTACTAATAGGGGTTGTAGTACTCACATAAGCTGCAGGGGAGGTTTTTGTAATATCTTGAAACCTGCTCCATTGCAGTAACATCAATAGTATTTGCTTTAAGTGTCCAAGTACCACATCCATCTATATTAAAAATGGATCATCTTCTTCAAAATGACCAAATAATATAAAAACAATGTAATCAAACTTCCAAATAAATTTACCAACATGTGAACAACCCAAGCTAATCTGCCAATATCATTCAAAAATCTTCATTGATCGGATGGTTTCTCGGTCGGTACGTAAGCAAATACATTGAAGAGAACGTACAGGAGGTTGTCGACAATCAGTGGCGGAGCTGCTCAAGGACAAGGGGGTCCTTGAGCCCCCCTCAGCCCCCATCCCTAACCCCACTAATCCCCCTAAAATTGATATTAGATTATATATAATAAATCTACAGACTATTGTAAATAATAAATGTTATATATTTTATATATTATATTAGATATAACCCAAGTTTGACTCAAGTACGAAAAATATTAAAAGTGTGCGGTTTTTGTTATGATGCGTCGAACATTTCAGGAAAAAAATCAATGTATTATGTTTTTATGCAGGAAAAAATTAGTATCGTATATCTTATTGTATAGATAATGTATCCTATAAGGCTAGAGGTAAAAGATATCAAATCACGTGGGTAATTCTTATAAAAATTTAATTCTGCCGAATTAATATAACAAAAAATTCTAATTTTCAACATATATTATCTTAATAAAATGTTGTTTGTTCGAATTTTAATTTCAAATATAAGACATTTAATAATTTTTTTATTCAACTGTCTATACTTTAACTTATATTTATAATTTACGGAAAAGATCAATTACTATACTCGATAGTGATAGTTGATATTTTAATCCCGAAACATATCCTAGTTTTTTTTTTTTTTGTTTTTTTTTAAAAAATATAGGACCATATTAATATCTATACGTGAAGACTTTAGTTTGAGAAAAAATGACGGAAACAAATTGAAAGTTCGTCGAAAACAGTTATGATCTAGGAGTTTTAGTGTCTCATAAAAATTGTAAAAACATCTTAATGTAATTTGAATATTTTAATTAGTTTTAAATTATTATTATTATTTTAATATATTGAGGTTCAAAAATTTTAAACCCCCACTACTCAAAAATCCTAAATCTGCATATGTCAGCTATGTTGGAATTCGTCAACCCTAACACAGTGAAAATTAAAATTTTAGAGATTATAAAAACCATTTTATCGGAATTCCAAACAAGATCACATTTGATTCAAGATTTAAGATTTAAACAAAAGAAGAATCAAACACCTCTTTCGCTTCCAATTGATGGCGTCATGGCGATGATAAGAAGGTTTTCCAAAACCTATCCGGTCTCCTCCTATCCTATCTGCTTCCAAGAACTACATGCGGAATTCCCCTAAGGTACGTAGTCCACGACCCGTAATTGAACAACTATTCAATTAGCTAACTAGAACACTAATTAGATATTGATTATCTAATAGTATTCTCAATACGATATTGAAAGATATGTGAGAGGAGAGAAAAGAGAAGACTTGGAGAGAAAGCAGAAAAGAACAATGTTTTATTTCTTCTCCCAAGTCTTACTTAAATACTTAAACCTAGGTCTAAAAGCCCTATGAGCTAGTCATGGGCTTTAATTTAATTACTAGTAATTAAATCAAAAACCTATTTTCATTTTAATTAGTGGACTTAATTTAATTACATTAATTAAATCACAAGTCCAATATCTAATTAAATTGGTGGACTTAAAAAATTAATTACTCTTAATTAAATTTCAAGCCCAATTAATTTAAATACACTTATTTAAATTAATGTTAACTCTTTAACATCTATTCTTAATAGCTTAACAATTAAGCATAAATTAATTAATACAATTATTAATTAGTTATCCTCTCGTACTATAAATTAAACTCTTTTAATTTGTTGATCAATCTCTATTGATCTTTAGATAATCACATTGTTCAATTCAAGTCATTGTCTGACCGCTTAGGTTCACCAATGAATAGCAGTAGGCCGACATTTTTAATGTGGTATTTTAGATAATCATTTATCTCATTGATTTAATTGAACCCTTTAAATTAATCACTGTTTAGTTAAAACCCCATTTAATTAATCAGTACCTACAGATCATGATCGATGTCTAGTGACAAGCTCATGATCACCCATCCAATAGGTGAATATTATGTTGTGAACCTTTCAGTCTCATGGATACCGTGAGATAAGATCCTTCTATCATCCAATCCCCGATTAGGACCTAGGGCATGGGAATGACAGAATCCTATTAGTCCTAATGCTATGATGAATCAATTCTAATATATAGCAATTCCATTTGATCAAACACTCTAGGAAACCCATTTCCTAATTTAGATCTCACTACCTTGCACAAGGATTTAAGTGGAATGTGCTATAATAGAATTCATGGGTGATTCACTCGTTCTTCTAGACGAGCGATATATTCTATGTTGGCATCTCATATGCCCCCATATATGATTCAAACAATGCCAACATACAACCATAACGAGATTCATGGAACTCATGAATATCTAGATGCATGTCAAACATTGCCCTTATCACTCACAGGGCATCAAGCCTCAAGTCTAAGGACCATTTAGACACTACCATAACTAGGGAACCAACCTCATCATTAAGACATAAAAGCCTTACCCCCATTGAGGTGTTGCCATCGAGATCCTCAGTGTACTTGTTCCCTAACAAACACCCCCATACTCGTGTGAATGTCTCCACATACAATACTCATGAAACAAAGTAACCTTTCTTAAAGGCACGTCATATGAGCAAGTCTCAACCGAGTCAAATCAGCATCCCCGTGCTTATTAGACTCTTCGACTTGGAGTTGGTTTAGGCCACGCCATAGAGACTTGTTCCATGACCTCCATCCCTATGCGAGGTCGAGTCCCGTAGCTTAATGTGACCTTAGGGTTTCATCCATACTCAAATAGTTATAATATGTAATTAATAAACTTGAATGAGATATGGTGAATTGACCACATAGAATTAAACGACTATAAAACGTTACATTTATTATTTCATTAATGTCACAAATTGCTGCTAATAAGAGTAGTTTACAAAAAGAGACCTGATGTATTGGTTTATTGCATGGATTTGTAGGGCAATTTTAGTTAAATTCTAGCAGTTTTAAGAACTTATAGCGTGATTTATGCTCCTTATTAGGTACCTTTCACCTTGGAGTTGAAAAGACGGAGTAAAAGCAAAACCATGCAATAAAGGGCGAAAAAAACGAGAAATTCTAGGGGACACGCCCGTGTCCCCATGGAAGAGCAAACTGAGACACGACCGTGTCTCAGTACAGAAGTGACCCTCGGATTTCAGGAGGTGACACGCCCGTGTCACCAATGTAGAGTAATTTGTTGCACGGCCGTGACTTGGTACAGAGAGGCCTGGAGGTTTTGCACGCCCGTGTCATCAAGAAGAACAGGTTTTGACACCCCCGTGTCAAGTAAGAAAAGCGCGGATACGTTTTAATACGTGACACGGGCGTGTCACAATTTTAGGCATGAGCTTCGCACGCCCGTGTCACGGGGCGGTTTCAGATTTCGGAATTCTATATATACGCGGATTTGAGGCGGAATAAGGGAGCTTTTGGACTACGTTTTTCCCAGAAGTTCAAGAACACTCGGAGAAAGAAGAAACACGAAGACATAGAGCTGAAGATTGATTCCAAGCACAAGACTTTATCAATTTGGTTTTATTTACTGCTTTCCGATCAAACTAATTCCTCAAGTTTTGGTTTTTCTTTATTCCAGCATAATTAGTTAGTCGCTTTAGATTCGTTTTTGGATGATTAGGTTAGAATTCAGAATTATTAATTCCGTTTTGATGTTTATGTTAGACATGAGTATTTTGAATGCAGTTCTTTTGATTTTAATGAGTTTTAATTCAAATATGAGGAACTAATCTCCTAGGGTTAGGGGGTAAGGATTATGCATCTAAGGTGTTTGAATTAATGCTCAAGTCAATTTGTGTGATTCTTTGTTAGGAAAACGGTATTGAATAAGCTGGGAATGGATTGGCCATCCATGAACATATTGTAAATTATCCGATAATCGACAGATTTAGGATAATTAAGATTGTTTTCCAAAACTTAGACGTTTGGGCTTAAAGAAATTTAACCCTGATTTCTACAACACGTATTTAGAATTCTATGCCAAGCCGCTAGGTTTTAAATACACTAATCTTGCTTCATTCGATTAATTTGGCTACTAAGTGATTGTGAGAACAACACTTGGCTTAATTAATTAGACATCTAGCCTTCGAAAGAAGCTAGGTATAACATTGTGATTAGGTTGAAGAATCATACATCCGTACTTGAGTATTGATTTGATCACAAAAGAGCATATGATTTACTTCCCGACCTGTTTTAATTAAGTGGTTAAATCTTGCGTTTATTTGTTATCTCGTGTGTTTGATTACTTATTAGTTAAGTTTAATTTTGTCATAATAGCATAGCACCACTCTGTCAATCTTTTTCGGTCTTTAGATTAGAAATAGTCATAAAAGTGGTTGTTGAATTCCCTTCCCTGTGGATACGATACCTTAAGTGTTGCAATCGGATTTAGAACTTACACTTGGGTTCAAGATTTGTCTATCAAGACCTAAACTATTTTGGCTCTTCCAGGGCACTACTCTAACAAGATATCCTTATCATTTTTCAAGATTTTGTTTGCAAGATTACTAAAAATTAATTTATCATGTACCAAGGCAAAAGTGTCCATTAGGACAAAACTATCTAAAACGTGCTTCCATTTTTCATTTTTTTTTTCCTTTTCCAATAATAGTCCATATCTTGTTTGTAGAATCGTGATCTCACATCTTGATTTAGATTTACCCTATACATTTAATGTTATATATCTTTAGTTACCGTTTTTTAAGTGGCATCCCCTATACTATTGGGACTCGGGAAGGGTTTGTGCCCTCCCAACTATGTCAATGAGACTCTTAACTTATTTATTTAAAGGTGCAAATGATTACTATTACGGTATGATTGGTATGATGGAATGAGGTGGGAATGGAATGAGCATTCCCACATCCATTCCTAAACCCTTGATTGGTACAAAATGTGATTGGGAATGCTCATTACTGAGGTAATGCCCATTCCTACAAACATGGATTTATTCATTCCTTAGGTACCCCATGGAATTAGCCATTCCCTATCTTCAAAATTTATTTACTTTTTATATAATTACCACATATTTATTAAATGTATATTATATTATTATTTTTTATTATTACAAATATTTATTCTGATGAAAATTTTATAAATTGTATTTAATATATGTAAAAATAAATATAAATATAATTATATTATATATATTATATATCTCAATATATTATTTTGTTTACTTATAAATTCATAGATATGCATAATAGATTAAAATATTCATTAAATAAAAAATTTAACATTTATATTAAATTTAATTTAGATATCATACATTATATTAAATATAATAAAATCATATAATCTACGTATAATTATGAAAATATTAATACTATTAATACCTTTATAATGTTTATATGTATATATAAATCAATCAATCTCTCTCTCTCTCTCACATGCACACACACACATATATATATATATATGATTTGTGCATAAAATAAATGCCATATATATAAAACATTCGATATAAAATAGTTACAATATATTACATATGAAAACATAATGTTGTTCAAAATAAAAAAAATTAAAAATTATATTAATATATAAAGTATTTGAATCATGTATTTAATTATCATTATTAACAATATTATTACTTATATTTTTATTTGTGAATAATATGACCGAAATATATTTAAAATTTTTATTCAATTCCTAACTTTATTACACAACATACCAATCATAGGAATGCTATAATAAAGTCATTCCATTTCAAAATCCATTCCTTTCCTAACTCATTCCATTCATGCATACCAATCATGCCGTTAAGTATTAAGTCATCGGTTTATCTCCTAATGGGCTTAATCTTGTTTACTCGTTTGAGTTAAACTTGGGCCTGTGTGAGGACCTGCGGGCGGAACATATATATATAATAACATCGTATAGGTTAGCCTCCACAACAATTGTTTGCAGAACTCTACAATATGGGGTCTCGTGAAATTCCTCCGGACATTGTATTCGAAATCTTAACTCGAATAAAATCGTTAGCAACCCTAGATACGTGCAAATCCGTGTGCAAAGAATGGAATCAGATGATACAGGAATCGAGTTTCATGGCTACATACTGCCAAAGAACGCGAAATCTCTCTGGTGTCATGTTAAATTCCATGTTCGTGGCCGTCGATCACCAATCCGAGGAAGAACACAGTAGTTCCATTGATCTTTACATGGATAATGTTCAAATATTGGCTTCATGTAATCAAGGGATTCTTTGTTGTCTTAAAATGGAAAGAGATGGTCCTCAACATTACGTGTGTAAACCAGCCACTAAACAATGGCAAAGTCTGCCTAATCCTAAATATTTACCCTATGAAACTGCTGCTGTAGCAATAACAGTTCTGAAGTTAAGACCTTTCAGATACAAGATTATCAGATTATTACTGGAATGCCCTTGGGAGTAAGTTTGTTGATTTTTTTGCTTTTTTAATCTCTTTCTGTGCGTCAGTTTGGATTTTTTTTTTAAGTTTATTTATGGATGTCATATGATTGGATTTATAATTCTAATCCTAGGGTTAATTATGAAGTTTTTACTTAATGTTTTTGAAAAATCTAGTTTGCGATTTTACTCTGAGATACCAATGTTTATTCCTTTTGGGCATCGATTAGTTCGAGACCTAATTTTAGCTGATACTCTTTATACCCAATTTTAAGTTATATGACACTCCCGTCTAATGAGCTTGCGGGTTTCATAACTGCACTCAGCCTTATAAATTTTTTTTGGTGGGACACTCAACCTTATAATGCAAAAACACTTCTAAAATTATCATTTTGCCGTGTTGGAATCGTCACTTGAGAAATTCAAGAAAAAATTCTGCCCGTGTCGCCCTGTCCGTATGCATGTATCATAGGCACTCACCCGGGATATTACCCTAAAAAATGAACCATTAACCACTTGGATCAACACCAGTTGGCCACATCCAATGAGCTTGCGGACCCCAGTGCTCCATACTAAAAAAAAAAGGTTACTTTGAATTAGGAGATTTATCCTGAAATTGTGCACCGGTACCAAATACACAAGTACAAAATTTAGTGACCTGATTTTACAAATTTTCCTAATTGTTAAAATGTAGTTCAGTCTAGAGCTAGTGAGTTCTTTGTCTTGATTAATTTCCAGGTCGTGATAGTTATCTTGAGTCCCGACTACATAGTTATTTATGTTTCTCCAACATAAAGAAGATAGTTTAATTGGATTATTTTTGTCTAAATACTTTCCTGTTTTTAGTTACCGGCAATATATATACCGGTGCGAAATATTCAATTCGCAAGTTTGGAGATGGAGAGAAGTACAACCCTTGATCTCGGAACTAATAGGCCCACTTGATCCTTCCGTCAACTTGGGCGGCTCTTTCCACTGGCTGACTGTGAGGGACGACGTGATTCAGTTCTATCAAGAACGAGAATATTTCCACAAATTTCCCGTACCAAACGTAGCCGACGACAACAATCATTACAGGTGCAAGACCTTATGCAATTATCAAGGCAAACTTGGATTTATTTGCCGAAGCTTATGCAATATGGAGCTCTGGGTTGCAAAAACCGGGGCTATCAGATGGACGAAGGAACTGACAGTGAATCTTGAAAATCTCAAACGAAACGTGGTCAATATTGCAAGTTTCTACGGTGCAGATTCTTGTCCAGCCATTTTCTACCGTGCAGATATTGCAATCTTCATGATCACATCTCAACGAGTGGTGTTTTATAAGCTTCAAGATGGTAGTTTTCATGAAGTGTTATTGAACAAGAAGATGAGAAATGAGGTTGGTGACGTTTTTCAATTCAGATCGGATTTTGAGCCCGTCGAGCTTAGAGGTACTCGAGGCTGGAGAAGGTCATATGAATTTTAATTTATGGTCTTTGATTCTTGTTGGTATTGCTATATGGAGTTTCATGAAGATTATTCGTTCCTTTTCCCTTTCTTTTAGTTGTAAATTTTGTGTTTCTAATTAACATACTTTGAATGAACAGCCTCTAGATCGTTAATTACTTTTTACATGTTTGTGTTCATACGGATCATTTGTACAACAGTCCCAAGTATATGTATATATATAGGGCAAATTACACCAAGGTCCCCTGAGGTTTGGCATAATTACAAATTAGTCCCTCCACTTCTGGAAATTACAGATTAGTCCCTATAAATACTATTTCAATTGAGCTCCCTAGACGCCGTTAGGGTTCCGTTAATTTTGACATTTGAATTTTCGAAAAATATTACAAAAAAGTCCCTGAACTATGAATTTTCTTACAAAACGACCTCTTAACTAAATCACATCAACAATGTACTCCTGTCAAAATTAACGGAACCCTAACAGCGTCTAGGGACCTCAATCGAAACAGTATTTATAGGAACTAATCCGTAATTTCCAGAAGTGGAGGGATTAATTTGTAATTATGCCAAACCTTAGGGGACCTTGGTGTAATTTGCCCTATATATATATGATCATAAGTAATGTTAGCTATGTAACGCTCCATCCCCAAACAAATAATTTTCGCCTTTTAGTTATTAATTTCTTCATCCCTTTCTTATTTTAATTTAGTAAAGGTTCAAAATTTATCTAAATCATAATATTTCTCAAACACATTGATGGATATTGTTGAAACAACGGCTTGTTGACGTAGATAGAAATATTTATTTTCACCAAGAAAAATATTATTACAGTTATTCTTACAAATATATAAAGGGAAGATTGTCAAAATTGGAATACCAACCGAGTCCAATTAGGGTTTTAAGGATTTTTCGTTTTTTGGCAACAAAAAAATTTGTATACCTATAAAAACACAAATTTGGAATAATTTTGATTGAAAACCATTTTAGACAACCGAAAAATAACTTTTATTTGTCACGTGTCTACTTAAAACCTCCATAGATTTAATTTTAATTGATGTGGCAAGACCACTATGTATACATCATCAACCATCAAATACGTTGCATTTTTTCACCTTACAAAATCTCTACATAAGCAATGTGGGTAAGTAAGTAGAGGAAATATTCTAAGTTTGAAGTTGAATGTGATTCAGAGGTGGTGGTACAACTTGTCAAGAGGGCTATATGAAGGAACATTCCTTGAGACTTATTATTGAAGATCTCCCTAAATTGATGCGGGGGCCATGGGAATGCAAACTTAAACACATTAGAAGGTCGGAAGACAGTCTCGCAGATAACTTGGCCAAGTGGGCGCAGAGATGAAGGAAGAGAAGAAGGTCTGGGAACATGAGCGGGTCGAGGTGAATTAAAATAGAGACAATTAGTTTAACCGTTTCTATTACTACCAAAAAAAAAAAAAAAAAGTATGTAGAGGAAAATTTGCCCTATTAATGTTCCTATCTTTCAATCATCAAAAGATCACTTAATGATACATGGAATTAAGGAAATTTGTGAGTACTAAAAAAACAAAATTATTGCACTTTAGGAGTTTAACCCGAGCCCCATTCACGCCAGAGTAATCAATTTTTCCCCCAAAAACACATGTGGCGTCATTCTTAATCACTTTTTCTAGAAAAACTTATCGTATAATAAATGCAGTTTATTAATTTATTTAACTTCAATAAAAATTTGACCGAAAAGCTAAAATTTCGATAATCGAATGTTTTAGGCCATTGAATAAGCCTTTTTTTTTTTTTTTAGGCCATTGAATAAGCCTTGAATCATCATATAATAACTCGGTAAGGAAGCGTTTAATACGTAAGATAAGTTTTTGAAGTTAATTATATTTGAGTTTATTAGATGAGAATAACTAGAATTTTGATTTGTTAATATCACGTTTGATACCAGAGTCTGCCCTTAATGTCAGTTAATCATTCCTCCATAATCTTCAGTGTGATAGAGTATATTAGATTACTAAGAACAACAAATTAATTTTGTACCCTAAAATAGACCATTTTCTCTATCTTCTTGTAAAATGCCGCTCGGAATACCAATTAAGGAATCAAATTTCAAGGCAAAGAAAGCAAAACATTATCTCACCTTGATATTCCTTAAAATATTACTAAAACAATTCAACAGACCATACTTTAAACATAAATCATCACATAAGCATTAGACCATCCTTAACCAATAGCTCTTCATCTTATTTGTACCTCTTGTATACCTTCCCAAGAAGGACTTAAGCACGGCCTACACGGCTTTATTAGAATGAGCTTCAATGGAGCTTGTTAATTTAAGATAGCTCTTGCCCTCACAGCCAGCCAAGAACACTTGAAATCTTCGATATCTGCACCAATCTGACGAAACGTGAAAATGATTATTAAAGCACCCTTTCAAAAGGTTAGTTTTTTTTTAGTATAGTCAAAAATATTTACGAACTCACCTTTCGAATCTTTTAATGCTACTAAGCAATGTAAATAGTCATCTAGAAACATTTCCCATAAATCACCATGAATTATGAAGCAATCTAAATAGCCATCCATGTATATTTGTCACAACATTGTGGAGCTAAAATTTCGACTAACATTCTGGTACTTAGTAATTAGCCAGTTAGGACAAGACAATAGTTATAAGGGGCAATTCATTTAGGTCCCCTGAGGTTTGCCGTAATTACAAATCAGTCCCTCTTGTTTTGGAAATTACATATTAACCCCTATAAATACTGTTTCAATTGAGGTCCCTGAAAAATATTACAAAAAAATCCCTGAACTATGAACTTTTTTACAAACGACCCTTTAACTAAATCACATCAACAATGTAGTCCTGTCAAAATTAGCGCAACCTAACAGCGTCTAGGGACCTCAATTGAAACAGTATTTATAGGGGTTAATATGTAATTTTCGAAATAAGAAGGACTGATTTGTAATTAGGGTAAACCTCAGGGGACCTAGATGTAATTGCCCGTTATAAATCTACAGCAATATGCCCCGACTTGATTATCTAAGCACATCTTCTCTTAATTTTCTCATTCAGCTGCAGGGGAGGTTTTTGTAATATCTTGAAACCTGCTCCATTTCAGTAACATCAATAGTATTTCTTGAAGTGTCCAAGTACCATATCCATCTATATTCAAAATGGATCATCTTCTTCAAAATGACCAAATATAAAAAAAAAAAATGCAATCGAACCTTCCAAATATATATGTTTACCAACAAGTGAACAACCCAAGGTAATATGCCAATATCATTCACAAAATCTTCACTGATCGGATGGATCAGATGGTTTCTCGGTACGTAAGCGAATACATTGATGAGAACAGAAAGTTGTTTTCCTAGTATCGACAGTCCTTATCAAACTGGACAGAGGATGGATCAAAGTTAATTATGATGGGGCAGTTTTTAAGGAGGAAAACTCGATTGGGATTGAAGTGATTGCTCATGACGAAGATGGTAAGTGCGTTGGTTGGAAAACTAATAGAAAAAGGAACACGGTGGACCCATTGGTGGAAGAATCTGAAGCCGCCCTTTTTGTTATTCGTTTAGCTCATGACTTTGGATGTAGCAAGGTTATGCTAACCTTGAAGGAGATTGCTTAAACATGGTGAACAAAATTCTTGACATTGGTGATGATCTTTCGGACGTCGGGAACATTATTTCGGATATCAAACTCTTATGTGCTTGTTTCCTTATTAATCTCCGGTTTTCTTTTATAGACGTGGTGTAAATTTAGTTGTCCACAAGCTTACTTGTAATGCAATCTCGATCTGTGTTGGTTCGTCGGACTTTCCAACTTATGTTTCTGATGTTATTTTTGCTAATGCGTTTTAGTTTGTAGCCGTTGTGGCTGAACAAGGGAGAAAAAAAAAAAAGAAAAAAAAGAGGCAATCCTTATCATTTTTCAAGATTTTGTATTTGCAAGATTACTATAAATTATGTTAAAACTCTTGTATATGGGAAGTTTGACTTCCCGTTTATACTCTTGATTTGTAGAGATTGCCACATATTTGTAGGGATTCCTTGTCTATATTGTAAGCTATACATAGGACCTCTAATGCAGTGTAAAATCAAGAAAAACAAGAACAATGAATACAATACAAATTTTCTTCCCCGAATACCATGTTCTAACATGGTATCAGAGCAGTATTAGAACCCTTGGAACTCAGTTTTAACATCATCGTCCCTACCAATCCCGAACTCTAAAACAACCATAACCAAGCAAGCACTGCACAACAAAAAACCATCATGTCAATCCCAACCGAGAAAAACTCAGATTTATCTATTCAAATAGCAAACTTGCTGCGCAACCCAACCATGCCTAACTCAGATAATTTGTCGATCGGAATAAAATTAAACAGCGACCACTATCCGATATGGGCCCGACTCATGAAAATGGCTATCAGAGGCCGGGGGGAGGGGGCTAATCACATCTTACCAGAATCCTAGTGGCTCCGGAACCAACAGATCCAAGCTTTGACTAATGGGAGCAGATTGATCAAAACATTTTTACTTGGATTATTCAAAACATGGAAATGGCCTCATCAACAATGTCTTACAATATCCGATAGTAAAGGCATTGTGGGAGGGGGCTCGCCACCACTTATGGAAGCGACAAAGACCCATTACAACTCTTCGACTTACACCGGAAATTAAGCCAATACTCAGTGATAGGGGCAAGATAGCCTAGAGGAATTCTGGAATAACCTCCAGGCTATATGGATGGCAATCGACCGACGACAACTGAACACGATGAAATATCCGGAGGACATCACGATTTTTAACAAAATCACCCAAGAACAGAGATTATTCCAATTTCTTACCGGAATTGACGAGAATTATAATCTGATACGAAGGGATTTGTTGAAGCAAGAGCCCAAACACTTTGTAGAAGCGGCGTATGGAACAATCCGACGAGAGGTGGCTTATCTTCACATCTTGAAGTCGGCCACCACCGGTGAAGAGAACACCGGCAACCGAGGTCTCGGATTGGGACTGGTCGCGAGAAAAGAGAAAGGGGAAAGAAGCACCGGATGCTCAGTGTTGGGAATAGTGCCGTAGAAAGCTAGTATGGTTTGGGACTTTCCTTATATCACAGACAATCTTTGAATAATATACGAATGATTGTATTAACAGGCGAACACTTCCTATGTGCCATTACGTGTTTTGTATGTTTCCATTACGTGCGCATGTATTAGAACTCCTCTAATCTGATGAGGCCATTAAGAACTTTGTCATTATGAGAACGACACATGAAACAAGTTCTTAACTCCATAAGCGAGGATTAGAAACTTCTCCTAGTCGATGAGTCCGATAGACAGTGGGAGTGTCGACCTTAACTCCGTTGAGACTTGTTTGTGTAGTTATGTCCTTAAGAAGGATCACCCGATTTCATCGGGAGATAAATGCACACTATGATGCGTTCATAATGCATAAGGGTGCTTGTTGATAGAACAAGTTCACTGAGGTGCCCCGCATGAGAAGATTCCTAAATGGGAAAGGACGTTACTAGAACTTCTAGATTAGGAAATATCTCACATGTCAATGACGTGATGAATTAATCCTTAGACTTAATATTCCACATTATCTCATATGAGCGCTAACTCTGTACTCTTTGATATAGGCTCAAAAGGGTGTCGCCATATAGACACTTGAATTACGGCCTATGTTGGGATTACACAAGTGGTATATGAGAATTGTTGGAATCAATAAAGGACCTACACTTGTTGTAGGCAAGATGATCTCTTATTACACAAGTCATTCATATTTCATCCCAAAATCCTTGCGCAAGGTGGTTAGATCAAGACATCAAGAAAATGGGGTTTTCTTAGATTGAGATCAAATGGAATATGAAGGGAAATTTGTTTTAAGATTGAGATTAGTAGGGCTCTCTATATTCCCATACCCTAGATCTTAATCGAGAGATAGGTTGGTAAGAGGATTGTATCCCACATGATGTCATTGACTAAAAGGTTCTTTCGAATATACATTCACATTTCGGGTAGAGGTCACACACCTGTTGCTAGACTATGGTCGTGTGATCTGTGAGATAATTAATTGATAAAGTATATTAATTAATTATGCTCACTGCTAACTGAAATTGAACCTAGAGGGTCACACACAAATGCCAGATTCAAAGGGTATTACTGGAAAGATCAAATAATTGATCAAAACGAGACCACAGTGTAAAGTACACGTGTGGGTTTGAGAGCATGTTTGGGACGTGTGAATCTAATTGAGGAATTGGATCATGTGTTAATTAATTGGAGAATTAATTATAAGCCCAAATATAATTAATTGAAGAATTAATTATAAAGCCACAATATAATTTGATATGGCATAAAATGGCGAGCCACGTGGCACGCCTTAGAGGAAGCCACTTGGACATCTCGCCACCTCAAGCGGACCAAGGTCCCCGCGCCAACGGATCAACGGATCGAACCCGATCCGCTACGCCATAACGGATCAAGTTCGATCCCTAACCCCAATTGAGATCGATCCCTCAAGGAACGACGGATCCGATCCCTAGGCTCAAGGGATCGAACCGATCCCTATCCCGAGATTGGATCGAACCGATCCCTAGGCTCAAGGGATCGATCCGATCCCATACACCTTAGGGGATCGATCCGATCCCATACATCTTAAAGGATCGATCCGTTCCCTATCCCTAGAGCGGATCGATCTGATCCCTAGGCTCAAGGGATCGATCCGATCCCATACACCTCAAGGGATCGATCCGGTCCCTATCCCGAAAGCGGAACAATCCGATCCCGTACACCTCAAGGGATCGAACTCGATCCCATAATCCGCAACGGACGGTCCATCCTTGCTCCTACATGGGAACCACGCATGAAGCGTCCCTATCCCGCACAAGTCAAGGGGTCGAACTCGACCCCGCTAACGGGTTCCTCACTACGGACATGCTTCATCGCGACCCGCTTGACCTCGATCTCTCGGATCGAGATCATACGTCACCCGGCGACAAGATGCCATAAAGCATCTTTGTCGGGACACGTGTAACTCCCCTATTCACCACGGCCAGACGCGCTACAGTGCATTTAATGCTTTCGGTACGTGTCTACGCGCAAAAGGGAAACGAAGTACACTCGACCCCGAGGCACCCGCTCAGGCATCCGACAAACGAACCGATCGACTGCAGAGCATTTAATGCATAGTCGCGGTACACGCACTACCGTGTTAAATGCTCCTGACTATAAATACCCAAGTCTTGAACAGTAGTTGGTAAGCATTCAAGAGCATTTATTTCGCTTCTCTAGCATTTATTTCTCTCTCTAAGAATCTTCCACTGACTTGAGCGTCGGAGTGCTAAACTTGGGTCCAACCCCAAGTCCCCAATTTGGCCTTTGAGCTCACGTTTGTCTTAAGGGTTTTCAGATCGATTAAAGAGCCCACCTTGCAAATTCTTGACTGATTGACCCGAGAGTGCCAGCTAGACCTCCAACTCAGCTGAACCATTTTTAGGCCGGATCAGTTGGCGCCGTCTGTGGGAAACTACACTTCTCTCTACCTCGATCTTGAGTAAAACACTTCCTCTCCTCTTGCAATCATGGTGAACACTAGGAAGACCCGACAGGATGAGGACTTGGAGGAGGTCACCAAAGGCAGGCACGACACCAACGCGCCGCTTGGTCATCTCCCCATTGCTCCCCCCGTCGTCGAGATTGCTGGCCCCAGTGCCAGTGCGATCGTGCCTCAACCAGAGGCTGCTCCGAGGGTCGCCATTACACAGGCTGACCTTGAGGCCTTTCTTGACCAGTGGCGGGTCGAGATCGAACAGGCCCAAGTAGAAGGCCGGGAGCCAAGACGCCCCGAATTACCGAGGGCTAGTCCCGCTACTATCCCCAGCCCCGTAATAGCCAGCGCTTATGGACCTGCGGCTCAGACTTATGGGTCTGCAGTCCCCTACTACCTCCAGCCGCTCAACGGCGGACCCGCCCAGGTCATATGGGGCCTTCCTCCCCAAACGGGTGCGGGCCAAGCACAGGTCCCCGGGTTTGCACCTCCTCCGCCACTCGCGGGAGGGAGCAAACAGGTCTCGTTGGAGGGCCATGGGGATTCGGATCATCCCAGCCGCGCGAACCGCGGTAAGCGAGCGGTCGATGACGACCATGAAGAGTACGATGACTTGTGGAACCGGTTACCCACCCGATCGGCCCGCAACGAGGCGGCAAGGATCGCCGCAGCCCGCCAGGACCGCAGCCCGGATCGATATATCGATCCGCCAAGAAGGCGGGTGCAGGACCGCCTGGGGGATCGAGGTTCCATGATCTCCCAGAGGCAGGTCGATCTACGCGCTGGGTTAAACCGCCAACCACTGCGCTACAGATCCGATCGGGAGGAAGCCTCCCCATTTTCTGAGGATATTCTTCGCACAACCTGCGACGGAGATCGAATCCCCTCGGGATTGCCTCTTTACAACGGGACGACCGATCCCGAGAAACACGTTACTGCTTTTGAAAACAGAATGTTGCTGCACCCCCATCCGCAGCAGATTTGGGCCAAAATTTTCGTGACCACTTTAACGGGCCCCGCGCAGGACTGGTTCATCCGCCTGCCGCCTCGATGCATCCGGACCTACAATCACTTTGTAGACCGGTTTTCGGCGTACTTCTCCTCCATGTCAGGGGAGAAGCTGCCCCCTTCTTACCTCAACAACCTCCGCCAGGAGAAAGGAGAATCCCTTCGAGACTTCTTCACCGGATTCTCAAGGGAAGTGGTACGGGTCGAGGACCCGACGATGGACACTCTGCTCCCGGTCGTCCATCGGGCGCTACGCAACCGCCTGTGGGCGGATGAGATCGTCAGGGCTGGCCCCAAAAACCTGACTAAAATTCAGGATCTCGCCCATGGGTTTATGCGGGTCGAGGAGATGGCATTAGCTCATGGGCCTGCTCCTTCGCCCACCCCGGAGAGCCATCACATGGGGTCGAACTCGACCCAGACCAGGAAGGGGTTCGAGCCCAAAAAATCGAAGGGTAGGGTCAATCCACCGGTCCAAACCGATCGGAGAAACTATATACCCCTCGACCCGAACGACAACAACAAATCAACGAAGATCGGGGCCAACATGAACCCCCAGCACGAGATGATGATGATTGAGTTCCTCCAAGAAAATGCAGACGTGTTTGCATGGACTGCGAAGGATCTTGTGGGGATCGACCCGAAGGTGATCTGCCATCGCCTCGGTCTCGATCCCACTCACAGACCCATAAAATAGAAGCTGAGAACTCAAAGCAAAGAGCGGAACGAGATCATCGAGGCCGAAGTGAATAAATTGCTCGATGAGGGTTACGTGAGCCCAGCCCAATACGTCGATTGGTTGTGTAATGTAGTCTTGGTACAAAGGACGGGTGGCAAGTGGAGGATGTGTAAAGATTTTACGGATCTAAACAAGGCATGTCCGAAAGACCCATACCCGCTCCCTCGGATCGATCAGCTCGTCGACTCGACAGCTGGTTGTGAGATGCTGAGCATGATGGACGCCTTCCAGGGATATTACCAGATCTCCATGGCACCCGAGGATCGACCCCACACCGCCTTTATAATAGTCAAGGGCATCTATTGCTTTAAAGTAATGTCGTTCGGTCTCAAGAATGCGGGGGCGACCTACCAGAGATTGGTGAACAAAATGTTCAAAGAGGAGATCGATAAAACAATGGAAGTCTATGTGGACGACATGATCGTGAAAAGCAAGCGGACATGTGATCACTTCAACCACTTGGGACGTGCGTTTGAAATCCTCAGGAGGTATGATATGAAGCTCAACCCGGACAAGTGCACCTTTGGGGTCGAAGGAGGGAATTCCTCGGGTATATGGTTAGCCAGCGTGGGATCGAGGCGAACCCAGCAAAGATCGAGGCTATCCGGGTCATACCTCGACCCGATTGTATAAGCCAAGTCCAGTCTTTAGTAGGTCGGATCATTTCCCTAAATCGGTTTATATCCAGATCATCCGAACGGAACCTCCCCTTCTTCAAGATACTACGAAACTTAAAAAAGTTCGAATGGAATGAGGAGTGTGATAGAGCCTTTGAACAACTTAAAGAGTACCTGGCATCTCCACCGCTGTTGGCTAAGCCCAACGAAGGGGAGACCTTGTACCTCTATCTCTCCCTTTCCGACGAAACTTTTAGTTCGGTCCTCGTCGCCATTAGGGATCGAAAACACATGCCCATCTATTATCTGAGCAAAATCTTGCATGGGGCGGAGCGGAACTACCTTGAGATCGAGAAGTTCGTCTTCGCGTTGACGCATGCGGCTCGAAAGCTACGCCCCTACTTCCAAGCACACCCGATCGTGGTACTAACCGATCAACCTCTCAGGCAGGTCTTGTCCAAGCCCGACGTCTCGGGTCGAATGATGAAATGGGCGGTGGAGTTGAGCGAACACGACATCACTTTTCAACCCCGCGTCGCCCAACAAGCTCAAGTTCTGGCTGACTTCTTAGTCGAATAGAACACGAAGCCCCTAAAAGACGCCCCCGATCCCATGAGTTGGACAATGTACGTTGATGACTCATCGATCTCCAAGGGGGGAGGGGTAGGGATATCATTAGTCAGCTCGGATGGTACACAGTTCGATTTTGCCGTCCGTCTCGACTTTAAGGCCACCAATAACGAGGCAGAATACGAGGCACTCATCGCGGGACTAAAGTTCGCGTCGGAGCATCGGGTCGACAGATTGGCTGTCGTGACCGACTCCCAGCTTGTCGCGGGTCAAGTTAACAGCACGTATGAAGCGAGGGAAGAGTCGATGGCAGATTATCTCAAGATGGTTAAAGAGTTAGCCTCAAAATTCAGAGAATTTCGGATCGAGCAAGTCCCCCGTGAAGAAAACACACGAGCGGACGCGCTGTCCAAACTCGCGAACGGCCTTCAGGGAACCCGAGACGGGACCATCTCATTTCATGTTTCACCCGGTCGGGTCATCGATCCGGGTCGGATCGATGTCGCGGCGATCGACCCGGAGGAGCCATGTTGGATGGATTGTTTAGTCTCCTACCTAAAGGACGGGACACTACCTCAAAGCCGGTTAGAGGCGAGGCGGATGAAATATCGCTCGCTGCTATACCTACTGGACCGCGAAGGGAGATTGTTCAAGAAATCATTCACAGGTCCACCGCTAAGGTGTCTCCGCCCGAGCCAGGCCAAAGATGTGTTAGAAGAAATCCACGAAGGGAACTGCGGGAACCACTCAGGGGGTCCAGCCCTAGCTCGCAAAATCTTAAGAAGCGGGTATTTCTGGCCGACCCTAATCCAAGACGCAAAGCTGCACTCAATGAAATGCCCCAAGTGCCAAAAACACGGCAACCTCATACACACACATCCCGCAACCATGATCGCGATCGAAGTCTCATGGCCCTTCGACCAATGGGGGATCGATATTGTTGGTCCTTTCCCCCTGGCCCCTCGGCAAAAATGGTTCGCCATAGTAGCCGTCGAGTACTTCTCAAAATGGGTCGAAGCCGAAGCGGTCCCAAAGATAACTGATGCGGTGATAAGAAACTTCCTATGGAGAAGTATCATCTGCCGCTTCGGGGTCCCGAGGGTTCTCATCTGCGATAATGGGCCCCAGTTCCGAAGCGAGAACACCAAAAGCTACTGTCGGGACATCGGGATCGACCTCAGATTTACGACCGTCGGCCACCCTCAAACGAATGGCCAAGCCGAAGTCACCAACCGGATCATCATCCAAAATTTGAAGACCCGCCTCGATGCCAAGCTGGGGGCGTGGGCGGACGAACTCGACGGGGTCCTGTGGGCTTATCGAACGACCCCCAGAACGGCGACGGGCCAAACACCCTATTCCCTGATATACGGGTCGGAGGCTGTGATTCCATCGGAGTTATTACACGAAACAGCCCGAGTCAGTCAGTTCCAGCTCGATAGAAATAACGAAAATCGATCCGATGACTTGGATCTGATTGAGGAAAAGCGGGAACGCGCATACCAAAAGATTAAGCAATACAAGGCAGCCACAACCCGGTCATACAACAAACACGTCAGGCCCCGTGCATTCCAGATCGGGGATCTAGTGTTGAAGAAGGTAGAGGTCCTCCAACATGTGGGAAAACTTGAACCCAATTGGGAAGGTCCCTACCGAGTCACTAAAGTAGGCAAAAACATGGCATACAAGCTCGAAGATATGATGGGCGCACCACTACCAAGACCTTGGAACGCCCATAATCTGAAGAAGTTTTATGTTTGAAAAAAGGCTTATCTTGTATAGTTAATCGAACCGGAGCCCGATCAAAGCCCGGTCCCGAACCTATCTTCGGACCGATTTCGATCCGCTCAATAAAATTCATTAACCATTTTTACATCTTATGTACTAGTTATGCATCCCATCCACGATCATGTTATCTGGAGGGAATGACCACACTTGCTATAAACCTTTTGATTACTTTCTCGTACTTACAAATCCCCAAGTCCAACGAGGTCACTCAACGACCCAACGAGAGCTGGATTAGCATCGAGCAAACCCCTTTGGGCGGGGGAGTCCAAACTCGAATCCCCTACAAGTAGGGATCGGACTTGACTCACTTAGCCCCATTGGATTGAACGCGATCCGCTTTTGGATCTTGCCCGACCCCAACGGGATCGAAATTGATCCCACGGGGGTATGGGATCGGATCCAGGCCCCACACAATTGGAGATCGAATTCAATCCCCAATACCAAATGGGATCGAACTCGATCCCTAAGACCAAATGGGATCGAACTCGATCCCTAAGACCGAATGGGATCGATTCGATCCCTCATTAAATTTGGGATCAAACTCCATCCCACGACACAAGGGGATCGGATACGACCCACCGCACCATACACGAAATTCGAAGAATGTTGTAATGGAAAATAAAGCATAAGAATAAAGCAACAAGATGTTCACGCGGCGACATCCCCGACCGCTAGGCCAAATGAAAATTGTCTTAAAAATACTTTCAAATAAATGAGATCAAGGCTGAGAAGGAGAGGAACCCGAGGCGCCCGTACGGCCCGAAGACTTCTTTCGACTGCGTCGGGTCGACGGTAGGAAGCTCTCGATGTCGACCGGAGAAGGAAGCTCATAGACGGGATCCCTCTTATCCCTCTTAGCAAAGGCTATATCAACAGCAAACCCGTACTTGTGGTGACACCAATCGATATCCACCGGAGGTTCGGCGTCTTCCTCTAATGGATCGGGGTATGGATCGGGTTTGTCTAGGCCGATGAGAGACTCGTCGAAGGACACCGGAATCAGGCCCTGGGCTTTGAGCTGATTGCGCGCAATCTTGAAGCCGGCCTCCAAGTCGATCGCGGCCATGACCGTGTTCGCCTCATCGAAGGCTGGACCCTTCATAAACTCACGAACCGCATACTGCTCGATCGGACCCTTGGCCTTCCGAAAAGACTCTATCATGGCGTCGATTCTAGCCTGGCCTTCCGCCAACGCGGCCGCTCGGGACGCTTCCCCCTCGGCCTTCGCCTGTTGAACTTTCTCTTTGGTTTCGGCCCGGATCGCATTGAGTTCGGTTTCACGAGCCTGTAGGACTTTCTCCATAGCCTCCATCCGCTCGAGGGCGCTCTGCAACTCCGCTGCGCGCATTTGGGCCTCTTCCTCCCTAAGGCTCTGTAGCTCGTCCAGCCGTTCCTGGAGCTCAGCTACCTTCTCTGCCTTGGCTGACCTCAGCATGGCCTTGGCAGCCCTGTACTTCTCCTTGTACTTGACCATCTCCTCTTGATAAACCTCCGCCTTCTGGGACAAGCTGATGGCGGTTGGGAGAATATCCTGTTCATGGATGCGAGAATTGTCATGGTTTAGCAAAGAAGAATACGCAAGAAGAAATGACCCGATGCGACGGATCGTTCACGACCGACCTCAATCGGTCGATTACGAACCGAACACAGGGGGTCGATCCTGATCCTAAAAAAAAAAGGGGGGAGAAGAGACAGATATAAGGTGGAAGCACTTACGCCGAAGATAGCCTTGCTGATCCTATACCTCTGGTGATCGACGGGCTCCTTATGAATCACCCGTTGTTCGTCGACCACACAACCGGTGTTGAAAAGTGAGGACAACAAGCTGATATCGGGATGGCCGACGCCAAGGTTCCGAACCGACCCATCCTTCCGAACTCTCTCGAGTTCACTAGGCCATTGAGGTGGTAGGGTCTGTTTGAAGTTCAGCAACTTACTCTCAATATCCTACCCGCTGGAATCCCCCTCGATTTCGATCGGCACCTCTTCCACAGTCACCTTCTTCTTCCTTTTTCTTAAGCGCCTGTTGGACGCCAGCTGTTCCTCCTGGGGAAGAGTCAGATCATAAAGATTTTCGTCGAAGTCGAAATAAAGATCTAAGTGGTCCAAATTTATTACTTGATCGGGGTCCTCAGGATCGGGCTCGACCGCATCCGATGCCTGCCCCTGCTCTTGGACATCTTCCATGGGTTGAAAATTCGAGGGGACCCTTCGACGGGGCTGTTGGGCCGCGGCTTGAGCTTTCGGTAGAGCTCCGTGGATCGCGGCTATAGCGTGGTCAACCCTTTCCTGTTCAGCCTGCGGGATCGACTCACACTTTTTCAGCTTCATATTCTTCCTCACCCTTTCCACGCGACTCATGGCTAAGATGTGCAGACCTGTAGAAATGGATCGATTAGTACCTTGAAAGAGGAGGGTGCTGGATAATGTACATAGAAGCTAAAACACGAAATACGATCCGACACAAACGGATCGACACCGATCCGATGCGAAGTCGGTCGAACCGATCGATCGATATCGACCCCGACGGATCGAATTCGACCCAAATGACTAGATCGACATAACGGGCGAAGGGTTTGGCGCGTAACCCGATCGGGCGGGTCCGGCCTGAGGCGGAGGCTCACCGAAGTGGAAATTACGCAACCTCGTCCCCGGGACCAAACCCGTCTCGACCAAGTGTCCTGTCCTCATCAAGTACTCGGGGTCGAGCGGGCCCAAGTTGGTCAAGTGCTCGAAAGACCATTTTTTGTGCAGCCAGGCGCTTTTCCGTGTTGCAAGTTTTTTGGGCTCCTTGGTGGTCCATGTCGAACGGAAGGGAAGAGACATCGAGCAGTCGATGAAGAAGAACCTCTTCTTCCAACCAAGCCCATGAGAGGAGACCGGGATGTCCACCAGCTTCCGACCTTGCCTAGCTTGGAGGTTGTAGTAGCCAGCCCCAGACTTGGGGGAGTTAACAAGGAGGAAAAACTCCCGAAAATCCTCGAACCGAGGCTCGAACCCCAAACACTTGAGGATGATGATCGCACTGTACATCAGAGCGAAGGAGTTCGGGACAAGCTGAGCCGGACACAGATTCACCCGATCGAGAAAAGTTGACACCAACGGGTGGGTCGAAAATCGGAAACCATACTTCATTGTCACATGGTATAGACCGAAAGCATATTTGGATTGTGGAGCCCCTACCGTCTCCCCGTCATAGGGCAACCGAGCCATGACACCCTCGGGCATCACACTACACCAATTGCGAACCTCTCGGAATTCTTTGCCCGACAATATCGACGGTCTCTGGGCGACGTCGGATAGAGTACGGTAGACATGCCCGGACCGTCCCTGGGGTTGGCCGAAAGTACCCTCCTCCGGCCCCTCTTCCTCTTCCTCTTCCTCTTCCTAGTATTCCTCTGCCTCCTCGATCCGTCGTTGGGGTCTCGAGGTCGAGGCCCGGCCACGGTTTGCCCGGAATTCCTGAACCCGTATCTCGTCGGAGGAGTCGAAAAATGACCCGAAATCCATGTTGGGCAATGGCGGAACACCGCCCGACGAACCGGAGCAACCCGCGGAGGGGGTGAACGGCTCCTCCACCTCGCTCTCATCGGAGACTACGCACATATAAGGTGCTCTAGACATATTTCCCACAAAGAAGGAGAAGATGGGAATAAACGCCGAAAATTACCTCTCCTTGTTTGGCTTGAAGACGAAGTTAACCCTCTACGCCTCGCCCAATTTTCGATCGGAAGCCAAGGGGGGAGAGAGCGGATCGAATTCTTGCAAGGAGAAATATGAAGAATGGGAATGGGGGTGCCCACTCATTTATAGGGGAGGAAAAGTGGCTCCTCGAAGTACGTGACCCAGTCATTATTGCCATGGGAACCACGCATGAAGCGTCCCTATCCCGTACAAGTCAAGGGGTCGAACTCGACCCCGCTAACGGGTTCCTCACTACGGACATGCTTCATCGCGACCCGCTTGACCTCGATCTCTCGGATCGAGATCATACGTCACCCGACGACAAGATGCCATAAAGCATCTTTGTCGGGACACGTGTAACTCCCCTATTCACCATGGCCAGACGCGCTACAGTGCATTTAATGCTTTCGGTACGTGTCTACGCCCAAAAGGGAAACGAAGTACACTCGACCCCGAGGCACCCGCTCAGGCGTCCGACAAACGAACCGATCGACTGCAGAGCATTTAATGCATAGTCGCGGTACAAGCACTAGTGTGTTAAATGCTCCTGACTATAAATACCCAAGTCTTGAACAGTATTTGGTAAGCATTCAAGAGCATTTATTTCGCTTCTCTAGCATTTATTTCTCTCTCTAAGAATCTCCCACTGACTTGAGCGTCGGAGTGCCAAACTTGGGTCCAACCCCAAGTCCCCAATTTGGCCTTTGAGCTCACGTTTGTCTCAAGTGTTTTCAGATCGATTAAAGAGCCCACCTTACAAATTCTTGACTGATTGACCCGAGAGTGCCAGCTAGACCTCCAACTCAGCTGAACCATTTTTAGGCCGGATCATAATTAATTAAAGAATTAATTATATAGCCCAAATATAATTAATTAGAGAATTAATTATAAATCCCTAAAAATAATTAATTATGGAATTAATTGTAAAGCCAAATAAAATTAATTGAAAAATTAATTTTAGCCCGTTGGAATTAATTAACGAATTAATTCTAAAGTCCTTCATAAAATTAATTGGAGAATTAATTCAAGATATTTAATTATTTAATTTTTCTAATTAATTAGAATAAATAAATAAGTTAAATATAAAATATCTTCTATTTTAATATTATTCTAATTTGATTAGACTATAGATATTGTTAAGACAAGATATTTAATTATTATTTTAATAATTAAATATTTCTAATTTGATTAGAAGGTCCTTTTTCTAGAAGATAATATCTTATTTTAGATAAGATATTATTTACTTGGAGAAAAAAAAAAATAGAAGAGAAGTCAAAGTAGGAATCCGATTCCTACAAGACCTAAGAGGCTTCGAACCATACCCTATAAAAGGGACAAGGGGTTTGAAAATTTGGCTTACGCATGATAGAAGATCACGCCCAAACTTCATGGAATTTTGTGATAATTTTCTTGCTCTCTTTTCTTCTCGTTTCTTGTTTCTTTAATACACATGTTATAGTACTAGCATACTCACTAACATGATTTGAATCTAGGTTGGTGTGAATTATTACTTTAGATGATTTCTACTTTGGAATCTCGAAGAAAGAATCGTTCAAGAAACGGGGATTTCATGCTGCAAGAAGATAATTTGAGGGCGCGGCTCAATACGTTTCAAGAAAGCTTTAATTCTTGTAAGTTTCTTGAAATCCAAAAGTTTTGAAATGAACATTGCAAGATCACGATCCCTTTTGGAAAATTTTTAAAACTTCCTCTGCTTTTACTCTGTGTTTTCCAACACTCAGATGGCACCAGACGCAATGATAGTGCCGGTCACCGCTCATCATGGCGTGAGGATCGGTCAGCGATGGTCGGATGTAGCACCCGTACGGTGGGTCACCAGATCTCCCCACCAAAGCCCAATCCACATACAAAAGGGAAAGTCCATACATGAACCAAGCAGTGGCGAACGGGAGACTGACAGACACACACCTAGGCCAGGTGGGACGTAGACCCTGAACAACAGAAGTCAAACAACAAGAACGCGGAAGCGAAAGCATACAACCAACATAAAAGTACAAACAACAGGTGATGAGTTCAACTATCCCTAGAAGCCTGTACCGAAAATATAACAATAGATGTCATAATCCGAAATATCATTCATACAAAGCTTATACATTAATCCGAATAAAGAAATGCAGAATGCTGACAACTTAACTAAAACAACGGACTCCAAAGACTGTCTCCGCCTAGCTCGAAAGCGAAACCTGCAAACTAAAAACATAAAGAGGGAGGGGTCAGTCTTAACTCGACTGAGTGGCGGGTTAACCTAGGCACACTAAATACATATAAGGAGCAATGTACGTACAAAAATCATAATGTTCATGAAATCAGGGATAGTTTTTACACACTTAATCATTTTCCCGTGATATATACATATAGGGCTTACTAGGCAATGTCAAACGGACAAACTTAACTTACCAAACATGCTTATCAAAACTTATCAATTCTTAACATACTCAGAGCTTAGCTTAACTTATTAAAATGTTCCAAATTTTAACTTAATTTAGAATCTTTACCTGTTTCACGAACCTTAATAGAACAGACATATCAGAGTACTCGCCGGGTACGAGATCAGGCTCCTCCAATCTCCTCAGAACATATCAGAACAGAATTAAAGCAGAAAACTTACAAACAGAACATATTAGACCAACCTCAACTCCGGTGATGGAAGGGTGTATACGCCCTAACCATCCATTCATGTATGTGTGGGTCATGAGTGCATGATTCTCACGCTCGAGGATTCCATCTCCCAACCAAACCTCCTGGTGGGTTTCAGGTTGATCCTTATCATGTGGAGACTATGCCCAGGCCGAGCCCAACGGCCCGATGCCATCCCAAGATTCCTAACCCATAGTCTCCGGGGCCTAACATTCACAAAACAGAACATACACTTAACCCTCTACAACAGATAGACAGACATAACTTATACATATATTCATACTTATACATACCCTTTTCCATGTCATTCATAACTATCCCATTCCTTGCCAAACTTGGCTCATGAGAGACACATGGTTAGAAACATAGCTTAACGGGGCAAAACATATCAAATCAAATCAAAGAAGCATACATAGGCCTGTAAATTGCTTAACATACTTGCAAACTCGTTGCATATCCGAGCAAATACGTATTTCACAGTTATTTATATACATATAAGGCTTGTTAAACCACATGCAACCAAAATCGAGCACGTTGCATTAAGGTTTAACTATATCCTAACCTCACCTTACACCAAAGAGGCCGAAGATACGACGTTTGATCCACCCCGGAACGAACACTGCCGATAAAACACCACCCGGGTGCACCTGAGCAAATTGAACACAAGAACAAGACTTAGACACGAAAATGAACCACATAAACGCTATGTTTATGATTGACATGATTCAATATGCATTAATCATAAGAATGTTATGAAGTGATGTGATCATGTTCATGTGCATAATTAATGTCCCACAAATAGGCAAGTATGCGAATTCATATCAAAGTCATTCGTTAAAACGGAAAATAAGTCACAAGAGGGCAAGAAACACGAATTAAAAACATATAAAGATCATGCATAACACGTACAAGCAAGCACGGACAAGAGCAAAGTATTCCCGAATGAAAATGGCTATCCCAAAAAATGGCCTAAGATCAGTCAGTCTCCAAATGGCCGTTTGGTCCCGCAGTCAAAATGGGTAACAGTCGTTTGGGAACCTTCTGTTCCCAGACGAAACACCTCGTAACGCCCGTTTCGGCCACAGGCCAAAACTCCAAATGGCCGTTCCGGCCCTCGCTGCCCACGCATGAACCTTACGCAATCGGCCGTTTGGAGCCACAAGGCAAACCCAAAACGACTCGAAAAGAAAGTGCAGAAGCAGCAATGTCGGAAGGACAATAACAAAACTCACACACACGAACCCACACCACTCCGGAACGCACAAGATTCATACCACGAAGCAAATATAATACGTAGATCACATATTTGCAAGTTAGAGCTCCCGAAATGAGCTTAAACACATAAATCCCGAACCCGATACTATTTACTAATTTCCCCAAATAACACGGAGGTACAAATCCTAGGTACGAAAGAGGAGTTAAATCGGAGCCCGTAACGAGAAGAATACAAGTCTTACCTTGGGTCGTTGATCGAAGGGCTGGATCTCGCAAACTTGAGCTCGAGATTTATTCTCCTCTTCTCTCTTTCCTTGCTTGTAACGTGAAAATTGAGGAAGGAAGGAGGGCTTGGCCCGTTTTGTTAGTCAAGAAATGGGTCGGGCAAAAAGGGTAGGGTCAAATAGTATCCGATCGGTTCGGATCGGATTTAAAACGGTAGGGAGATCAAATGACTTTAGAAAATTAAAAGGTTAATCCATCGAATCCGAATTCCCGAGCTCAAGGTAGCCACGAATGGCCCCAAAACACTCTAATTATAATTAGGCCCCTAACTTGCAAATATTGGACAATTGAGTCCAAGTACATTTTAAATAAATTCTAAGGCGAACATAATTAAATAGAGTTACACATTGACATGATTATAATTAAATAAAGTTACACATAATTATAATTAGGTATGCTATTGTAAAACACGAAAGGGTGCGCAACGGAAGTTTAAAAGTTTTTTCACAAGTTTAATCGTTGTCTTGCAATTTTCGTACTGTAACATTGGGAATAACAAGAAACTCACTTTATTTGAAGCTTACTTGTGATGTTGTTACCGCCTAACAAACACCTTTCAAGCGGAAAGTCCCTCGAATGGTCCGTCGAATTAGACTCCAAAGTAGAAGGCCTCCAAAGCGTATCCACACAGACCTAGAACACGATCAAGCTAGTGAGAATGCTAGTTCTATGGCTTATGTTAATGGCTAGGATAATTTTTTCTTTGAAAACTTTTCTTTTGGTTTTCCTAAAAACCTTAACACTTCGTGAGTGTTGGTCTAAAGAATAAGAGAAGCGCCACCCCTTGTATTTGTACAAGGTTGGTTTGAAATCCCTAGGGTTCCCAAACTTAGTGGACTTTTTTTTCTTACTCACTAATTAACTAATTTAATTATTTATTTAATTGGAGAAAATAAGTTCCTAACTTGTTCTCCAAGTCTTGCAAGAATAACCTTCTCACTCCTACAATAGGAAGTTGGACTTTTCAACTTTCCTAAAGCTAAAAGTCAACATTCAATAAATAAATTAATTCCTAATTAATCATTTATTGGGTTAAATTTATTTGCGAATAGTCTTAACAATTAATTCAAAATTAATTAAAAGACCAAAATTAATTAATTACAATTTAATTAATTAATTTTAGAAAAGAATTCGTGTGTGGAAAATTCCACACGCATGAAGCTATGCACGAGCCACATGTGCATGACACGTGGCAGCCACGTGGCAGCTACCCACGCAATCCTTGCTCCATTTCGATCAACAATCTGATCCTTCGTTAATCATATTAACATCCTACCATAACCCTCGTGTTCTGGCATTTGTGTGTGACCCTTTAGGTTCATTATTCGATTAGCAGTGACAACAATTAATTAATTCCCTAATTAATTAATCACTTCACAGATCACACTACAGTAATCTAGCAATGGGTGTGTGACCCCTAGCCGAATAACGAAATGAATCGAAGAACCTTTCAGTCAATGACAATTAGTGAAATACGATCCTCCTACAACTCCATCTCTCAGTCAAGAACTAAGGCATGGGAATATTCTCAGAGCCCAAATATTCTTGATCTTTAAAGTTAAGTTCGTTTCATATCTATTTCGACCTCAATCCTAGAAAACCCCATTTTCTAGATGTCTAGATCTTTATCTAGCTTGGCCAAGGGTTTAATGTTTAATGGACTACGAACAACTCAATCAGTAAGAGATCATTCTTGTTCTTAACAAGTGTAAGTCCTTTATCGATTCTACTAATTCTACATATGTCACTTGTGTAATCCCAACATAAGTCGTGGTTCAGGTGTCTACATGGCGACACCCTTTTGAGCCCATGTCAAAGATTACAGAGTTAGCTCATATAAGACATTACAGAATCTCAAGTCTAAGGATTAATGAATCACGTCATTGACCAGTGAGATATTTCCTAATCTGGAAGTTTCAGGAAACTTACTTTCCCATTTAGGAATGTTCTCACCTGGGACATCTCAGTGATGAAGTTCTCGTAACAATCACCCTTATGTATTATGAACGCATCGATGTATGCACTTATCACTCCATGAAACTGAATGATCCTTCAAAAAGACATAATCACACAAGCAAGTCTCAGCAGAGTCAAGGTCGACACTCCCACTGTCTGTCGGACTGATCGACTTGGAGAAGTTTCTAATCCTCGCCTATGGAGTTAAGAACTTGTTTCATGTGCCGTTCCCATAACGACAAAGTTCTTAATGGCCTCATCGGATTAGGGGAGTTCAATACATGTAAAACACAGTCAACCCAAATAGACATAAATAAACACATAAAGAAGTGATTGCCTATGAACAAAATCATCTCGTTTATTATTCAAAGATTGTTTGTGATTTCACAAGAAAATAGTAAATCAAAAATCTGCTTTAAGGGCACTAATCCTAACATATGCGACATCACATAAACCACATAATTACTGAATTAAACTCTCTCGTGACGCCGTACCTGGCTTGCCAAAAGAACGGGGTGTCACATATGTGGACATTGAGGGAAACCCAAGCACACGAAGGAGGGGTGCTTCGAAATAATCAAGTATCATGACTGGTGGGAGGGCCATCGGAAGACCAGAGGCGACGGTTCAGCGAAAGGGGGAAGCAAGAAATCCAATATCGCGGTTTACAGTGGAGGAGCTGGAGCCGTTGCTCCAGGCGTTATCGGATTAGACACCGGTGCAGCGGCGGAAAGGGTTGGCCACGCCAACATCGTCATCTACTCCAGCGAGCAGAACACAGATGTGGGGGAGTGCGGCAGACAATGTATAGGGTTTGGGAGTAATGCCCAAAACCCTAGTCTTATTTCCTTTAATAATAATTTTGATATTATAAATCCCCCCCTCCCAAGTTACAAGAAATTGCAGAATGACCCCCAGGTTGTTGGTATTTGTGGTTTTCACACACAGTCAAAATTAAAGAACTCATCACAGTGGATCTTTGACTGTGGGGCGACAGACTTGATGACTTTTGATCCTTCGGACATCATTAACCTTAAAATACTGAAAAAAATATCACATCTAAACTGCTAATGGTGACTTGGTGACGGTTGAAACCGAGGGTCTATGTTGATTTCCCCAAAATTGAAATTGATAAATTGACTCTATGTTCCTTCGTTATCATACAAATGATTATCTTTGAGCCAAATAACGAATGAACTCAATTGTATGGTCCTAATCTATCCTCATTTTTGTGTGATTCAGGACATTCATACGAATGAACTCAATTGTATGGTCCTAATCTATCCTGGTCTATTTTCTCCACCATAAATCTGAGGTATATGATACCTTTGTTGCTTTCTATAAAATGATCCAAATACAGTTTAATCACAAAATCAAAGTACTTAAGTCAGATCACGCACGAGAATAGGTTAATCAAGAGATGAACAGGTTCTTCCAGGAACAGGGCCTTATCCACCAAACCACCTACCCTAATTCCCCACAATAAAATGGGATAGCCGAAAGAAAAAACCGAACCATCCTCGAAATAACCCGGGCTCTACTAATAGAGTCCCATGTCCCAAACCAGTTCTGGCCTGAAGCGGTTGCCACTGCAACCTATCTCACAAACCAATTACCCACAAAAATCTTTGCCCACAAAACACCACTCTTAGTCCTCCAAACTCAAACCGACATACCACCCCACCTTACTCTACCACCTTGGATTTTTGGGTGCACGGTATTTGTACATGTTCCACGGGTATACAGGACAAAACTTGATCCATGTGTGGTGAAATGTGTTTTTGTGGGCTATGCCTCCCATCAGAAGGGATATAGATGCTATAATCCGGCCACAAAATGGATCCACGTAACTATGGATTGTAACTTCGTGGAAACAAAATATTTCTACCTTACCCAACAAAGTGATCATGGGGAGATCCTAGATGAGTCTCTTTGCTGGCTCAGTTGTTCAGATCTAAGTGATCCCGTGAGCAAATCCAGATCAAGTGTTGAAGACCCCAGTACCACTCCCGCACCTACACCCAATTATCATCCTTCAGATGATCTCCAAGACGAGATAACTAAGGTAACTGATCTTGTGGATTTTGCTCTTTCTGTTGATAACCCCGATATCGTTAATGTTGTTCCTGAGAATGCAGAGAGTCTATGGTACACTTTACCTCCAACGAGCACAAGACGGATACCTCCTAATCAGTACTCACCTGATCATGTGTCCCGATCAGCCAGATATCTCATAGGGAACATGGTCAGTGGAAGCATGTCAAATATGGTAAGGGCATTCTTTGGAAATCACTACACTGAAAGAATTCCAAGAACAATACAGGAAGCAAGTCAGGATAAAGAATGGGAGAAGGCAATGAGAAATGAAATATATGCCCTGATTGGAAATAATACGTGGGAGAAGTGCAAGTTACTCGAAGGAAAGAAACCGGTCGGTTGCAAGTGGGTATTCACAGTGAAACACAAAGCAGACGGCTCTGTTGAGAGGTACAAAGCCAGATTGGTTGGGAAGGGGTACACTCAGACCTTCGAAATTGACTATTCTGGAACATTCTCCATAGTGGCTAAATTGGACACTGTACGGGTACTTCTTTCAGTCGCAGCTAACAAGGACTGACCTCTTCACCAGTTTGATGTAAAAAATGCCTTCCTGCACAACGATTTAACTGAGAAAGTGTATATGGAACCACCTCTAGGGTTTACTCAGGATTTCAGATGAGATGAGGTTTGCAGACTCCGTAAGGCACTGTATGGGTTGAACCAGTCACCACGAGCATGGTTTGGCAGGTTCACTGTGGTGATGCAACAACATGGATATGTATAAAGTAATGCTGACCATACCTTGTTCCTGAAGAACAAAGGAGAGTTGATCACCTGTTTGATCATATACGTGGACGATATGATCATAACAGGGAGCGACACTGAAGAGATGGCCAAACTCTGGGAAAATTTGTTCAAGGAATTTGAAATGAAAGACCTTGGAGGGTTAAAATACTTCTTAGGAATAGTGCTGGCAGAAACTAGAATGCTCTACTGCAAGCTAGTGGATACTTCGATACAAGTGAATTACAAGCTCAAAATAGTTGAAAGTGGGGAACGACCAAAAAAAAAAAAAAAAAACAACTACCAACGGTTGGTCGGAAAGCTTATCTACCTGTCCCATACGAGACCAGATGCCGCTTACGCTGTAGGGATTGTCAGCCGGTTTATGCATAGTCCTCAGAAAGAACACATGGAAGCCGTGGTACTAATTCTCTGGTACTTGAAAGGGACAATAGGCACAGGGATCATGTTAGGGAGATACGGACATCTGGACATTGAAGCTTACACTGATGTTGACTGGGCAGGGAACCCGAATGACAGAAGATCTACCTTCGGGTTCTTCACACTTGTTGGTGGAAATGTGGTAACCTGGAGGAGTAAGAAACAGAAAGTTATGGCTTTCTCGAGTGTGGAGATGGAGTTCAAGGGTATAAGGTGTAACTGAAATTCTTTGGCTAAGAAAACTGATGACGGAGATAGGCGTGACCCCTAAGGGTCCGAGCAACCTAAAATGTGATAACAAGGCAACAATTAGCATCTCAGAAAACCCCGAACAATATGAAAGAACTAAACATGTTGAGGTAGACCAGCACTTCATAAAGGAGAAGCTAGAAAATGGTACGATTATAATTCCCTTCGTCAGGTTAGAGGACTAGCTAGCAGACATTTTGACTAAGGTGGTCACCGATCAGATATTCCAGATGACACTGAGCAAATTAAAGGTTGGGGACTCCATCACTTAACTTGAGGGGTAGTGTTAGAACTCTTGTATATGGGAAGTTTGAATTCCCTTTTATACTCCTGATTTGTAGAGATTGCCACAGATTTGTAGGGATTCCTTGTCTATGTTGTAAGCTATACATAGGACCTTTAACAGAGTGTAAAATGAAGAAAAACAGGAGCAATGAATACAATACAGATTTTCTTCCCCGAATACCATGTTCTAACAAATTAACTTATCATGTACCAAAGCAAAGTGTCCATTAGGATAAAATTATCTAAAACGTGCTTTAATTTTTTTTTCTTTTCCAATAATAGTCCATATCTTGTTGGTACTTTTTTTTTTTTTTTTAATAAATTCACACGCATCCAAGTGAGATTTGAATCCATGACCTTGCCCTGAAGAATGAACTCATACTTGATAGTATCATGATCTCACATCTTGATTTACCCTAAATTTAATGTTATATCTTTAGTTATCGTCTTTTAAGTGATACCCCCTATACTATTGGGACTCAGGACCGATTTGTGCCCTCCCAGGCTTAGGTTGCTCGAACATAAATATTCACGCCATTCTTCTTTAGCCTTATTTCAGCTTAGTGGGCTTAAATTTTTTTTTTATGAGTATTATTGATGGTTCTCAACTATGTCCACGAGACTCGAACCATGCCTTATTTATTCACATTGTTCATAAGTGCTCATACACTTGTTTCCTAATGGGATTGATCTTGTTTACTCGTTTGAGCTGAACTTTGGCCTGTGTGAGGATCAACCGATGGAACTTCATCGTATATATATAATTATGAACAACCTCCTGAACTATGGCAAAATTATAGATTCTCACTGAGGTTTAAGAAATTACGAACTGAGTTTTACACTCTCTCTCTCACACAAATTGCCCCAACCATTGATTACGGTGTTAAATTTCGATGACGTGAGCAAAATTATTTTTAATAATTCTAATTCTACCCTTAGGGGGTATATTATTATAATACTAAAAGTATGATGATGTATTTGTAACGTTAGTTAAATTTGTATATTTTAATTTGAAAATTTATCAGCTGTAAAGCACGGACATGCCAAAAAAGTGGTTCATGCAATGTCGGACATGGTCACGGCTTCGACACATGTCCGACATATCGGATCCGTGTCTAAATCAAAAAAATTAAAATAAAAGGGACACGAGATCGGACACTCTGATACGACTGCGAAGAAGACACGACTGGGGAAGAAAAGGGGAAAAAATTCTTGCTTGTCCTTTACCTTGAGAAGAAAAGGGAAAGAAATCCCAAAACCACCACCTTCTCACCATGAGAAGAAAAGGGGAAGAAATCCCCAACACCACCATCGTTGTCTCGTCGTCGGTAGTCGTTCGCACCCCGCCAGCCACTCCCACCTTTGCCCTTCCTCTCTCTCTCTCTCTCTCTCTTCACGTCGGCACTCACACCATTGCCTCTAGCCATCACCGCTAGCTCCTCTCTCTGTCTGGCCAAAGTAGGGGAAAAAAAAAGAAAAAGGAAAGGGATAAGCCCTAGCTTTACACCATCTTCAAAAAGAAAAAATAACTCAACTAATGGGCCATACTTTTTTTATTATTGGGCTGTTTGTTATTTTATTGAATTGATGATTGTTAAAATATTTAAAATTTTTGGGCTAACAAAAGGATCCACATACTTAAAAAAATAAATTAATGTTTATAAAATATATTATTTATATATAAAATATAGCCGTCTCGGAGCCGTATCGCGTCCTAAAATTTTAAAAAAATCTGTGTCGCCGTATCCGTGTGGTGTCCGTGTCGCCGGACACCATAGTTTATAAGTCAAAATAATATTTATATTTTATCTATAAGTATAAATCCAAATAGATATTTCATGCATGTTTATTTCTTATAAAATATGATAAAAAAAATTACAAATTATACCTTATGTTTATATCTTCGTATTATGCATATTTTGTATAAGTTTATTTAAACTTATTTATTTGAAATAACAAATTTGTCTTCCGAAGTAAAACACTAAAACAACACTCAATGCATTAGTAAACTCACGAAAATACCCACCAGAGTTATTTAAACAAATATTTCAATGGTTGGTGATGCCTAATGCATCTACGTTACATACAAACATCCCAATATAAATATGCATGTGCAATATAAAAAAATAAAATAAAAATTAGCATTCATAAACTCTAGGTATGAAATTAGTTCATGATAAAAATATCAAAATATAATTAAATAACATTCTTTGGAAAAAAAAAAAAAAAAAAACAAAAAAAGAAGACATTAGATAATCACAAAATTCAAGTACTTATATCAAACCCCAAGAATTTCAATATTTGCATTAACCCCCTTATCTTTGGACTTTTATTGCATATACCCCCTTGAGCATGGTTCGCCGGAACGACAGTGGTCGTTCCACCTTGATGGGGTGGAACACTAACACCATGGAGCGGGGGTGAAACGTCACGAAATCGGCTGAAACGGCGTTTTACCCTATTTTCATTGTAAAAAACAGATCGGAACGGAGTTATCGCATCTCAGAATAGACTAGAACAACAAGAAAGAAGGAAGAGGCGGTGGATAAAAATAGAGGAAGACGGTCACAGTGGGAGCTTGGAGGGAAGAAAATGAAAAGAAAAAAATTAGGTTTCTTTTTTATTTAATTAAAACAATTAATGGGCTAAAAATATGAAAGGAAGTAATGAGCCATATTTTTGTTACTTTAACTAATAATTATTAGAAGGTTTAAAACTTTTTGGCTAATAAAAGGGTCATCATTTTTATATAATAATCGTATTAAATTAAATTAAAATTATATGAGTAATATTAATATTTAATTAATAATATTTTCATTAATGAATGATAATTTTAATATTATTGATCTTAATATTTATTATGTTGTAGAATAGTACAATGGGTTTCTTGAATTAGGAGTTAGATTATCAAATATATTTATTATCAATGTCCTTATTAATGATAAAAAATATTAGTAATTAATTGCATACATATACATATGTATATTTGAAAGTGGTGTCGTATGATAGTGGATGAACTTCTATTTATATTGTCACATTAATCAATTATATTTACCGTAAAAATATCCTCCGTTCCACGAAGTCCTGTAACCGTTCCGCGACATGATGCTGGAATTGGAACCGTGCCTCCTGTTCTGCTCCCCGTAACAGCGATTGTGAACCATGCCCTTGAGTTTCAGAATATGAGGAGTAAAATAGTAAATCAAACATTCTAAGTTTAACGAGTCATGGGAATTTTTAATTTCTCAAACCTTAGGAAAAAATATATAATTTTGCTATATCTCAGGGATTGTTCCTAACCATCCCTATTGATATATATCTCGCTGGCTCGCAAGCTAAGCCCGAGCCATGCTTTTGGTACATGATCCTAAGCAAAAAAAACTTCTTGCTTGGGCTTGGCTCGGGCATAGATCGAGGTAACTCGGCTCGACTCGCGAACCAAAGAAAATATCAAAAGACTTTCAGAATAAATAACAGCAGCAACGAAAAGGGATGAATGGAAATCTATGCACAATTGCCAAAATCTAAATCAAACACAACAGATGCATTATTTTACCTACAAACTCAATAATTATTGGACAGACTACAAGCTCAATTTCCACTCAAGAATCAAAATTAAGAAATTTAACAAAAGACATTACCAAATTTTTAGCTAACACATTATCTTTATTTGGACTGGTGGCGCGAGACGGTGGCGTGGTGGCGATAGGCGACAGGCGACTGACGAGATGGTGGCGTTGCTAAACATGGAAGGTGGCGCTGCTGCAACGAAGGCACCGCGGTGGTAGGTTGCTACAACGAAGGCGGGGGGTGGTGGACTGGAGGTGTGGTAGTGAGAGGTACGGTGGCAAGTTAGTGGCAATCGAGGAGATGGGATTTGGGAATGGGAGGCTGAGGCTGAGGCTGATGTTGGAAGGAAGATGGGGCTGTGGTTGCAATGGGGTTAGGGTTTTCATTATTAAATGTCTATATATATATATATATATATATATATATATATATATATATAATAAAAAAAGGAAAATATATCCTGGCTCGAGAGTCGCGAGCCAAGACATACACAGCTCGGGCTTGGGTATATATATATGTTTATACATAATAGAAAAAAAGGAAACTATATCCTGGCTCGAGAGTCACGAGGCAAGATATACACAGCTCGGGCTTGGGTATATATATATGTATATATATAATAGAAAAAAAGGAAAATATATCCCGGCTCGCAAGCCGCGAGCCATGATATACACAGCTTGGGCTTGGGTTCGAGGCTCGGCTCACTATCTTCGAACTCAAACCCAAGCTTTCTTCAAGCTAGCTCGTCAATCTCGCGAGCTAACTCTAAATGTTGTTAGTGTTCCCATCAGCCTTGAAAATTTTTTTTTTCAAAATTGCCCCTGATTTTTTATTGTTATTTATTAAATGACTACAATGCCCTCAAGGACTATTTTGTAATATATGAAATATTAAGTGCTTGTTTTTGTTAATATTTATATATCTAAGGGACTGTTAAAAAAAATTCAGCCTTTTTTCCTCCTCTCTTTCTGCTTCGATGGCCGCCTATTCATCGGCTTCAATCTCGATCAGAAGACCTCTCTTCTTCTCGAGCCACACAAAAACAGACTGGAATTGTATCTTTTCCCCAACAATGGGAACGAGAACCACCATAAATTAAGAAATGGGATTTGCGGAAATATTTATTTGAATATCACATCCTTTTCTTGTCAAATCTGTATTCAAACCCAGATTTGAATGTATGTGTTATTATGTGTATAAGCTAGTGTTTTATTGTATTATTGATTAGGTTTTATTTCACATCTGGTATGTGTGCGTGTCCACATCTCTCTGCAGATTTATCACTCCCGTAAAAGAACGTTCTTCTTCTTCAAAAAAAAAAAAGAACTCCTTTATGAGTTTGTGATGGTGGTGTGTTGTAATTTGATTTTACTACAGTTAAAACCAATCGTGCAAGTGTACACTAACATACGCGTAACACAATAGGATCGAACCCACAGGGAAGGGAAATCAATCACTACTCTCTATTTCTCTCTAATTTAAAGACTTAACGAATTCGAGGTTATTCCTATTAAACTACTGATGCAGAAATTAACAAGTAACTGAACTAAAATTTGCAATTAACAATTTAAATACGTGAATTTACTTCAGTAAACTAAACAGGCAGGGGAAAAGCTTTGAATCATACAATCAAGAGACAATGTGATACCCGTTGACAAGTGTAGTTCTACAACCTAGTCACTTACATCTGAATTACCCTCTCTCGAGGTGTAACCAAGTGCTTAATTAGTGTTCAATGTTGCTCTCGCAATCACCAATAGTTAATTAAACCATAGGAACAAGACTAGTGTAATTCAATATTCTAGCAGCTTGACATGGAATAAGATTACTGTTGTATAAGCTAGGACCAAATCTCTTTGAACCCTACAACTCACAAGTATTGAAAACCCTCTAAACTACCATCACTCTTTCGATTTATAGGTAATTGTGACACATGCTACGGGTGATCAGGCCATCGTAAGTCAATTCAAACCAGTTTTCAAACTAAGGATTAACACAAGTCACTCAAGTATCTCATCAAACGTCCATCATGCAATCATCATCACTTCCTCGTAGCCCTAGATAATTAGCTACTCATAATTGAAGCAAAAATCATAAAGCTAAAGGAAACTACATTAACATAAATCATGGTCAACGAATCTAAATAAAGTCTAACAATTAAACTCATAAACATTCAGCCAAACTCCAGAACAAAACTAGCATAAAAGCTAAAACTAAAAATCAAAGGAATTAGTTTAGGAATTAAAGCAACAATAAAACCAAAGATTGTTCTCGGAATTCAATCCTGTCCTCTTCTCGAATTCTCTGAAAATCTTCTGAACCTCTGAGTCTTCTTCCAAACCCTAGGTCTTGACTTGGAAGGAAAACTCTTTTTCTCTGTCTAACTCTAATCTAGGTCACGAACGGAAGAAAATCTCCCACAAAAAGACTCCAAAACGCACATATATAGCAACCCTAGGAGAGTTCTCACCGCCCTAGGTAACGGGCGTTACCAATTTTTGCCTTGCCATCGTTAACGCCCGTTAATGGCCTGAATCGTATTAACGCTGTTACTGGTAACGGGCGTTACCTAATTCCTTCTGCGTAGGGGTAACGGGCGTTACCCCAATGTTCTCGCCAAAACCGTTCTCCTGTGCCAATGTGTGAAATCGCTCTGCTTCGCCGTTTCGTAACTCTAACTCTAATGAAACCTGAACTGAGTCAAATAAACACATAAATGCATCAAACGGCTCCAGGATATCGTCTATTTAACGCTTAAAATCATGCAATTTCTACACACAACAAAATCTCCCACACTTGAACATTGCTCGTCCCTGAGTAATACCAAAATTAAGAAAACACACCCTCATCAAACCTTCTCCTCTAAGCAATCATCAGCCTTCGCCTAAACAAGTCTAGCCAATCAAATCAAATACTCGCAAACAGGAAATCCTCAAAATTTAATATGAAAAGTAAACCCTTGTGTAGTGTGTGAGTCAAACGATACAATGTACAAAAATTAGAACGACAACTTCACAATTTCCTCATAAGCTCCAATCATCAACTTTGGAATACACTCTTCGCACCTATCTCCACTAATGGAATTAAGTCAAGACTTCGGATCAGTACGTCTTTCGGGCTTGTATTGTAGGCTTAGGGTGAGGTTACGGAAATTTGGATCAAGTGACTACTCACCAAGCTTATATCATTTATTCTAATCAACACATGTACACTTCTATTCACCATTAACATTAAGAATTTTGCCTCAGTCTTCAATTGAATCCCACATTTTCAAATTCACCCTTTGCACAATCTTATTTTGTTTTTCTTCTTTGCTCTTTCTCTTTTCATATCTTTTCCTTTCACTCTTTTTTTTTTCTTTCTTCTTTCTTTTTCACAATAACTCCTCATTCTCACTCAATCGCAATAACAAATAAAAAGGGGTCTAAGAATAGATACTCATCATACCGAATCAAATGAGCAAGCCTTGGTGAACAAATTATCAAGGTAGGTACTTCTATGTTGTGCTTTAGCTTATAATGTGGCTACAAAAATCTTTGCACAACAATTAGGCTCAGCGGGGTCAATAGGTCTGCATTATTTAGTGAAAACGGCTAAGTAGAAAAGCTAAAAATCCTCCGACAACGAATGCCTACTTCACTTCCTTAGTCCTTCATTAATTCAAAATTTTGCCTCGATAGGACTAAAATGCATCCTAATCAACTCTTAGACTTATTCGGAAATTATCAACTCATCTCTCTAAGTTAAGTACATTATTTCGTAAAACAGTGCTCAAAATATAAGGGCTTATTAACACACTAAATCATCAAATCTCATGCAACTTTCTTCAATTCAAAAAGCCTAACTTATTCTAGCAAAAGCTCAACGATCAAACTTCAAAGAAAAAGTTCAAAATGAGGGAAAATTTTCAAAAAATTTCAAAATTACTCGAATTTTAGCAATTTACAAGTGAAATTGCATCTACTCATGCACATATTCAATAAAGCTCATAGCAAGAATGCACATTCTTCCTCCACACTTAAACTTTGCAATGTCCTCATGCAATTTAAAGAATTAAAGGGTTAGGGCACTTCCTGATTACTGACGAACCGGCAACGTGCTAGCAAAGATTCCAACCCTGAACAAGTGACTAAAAACACGGATCAAGTGTACAGGCAATTGATAATCAACATGCATCCAACAAGTATAATAATAGTCACAAATTCATAAAAATAAAAGCACCATTGCATAAACCAAGTCAGAAAACCGAACATAGCAAAAAGTTAAGTGTAGACAACTATCCAAACATAATAAAGCATAAACGAAACAAATGTCTCGAACTCTGGGGAAAAAATATCAAGATAACAAAATCAGGGTGATGGGGGTCCTCCAAAATACTGATCCAAGCGAGCACTGAACCCGTCTAACTTGGCCTCCAAAATAGCTGTTATGCGTGCTCCGAGGGGAATAACTAGGAACACCCTTCCTCAAGGGAAAGGATCTCCACACCTCCTTGTTGGGAATGGTGCCCTGAAAATTCAATTTATTGAATTAATAAAACTGAATTTACAGCGAGTTGTGAGTATTTCACATATTAATAATTAATGACGTGTGGTGGTATTCTCATATGAAATGTGTTTCATAGGAAAAGACTTTGAATACCGAAATCACGTGTCATTAAAGTTCTAGTCGGTAAGATAAGAATATGTTCTTATCAAGACAATAACGTGGTTATATAAGATGATTAGTCTTTCGTCATAGGGAATGGTGATTCCAATTATAACACGTTGATGATTTTCAATAGGATTGGAAACATCGAACCGGACCACTGAGATAATTCATTTTATACTGCTATCTAAAATGAATAAAATCTCAGGAAGCATTGTACTCTTAATCCTGATAATATTTCGGCTTTAGGCATGTAGTGTTAGTCACTGTGACATACTCGAAGTGAGATCTCGGTAACGAGTGGCCAAAATACTTTGTATGTTCGGTGATTATATGAAATGCGCTAAAGAGTTATATTGATCGAGGAATCTGTGGCCTTGCTGGAAGATAAGAGATATCCTTGAAATAGATTTGCAAAAGTTCGAATTAAGACTTTGGCCAAAGCACTTCGCGTGATAACGTCACCGAAGTTGTATGTTGAATGTATTTCACATACAGAGAATTTGAACTTAAGGCAAATCAATAAATTTCAAATTGGAGATGAAAAATAAATGATAGTAGTTGTAATTTATTTTTCATGGATATCTACACGGAGGAGTAAAATGTGAAATTATTCTAGATCGAGAAATTCGTGAATAATTTAATTAATTTTAGAGTGCAATAATATTTATTTAGTGGAATTAAATATTGTTAAACGACAATTAATTATTATTATGGGATGATAATATATTAATCCGTTTGGAGCTAAAATTAATTAGTCCTGCAGGTCACCCTGCAAGCCCCAATTGAAAAACCCAAAGAGAAAATATTAAAAGGAGAAAGAGAAATGAATTTTCAAAGTGTTTGAAAATGGCCAAGGAATTTATTTTAAGAAAATAAATTAAAGTTCCAAAGAGTTGGAAATGCCCAGAATTTTATTTTGGAGAAAAAAAAAACGGTGATGACGTGGCATGCCACGTCAGCACGTGGGGCCCAGTTGGCGCTGACAGGGCGCCGCGTGGCACGCCATGTGGATGGCTGAGATTGTGCCACGTCATCGAGCATGAACGACCCAGATTTGATTTGGGCCGGACGGGTCAAACGGGTCGGTCAACGGATAGGGTCGGATCGGACCCGGACACGTGGCCGAATGAGAATCGGCCACGTCATCCCCAAACCCTAGGCCGCGGGTGAAATACACGCGTCGCCTTGTGGTGGCGCGTGAGGGCGCGTCCGGCGTCGGAACGGCGCGTGGTCGGAGGCGCTGGATTCGTGGCGACGAGACCTTGAACGTGCTCACCTCGGTTTTTGTGTCTAAGTTGGCTACGCAAGTGGGGATGTGAAATGACCATTTTTCCCTTGCTTTTGTATCTAAAATGACCGTTTTGCCCTCGGGTATTTACCTATAAATAGGCTGACCCCCCTCCCTCATTTCCCATTTAATTTTGGGATGGTTTTGGCCAAATTTTGGCTTTGAAATCAAATCCCTTTTTCTCCTAGTTAATTCCGATTTATTTTGGAATTAATTTTAATTAGGTGTTTGTATAAAACGACTAATTTCGGGAGATTAAACCCTGAAAAGGGTTTCCTAGTTTAAAGTTTTATTTTTTCTAAGTATTTAGAGAAATACTTTCGGAGCCCACACTCCGAGGGTGTCCTTGGGGTTATTGCAGGGAAGCTCTGCCGATTTCACGAGGAGATCGGGTATCGGGTTCACGGGAGGTGAATTCGGGAGCTGGAAAAATGCCGTTAGATAGCCATGTTTGCAGTACGGTAATATTTTACAGTTGTTTTATTTTAAGCAAGATAAATTATGTGCTCTTAAGTGTTAATTGCATGTTAGATATTTATCTGCTTAAGTGATTTAAAATTTATTATCAATTACATGTATATACTTGAGTAGATCCGGCTAGTCTTCCGCTATTGTATTAAAATGTTTTAGAAATATTTTAATACTTGTATTATATTAAAAAAATTTAAAATGTGGTCCCGGACCGCTACTGTTCTGGGCCCGCCTCTCAGCACTCCTCTCGCTGAGTCTCGCTCCATCTGGGTAAAGAAGTGGTGACATTGGCTGGAAACTGAAGAATCTCTCGAATTATGCTCACACTCCAAGTCCGAGTCTCCATATCATCAAGAGTGAAGGTCAAAGTGTTGTCTACCGGATCAAAATTCATTGTATGGAAGAAAGCAGCGGTCATATTTCCATAAGTCATATCCCTCATTTCAAGAAAAGGCACCAACCTATGTTATTGAAAAGCCTCCGCACTCATTCCAAACCTCCAATCTATCCATCTGGTCGAAGAATTTAGTACCCACAATATTCCTTGTTGGATTCCTTTGGAAAGGGTTCCCAAAGACATTAACTGTTACGTTCTCCGACTCAAAAGATTGGTGGTCTAATCTGGATGACGTAGTGAAAGGTTCCGGGACTTTAGAGCGCTTAGTGCGACCCATTGTACCTGAATCAAACAATGATAGCAAAGCAAAGTACTAAGAAATCAATCACGAGTCACATAGATAATTCATCAAACACCTTGTGTGCTTAAGCCTAGTGGGTGAGTCTTAACTCAGATTATTCACTCTATTCAACCTCAAATTCGCACTAGCTTAATTACTACAATTCAAGCTCATAATTCTCTACCTTCAACTCCGAAATTCAAAAACAAGGCTACCTAGAACTTTAGGATTCTTCAAAATTTTAACCCAATTCAAGTTAACTTCAATTTAAAGCATCAATCCTAATTCTAGCATAGTTAACCTCTCAAAATTCATCAATTTAATCTCAAGGTGATCTCTAACCCACAATTCAATCCTAATTCTCATCCCTTAGATTGGAAAAATTAGCTCCAAAAAAAAAAAAAAAAACTCTAAAACAAAGGAGTGGTAACTTACTTTGATTCACAAAAGAGTAAAGAATGAAACTTGGTAGGGAAGCTTCTTGCTAGTTAGTTGAAGATGATTGACCCAAGGGAACAATTGAATCTCTAGTAAGGTGGGATAAGTGGATGCAAGTGTATTTATAGGTTTGGGGGAAAGAAAACCGAAATTGGGTAGGACAAGACTTAAATTAACCCTAAAAACGTGGTCCTAAAATCCAATCTCCGCCAATCGGACTGGTGACGGGCGTTACCCCTGTCGATCAACACGCCTGTGTCCATTAACGGGCGTTACCAAAAAATTAAAGCAATGGTGTAACGCCCGTTACATTTAGTAACTGGTACGTCTAATCTTATTAACGGGCGTTAGCGAAAATTACTAACAATGGTGTAACGCCCATTACTCAAGACTCCGCCCAAAACTTATGTAAAATACAAACACACAATTAATGGTGCTCAATCCCCGTCAATCAACTGAAATTAACTCATAATATTCAATCAAATCACATTGCACCATTTTCAAATAAACACATAATTACCCTTAAAAATTTATATCAACGATTCATTCTCCTCAATCAATACAATTCAACCATGCACAATCATACTAATAAATTAAATGGACCTCAATATTGACAATGACGCTCGAATCACGACCCTCTCCATCTAGCACCTGGCTACCTAGTACACCGTCAAGTTACCTGCAACGAGAGAGACAACTCAATTATTCCGAGAAAACAAGGACTACAGGAACGAAAACAACGGAAACAAAAACAAACAAGAGAAAAGGAAAAGGAAAAAGTTAGTTCTAAGTTATAGTCGTTAGCTTGACTGCAGAAACCAATATGGGATTAGTAATTCCCAAGCAACGAGTCATAAGGAGTGACCTCGTTCTTGTTACTCTCGAACCCAGAGCTTGATCTCCAAACATCTAAATCCAAAGCATCCTTCATTCTCGCTCTCTGAAACTTCGTTCCTTTCTGCCAATCAACTGTATCTCTTTGCTTCGTATACAGAGTTTCTCCTTCGGGCATATTATTGACAACCTTAATCATGCAACACTTATCTGGACTTGCGGATGGTGTCCTGGAACCAAAGTTCCTGAACTCCATTCTTTCATCTCCTATTTTGAATGTGAGTCGTCCATTCTGAACATCAATATCTGCTCCGGCCCTAGCCAGAAACGGTCTTCCAAGTATCAATGGCATCCTCTCATCGCTCTCAATATCAAGAACTACAAAATTAGTGGGAATATGAAATTTTCCAACTTTTACCAAAATGTCTTCCAAAATTCTTGTCGGATATTTCACCGATCTATCTGCTAATTGGAGTGTCATATTTGTCGGCATGAGCTCTTTCACTCCTAATTTCCTGCAAGTAGATAATGGAATTAAACTCACGCTAGCTCCTAAATCACATAGAACATTATGACATTGTAAAGAACCAATAGTAAGGGGTATTGAAAAACTCCCTGGATCTTTAAGCTTTGGAGGAAGCTTATGTTGAATAACAGCATTGCATTCCTCAGTAAGTATCATAGTAGTGAAGTTCTCGGGCTTCTCCTTGCTTGAAATCACCTCTTGAATAACTTCTTACTCCAGTTTCTCATTCTTAAAATCCATTTTCTCGTCAGCCTTCTCAAGTACTCCTTTTTCAAGCACAACCTCCTTAACACCCGAACTTGCACACCCGTTCGGTCCTTCTGTATCTCTATTGTCTCCTACAACTATGGCCTGGCATTGCTCCTTTGGATTTTTTTCAGTTTGACTTGGTATCATTCCTGGGCCTCGTAGATTCAAAGATTGGGCAATCTGACTTACCACTTGATCTACTTGGGCTTCCAACTTCTGATGTCGACCTGTAGACACGGTTATGAACTTTTCAAGCGCAACCTCCCAACCCTGCTTCTGCCCCTGCTGATGTGGTGAAACATTAAATTGGGCTGGTGGTCGTGGTTGAAATTGCTGCCTAGGTGGGAACTGTGGCCTTGGTTGGGGTGGTTGTTGAACATTCTGATTATTAGACCACGAAAAATTAGGGTGGTTCTTCCTTCTTGGATTGTAGGTGTTTGAGTAGGGATCATGTGCTGGTTTGAAGTTATTTGCGTAATTCACCTGCTCTTGTACCTGTTCTCCTACATTGGTATGAGGACACATATAAAATCATGTGGACCACTACAGATTTCACATGTTACCTGAACTGGTTGGGATTGTATCCCAACTGCATTGACAGTTAGTTGGTCCAGTTTCTTGTTAAGTGCTTCAAATTTAGCATGGATGGTGGTTAAACCATGTAACTCTATGGCTCTTATTTGCACCTTTGCTGGTTGTGAATGGCTCCTTTCATGCACAAAACATCGTTCTATGACATGTTATCCAATAACTCAATAGCAACTGCTTCAGATTTGGCTAAGAATGCTCCACCAGCTGTGGCATCCATCGCTCCTCTAAACGTAGGGGACATCCCATTGTAAAAAGTCTGAATCAATAACCATCCGGGAATTCCGTGATGTGGACACTTCTTCTGCAAATCCTTAAATCTTTCCCAAGCTTCATTGAAAGACTCTCCATCCAACTGCCTGAAACCTTGGATATTGTTCCTGTACTTCGTAGTTTTGCTCAGTGGAAAGAACTTTGCTAGGAAAGCCTGCGATAATGCTGCCCAAGTCTGAAAAGATTCATTTGGGATAGTACTCAACCATGCTTTAGCTCGATCCCTAAGTGAAAAGGGAAAAAGCCTAACTCGGATAGCATCAGTAGTGACATTATGAATTTGGAAGGTATCACAAACTTCCAAAAAATACTCCAAATATGAAGTTGGATCCTCCAAAGATAGTCCTGAAAACGGATTATTCTGCAACAAATTTATGATAGCTGGTTTAATCTCAAAATTACCCCTGATTTTTTATTGTTATTTATTAAATGACTACAATGCCCTCAAGGACTATTTTGTAATATATGAAATATTAAGTTCTTGTTTTTGTTAATATTTATATATCTAAGGGACTGTTAAAAAAAATTCAGCCTTTTTTCCTCCTCTCTTTCTGCTTCGATGGCTGCCTATTCATCGGCTTCTATCTCGATCAGAAGACCTCTCTTCTTCTCGAGCCACACAAAAACAGACTGGAATTGTATCTTTTCCCCAACAATGGGAACGAGAACCACCATAAATTAAGCAATGGGATTTGCGGAAATATTTATTTGAATATCACATCCCTTTCTTGTCAGATCTGTATTCAAACCCATATTTGAATGTATGTGTTATTATGTGTATAAGCGAGTGTTTTATTGTATTATTGATTAGGTTTTATTTCACATCTGGTATGTGTGCGTGTCCACATCTCTCTGCAGATTTATCACTCCCGTAAAAGAACGTTCTTCTTCTTCAAAAAAAAAAAAAGAACTCCTTTCTGAGTTTTTGATGGTGGTGTGTTGTAATTTGATTTTACTACAGTTAAAACCAATCGTGCAAGTGTACACTAACATACGCGTAGCACAATAGGATCGAACCCACAGGGAAGGGAAATCAATCGCTACTGTCTATTTATCTCTAATCTAAAGACTTAACGAATTCGAGGTTATTCCTATTAATCTACTGATGCAGAAATTAACAAGTAACTGAACTAAAATTTGCAATTAACAATTTAAATACGTGAATTTACTTCAGTAAACTAAACAGGCAGGGGAAAAGCTTTGAATCATACAATCAAGAGCCAATGCGATACCCGTTGACAAGTGTAATTCTACAACCTAGTCACTTATATTTGAATTACCCTCTCTCGAGGTGTAACCAAGTGCTTAATTAGTGTTCAATGTTGCTCTCACAATCACCAATAGTTAATTAAACCATAGGAACAAGACTAGTGTAATTCAATATTCTAGTGGCTCGGCATGGAATAAGATTACTGTTGTATAAGCTAGGACCAAATCTCTTTGAACCCTACAACTCACAAGTATTGAAAACCCTCTAAACTACCATCACTCTTTCGATTTATAGGTAATTGTGACATATGCTGCGGGTGATCAGGCCATCGCAAGTAAATTCAAACCAGTTTTCAAACTAAGGATTAACACAAGTCACTCAAGTATCTCATCAAACATCCATCATGCAATCATCATCACTTCGCCCTAGCCCTAGATAATTAGCTATTCATAATTGAAGTAAAAATCATAAAGCTAAAGGAAACTGCATTAACATAAATCATGGTCAACGAATCTAAATAAAGTCTAACAATTAAACTCATAATCATTCAGCAAAACTCCAGAACAAAACTAGCATAAAAACTAAAACTAAAAATCAAAGGAATTAGTTTAGGAATTAAAGCAACAATAAAACCAAAGATTGTTCTCGGAATTCAATCCTGTCGTCTTCTCGAATTCTCTAAAAATCTTCTGAACCTCTGAGTCTTCTTCCAAACCCTAGGTCTTGACTTGGAAGTGAAACTCTTTTTCTCTATCTAACTCTAATCTAGGTCACGAACGGAAGAAAATCTCCCACAAAAAGACTCCAAAACGCACATATATAGCAACCCTAGGAGAGTTCTCGCCGCCCTAGGTAACGGGCGTTACCAATTTTTTCCTTCCCATTGTTAACGCCCGTTAATGGCCTGAATCGCATTAATGTTGTTATTGGTAACGGGCGTTACCTAATTCTTTCTGCGTAGGGGTAACAGGCGTTACTCCTCTGTTCTCGCCAAAACCGTTCTCCTGTGGCTATTAACGGGAGTTACTCCTTTAGTACTGCTAAATGGTAATGGGAGTTACCACTTTTTCTTCCAAAAATGTGTGAAATCGCTCTGCTTTACCGTTTCGTAACTCCAACTCTAATGACACCTGAACTGAGTCAAATAAACACATAAACGCATCAAACGGCTCCAGAATATCGTCTATTTAACACTTAAAATCATGCAATTTCTACACACAGCATGGTGTGGTGGCGATTTGGGTTTGTGGTGGTGGTGGCAAGATTTTTACTGGTGATTTGGGGTTGTGGTGGTGGCGTGGTGGCGAGATTGTTGATGCCTGTCGGCGATTTACGGTTGTGGTGGTAGTGTGGGGGCGATTTGGGGTTGTGGTGGTCGGATTGTTGTAAATTTGGGTTTGTGGTGGTGGTGATGAGATTATTTGTCGGCGATTTGGGATTGTGGTGGTGATGTTAGGATTGTTGTCAGCAATTTGTGGTGGTGGTGATTGGACTTGCAACGGCGGAGCGGAGTGTTGGTGTCTTGGTGAAGACGATGAGGAAAGGGAACCGATTTGTTTTTTTTTTTTTTTTTTTTTTTTAATTTATTGTATTTTATCTTTTAATTTATTTTTATTAAATACACTGAATTAGAGAGTTATTATTATTACTAGTTGTTGGTGTCGCTTATAATACCTAATGTACCCACTATCTATTCTGATATCATTTAATGCGAAAAGAAGAATCCTGTTCGCTAGAGGATAAGCGAACAGGAATTAAAGGGATGAAAGAGTCTCTCGGAGATAGGGACCTGAATATGATAATGGAGGCTAATATTTATGTTTATCAAAAGAAAGGGAATAGATTGGATAGGGACTGAGGTTTCTATCAGATTGAAAAAGGATAAGCAGAGATCTAGGATAAATCGGAAAGGAGAAACCCTAAAACTTAACTATAAATAAGAGGAACAAGGTACAAAAAAGGCATCAAGAGAGAAAAATAAGAAAACAATAACAAAGGGAGATAGGAGACGAAGAGAAAGGGGGACTAATTTAGAGATGGACGCGTCACTAGTAATTTCGTAAACTCGATGCGTGTGCAAAAAAAGAAAAATTATTATTTAAATATATTAAATTAAATTGTTCATCTTATTTGATGAGGCTAAATTACGCTCGTGACATGTAAGCGAAGACTTAGCCCAATCTCCGCATCGCAACGTGGCGCATCAAGGACACTTCAAATCATACTTAGTGACTGGACGTTCCCCTCGAGGAAATTATCATCCCATCATCACAAAGGATTTTGACCTTCCTAAGCGCATGGACTATATTTCGGATATTGTTCAACCCTCGAGGGTGCCCCCAACTGACCCTCGACGGTGTTCCCAAATTGGCGCTCAAAAGTACCCCCTGACTTCACAAGAGTAAGGCTATTCTTTCCAAGATCACATTTTTGGCCCAAGCGTCCCCTCGGACCAAGTGAGCCCATAAAGCCCTTATCCAAACCCGAGCGCTCCTAGCCCTCGATAATAATCTTAAAAGGCTCTCTGACACATCGTACATGCCCGCACACCTACCACTGTTTTCGCCACCAACCTTTTCACAGGCTTTTGTAGGAGATACCTTTCAGAGACTCCTCATTGCGCCACGTGTCTAGGGCAACATCAATGCAGGACCACATGTAGGCAATTACCAAAAGGGCCTTGACCCTCAACTATAAATATATAGATCTCACATATGCTCTGCAAGCAAGCTTCATCTTCTCAAGCTCTGTTTTAGATACTTCATCTTCTTCCTTCATCATCTGAGTTGAGCGTCGGAGAGCCAAATTAGGTATCATCCCCCATTCCCCTAGCTTAGCCTTCTGACCCTTTTGTGTTTGTTCCTAGCAGGTAGAACCCAATCATCTCTGGTGACCTTTGTCTGAACTTACAGTACCTGTTTCCCTACATAAACAAATTCTAAAGTGTTAGAGTTTGCCACCTTGGATCAGACCCGTCATTTTTGGCGCCGTCTGTGGGAAGCCAGTCTTCTTTTCTTCTTTGCTAGTTGAGAAACAAACACTCTGATTCGCTATGGTAACTACAAGATCTGGAGCTGTTGGAGGCGGAGACAAGATCTGAAGTTGCAGGCGCCCCGCCCACCGCCGGGGTCGTTCCTCCGTTGAAAGGACCTGTTGGGCCAGAGCAGACGATCGACCAAGAGGCGCTCGCAACCGGATGAGCCGGGGGATCTGATCCCAACCAAGATCTGAATCAACATGGGCAGTTATCCCATGGCGATGCCGCCACCGGGGTACGTGTTTGCGCTGCCTAGCATGATTCCCACCATACATCCCTACCATGCAGGGCAGATGCAGGTCCCCATGACGCCGAGGCAAATTCAAGCCATATACACGCAGTGTGAGGTCCAAGTTGCCCAGAATGCTTGGAAGAACTTCACCGCCACCTACTTTCCAATGGGGCAAGCCTCTTAAATCGCTCCTCCCATGGATAAGTGGCAGGTTCATCCCTTGATGGCCGCTCAAGCCGTCCTACAGGCTCGGCCACCACCCTTACCACTTGTCAACGCAAAGGAAGCTCCTCCGAGGGGAGCACAGGAACAACCCCAGGCCAGAAAGGAGAAAAGGCTTATGGACAGAATAGATGTGGACGAGGAAGTCCATTCACGAGCCTCAGTAGTAGGCAGTAGAGAAGATGGAGAAAACCCAAAATTACTCGCGGCTGTATAAGACCAGCTGTAGGGGTTGCAAGACATGGTTGGGCAGCTCTCTCGAGCACGGTCTCAAGCCCCCCCTGCCGGGGGTAAGAGAGCCAAGGCCAGAGATGCTTGCCGCCAAGCTAATCGGAACCATGCTCCTCGCCACCACCAGGAGGAATTACGAGAATTACGACAACGAGGGAGGGCATCATCACCCCCTGGCAAGGGGCTCTCCCCTCATAGAAGAAGTTTTGATGGCGCAAGCTGGTATGGGCAAAATCCCCACTTCCATCAATCGCTACGATGGAACCACTGATCCTGTAGAACATTTAGATCATTTCCTGTATCTGATGCATCTCTACGAGCATTCCAGCCATTACTGGGCCAAAGTCTTTGTCACCTCTCTCATGGGGATGGCCCAAGAATGGTACAAATGACTGCCACCCCGCTCGATTAGAGGGTATGAAGACCTTACCAATGCTTTTCTGAATCACTTCAACTCGCTCAAACCCCCGGTCACTGCGCCCACGACATTGTACAACTTGGTCCAAGGTAAAAATGAGTCCCTCCGATCCTTCTTCGGTCGATTTAACAAGGAGGTGCTCTTGGTCGAGCTGCCCTCAATGGATTTCTTAATCTATGTGCTCTTCAAGGCCATCAACCACAAGCATTATGTGAGCAATGAGTTTTTTGAAGCCATTGTCAAAAAGAGGCCCAAATCCCTCATGACTATGAGAGAGATCACTGAACCGTTCTTTGCGCCCGAAGGTATGTACAAATCTAATGCGCCGCGTCCGTCAGGCCACCACAAAGGTGATCGAGGGAGAGAGGATACCCATAAGGATCGATGCAAATCCCCTCCTCCTCCTCGCAAGCATGAGCAAATCCCTCTCAACCGGCCCATCTCCGAGATCTATTCACTTTCAGACAAGAAGTTCTTCAAAAGGCCCCCAAAATTGAAGGAAACCGAAACTCAAAGGCACTTGGGAAAATACTGCGCCTTCCGTAAATAAAAGGGGCATGACACGAACGAATGCCTCCAACTGGAAAGTGAGATACAAAGACTCATTGTTGGGGGTCATCTGAAGGAGTTTGTCAGGGTTTTGGAATGATACAATGAATATTGTAACGAGCGAACTAAGACTCGGGGGAGGAGTCCATCACACTCGTGGAGCCCCCGAGGGCACCAACTGGAGAGCAGCAACAGAGGCAAGCAGAAAATGTCTGAACCTGAAAATGCGCCATTTGCAGTCATCTACATGATTGCTGGTGGCTCATCGGGGGGAGATTCCAACGCCTCTCACCGCCGTTATGTGCGTAGCTATGACCAACGGCCCTCGGCGCCCAAACATGTTTATGATATCAAGGAATCAAGTGCTCCCAACTCCAAGGAAAATGAAGTGATAGGGTTCAGTGATAGGGACCTAAGGCATATTGTAACGCCCCATGGGATCAGTGAAACCTCTGACTGCCCCATGGTGGTTAGCTTAGATGTTCATAATCACGTTGTAAAGAGTGTCCTTGTCGACAGTGAAAGCTCAGTAAATGTTCTCCCCTACTTTACTTTTTAGAAAATGAACATTACAAACATTCCCCTTGAACCCCTCAAAACGGCCCTTATTGGCTTCGGAGGTTCCGAGGTTATCCCTCGAGGACAAATTCGCTTGGCCACCTCATTTGGTCGCGTCCCACAGCCGAAGACTGTGATGGTAACATATACGTTAGTGGAAATTGAGATCCCTTACAACATCATTATCGGGCATTCGGCCCTTGTTGATTTCAAGGTGATCATTTCCACTCACCACCAGAAGATCAAATTCCCCACCCCCGAGGGGACGGGCAAGATCCTATGTATCCGTCAAGAAGCTAAAAACCGAAGAGACTTTCCAGATTGGGTCCACCAAAAAGTCTGTAGATTTCCCCAATCTAAACAAGGAAGGTCCCACGAGAAAACGAGCGAAACTCTACAAGAAGAAAAACAAAAAGAAATCTACGAGCGGGAAAGAAAAATCCGAGGGTGGTCCACTTGGAGCAGAGGAAGCATCCTCCTCAGACGAGGAAGCGAGCGAGGGCGAGCCCGAGGGTCAGGCCAACCACCTCACAGGAAAGAAAAGAGCGCTCGAAAATCCCCGTCCTGAGGCACGGATGGAGCCCACGGAAAAATTTTTGACCATTGAGCTTAAGCCTGGCAACAAAGACAAAACCACTCAAATTGGTTCGAAACTCACTGGGCCCTCGTAGATCATGATGATCGATTTCTTAAGGGAAAACATTGATGTTTTTGCATGGAAAACTTTCGATCTTACTGGAATTGACCCCAGTGTCATCGTCCATAGGCTCAATGTGGACCCTGCCTTCAAACCCATAAAATAGAGAAAAAAAGGATGTCCACGGATTTTGAAAGAAAGTTATCGAGAAAGAGGTGAGCAAGCTCCTCGTGGCTCAATACATTGAGCTAATCTTGTATCCAGAATGGTTGTGCAATATTGTTCTCGTGCCCAAAAGTTTCAATAAGTGGCGGATGTGCAATGATTTCATGGATCTAAACAAGGCCTGCCCTAAAAATCCGTACCCTTACCTCGGATTGACCAGCTAGTAGACTCAACAAAAGGTTACAAATTAATGAGTATGATGGATGCATTTCAGGGGTACTATCAGCTTTTCATGGCCCCCGAGGATCGCTCGAAAACTTCCTTTGTTGTACATCTCGGGGTGTACTGTTTCTTGGTCATACCGTTTGGGTTGAAGAATGCAGGGGCGACTTACCAGTTCCTTGTTAACAAAATGTTCGAGCGCGAGATAGGAGGTTCCATGGAGGTGTACATGGACTTTATGATCGTCAAAACCGAGCGAGAGCATTCCCATTTGGAGGATTTGAAATGAACCTTTGATATACTGCTCTAGTATGGCATGAAACTGAATCCTTCCAAGTGTACCTTTGGAGTCTGAGGGGGCAAGTTTTTGGGATATGTGGTCAGCCAGCGCGGAATTGAGGCCAACCCTGAAAAAATCAAAGCCATCATGGAGATCCCCTTCCCTCGGAATGGTAGAGAAGTACAGGTCCTGGTCGGGAAGATATTCTCCCTTAACAGGTTCATCTCACGCTCAGCGGATAGAAACCTGACATTCTTCAAGATATTGCACAACGCTAGAAACTTCGCATGGACAGAGGAGTGCAAGAAAGCTTTGCAGGATATAAAGGCCTACCTTTCATGTGCATCTCTATTAACAAAACCAATCGAGAATGAGAATATCTTCATTTACCTCTCAGTTTTCCAAGAGGCAATGAGCGTGGTCCTCGTGGCCATGCGCGAGCGCAAGCACATGCCAATCAATTATTTGAGTAAAACTCTGCAAGCACAGAAAAGAAGTATTTAGAGATTGAGAAGTTCGCATTCGCCCTCGTAAATGCGTCAAGAAGGCTAAGACCGTATTTTCAGGCTCATTCCTTCACAGTACTTACGGATCAGCCCTTGAGGCAAGTCTTATCAAAGCCTGATGTTTTAGGGAGGTTAATCAAATGGGCTATTGAACTAAGTCAGTTTGACATTAGCTACGAACCAAGGACAGCCATATAAGTACAGGTAGTTTCGGATCTGCTAGTCGAGCGCTTTGGCCTAGAGCCCATACCTGCAGAAGGTAATGGTTTATGGCTCCTGCACACAGATGGCTCCTTGACCTCTCAGGGGGAGGAGCAGGGGTGACCCTATTGGATTTTCAAGTTACCAACAATGAGACAGAATAGGAAGCTCTCATCCAAGGGCTGAAAATTGCCCTCCCAAATGGAGCTTCTCAAATCACTGTCTACGTTGACTCCCAGCTGATTGCGAGCCAGATTGAAGGAACGTATGAGGCTCGAGAAGCCACCATGGTGCAATACCTGGGGAAGGCTAAGAAAGTCATAGGCAAGTTTAAAGAGGTTCATCTGTTACAGGTTCCGAGGGCAAAAAATAAGCATGCGGATGCCCTCTCAAAATTCGCCTCCGCCCTCGAAGGATCGTGTGATCGCGCCATTACTTTTCTAAGGATAGAGGAACCCTTGATAAAGGAAGGGGACAACGCTCTTGAGGTAACCATGATTGACCCATCCGAGCCTTGTTGGCTTGATGATATCATCAGGTTCATTAGAGATGGTGTTTGCGCAGCGGACAAGGTGGAAGCAAGGAAAATCAGGAATAAGGCCCCTCGGTTTTTCCTTGATCAAGAAGGGAGGGTCTTCAAACGATCATATCAGGGTCCTCTGCTAAAATGTTTGAGACCCTCGCAGGCCAAAGAAGTTCTGGAGCATATTCACAGTGGAAGTTATGGAAATCACTCTGGGGGCATGTCGTTGCCAAGAAAGTGTTAAAAAGTGACTTCTATTGGACCACGGTCCTACAAGATGCCATTAATTTCCCCAAAAGGTGCTTCAAGTGTCAATTCCACTCCAACATTCCATAGTTGCCCGCGGCTCAAATGACCCCTATAGACGTGGCCTGGCCCTTTGATCAATGGGGTATAGGGGCCGTTGCCAATTGCTGTGGGATAGAAGAATTTTGTTATCTTAGCAGTGGATTACTTCACCAAGTGGGCCGAGGCAGAATCGGTTACCAAAATCACTTTTCGTGTGGTCAGAGATTTCATCTGGAAGAACATCATATGCAGATATGGCATTCCGAGGGTATTGATTTCAGATAATGGGTCCCAGTTCATCACAGCGGATACCCGAGAGTGGTGCTCGGAATTGGTTATTAAACAGCGATTCACTTCGGTGGGGCACCCTCAGGCCAACGGTCAAGCGGAAGTTACTAACAGGATCATCTTATAGCATTTGAAAACAATGCTGGAAAGCAAGAAAGGAGAATAGGCTGAAGAGCGACTTGGAGCCTTATGGGCCTATCGCATAACACCTCGAGTGGCCACGGGTGAAACTCCCTATTACCTCGTCTACGGTTCAAAAGCTATGATTCCTGTGGAAATTGCTCAAGAGTCCACAAGCGTTGCTTACTTCGAACCTAATACCAACGAGGAGAACCGAGCGCTCGAGCTGGACTTACTTGAAGAAAAAAGAGATAACGCTTGGACTCGTATCCACAAGTCCAAAGCCTCAGATGCTTGGCAGCACAACAAGCGCGTCAGAGAAAGAACGTTCCATCTGGGGGACCTGGTGTTAAAGAGAGTTGAAGTATCAAGGCATGTGGGCAAATTGGACCCAAATTGGGAAGAACCCTTCAAGGTCATCCAAGTAAGAGCCAATAACACCTACCTACTTGAAACGCTTCAATGCGAGCGCCTCCCTCGACCATGTAACGTGTGCAACCTTCGAAGGTTTTATGTTTAAATTTCTTGGAGAATACATTCTGTAAAAACCCAATTCCGTGCTTAATGTAATCTTTTAGTGAAAAAAGAAAGCAAAGGAATCTACTTCTTTTAGACAAGAAAGTTTTGTACTTCATAACGTGCTATTTAATACCCCCTTGGATACCTAGGTTGACCGCCACACAGGCCCAAGGCGAGCGGATCCTTGTACGAAGGTCATATCACCTTCATCAAGCGATAACTTCGCGTCAAGCGTCCTCCGTGTTGGAAGGCTTGATCATACACTTGCTGAGGGTTGACCAACTAGATTCTACATCTAGTTCGCGCTCGAAACCCCAGCTGAGCAACTAGAAACAGAGTCTAGCGCACGCTCGAGATATTGAAGACATTTAGAAATATTTCTCATGGAAAATTCCACCTAAGAGATTCTCAAAGAACCAGGGAACCCTCGGGAACGGGACCCTCGCGATTCTTGTCAGGAAGAATCTCTAAGGGAAAATTCCTTAAGGAAAAGATCTGCTAAGTAACATTTTAAGTAACCAAGGCGCCCTCAATAATGGCCCCTCGCGTTCTTTAAACTATTAATTTCTCTTATAAGAAATTTGACCAGGGACCCACATAGGCATGTCCCTCGCGTTCATCTTATCTCGCGCTCGTGATTCCCATTACTTGGTAAAATTCCTTAATACTTTTCCAATGGATTCCACAGCTTAACCAGGGCACCCTCATAATTGAGCCCCTCGTGTTAGTACATTGTTGAAAATTCCTTAATGAGCAACCTTTAAAGAAATATCCTAAGGACCAGGGAGCCCTCGTGAACGGGGCCCACGCGATTCCTTCCAAAGGAGATTTCTAAGGGTAACGTCTTTAAGGAAATATTCTAAATTGATTCCGCTTTATAACTAGGGCACCTTCGAAAATGGGACCCTCGCGTTAACTCACTAATGGAATTCCTTATGAGATAATCCTTAAGGAAACCCCCCCAACGGACCAGGGAACCCTCGAGAATGGGCCCCTCGCGATTCCTCTCAAAGGAAAATTTCCAAGGGTAATTTCCTTAAGGAATTATCCAAGTAATTCTGCAACCTTACCAGGGTGCCCTCGAAAGTAGGCCCCTCGTGTGGTTTTACTTAGTAAAAATGGTGCTGACCTTTATGCCAATTTTACTTAGCTTTATTCTCAGATTTCTCATGTCAGAAATTCAGAAGGAGGTAAACATACAAAGTAAATGCGAAGGTATAAAGTAAACAAACATTCATGGCAGAAATGGTGTTCATTCATTCAAAAAGAGAGTACGCTCTATTACAGAAGATGGGTATTCAAGCCATTAGCAGATAATAGAAAATTACAAGTTTTTCTTAAAAGCAGCAAATTCAAGAAGGCCCTCGGGGATAGCTATCTAATTCCTGTCTACGAGATTGAACCCCTAGAAAAGATCACAAGAAATTTCAGACCAAATTTGAGAAATTTTTCAAAAAGATCGATCTAACCATGCTCAATTGGTCTGGGTATCTTAGCCTTGGCCGCCTTCTAAGTCAACCACCTCAATGTTGGGAGCGTTGGCAGGTGCTTGTAGAGTTGGAGGCTCGGTAGTCTCAACAGTAGGGGTGGGAGTTCCCTTGGTAGCTGGCGCTTGGGGAGCAACAGTAGAAGGGCCTTCGGGGACAGGTACGGCCTCAGTGGTCCCCTCATCATTCTTCTCTGGGGTAGACTCCTCGGCATGTTCGTGCACAGCCATAAACTCCTCTTGTAGAAGAGCAACCAGGTCCGCGTACTCCTGCTACGCCAAATTATCCTCAGGGTTCCCCTCGGCCTCTGTTGGAGGGTTCAACTCCTCATCGTACTATAGGACATGCGCCAATGCCTTCGAGTGGTGGGAGGTGCCAACCCCAGTGTAATCAGCTGGCCAATAGCCAAGTTGAAGGCTTTCTGAGCCTCATCATAGCAGTGCAGGCTAGCTGCGAAGTGGAAGGCTTTAGAGTGGTAGAACTTGAGCAGAGCCTCTCGTTTTGCCTCAGTGATGCGCTCGGGGAGCACCTTGTTGAATTATGCCTCACAGGCCCTTTTGGTGGCCTCGGTGAACTTCTTCTCAGCCCCACTGAGCTACCTGCTCCTCTCATCCAAGTCCTAGATTAGCTTGGCATTGATTTCCTTGTACTTATTTGCCTCCGCACGAGCCTTCTTGTGGGATTCCCCTCTCCTATCCATCTCTTTCTTGAGCCTATTATTTTCAGCCTTGAGGGACTCAAATTTGGCCCTCAGAACGTCATTCTCCTCTTGGAGTTGGGCAGGGTTGGCAGCACATACCATCTTCTTATATTTAGCTTTGCGCTCGGACATCACCATCTAGCGCTGCTGTAAGTTCTTGACCTTCGAGATTACCTCCTGAAAAATGATTAGACAACATTTAGGCATATTTTGAGGAGGAGATGAAACCAAAAACTTGGGGACATTTTGAGATATAACTGCGATGAGGGCGTGGCAGATATCTTCCAGCACCTGGTTCGTGCTTTGAGCAAACAACTTCCTGTGATCGCCCGTGAATTGTAGCCTATGGAAGATCCCGTACACCAAATTCCTGGTGGAGGGGCAATCAACCATAAGGGTGGGGCCAGAAGAAGGGGGTCGTTGGTATGAAGTGTCCCCGACACGCTCAAAAGCCCATATGTGTTCCCCCTAAGAGAAGAGGTCTCACCTTCTCCAGGCTCGCCTACCACCACCTCCTTCCCCTTTCCCGTCACAGGAACAGAGTCAGGGAATCTTCTCCTCTTCTTGGAGGGAGGAGTGTCACCCTCCTGCGCGTCCCTGATGATAACGCCCGAGCGCTGCCCTCGACTCTCGTTGGGATGGATTTGGATAGGCCGGTTCCCGCCCCTTTGGCTGGAGTTGTCCCCTTGGCGAGGGACAATACTTATCTCAGGGGTAGTCCCTCGGACATCCTCCCTGACCCTGCCAGGGGCGCTCAAACTACTTCAGCTACGGCTGCCCCCACGACCATCTCCACGGCCGCCCGAGAGGCCAGGTCGTGGTTGCTGCTGCTGCTGTTATTGTTGTTGCTGATTCTGTGGGCTCCCTTGGTTTTGGCGAACGCCCAGGAGTGCGGCCACATCACGCATACCTCCTCTTCCTGCCATCAGTATACTTGGGCTTGTTAAAAAGGAAAAAAAAAAAAAAAAAGGAAACGAGGGTCAGCTTTCATGGATCAAGATTTACAAGGGTCAAAGTTAGTGATCCTATCTAAAGTTAGTTTGCTAAAATCTAACCATCTCTTTCTAAGTTCTGAGCGGGCGGGTTAGCAATCATATCCGGATCATTCATAAGCCGACAAAGGAATAGAATCTCCTCATCGTCCGTCAACTCTTTGGCCCTAATCAACCAACTGTAATTCCTCATTGCAAGGGCCAAGTCCTGGGCCCATGACAAAGGGAATGAAGGCTTTCTACGGGATCTTACGAGGGGTCCCTCACCATGAATGTAGCACCCTAACCCCCTGGGCACCACATCCCCCGCACTATAGCCTCGATCCACGTATGAAATGGAAAGTTCATACATAAACCAAAACTATAGCGAACGGGTGACCATAAATGACGAGCTAGGAGGGACACTCTCCCCAACAACATCAAAGCGAACATGATAATGAAAGCGGAAGCAATTAAATCATTCGTACATATAGGTACCATATTTACCGAATAGATATGTATAGATACCAACTTAACTATCAATACATTATCATCTCTTAATAATATACATAACCATGTATCCAAAAATACTAATACCGATCAATAACATGAAATATCTCAAAAGTAATATACATGAAGGTACGGTGCTAGACTCATGAAAATGCAAAACTCGAACGACCGGACACCCGCCTAGCACGACCACGCTCAAAGGTACCTGAAAAGTGAAGTATCAGTCTGCCGAAGACTGAGTGAGGGGCAATACCTATATATACACACATCACATGCAAGTTGTAGCCTCGGGTGAAGGCTTTGGAGTAAAATAGATATATAATTCAAGAACTTAGTCTTTGCCCGAGGTTACAACCAATCATTTTAACACGTTTGTTTAATCATGCTTGTCAATGTCATGAACATGTGGCCCCGGCGAGCAAGGGCAATCTCCAACCGAACTCCCAATCGTGAACAATACGTGATCATGCTTGCTTGCTTGATATATACGTGATCATGCAATTTATTTAGTGCTCACATAGACAATTTCATGCTTGAAATCATGCAATAACCCCGAGGATAACCCGACATGCCGGATTAATCCCCAGTCTCCTTCTTCCTCCGGGTGATAGCGAGTTTGCAAGGCTCGACTATCCACGACATGGTGTGTGTAGAGGACATGACCCTCTAGACACGGAACTCCTTCCACCACTAATCTCCTAGTGGCTTCGGGGGTGATCCCAACAATGTGAGGATAATTTAGGAGTTACCCGTCAGCCCTTGCTTTCCCGGTTGGCTCAAGAATTACCCTCGGGCCCACGTGCAATCATGTACTCGCCAAACATGCTTGAAATCATGAATTGCTTGCTTGAAATGTTCATGGTTTGGAAATCATTTATAAGTATAATACGCTTTGGCCGAAAACTAGCACATAAGGGTTATAGGGTTCGTTTTACCAAAACAAAACCTCACCTTTTCTTGCAAATATAATAAAGAAGTGTTCTAAGGAGCTTGCTCCCCGTCCACGCCCTCGTGACCTGTGCAAATACGACGTATGAACATGAGACATGAACTAAAATGACTAAAATATGACGAACGGCGGAAATGTGTCGAGACGACCATGAAAATGCAATGTGGTATGATAACATGTCGTTTCACATCATATTAGCACATATTATAGCAATTCGGGGTCCAAGAAGTCGTTGGATCGAGGGGTCATTTTCGTAATTTTATGCAGTGAATTTTGTTCTGCATTCCAGGTGGGAACGGTCGTTCCGGTCCCCTTTGTAAAATGCGAACGGTCGTTCCCATGCAGCCCCAAGAAACGTTCCAACGTTTTTCATTTTGAAATGTGTCTAAGCTGGGAACGGCCCTTCCGGCTTCAAGGCCAAAATGGGAACGGCCGTTCCCGGGGTCGGCCGCCTACTTTCATTTGAAAAGGTGGGAACGCCCGTTCCCGGAATGCCTTGAGGCTGGGAACGGCCGTTCCCTGTTTCTGCAATTTATAGAAACAGAGCAAAACAGGGGAGGGCTACGGCAATCAACAACAAAGCCAACCAAAAATCCATTTTAATCAACCAAGTTAACAACTTCTGGAAATATGATACATATATGTTCAATAGACACTACTATAACATTTAAACACATAAAACATGCTATATCATCAAGGTTTCAAGGTATCATGTTCATGGCCAACTTGATCAATCAAGTTCAATTTTCCAATCAATCCATGAAAGAATCATGCCACAATTCATGCTATGGTCATATAATCATGCTTTGCACAACCAAGAGTTCATCTACCATGAAATTCACAAACCCTAGTCATGCCAAATATGATCCAACTCATCAATTCATACAAATCCAACCTTGGAATGAAAGAAATGGAGAAATGGATGAAGATGATGATCAACTCTCAAAAGCTTGGCTAACTTCTTGAAATCTTGATGATTGATTGAGAAAACTTCTTCCTTTTCTTTCCTTGGAGGAACCGAGAGTGAGAGAGAGCAAAAAGGGTTGGGAAATTTTTGATGAAAATGATCAAGGAATGTGGGAGAAGAGATGATACGTAATTCATCATCCTTGATTTTTGTGAATTATGCTAATTGCCAATAAATCCTCCAAGAATTCAATCTATGCATTTGAGTATATGAGGTTTTAAAATATGATCAATTAAGTCCCTAAAGGATTGGCAATTAAGTCCCTAGAATTTTAAAGAATATTTAACTAGGGACAATTTGGTAATTTAAAACACTCTCGGTAATTATTTCATGCAATAAATATTTTTCGTGTTATGAAATAATATTTTCAATGATATGAATTCAAAGAATTGATATGAATAATGTTTCATGAATTTTATAAAAATATGAATGCCACATAAGAATATATTATAAAGTTAAAGAAATAAAATAAAACCTACACTCAACTCACACGTGGCGTGCTTACCTGATCATCCGGAAACCGGGGCGTTACAACTCTCCCCCCCTTAGAAGAATCTGGTCCCCAGATTCTCTAGTCTTGCTCGAACAACTCCGGGTGGAACCGTTTCATTTTATCCTCTGTTTCCCAAGTGGCTTCCTCGGTTTTATCGCTTCTCCACAACACTTTAACCATGGGAATCCTCCGGTTTCTCAACTCTTGGAATTTCCGATCCATGATTCTAACCGGCCTCTGAATAAATGTCAAATTCGGTTCCAGCTCAACTTCTTCCACGGGGAGAATCGTGGTCTCATCGGGGTAATATTTCCTTAATTGTGAAACATGAAACACGTTGTGAATCCCCGTAAGACTCGGTGGTAGGTCCAGTCGATAGGCTACCTCGCCTATTCTTTCAAGAATCTCAAACGGACCTAAGTAGCGAGGATTAAGTTTTCCTCCTTTCCCGATCCGGGTGAAACCCTTCCTTGGTGACACCTTTAAGAATACCCGGTCACCAACTTCGAATTCTAGATCTCTTCGGCGCTTATCTGCATAACTCTTTTGCCTATCTTGCGCGGCTTTCATCCGTTGTTGAATCATTTGAACTTTCTCAATCATAGCTTGAACGACTTTGGAAGGCCTTTCGAATCTTTCACCGCTCTTTACTCCTTCCTGTTTTGACCACTTCCATTCTTCCAAGTCGAAAAACAACGGAGATCGGCACTTTCTTCCATAAAGAAGTTCATAAGGAGCCATCCCGATCGAAGCCTGAAAGCTGTTATTATAAGCAAACTCGATCAGAGGAAGCTGTTCTGCCCACGAGTTCTGAAAATCCATCGTGCAAGCCCGAAGAAGATCCTCCAAATACCTGATTAACCTTTCCGTTTGACCGTCTGTTTGCGGGTGGAATGCTGTACTGAACTTAAGTTTCGTCCCCAAGACAACCTGTAATTCTTGCCACAACTTAGAAGTGAATCTCCGGTCTCGGTCTGAAACTATGCTCACCGGAATGCCATGAAGTCGAATAATCTCTCTGTTATAGATTTCAGCCAACTTCGGGATCTTATAGGACATCCGGACCGGTAGAAAGTGAGCAGACTTTGTAAATCTATCCACGATTACCCAAATTCCATCAAACCCGCCTTTAACCTTTGGTAATCCGGAAACAAAGTCCATCGTTACTTGTTCCCACTTCCACTCGGGAATAGGTAACGGTTGCAGAAGTCCCGCGGGCTTTTGGTGCTCAACTTTCACTTTCTGACAAGTCAAGCAATATTTCACGTACTCTACCACGTCTCTCTTCATCCCGTTCCACCAATAATATTGTTTCAAATCCTTATACATTTTATTCCCTCCTGGGTGGATCGAGTAGGCTGACTTGTGATCTTCTTCAAGTAGGACCCGTCTCAATTCTTCAGGTACTACTACTCTGTTTTTAAACCGAAGCAACCCGGTCTCATCAAACCCAAACGGACTCTCCGGATCATCTTTAGCTTTACTTGCAAGCTTCTGCACTTCCGGATCCTTATTCTGAGCCTCAAATAACTGATGCTTTAATTCCGGCTGAACTGTGATATTAGAAACCCGAGCCTTTAACACAATCGGGACAACTTCCTCACTTTCCTTTATTTCCAAACTCGATACACTCGCCTTTCTGCTAAGTGCATCGGCGACCACATTTGCTTTCCCGGGATGGTATTTAATTGTACAATCATAGTCTTCCAACTTTTCCATCCAACGCCGTTGCCTCATATTCAAATCCTTCTGTGTGAATAAATACTGGAGGCTCTTGTGATCGGTAAAAATCTCAAAGGAAGTCCCGTAAAGATAATGTCTCCATTTCCCGAGAGCAAAGATCACGGCTGCAAGCTCTAGGTCGTGTGTCGGATAATTCCTTTCATATTCCTTTAGCTTTCGGGAAGCATAAGCGATCACTTTTCCTTTCTGAGTCAAAACACAACCTAAGCCTTCTTTAGAAGCATCTGTGTATACCGCATATCCTTCTGAACCCTCGGGTAAAGTTAATACCGGAGCTGAGACTAACTTTTCTTTCAGAAAATTAAAGCTTTGATCACACTTCTCGGCCCAGACAAACTTAACATCCTTCTTTGTCAATCGGGTTAAGGGTGCAGCAATCTTGGAGAAGTCCTGAACAAATCTTCTATAGTACCCGGCCAATCCCAAGAAGCTTCTAATTTCCGAGGCGTTCTTTGGTTTCTCCCACTTAAGCACGGCCTCGATTTTCGAGGGATCGACTTCCAACCCTTTTCCTGAAATCACATGCCCCAAGAAGGAAACCCGATCGATCCAAAATTCACACTTACTGAACTTAGCAAACAACTGATGTTCTTTTAATGTCTGAAGAACGAGCCTGAGATGTCTCTCGTGCTCTTCGGCTGATTTTGAGAAAACCAGAATGTCATCAATAAAAATCACCACGAACTTGTCGAGGAAAGGCCTGAATATCCGGTGCATCATATCCATAAAAGCTGCAGGGGCGTTAGTTAATCCAAATGGCATAACCACGAACTCATTGTGCCCGTACCGAGTATTGAATCCTGTCTTAGGAATATCCTCTGCTCGGATTCGCAGCTGATAGTATCCCTGTCTTAAATCCAATTTCGAATAAACTTTGGAACCCTGAAGTATATCGAATAACTCCTCGATATGAGGGAGGGGATACTTGTTCTTGATGGTCATCCTGTTCAACTCCCTGTAGTCAATGCACATTCTTAAAGTCCCGTCCTTTTTCTTTACAAATAAAACTGGCGCTCCCCAAGGCGAAGAACTCGGTCGAATGTACCCAACTTCCAACAATGCTTCCAGCTGGACTTTTAATTCTTTTAATTCAGCTGGAGCCATCCGGTACGGAGTCTTTGAATACGGCTCAGCATTCGGGAAAAGATCAATCACAAATTCAATCTCTCGTTCAGGAGGCAAAGAATCCAATTTTTCTGGGAATACCTGGGGAAATTCCTTTACTACCTCGGTGTCCTCTAATTTCACCTGATCTTTTGGCTTGTTCAAAATATAGGCAATGAACCCTGTAGCCCCGTCTCTGACTAATCTTTGAGCCTCTAAAAACGAAAGTAGGGGTACAGTCTTCGAAGTACAGCCCGTAACAACCTCTGAACCCAACTGACCTTTTTAGCTCTACAATCAACTGTCGCACAATGCCTATATAACCATTCCATCCCCAATATAGCTCTGTATCTCTCCATCGGCATAACAATGAAATCTGTCAGAAACTCCCGGCCTTCAATCACCACTGGAACATCCCTGTAAACCTGATCCGTCTCTCGCCTACTACCGAAAGGAGTACTAACTAGATAGCGCACAGAAGTACACATAGCAGGCAAAGACAAAGTAATAGCAATAGAGTCCGCAAGAAAGGAGTGTGTAGCTCCTGGATCAAATAATGTATGGATGTTCGTGCCATGGATGCAAATAATACCTTCAACTACCGCGGCGGGGTCTATCTCTGCATCCTGCTCCTCTCCAGCGAGTGCATAAGCCCGAGCTCTCACAAGTGGCCTCGGTCCTGCAGGTGGTGGATCCTAACGATCCGGACAGCCGTCAACCATGTGCTCGTCACTCCCGCAAATCAAGCATAAGCCCAGCCGGCGTCTGCAGTTATCGTAGGTATGTGTAGGAAGTCCACACCATCTGCAGCCCGGTCTCTGAGGTGGCTGGGGTGGTGCTGGAGCTCTCGGACCTCTCGGTAATGGCCCTGTCGCCTTAAGCTTCTTCCCGGGGTTCTTCTGAGCTGGGGGTGCTGAGGGAATCATCGGCCTTTTCCCTGAGCTCGATCCCTGACCTGCTCTCGAGCCCGAAGCCTGTCCAGTCCGCGCAGTAGCTTTCCTAGCATTATCCGAATCCTCAACTTTTAGGGCCTTAGTGGTAGCTTTTGCCCAGGTGCTGGTATTAGCTGCTTTCAGCGCATCCTGAATATCCGGCCTGAGTCTCTGGACGAACTGCATCGCCTTGTGAAAGTCATCATTCGCTATGTTGGGTGCATAGCGGGAAAGTCTCTCGAACTCGGCGATATACTGACCCACAGACCTGCCTCCCTGCTTTAATTCGGTGAACTCTCTCAACCTGCGAGTACGGGAAGCTGGAGGAATATACTTGTTTCTGAACTCCCGTGCAAAGACCTCCCAGGTAATCTCGGTCCCGGCTGCCTCCAGAACAATCTGCGTGCTTTCCCACCAAGAGTAGGCCTCGCCCTGAATAAGAGTAAGTGTACAGCGAGCCTTCTCCTGACTGTCACAAGGGATAAGCTGCCAAATCCTTTCGATCTCTTTTAGCCACATCTCTGCCTGTATATCGTCTCCCTTATAGAACTTCGGGGGACGCTGGTTCTGAAACTCTCGTAAAATGGCAGAAATGGGGTTCTCCGGAGGTGCTACTGGTGCTGGAGGTGGTGGAGGAACCCTTTCCTGTAGCCTCTGATCGATTAGCCCCACTACTGCATTCATAAAATCCTGGGGCTGTGCCTGGGCAGGTGGAGGAGGTGGTGATCTCTCGCGGCGATGATGTCGGCGGTGATGATGCCTGTGCCTCGAGGATCGGTCACTGGAATATCTGTCGTGCTCCATCCTGAAATTAGATCACTAAACATGCATGGCTCGATCAATAGATGCAAATGTGTGCATACAATTTCCATGATATCAAGTAGCACATGTTCAAAGAAGATCAAGTAGCTCAAATAATGCGAAGAAATAAGTAATTCAGGTAAGTCAACCAAATGCAGACTCCCAAACACCACATAATCCTATGCCGTGCGACCTAGACTGACTCGACACGACTCGAGAACCTCGGTTTTGCAACCGGGCTCTGATACCACCTGTAGATGTAGCACCCTAACCCCCTGGGCACCACATCCCCCGCACTATAGCCTCGATCCACGTATGAAATGGAAAGTTCATACATAAACCAAAACTATAGCGAACGGGTGACAATAAAAATGACGAGCTAGGCGGGACACTCTCCCTAACAACATCAAAGCGAACATGATAATGAAAGCGGAAGCAATTAAATCATTCGTACATATAGGTACCATATTTACCGAATAGATATGTATAGATACCAACTTAACTATCAATACATTATCATCTCTTAATAATATACATAACCATGTATCCAAAAATACTAATACCGATCAATAACATGAAATATCTCAAAAGTAATATACATGAAGGTACGGTGCTAGACTCATGAAAATGCAAAACTCGAACGACCGGACACCCGCCTAGCACGACCATGCTCAAAGGTACCTGAAAAGTGAAGTATCAGTCTACCGAAGACTGAGTGAGGGGCAATACCTATATATACACACATCACATGCAAGTTGTAGCCTCGGGTGAAGGCTTTGGAGTAAAATAGATATATAATTCAAGAACTTAGTCTTTGCCCGAGGTTACAACCAATCATTTTAACACGTTTGTTTAATCATGTTTGTCAATGTCATGAACATGTGGCCCCGGCGAGCAAGGGCAATCTCCAACCGAACTCCCAATCGTGAACAATACGTGATCATGCTTGCTTGCTTGATATATACGTGATCATGCAATTTATTTAGTGCTCACATAGACAATTTCATGCTTGAAATCATGCAATAACCCGAGGATAACCCGACATGCCGGATTAATCCCCAGTCTCCTTCTTCCTCCGGGTGATAGCGAGTTTGCAAGGCTCGACTATCCACGACATGGTGTGTGTAGAGGACATGACCCTCTAGACACGGAACTCCTTCCACCACTAATCTCCTAGTGGCTTCGGGGGTGATCCCAACAATGTAAGGATAATTCAGGAGTTACCCGTCAGCCCTTGCTTTCCCGGTTGGCTCAAGAATTACCCTCGGGCCCACGTGCAATCATGTACTCGCCAAACATGCTTGAAATCATGAATTGCTTGCTTGAAATGTTCATGGTTTGGAAATCATTTATAAGTATAATACGCTTTGGCCGAAAACTAGCACATAAGGGTTATAGGGTTCGTTTTACCAAAACAAAACCTCACCTTTTCTTGCAAATATAATAAAGAAGTGTTCTAAGGAGCTTGCTCCCCGTCCACGCCCTCGTGACCTGTGCAAATACGACGTATGAACATGAGACATGAACTAAAATGACTAAAATATGACGAACGGCGGAAATGTGTCGAGACGACCATGAAAATGCAATGTGGTATGATAACATGTCGTTTCACATCATATTAGCACATATTATAGCAATTCGGGGTCCAAGAAGTCGTTGGATCGAGGGGTCATTTTCGTAATTTTATGCAGTGAATTTTGTTCTGCATTCCAGGTGGGAACGGCCGTTCCGGTCCCCTTTGTAAAATGCGAACGGTCGTTCCCATGCAGCCCCAAGAAACGTTCCAACGTTTTTCATTTTAAAATGCGTCTAAGCTGGGAACGGCCCTTCCGGCTTCAAGGCCAAAATGGGAACGGCCGTTCCCGGGGTCGGCCGCCTACTTTCATTTGAAAAGGTGGGAACGCCCGTTCCCGGAATGCCTTGAGGCTGGGAACGGTCGTTCCCTGTTTCTGCAATTTACAGAAACAGAGCAAAACAGGGGAGGGCTACGACAATCAACAACAAAGCCAACCAAAAATCCATTTTAATCAACCAAGTTAACAACTTCTGGAAATATGATACATATATGTTCAATAGACACTACTATAACATTTAAACACATAAAACATGCTATATCATCAAGGTTTCAAGGTATCATGTTCATGGCCAACTTGATCAATCAAGTTCAATTTTCCAATCAATCCATGAAAGAATCATGCCACAATTCATGCTATGGTCATATAATCATGCTTTGCACAACCAAGAGTTCATCTACCATGAAATTCACAAACCCTAGTCATGCCAAATATGATCCAACTCATCAATTCATACAAATCCAACCTTGGAATGAAAGAAATGGAGAAATGGATGAAGATGATGATCAACTCTCAAAAGCTTGGCTAACTTCTTGAAATCTTGATGATTGATTGAGAAAACTTCTTCCTTTTCTTTCCTTGGAGGAACCGAGAGTGAGAGAGAGCAAAAAGGGTTGGGAAATTTTTGATGAAAATGATCAAGGAATGTGGGAGAAGAGATGATACGTAATTCATCATCCTTGATTTTTGTGAATTATGCTAATTGCCAATAAATCCTCCAAGAATTCAATCTATGCATTTGAGTATATGAGGTTTTAAAATATGATCAATTAAGTCCCTAAAGGATTGGCAATTAAGTCCCTAGAATTTTAAAGAATATTTAACTAGGGACAATTTGGTAATTTAAAACACTCTCGGTAATTATTTCATGCAATAAATATTTTTCGTGTCATGAAATAATATTTTCAATGATATGAATTCAAAGAATTGATATGAATAACGTTTCATGAATTTTATAAAAATATGAATGCCACGTAAGAATATATTATAAAGTTAAAGAAATAAAATAAAACCTACACTCAACTCACACGTGGCGTGCTTACCTGATCATCCGGAAACCGGGGCGTTACAATGAATAACCTACGCTCAGGGGGCACCAAAATCATCTCCCTTGGGGGCTCTCACAAAGAAAATTTTCTCCTTCCACTCCGGGCCATATGACGTTGAGGGCGTATCTATCAAACTCAAATTGGATTTTGCCTGGACATAATAGAAGCCAACCCTCAGGGATGAAGTTGGTGAGCGGGCCACCTGGAAAAGGCTATTAAAGTTATGGATGGAAGGTTCGTTTCCGGTGCACTTCATCAAGATCACAAAGGTAATGATGAGGGCTAGTCCATTTGGAATAATTTGAGAAGCACTCTGATTCAAACAATTGAGAGTACTCGCTACTGGAATAGAAATGGGAAATCTTAACCCCCCCGCCTCTACTACATCCCTATAAACTGCCATCTCTCCGTGGGGTGGGTTGTTAGCCCTCTCATGCTCTATTGGGACCCGATATGTGAACCGCTCATCCCAATATCTTGGAGCCCTCATTGTAACTAAATCACCATGGATATGACGTCTTAATCTCGTCAGGGGTCCTCTCAGTGGCTTGCATGCCCGAACTTTCTCCCTCTGCAAATTTCTTGGATTTTTTGGTCCTTTTTCTGCGCTTGGCAGGGGGTTCCTCCGAGGAACCGGTCGTTTCTTCCTCTATGGGCCCCGGAAGTGCTACAGTTACCCTACTACGTTGAGGGTTAAGAGAACTCTCTATTAAAGACAATGTAACACTCTGCCTTTCTGCCTCCATTACCAGGTCCATCTCTTCAAAAAGATGGTCCACCCCACCAGGATTCCTTTCCCCCATGGTGGACACGGCGGCGTCAACGTCCTCGTCTCTGGCTTCACTAAAAATTTCCCTCATTGTTTCATGATGCGGGGTAGGATTTTGGGAGGATGAACTAGAACCGGTCATCTCGTCGATTTCTCTCACAGTAGTTTCCTCAATAATTTCTTTGGACATTAGGATGGGGATGAGTAGAAGAAGTATCGATGGGGAAGTAGAAGAAAGGGACACCTACGAATCTAGGGTTAGCAAATCAGAAAAATAAAAAAAAACATAAGAAAGTACCTAAAGTTTTTGAAAACCTTGAAGGTTGCTTGAAGATCTCTGAAGAGTGCGAGAGAGTCTCTGGGAGTACTAAGTGCTCTGAAAGGGATTGCGTAAAGAAAAGAAATGGGATGGGTGAAATTGTTATTTATAAGGAGAGGAGTTGGTGGGATTTGTGCAATAAATTCAAAAGTTGCAATCATTCTTTCCTAGGTAGCTGCCCACTTTTGTAAACCGTCGCACATGTCCCAAGATTCACGCGCCGTTTCTTGAAAAGGCGCACCCACTCGCCCCAACAACATTAAATACCTGACACCTCGAGCGGTCAAAGTGAAAGGACTGCATTAAATACGACCACAGAGAGGAGCCCATGAGCGTAAAACTTCCTCGCCAAGGAATGACCCTCGAGATTTAAAAGTTTTTGAATTCTACAGTCCACATCACTGTGAACTACAGAATTGGGGGGCAAAATGATGAGGCAAAATTACGCTCATGACACGTAAGCGACACGTGGCCCAATCTCCGCATCGCAACGCGGCGCATCAAGGACACTTCAAATCATCCCTAGTGATAGGGCGTTCCCATCGAGGAAATTATCATCCCATCATCACAAAGGATTTTGACCTTCCTGAGCGCATGGACTATATTTCGGGTATGGATACTATTCAACCCTCGAGGGTGCCCCCAATTGACCCTCGAGGGTGTTTCCAAATTGGAGCTCGAAAGTACCCCCTGACTTCACATGAGTAAGGCTATTCTTTCCAAGATCACGCTTTTGGCCCAAGCGTCCCCTCGGACCAAGCGAGCCCATAAAGCCCTTATCCAAACCCGAGCGCTCCTAGACCTCGGTAACAACCTCAAAAGGCTCTCTGACACATCGTACATGCCCGCACACCTGCCACTGTTGTCGCCACCAACCTTTTTACAGGCTTTTGCAGGAGATCCCTTTCAGAGACTTCTCATTGCGCCACGTGTCTAAGGCGACATCAATGCAGGACAACATGTAGGCAATTACCAAAAAGGCCTTGACCCTCAACTATAAATATACAGATCTTACACATGCTTTGTAAGCAAGCTTCATCTTCTCAAGCTCTGTTTTACATACTTCATCTTCTTCCTTCATCATCTGACTTGAGCGTCAGAAAGCCAAACTGCCCCATTCCCCCAGCTTGACCTTCTGACTCTTTTGTGTTTGTTCCTAGCAGGTAGAACCCAACCATCTCCGGTGACCTTTGTCTGAACTTACAGTCCCTGTTTCCCTACTTAAACAAATTCTAAAGTATTGGAGTTTGCCACCTTGGATCAGACCCCATCATTATTATAAACTTATAATTATATATTAATAGGAAACAGGTAAAATATAAATTAAAAAATATGAGAGAAAAATAAAAAGAATATAAAAAATATATAAAAGTGAGTTTAGAGAAAAGTTGGGTTAATAAATAAGTAACTAATTGATACACGTTCTCTTTGTATGTTGAGAAAAATAAATAAATTAAATAGAAAAAAAAAAAAGAGACCAAGGGGGTGTTTGCAAACTCTACTGCGTAAGCAGAAGTGAAAGTTTTTAAAATTTACAGTAGTTTTAAAATTTGCAGTAGTAAAAACAGTGAGTGTTTGGAAAAAAAAAAAGTGAAAAGCAGAAAAATAATCAGTTGAGTGTTTGTAGAGAAAAGTTGAGAATCACTTTTAATTTTTATTAAGTTACTAATTTACCTATAAATTTTTTTAAATTATTTTGAGCAATTTAATATGATTTAAATAATATATTAATATAAATAATAATTTAAAGATTATATAAGATAAGTATGTATAATAAATAAAATGCATGTGAAAAAATAGATAATGAAGAAAAAATAAAATGGAATGATTTTAAAATAAATAAATTCATAAAAATTAAGAAAAGAGAAAAAAAAAATTATAAAAAAAATTACTTAATAATTACAGATTTTTTTATCAAACTTTTAATTAAAATTTTAAGATTATCTGTAGGAAAAGAAAATAATAATAATAATAATAATAATAATAATAATAATAATAATAATAATAATAATAATATAAACTATCGAGTTCTATATAGAAATAAAAAGGTTAATTAAGGAATATTAATATTTTAATGAGGATATTATTGTCTAAAACGGAATTTAATTAACGACAGGAAACTGAATAAGCTATAAACAAAATTCAGAAGCATGCCCTGGGTTGCTTCTGGATTCTGGATTATTTCTGCTTAAAATAAGCAGAAGTTGATGTTCCAAACACTCCAAAACTGCTGAAAATAAGCACTTATCTCATAAGTGTTTATTTTTAAAGTTTGCAAATATTCCCCAAGTCCAAGAGACCACAATTGAGTCTGGCGCTTAATAATAGAGTATAGATTATTATTATTATTATTATTATTATTATTATTATTATTATTATTATTATTATTATTATTATTATTATTATGGGGGTGTTTGCAAACTCTACTCAATAAGTAGAAGTGAAAGCTGTAAAAAATTGAAGTAGTAAAACCGGTGATTGTTTGGAAAAAAATATGATAAGCAGAAAAATAATCAGTCGAGTGTTTGGAGAAAAAATTTGAAAATCACTTTTAATTTTTATAAAGTTACTGATTTACCCTAAAATATGTTAAAATATTTTTGGGCATTATAATATGATTTTAAGTATTATATTAATACAAAATTTATTATTATTTTATGTAAATTTATTTATTATTATCAAACATACAATTATTCTATATATACCTTTTACTTATAATTTTTTTAAAATTAAGAATAGAGAAGATATAGTTGATAATTGCAAAACTTTTAGTTATGAGTTTTTTTTAGATTAGGAAATTTTGATTGAAAGAAAAAAAGCAATGATATAATGAATAAAAAAGAAAAAGCTGTAACGAACGTATTTAAATCTTAGAGTTCTATTTGTATGTAAAAGGTTAATTTACAAATATTAATGTTTCAATAAGGATATTATTGTCAAAATGGAATTTTAGATAAATCTAAAAAACCTTATAAGTAGAAGCAGAATCCAAAAATATATCCTTGACTACTTTTGGCTTCTGGCTTATTTGTTCTTAAATTAAGCAGGTTTAATTTCCAAACACTCCAAAACTACTGAAAATAAGCATTTATCTCATAAGTGCTTATTTTTAGAGTTTGCAAACACTCCCAACTTGTAATGGATATATTATTGGGACAATTAGTTTTAAGTAACCAATAGTGTAGAGAATTTTAGTTTGCTCCCCTAAATAATTAGTCTTACTGATAACTTCTCATTCTTAAGTTTTAATTTTTATTCAGTCCCCAAACACGTAAATTCACCATAATACCCTTTATTTTTTTAATTTTTTTTTCCTTTCTCATCTATTTTTCTTTTCATAGAAGTCTTACGTGACAGAAAACTTCCATTGTTTTTCTCTTTTTTATCATCTCTTTTCTATCATTAGAGTAAATTAGCCATTACACAATAACAAAAAAGACTTTTTATAATTTTTTTATCATGCATGTGACTCAACACAATAGATGATCCACCTTCTTTAATAATATCTTATTTTGAAAATCGGGTATCTTATATTCCCAGTTTAATACCTTATTTTGAAAACTTGAGTACCTTAATATTCATATGTTATACTTCACTTTGTATATTTTGATACCTTGATATCTTTAAATCATACTTTGCTCTCGTCAATCTCTCTCTCTTCTCAGAGATCGTTGCTTCTTTTTATCTTCTTCGTCTCTATGGTTCTCTCTTTTTCTCCTTTTGTTGTCACGGTCTCCCTTTCTGTCGATGAACATCTATTTCTTTTTTTATTCGCAGAATCAGAGGTCGTTGCTTATCTTTATCTTCTTTGTCTCTATGGTTCTCTCTTTTTCTCCCTTTGTTGTCGCGGTATGGTTCTCTCTTTTTTTTTTTTCCCTTTGTTGTCACTTCACGGTCTCTCTTTCTATCGATGAACATCTATTTCTTTTTTATTTGCAGAATGTCTCTTTTTTTGTTGGGAGTGAAACCGTAAACCTCAATAATAGTGGGGAGACGTAGGTCTTTGTTTTTCTCTCTTATGGATAATAGAGTAATTTTGTGTAAAATAGGCAATAAATAAAAATTTAATTTCTTAAATGTGTAGTTAGTACTAATAGATTTTGAAATTGGTTGTGGATAAGTGGTATTTATCCATAATTATCCCATAATAATAATAAGAAAATCAAGGGTAATTTCGGGGGGGGGGGGGGGGGGGGGGACCCTAATGATGTAATTCGCGCTATATATATATATATAACATCATATAGGTTAGCAAACGAGACAAGCTCGTTCGCGAACCTAACGAGTCGAATCAATAAAGGTTCGAGCTTGAGTTCGAGATAGTCGAATCCGAACCAAACCCTGGCTCGGTTCATGAGGTAATTGAACCGAACTCGAATCCATTCTTTCTGGAATTTGAGTTTGCGAGTCAGCTCGCGAACCCTAATATTTTAATAAAAAATAAAAAATTTATTATATATGTTATTGATTAATTATGTAATATATTATATATATTTAAAATTACAGCTTATATAGTATATTATATTTATTATATATTTTTTATTGAAATAAGAAAAAGAAGTATTAAGTTCGAGTTTGGGTTCGTGAAAATAGGGATGAACTTGAACCTTAAAAAAAGGTAGGGTTCGGCTCAGTTCCGTTGGTTTACATCCCTGCCTCTACAACATGGGCTCTCGTGAAATTCCTCTCCACATTGTATTCGAAATCTTAATTCGAACAAAATCGTTAGCAACCCTAGATATGTGTAAATCCGTATGCAAAGAATGGAATCAGATGATAAAAGAACCGAGTTTCATGCCGCGTACTGCCAAAGAACGCGAGTTCTCTCTGGTTTCTTCGTACAAGGCCGGACGAACTTCGACCACAGATTTGCATCCATGTTTGTGGCTGTTGGGGAAGAAGACAGGAGTCCCGTCGTTGATCTTTGCATGGATAATGTTCGAATATTGGCATCATGCAATCAAGGGATTCTTTGTTGTGTTAAAATAGAGAGATATCATCCTCGACATTACGTGTGTAAACCAGCCACTAAACAATGGCAAAGTCTGCCTAATCCTAAATATTTACTCAATGGAGCTGCTGCTGTAGCAATGACAGTTTTGAAGCCAAGGCCTTTGAGATACAAGATTATCAGATTATCAGTTTTGGGGTAAGTTTGTTGATTTTTTCTTTTTTAATCTCTTTCTCTACGTTTGTTTAGATTTTTTTAAGTTCATGGAAGTCATATGATTGGATTTATAATCCTAATCCTAGGTTAAATAAGAAGCGTTTACTAAATGTTTTTAAAGAATCTAGTTTACGATTTTACTCTGAGAGACTGAGATGCCAATATTGCATATTCTTGGCCCAATTTTAGGTCATATTGGGTAGTGCCTCGAGTGTGCCAACGTAATTATTTGAAAATTTTAAGATTTATAATTGTTAGCTAGGTAAAATAGCAATATCTGGACGCAAGTTCCCTACCCCATTTATGGGACACTTTTTTTTCTTTTTTTTTTTCCCTATATGTTCGTAATCCTAAAAGTTCACAATCTCGATACAAATCTTGCTGGAAGCCTGGAACCATAGCCGGAAGCCGGAAAACGGAAACTGCATGATGTGGCAACCAAGATTTGTACCTGAATTGTGCTTGCGAGACACATTTGAGACCGGTCCCAAAAAGGTGAGTAGGGAACTTAGTGATCCAAAATTTACAATTTTCCCTAATGTTAAAATCTAGTTATGTCTAGACTCTAGAGTTAGTGAGTTCTTTGTCTTCATTAATTTCAAGATCGTGATAGTTATCCTGACCATATAATTATTTATCTTTCTTCTACATTAATAGGAATGTAACGCCCCGGTTTTTCAGTTGTACTAATATGTCGTATGTGTTTATTAATTTGCGTGAACTAATTGTTTATAAGTATTTTATATATTTAATTTTATATTTTAAATGTTAAAATGTTAATTAATCATACCTTAAGTTAATTAAAATTAAATATATAAAACATTTATAAACAATTAGTTCGCGCAAATTAATAAACACATACGACATATTAGGACAACTGAAAAACCGTTAACGATTAATCCGTACACTCTAATTGTAATTTATAATGAATTTATATTTTTAAACCTAAAGGCAATACTATATATATTTAAAATTTAATTAGCACAAATTACATTTATATATATATATATATATATATAGTATTAACACATTAGGAATTAAAAGTCACTAATCCGTACATAATTAATTTTAATTAACTTAAGGTATTATTAATTAACATTTTAACATTTAAAATATAAAATTAAATATATAAAACACTTATAAACAATTAGTTCGCGCAAATTAATAAAAACATACGACATATTAGTACAACTGAAAAACCGGGCGTTACAAGGAAGGTTTAATCTGATTTTTTTTTCTATTTTCAGTTCCAGGCAATTCTTATACGGGTGCGAAATATTCGATTCGCAAGTTTGGAGATGGAGAGAAGTACAACCCTTGATTTCGGAACTAATAAGCCCACTTGATCCTTCCGTCAACTTGGGCGGCTCTTTCCACTGGCTGACGGTGAGGGACGACGTGATTCAGTTCAATCAAGAACGAGAATCTTTCCACAAATTTCCCCAACCAAAACAGGCCCCCAACAATCATTATTTCGGGTTCAGGAGATTATGCAATTATCAAGGAAAACTCGGATTGATTTACAGGACACAGGAGCACTCCAATATGGAGCTCTGGGTTGCGGAACCTGGACCTGGAGTCGTCAGATGGAGGAAGAAACTAGTGGTGAATCTTGAAAATATCGGACGAAACGTGGTTGGTATGGATCCTTTTCCAACTGGTTTGTACAATGCAGATCTTGCAATCTTCAATTGCAGATCTCTACGACCCGTGTTTTATAAGCTTCAAGATGGTAGTTTTAGTCAAGTATTATCGAGGGAAAAGATTGGAGACTGGTTTGGTGAAGTTTTTCAGTTCAGATCGGATTTGCAGCCCGTCGAGCTTAGAGATATAGGAATATTTCAAAATTGAGAGGTCTTAAAGCATGCTTTGAGATTTTGTGAGTATTGCCATTTTTCTTGCAGCGTGGAGTTAATTTAATGAAGATTATTGGTTCCTTTTCCCTTTAATTTCTATTAGTTTACAGCTGGTGTTCTAATTAACCATGTATGTACTTTGATGAACCTCTAACTCGATTCTTTTTACATGTTTGTGTTCATACATGATCATTTGTACAATAGCCTTGAGTATATATGTTGACTATCTATATTAAGGAAGGATTTTATTACCCTATGTTACGGGATCTAATCCTTGGAATTGAGTTCCTAATCTAGTATTTAACAGATTGTATGCTAGGGTTGTAATTCATTCAGAAATAATGGAACAAAATATTCTTACAGTTTGCATCTTTACAATTCTACATGGCATCAGAGTCATACGATTCTAACGATTCATGATCGGCATCATCATCTGCCCCAACCGTAACAATGGGCAATGAGGGAGAACCCTCGTCACCAGCGTTGTCCGACGCGGCAGTCATCTTGTCCGAACAAATCGCCAAGTTACTGCAACAACAAAAACCACAACCCCAACAATCAAGTTCCGACAGTCCAGTAACAATAGATGTCAAATTAAACAATAACAATTACACCTTATGGGCACGGATGCTCGAAATTGCAATCGGTACGCGTGGACGACTCAGCCACCTAACCGGTCACCCCGCACTACCAACTGAAAGGGATGAGGCGTATCAGGCTTGGAAATAAAAGGATCTCCAAGTATTCGGTTGGATCACCAAAGCAATCGAACCGAACCTGGTATCTCAATTCATCCATTATCCCACAACACGAGATCTGTGGAACGGATTGTCAACGACCTATCAAGTCGGGGAAGACAGTCTCCAAATCTTTGATCTCGTAGCAAAAGCGGATCGAATCCGACAAGAACAAACGTCTCTGGAAGAATACTTTAGCATCTGTAAAAGCATCTGGGCCGAAATCGACAGACGGCGGCCTAATCCGATGGAATTTCCAACCGATATCACAAAATTCAATCAGATCCAAGAAGAACACCGATTGTTCAAATTTCTCTCCGGCCTTAACCCAGAATTCGAAGCCATCACCAGAGATATTTTGAAAGAGAGCTCCCTTCCCTCAGTTGATGGCGCATACGCCATTATTCGCCGGGAAGCCACCCGGAAAGTAATTCTTAGCCCATCGGCAGCCTCCAACGAGTCGAACTCATCATCGGGAATCGGTATGGGGATGGCTATTCAGGGACAAGGAACAAGGATGAAACAGGGCACGCACAAAGCCACGCGCCGCCCGGATCCTCCAAAAACCTCACCGGCGACTGCGTATCGTGACAAATCCGATCTCGAGTATGACCACTGCGGCAAGAAGGGTCACCTCATGAAAGGGTGTTTCGAACTTGTGGGCTACCCGGATTGGTGGGAACCACGTAAACGGGCTCAGGACACAGATCGCGGGTGAAAACGCGGCACGGTGGCCGTCGCCAGCGGACCCATCTCCGAAGAAAATACCGGCGAAGTGGGAATTGTTGCAGCAGGTATCGGTTTGAGAAAGGGAAATGGCTCCAGCAGCGAACCTCAAGGAGAAAATGGAGATGGGGCTTCCTCGAGTCCCGTGAAAGTTATAGGGCAACTGGGGGCAAATTCCCTCATTTGCCCCTCATTTAATGTTTTTGATAATTGTGGCATTTTTACTGCTCATTCTTCTCATAATAGTAAAAACCCACAATGGATTTTCGACTGTGGAGCTACCGATACTGTTACATATGACCCGTCTGATTTAATTGCTGATCAAACTTCGAGAAAACAAACAATTCAGACTGCCAGTGGGGAAATTATTCCAGTGAAGGGAGGGGGTGTGATTGAACTTACACCTTCCCTGAAACTTTCAAATTGCTTATGTGTTCCCTCGCTATCAAATAAACTATTGTCCGTCAGTCATGTTACCAAGGAGTTGAATTGCACTGTTCTAATGTATCCCTCGTTTTGTGTTCTGCAGGATATCCTTTCGAGGATGATAATTGGGCGTGGCACTGAACGAGGGGGTCTCTACTTTGTTGATGAAGTTACCAATGGGGGGCGTACACTCATGGCTCAGGGGTCAGATGACGATCAGAGTTGGTTGTGGCATCGGCGCTTGGGACATCCCTCTGATGGTTACTTAAAGAAATTGTTTCCTAAGTTTTCTAGTACTCATTTATCTTGTGACACTTGTGCATTGTCAAAAAGTCACAGACAACCTTTTCCTTTGAATAATACTCGGGTTGATATTCCGTTTTCATTAATACATTCTGATGTGTGGGGTCCGGCTCCTATTATTGGAGGGGGAGGTTTTCACTACTTTGTGTCCTTTATTGATGATTGCACCCGAATGAGTTGGATTTACTTTCTAAAACATAAATCTGATGTCTTTGAAAAATTCACTCATTTTTATCAGATGATTCGTACTCAATTTGATGCTCAGGTCAAGATTCTTAGGTCTGATAACGGGGGGGAATTTGTTAACCAAAAAATGTAGTCCTTTTTCTCTGATAATGGCCTCATTCTTCAAACTACGTGCCTAAATACACCACAACAAACTGGGTTAGCCGATCAAAAAAATAGGTTTCTTTTGGAAATCACCCGGGCCTTAATGATTGAGTCCCGTGTTCCCTCATATTTTTGGCCCGAGGCCTTAGCTACTGCTACCTACCTTGCTAACCGTCTCCCCACCAAAATAATTCGCTTCCGTACACCACTACAAGCACTAAGTGAATTTACTCAAATTCCACCTCCTTTGTCCCTTACGCCGCGTGTGTTTGGTTGCTCCGTATTTGTTCATATTCCCACAACCCACAGAACCAAATTCGATCCCTGTGCAGAGAAATGTGTCTTTGTGGGATATGGGAGACACCAAAAGGGTTATAGGTGCTTTAATCCCAAGACCAAGAGGATGTATGTCACGATGGATTGTGATTTTTTGGAAATAGAGTATTTCTTCCATGCCAGCCAACCCAGTGATCCGGGGGAGAGAGCAAAGGACCCCCTGGATTGGATTTGTGCAACCCAGCTGTCTACATACAGTGATACGCCTCCTCCTAATCCGGAGGTACAGCAGATTCAAGATAGTGCCACGCCCCCATTATCCTCCTCGACCGATATCCCTGAGGTTAGTACCAGTGTTTTACAGCATCCCGATCCAGATACTGGATCTATTTCTGGAGGTTCTAACACTGCAGGTACAACAGAGGGTGATAGATATGTACTCCCTGCGCGGAGTACACGCGGAATCCCGCCCAGACGGTATCTTCCAGAGCATGAGTCCCGATCACAACGGTACCCAGTGGCTAACTTGGTCAGGGGGAGTCTCACAGACTCAGCAAAAGTATTTACAGCTGCCATTTATGCGGATGAGGTACCGCGAAATGTAGAAGAAGCTATGAGGAGTCCTGAGTGGAAAAAGGCGATGGATGAAGAGATGAGCGCCTTAAAAAAGAACAACACGTGGGAGACGTGCTCCATGCCACCAGGAAAGAAACCAGTGGGGTGCAGGTGGGGGTATACAATTAAAAGGCGGGCAGATGGTTCTATTGAGCGCTACAAAGTGCGTTTGGTAGCAAAAGGGTATACCCAAACATATGGGGTTGACTATGCAGAGACTTTTTCTCCTGTAGCGAAGATTAACACCATTCGGGTTCTACTTTCAGTTGCTGTGAATCAGAATTGGCCACTTCACCAGTTTGACGTTAAGAATGCTTTCCTCCATGGAGATCTAACCGAGGAAGTATACATGGAAGTTCCACCAGGGTTCTCTCATGAATTTGACACACAGGAGGTGTGTAGACTTAAGAAAGCACTGTATGGTCTCAAACAATCGCCCAGGGCCTGGTTTGGGAGATTTACTGTCGCTATGAAACAGTATGGATATGTGCAAAGCAATTTTGATCATACTCTTTTCCTCAAGAGAAGAGGCGAGAAGATTACATGTCTGATTATATATGTTGACGACATGGTAATCACAGGGGATGACGTGGAAGAAATAAGGAATCTTCGAAAGCATTTGTTTGGAGAATTCGAGATGAAAGACTTGGGAAACTTGAAGTATTTCCTTTGAATCGAAGTGATGCGGTCTACTGAGGGGGTTTATCTGTCACAAAGGAAGTATGTTCTCGACTTGTTAGCAGAGACAGGAATGGTGGATTGTAAGCCTAGTGATACGCCTATGGCAAGCACTCATGGACTCAGAATCATTGAAGGAGCTGATCCAGCTGACCGGAACAGATACCAACATTTGGTCGGGAAACTCATATACCTCTCACATACTAGGCCAGATGTTGCTTATGTTGTTGGAGTGGTAAGTCAGTTTATGCATAACCCCCAAAAACACCACATGGATGCAGCACTCCGGATATTGAGGTATTTGAAGGGACATCCAGATACTGGAATCCTCTTTAAGAGGAATGGTCACCTTCAAATAGAGGCCTATACAGATGCGGATTGGGCGGGAAACCCATTGGACAGAAGGTCGACTTCAAGCTACTTTACCTTCGTGGGAGGAAACCTTGTCACCTGGAGGAGTAAAAAACAAAAGGTTGTGGCACTTTTGAATGCTGAAGCAGAATTCAGAGGGATCGCTAAGGGGACTTCAGAGTTGTTGTGGTTGAGGAAACTAATGACTGAGCTGGGTTTCCCACCGACGGGTGCTTGTTCCTTAAAATGTGACGACCAAGCGGCCATCCGTATATCCGAGAACCCGGTCCAGCATGATAGGACGAAGCATGTGGAGATTGACAGGCATTTCATCGAAGAAAAGTTGGAGGGAGGAATTATCTCACTTCCATTTGTGCGATCAGAGGGTCAATTGGCCGACATTCTCACGAAAGCTGTTACAGGCCAAGTGTTTCATAATACTTTGCACAAGTTAGGTGTTGGGCATCCCCATGACCCAACTTGAGGGGGAGTGTTGACTGTCTATATTAAGGAAGGATTTTATTACCCTATGTTACGGGATCTAATCCCTGGAATTGAGTTCCTAATCTAGTATTTAACAGATTGTATGCTAGGGTTGTAATTCATTCAGAAATAATGGAACAAAATATTCTTACAGTTTGCATCTTTACAATTCTGCAATATATATATATAATCGTGCTCAAATCCCATTGACCCATTTGTTGATGTGGCTCGAACTTCTAGCTCAATCATTCAAGAATTTATATAGTTGGAGAAGCTTTCCACCTAAAAGTAGGAAGAGGATAAAAGGCAAAATGGGTTCAAATCAAACTGGGACCAAGTTGGGAATTGAAAATCGAACCGAACCAAAGGGTAACCCAACTGAATTGAAATTTAGGTTTTGATTTCGGTTCAACAGAAACCGATCGGTTTTTGGTTTTTACCGGAACCGGACATAGTTGTCTGAAGTATAACGTTTAATCTGCTAGTTTGTTTGTTTTTAGTTTTTAGTTTTTAATCTTAGATTTAATTATGATATTTCCCAAACATATTAGTGAATTCTAATACAGATATGATACGTGGTATTTTGATTCTGAAAAGAAACCCTTCTCCTATTCAAACTAGCTAGGAAATTAATTTTTTAATTAGACATATGAATAATAACCTTATATTTTTCTAAAAAGTAAAATATCAAATCACAAGAAACGCAAATTTACTACTCCAACATAAAATTAATTAACCTAGTTGCTTTTTAACAAGTCCCCAGTGAAAACTAACTATTGCATGCCTTACATATATACTTAATATTGTCTTTTGTTTCTTCTTGTAACCATCAAAAACAATTTAGATCAAAACACAATTCTTTGTTCTATACAGGAGCTCTCATAGAAGATCTCTTCAGACATTGTATTAGGAATCTTAACACGAACAAAATCGCTAGCAAGTTTAGGCACATCCAAATCAGTTGCGCGGAAAATAGAGTCAGATGATGATATAGAGTCGAGTTCATGCCGACATACTGCAACGAATGCAACATCACTCCAGTTTCCTACAAGACATGATGAACAACGAATATTCATCCATGTTCGTGACTGTTACGTTGATCACCAATCCGAGGGCCATGGATCTTTGCATGTATAACGTTAGAATATTTGCTTCATTCAATCATGGTATTTTTTGTGTTGTGTTAAAACCCACGGATACAATCATCTGTGCAATGTGTATAAACCAGATACTAAATATAATGGCAATGTTTGCCTAACCCTAAATTACGTTACGAAATTGCTGTCGTAGCTATAACAGTTTTGAAGTCAAGTCCTTTGCGTTCAATCTTCTAAAAAATCAGCTTCATTTGTGCCTAAAATTGTTCCTATTAAACCAAAGTTTTGAGTAATTTATGCACCAAAGTCTTAGCAATATAATAATGTAACAAGAAATTATTTTCATAGAGAAAGCTCCAAACCATGTGGTATGCCTCGATAAAGTTCATTTAGGTATTACTCCACATTTCTGTAGACTGGCAGCCATCTATAGACTATATTTTTAGGGTTGACATTGTGTTTAATAATTGAAAAAACAAAATTTATATTTCGAAACCAAAATTTATATTGAGGGGTTGAGATTAAAAAATACCAAATTTCGGAGCACGAAATCACAAATTGTTAGATTTTTGTATGTAAAATTAATTTATTTTTTTTAAAGAAAGGCACCAGCTCGGGCCCTTCTATTTTTCTTACATTATATTTTAAAATTAAATATATAAAAGTTATATACAACAACCACCAATATTGTAATATTAATATTAATTTACAATCTTGAGTGCGTTTGGCACTTTGATGAACTCCTTGGAAATTAGTGTCTATACGTAATATATACGTTGACTCCTTCCAAATCGTATACAACTTTTGACTTTTGACCAATAAAAATATTAAAAAATACTTTAGAGAATTAAATAGTTGAGCAATATATGTTAGATTTTCATGTGATAAAAAATGTAGCTATTTCAGAATGATAAGAATCGTGCGCCGTCTCTATAGGTGAGTGTGATCCAATCTGCATGCACTCGATTATTTTGACAACAATTTGGATTATTGGTGCAAATATATTTCAATCAAAAATTAATGTTTAATAAGAGGTACGTAAATTTTAAAATAAACAAATTATTCTGAAAAACAACGTAAAATTTCTTATCTGATTTTATCTGTAATTTAACGGGCGATATTTTAATCGATGGTGGATAATCGACAATGGATCTTCTTAAGCGAAGAATGATATATATTTCTAGTATCTTGCATCAGACAAATCAATATGATTTGTGCTGTAATTATCTAAAAGAAATGAAATGAAAACATTGGTATCTCTTTTATCATGATTTTTTTTTGTTCGAATGAATTATTTTTAATGAATATTTTTATTTATATTTTATTATTACAACATGGGGAGGCCAATAAAAGAGATAAGTGCATGGTTGGAGTGAAGTCAGCAGGCCACAAGGTTTAAAGAATGGATGGGCATTACAACAAAGTTGACCAGTTTGTGAACTTTTTTTTCTTTTTTTATTTTTGTTCTTTACTATATATTTTTGAGACATTAATAAATATGGGAAAATTGAAAAATTGGTATACCATCTCCCCCCATTCAGCCGATTTGGTACACTAATTTTTCGGTCAGCAAATAAACCCCATAACTCCCAAAAATAAGCAATTTAGTGCACATTTGACCCGAATAATACTCAACCCACCGGAAGTCCGACCCATATTGACACGTGTCACTTGTACGCTAAATTGACCCATATTGAAATCTGACCCATATTGTCATATGGGTCGGATTTCCGGCGGGTTGAGCGTTATTCAGGTCAAATATATGTGCACTACATTGCTTATTTTTTGGAGTTATGGGGTTTATTTGCTGATCGGAAAATTAGTGTACCAGATCGGCTAAATGGGAGGAGATGGTATACCAATTTTGTAATTTTCCCTTAATAATAAAGTTGAAGCTATAGAACATCTCATGTTAGACATTAATAACCAATTTGAATGTAGGTTATCGAATGTTAGTTTGATACTATATGAATTTGGGGAAATGTGTTAAAATAAATATAAAGTTTTATTATATATCTTAATATTTGGCAGACTCATATGTGAAAGGGAAAATTGTTCAATTCATCCTGTCGAATTATCCAACTTACAATCTCTGGACATGATTTTGGGTTTTTGCAAATCTCATCTTTCAATTTTTAATATGGTGAAACTATAGGACAATGGTCGGCCGGAATTCATGATGTGTCAGCCGGAACAACAAGTCACGAGCCACGTGGCATTTTCTTTTCCACATCACAAAAAATAATAATAAATAAAAATCCACTTCTTTTTTTTTTTTTTGGTGAAGAGTTCATCATCTTCTTCAGCAAGACTGCAAGAGCCGCCGCCCACTAGCACCACCGCCGCCATTGCAACCACCACCACCTCTATCCCCAAGTCCACCGTCTCCCTTCCCCGCAGCTCTACCACCACCAAAAACCAACCCTGTTGCCTTCTTCTCAAATCCGCCGCCGCCACCACCATCACCACCAGTCATCTCGCCTACCCCCTTCCCCTTTCAAATTCACAAATTCAAAGACACCATCACCACCGCAACCCATCAGATTTGCCGACACCCACACACGAACAAACAAACAAAAAATATGATCTCCACACACACACACACACAGATCGATGCTTGAGGAGAAGCGGTGGTGCTGCGTCAGAGGCTCAGAGCAGCGTCGGTGTACCGTGGTGGTGAGACGTCGGTTGACGTCGGAGTGTTGTGGTGGTGCTGGAGGGGATACTGGCGTGGTACGATGGTGGAGGGTGGGTCGGCGCCGGCATCCAGTCTTGATACGTTCTTTTCATCTTGATATAGTGATACCAAACCTTGTAACAATAGCATCGTAGTTAACAAGGGGGGCCTCGTTAAATGCCCCGCAGTCTCGTTACCGGTTTCGAAAAATATATATATATATCGTCTTATTAATATTCCCAATGGTTACTTCTTTTCTCTAGCAATATACATAAGTCCTTGACTATTGTTGGTAACTATTTTTAAGCCTAATTTACCCTAGTTCACATCTATTCAGATGTTTGGGCGCCTACTTAAAAGGCCAGCTGATGACCCCGTTTAAGATAAATAGTGTTAGGGGTGTTTTTAATTTTCATGCATGTCTTTTTTTTATGCTAGTATATTAATTTCTTTCCCGGTCACTTCAATTTTTCTTGCTTAAACAATACTTGGATCATGAACAAGTGTTTACACTTTGAGGTTCGGTTGGTCAGTATATGATGGGCGTCACAACTGAACTAGGTTATTATTATGGTATAAAAATTCAAATATGCATGAAGAATTATCCTGCAAATATATTTGTTTTTATGAAGATGATGGCAGCCTGTATTTTATGTAGTTTTTTTGTTCTATAGCTTATTTTCATGAGTCGAGTCGGGACGGATCACTTAGGGTGTAAAACTTTCCTCACTAATGATAGTCGTATTCCCAGTGACTCAAACTCGAGACCTCTGATTAAACTAATATAACACTGAACCGCTTTGTATTTTATGTAGTGCTTAAGATTAAAAGACTAATTGATAGTCGACGTTGTTTGACTCTCAACTACTCAAGGAGAGCATGCTCAATTTTGATTAATAATATTGAAAGGCCACTAGGAAAATCTCTCTCTCTCTCCGTATATTTCTTTTTCTGGTAGGGTTTGATTTTATGCAATAATATACAAAAAAGTTGACCCCATATCATTCTAGATTGAAGAAACCTTAATTTCGGATGTTTATGATAACTTCGATTATCAGAAATTAATGCGATTTTAATTAAGAAAATATTTTACTAGTAGAGAATCCCAGATTTTGGTAAACTTTTTGAGTCAAATCCCAGGTATATATCTGATTAAAGTATAGTGAAACTTCAAGTTGATTCAAAGCTATATATATATATATATATATATATATATATATATTGCATTTGCATTTCATATATAAAGAATTTGTTAGCATTTTCTCATTAGATTTAATTTTTTTTAAAAAGCAATTAATAACAATATCATATAATCAAATCAGATAGTGCAAATCAATGCGGTAAAAGTCAGAATAAATAAATGATGAGAGCGAATGGGTTACACAATTAGCCTCAAGTTGAATAAACTTAACTTCCATAAGGAATACACGGGAAAAAAATATATATAACTGAAGTTAAAGAAAGTAACTAAACTTCCATAGGAAAGAGAAAAAAATTTCATATGGAAAACTCAAAAGAAAGCATAACTTAAAAAGAACAGTGAAAGCAGATCGTCTTTGCACCAAAAAAAGCTAACGGCGGAGTCGATCTTCGCTAGACTTGGGAGGATGACAGTAGATTTGGAAGAGTTGCGGCGGATCTGAGAAGATAATAGTAGATCCGAGAGAATAGTAACAAATTTGGGTGAATTTCAACAAAACAAATCTTAGAAACTGGCAGTGGAATAGATTTGAGCCAATCCGGCCCCGGCATTGGAGCACTGATAGTGTTCTCTTCTATCGGATCAAAACTTCAATTAACTACCTTTTTTTAAGTCGAGTCGTGTAGATTAGGGTTTAGAAATCAAAGGGAAAAAAGAGGAGATTTTTTTATACAAAATATATATATATAGTCTCATCAGATTTATTACATTTGTTTAAATTATGATTTCTACATTAAAAGTTTGACAAGTGTATTTTGCAAAATATTATATCGTCAATATGCCAATGGTCCTTTACAGATGCTACAACTATTACTATAACTAATTGAATATAACGAATATGTTTTTCATTAAAACAAAGTTAATGCAAAGTTATAAATATCCATATATGCAATCAACTTAACTACTTTTTTTTTTTTTCGGTAACATTTATCAATTAATTTGAATTCACTCCTATCTTTACATGAAGATATATGCTTGCATCTCATGTCCCATTTTTTTTCCATACACTTTTCCCTTTCTTGAAAAAATTGGGCAGAATCTTTGAAAACAATTCTAAAAATTAAAATAAAAAGCAGTTAACTGTTTGAAAAATAAATTGAAGTCACTTTGAATAAATTATACATATTCGTATTTATTACGGAAATAACCTAGAAACTATATGTACACGCAAAAGGTACAGATTTAGGTGTTTTTAGATTCTAACTTAATAATTTCTATTTAAAATAAGCGAAATTTTATTTCCAAACACGAGTAAAAATAAGCTAAGAAAGTTGAAAAGTAAATTTTTCAGTATTTGAGAAGACCATCATAATCACTCCAAAAGTTGCATTCATGATTCAACGTAGCAGTTGGTTATTATCATTAAATTAAATCCAATGATTAAAGTAAATTATGTATATATATAAGTAAGTCACCTAATTCTTAATTTAATTTCCTTCTAAAATACAGTTGTGACCTCCTCCTCAGAACCTTAAGGCATAAACATACATATATATATATACAGAAAAAAGTGATTATAAAATTATAATAACCTCAAAAGCACTTTACAAGAATAGTACAAAAATTTCCAGCTTGTATAGCCAAACAATTTTGAACATTCTCCATAATGCAAGCAAAAAATCAGTCCTTTTAGTTCTGCCAAAGTTTGGCAAAAACCCATTAATTTTAAATATTGCATCAATGTTCATCCTAATTCATTTTTCGCATGTAATCCACGTCTCATGCATTGAGCCTTCTAAAAATATCAGTGTATATCATGTCGAAAACTCATTTTCGACACCGTATCAGATACCCGTCACATGAGAAAATTCAAGAAAAGAGTTTTTCTTGTTGTATCCGTATTGTGTCATGTCGTGTCTGCACTCTTGTATTTATATCTGTATCCATGCATAATATATACCTTTTCGCAGAAAATTCTTGGGTACACCCTCCATTAAAAAAATGGGAAAAAATATTTTTTTATTTATTTTTGAATTTTTTTTATTATTTTATTATTTTTCTTGAATAAAATAAAGGACCTCGGTGCATGCAAGAATTTCTCCCTTTTCGCACCTTAGAACATATGTAGACCTTCAAAGTCAACCCCTATTACCATTTGTGTTCCCTTGTTACTACAAATATAAGCTATTCCAAATTCAACTTTTCAATTCATTAACCTTATAGCTCAATACAAAGTACAAACTCATTACGTGGCCAATCATTTTAATTTCTGTAAATACAAGCTGCATGTTCAGAGCTTTTTGAAAGCTAAGCTTCTAGCTTAATTTGCTGAAGAAGAAAAGGGACTCTCCGTCAACCTGGTTTTCATCATTTTCTTCACTCATAATATATTTTTCTTCGCAATCAAGGTATTAATTAATTAAATTACGACTTTCTCTACACTTTTTTAGCCTTGTTTTTTGTGGTTTAAAGCTGCCTGCATGTTTACTCATCAAGTTTAATTTAGAAGCTTTTCAATTTTCTGATTCTGTGGATTCAACTTTGACAAACTTAAGAATTTTAAAATTATTCTTTTTTTAATTTTTCTTTTCATATTTCTGGGGAATTGTGCTGCTTTGAGTTGTCCTGAAGAGATACATTTGACTATTGGAACTTACCAGATTGATTCAGTGGCTTGAGTTGAGTTGCATCATCATCATGGCCTTCTAATTGATCCAAGAATTTAGTAATAAAAACTTAAAAAATCCTTCATTTTGTAGATTTTCTCACAAATTATGTATTCAATTCTTGTTAATTATTAATAAACATAAATTTCATGCAATAAATCAAGAATTGCAGCCTGTTTTGGCGGCGATTATGCAGGCTTTTTAATTACTTGGCAATGGCGGATGATATGTGAAGCAAGAGTGGGAAACTCGTTCATACTTAGTTTTATATGTAGTTTAAGGCTAACCCCATGTGATCTTTGCTGCACTTTCCATATGGTCTTCTTCGTTACTTTCCACACACTTCACTCGCTGTAATTTACATCTTCTTGCTCTATATATACATTTGTTAATCAGACTTGAACATTTCTATTTACTGGTAATAGAAATCGTTACACATTCTCCATTTTTTCCGTTTCTCAAGGTATATCCTACGAGCCTAGAATCGAGTTTCGTTGTTCTGCGATGAGAAAGCCGCAAAGCGGAGAGTATTTGGAGGGGATGTTGAGTGATTTCATGGGAGGAAAGGCTAAAATGAGATCACAAAAGGGTGCATCTTCCCGCCTCGTGACGGTCCTAACGTGCCTGCAGTTTGCATTCGCGGTTTACGCAACATTCCTGCTCTACTTCATGAGCCCGAACCTCGACCTGAGATCGAAGCCCGACTTCTCCTTCGCTACACGCATCGCGCAGCAGTGGCGGCAGTTCATGGTAGCCACTCCCCCGCACGTTGTCGCGCATTATCAGGAGCCAAACTCCCTGATCAGGGACGAGACAGTCCCACAAGTGATGATGAATGTCACACCATCACAGGTTTGCGAGCACGAGAAGATCGAATTCGAGCAAAAGAAGTCGAATGATGCAGTCATGATCAAACTCAAGAGGGATCTTTATCAGGAGGTGTTGGATTTTCAGAGGAAGAGCATTGGAACAGAGACTCTTCGCGAGCTTATGGCTATGAAGTCGATGTGGGACTTGAAGGGGCCGAACAGAACGCCTAAGATCACTGTCATCTTGAACCATTTCAAAAGGAAGACATTGTGCGCGCAGATTGAGTCTCTACTGCACCAAACGCTCCCTTTCCACCACGTTTGGGTGCTCTCGTTCGGGAGCCCGAACGAACGGTCCTTGAAGAGGATTGTGGAAAGCTACAACAATTCGAGGATCAGCTTCATAAGCTCGAGCTATGATTTCAAGTACTATGGGAGGTTCCAAATGGCATTGCAGACGGAGGCCGACCTCGTGTACATTCTCGACGATGATATGATCCCCGGCACGAAGATGTTGCAGATTTTGTCACATGTTGCCGGGACTGACAAGTACAGGAACTCTGTTCTGGGAAGCATTGGGAGGATCTTGCCTTTCAGACAGAAGGATTTTACGTTTCCGAGTTATAGGAAGTTTCGGGCAAAGGAGGCTGGGCTTTATCTGCCTGATCCTGCTTATGATATCACGCTTCATAGAGTTGTGCAGGTCGATTTTCTGTCGAGCTCGTGGTTTCTCTCGGCCGAGCTCGTGAAAACTCTGTTTATCGAGACGCCGTTTACATTTGCTACCGGAGAAGATTTGCACTTGAGGTATGTGCATTGGTTCTTAATTCTTTGATTGATGTTTCTGTTTCTTTCTATGTTGAAAGATGTCACTCTGCTGTAAAGCAATTGATCCAATGCTTTGCAAAACTATGTACCAATGCAGCTATCAGCTCCAGAAGTACAGAAATGCCGGTTCGTTTGTCTTGCCCGTAGATCCAAAGGACAAAGAAACGTGGGGCGACAGCGAGCACCGTTTGGCTTATGTCTCTGAAACAACGGTAATTTTCAAGGACGTCGTTCAAGTACGAGACGATCAATGGTGGAAAGCTCTCTCGACCGGCTACATCACGCAGTGGGCAGCTATGTATCCTCACAAGATTGATGCACTCTTCTATGCTCACTCTATTGATGAAGTTAAAGCACTGGCACCTCTTCTTGAGAAGTTCAGAACAACTGTGGGGAAAAAGGCCTATATCGTCGTCTCGGGTGGCAACTTCTGCCCGTGCGAGGATGCTGCCACGGTCTTGAAATGGCCTAAAGCGGTGTGTAGAGAGAGGAGGTTCAAGATTTTCGATTTGGGGATCGGTGCTCTGTCCGGGATATCTAATTCGGAGGTGCCAGTTTTGCAAAGCGTGTATGCTAGCATGAAAGGGTTGATAAAGATTCATAACCCGAGCGTGGTGATCACGGTGTCAGACATCGATACGAATGTGAAGAAAGCTTTGAAGATGGCAACGGATACGAAGACAAACGGCACGACTCTGATAATGTTGCCAAGGCCGTCTGTTACAAGGGCGCTCTGGATGGCAGATCTTCGATCTACGGCCTTGCCGAGTAAGACAGGCTTGCTTTCTTCTTTTTCCTGTTTCTTCGACAGTGTTTGCAAACACTGAACAGTTTTGAAGCTCTTTATTGCACGTTTGTTTTTCTTGGTAGTTTCTCATATATGATTCCTATGAACAGATTGGAACCGAATGCGGCTTACAGTAAGCATCATCACACAAAACCGAGCTCAGTCTCTTACAAGACTTCTTAACTCCCTCAAGAATGCCTACTACCTCGGAGATGAGATCACCATCACCTTCAACATGGATAGCAAAGTCGATGAGGCAACGATAAAGCTAGTGAATTCGTTCGACTGGCCACACGGGCCCAAGATTTTCCGAAGGAGAATCATCCAAGGAGGCCTCATTCGTGCTGTCAGTGAAAGCTGGTACCCGACCTCAGATGACGACTTCGGCCTACTACTAGAGGACGACATCGAAGTCTCCCCCTACTACTACCTATGGATCAAATACGCCATTTTGGCCTATCACTACGACCCTCAAGTATCTCTCCCCGAGCTCTCATCCATCTCCCTATACACCCCCCGTCTAGTCGAGGTCGTCAAAGAAAGGCCTAAATGGAACGCAACCGACTTCTTCAAGAGGATCCACCCGAACACTCCTTACCTCCACCAACTCCCCTGCAGCTGGGGCGCCGTCTTCTTCCCAAAACACTGGCGGGAATTCTACGTGTACATGAACATGAGGTTCACCGAGGATGCGAAGCAGAACCCGGTCCAAATCCCAAAATCAAGAACAAACGGGTGGCAAGCCTCGTGGAAGAAGTTCCTAATAGACATGATGTACTTGAGAGGCTATGTCAGCTTGTACCCCAACTTCCCCGACCAACAGAGCTTCTCCACGAACCATATGGAGCCGGGGGCGCATATTAGCGCTAAGGACAACGTCGTCCAGCACGACAAGAGGGACTTCGAGGTGCCATTGATGAAGCAAGACTTCAAGAACTTGCTGCCTAATGGCAAGATGCCTCCAGCTTCAAAGCTGCCATCTTTGAACTTGTTTAACCAAGCATTGTCTTTGAAGGGGTTGAAGGCCGCAGGGGCTAAACTGGGACAGGATGTTCTTCAGTGCAATCCTACTGAGACTGTGATAGTGCATCATGACACTGGTCTGCCTTCACATTGTGCAAGATTCTGATGGATGGCTTACATGTTTTTATACTTATTGTTACAATTTTATTTTTTTTTTCATGAAATTTGTTTATTTTAGGGATAGTCATTGTCTTGAAGGGGAAGTTTTGATCTCCTTAAACTGTAAAAACAAACATGAATATGGTCTTCATTAAAAGGAAGTAAAGAAAGAAATATACCAGGTGAGAAAATGGTTTATTTTTATTCTGATTCACGCTAATGCAACCTGCAGTGGCTAATATTATTGAAACAGGAAGCTTAAACAAGGCCCATGGTCTTGCTCTTTTTTTTTTTTTTTTTTCCTTCCCCTTATATCTCACCGGATCGGGTCAAAAAAGTGCAACTTTCTTCTTACCGATAATAGTTATGTATCTAGGGATTCGAATACAAAATCTCTCTAACAATAATAGATGTATTATCTAAAATTTGAACATGAGACTTCTTATTAAGCTAGCGAAGTGTCTAACCACTTAAGCCATGTATCTTGTTTCCTTGTGTTCCAACTTTAAATATATGAACCACGTAACGGTTCGGTATTATACTGGTTTAATCAAAAGTTTTGAATTTGAGTCTTTAGAAATGCAGTTACCGTTGGCAGGGAAAACTTTACACTTAAGTTGTTCGACCCAGCTCAACCGATGAAAATATTGTATAGAAACAAAAAAAGAAAAACTTTAAAAAGTATTAATTGAGTAAAAAGAAGTTTGGAGAACACATCATAATTCTCCTCAATCCTGGTTTGTAGGACTTTGATTCTTTGAATGCATGTTGGGCCAAGTCATGTTTTATGGGCTTCTCTTCATGGGCTTCGCAATGTTCGGTTGAAAAAACTAATTAGGCTTTGTTAACAAACTAGTTACAAACCCCGTGACAAGGCACGGGCCAAATTTTTATGAAAATACAATAAAAAAATCAATTAAAATATATTATTAAGATAATAACTATTATCAAAATTTTATTTAAAATATTTAAATAGCATGTAGAAATATTAACTTATAAAAGAAATACTACTAAAATTAGAGAGAAAACTAAAATTATTGTAAATTATATAAAATAATGAAAAATAAAATTTATATTTAAAATTAAAAGCATATTTATTAAAATTAAAACAAATAAAAACAAAACTTTCTAATATTCTACCGTACATTGCTACATCTATAAAGAAAAATAAAATATGTTACAAATTTTAAAAGACTTTTACAAATAAATTTTAAATTTATATATGAAATGAGATATATGAATAAAAATAGGTAAGAAAATAACTTTTTTATTAGAATCCAAAAAATTGAGTAGAATAAAACTTACCTCAACGCATAAGGGGGAAAAATTATATTGATCAGAATAAGACTTACCACCACAGAGATGTATTTGGATAAATTAAGTAATTTGAATTTGAATCGGTAATTACAATATTTATACAAACTTACCTTAAAAAAAATGATCCTGCATTAAAAAAAAAAATTTCATATATGGATATGAAAAAAAACTTACCTATATTAAAAAGAAAATTTATATATAAATATGAAAAGAGATAAGAAAATAATTTTTCTATTAGAATCGAAATAAAAACAATTGATTAGAATAAAACTTACCTTGACGAAGAATGTCAGACTTAATTAGAATAAAACTTATATATTAGAATAAGATGATGAAGAATGATCTGTATGAGGGAAAAAAAAATTATATATGGAGGAGAAAAATAGTTGAGAATTGAGTGTGATGATTAAAACTTTAAATACTATTTCTTTAGGGTGTATGATTTCACTAAAATTTTAAAATCTATTGAGATATTCAAATTTTTTGAGACTATCCACATGTATACTTACGTGGATAGCCTCAAGGGTTCTAAATTATGTATATATAGATTTCCTGCCAATCAAGATAACAAAGATTAGGAGTGGGCGAGGGACCGGAAAATCGGGATTAGGAAATTCGGGATCGGGATTGGAGAGTCCGACTATTTTGTTTAATTTATTTTTAAAATCTAAACTTTCAAATTACACACGCTTTAGTAAAGCTGCTTTACCTTCCAATTCGGTTGGCCTACTGTTAAAAACTTAGAGAATGTCCCATTACATATTTTAATTGCTTTTGCATATTGCTACAAACATTGCGCACATCAAAAGCAAATGATATTGATATTAATTTTTGCAATATTCACTTTCCATTAATCATTACAAAATCGTCTCAACCAATAGGTTTTTTAATGTTATATTTATAAATAATATTAACTTATTAAGTATATAATAAAAATGTAATATAAGATAAATATTTTTTTAAAATATGTCGGGGAATTTAGGTACCCGGATTTTGCGATCGGGTATCGAAATGCTCCTCGATCCCGATTCCAAAATTTTGTGTTGGGATCAGATATTTGTTCGATAGTGCCAAGATGATGGTGACTGAAACGGCAGACATGGACTCTCGATGACCCAAGATATTTGTTAATGTGGAGAATACCTTGGATCTTCCTTAGCTGAAAGAAGGAGCAAATGTAAGCTCAAGGGCAAAAATTGAGGAATGTGGGGGTTGAACTCGTTTTGGCACTCCAACGTTCAAGTCAGACGATTGGATTGATCTAGGTTATACCTGATCAACTTGGGTCGATAATTACTTGGCTCTGGGAAATCTCTGAGTCGAGGACCTCCTTGGGTTGAAATGAATGGGACCAGCAGAAGGTGGAGACACAGCTTCCCAAACTATTAGCACAAGTGCTGATTCGAGAAAGGGATTGAGTTGGATCTAGATTGTGACGTGGCTAAAAATTTCCAGCTAAGAGATTTATGAGATCCTCACACGATAATACGTGGTACCATATCAACATTCTCAAATTTACCCCTATCAATATCTATATTTGTATATAATATATTTTGTATTTTTAAATTATTTGTGCTTCCAATTATTAGGCACTAACGCCTTTAACAATTTGGTTAGTTTTTTTAAGATTTCGAACTAAATGTGTCGAAATAACAAACGAGTAGGACCATTTAAAAATTACGGGACAAAAAAAAAATTAACCTTAAATTTACCAAACTAAAAATACAGTTTTCTCTATTTATTATTAGTAATAATCAAGTGGTATTATTTGTTTTTTTTTTAAGGAAAGGGAGTGCAACCACCAAGACTTATCAAGGCAACGGCCAGTCATTTATTCTAGAGTGCAGAAATCTGACCACTTTAACGCTCGCCTCATTCTCACGATATTTCGTTGAATCGACAAACGCAATGTGATTCGAATGTGGTTCAACTCCATTACGAATGTAATATTTTTGACCAATTATATTACTATTACAATATTACTATTATAATTAACGGTGATTTATATTTACACCCCAAATAAGTTTTTAAATAATAAAATAACTCCACATTTAGACTAAATTACATAGAACACTTAAATAAATTTTAAACTTAGAAATAGCCACATCTCCGTTAAGATTCTTAATAATTTCATCAAAATTTTAAACTTAAATGAGTTTTTAAATAAAAGAAAACACCCACAAATAAATTTTTAGATTTAGATCCCAAATGAATATTATAGCTTTCAAACGAATTGGACTTTAACTAAACCTTCACAATAGCTTTCTTATCAAATATTTAAAAAAAAACCAGGTCATTTCGACTAAGCAATTGAAAATGTCCAGGAAAAGGAATAAAGAAAAATAAAGATTAAAGACACAAATAAAGAAACAACATATATAACCCAAAAGATAATGAGCTTTAGCCAAGTGGATTGCATAACACCCGAGTAACCATGTTTCCAAACCATATTTTACTAGGAAAAAAATTTCAAAACAAAAGATATATATGAGAGCCAAGGAACTTAAATCCATAAAACCAAATGTTTAAATTAGTTAAGAGTCTTAAAGATAACCCTGAATTACTATACCACCAATGGAGTTTTATATCCTTTAGTAGGCGGTTTGATATAATCAGTTTTCTTGAAAGCAGTACTCCATCCAAAATGCAAACACAACCCAAAAAGTTTTTTAGGATGAAAAAAGTGAAATTTCCTCATCTCATCACTACACCAACCACATGACCATAGTCCATAAGAATAATTCACAAAATAAGATGTTTCACATTAACAATTGTCAAATATGAAACATCCAACTCAAGTATTACTCCAATGTATATATTCCCAAAAACATGGTTAATCATTACATAACAGGCGATTAAACTACAGCTAAAATATACCAACCAGTAAAAACCAGAACTCAGGCTGTCGGAATATTACATTTACCCCCAATCTTTCAGCATCTAAGTCAAGAAAATCCAAACTACATCTATCACCAATATTCAGATAAAGGGCAAAAAGAAAAAAGGACACAACACACCAGTTAAATCAACAATCAATATAATCCGTGTATAACTTTAACTACTTATTAGAAATCTACTCAATCAGTAAGCCTTATAAATTACCTCATTTCAGGACAACCCGAATTCATTAGGCGGGCGAAGGCACACGGTAACCTCATGCTCCTCTGGTCCCACACGATGCTTAGGCACTTTAATCTCGAGAATAGTCCCACTTTTGTCAAAATAAGCTTCAAGTTTTGCATCATCGGGAATCCTAGTCGGCAACGGGATTTCTCTTCTAAATTCTCCAGGAGGACAATGCTCTGGAGCTGGATCAGTAAGCTTGAAAGTTCTATCACTTCTATGAACAAAAGGCATGCACGCTGTGCTAATAGATGAGATTTTCACCACCCCGTGTGTAAGATTGTTCCACCAATGAACTTTCACCATTTCTGGATCAGCAAAAGGCAAAGTAACGAGTATTAAGTATCCTTCTTCATCTTCATAAATGGTTTTGGCTGCTGTAACAGGGCCATACACTTTTCTCATCACCCCGGTGAACTCAGTCAACCAGTCTGGGTCACCTGGGTGAAAATCTGTAGCTGTGGCATTATCTTGTTGATGATGTCTGTCTCCATTAGGCAAACAACATTCTTCATCATTTCCATGTGGGAAGAGGTCTTTCCTTTTCTTATTATTATTATTATTATTACAAATGGACGAGAGATCTATTAAACCATTGCCATTTGCATGATTTGAGGATTGAGTGGATAAATTCAAACCCGACTCATTTAGCAATTTCTTAGCAGGCAGGTTCTTGGAAGTGGGAAACGGCCTTTCGAGCTCAAAATCCGTGTTTGGGAGGTTCCTCCACGAACTAAATTCTTTAGCCTCAGGAGGGATACAAAAGTTCAAATCTCGACCCGTTAATTCAACCCATTTCTTTTGTTCTTCCTCATCAAGGACCATGAGATTCGGGGATGGTACAAGTTCGATCCCATGCAAACACTGAGGATTAGAAAGACCCCTATACTGTTTTCTTTGCATTTTGTGGGACCGCACAAAACCCTTATCAGCACTAAATGGGAAAGGGCGTTGACCCTGACGAGAGTGCCCATTCATATAACTTCTCAACTGCATCTTCCCAAGAGCATTTTCCGGCCTCTCCTTGAAAACCCACATATACATATTCTCCATATCGTGCTGCACCAAGAAGACGTCGAGTTGGAGATCTGACTTGTCGAAGCCAGAGACCCCGTTACTGTCACGAACTATGTTGCACTTGGCCTTTCCCTTTAAAACAGGCTTGAAATAGAAACTAAAGAAGAACCAAGCACCCCATACGCTATCCAATCTCTTGGCACATTTACGGCCCGTTTTGGGCAAATCGAGGAGCTTGTCTGAATCATTGACTTGGGGACCAAGACCAACCTCAAGAATATCAAAAGGGTCATGGTTCCATGATTGAGGAGGACTTCGCTCAGCAGATAACGGGAGATTGATATCTGGTGGCCCAGAAAGAATAACTTGCCTATTAATATCCCGCTCTGGACCCTCATGACAAGAAGCAATTGAATCCATAGACAAGAATGTGGATGGGGTGTAATTCTCAATACTTAAGTTTGTCAAAAAATCTTCTCCCATTTCCTAACCTTTTATCCGCTTCAAAACAATGGGCTTTGTATTCAATCAACCAATAGTTACAGTATTTCACCAGAACACCCCCACCAAAATTAGGGCAAACAGGACCTTTTTTTTTTTTTACAGAGGTCCCAGAGCAGGAACCCCTATAAAAACACCGCAGCCCTCATCTCTGAACTCAAAATCGAAAGCCAACTAACGAATTATGTCAATTTATAAATTCGTGCAAATTCAGGAAGATCAAATATATGAGCACCAAATAGGAAGAAGAAAGAGGGAAAAAGTCTGTACTGTCAATGAAGGGCTTACAGGAAAATTTTAACAAACATCGAAAAGGAGAAAAGGTCAATGTTCGAAGGAAAAAGTAGAAAATCGAGATTTACCTTTAAGATTGTAAAGCCACCAAAATTGCGAAGATCTTGGCAAGCGATTCTCTGCAAAATCCACAACTGAGGGACGAGGTAGAAGAACATTGAGATTAAAGTGAATATAAACGGTGACGGATTCCGTTACGGAAAACGTTTGTGATAAGCGATAGACGATAGATGTTTTGTTTGTGTGATAAGCGTCTGTCGAGGGGAAATGGGATGGGACCACTACAAAAGAGAAATATTGATTGCAAAACTGGAATTCAAAGAAAGTTAATTTTCAGTTCGATCCACGAACTTCAAATGTTCATACTTTAAGGACCCACTTGTCATTACCACATGGAAAACGGGATAAAAGAAAAGATGCTAAACAATTTTGTGTGTTCTACTTTTAGGTGGAAATTTATTATAAATCCCTTTTACAATTTCAAATTTTTAGGGAAAATTGCATGGAACTACATGTATTATACAAAATAAATAATTCTGAGAAATAAAATTTTCTCAAAAAAAGCTTTATATTTGTTAAAAGTTTAAAAAAAAAAAAAAAACTTGTGAACATGATTATTATAAGTGCCCTTTAACTGCTTGTGAAATTGAGTTTTTAGTGGTGAAAAGTCTAAATTTATATTTAAGCCCCCATTTGTCACTACCACTCTCCACGGAAAATGTATCACAAAAGCAGCTATACGGTTTAGTGTTCTACTTTTAAGTGTAAATTTATTATAAATCCCTTTTACAATTCCAAATTTTAGGAAATATTGTATTTGATGGGTTCAGAAGAGGGTGGATCCGAATCCGATCACTTTACGATTTGTATTTGTGGAGGAAACCACCGGAGCTTCGCCGGAAATGAGAAAGGGGTTCTACCTGTTGGGACAAGCACAAGAAAAGTCAGAAGGCCAAGTTGGGGGAACTGGGGGTGATACCCAGTTTGGCTCTCCGACGCTCAAGTCAGTTCAATGTATGGAGAAATGTAAGTTCAGTCACAGTTGCAGTGATGAAGAAAGCTTACTTGTGTAGAAGATGACTTTAGCTATTTATAGTTGAGGGTCAAGGGCCCTTTGGTCATTTGCCTCAAGTGGTCCTGGCCGAATGTTGCCCTAACACGTGGCGCTGTGAGAGAGAAACCTAGGAGGAATCTTCTGCAAAAGCGGCCAAAAGTTAGTGCTGGCAACAGTGGTAGGTGCGCGGGCATGTACGTTGTGTCAGAGAGCCATTTGGGCTGTTGGTAACGAGGGCTTGAGAGCGCGCTCGTGACAACCTGGAGTACTGGAAGCCAAGACATCCGCTGAGGGGAACGAAGGCTTCGGTTCAAATGACGAGCCAATAGGGGAGGCCACTCTGAGGGAGTGTGACGCTCGAAGAGGGCTCCCTTGGCACGTGGGCGTGCCAATCATTTAGTAGGTAGGACGCTCGTGGGAGTGACAGCGCTCGTTGGGCTTAACTCCTGAAGAAGGATTGCGCTCGTTGCTCTTGGCGCTCGTGCGCTGATGGGTGCAGCCTTGGGGAGACAGATGTCATCATCTTGGTGATGCCACGTGTCTTAACGTGGGGCGATCATATTTTGACCCCATCATTTTGCCCCCCAATTCTGTAGTCCTTAGTGATAAGGACTGTAGAATTTTAACACGTTCAATCTTTTGCATGCAACGCTCGTATAGGACTTGGCGTGTTGAGCAATTTTTCCTCTGATTGCGCTATAAATGCGGTCTTTTCAACTGACCGCTCGTAACTCTTCCGCATTAAATGTTGTACTATTCTGAAGCACTCGAAACGTCAGAGCATTAAATGCGGGTGTGCGTGGGGCGCGTGAGCATTGGGAAGCATGTGCCGGTTCCATAAAGTGGGCGGTTTCCCAGGCGGGAAATGATTACCATTTTGAATTTATTGCCGAAAACGGTACCAACTCCCATCTCTATAAATACGGGATTCTGAAATCTTGCTACTCTTTACGCATTCAAAACTTCCAAGTATCCTTTGCAAGAAGAATTCTCTCGCACTCCAGTTCTTAGAGCATCTTCAACCTTTCTTCCAGACTTTCTCAGAAACCTTCAAGGTAAACTTCCAGTGTAACTTTCTAACTTTGCTAACCGTAGATTCGGACTTTAGGATTTCGTAACCCCTTAGATTTTCCGCCTTTCTGAACCCTAATCTCTTTCCGGAAAACTTCCAAATCCCAGTTTCTGCCATGGCCGACCAACATATTGAGGAATTTGCCTGTGAAATCCAAGAAATGGCCACTGAGAGTTTTTCTTCCCCCGATTCCCCCAGAGATGAAGAGTTGGGGGCGGCGGTGATGGCTATGGAAGATAGGAATCCCGGCGGAATGGATCCTCTCTTTGAGGAGATGAATCTGGTGATGGAGGCAGAGCGGCAAGGGGCTGTTCTCCCCATAACTCAGAGTGCCACACATCCCCACCGCCATACCGTGACCGTGGCCGTTGCGAATCCGCTTCCAGTGGCTGAAGCTATAACCGGGCCTTCAGAAAGAGCCCGTGATAAGGGAAAAGGCAAGAAATCCCAAAAATCCAAAGGACATCACGAGGGTGAAGGGTCAGGCTACCGAGCGCACGCCTGATGAGACTCCCAGCACAGTTACCGTGGGAGACGTGAAAACGATGATGGCACCCATTTACTGGGACGAGCGGTACACGTGGAGAATCCCAGAAAACCACGAGCGTGCCAATAATCCGCCTTCTGGGGAGATGGCAGTGTACGTGGCCTCAGTGAGCTCAGGGGGCTTGAGATTCCCCATCTCCATCTCGTTGGCTCATTTGTTGAATGATCTGGGACTTTGTCCCTCACAAATCGTGCCCAACGGCTTGGCTTTGCTGACCTGTTTTGTGATTTTGATGAGAAGCGTGGGTTACGAGCCCTACTCGCGGAATTTCAACGCCCTTTTCCAAGTGGTCAGTTCCTCCCGTTCTTCTCCCGAGGCGGGTTTCTACTATGTTCAGGCGAAGGCCCATATGAAGCTGATCAACTCGCCCTCAAGCACCTATGGCCCCAATTGGAAAGAGAAGTTTATCTTCGTTAAGGCCCCAACAGAAGAGGGCTTTGGGGTGCCCACAGAATGGGGCTCGTTTGCAAAGAGCCGGCTGCAACCCGCACTCCCCAAAGATTGGGCCAAGAGCCTGGCAGCAACCCTGAGGGACGAGGGCCATCTGATTCAAGCGAAAGATTGGATAGATGATGAGGAGCTCATGTTCCTGTGCGGCCTCTCTGACAATCCTTATTTCCTTGACAACCCTCCGGCTCGTGACATAGAGAGAGATGGTTAGATTCTTAGGGCACTAACTTTAGATAGGAATAAATACTAACTTCTTTTCTGTACTTGTAACTTGCAATCTGAGTAGATGGTTTGAGGATTTCTAACCCTCGAAATTTTCATTCTTGCAGGAGTTGCTATACTAGAAATGGCTGGAGGAATTAGACAAGCAGCTCGTTTTGCCCATGCTAACAGGAACCAAACCTCACAGGGGGATCAACAGCGCCCTCGTAACCGTAACAATCGAGGGGACGCTCGTAGTGGCGCCAGTTCGAGCGCCAATCCTGAGGTCCAGCCCCCTCGTAGCCGAGGGGAGCGTAGATTGGTCCCGAGAGAGACCAGGGGGCGGTCAGAGAGAGCAGGTGATGTTCAACCCCCCACTCCTGCAGAACAAACGAGGCCAGTAACCACACTGGCGATAACCGAGGCTCCTCCGAGCGCTAGCAGGCCTTCCCGCAAGAGGAAGAGGATGCCCGATTCTGCCGCAATCAAGGGCAAGGGCAAACAAGTTGTCGAGGGCCCCAGGGGCGAGGGGGAAACTTCCTCTTCAGAGGAAGAACATCTGTGGGAGTTCCCCCGTCGAGGGGACAGAGACTTTACAGGCGCCACCGACGGGGGGCCAGTTTTGCTGAGGCCTGGCACGGTCGCTCAGGCTGTCACCGAGAATCTGTTCAGCAAAGCTCAATTCTCGGCGGACCACCGGCATCTCTACAGCGAGTCTGTGGAGAAAGTGACCCTCGATGCGGCCCACGCTCTAATTTCTGTAAGTATTCACTCCTGGCATTCTTTGCCAATTTCCGTAAGTCATCATCTTTTTTGGCTAACACTTTCTTTTCTTCTAACTTATACAGCAAGTTCTTCCCCGGCTCAAAAACGTGCAAATGCGAGCCTCCATCTACGCTGACCGGAAAGCCAAATATAAGAAGATGGCTCGTTCCAGCGATCCGGCTCAGATTCAAGCGGAGCTGGATGCTGAGATTGCCAAGTATGAATCCCTCAAGGATTTGTACAACAAAACTGAGGAGGAGCTGGGAAGGCTGAAGGAGGATTTTGTGGCGGTGGACGGCGCTCGAATTGGTTTGGGCAACCAGCTGGCCCAGGCTAACGAGCGGTGCCAGAAGACAGAGGCGGAGAGGGAAAGCTGGAAGGCGAGGGCTTTGGAGGCCGAGCGAAAATTCAATGACGCCGTCAACGAGTGGCCTCGAAGCTTAGAGCGTGCGAACAAGGAGGCGCTAATCAAGTTCTACCACTCCAAAGCCTTCAATTTCGCAGCCTCGTTACACTGCTTGGATGAGGCCCAAAATGCCTTCAACTTGGCAGTGGATCAGGGCATCCACAAAGGGCTGACGGATCCGGCTATGAAGGGAGCTGAGGGCACGGGGCTCATGTTCAACGAACGCTGTGAGGAGGTGGATGAGGACCCCAACGACCCCGCGGACGCCATTGCAGAGATGGAGTACGAATTCTTGGTGAAACTGATCCAAGATGAGTACACCGACGCTCATAGGGAAGGGGGTGCGGCTCAAAGTGATGGTCCTGAAGATGAGCCTCAAGCGCCCATCATGGAGGAAGCCCCGGTCCTAGCTGCTGAAGGTGCCAATGTTCCTGATCCCGGTGCAAACGAGCCCAACGATCCCCAAGCTCAACAGCAAGAGCCTGAGGGCCCAGTTCATGGCCCCGTGGCTCAGAACATTCTGGTGATCGTTGATGAAGACATCGCCCCAGCCGCCTGAAGCTTTTCCTTTATCAATTCACTTGTGTATTTTCCAGCTTTTCTGTTCTCTTTTCTTTCTCTTGTAACAATATTTCATGGGCCTTTGAGCCCTTATCTTGTAAGATTTTTCTTCTGCAATGAATAATATTCCTTTTTCATGACTTTGTTCTTCAGTTCATTTATGAGTCATATAATAAGACTGTGTAGCATATTCCGTGAATGTTTTATTTCTCTGATGCATTGAAAATTTGTCTAAGTCTTGAGCGGTCGTGAGGGTCTTATTGTGAGATTGCCCCCCCTACTCAAGACTTGTATAAATTTCTGTTTTTGTAAATTTGTCTAAGTCATGAGCGATCGTGAGGGTCTTATTGTGAGATTGCCCCCCCCCCCCCAACTCAAGACTTGTATAAATTTTTACCTTTGACATAAGCCCTAAAAATTTGTCTAAGTCTTGAGCGGTCGTGAGGGTCTTATTGTGAGATTGCCCCCCACTCAAGACTTGTATAAATTTTTGCCTTGGGGGAATTTTGCTAAGTCTTGAGTGTGTGCGAGGGTCTTACTGAGTGGTTGCCCTCGTTCAAGACTTGTGACATTCCTTCTTGATTCTGAGGCCATAGTTCGAGCGCTCTAGCTCTTGTCGTTTTCCTGGCTCTGCAGGAAATCCCATTTTCGAGCGCAAGGCGTTATAAGAAACGGCCAAGGCCTACTAGGATTTGCTCTTGTAGGAGATCCCGTTTTCGAGCGCAAGGCGTTTTAAGAAACAGCCAAGGCCTACTAGGATTCGCTCTTGTAGGAGATCCCGTTTTCGAGCGCAAGGCGTTTTAAGAAACAGCCAAGGCCTACTAGGATTCGCTCTTGTAGGAGATCCCGTTTTCGAGCGCAAGGCGTTTTAAGAAACAGCCAAGGCCTACTAGGATTTTCTTCGTAATCTTCTTCCAACTTGCCTAATTGGTTGTGAGCGTAACCAGTCTATCCTTATGAGGGCGTCCCCCCATGCGGAGTAGAGTGCTGGCAAGCGTAACCCATACGAGATAACATCATTCATATTGGAATGGGTTGCCAACCACGCTCGCAAAGACGAGGGACGTGGGACTTATCCATTCAACCAAAGAAACAGGAATATTAAAGAAATTAAAAAGATTACATTACCGCTTACTGGTGATTGGAAGTACATAGAACCCGTCAAAGAGGGTTGTTACATCAGGGTTTGCAAAGAGCTTTTAAACATAAAACCGCCGGAGGTTACATGCGTTCCAAGGGCGAGGCAAGCGCTCACCTTGAAGTGTCTCCAGGGTGTAAGTGTTGTTAGCTCTGAGTTGTACGACCTTGAATGGGCCTTCCCAATTGGGGTCCAATTTCCCCACGTGCTTGGATACTTCCACTTTCTTCAAGACCAAGTCTCCCAACTGGAAAGTCCTTTCCCTCACACGCTTGTTATACTGTTGGGCCACAGAGGCTTTGTAGTGGTGGATCTTAGCCCACGCTTTGTCTCTCCTTTCATCCAGCAAATCCAACTCCAAGCTTCTGTTGCCATCGTTGAGCTGAGGCTCGAAATAGCCGACTCGAGCGGATTCATTTACTATCTCCGCTGGTATCATTGCTTCTGATCCGTACACGAGCGCGTAAGGAGTTTCTCCAGTGGCCGCTCGTGGGGTGGTGCGATAAGCCCAAAGCGCTCCTTGCAGCTCCTCAGCCCATTCACTTTTCTTGCTCTCAAGCATGGTTTTCAGATGTTGCAAGATGATCCTATTGGTAACCTCTGCTTGCCCATTGGCTTGAGGATGTCCTACAGAGGTAAATCGCTGCTCGATCCCCAACTCAGAACACCATTCTCGTGTGTCAGCTGCTATGAACTGGGATCCGTTGTCAGAAATGAGCACCCTCGGTATGCCGTACCTGCAAATGATGTTCTTCCAAATGAAGTCCCTTACAACCCTGAAAGTGATTTTTGCAACAGCTTCGGCCTCGGCCCACTTTGTGAAGTAGTCGACGGCTAAAATGACAAACTTCTTTTGTCCCGCAGCCATGGGCAAGGGGCCCACGATGTCTATTCCCCACTGGTCAAAAGGCCAAGAGACGTCTATTGGGATCATCTGTGCGGCTGGCAATTGAGGGAGATTTGAATGAAATTGGCATTTGGGGCACTTCCTCGAAAATTCAATGGCATCTTGGAGAACTGTAGGCCAATAAAACCCACTTCTCAGAATCTTTTTTGCCAAGATACGCCCTCCGGAATGATTCCCACAGCTTCCATTGTGGATGAGTTCGAGCGTCTCCTTCGCTTGTGAGGGCCTTAGGCATCTCATTGGGGGTCCTTGAAATGATTTCTTGAATAACCTCCCCTCGGGATCCAAAGCGAAACGAGGGGCCTTACTTCTGACTTTCCTGGCTTCCACCTTGTCAGCGGGAGTGACTCCATCCCTAAGGAAAATGACGATGTCGTCAAGCCAACAGGGCTCGTTTGGATCAATCATGGCGATCATCTTGGTGGCGACCCTTTCCTTGATCAAAGGTTCCTCAGTTCTAAGGAACGTAACAGAACGTTCGGAAGTGCCTTCTAAAGCTGAAGCAAACTTTGACAGAGCGTCCGCACGCTCGTTTTCTCCTCGCGGCACTTGAAGTAGATGAAATTCCTTGAACTTCCCAATGATTTCTCTGGCTTTATTTAAGTACTGTACCATGGTGGTTTCTCGAGCCTCATAAGTTCCTTCAATCTGGCTCGCTATTAATTGTGAATCCACATAAGCAGTGATTCTGGAGGCTCCATTCTCAAAAGCAATATTCAACCCTTGCACGAGGGCTTCATATTCTGCTTCGTTATTAGTGACTTGGAAATCCAGCTTGATTGCAAAGTCCAGCTCAATCCCATCGGGGTTTCTGAGGGCCACTCCTACTCCTCCCTCTTGAGAGGTTGAGGAACCATCGGTGTGCAGTACCCATAACCCCTCATTCTCCGCAACGGTGGGCTCGAAACCAAAGCGTTCAACCAACAAATCCGCCACAACCTGAGCCTGTATCGCGGTCCTGGGCTCGAAGCATAGGTCAAACTGGCTCAATTCGATGGCCCACTTGATTAATCTGCCAAATACGTCCGGCTTGGACAACACTTGCTTCAAGGGTTGGTCGGTGAGAACCGTTATGGAGTGCGCTTGAAAGTAAGGCCTTAGCCTTCTTGAGGCGTTAATAAGAGCGAACGCAAATTTCTCAATCTCCAAATACTTCTTTTCGGCTCCTTGCAATGTTTTGCTCAGATAATAAATGGGTAAGTGTTTCCGCTCCCGCACAGCGATCAGAACCGCGCTTGTGGCTTCGGGAGAAACGGAAAGATACATGAATAATCTCTCACCTTCGACGGGCTTAGTCAGCAGTGGTGCGCTCGATAAGTAAGCCTTCATATCCTGCAGCGCCCTTTCGCATTCCTCTGTCCAAGCAAAGTTACGTGCGTTCCTCAAAATTTTGAAGAAGGGAAGGTTCCTGTCCGCCGAGCGCGAAATAAATCTGTTCAACGAGATGATTTTGCCTACCATGACTTGCACTTCCCGCAAATTTCGAGGGGAAGGAATTTCCAAAATGGCCTTGATCTTCTCCGGATTGGCCTCAATTCCCCTCTGACTAACCATGTACCCTAAGAACTTTCCCCCTTGCACTCCAAAGGTGCACTTCGAGGGGTTCAACTTCATCCCGTATTGACGCAGGATTGAAAAAGTACGCTTGAGATCTTCCAAGTGGGAATCCTGGCGCTCGCTTTTGACAATCATATCATCCACGTAAACCTCCATGGACCTTCCAATTTCTTTTTCAAACATCTTGTTGACGAGCCGCTGATAAGTAGCTCCGGCATTCTTAAGTCCGAAAGGCATAACTAAGAAGCAATACACCCCCAGATGGACAACGAACGAGGTTTTGGAGCGATCTTCTGGGGCCATGAAGATCTGATAGTATCCCTGGAAAGCATCCATCATGCTCATGAGCTCGCAGCCAGCGGTCGAATCCACCAATTGATCAATCTGGGGCAGCGGATAAGGATCTTTAGGGCAGGCCTTGTTGAGGTCAGTGAAATCGTTGCACATGCGCCATTTATTCGCGCTCTTGGGTACCAAAACGACATTACACAACCATTCCGGGTACAAGATGGGCTCGATGTATTGAGCCTCCAAGAGTTTATTAACCTCCTCTTCAATGACTTTCTTCCGAAAGCCATGTACATCTCGCTTTTTCTGTTTGATGGGTTTGAAAGAGGGATCCACATTAAGCCTATGGACGATGACGCTCGGGTCGATCCCAGTGAGGTCGGAGGCTTTCCACGCAAATACATCCTTGTTTTCCCTTAGAAAATCAATCATCATGATCTGAGAAGGCCCTGAGAGGTTAGAACCTATCTGTGTAGTCTTATCCTTATTTTCGGGTTCCAGCTCAATGGTAAGGAACTTTTCCGAGGGTTCGATCCTTACCTCAGGGTGAGGAAGTTCGACCTCTTCTTTCCTATCAAACGGTCACCAGGTGCTGGTTCACTCTCTCCCGGCTCGTCTCCTTCTGAGGACGATCCACCAACGGTCCCTGGGGGAACATTCTCGAGGGGATTCTCCCCGTTGTCTCCCCTCTTCTTTTTGTTCTTCTTCTTGTTCAATTTCGCCCTTTTCCGTGCTGGGCTGTCCTCATCTAGATTGGGGAAATCCACTGACTTCTTGGTGTAGCCAATTTGGAAGGTTTTCTCCGCTTTTGGCTTTCTGAGGGACAGCATGTAACATTCCCAAGCCTCTCGCACATTGCACAGTACTTCTCCTACGCCCTCGGAAGTAGGGAATTTAATCTTCTGGTGGTAGGTGGAGATGATGGCTTTGAAATCCACGAGGGCAGGGCGCCCAATTATGATGTTATATGGAATGTCAATCTCCACCACCGCGTATGTTACCAAGAGTGTCTTGCGCTGAGGGGCTCGGACGAACGAAGTAGCTAGGCGTATTTGCCCTCGTGGGACAACTTCCGAGCCTCCAAAGCCAATGAGGGCTGTTTTGAGAGGCTCGAGCGGAAGATCAACCTTCATCTTTAAGAATGTAGAGTAAGGCAAAACATTAACGGAGCTTCCACTATCCACCAATACCCTTTTTACAACATGATTATGAACATCTAAACTAACCACCATGGGGCAATCTGAGGTTATACCCTCCCCATGGGGCGTTACAATATGTTCTAAATCCCTATCATCAAAGCCTATTACATCATTTTCTCGTGACCTTTGAGCGCTTGATCTCTGGATGGCATAGATAGGTTTGGGCACTGCTGGGCGTTGGTTGTAGCTCCGGACGTACCTCCGTCGGGAGGCGTTTGAATCCCCCCCCTGATGAGCCTCCTGCAATCATATTTATGACTACGAAGGGCTCGTTTTCTTGCTCAGGGGCTTTTCCTTTATTGCCTCGGCGGCTGCTGCTTTCAGGGGATCCCCTACCCCTTGGGCTCTTCGAACGGGACGGACTCCTCCTTCTCCTTCCGGCGCGCTCGTTGCATTGTTCATCGTAGCGCTCGAGCACCCGGACAAACTCCTTCAGGTGGCCCCCTGCGACGAGCCTCTGGATTTCGGCTTCCAACTGCCGGCACTCATCCGTGTCGTGCCCTCTCTGCTTGTGGAATGCGCAGTATTTGTTCGAGCGCCTGAGCGAGTCTGTTTCCCTCATCTTGATGGGTCTTTTGAAGAGCTTCTTATCGGAGAGGTTATAGACTTCTGAATTTGGCCTGGTGAGCGGAATTCGCTCGAATCGACGAGGGGGTGGTGGCGACCTCCTGCGCTCTTGAGGGCGCTCCTTCTTGATGGCCACGTCCCGTCCCCGCTCGTGATGAGGTCGCTCGTTCCTGGCCGGGCTGTGATGCCGGGGACCATTCATCCCATACATGTCTTCGAGCGCGAAGAACGGCTCGGCTATTTCTCTTAAGGCCATGAGGGTCCCAGGCCTCCTTTCCACAATGGCATCAGCAAATTTTTTACTCACATATTGCTTGTGATCCACAGCCTGAAAGAGCACTGGGATCAAGAAATCCATTGAAGGCCTTTCCACCTGTAGGATCTCCTTGTTGAAGCGGGCGAAGAACGAGTGCAGAGATTCGCTCTTGCCTTGCACCACGTTGTACAGGGCAGTGGGTGCGGTGACTGGCGCTTTCAAAGAATTGAAGTGGTTGAGGAAAGCATTAGCCAGTTCTTCATATGAGTGGATCGAGCGCGGCGGCAGTCGCTTGTACCACTCTTGAGCCATTCCTACCAAGGAAGTGACAAACACTTTTGCCCAGTAATTGCTGGAATGCTCGTAGAGGTGCATAAGATGCACAAAGTGATCCAAGTGTTCAGCTGGATCAGTTGTCCCGTCGTAACGGTTGATGGAAGTGGGGGCTTTGGCCATGCCTGCTTGGGCCATCAGAACTTCTTCTACGAGGGGTGAACCCCTCGCCAATGGGTGGTATTCATACGTGCCGAAGTTTTCCTCCGGCTCCTTGCGGCAGGGGACCTTTGGTAGAGGGTCCTTGGTGCGGGTGCTTCTGGCGTCAACCCGTTCATCCCGACTAGGGGAGATCTGAGTTGAACGCCCTCGTGAGAGCTGTCCCACAATATCCTTGAGACCCTGCAGCTGGTCTTGCACAGCCGCGAGGATGTCAGGATTTACGTCTACTTGCTTGTCTCCGTGCCTGTGGGCTCGTGAGCCCCTCCTGGAGACATGAGAGTCCCCTTCATTTTCGTTCACTCGCTCCGTGTGCTCTTTATTCCTGCCCATGGAGGGACGCTCGTTGCCCTCCTGCTGGGGCACTTCTCTCGCTGGTGGTGGTGGTGGTTGTGCCCTCAGGACAGCCTGGGCTTCTCTGAGGGGAAAGTTTTGTTGTCCGCCTAAAGGGGCTGCAACTTGAGTGGCCTGCCCAGAGGGAAAGTACATGGAATGGAACCTTTCCCATGCCCCCTAAGCCGCCTGAACCTCACATTGGGCGTAGAGAGCCCTCAACTGTTGGGTGGTCAGTGGAGGTAACTCCACTCCTTCAATCTCCCTGGGGACCACCACCGGGAGCTGGAGCTGTCCAGCATGATACGGCTGGACCGGCGGCATCATAACGGCCGGAGTAAGGGTATATCCAGGCGGAGGCATCATATAACCCTGTACTCCGAGATTCATTTGGGGATGGACCCAGGAGTTCTGTGCAAGCGGCGGAGGAGCAGAGAGAGAGACTCCTCCAGCGGTGGTGGGAATCGGCAGTGCCGGCTGTGCAGGTGGTGGTACGGAAGACTCTGCTTGTGGAGTCACTCCTGCGGCGGGAGGTGCTCCACCAGCGGCGACGGAAGGAGGCGGGGCTCCACCCGTAGCGGTGGAGGGAAGAATGATATTTGCATCCTGGGAGGTGTTATCTCCTCCTCCCACAGCTCCAGATCTCGTAGCAACCATGACTGTTAAAGGTAAGGGTGTGCTTGCTTTTCTACCAACAAAAAGAAAGGAAGAAGATGGAGGACTTTTTCCCACAGACGGCGCCAAAAATGATGGGTTCAGAAGAGGGTGGATCCGAATCCGATCACTTTACGATTTGTATTTGTGGAGGAAACCACCGGAGCTTCGCCGGAAATGAGAAAGGGGTTCTACCTGTTGGGACAAGCACAAGAAAAGTCAGAAGACCAAGCTGGGGGAACTGGGGGTGATACCCAGTTTGGCTCTCCGACGCTCAAGTCAGTTCAATGTATGGAGAAATGTAAGTTCAGTCACAGTTGCAGTGATGAAGAAAGCTTACTTGTGTAGAAGATGACTTTAGCTATTTATAGTTGAGGGTCAAGGGCCCTTTGGTCATTTGCCTCAAGTGGTCCTGGCCGAATGTTACCCTAACACGTGGCGCTGTGAGAGAGAAACCTAGGAGGAATCTTCTGCAAAAGCGGCCAAAAGTTAGTACTGGCAACAGTGGCAGGTGCGCGGGCATGTACGTTGTGTCAGAGAGCCATTTGGGCGGTTGGTAACGAGGGCTTGAGAGCGCGCTCGTGACAACCTGGAGTACTGGAAGCCAAGACATCCGCTGAGGGGAACGAAGGCTTCGGTTCAAATGACGAGCCAATAGGGGAGGCCACTCTGAGGGAGTGTGACGCTCGAAGAGGGCTCCCTTGGCACGTGGGCGTGCCAATCATTTAGTAGGTAGGACGCTCGTGGGAGTGACAGCGCTCGTTGGGCTTAACTCCTGAAGAAGGATTGCGCTCGTTGCTCTTGGCGCTCGTGCGCTGATGGGTGCAGCCTTGGGGAGACAGATGTCATCATCTTGGTGATGCCACGTGTCTTAACGTGGGGCGATCATATTTTGACCCCATCAGTATTGAACTACCCTATGTTAGCGAAACAAAAAAACAGAAATATTCTAGGATATAAAAATTCTTCCAAAAAAACTTTATGTTTCTTAAAAGTTTGCAGAAAAAATTATGCGAGCATGATTATTGTTACACGCGTATTGACTATGTGCAAAATTGAATTTTTAGTGGTGAAAAGTCTATTAGGCCCTTATACCAGGCTTAATAATATATCTACATAATATATACTAGCGAGCGATGCATACTCATTGTGTGTGCAAAGTAAAAATATAATTATTTGTTGTGATATATGAATTGTATTTTATTTTTAATAAAATATGTAATAAATAATAGTTTGTTTTAATTAAAATATATCTTTTAAAATATTATAAATCATTGCATTAACGTAAAACCTTTTTAAGGAAATCATCTGATATATTAAAAAATAATAATAGAAAATTTTAAAAAATAATTTATTCATAAACGAATGCAAACTATAAATAAACTAATGTATTTTATAAATGGGCTAATCACAGAAACCCCCCATCCTTTGGGGGTTTTGGTACTTTCCCCCCTATACTTTCATTCTTGGCATTAAACCCCCTAACCTTTGAAAAATATTACACTTAGCCCCTTCAAAAAATTTTGATCATTGATTTCTCCTCCGTCATAGCGACCCAAGCTTCAAGACCACCGCCATCGTGTTCGTCTCTCCAAGGAGAACAAAGCCCATACCCCAGCCAACCCTATTGACAGCCAAAAGCTTTGTTCGTCGTGCGTCGTCTTTAACCGATGATTTCTACTTCGTCGGTTCTCGGATTTTGATTTCGAGACCATTGTTGTGTTCCTTGCGTCGAGAGTTTCGATTTGATATATAATATCTACACATTTGAGATCAACTTTGTATAGATTTGCTTTGTTAAAGTTTGTTACAAGGGGTTAAGTGTGATATTTTTCAAAGGTTAGGGGGTTTAATGCCAAAAATGAAAGGACAGGGGGGAAAGTGCCAAAACCCCCAAAGGATGGTGGGGTTTATGTGATTAGCCCTTTATAAATTTAAAAAAAAAAAACTAAACTATAAATACAACATCTTACCTTATTAATATTACATTATAATGTATATGCAAACTAATCTAATTATATAAAATTATAAGTTACTACAACTAACTCCAACCATGGACCTGTATTTTCAAGATTAAGAAAGAATATATAAATAGCAAAATCATAAAAATTCATGAGCATTAAGTTAATGTTATTACTTCGTAACAGCTTTGCAAGCACACTTATATTCCTTGATATCCGTGCACCACTTTTAGTAACGATACTTGAAATACTACAGTTAAATAAGTTCAGTTAGAAGATTATATATATATATATAAACACAATAATACATATACAAAGTAATTAGATTATACCGCATCAATGTCTGCTTCATTAGCACTCCGTGTATATTCACTGATAAAGAAATCAATTAGACTATGTAGTTTATGTGACACCCCGTCCATTCGTACATGCAGGTTCGTGCCACGTGTGAGTTTAATTTACGCATTTATGTGATTTTCAATTAATTTATATGTCTTTTAAATTATTTAAGTGCATATTATTTATTTAAGTGATCTTTAAATGATTTATGTGATTTATTCGATTTATATTTATTTGCTCGTTTAAATTATTACGTTAATTATATGCTCGTATTTGTTTTAATATGAATTCGGTGACAAAAATATGAATTTTATGAATTTGATTGAATCATTTGATAATTGGACTCGATTGTATGATTTTTAAATGTTTTAGGGCTATTTTGAAAATAGGCTTGGGCCTATTCGAACTTTTTTAAAAAGTTTAAGGACCTATTTGCAAATAGAGTATTGTAAGCCATTTTTCCGGCTAACATGAGATAGGGAATTCGGATTCAAATTCCGTCTTTTCCGTTGGACTCGTTTCGATGATTCGGATCCAATGGAATCAACCTCATTTCTTCAATGGGGGACTCACCCACAGCCTTGGAACTCTCATTCCAACCCCTTTCCATGGCGGAAAGGGAAAAACTTGAAGGCACAGCAGCAGCAACGCACAAGCAGCAACAACAAGGTGCAAAAACACTTAAAACAACCTCTAAATACATTCTTAAGTCCCAAATCATTCACTTAATCACTTAATCACATTTTTAGTACATGAATTCTTGTAATTTTTAGGTTTCCATGGAAGCTCAAGCAAGGTACAACAATGGTGATTCAAGAAATATGCAACCAACACACAAAATTCCAATGGATATGCAAGGAGGAAGCTTAAACGAGCAATATACGTCAATCTTGGAGCATATAATTCAAGAATAAAGATATTGGAGCAAATTTCATTTATATCATACTATTCATCATCTTCTCATAAAGCATGGATTCAAGTAAGAGAAACATAAATTAATCGGATGAAAACAAAGCACACGAAGAGAGGAATTCACCTCTTACCTTGGATCGTTGATCGGGCGAGCGACTGAGATGAACATGAGCTCTAAAGCTTGAGGGTGAATAGTGAACCCTTTTTTTCTTCTTCCTCCTCTCGTGCATAACGTGAGAACAAGAAAAATGGGGAATGTAGCGCCCAAAGCGGCGAGCCACCACTTCCCCCACACCTAGCCTCGAACCCACATATGAAATAGAAATTCATACATGAGCCCAAGACTAAGCGAACGGGAACCTACACTCACTCGCTAGGCCAGGCGGAGCTAAGACAGGACCAGAGAGCGCAAGAATAAGGAAACGGAAGCATATAACAAAATCCAAGAAGATAAATCCACAAAATATACAAAGTAGAAATTCGTACATAATTCATTAACAAATGCATAACATATACATACTTCAATTACCACAATCGAATCAAATACAAAAGCATAACTGAGTGCAAATGAAAATACAACTCGAACTAGAAGACTTGAACCCGACCGACTCAAGACTCCGCCTAGCAAGCCCAACCTGCAAACTGAAAAGTTGAAAGGAGAGGGTCAGTCCACCGACTGAGTGAGGGGGGCTAACGCACACCAACACGTATCTACATATAGAGCAAAGCACGTATTAAACAAAAGACTATGAACCGGGAATAGGGTTTTACATACCAAAGCCATTTTTCAAAAGACTCAAACTTATTCATATATTCGTATATTCTTAAGTTGAAAACTCGTAAGGATTCATAGATTCAACAACGCATATGGATTCATATTAAAACTCATAGGGATTCGTATATTCAGATCGATTCATAGTTTAGCATAGAAATTTCATATTGAAAACAAACTCTCCTATCCCGTTTCATAGTCAACAAAACAAAAGAATTCAAATACCCGGCGAGTACGGGTCTCCAACCTTAGTCCTTAATCAAAAGACTCAAAAGATTCAAAAGGAAGCATAAACTCATAAATTCATAAGATTCATAAATTCAAAGATTCGTATTCCCGTATTCCAACCTTTCTCCAGAAGTCTGCACGCGAGTTACGGGCCCACATCGTGCAACTCAATATACGTGGGGTCGCGAACCCACAACGTACCTTCTCCGGCCTCAGCCGAAGGCTCAAAGCACCACGCCTTCTCCATCTCCCTCAGAGTCGCGCGTAGGTACTTCAAAGGAGCGTGTGCACAGGGGTGATAACCGGCGACCCCAACAGCCGCACCGGGTCTCCCTTACCCATACCTCCGGGGCCCAGGGATTCAAATAGATTCGTATGGATTCATAAGACTCATAAAGAAACATACCTAACTCGCGAAACCTAGAAACATATGATTCATACTTAAGAAACATACCATAAGAAATATACCTTACCGTGCAACTCGGCATATGCTATACACGTACCTCTCCGTGTCTTCCAAATTCATAGTACGCTAAAGAAATCCATAGTTTGCTTGACGACACACGGTTTGGAGCATAGCCTCGTTGCAAAACCATTTTTAAGCTTATATATGCCCATACGTATAATTTCAGAAGAATTCGTATTAAATCGAATTAACAAGATTCATAACATATCATAAGACACATATTTATTATATATATAATAGTATATTCGCATGCGGGCTTGAAAGCAAGCACATAGGGTCATAGGTCGCATTAACTAAAAAGAAACAAACATAAACCTCACCTTTTACCAAGACTGCTCACGAACGAGCGTTGACGACCAAGAAAAATCTTAAATGGTGGAACCGACTCCTCCGAAACTCAAATCTGAGAAAACGAACATAAACTTCAGACTTAGACTCAATCATGGACCACTTAGACGCACGGCGATGCATATGAATGCAAATGAATGAAATGAATACAAATAAAATGCAAGAATGCATCATTTAGATCATTTAAGTTCATAGCTCGTATAAAACGTATCAAATAAATTCATAAACGTAATTCCTAAAATATAACAAATAATTTCAATCATAAAATCAAATTTATATTACACATTTCAGACATAAGAATTCATATAAAGTCATAGAGCCATATTTAATTTAAAACCTCAATTTAAATCATTTAAAATTTCAAATTATATAAATATATATATATATATAAATATATACATATATATAAATATAGTACCTATATATATATATATATATATATATATATATATATATATATATATATATATACACGTATGGCAGCCATAAACAAACACTCAAAGTCACAAATAATATTACACAATTCCATGCAAAGTTTCAACTTAAACATGCCATGCATTAATCACGTTAGACCATGCAAAGATCATCAATCATCATGCAAAAGCTAGGAAAAATTAAATCAATCCATGCCATGTTCTCAATTAGTCACCATGCAATGTTCACGTATAAGCCATGCAATCCCACGTATTAAGCAACCAAAATAATGAAATGGAATTAAACATGAAACAAAGAGTTAATTGAAGAGCAGCAGGTCATCACCATCTCCCCGCCCGGGGAAGATTTCCTTCATAAAAAGTACCCTCCCGGGTACATTTGATGCAGAAACTTTCTGCATCTCACGTACCCGGCCGGGTACTTTCTTGAATAAAATCTCCCCGGCCGGGGAGACAATTTCAGCCGCGAAAAGAGGAAGCTCAGCCCTGTTTCTCAACCAATCCAATACCAACTCATTCAAGCATGTTAAGGCAACAAATATGGCAGCAATTCAGCACAACAACTCCATCAAACCAGCTGAAAGTCGAACAGCAGTAGCTAAGGTAAGGAAATGCAACCAATTCATGCTTATATCTCAACAAAAACTCAAGTACATTAATGGTATCTCACCCATATCACAACTACCACCCAAGTCAGCTATATTCAACAATAAATGAAGCATAAATGATCCATATACCAGCTCCAATTCAAGCCAAACACCAAAGAATGAGATGGAATAAAAAATGGAAGGAAAACCTAACTATTCAAGTCTTGAGCCAAAACTATAACAAACATGGATGAAAATCAGAATTTCTTGAATGAAAATGATCACTTAATCATGTACATATCAAATACAAGCTTACCCTTTGAAGAAGATGGAGGAAAAATGGAGATTGGAACTCAAAATCATCCTTGGGTGCAAAGTGACGGGAATGAACTGTTGCTGCTCCAAAACTCAGATATTTCTCCACCTTTTCTTGCACAAACCGAGATGAGGGAAGCATGGTATAATAAAGCATTGAGTTGGTGAGTTGTGGGTCCAAGAATCAAATGAAAAGGTTGGAAATTGAGGGACTTATGTGCAAATTAGTGAAAGGTGGCCATATGTGCGCGAGTCAGTTTTCCGGGCAAATTTCGGAGTATCAAATGGGTTTAGAAAAATATGAGGATAGGTTTCTTAGCTTGAAAATCTCGTTACGAGTCCGGCGCCACTTCCGGAATTCGAATCCTAATTCCAGAGCTCAAGTTATAAATTCCGGAACACAAGGTGCGCTAAAACTAATTAGGCCCTCGAGTCCCCAAAACAAATAAAATGGTGCGTTACCATTTCAAACAAGTCTGAAAATGTAAAATGAGCACATAAACTAATTCATAACTCACAAATCTCCAACATATCAGAAAAAGCACGAAATTTCGATCTCAAATCGAATACAAACGCGACACATTTCAACAAATAAACATATTATTCAAATAATGAAAATTAAATTTCAAGAAATAATACATAAAATTAAATTAATTTAAAACGAATTAAAAATAAATAAAATTTTATTAAAAAGGCTATTTTTTTCAATTAAGTCCAAAACTTTCAAAAAGTTACAATTAAGTCCAAATCCGAGTTTTCAATTAAGTCCCCTAATTTTAAAGTCATACAATTACATACTTAAGTCAGATATATTCACGAAATTAACATACTCAAGAATTAAATTCAAAATAGGAAAAATTAAATACAAAAGTTAAGAAGTGAAAATTAAGCAATTAGAGCATATAAATCACTTAAACAATTAATTCAACGTATAAATTAAATCAAAAGAAAATTAAAACGTCGGAAAAACCTCTCGTGACGTCATACCTGGCTCGTCGAGAGATGGGGTGTCACAGGGAAAGAATGAGGGTGGTTCGGTCCTATAAGGCAAGAAAAAGCCGGTTCGGTTCAGTTCAAGAAGGGTTCAGTTCAATCGGTTAGAATTTCAATCGGTTGGGAGTTCAAATGGTTTTAGAAAAATACGAGGCTTGTTCCGTTGGACCCGAATCTTCGAGACGAATCCAATGGTGGAGTCGAAATTCGAATCCGAATCCCCGAGCTCAAGTTAGCCGAAGAACAACTCAAAAACCCTAATAGCGATTAGGTCCCTAAACTTCAATTAAATGGACTTTTGAGTCTAATCACATAATAATTAAATTCTAGGGCAACAAATAACTTAAATTGAAGATCACGTTGACACGTAGGGATGCGACGTCACGTATTTCACATAGTTGCAATTAAAACGATCAAATTACGTAATTAAACTCTCTCGTGACGTCATACTTGGATTGCCAAAGAGACAGGACATCACAGAGCATATGTTTATATTTATTTTATGATGGATTATGAATCGGGTTATGATTTTTCTATGTATATTATGCTATGTCTTTTGAAAATGACTTTAGTTTGCAAAACCCTAACCCAGGTTCATAACCTTCCTTTTTAATACGTGTTTTGCTCTATATGTATTTAGTGTGTGAGTGTGCCTTAATCCCCTCACTCAGTCAAGTTGACTGACCCCTCTTTTCCAACTTTTAGTTGCAGGTCTTTGCTCGAGCTAGACGGGAAAATGAGTCGTCGAGTCTCACTAGCTGGTTTAGGTCGAGTCTGCATTTCATATTCACATACTTTTGGATATTATATATGAATTTGTTAAGGAATGTACCTTATGATACTTTTGTTGGATATACTTGTATATTTTTGCCTTGATGGCACGTATAAATGTTCGGTTTGATCTTGTTGGACTTGATTGTTGATCCTTATGTTGCTTCTGCATTATTTGTTTTGTTTTATACGTTCTGGTTCATGTTTAACCCGCTTAGCCTAGTGTGTATGTTTAGGTCCCCGTTCGCTTAGACTTGAGCACATGTATGGATTTTCATTTCATAGTGTGTTCGGGTTTAGGTGCGGGGGATGTGGTGGTCCACCGCTTTGGGCACTACAATATAGATATTATTTTCCAATTATTTAATGGTGTTACCTTGATTTTTCAACAAATAAACAATTTCAAACTTACATGATTTAATTGCAAATCGCAAAACGAACACAATCGAATTTGCTAAAATTGAAAGCTTACAAAACCAAATTGCCAAAATTGAAAATTTATAAGACCAAATTTTATACACGTCATATATTTATAGCCATGTCATCCCCCTAATCAGCAAAAAAATGAGTCACGTGGACAATTCCGACAATTAATTAATTTTTTGGCGAAAATTGGGCATAGATGACCAAATTTACATTTTTGTCTATTTTTAAAGCGTCGGATTATTTTGAGAACCACCTATGTTTTGAAACCCAAATCGGACAGTCGGTCGGATCTGTTCGACCAGTGTGGACCATTGAGAACCGATTAAAATTTTGTTAAAATTTTGAACTGACCGGTTCAGTAGACTTTTCTTTTAAAAAATTTAAAATTATAAAAACTATTTTCAAATTAGTTGTTTTTTGTTTCAGTTTTTAGTATACACATTTTTTGTTTCAGTGTTTACATAAAATTGTTGGTAACTTCCATGGTAGAAACTGAAACAAAACCAAACCCTTAACCTCGCTCACTACGCCCATAACCTGCGTCGCAGCCAAGCCTCTCCGAGAAAAAGGCCTGTTTTAGCTTGGCAAAAAGATTCTTCCTTAATTTCCTGTTTCATGCTTCAACGCCGCGGCCAACCTCTTCGAGAAAAAGACCTGATTTAGTTGTTTCTTGTCTTGTTGAGTTAGGGTTGTTCTTAATTATTTGAGCAAATTATATCTTTGGTTCTATAGGATTAGACCTTTTGCAATTTTAATCTTATTTATTTGAAATTACACATATTTAGTCCCATTATTTTTAAAAGGTTGCAATTCGAGTCTCATCCGTTAAATAATCGATTGAAAATGTATTTTTTATCATCAAGTGCAATTTAGGGGAACAATTATTGTTTATTAAGTTGTTTTTTGTGGGAATTTGCTTATTAATACTTCATTGTAGCACCATATTACCTTAATGAGAGCGATTCAGAGTAATGCTTCAAAGTTGATTCATGGTGCTAAAATGGGTTATTAATAAGCAAATTGTAACATCCCGCTCGTCCAGCGAAGTGATGTCGGACTCGTAACGAAGAATGGAAGCTAAAGAACTTGGCCTCATAATTTTCTAAACCCGTTTGATCCCTCGAATTTCGTCCGAAATGTGACCCGTGTGGTAGATTTGCGATCCTCGCCCGTTTCTTTCATAACCGACCCGTTTCTTATCCGAATCGACCCGTTTTTTAACCCAAATAAACCTCATTTAACGTTCTTTCAGTCACTCAGCCTCTTATTCGGACCCAACAGCAAGAGAAAGAAGAAAAGGGGAAAAAACATGAAGAAGAGAGAAGGAAGAAGAAAAGGGGGGCTGCTACTATTCATTTTGCGATTTTGAGCTCGTTCGACCACCATTTCTTGTCAAATTTGAAAGGTAAGTTTAGAATTCAAACCTCCATCTTTTCATCTTTCTTTTGAGACTGAATTGGTCCATTTTCATCCTTGTTTGAGCACTTTTTGGGACTGTTGTGTGAATAGTTAGGTCATATGAATTTTCTTGATGAATTCTTGGTTTCTTTCGATCATTTCTTCGATTGATGAGATATATGTCATCTATATGACTTATATGTATTATTTCCAAGCATGATTTTTGTGGAAATTAGCTCAGATTCGAACCACCATGGTTGAACCTCCATGAATGTGATGAATATTTGATATATGCATCTCTTCCTTGCCCGATTCATTGCTGCTTTGTTGCTGTGTGTTTGCTACTGATTTATGCTTCATTTTGCTCCCTCTATTTGCTCCTTTGTGGCCTAGTTCTGCTGCTATGGTTTTGTAGGCTTTGAAGACGAAACAGGGGCTGTTTTCTCCATTCCCGCGAGTTGCTGTGCTGAGGTCACGCCCTCGACTGAAAACAGCTTATTTTTTATCGCGGCCGCGACCATTTTTGGGGCCACTTTTGACCTGAACCTGCTGAGAACGTTTTTGGGGGTGGTGTTCATGGCCGCGACCACTTTTGGGGTCACAACCGCGACCCCATTTGAGGCCATTTTCGAGTTAGTGCTGCTGCCGCGTTTTGTTTTTCATTTCTTTCGTGTTTTGCTTGATTTCCTTGCTTCTTTCTTGCCTTGTATGCATTAGTAACTTCATGTATTATGTGTTACGTGTTTTATTATGTATTTATGGCGTGATTTTGGTGCTCGTATGTGAACTATTTGACCTAATATGCATCATATGTCCTTCTACGTGCATGCATGTATGAATATGTTGCTTCCTTAGTTCGTATGAATTTTCTTTATTTCTTTTATTGTATGCATGCATGCCTAACATGTTTATTGAAGTGTTATGCTCGTTTTGTAATTTTTAAGAATTTCTTTAACGTGAAATGTATGAATTATTACTTAATATGATTTTTCATGACCTAAGTGTTATCTCATTGCATTCTTTATGCATCATTTGCATCCATATGCATTTGCCGAGCGTCTAATTGGTACATTTTGAGTCTAAGGTTGTCTTTTGCTTTTTGTTGTGTCCTTAGGTTCATCCCGTGGGTGACGAGGAGGTCTCTAGAGGTGTTTGAGTTCGTTTCGTTCGGTTTGGTCGACAAGGTGAGGTTTTCTTTCTTTTAGTTAAAACGACCTACAACCCTACCTGTATTTTGAGCCCGCATGTGACTTACGTATATATATATACTTAGATATGTGTATGATACGTATTTTGTGGGATTTGTCCCGTTTTGTTATGAAATCATTTGAAAAACGCTTATATATATATACGTAACCTATTTTTACGTTTGCTTGATTTGAAAAGGGTTGGTGTGTGTGAACGTTTTGAAATAGCGAGATTATGACTTTGAAATATAAGTCGGAAAATTATGAAATTTCGAAAATTATAAAGTATGACTAATGAATTATGAAATGGGCCCCGGAGAAGTGGTATGTGATCTCGGGGTCGGCCGTGGGGTCGCCGAGCTCTCTCATCAACACGACTCCATTTATGTAGAGAGATTCGTCCAACCTCGGGAGGTCGAGGGGAAGGCGGTTTCTTGAGAATCGGTGGTTAAAACCCGTCGGGGAGCGGGTAGGATCCGCCGACTCAACCACTATTACGAGAGTATGGGGTTGAGAAAGCGCTTCCTCATCCCCAACCGGAGAAGGTGGATTGATTATGTTCTATGTATGATTTCGTTTTGATTATGATTATGAAAGGAGTTAGGTGGATTTGGAACTCGTTCTCGTCGAGTTATTTTGATTTTGATTATGTTTGTGGTTTGTGAAATGGGAGTGGATTATAATTTCTAAAACTTGATTATTTTGGGCTTTTGGCCCTAAATCTTTTCTATATTTAGTATCACGGGTTAACATATTTTAGAATGCAAAAACCACGCCCCGATTCATAAATGTTTAAATTTTGAATATGCTATGCTCTTACGTATATGTCCGTGTGCGTGTGTTAGCCCCCTCACCAGTATTTATGATTGACCCCTCCTCGTTGTTTTCTTTTTCCCCTTTTATTCTTTAAGTTGCAGGCGCAGGTCTTCTGTTCGTGCTAGGCGGCGGTCTTTTATTTTCGAGTTGTTCGAGTCTTAGGGGAGTCTTTTGCATACCTTGCATCGTTATTTATGAATTTCAGAATTATGTATAAGATATGATTTAAATTTCGAGCTTTGGAACTTATATGAATTTAATTTGGCCCGGGTTGGGCGTGATGTAACACCCCGGTTTTTCCATTCATGCATTATGTGTTATTATTATAACTTTCATATCATGATATTCATTTTAATTTCATTTCAATGCATTTCCTATTATATGCATAATTTATACTTTTCATCTTATAACATATTTTCATTTACATGTATATATATGTATATATATGTGTACCTATTTATATATTTAAACTTATTTTATGAGATTGTTATTTTTTCTAATCTCATTCACTCATGCAATTAATTATCAACATGCATTATATACATATATACATTTATGTATTCATGTTACCCTAATACACTCACACATTCATTATATATGTATATAATAATAAGAGCACTAAAGATTTATATACATATAATATACATAATATCTCCACTTTATTACTTTATACATATATACATTATATCTATAATTATATTACATATATTACATACATTCATCTCTCCCACATTTCATTTTATTCCATCAAAATAACTCCCACACATATACACACACTATATCACGTTTTCACACCAAGGGAAGGGAAGGAAGAGATTTCATCACTTCAAGCTAGATTGTTGGAGGAATTTCATGTTTGGAAGCATCATCATCATCATACCATCATTTCTTCCCTTCTTTCTATCATTTTAAGGTATAGATGGATTATTTAATTGAATCTCTTGAATATATATATGATTAGGGTTTGTTGGTTATTTGATGATTTCTTGTGTATAAGTGATTAGAAGCATGCTTAGGATCATTAATCTTGAAAGCTTGCATGATTTCTTAAATAATATGGAAGTTGGAGTTCATGATTTTATATGGGGTTTTGATTGATGATTCCTTGATGATTTGAGCATGGTTTAATGGATTACTTGATTCCTAATTGATATATATGAGTTATATGCAAGATATATGATTGTTTGGAGCATTTTGGTTGAGTTTGCTTTGGGTTTTCATCCCTTTTCTTCCTCCCCCGAAGCTTCCTCTGTTTTGCCCTTTTTTCCACCTCTGGAACAGTACCCGGTCGGGTACTTTTTGTGCATAAAAAGTACCCGGGCGGGTACTGTTCCAGAGGTGGAAAAAAGGGCAAGGCGGGTAGTTTTCCCCCGAAAAGCTTCTGGACTGCTTACCCGGTCGGGGAACTTTTCCCTTGAATTTTACCCGGCCGGGTACTCCCTCATCAGAACTCCAAATGACCTGATTTTTTATTCGTTGGAAAGCTCTTGAAGTCTAGAACAACTTCCAATTGGAATCATCTCAATATATTTTCCCATTTATGAGTTATGATCAATTATTTTTGGTGTCGCTGCTTTCCCGACAAACTACACTCGCCTAACTTCAACTGTCCGCCATTTTGTCCTCGCTTTGAACTAGAAAACTGGCCATATATGCTCGGAAAGGTCTTTGTGTCTAGTTTCATATCCAACAAGCAAAACTCAATTCCCACTTCTAGAATTAAAGATATTCCAGTTTTCCCTCAACATGTACATTTTCTAAAATTGCCCGTTTTGCCAAACTTCACCAAAATCTCTATTATTGCATTCCTTTCACTCTCTTGGCTCCCATATGTGAATTATATGATATATATACTTGTTTAATTGATAATCATGCTCCTACTTGACATTTTCCTAAGCGTTATTGAATGACTTTTTGATCATGACTTTGTCGTGCGTCTTAAATGGTTCTTAAGAGTCGTGTCTCACGAACATTTGTCCTTGTTATACAGATCACGTTCCCGGTGACAAGGAGCACGCTCCTCAGGGTGTTTCCTTGCTTGTTTTGGTTGGTAAAGTAAAAGTGAGGTTTAATTTCTAGTTATATAGAACCCGTACAACCCTTATGTGATGTTTTCGGCCAAAATGTATATATATATCTAGAGTTTTCCAAATCTAACGATTGCAAGCAAGTCACACTTATGCAAAGCAATGCATGTAGTGTGATTAGAACCATGATCATGCAAAGCAATGCATGTATCGTGATTAGATCGTGACCTTATTGATTTTCAACTGATTTCATGGAATTTATTGATTGAACTAAACGGATTGATTAATTATTTTGGGCGAGTAAGCATGTTCACATTTGGGCCCGAGGGTAGTGTATTGAGTCAACCGAGGAAGCAAGGGCTGACGGGTAACTCTTGCACTATCCTCACTATTTTGGGATCACCTCTGAATCCACCAGGAGGTTTGGTGGAGGAAGAAATCCCGTACGTGGGAGTCATGTTCCCGACGTACGTAGCATGGATGGTTAGGGCCTTGCAAACCCACCATCACCCGGAGTAAAGGAGTTCATTAAATTGATACGTGTGCACTTTAATTAAATTGCATGATCACATGATAATTATACAAGCATGTAATGTTCACTATTGGTGTAAGGTTGGAGAATTGCCCTCACTCGCCCGGGCCACGGATTAAATTGATAAATGATTGAATTGTTAAATTGAATAGTTGTAATCTCGGGCGAAGATTATTCCTTATTCAACCTATATTGTTTCATTTGTAAAAGCTTTACCCGGGATTATAACTTGCATGTTAATTGCGCTAATATTTACTCGTAAATCCCTCACTCAGTCGTTGGTAGACTGACACCTCAACATTTTTAGGTTTTCAAGGGTTGCATGCTAGGCGGGATCGAGTCAGGTCTTTTGTTCCTTGGGGGTCTAGCACTTGTCTTCCTCATTTTATTGTACATTATTTATGCATATATATCTTGTTATGTCTCTTGGTACCTATGTATTAAGTATGACCTATTTGGATATCTTTGGAATTGGACTTATGTAAATAATGGAAGGATTATGTTAAAGACATGAATGTATATTATGCTTCCGTTTTATTGATTATGCATGATCGTATTTATTTGAGGGTTAGTCCCGCCTAGCTAGTGTGTTGTTTTTTTTTATTGTCACCCGTTCTCCATGAGTCCGGTTCATATATGGACTACCCATTTCATGTGTGAGCTAGACTTATGGTGCGGGGGTGTGGCATCTCGGCGTTCCGGGTGCTACACGTGACATGTATAAATTGATTATTTTTGCCTATTATGAAAGTATGTAAGCTTGTTTATTTGAATCCTGGAGCTTCCACATGTGATGTTTGATTTGATTGCACTCTGATTTAGGGTCTAGACCGCCTAGCAAATGAGAGATTTTGTTTATCTCCCATTTGTCGTAGTTTGATACGTGTGCGGAGTTCCCATTTCGTTACACGTGTTGGGCTATGGTGCGGGGGATGTAGTGCTCTGCGCTCAGGGGTGCTACACAAACCTCCGCAAAAACAACCTAATGAACAGTAACATTTTCCCCTCAAATTGTACTTAACGGAAAAAATGCATTTTACGTCCATTATTTGACAGATGGGACCAGAATTGCAAATTTTTGAAAATAATGGAACTAAATGTGTCTAATTTTAAAGATATGAGACTAAAATTGCAAAAAATCTAATTCTATGGGACCAAAATGTAATTTGCTCTAATTATTTTGTTTTAAGTTTTTGGCTTTTTGCAATTGAGAAAAAAGCCTATATATATATATATATATATATATATATAAAGCCTGTTTTTTGCAATTGAGAAAATTATCTGGCCTTTTGTTCTTAATTAAACATTCTTTTTTTTTTTTTTTCCGGTTAACACACATATCCAAACGGGGTTCGAACCCGGGACCTTACTTTCGAGAACAAACCCATTAACCGCTTGAACCAACCCCTGTTGGCTTAATTAAACATTCTTGTAATAATTTATTTTCAAGAAAAGATGAAAAATAGTTTAAAATTATTACACTATTTTTAATTAATATGTATAAATATACATATAATTAAGGATGGGACAAGTTTTTATAAGGACCGATAGTCCCTGTTATTTATCCTAAATCCTCAAATTCAGATTTTATACATTTAAGATACTCAATATACAATACATTTTTCCTAAATCCCCTAATCACCTAAAAAGTCTATTTTGTTCTATTTTTTTACTTTTTCTACACCATTTTTGCTTCCTCCACACCCCTTTTTCCTCATCATCTTCTTCCTCTTTCAAGCACTACAAGAAATTCGCCGAAATCCGACGGAAAATTCCGAGGGAAACAGGCCCTCGGAACGGGATTCCGACGGAATTTGTTTTTTTTTTTAAAAATAAAAATTAAATAAATCCGACGGAAATTCCGTCGGAATTCCATCAGATTTTTTTAAAAATAAAATTTAAAAATAATATTAAATAATTCCGACGGAATTCCGATGGGATTCCCGTCGGTTTTTTTAAATATAAATTATAAAAATAGAAATTAAATAATTCCGACGGGTATTCCATCGGAATTCCGTCGGATTTTCTAAAAATAAAAATTAAAAATAATATTAAATAATTCCGACGGAACTTTCCGTCGGAATTCCGTCGGATTTTTTAAAAATAAAAATTAAAAATAATATTAAATAATTCCGACGGAACTTTCCGTCGGAATTCCGTCGGATTTTTTAAAAATAAAAATTAAAAATAATATTAAATAATTCCGACGGAACTTTCCGTCGGAATTCCATCGGATTTTTTAAAAATAAAAATTAAAAATAATATTAAATAATTCCGACGGAATTTCCGTCGGAATTCCGTCGGTTTTATCTATGCTTAAATTGAATTCTTATGACGTATTATAATATTTGTAGTTATAATTAATATTTTCTTAGAACTCAATTTTAAATATAGTCTACAAAATTTATGATTTTATTATTTCAAATGATATATAAATATTTGTATCAAACTAAACCAATGAATTGATCTAGCTCAACTGGTTTACCTTGGTTTCCATAAGGTCTTACTACCACAACGTCGGGTGTTTTTACTAACTTTCCGTATACATAATTATAGCATCACACCGGTTTGACCGGTTACAGAATTAATCGAACCCACAAAATCAATAACCAATAATGTATCCCAATTCAACGTCCAGTCCAGTTTTGAAAATGTAGAGAACCACACCCAGAAATCAGAAGGAAGAACATTCCGACAAATTGTTACCCAGAGGCCAGAAGCAAACAGACCTTTACTTATCCGAAGAAAGAAAATTTTGAGAGATTTGCTTACAAGACACAACCACCTACCTCTGTATGGAGTTCATGGTTTAGCTCAATCAGCTGGCCTTGTACAAAAGAAACATACAAAGTTATAAACCGCAATTTCGTCATGTTACTCTGGTACTCTGAACTTTAGATATCAATTTGCATTTTCCCAGATTTAACATGTCAACCCAAAACCAAATGGGAATAAAGGGTTGGATGAATTCTCTCCTGCATGTATTGGTAGCTGATCGACGCTTCTAAACCACGTCATTGGAAGTCGTCCTTGAAATGCATAATCTCCAAAAATAACATCTGTGATTCCCATGGCTTCTGTTCCAGGCAACCAAGCAACAACTAGGGCATCTATTTTTTCCAAAAGCCATGGCTCCAACACCAATGGTCTACCAGTCACCAGAATTACCAGTGTTGGAACTCTATCAGCAACTGTGCTCACCAATTCAGCTCCATTGAAAGGCACTTTAAGCTCTGGATCGTCACCACCAGATTCAACGTATGGACCCTCTCCCACAGCTACAACAGCAAGGGAGAAATCTTGACCAGAAAATGTTTCTGAAGAAGGGTTTTGTTCGTATATCACTTCTGTCTCGTCTTCCACCACTTCCTTTATTGCATCCAGAATAGTTGTACCTAGCAAACAACGCCACCAGAATTTCAGTAAACAAACGTCACAACTATCAAGTACCAATGGGAAATCAAAACTCATTTCATCTCCGTTTACAGCAAGTTTTTCCACTAGGGAAATTTGTTTTTCCTCGAGACAAACTAAATATTGATCAACAATAAAAGATTTAACAAAAACAAAAGGAAACAAAAGTTATGTGCATATACCTTTGCATATAACAAGTTAAGCTAAGCTCATCTCACAAAATCAGAAATATAGTAGTTAAGAATTTAGATAGCATTTATAACAATTCTAATGGAGCAGCCTACCCTCAGTTATCCTTCCAGATGCTCCATCCCAGGTAATTGTCCACCCACCACATTGATATCCAAGATTATCAGCATGCGTACCAGTAACAAGAATTCGTTTTGCTTTCTTATCTAGAGGAAGCAAAGGTTGTTTTTCATCTTTTCCATTCTTTAACAAAACCAAGGACTTGCGAACAGCTTCACGTGCCAATTCTCTATGGGCCTGAAATTGTCAATAGGAAGCAGAAATTATTACAATACGAAATCTAGCATTAAGGATTTAACCAGGATTATAACAATTAATTACAGCAAACAACTAAAAATCCCAGTTAAATTGGCCATGCAGTCCGAGAAAATTTGGCATTTCAAATCCTCCCACTCAATGTTGAGATTAGACATTTGTCTCCTGTCTATAAATTTATACCGGAATGAGGAAGACAACCATGAACAAAACATGTACAGGAATCTTCATAAAAAAGGACCATCAATTACATCAGTTAATTCTCTTTCATCCCGTTATGTTTACCAATTCCGAGAAGTACCTTGAGTCAGAAAAGAAAAATCATCAAACATGGTTCTCCAACCCTAGTCTACATGATGGGTTGAGGTAAAACTCAAAAAAGAGAATTCAAATACAGGCAACCCTTCAGTTCATTAAAGCTCTTATTATGCGTCAACATAAGAGTCAAGCTTCATTCAATCAAACTAACTATGAAGAAAGGTAAAATAACATACCAACTATAGAAGAATGAAAAAGTGGAGTTGCATACATCAATAAGTCGACATATTAAAAACCAGTTATGTTCAATCTGAAAGTTGTGTGCATATCTTATCTCATAATTATAGACTATAGAGGACATGCCCATTGAAGAATCAAGAAATTAAATTACTTCTCCAGATTAAAACAATTTGAAAGTGAAACAATGCTAACATTTTGAATTCTGTAATACTAAAATCCAAAGTGAAATAGCTCTTAGCGTGGATAATTTCCTTTTCCTTTGAATGGCTTTTATTGTGCCAATTATTTAAATGGGTGAAATGAGAAATTAAAAAAGAAAAGAAAAGAGGAAAAGAAAGGTACCCTACAACCAACCACACCCAATAGAGATCTATCAGTCAGGGGATACTCAAAAAGTCCAGCAATGAATTTAACTCTCAGGATTCTTTCAACAGCATCATCAATCCGAGCCATTGATATCTCCCCTGATTCAACAAGTGACAGAAATTCATCCAAAAACAATTCATATCTAAACGGCACCATTACCTGCATATGAGTGAAAATAATTATTTAAAGAAAGAAAACTTGTATTAGTCTACATGATCATGCAAAATACAATCTCTACCATATCAATTCCAGCATTTATGGTGGACAAAATGCTTTGACGATAATTTGAGCCATGAGGGGAGTAAAGCCGGTCCAGAGCCTCCCAGTCTGAAATCACAAAGCCCTGCAGCAGATCACTGGTTATCTATCACTTTGCTCAACTAAGTAATATGTCAAAAGAGAGAAAAAGAGAAAAGGAAAGTTCATAATGCGTTAGTCCCTTGTCTCATTTTCTTTTCAGGGAGCAATAACCTTTTCTGGGAGAAATAAAGGTCTGCAGAATTGCATATGTAGGCTTGTGGACTCTGTTTACATTAATTTTAATTCGTCCAATTCTACTAGCAAAGTGGCACTAGACTAGAGTAACCTTCAGATACATAACTGCGATGAAAAGCTACCAAGAAGCAATCTGGCAGCATCTTTAATTAAAAGGTTAATTATCCAGAAGCTAATCAATTGCTGACAATCGAGTTTAGATGATCTTCCATTTGATAGTACATGAGTTTTTAAGATTAATATCATGTAATTTTAACGGAGGACACTGTAGCTCAAGTTTCTACCAGACATGATAATCACAAAATAAAATAGAATGTCAACAGGATATCATCTTCTTGAAACAGAAACACTCGATTGCCTACAAGAGAAAAAATTGCATGAAGTATGCAGCGTGATATTTATTAAAATGGGCAAAAAAAACGAAAATTAATTGAATGTTGACACCCTTCACTGATTTAAATTTGCATGCTAGGTGTCAGAGGCACAACAGTTTTGCTTGTGGAGTTCAAAAATATTGCACCAAGGAAATCAGGGACAGAAGCAAAGATTTTGACTTGGGGACCGACTTTGAAATCTTAGAAAATATAATAGATATAAATATAAAATATGGTTTTATGTGCTTGAAAGGAGGGTGGCTCCATATCTGAATGACATATAAGAAATATTAGATCTCTGTGAGGTATAAAAGTACCTTTTTTCTTTCTAAATGAGGTAAAGTACATCAAGATACCTAATCAAACATTGAAGGGACTAATGAAGTTAACCCAGAATTAGTCATGCATAAAAAGCATTATGAAGTTGCATCCGAGGAATGGGATAACTTGAACTGAAAGCAATCAGATAGCGAATGGAGCAACAGTTCTGGACCTAAATACCTAATTGAAATGCAAATAAGGAGTATAATTTTTAGAACGTCCATGACCATTCTTGTAGCAGTACCACATCAAACCTCACAAAGCACTGGGAGAAGGTACATTTTCCAGTGAAACTTCTATAGTATAACTTGGTTAAACATTAGCCATGACACTTATGGCTTAAGGTGATTACTAAATTCAGACAGGTCAGAGTCATTGCAATTCACTGCAAGTTAAATAACTCAATATTTCCCTAGCAATAGCACTAGACTATGGTTACCAGTAGGCTGGTGCTCCTTGTAATATTTCAAGAGTGTTTTAAAAAGAAGAGAAAAATAGGCACCATGGAGTCTATCTAGACCTTTCAATGTTGTCAACCAAGGGAGTGGTAAACAACAGGAAAATGTAATACAACATAACGAATGGCGTCAACCTCTTTTCATCAGAATGAAGCAGGATTGAAAAGAATGCAGTCCTTTGTATGCTGAATCAGTCTTTTTGCAAGAACAACCAGTGTCTGCTCAAAATTTAGAGAGAAAATGTATGTGCTTTCATTTCAGAGATTTTATTGCAAAACATTACACCAAACAAACTTAGTAATTGATCTATCATTCAGTAGGAAGAAAAACAATATTATATAATAATCAATTAGTTGTGTGCAATTCATATTACTGTTGTGCGAAAGTGATTTTCTTGAACATCAAAGAAAAACTGGAATTTTCTCCTCCCAGAAACAACAATCAAAGAAAAACTGGAATTTTCTCTTCCCAGAAACAACAAAACTATGGTAAGAGCTTTCAATGATATAAATGATTAGAATATTAAGATTAACCTACCATGAATCCCAGCTTATTTTTCAGAACTTCAGTAAGAAGAAAATGGTCTGTGTGCAACTTCTTCCCATTCCAACCAGAGTATGAGGCCATTATGGTGCAAACCCCCTGAGAAAGACAATCAAGATATGGTGCCATATGGATTCTCTCCAGATCAGCATAGGATGTTATTGTGTTCCCCTCATTTATACCGTTCTCAGTTCCACCATCTCCAACAAAATGCTTGGCAGATGCGATAACATTTTTTCTGGAATTTATTATAGGACAAATAAATTCAAAGACACCATGATCAGTTGATGGAAGAAAAAGGAATACCAGACAGAGTGGAACATATGAGATTCATATTGTCAAGTATTTCACCATACAAAAGGAAGGCTTTTCAGATTTAAGCTAGCAAACTGGACAATTTTAAGTTAGGAAAGTCAGGCAAAATATATAGAAATGAAGCATGGTGTGCATCGAATCAATATTTCTCATAAATATACAGAAAGAGATTCACAACAATGAAGCCATCAAGATGCCAATTAAGAAGTAAAACAAGTACTTTATGTAATGAATATTCAGGAAACAGAAAGTTTGTTACCGTCCAGCCAGAAACGGGTAGCCTTTGGGATGCCCTTCAGGTGCCTGTCCTTGCAAGCCCCTAACAATAGAGGTCATATTTCTGACAATTTCAGTGTTCTCACTGTAACTCTCATAGCATCTTCCCCATCTGGGGTCTTTGCTAACCTAAAATGATTATGCCAACAATTAATACTGAGTGGGATCATCTGAAAACAAACAAATCATACATGCAGCAATTTATGTCACCAATTCATTAGGTTTTTGTAAGTGGAAAATCATCAAATCAACCTAGGATACTTTTAACCACTACAGTTTGGAAAGAATTAGAAAGGGAAATCATTTAATAACTAGAAAATAGTGCACTTAGAATAACTGAGCAGGGATGTTGATGATCAAAATTTTATGGCTGGATACAACTTACAGCAACACATGGAGCAAAGGCATAGTTAGCTCCACTTGCCCGAACTTCAAGAGCTGTTACCTCCCCAATCTTCCTTGCCAATTCCGCATCTCTTCATTTGCATCATAATTGTGTCATCAGTGTCATGTCATCAAACCACACAATGATTTTAATTCATTGATATGTGCCACTGGGCTTACATGTAAATACAGCCACTGTTTATATAGTGACAGTTTAGATGAGTTGCATGGTCTGCAGCAAAAGAATCAGACGGAATATTTTCAAATACTCAAATGACCTAAAGCATACTGTTTTATATAAACAATCCATAGACCACTCTGCTCATGACTCCAGAAAGTATCAAAGTTTCCTATTTGGCATTCTTTCTCTCGTCACTTGCGGCTTGACTGACTCCTTTGTTCTAATTCCAGTAACTATTTTTTCAGAAAACATGAAGCTTTAATATTCGCTTCAAGTTGGACTTAATATGCTCATGTCTCTTGTGAAGTGGCGCTCTTACTGGCGGTTTTTGCTTTCATTGATGAACTTTGAATTTTTTTGGATTGAGAGATTAAGTAACATTAGGAATTACTTACAGGTGTATTAATTTGATAAGAAAAAACAATGACAAAATTGAAAAAAGAAAAAAACCAACCATTCCTATCTGGTCACAGTTCTTAAATGCCAAAAACCAACCAACCCAAAATAAGCTCAAGTCAAAACACCAAACGAAAAGTATAAAACAAAACAAAGCACCAAATATTCCCTCACACATGCCCCCATCTCCAACCCAAGCACGAAACAAACAGAGTCTCGTCTAGCCAAAGATTGCAATTGGTGTAATAAGAATGCAAGGAACGATAACTTGAAGCATAAATGGAGTTGCTTGATCATTAATAATGTAACTTGAAAAATGAATAATTAATGACTTGTTAATTTCCAAACCTTTACCTCTCCGTCGTACACAGATTGTAATAAACATATGAGGAATATGTTAAGAGAAGAGATTACCTAGTGGCGCCAAGGCCAATGTTATGGGGAAAAATGGTGGTTCCATAGACGTTGTTGTTGCCATGGACGGCATCCACTCCGTATATAATGGGAATCGCGAGGCGGGTATCCAGCGCTGCCTTCTGGAAGCCATCAATCATGTCAGCCCAATCGGCTGATTTTGCATTGTCAAACGGCTTGCTCCCACCCCCACTCAGCACACTCCCTGCATATTCAGTATTCACACAACAATGAGAACACCCTAGTAAATGAATGCAAATTGATTTTCATAGCTGTCGAAATTTTTAGTATCATATGTGTATATGAGTGCGTACGAGAATGGACCTATGAAGCGGTCTTTAATGCCTGTAGGGGTGGCAACACTGCGCTCGATCTGGGTCATTTGGCCGATCTTCTCAAGCAGCGTCATCCGTGAGAGAAGATCTCTGACTCTGGCTTCAATGGGAGCATTTGGGTCCTTGTAGATGCATTCCATGGCGTTGACCTCTGTCTGTTATTGGATGTGGATACAAGAAGGCAATCGCAGCAAATCTCAGGTCACAACTCAAAATCCACTTCCTCCAGGGGGTTTTCATTATAAGTAGTAGCCAAGTTTTTCTTTTTTGGGATAATTAATGAAACATACTAATATACCCCAATATTTTTTCTAAACCCCCAATTGATTTTTTCTATATTTTAACAATCAATTATTCATGAAAGTTTTCCTACCCCCTACCAATTCACATAAAAAGACTAAAATGCACTTAATAAAATATGTAAAATTATCCCCCATGCCCCTTTCTTCTTCTTTCCTTTTCTTTTTTATTTTCTTTTCTTCTTCCTACATTTTCTATTGAAAACATAGGTTTTACGGTGCGTCGTCGGCCACTTTCCGAAGACGGGACCTACGTGCTTTAACTCATTTCAATGAGCAACCACGTCTCATTTAACGGAGAGGTTGACCGAATCCTGCAAATTTTCAATAGAAAATGGGAAATGGGTCTCTCCTTTCCGATGATATTTTTCGACGTTTTATATATGGATCTCGAAGATCTCGACACGAAAAAACCATTGCAAGTGACGGAATTGATTTTCGTTAAGCGGTTTAGGAGTTATGGACATTTCTTTTTTAGATCTAAAATTCTTAGATCTGAAATTGGGGACAAATGGCTTTGAATTTTGAAAAACTAATCAAAAATATGGAACGAGGACGAGGAGTACGTTCCCGGTGAATTTTTCGGGAACTTTTGGTCCACCTTCGGCGGCGCTCCGATGGTGGGGGCGGCCTGCGAGCTTCAAGGATGAAGGAGATGATGAAGAAGATGAGGTGTGGAAGAAGCAAAAATGGTGTGAAAAAAATAAAAAAAAGGAGGACAAAATAGACTTTTTAGGTGATTAAGGGATTTAGGAAAAATATATTGTATATTAAGGATGTTAAATATATAAAATTTGAATTGGGGGATTTAAGACAAATAATAAGGATTGTTGGTCCTTATATTTAAGTGTCCCTTCTTTTTTTAATTAAATCACCCTCAAATTTTAAGCGGATATTTAGAATTTTCGATAAATTAATAATTCATCCCTAATAAAATAAAAAATCTTAAGAACCGTTTTGTACGGGGTATTAAGTCGTACTGATATTAGCAAGTAGACTTAATGTTCTGTTAGGTAGGTGACATTAACGTTTGCAGACTGGCTAGTTTTAGTATTTTAGGCCCGCCAAAGTCCTCAACGGTTCACACATTAAGTGTTAACTCCCTTATCCAAATTTAAGAATTAAGTTGAGTTGAGTTTTCCTTTTGCACTGTACACATTTTTTTTGCAACACAGGCGCCTTCACCTAATCATTTATACGATTTCAAGAGGTAACTAGAGTCTTCGATTTAGGGTTTGCGAAATTGGGGCTCTTAGATTTGCTTCTCGCCTCGTAAGATCAACATGGTTTGACGATGTTCTCATGAACAATTACAACTCTACAAACTCAATTGTTCTTACCATTCCTCAGTAAATCGATTTTCTCCCATATTATAGGTTGTAATTTAGGTACACTCTCGCATCACCTTCAACCCTAACCAAATTTCACGAGGTAAGATGTCATCTATGTTGAAACATATGATAAATTGCGATGATTGTTGGTATATTTGTCAATTTGACGTAAGTGTGGTATCAGTTACATTGTTAAAGTGTTCTTCCTCAACCATTTTAGGCTTACCTTATTCTTGACAATTAAAATTGTTGGTGCTATCTTTTACTGTAATCTTATCTATGCTATTTAATTTGATAGTGGGCTGCATTACTATTTGGTTGTTGCTTGAATTCGACACATTCCGATCTCTTTGGTGGGATCTCAAATCGCTACCGTCGAGGCACATTACGTTACCCTGGAATAAAAGTACATTTTATTGTTACTTTGTGTTCCCCTATGTAGATATACTATAGATCCAAACATGAGGTTAAGATTTTTGGCATGGGTCGAATTTGTTCTTAAGTGAACTGCTGTCACAATTGCAATGATGTATTTGTTGTATGTTTGGTACGAGCAAACGGTTGAGAGTGAGAGGCGTACACGTAAGCGTAGGTATTCCATTATAGTTAATCAGCCTGATCAGTTGAAACATCTACGACTACGACGTTTTAATGAAGTGAGCAACCAAAATTGCATTGACAATCTTAGGATGGATAGGAACGCCTTCTGCCAATTGTGTTATCTCCTAGAAAATTTTGGCTGTCTAACACATGAGAGATATGTGTCTATTCCTTGTAAGGTGGCCATGTTCTTGAACATATTAGCACATCATCATAAAAACCGTAATGTTAAGGGGGATTTCTATTGTTCCATTTATACTGTAAGCAGGTATTCCAGATAGACTTTAAAGTCTTTGCTACAAGTCAACAATGTTTTGCTCATAGAACCTGTCGGAGTGCCACAATCTTGCTCTACGGAACCTTGGAAGCACTTTAAGGTAAGAGAAACCTCTTTTCATGTCGCACTCTCCATATCTGTTGGTTATGTAAATATTGGTAACTGCATTGTTCCAAATAATGTTAACTGTGATTTAAGAATTAAAATTCATTTACAGCAGCTTTGTAATATGTATGTCATGTAGCTAATGGTCTTTCAAATAAAACTGTCTTGCTCGCATACAATGTTTGAATAGTTTATGGATACTGTATTAATGCTCTTTTATTCTCCATTGCAAGGCTGTCTTGGTGCCTTAGATGGAACTTACGTCGACGATATTGTTTGGCAAGAGGACCAGCCCAAGTACCATACTAGGAAAGGGACAGTTTTCGTGAACGCGCTCGGAGTATGCAACCCCCATATGAATTTTATATACGTTCTCGTAGGATGTGAAGGTTCGGCGGCTGACAGCAGGGTACTTCATGACGTGGTTAATGGGCCAAATGGATTGGAAGTACCTGCTGGTATGTCTTACTTTTAAGGGTTAATTATACAGACTTCCCCGTCCTTTAGGCCCTTGGACGAAGTGCCCCCTATCCTTTGAATTCGGGCGATTTGCCCCCTAACCTTTCATAATTGTAACACTTTACCCCTTTTCGACATTTTCGGCGGCATCTTTTTGGAATATTTCGTTCATGAAAGAAACGCGTTACAGATCCCCCCTCCCCCCCCCCCCCCCCCCCCCGCCCCCCCCATCTTTTGGCCCTTGGGGAGGATTGCCCCCTATACTTGATTTTCGGCATTCCTAATTTATTAGGGTAGTGACTAAGGTTGTAGGGTAGCTAGGTGTATAATTATAGAGTGTTAAAATGTATAGCTAGGTGTATAAGTGATGTAAGTGCATATGTATACATGTATAACCTAATAAATACATCATCATAAAATAATTGTAAAATAGGGCTAAATAATAATAAAAACTTAGAAGAATCTCTAGATTTTACTTTGAAATGGAAAAAATTGCAAAATAAAGTGAATCGAAAGAGCTTTCCGATGATTATAAACAATTAGCGTTTAAACGTATAAAATTAAAGTGGAAAGCGTTTAGAATTTGGAAAAATAAGAGAAAATACATAAAACGAAGCTAGGATGAAAATTAATTTCCGAGAAGGTGTTCATGATTCATAAAATAATATAAGGATTATTTTGAGTATAGTATCGGATACCAAACGCCGTACGGTTTAAAATTTAGTTTTTACGGCGGGAATAGTATTTTAGGAAAAAATTATAAAACAAGCTAGGATTTGAACTAGGGTTCGGAAAAGGTCTTAAAATTCATAAAATAATTCAAGGATCGTTTAGGGCGACGATAGGATTGGAGAGTGGAATCCCCACAATTAGGAATGCCGAAAATCAAAGTATAGGGGACAATCCGCCTTAAGGGCCAAAGGAGGGGGGATCTGTAATGCGTTTCTTTCATGAACGGAATATTCCAAAAAACTGTAGCCGGAAACGTCGAAAAGGGGTAAAGTGTAACAATTATGAAAGTTTAGAGGGCAAATCACCCGAATTCAAAGGATAGGGTGCACTTCGCCCAAGGGCCCAAAGGATTTTTTTTTTTTTTGGGGGGGTGGGGGGGGGTCTATATAATTAACCCTACTTTTAAATACAGTCATAATCTTTGTCATACTATTTTTCGCATAACTGATTGTTATTGATAGGTGCCTACTATCTTGCCGATTGTGGTTATACAAATGCCAATGGGTTCTTTACACCGTACTTGGGAACCCATTATCATCTGAAATAATGAGGTTTGGGGAACATCTGCACTACAAACACCATGGAAACCATTCAAACTAAGGCATAGCAAGACCAGGAACGTTATCGAGCGTGCATTCTGTTTGTTGAAAGAAAGTTGGGCGATTTTACATAGCAAATTATGGTACCTGATCAAGGTACAAAATTGGACAATACCCAATGCTCCATAACTTTATCTGGACTCAGATGCGGTTTGATCCAATAAAAGAGGAAGTTCTCAGGAAAATGGAGGAGCATGTCGGCGACGATCAAGAATACATCGGGAGCATTGAGGCAACTCCTATGCAGACCACCTTCAGGGATAATATTGCTTAGAGCATGTTCAACACTTGGAGAAATCATTAATTGCCGTCTTCTAATTTCACCTTCTAAGTAGATGATTATTTTTTGTGCTTTGTGTAATGCGGATCTTAATCACTACGTTTAAAACATTTTAGGGACCTAATATTGTCTACGTACTTTGGTGATGTGTGATGTATTTCAATGTTCATGTAACAATTTATGTTTGATCTGTACTTGATACTTTTTTTTTTAATATATTTTTCAGTTGCTCTATCACTATAGTCTTATCCTTGTATGCTGTTTTCTCTTTGCATATTTCATAATCACTCCAGTCAAATGTGTATCATATGTTGTACTTATCTTTTGTTATTTAATAGTAGTTAGTCTCCAATTTAACAGGGAATGGAGGGTGCGCGTGCCACGTCAAGAGTCAGGATATAAAGAGGTAGAGGTGCTAACGTACCTCGAAGATTCTGGACAACGAAGGAGGAGGAGTCTTTACTAGTTTTGTTGGAGGTTCTATATGCTGAAGGCATCATATTGGATGGCTCATTCCCCGGGGGGTATATGGTCAGGCTTGTAAACATGATTGGTGAAATGTTGCCGAGATGCGGCATTGAACATAAGCACGTTAAGTCGAAACTAGCGGTTTGGCAACGAACACATACCGCTATCGTCACTATACTTGGGGCCAACGGTAGTGCGGGTTTCACATTAGATCCCGCTAGCAACATGCTTGTTGCAAAAAAACTAGAAGCATGGAGTGATCAGGAGAAGGTATTGCGGTTTTTCAAAGTTACGTGTTGGTTGTAAAACTATTGTTGACGTCTATCTGTGTAACTAATCTTAGGGTATTACCTTTGTATTATGCTCTTTAAAATGTTTGTTGCTCTAAATTTATATTGCAAACTTTTTTGGTCGAGAAAAAGGTTTACAAAGAAGGAGTGAAGCTTGTTTGTGAGATGGCTTTCCCTTGGCTTAATCGGTGGAATATTTTGTTAGGGATTGATCGAGCCATGGAAAATGGCGCGGTAGATGTTGGTGATGCAATAAATGATCTCCAAAATGCTTTGAGGCAGCACGACAGCAGCTGAGGCAGAGGAGTCAATGACAACAACACTCCTCGTTCGAAAGACCCAATTAACTTGGATGACGAAGACGACGATGCCACATCGATCACCCCACCAAGCCTTGACGAAGTTGAGTCTAGGAAAAGTATAACCAAGACTAGACTCACTTCTAATCTGGATGCATTACAGATAAGACTTGATAAACGAACTAATAGAGTCAACCCAAGTAACCATAGATAGCTTTACTAGTCAGTTTGTTCCAAGTTCCTCCGCTCGAACCACCCAACTCAAGATGATATTGCTGCTAACAAGAGGGACTATATGAGGTATTAATCACTCTTCCTGATTTGACAAAAGAGGTCGTAATGTAGGCTACTCAACATCTCGGCAACAATCACAGTGACAGAGCCTTTTATGGTATGTCGGTAGACGTAGAGAGCACGTTAGTGATAAGTCTAATGCATTTCATCAATTAGGTTGTACCTATTGGTTGTGCCATCTATGCTGGACTCTGTTCTCTTTTGGAAATGGTAAACCTATGTGTTGTCTATATCTCGTATGTGTATTGTTGCAGGAACTTAAAAAACTTTGTTGTAGTATTATTAGTATTGTGCTACGTTGTGGAACCAGAAATATGACTGCTTCAAATCTGATTTGTGAACTGTGGAATGATATTAAGCGGTTTTTGACTTAAGATAACTTCTGTATTATTTTAGTTTTATAAGAAGTATGATATTGGGGCTATCCGTTTGTGGTTGTTTGCGGGTGTAATGGTTATAAGGAGCTGTATGTATACTCACTCTGATTTTCGCTGCAATTTTATTTCACAAAAAGTTTTGAAAAGAAAAGTATAATTTTGAGAGTGGTTGTTGGCGTTTTCTTACAAAATGTTGTATCACCTCGCTTGTTACGTGAATTTTGTTTGTTGTCTTATATATTTTTCCAAAAATACTTTTGTATGTAGTTTCTGTAGCGCCCGGAGCGGCAGGTCACCATATCCCCCGTACCTAAATCAAACCCACATATGAAATAGAAGTCTATACATGAGCCCAAGACTAAGCGAACGGGGACTTGTACACACACACTAGGCTAAGCGGGGCTAAACACTGACCTGAGCCCGCAAAAACAAATCACGTAGTGCGGAAAAAATGAAAAGATCAACATAAAAGCTCATCACAAGCAACGTACATGCATACAACGCCACCACGGCCAAAATATACATCAAGTATTCACAAGGAATCCGAAATATAATTCTTATACAAATTCGTACATAAAGTTCAAAAGATGCGAGTATATAATCCAGGCTCGACCTAACTGAACTAGTGAGACTCGATGACTCACTTCCTCGCCTAGCTCGATCAAAGACCTACAACTAAAAGTGGTAAAAGAGAAGGGTCAATCAACTTGACTGAGTGAGGGGGATAACGCACACCCACATACATATACATATAGAGCAGAGCACATATTTAAAGAAAAGATTATGAACCGGGAGTAGGGCTTTCCAACGGCATATGGCTCAATTTGTGGTTCAAAGCGATCCGAAAATGGCATAGGTATGAAGTTGAACAAAAGAAGAATTCCCGCGAAGTGGTGACACAATTTTCAAATGGTTATATCTCACAAAAGAAAATGAATTTTAAGGTGATTCCAACTGTAGAATATTCTACACTGAATAAGGTTTCTATAGTTAAAATTTCAGGACAAACGGAATACAAATGAAGTCTGCACGGCCATACAAAAATTGGCCTAAGAAGGTGCATGACCACACGGGACAAAAATTCCCCAAAATCCGAACCCTTATGCGCGGCCGTGCGAGTTTTGTGCACAAAATGTGCACTGCTGTGTGGCTGCTTCTTCACCGAAAAAAAAAAAGTACAGCAGTAGCTGAAGCATGAGAAAAAGCAGGGGAAGTAAGCAGCAACAACAGGGTAGTCTCAAGAGCAACAAAACAACACGAAATGGCACCAAAACTAGCACAAATCAAGCACACAACCTCGGCACAAGCAAAAATATCAAAGACATGAATCTTCAACAAATATCCATCTTCCATGTCAAGAAAACTCAAGTTAGTTAGGAAATGCAACAAGGAAGCTTCAAGGAGCACATAGCAAGTCCCAAATAAAGAAATGAAGCAAGGATGAACAAGTTCTATGTTGGAAAACAGGAATAAAAAAGCAGCGAAAATTTAAAATTTTCCAACAAAAAGGATCGAAACTTGCAATCGTGAATCTGAATTCGTAGAGATCAAGAAACTCACTTAGGTAGTAGCTTTCTTGACACGTTTTGAGCCGCCCTCAAACGCGCTTCATTCGGTAATGGCAACCCGTCCCTCAAAAGTGTCTTTCTACTTCAAAATCCATTGTAGGGACAACAATCCACACCAACCTAGATCCAAATCATGTTAGGGAAAGTGCTTAGCAATATAACATAAAGAAAGAAACATGAAACGAGAAAGGCATGATTGAAACTCCCTTCGAAACCCAGTTCTGCGAAAGTAGAAATCTGCCTACCATAAAACCCTCGTGAAAAAATTCATCCTTCAGGATATGGACGAAAGGTTTTCGCCATCTTCTTTGGTTCGATTTTTTCACTCGTATTCTGTTGGGTTCAGAATCGTTTCATCATCCCTTGTGGTCGTTTTTGCTTGATCCCCAAAAGTTCCTTTGAATCTTTCAAGACTGCACGATATAAGCCCTCTAGAGAAATAGTCCACCAACCGCGACCACGATCCGAATAGGGAGGATGCTAGTTCTATATTCGGTGTTCAGGCTCTAAGGGGTTAGTGTATAATTATGGAGAAGGAGAAATTTCGTATCATCTTCCCATGGGGTTCGAACCCCTTATCCCTTTTGGAAAAGGAGTCCAAACTCATTTTGGAAAGAGATATCTTGCTTGGAGACCAAGTCTCTTACTTTGACCAAAAGTCTCCTTTTGATCAACTTGGAAAACAAGAATCTAGTCTAACTCTTTTAGACATTTAATTTTACTTTATTTATTTTACAATAAATAACTTGAAGAGTAATAATATAATTAATTCATAATTAATTATTTATTAGACTTTATTTCTCCAAATTAGAACTTTAATATTAATTCAAAATTAAATCAAAGTCCATTAAATAATTAACACATTAATTATTTAATATTTATACACATACATACACGTGACTACATGTGTCCATAAGGACACGTGTCATACATGTGTTCCACACGTGTGGACCCCACCATTCACTTAATGGTTCGATCAACTCGTTTAATTGATTCAAGCCTTAACCCACGTGACCGTGTTGTTGTGTGTGGCCCTCTAGGTTCTTAATTCAATTAGCAGTGACCTCAATTAATTAATTCTCTAATTAATTAATCAGTCCACAGATCAAACGACCACAGTCTAGCAATAGGTGTTTGACCCCTAGATGAATAAGAATATCTCGATTCGATAGAACCTTTAAGTCATTGATTCATGTGAGATACAATCCTCCTACTTACTATCTCTCAACCAAGATCTAGGGTAAGGGAATAATCAGAACCCTAATATTCTGGCCTTAAAGCTAAGTGCATTTCATATCCATTTGATCTCAATCCAAGAAACCCTTTTCTTGATGTCTTGATCTACTGCCTTGGCCAAGGACTCCATATGGCATATGAATGACTTACACAATAAGAGATCACCTTGCAAATGCAAGTGTAGGTCCTTTCTTGATTCTCATTCACTTTCATGAGTCACTTGTGCAGCCCCAGCATAAGCCTTGAATCAGTTGTCTAAGGCGACACCCTTTAAAGCTTATACCTAAGACTACAGAGTTAACTCATAAAGTGACATGGAACCTCAAGTCTAAGGATCAATTAATCACATCAATGACTCGTGAGATATTTCATAATCTGGAAGTTTCCATTTCCTGAAATAGAAACTTCCTTTCCCATTTAGGAATCTTTTCACACGGGGCACCTCAGTGAACTTACTTATTGAAGTAAGCACCCTCATATATCACGCACGTATCAACTATACACTTTGCACCTCCATGAAACAAGGTGGTCCTTCTTAAGGGCGTGATCCCACAAGCAAGCCTTAGAGGAGTCAGGTTGACACTCCCACTGTCTGTTGGACTCATCGCCTTGGAGTATTTTACTAATCATGACTTATGTGATATAGGGCTCGTTTCATGAACCATTTCACCTAAATGGTAGAGTCCTAAAGTCATCAGGATTAGAGGAGTTCTCATACATGCACAGGTAAAGTAAACGCATAGCAAATAAGAGCATATAAAGAAGTGTTGCCTGAATTCGTTATTTTATTCAAAGATTGCCTGTGATTACAATAAGGAAAAGTACAAAGCGGATATACAATCGGCTTTCTAGGGCACTATTCCCAACATTCTACACATTTTGACATAGACCCACCACTATTCATGTTATACTCAATATACCAATCAAACCTAGCTCAAATCTAAACATTCATGGAATAAAAGATGCACAAGAACGTGGAGAATCCGAAAATATGCTTACCTTCAAGAGATGGAGGGGTTTAAAGGTGTCTAGAGCTAAAAAGGTGAGAAATGGTGAGCGATGCCCTTGTTTGCTCTAGTTTGCTTCCTTTCCTCTTGCCCTAGCCCTTATTGATTGATGGAGGGAGAGGAATGAGGGTGTTGGGGCTATTTTTAGTAGATAAAAGAGGTCAAAACGGGGTCGGGTCAAAAGATCCGGTCCATTCAGATAGGATTTTAAAGTTTCGAGGGTTCAAACGGGCTTAGAAAAATATGAGGCTAGTTCCATTGGATCTGAATCGTCGAAACGAGTCAAACGGTGGTGTCAGAATTCTAATCCAAATTCTTGAGTTCAAGTTACGCGAACCAAAACCGAAGGTGCCCTAATTTGCACTTAAGGCCCTTAAGTTCCAAAAATCACAAAATAGGTCCAAGACCTTAACCAAACGAGTTCCAAAGCAATAATAAACACGTAGATAAGTTCATAAAACATCTTCGAAGATGTTAATTGAATTATTGCTTTATTTGCTTGTCATGTGTATTTGATGCTTGGTGAGTATTTAGTTGTCCCGAGAGACAACTTCGAGTGTACGGGTGCTTTAGCTATACGGTAAGTCGAGGGTCGTGACTTGTAACGGGCTTTCGAGGAATACTCAAACACATGCAACTTGTACTAGAAGATGTTCGGATGACTAAGCATCGAGCTACGGGATTGTGCTGCTTGAGAGATCCGTTTATCATGGAAGGTGCGATTGGTGACAGTTCGGTAGTAACTATGCCACTTGTGAATCACCGAGTTTCTGAGTTAGTTTGGAATGGACCAAGCGGTGGGAGATGAATCTCATTTTAGACCCTCCTATCATGCGAGACATTCGAACTACTCATAACCTGGGATCAAGTTCGTGAAGAAGTCGCTCCATCATCATTTTGAAAAAAAACGGTCGAACCCCTTCGTGCTTGAAAACCTTTTCCAAACTAATCCTTGATGGGATATTGCGAACCCCGAACATTGGATGACCTCTCTCATAAATAGGAAGAATACAATAAGTTTCCAAGACTTTAAATTATAGTTTCAATATAAATATAATTGTTGCATCATCACCTGAATGCTGTCATATTGGCTCTCTTCTCTTTTTGATTGTGATCTATGTTGCACGGACACGAACACGAACACGAACACAACACGACACGACACGACACGGACACAGTGACACGGATTTTTTAAAAATTTTAGGACACGATACGGCTCCGACACGACTATATTTTATATAAATAAATATATTTTATATGTAAATAAAAATATTTTATAAATATAATCTAGTTAAAATAAAATATTTTTAAAAATATGTATAATTAAAAACTAGAATAAGTTTTGTTATTTAAATTTTCTCCCCAAAAAATTCTAAAAATATTAAAAAATACATAAAAAAACTTTAAATAATTATAAATTTTGCCCCGCCGTGTCCGACACCGTGTCCTTTTTTTTTTTTATTTCGAACACGTTTCAGCCGTGTCCGACACGTGTCGGAGCCGTGTCCAAGGAGTGTCCGTGTCCGACACGTGTCGGACACTGCACGGACACTTTTTTTGGCGTGTCGGTGCTTTCCAGATTGTGATCTATTTCCAATTCTAACACTCTTTCCCTATTTATAGATTTTGAATCCCATCATTCTACATTTCTCATTCGGCTAGGTCTCTTTAATTTATCCTAAATTCATTTTTATTTTCATTCTATTATTACTTGTTGGACAGAGATTTGTACCTTACTAACTGTCCAGTTCTTCAGTTTGCCCGCTTGTAGGCAAACTCTCGACTATTTTCTTTTCTTGAACTGATCCTGAGATTCAGGCCCTTAACTAGCACTTAGTATGTCCCCAAGAATAATAATCAACATAAATGAGCAATCCTTAGATGTAAGCCATGATATTCAATTGTGGAGGCATTTGGAAATTTAATATCAATAACGAAAACTTGTGCAATCCTACACAATTGTTGATGAGGGTATTGTAATCAGTAACATATTATTATTTAATATTTATAATCTGAAAACGAGCAAAAGATCCATCCTTACTCCCGTAAATTATTGTTTAAAAAACATTCAATCAATTTCTTACAACCAACAAAATGGCAAACAACAATAATACTTGAGGCCATTCACTAAATGTCCTCAAACTCTTGCATCACTCACTCAAGAGATTCTGAAGGTTTCAAGTATTACAACAAATTTGAAGCAGGAAATGAATCTGCTCCTATTTCAAGCAAAACAAATGCCTACATATGTATTACTATAATTTGACATCAAAAACACTCCTCTCAAAACAAACATTCAAATATGTGGTCGCTTATACTTCAAATCGAAAGCAGAAGCACAACAATGTGTGTCCGTGTGGTGTGCGTAAATGTATATGTATATGTACACACACAAACATACTTTTCGATTTTCAAGGATCAGTGGGCTTATCGAGCCACTCGTTTTCAGCCACAATCCGACCCGACCCACGACCCAATTTCCCAAATGAACCAATAGCTGATAAACCCTTAAAACTGCTGCTTCCCTCACGGGATCTCCAAGACTTTCGGGGCTTTGACAAATTGATATCATGATCTTTCTCGTTTCCAGTTTTAACCTCAGCAACTTCTAATTTGACAATGTTACTCCTGCAAAAGGGGCAAAGGGGTACAGAAGGGCAACCCGTTGTTGGGTTGGGTTTGTTGTGGCAGCATAGGGCAAGGGTGCATTGTGCACACATTCTGTGCCCACATTCTTGAACTTGAATTGTGCAAACTTGATCGAAACATATGCCACACAGATCCGTTTCACTTTCCTACATGTGATGATTGAAAAGAATATAATTCGCGAATAACAAAGGTAAAAAATCCCTCTTAGTTCAAGAATTACAAATACCTCCCGTTTAACTTATCCCCATGTTGAAGTTACCTCCTTACGTTGATCAATACATAATGTTTTAAACGCATCGATTTTCTAAATTTAATAAACTTCCAGACTTGCTCTGGTATACGTAGATTATTGTTATTAAATTTGTTGAAATTTTTTGTCGTTTTGAATTTAATTTAGGTGGTGAGAAGGAGATAGTTGTAATTTTGTAACGAGATGTGATGTTGTTTAATTACATATAATTACAGGGAGGATGGTGTGATTGAAAATGGAAATGCAAACCAAAAAAGGAAAAAAAAAAACAACAAAAAGAACATGAAAGAAATGACCTAGTCAAAACTAATTGTTAAAAAGAGAACAGTGAATTACCTCAGATAAATTGTCATCATCATAAGAACTTAATGGAGACGGGAACGAGTAAGCAGTTCCCTTTAAGATGGCCTTTTCCCTCTGCTTATTAGCATCCAGTAAGGCGCGTTCTAGGAGAGCTTTAGCTTCATGATTAAGCTCACTTATGAACTTCAAAGGTGAAGGCCAAACAAGAGGCTCTGCAGATGAAGGATTCAACAAGGCCGCACATGCCCCATGGTGTTTCCTTAAAGCTATCATATAAGGTATTCTCCTAAATCATCTCAGCAATGTCAGATATATGCTAATATGTTAATTACTCTGATTCTTTAAATAAAGAAAAAAAAACACAATAAAATTACCCTGATGTATCTCTCTGTAGTCGATCAGCACCCCAAGCCAGCAATTCTCTTATGCAATCAAGAGAACCACTTCTTGCTGCCAAATGAAGGGGAGTACTGCCCGGAAAACTGAAGAAAAAAAGAATAAGTCTCCATTTATGAAACCATTCATTGGCATACACTCTATGAAATATAAGACTCAAAATTACAAAATTACCCATATCCACCGGTCGAAGCACAAACAAGAGCTCCATTGTCCAATAATATGTGAACACAGTCGGGGTGCTTCTTCCGGGAAGCCAAATGCAGTGGTGTTGATCCTTTACCATCTCTAATGTTTACAAAACGCAAATATCCCCTATAATTTATTTATTTTTAAAAAAAATATCAGATCAAGAAAAAGACAGTGAAGCTAACTTTTTAATTCTACATCAAAAGGTAAATGTCCAATCATATCCCTTACCAAGATGCCGCGACATGAGAAGTTCTAGCAGCCAAGAGAATGGCCCGAAGACAATCAGAGTGGCCATAGTAAGCAGCATAGTGCAAACATGTTCTTCCATTAACTGAATCAAACATTAAAACCTGAACCAAAACTCAAGATTAGCTACATATACACCAACATTCTGTTCATAACTTAATGTGAATTATCAGAACCATGCCCAAGTACCAGAATTACATCTATTTAACATATAAATCAGTAAAAGAAGTATCATCCAGAATACATACATTGGCACCAGCTTCGATTAGCCTTTCGACACATGAGATCTTTCCATACATTGCAGCCAACATCAATGGAGTCTATATATCAAAATCAACAACATTCCGAGGATTTTTAGAGATCAAAAAAATCACTAATCAAATCGATGATTTCTCAGATAACTGGATTAAAAATTCATACCTGCTTCAGTCGATTCAATGAGTCCGGCTTGGAAGATTGGTTCAAAAGCGAGGAAAGAACCTAAAATGGAAAAACCCCATCCAAATTAAAAAGAGCTTGAGAAAAAAAAATTCCTACCAAAAAAGCCAAAAATTGCGCTCATGAATCCGACCTCGATCTGGCCATTAGCAGCCGCAATATGCAAAGCTGAGTTGCGATCATACATGGAATGATGAACAAGAGCCGAATCCTCAAGCAGCTCTACACTAGTCACGCAACTTAGCCCCTGGCCCATTATTCTCTTTCCTCTTCGAGAAACTATGTATACATACAATAATATGTATGTATAGGCGGCAGAGACATGCACCACCGCGGAGGAGGTGGTGGTGACCGGCCAAGTGGTGGCTGAAGAGGAAAGTGTGAGGTTTTACACGTTAATGTATACAGTATATATATATATATATATATAGTTAGATGGGAAATTTGAGCCGGAGCTGCCCGGGAAGGAGAAAGAAAGGGTAGTGAGAGAGAGATGACCGTGTGGCAACGGGCAGCATTCAGATATTTTGCGGGCAGTTAGATTCCCTATATTATTGTTGATAATTTATTGTACAATTTGTGGATTGTTCAAACCATTTGCCTAAGTCAATGTTTTGTGTTAAAGTAATTGGTATCTTGCTCTTGTCCAACTTCCGAAGGTTTTCACACCAAACTTTGAAAAAGATGTGTTAATTAGAGACTAATTTGGGATTTTGAATTTTAATAATCAATTCTGGTATTATTAAAGGGAAAGTTTCTTCAGTTTAGTGCTTAATTTTCAAATTAAAAAGTCTAATTACAGCGTGAACCGCGTAATCATTTTCCAAATGAAGTTAAAATATAAATAAGTTGAGCCATCTCGGTTTGAGTTCAATGAATAAATGGCTGAGCTTATACTTAGGGGTTTTCATGAATCATGTATGTTTTGTTGCATACCAATGGGTTAGGATTTTGAAAATGGTAAAATGTATTAAATTGTCCAATTGCATATAATGAATTTGTTTGCATGGTTGTATTTGGACTGTGTACTATATCACTTTTTTACCCCATTTATTATTTCCATTGGATTTATTATGACTGCATGCATTGTATCGGGAAAGACTCACGTCCATCTCTTTAAGGTGTGGCAAATTTTTTTGTGTTATTTTTTTTTTTAATATCGAAAAGTACTAAATATATCTATCTTCCCTTTTAACAATTTTTACGGTTATTTTAATAATATCGCTTTCACAAAAAGCTTCAACTCAGCAATAAACTATTGAAATCGATCTATCAATTAAGCAGAAGAAAGATACAATGTATATCGCAGAACTTTGGAAGAATCATTGAAACTCAAGAAAATAAATAAATCAGCAAATTAGGGTATTCAATTCGTGTTAGTGTTGAGCTAGATGACTCATCGATTAAGAAAATGCATTTGCTTGAAGTGGAATTGGAAAATACAGCAAGAAAAGCCCACAACGTAGTTTGCAACTGCCACGCGCAAATTACATGCAACTAAAAACAGACTGAAGGGATAAATTATCTATAAATTGAAACACAAATTGAAAGATGAAGGGAACCCAAACATTAGAAGTGAAAATTTTTAGGTGGTAGAACTTAAAAAATGACGCAAAATTTTACCGACGAAAAAAAAAACCCAACAGAGTACAAAGTAGCATTTTTCATATTGCTGGCTACAAATAGGTTATATGAACCCTAATTTGGAGCACGTATTATCTCCAATTCAATTTATCAAATCAGTCGGGCCTTTCTTTTACCCACGAGTCACTTCCACATAAAATAAACAATTTTATATGAGGGTTTTAATGGTTCAATCCAACAAAAAATTGTGAAGTAAACTAGTTTTTCTCTCCTAGACGTAAACTAGTTTTAAGTGTTTTAAAACAATTTATAAAATACATCATATTATTTGAAGAATGTTTATTGAGAAGAGATTATAAGTTCTTGAAATATTTTAAAAGGTTATAAATTCATTTCCAATAAACTAGAAAATGAACATTTAAACGTTTAAGCGTATTTCTTACTGATGTGGGCTACATTCATTGATTTAATTAATAGAGAATAATACCAACGGACAGTTGGTTCAAGTGGATAGGGGCTTGAGTTCACTTAAGCAAGGTCTCGGGCAGTTGGCTCAAGTGGATAGGGGCTTGAGTTCACTTAAGCAAGGTCTCGGGTTCGAACCTTGTGGATGTAAAAAACTACGTTGGGAGAGGTCCCCGCAATAAGCGTCAGCTACCTCGGGAGATTAGTCCTAGAATTTTGGGGGAAGCTACAACTAACTAAGGAAGAGGATAAAAGCAGTTAAAGAGGGGAGAGAAGTCACGTAATTCTACACACCCTACAGAAATCCTTCACAGTCAAAATTCTCTGAGATTCATTTTGGAGGGAGTTCTAAGCCTTTTCCCTTTATCCTTTTTATTATTTTTCGATAGAATTTCACATAGATTTTCACTAGATTCATAATTATAGCAGTTGTTGAGATTCATTTTGGAGGGAGTTCTAAGCCGCCAACAGTTTCCTCTTTTCATTTTCCCTTTATCCTTTTTATTATTTTTCGATAGAATTTCACATAGATTTCCACTAGATTCATAATTATAGCAGTTGTTTAGATTATTGTTGTTGCGCGCTTTGAGTTTTGGTTTACCTCGGCCTAGATTAGTATATGTGTTGGTCTCCCGTTCGCTTCGACTTGTACTTGTATATGTACTTCCCATTTCATATACTAGTTCGGATCTTAGAGCAAGGGATGTGTTTGCGCACCGCACCGAGCACTACATTATGTTATGAATTTTTTTGTTTGGGTCCGGTCGCCATTATACTTTTATGTTGTTGAATGAACTGAATATGAAAGTTTGTACTTATATCTTAATTGTGGGGATGAAGTTAGATGATATGCATGTTTACGTATTTCATTATGCTTTCGCATATTAGAATGTAAGTTTGTTGTAGTCCCACATTTGGTTTTAGTTTTGGCTCCTCTAACCTAAGGCGTTTCTCTGTCTCCCGGTCGCTGTGACTTTTACGTGTATACGAACTTTTCATTTCGTATGCATGTTGGGTCCTTGTGCGGGGGACGTGGTGGACCACCGTTTCGGGTACTACAATAGTGTATTCTTATATCTTTTTGGACTTTGTCAAAAATATAGAGCTTTTATAATATTTTAGTAAAGATTGAAATTGGGATGTTAATTAACGAACACCATTATTTCTAATAAAATAAACTATTTCTAAACCGAGACCACAATTGGTGCCAGCTAATTGACATGTGGAGTTTTTTTCCTAACAAACCTCTGGACAATAAATATAATTTTTAACCGTTTAATAAAATTAATTAATTTAAAGTTATATTGTGCCCAAAATTTCCTATATTGTGAATTAGTTGGATAAATTTTTGCAATGGAACATTAAAAATAACCTTTCTTCATTGACGCGATGTACATTCATATAAACTTAGAATTAGTTTACTTTGCTATAAATCAATCCAATTGGTTTTGGTTATGAACATACATATAATGATTTAAGTACACAACATAATGTTTACTTTGACATTTTGAAGCAATGGGTATTTAGTATGTCTTTCAGGAGTTGTTTACATTGACAGGCCTAGTCCATTTGGATGTGATGAAATTCTAATTTTACCCCTAAAGCATTTACACATTTAGTATGTCTTTCGGGAGTTGTTTACATTGGCAGGCCTAATCCATTTGGATGTGATGGAATTCTAATTTTACCCCTAAAGCATTTACACATTATCCCCTTTCTAGCCTACTTAATTGTGTGGTAATTGTTTCAATCATTAGGGACATAAATGTAATTCTAATTAGTCCTTTCACTTTGGACTATTTTACAACAATATTTTATAGTTGTTAAATAATCCATCAGACCCCAAGGGCTTGTGGGCCACAACAAGGCCTTGAGCCCAATAAAGTAAACGGTGGTAACATGTAGATACCCAAGCCAAACCAATCTTAAATATAAAATATCAAATAAACTAATTCTTAGTAATTCACTGCCAACAAGCCGAGGACTAGAGACTAGGACTAGAATAAAAGGTTCTTATGTTAAATCAGGAGATACATACTACTATAAAGGATTGGAATATAGATGTCAATATATATTCCACTTCACTTATATGATTGTCTTACCGTAGAAGAGTAAGATTTAACTATAACAGCAAACAAAGAACAAGAAAATTAACCATTTTCCCTATGCTCTAACATATTCTTCAATAGTAGGATTTTTGGAGTAGGAAACCTTTGCCTCCTCTATGGCTTCCCAAAGCTCTGGTAATGCCTCCCTAATATTGTGAATGCTCTCCAATGAATAATCTACACCCTCTGTTCTATGGGATGACCCAACCTATTTTCATAAACAATCGTTAGCGCAATTTCGGCCGTTAACTTGAATCTCGAGTAAAATTCATATAACAAACTCCATTCATAGAACATACCCAGACAGTGTGTAGTCCCAAGCGTTTTGCAGTTTGTAGATTGCGGATAGAGTCGTCAAAGAATATCTAGATAAAGACTTGAGATGAGAATTTAGCATTACCGTAAAAAAAATATCATTAAATATAAACAAAATTATAGGCAGTTGTCGTTGTTTAATACAAATGAAAGTAATAGGCAAAGGCGAATTTCCTCACCGTCTTTTGAGGGTTAATACCAGATAACTTAAAAGCCTGTTTGAATGCATTTTCAAATGGCTTGCAAACTATTGGAGTATCTGGAAAATTTTGCATAAATCAGTCATATATTACACCTGTAAATACATAGCCATATCATAAAGCTCAGAATTCAACCTCTTGAACTTACCACCACCCTGATTCTCTATCTTTTTGTCCTTGTGAATAGGATTCAATGTCTCAAAAGAGATAATGTTATCAAAGCAATCTTCTAATCCGAGCCTGCTAAGAACTTGGGCTACATGGGCATCATTGCCATTCGAGAAAATCTGTTACATATAATGTATAACATTGTCAAATACCCTGAAACATTGAATACAACAAACATTGAAACTCTATAGTACGTGTATATAAATAAAATGAGGAACTTACAACTTTCCGAATGGGCAAGCTAAGCAAGAGACTTCTTAGTGCATGATCAAGCTTCAACCACTCATAAGGTAATCTACCGTGCACAAAGCTACAAACAATATTAAGAATAATACACAATTATAGGGAACAAACCACAAGACGGTAAAATGTAAATGAATGTGGCGATAGAAAAGCTTATTACCTATGGTAATCATCATAGTCAAAGTCATGCCCAATGGCCTGAGAAGGAGAGACGAGAATGTTCCACATATCAATACTTAATAGAATCTGATACCATCTGTAAGAGAGGTATCCACCCACTTATAAGTAGTGGCCCGGGCACCGACTCTCATACCATCTGTAATAGTCCGACAACCCGCCTGTCGAGATACCCTCACGGTTTTGTTTCTCCCGATGGAAAGCCCATCCAGAAAAAGGCCTCAACAGGGGAGAGGTATCCACCCACTTATAGCAGGCTTCGTTCACCATCTCCAACCGACGTGGGATAGCAGGGAGCTTACACATTAACTATATAACGACAAGATAACATACCCGGAGACCAGCCATAGTTGTTCCATATTCCATATAAAGTTCAGCGCACATAGTCGGAACTTTTTCCTCCTCAATCCCAAGCTTAGTAATCATATATTCTAGAATAATGAATCCAATATAAACTCAACTACGGAGTATTAGAAGAAAATAATACAAAATGTTGGACAAATATAGTCATCATTAGGCATTACCTATGATATTTTTGGTGCATTCGGCTGATATACCAGAACTCAGGGGGTAAAGGGTATCATCAACATCTGTAAAGATAATATATAACTTCAATATCATGATTAAAAATAAATAAATATATAATGTCACATTAATTATACATGAAGTAGAAAACATACCAAAGAGAAGACATTCATAATTAAGCTCTGTAGCATTCTGGTAATCTTGACATTCCATTTTGATTTGGGAATAGTTCTAAAACTTAAAAAAGGATAAACTGTACGATCACAAAGTCAAATTCCTTAAATTTTAATATGGCCAAATCAAATTTATAAGACAAAGATATCTTCATATGAAAATAAATTAACAAGTAATGTATCTGTCTCTTTCAAGAATCAGAAACCCAGTATTTTGTTTCATTGACTTTCAGATTCAGAGCAAGACGGTAAACCATTAAGTTTATTAAATTATAACTTCTATAAATAAAGTTTAAAGGCAATGAATAAAATTTTTGGTTTCTTTTACTCATCCAAAATGTGAAAACCAGACAATAGAAGAGAAAAAAAATAAGCAAATAAGGTTTTGAGAAGTTTAGAAACATCGGGATAAAGCAAAATTTACCAATACTAAAGAATAGAAACCTAGAAATGGCCCAAAATTTGGGAACACAACAATGAAACTATCGTGTAAACACATTTTCGAATTTTACAATATTCTTACTTCTTCGATTTGACTATTAATACAAAACAAGATAAAATGGACCGAAACAATAAAAATATTGAAATTTGATTTTCATTCTACAGAAAACAAACAAAATAAACAGAGAAGATAAAAAAAAAAACGCATGAAAAATGCATAAGGATGAGAAATCAAGAAAAAAGCATACCGATTTTCGAATAATGAAAAAATGTGAAATGAACTCTATTGCAGATGATAAACAGATCTCGAAATTTATAAGTGAGAAAACGAAAATGGAAGGAAAGTGCAATCGTATTTATAAATAGAAAAAGGAATAACCATAAAAAAACCTTGGGCATGCAGTTATTGCTGCCTCTCAAAGGTGGGAATGCCGAATGCCGAAAGTGAAAAGAACCTTGGAGTTTCGTCGATTGGCCGAATGGGTGTAAAATAACCTAGGAAGTAGGAACTCGCCACATGGTTAGTTGGTATGAATGAGATCGGGGGTCTAGAAACATGTCAGCTATTTGTGTATCTTTGAGACTTTTTTTATTCAGATTTAATAAAGTGTTACTGTTTTGGGGGGAGTTTAAGATTTTACCACAAGTCCTAGGAGATTTCCGCAACTCTTATTATTTTATTATTATTTTTAGTGAAGTCGTGGAGATCTCCCATGACTTAATTTTTTTTATTATTTTAATTGGAATCGTGGAGATATCTAACGACTCTAATTCTTTTTATTATGTTTTATGGATTAAACAAACGACTCCAATTATTTTTTCTTTATTTAATGTGGAGTCGTTTTCTTCTCTCACAATTCCTTTTCAATTTTCTTTTTATTTAAAAAGTTTTATATTTAGGTTTATTTTAACTATTTTTATTTTATTTTATTTTATATTTATATTTATCGAATTAATCTTTTGATTTTGAAAAAAATTAAAATAATACACCAAACACTCACTAAATGAAACATGACTACAAAATGCAGAAACAGTTATTGGATAGAATTATAGAAATTATTAAGATATATCTATATATATATTTTGATATCTATACTCTATTATTAAGGCCAAGATCTAATTGTGGTCTTTTGGAATTAATCTCTTTTCTTTTTTTATTTAATTTATTTATTTTTCCTCCAACATATAGTGAACGTGCATCAATTAGTTACTTATTTATGAATTTCACTTTTCTCTAAACTCACTTTTAATTTTTTTTATAATCTTTTTATTTTTTATTTTTCATATTTTGTAATTTATATTTTAACCGTTTCCTATTAATATAATTATTATTAAATTTATAGTAAGATGAATAATTTAATTTGATATATTAAATAATAATATATTTTTTTTCACACACATTGACTGTGCGGAATTAGTTTTATTTTGAGCATGAGGGAATGCTCTTGTGGTTTTTGGAAAAAAATTAGGAATTCCGAAATATCAATATATATATATTAATAATTTCTATCCAATAAGTGTTTCTGCATTGTGCAGTCATGTTACATCTAATGAGTGTTTGGAGTATTATTTTAATTTTTTTTCAAAATCAAAAGATTAATTGATAAATGTAAATTTATAATATATAAAAAGCAAAGAGGGTTTTCCACCCACAAACTATAATTTTCTAGGTTGCAAGACCAATTTTTTTTATTTTCCAAATATACCCTTAAGTTTTTAGTGTTTAGAACCGAATTTAAAGGTTGAAAATAAAATTTTATTAAAAAAATAGTAATCTACACTACCACGTTTCTATCTTATCTATTTTTCTCTCATCACTAATAACTCTCATGTTTCTTCTCTCACATTTCTATTAGAAAAAACTTTTTATAAAATAAGAAACCTCATAAAATACAACCAATACGAGGTCAATACGATACCTCGGTTTAACGAAAAAAGGTTATGTAATTAAAAAGAAACTTTGCTTGAAGTTAGATCAGAGAGGGAGTGCCTTTGAAAATCATCTTCTCTCATCGTTCTATAAATCCAATCCCAAGCAATGTGTCCAGTAATGCGGTTAAAAACTCTTACTTGAAAATAGATAAATTCAAATAATTTATATAATTTTTTTTTCATATTTCTTCTTTATTGACATCACAATTTATTATAAGTAATTAATTAAATTACAATTTTTTTTTTCACACAAGGACTGTGTGCACAAGTGACTAGTATAAAACAAAATAAAATAAAAATAGTTAAAATAAACTTAAATATTAAACTTTTTAAATAAAAACAAATTGAAAAGGAATTGTGAGAGAATACAACGACTCCACATTAAATAAAGAAAAAATAATTGGAGTCATTTGTCTAATCCACGACTCCATTAAAAAATAATAAAAAGAATTGAAGTCGTTGGAGATCTCCACGACTCCAATTAAAATAATAAAAAATAAATAAAAGTCATGGGAGATCTCCACTACTCCGCTAAAAATAATAGTAAAATAATAGGAGTCACGGGGATCTCCTTTGTAGTAAAATCTTAAACTCCCCCAAAGCAGTATTATTTTATTAAATCCGAATAAAAAAATTATTATTTTGAAAAAAGTCTCGTGTATCTTTACAATAATATATTTTCATAAAGAAAATATTAATATTAATTTTTTACATATGTTAAAAATTTTCATAATTTTTTTTTCTTAAATTTTAATAGTAACATATACAGTATAACCTCGATAAATTAATACTCGATAAATTAATAACCTCGCTAAAATAATAATTTTCTTCGGTCCCGAGTCGGGATCAACGTGGTAAATTAATAATTCGCTAAATTTACAAGATAATATAAAAAAAAAATTAAAAAAATTCATATAGGTCCCATTTGATATATAAATTAATAATTCATCTGTATCAAAATATTTCATACATAATACATAAGTAAACTAAACAGGTTTCTGAAAATATGAATCTAATGTTGTTTGTTTCTTCTTGAAATCAATATCACCTTGAATCTCATCTCTAACCCTTCTTATTGCATTAAGAATATCAGGTGTAGTCTTCTCATATTGCAAAAGGAAGTGATGTAAGGTGATTGTTGCTTTCAGAGCATCTTTGCGCGAAACTTGTTCTAATTCCACACTATCATCTTCCACTTCATCTTCTTGATGTGTTTATATAACACTCTCAATTATTTGTTCATCCGTAGGTAGCTCAAAACTCGTATCATTTGCTTATATATTTTACTAAGATATACATAGAATATTGAAAATGTATCAGCAAAAATACATGAATTTGGTTAAGTATGCATAATTAATAGTCAATGTACAAATCAGTTTTCACGTACACCTAGGTACATTCATAATATGGACCCAAAAAGTATATAATTTATAAATTAATAATTATTAATTTATATGATTAATTAATACCTCGCTAAATTAATAAAATTTGACGGTCCCAACAGTATTAATTTATCGAGGTTATACTGTATCTCTCATTGGTCCAAAATAAAAATTAATATTAATAAATATATAAATATATGAGTACTATGCACGGAAAGAATTAATAGCTTAATACTAAAATAATAATCGAGAAGTTTAATAGCTAGAGGAATAATAATATTAAATTAATACTGATAGGAGTCGTAGCAAACGGGAGACTGAAAAACTCACTCCTAAGCTAGCTAGGTGGATCTTCAACCCTTACAATAAAGTGCGGAAAATAATACAAAGTGCGGAAGTGAAGAATTAAAAACATTCATCATGGAAACTACAAATATTATAAACAAGTTGCGCGACACGGGCCAACATAAGTACACATATCCTTATGTCGGAAAGGCCATCTACAAAACAAAAGTAAAAGTACTCAATCCCCGGTAAGGGAACCAACAATATGAATCATAATAAACACATAACATTAAAGGTTAATCCAAGACATCCTCCTGTCCTTTGGTGCTTAATGCGTTTTGTCCCATAATATTTGAATCGGTGTGATTGTTCTCCTAACCTTTAAAAAATTTCACACTTAATCCCTCTCAACAAACTTTGACCATCCATTTCTCCTCCGTCACGGCGACCTATGCTTTAAGACCACCGTCATTGTATTCGTCTCTCCAAGGCGAACAAAACCCATACCCTAGTCGACCCGCTAAAAAGTTTCGTCCGTCGTGCATCGTCTTTGACCAGTGATTTCTATTTCGTCAGTTGTCGGATTTTGGTTTCGAAACCATTATGGTTTTTCTTTTGTCGACAGCTTCAATTTGATATATAATATCAACACATTTGTATAGATCTGCTAAGCTAAAGGGGTTAAGTGTGATAATTTTCAAAGGTTAGGGGGCAATCGTTGTAGCACCCCCCATGGTGGGTCACCACATCCCTCGCACCTGAACCCAATCCACATACGAGATAGAAGCCCGTACATGAACCAAGCAGAGGTGAATGGGAGACAGACAGAATGTAACGACCCGTCTTTCGGAACAGGTAAGACGTGTGTGAACGTCCGAGAGTATATGTTATATTCATTCGATGTATTAATTGCCAACTACTTGTCCTTAATTATCAAATTTGCAAAGTATGAATACCTAAGTGAATTTTAATTGGATTTGTGTATTCTTAATGCAAGAATGTGAGAACTTAATTGCACAAACCATATAATATGAAGGATAACTAATTAAATTAGGAATTAAAGTCAAGAATTACTTTATGACTCATGCATTTTAATTAATGTTGTATACTTTTAATAAAACATCATTGTCTTCCATTTCATTCCATAAATTTCAAGAGACAAAGTTCATCTTCTTCCTCCCCAACTCTCATCTCACACTACACCACCATCCACACACCTTCATCTCAAGTTTAATTCTTACAAATTTAAGGTAGAATTCATGTCTTTCTTCATGCATAAACATATCTCCATGATTTAATTCTTGCATAATCATGAGTTTTCTTGCATGGAATGAATATGTTACCATAGAAGCTAGGTTATGGTGTAGAATCATATAGCAAAGCATGTTAGGAGGAAGTGTTAGAAGTAATTATGTTAGAAATCATGTGCTTGGATGAATTCAAGAAACTATCATGCATGATTTATAAGTAGGGAAAACTTGAGGTACATTCATGGAGTTGATGAGTTTTGAGGTTGATAATGATGAATATTAGCATGAGTTCTTGGTATTTGTTTGCTCCTTGAATGTTCCTAGGTGTGTTTTTATGTGAGATGAAAGGGATACACTTGGTTCTAGTTATATCTTTGCAAAATTGGATGATTGGGTGACCAATTTGCTCCCTTTTCTTTTCCTCCTCTGTTTTCCCCTGTTTCTCTTCGGTTTTCAGCTGAAAATACACTACCCGGGAGGGTAAATTCATGAAGAAAATGTACCCGGGCGGGTACCCTTGTCCAGGCGATTTTCTGGACTGTTTTTCCCCGGCCGGGTACCCCCTCAAATGAACTCGGATTGAGCTCATTTTTGGACCACTGAAACCTATTTAAGTGAAGAGAATTATACAATTGGAATCACCTTAAAATCATTTCTGAGGAGGGAGATATGATCGATCCAAAATTGTGTCGCCAAATTGTCAGAAATCTGCATTCAACCAACTTTGCACCTATGCCATTTTTGATACACTTTGAACTAAAATTTGGGCCCTATATAGTTGAAAAACTCTATTTATCTACTTTCATTTCCAATAAACAAAACTTAATTCCGACTTATAAATCTTAAGATATACTCAATTCTTTACAGCTTGCGCATTCGGAGAAAACTGTCAATTTTGCTAAGTTGTGCCCAAATACTCGTTTCTTGCCTTTTCCGTCATTTCTTTCCATTTATTGAACCTTATATGTGTTATATATTCTTTACTTAAAGTGTAAGTGCTCTTATATGGGTATATTGTTTTACCTAATACAATCTTATATGAAGCATAACACTTTACTTACCTATCCGTATCATTTCATAGCTCACCCTCCGAATGTGTTGGTTGGCTCATGAGAGGCACACGGTTTGAAGCATGGTGTAGCAATACCCAAAATCATAGCAAAAATGAAAGCAAGCATACATAGGCTTATACCTAGCATTTCATACTTTCAAACTTATAGCAAAATCATCAAAATACATACTTCGTACATATTTACTTATACTTAGGGCTTATAAATCTCATGCAATCAAAACGAATACGTTGTATTAGGGTTTAACTATATCCTAACCTCACCTTACACTGATGAAGCTGAAAACACAACAATCGATTCACCCCGAAATCACTCGACCAACAAAACACCACCCCGGGTGCACCTGAACAAACTGAACACAAATGCAAGAATTAGACTCAATAATGAACCACATAGACGCACGATAATGTATGAACATACGTAGGGCATACTCCATATGATGCATGATCCCAAATTATACAATTTACACGTAATTGAAGCATATAAATTCATACCATATCAATTTAAAATAATGCATAGCGTATACAAATCATAAATCACATTGGGAACATGCTCGGGGCAGGAAAGAACGAACAAAAGCGGAAGAAATGGGAGAAAACACAAAAACCCCATATTTGCACAGAGTCGCGGCCGCGCCCAAAAGTGTCGCACCTGCGATGCAACTTCAGTGGAAAAACTGAAGGCCGTCGCGGGCGCAAAAACTGAAACAAAATTGACATAGCGTCACAGCCGTGATGGAAAACGTAGCGCCCGCGATTGAGTATCAGAAGATCCACTGACAAGGCATCATGGCCATGACGAAAAACGTCGTGCCCGCAATCGAGCTCCAGGCGGTACAGACATGACAACGAGCTAGCGGGGGAGGTTTCCAACCTTCCCAAAAACCACCCCACACCCTATAAAACGGCACAAAATCGACAAATAACATCATATAACACACGTAGAACACATTAAAGCACAAATCGAACTCCGAAACGAGCCCAAACACCTCAAAACCCAAAACCCTTACTATTCACTATCTTCCCCAAATAGGCACATAAACATGAAATCACGCCACAAAAATGCACGTAGAATCGAAGCACGTAAAGAGAGGAATACAATGGTCACCTTGGATCATTGATCGGACGAACGAAGATGGGGTTCTTGAGGTCGAAATGCTTGGGGTAGGGCTTTCTCCTCTTCTCTCCTCCTCTCTTGTGGTTCGAACCAAATGGGGAAGAAAAGGGGAAAGTCTCCATTTTCTTGGGGCTAAAACGGGTCGGGTGAAATGGGATCCGGTCCGTTCGGATCGAATTTTAAAATAGAAAGGTATCAATCGGGCTCAGAAAAATGCAAGGTTAAATTCATCGGATCCAAATCGTCAAAATGAATCCAATGGTGGGGTCAAAATTTGAATCCAAATTCCTTAGCTCAAGATAGCCGAAAAGGCTCCAAAACACCCTAATTATAATTAGGTCCCTAAATTTTTAATTATTAGACATTTGAGCCCAAATATATTTAATTAAATTCTAATACACACTTAACTTAAAATAAATTATAAGTTGACACTTAATACACGAATAACACATATTTCATGAAAATACGGGAATTAAACTCTCTCGTGATACCGTACCTGGATTACCGAAGATACGGGGCATCAGAATCCCCCTACCCCTTAAAAAAACCTGGTCCTCAGGTCCTACCGCTCGAGTTAGAACTACAAGCAACTCTCCCGTATTTACCCAAGTTCGAGGTTCACAATATCCCAACAAGGATTAGTCCGAGAAAGGTCTTCAAACACGAAGGGGGTTCAATTGTTCACTTCAAGTTTCACACGAACTCGATCCCGACTAGGAGTAGCTCTGACATGTCGCACGATAGGAGGGTCCAAAGTGATTCATCTCCCATCTCAACAATTAAGTGACATGAGTGTATACGAACCGGGTTGAGCGCATACACTCATGTCAATTGGGCGCTCAACACTCCGTACTTTGTTATTTGTTTTTGGGCGCTATGTCCGTGTGCAGTCCTGGTTAGCCTAGGGGGTGTGTGTAGGTCCCCATTCGCGTAGACTTAGGCTCATGTATGGACTCCTATTTCATATGTGGTGTAGCACCCCGTACACGTGGAGGTGCCACACCCCCGCACTATAGGTCAATTCACACACGAAACGGCCAATCCGTACATGAACTAACCTATAGCGAACGGGTGACAATGCAATAACTGACAAGCTAGGCGGGATTAACTTAAACATGCGACGAAATTAAGCGGAAGCATACAATAATTAGTATCAAATATTTCCATTTATCAGGTCACATCATTTCTCAGTTACCAAATAAAATATATTCAGATTTTACATATCAATACATTATCATCTTCAAATAAAACAATAACAATAAATAATCAAATACACGAACCATGGTTGACTCGACTACATGAACTGGAATCGACTCGACTCAACTCCCGCCTAGCGTGCACCTGCAATAACCTGAAAGGTGGAGGCGTCAGTCTGTGAAGACCGAGTGAGGGGTTTAAATACATATTAGCGCAGATAACATGCAAGTTATATTCTCGGGTAAAGGTTTATAAAAGATAATATATATATGAGTTCAATAATAATGTAGCTTCCCCCGAGAATACAACTATCAATATTAAACACTTGTTCCTTTTCATGCAATAAATACATGGCCCCGGCGAGTGAGGGCGGTCTCCAACCTTACTCCAAATGAACATGAAACATGCTTGCTTGCTTATTAAACATTGGGTGATCATGCAATTCAATTTACCGTGCAATCGTGCGATAGTGTAATCATATAACACATTCATGGAATGGAAATCATGCAATAACCCGAGGACAATCCGTGGTGCCGGACCCGTCCCCAGTCTCCTTCTCCCTCCAATGATGGGAAGGTAGCTAGCCTTCGCCATCCACGACGTGTTGAGCATATGGTACATGAATCCCTAAGCCCGGAACTCCTTCCTCCACTAATCTCCTAGCGGATTCAGGGGTCATCCCAAATGTGGTGAGGATAGTGCCAGAGTTACCCGTTAGCCCTTGCTTTCCCGGTTGGCTCTAGTCACTACCCTCGGGCCCAACGTGAACGGTCATGCTACTCGCCTAAACATGCACGAAACATGCCTTACTTGCTTGCATTTCATGAACATGACTTGAAATGATAAATGATTTCATGGAAACTATAGATATAATTACCTTTGACCGAAAGATCACGTAAAGGTTATACGGGTTCTATATAACTAGCAATTAAACCTCACCTGACAGGCGACACCATGACTCGTGGACACGTGAACATGCTCATGATCAACAATCTCCGCCCTGGAGAATAACTGGACAAGAAACGGGACAATGTACGTGCATGAGATCACATTTCAAGTATATTACTCCATAGAAGACGCACGACGTGATCAAGTACGAGGCATCATGCAATAAACAATGTAGCATGCAAATATCATGATTTGACATGTAATTAATCATATAATAACAATTTGGGGTCAAATAAACCATTGGAATTAACATCCAAAATTACAGTTTTATGCAGAAACTTTTGCACTTCCAGAAGCTTGGGAACGGCCGTTCTAGGTTTTAGTGTAAAAATGGGAAGGGCCGTTCCCCACTCTCGAAGCTGCTCCCGAAGATGGGAACGGCTGTTCCGGCTTGCAAGCTGAAATGGGAACGGTCGTTCCCGTCCTCACCGCCATGCACACTGTTCACATTATGGGAACGGCCGTTCCCCATTTACAAAGGGAACGGGAAGGGCCGTTCCCGTTACGCAGAAGATGCAGAAAACAGAGTAGAAGAACAGGGGAGCTACGAACCACTCCCAATTCTCACCTTAATCATCATAATTCAATCTCTTATGCTATAGTTCATGAAAAAGAACATATATGCATGCTTGTGGTACACTAAGACTCAATATAAACACACAATCCATGCTTCAATCTCCATAATTACCAACTTCAGCTCATATATAACCTCATCATAATATCTCATAATTCTCAAGATTTATGCAAGGAATTCAAGCCTAAAGCTCAGAATACTGCTTCTAACATCATATAGACAAGTTATTATATCAAAATCATAACCCTAGCTTCATGAATTGTTACCAAGAAATCACATATCTCAACTTACATGTACTTAAAGGAAGAGAGATGGATGATTATGGATGCTTGAGCTTGAATCATGAAATTTCCTAATAAATTCTAGCTTGAAGATGATGATTTCCCAATTTTCTTCCTCCTTGGATGAAAGAACCGAGAGAGAGCAATGGAGATGAATGATTGTATGATATATGATCAAATGAATGGAAGAGATGCATATCATATACCGATATATTTGGGGAAATATTATAATATTTACAATTAAATCCCTCAATTATGTAAGTTATACAATTAAGTATATAAAATGTGGGAAAAGATCAATTAGGTCCCTTAATATTTTCATGCAATTGGGTCCTTAAAGAAAAGGAAATGGGCAATTAAGGACAATTATGCAATTAATACAAATTGGATAATTAATTCATGTAACAATTAAATTCCATTTATACAAGAATTCTCAAAGTGAAATGAATTTCATACAATTTCCACGTAATCATGTTGAAACAATTTATAAAAATTAATATAACACGTATAAACTGAATAAACGAAAATAATAAAATAAAATCCTAACGCTCGAAACTCACACGTGTCGAGCGTACCTGACTGTTTGAAATTCGGGGCGTTACATGTGGGTTCGAGTTTAGGTGTGGAGGATGTGGTGGCCCACCGCTCTAGGCGCTATAGCAGCTGAATTTGGAGATGTACACTCGCACTCACGGAGTTTAGTTCTAGGGCATGTTGTCACACATTTAGCCATTTTTAGTGAATTGATTGATGTTGATTCTAACTTGCTGACTGTTGTCGCCCTAGGAAATGCATTGATTTGATTAGTTTGGATAAAATGAGCATGTTGGTCAAAATCGATGAAGGGTATTCTCTTTCTCGTGCAGGTTTGGATCCATCACATGAGCAACACATTTTTAGGAAGCAGAGCGATACCAATGAAGCACAAAGACAACAACCTGTAGAGCAGCAGCCCCCCAGGGTGAAGATGACTTGCGTCCATGTTTGGAATAACTCAAGTTGTAGCACCCGAGCGCATGATGCCACATCCCCCGCACTAAGGCCTGACCCGCATATGAAATGGATGATCCATACACGTGCCAGATCAAAGCGAACGAGGATACAACTCACTCACTACGCTAGGCGGGGGACTAACATTCAAAACTAATTTAGTAATAAACAGAAACAATAACAGAGTAAAGTAACATGAACGGAAGCATTAATGTTATAATAGCATAATCAATGAGCTCACCAGCTCGAATTACGGTGACATGGAACCCCTAGCTTAAAACATTTCTAATAAATGGCCAACACGGCCTAACAATTAAACCATAAAGCGCTCAACAATTAAGTAACAAGAGTGTATACGCCAAATTTTTGAGCCAATTAAACCATAAAGCGCTCAACAATTAAACCGTAAAATAATCATGCAATTAAGCACTCGAATTCTCGCCTAGCACTCGAAAACCTACAAGAGAAACTAAAAACAAACCGGGTTCAGTCTTTAAGAGACTAGTGGGTATAAAACAGGGCGTAATACAATAATATCGCAAAAAAGTAAACACATACATGCAAGCTATAATCTCGTATGAGGTTTTGAAGCATTTTCTAAGTGGGTGAAGATAAACAAAGCAACGTGCGGGATTATAACGATCAATTTCATTCATTCATTCATTAGGTCATTACGTGAGCTCGGAGAGTGGGTGAATTCTCCAACCTTCTCCTCGTGTGTGCATTATACATTCATTCATTGGCGATGACACAATATCTTTTTTATGCATAATCATTCATTCATTCAATCAATCATTCAATCAATTACCCCTTTTTCCTCCGATTAGTGGTCGGACTCGGCCAAAGACCCGTCCATCCATACATTGTGGCCAGTAAGGTTCATGACTCCCCAAAGGCCATGGTTCCCATTCCTCACTAATCTCGTAGCGAGGGCTGGTATCACCGTCATGTTGGAACTAGTGCACGGGATCACCGTCAGCCTATGCTTCCTCGGATCACCTTGTACACTAAGCCCAGGGCCCCCATTATGTGATTTCATTCATGTTCTTGCCAAAACAATCGATAGGGATTTATTAAGAAAAGGGCTTTAACGTTAAATTATTGACTCTTTCAAAGGACTTGATATATATATATATATATATATATATATATATATATAGTACTTTAGCCAAAATCTTGCACGTTGAGATATATCGGGTCAGAGTTTATCTAATAGAATTGTAACGCCCCGATTTCCGGACATTCAGGTACGCGCGCCACGTGTGAGTTTTCCGAGAGTTAGGATTTATTTAATTCTTTCGTTTATTAAATTTTTACAATTCACGAAAATGATATGAATTAAATTTCAACATGTTTATGTGGAATTATGTGATTTGTATCAATTTGAGAATTATTGCATAAGTTGAATTTAATTGCTATGTGAATTAATTGCTGAACGTGACTTAATTTCTTATTTGTCCTTAATTGATCATTTCTTTAAATGTGAGGACCAAATTGCATGATTATTTTATTGGACCAAATTGATCTTTTACCAAACCTTTATCCTTAATTGCATGAGCTTATAGAGTTAAAGGATTTAATTGCAATTTATGCCATTTCATCAAATTTAAGAGATGAATCATGTTATCTCCTCCATCATTCCAAACTTTTCATACAAACACACACACACACACTTGCTTCTTGCTTCTCACGATCCAACCCCAAGAAGAAGAAAAATTGGGAATTCTAATCTTCAAGCTATAATTCCGGAAATTAATGGATTTGGAAGCATCATCATCTCACTTCATCTTTCTTCCTCTTCTTCTTTCATTTCAAGGTATACATGAGCTATTATATGAATTCTTGAATTGGAAATTTTATGGGAAGCTAGGGTTTATGATTTTGGATTGGATAACTTGTGTTTTAATTACTAAGAGCATGATCATAGCCTTCTAACTTGAATTTATTCATGAATTCTTGAAGTTCATAGGCTTGGGTGGTGAAATGAAATATGATTTTGATATTGATAATTCTTGAGAATCAAAGCATGAAATAAGTGTTTATGTTAGAATTTGTTGCACTTTAAGTATACTAGCATGTTTCCTTCATGTTTTATTGCATTTGGGAGTTATTTTGATGGTGTTTTGTTGGTTGTGTTTTTGGTCTGAGAGCTTCCCCTGTTTCTGCTCTGTTTTGAGCTTTCTGCTCAGCGAGAATGACCCTTCCCGTCCCCTGTGATTTCCCGGAACGACCGTTCCCATCCTTTGAATGTTTTGGCCAGCGAGACTGGGAACGGCCCTTCCCATTTTGGCCTAAAGCCGGAACGGCCGTTCCCGTCTTCAGCATTGTTACAGAAGAGTTTCGTGACCAATTCTGCATTTAGGTCATTTTCTTAAATGACCATTTACCCATCAAACGTACTCGGATTGATCGGAATTTCGAACTATAGAAACTTCATTGAGTCTAGAGTATTCTGCAATTAGAATCACCTCAATATCATTTTTGGTTTGTGAGATATATCCATTTTAATTTGGTGTCGCCATTCTACCGAAAATCTGCATTCACTCAACTTCGAGCTTTCCATTTTCTCCTCACTTTGAATTAGAATACGAGCCATATATCATCGGAAAGGTATATTTGTCTAGTTTCATATCCAACAAACAAAACCCAATTCCAACTTCTATAACTCAAGATATTCCAGTTTGCCTACAGCTTGTACATTTCCGAAAACTGTCAACTTTTGTCAAACTTTGTCAAAACCTCTCTTCTTGCATTCCTTTCACTCTCTCGGCTCCCGTATGCGATTTATATGATTGAAATACTTGAATAATTGATGATTATATGGTTATTTGACATTTTGGTCTTTATTTATTTAAACTTAATTGTTAACTCCGTGCTTTATGTAAAAACGAATTTGTATGATTGCATGCCTTAAATACGTGATCTCCGTGAAATTATTTGTCTTCTTGTAAATCATTCCATTCCATTTATAAGTATCTATATGATTGTTACATGCAAGTATACGTTTATTTCATACAAGAATATGATCATGGTTACGCCGTGCGTCATATTTGGTATCATTATTGAGTCGTATCTCATGAGTACACTACGTTTCCTTTCTTATCTAGTTCTTCTTCAGGGCGGAGATTATTGATCGATGAGCACGTTTGTAACGCCCTGACTTTTCAGACGTAAAGGTATGACGTATGTGTTTACCAATTTGTGCGAATTAATTGTTTTTACGTGTTTTATATTTAATTTTATTATACATTGTTATTATTTTATTATATTATATTATATTTTAATTTAATATTATTAATTTTAATTATATTTCGTGTTTAAGTATATATATATATATATATATATATATATATATATGTTTATTTATTTTATTCTTAATGTAATGATTATGCTAATTAAGTTTATGTTAATTAATCATGATTTAGTTAATTAATTACGTGACTTTAATTTAAATTATTTAATATTAGATTTAATTCATTTATTTAAATTTTTGCACGAATTTTAATGTTTATATGCATGAATTGCATGAATTGTGCATGCTACTTATTTTGTGCTTCGTTCTTATATGAAATGATATCGAAATGCCATGAATTTGTAGTATGTCGTAAATATATGTGTTATGAACATGATTATATGCTCGGTTTATGTTTTCATATTTATTTGTTATGTCAACGAATTTAATTTGATTCGAGGAACCAAATCGGGGGCTAACGAGCACTTAGCGTACCCTTGGTTCCGAATTTAATATCTTGAGCTCGGGAACTCGGATTCGAGTTCCGTCAACTCCGCTGAACTCAAAACGAAAATTCGAGTTTAGTAAACTTAGCCTTATATTTTTCCTAAGTCATTTGAACCTTCAGAATTCAACCGAAAAACGAAACGGAGACTAATCTGACCTTGCTGTACAAGAATGACCATATCTTATCCAAACTTTAACCAAATTAACCATGGTTTGATTCTTTAGAACCCTAACTCAACCACCTATCCTAACATATCAAGCCCTAACCAAACTAATCCTCACACAATCCCCAAACATCAGCCAAAGCTACGGCCTTTCAGTCTAGTCCCGTAACCCTTCCTTCCTTAGAGATTTTGGAGCTCAAATCTCATCCAAACTTCATCCCATCAGCAAGGTAAGCTTAGGGTTGTAATATATGTTCATTTCTGTTCATTTCCATCCTTTCATTCACGAATTTGAGCATGGTTTCATGATTCTGGACTGTTTTTCCGAAAATGAAAAATTTTGGGCATTTTCTTGATCTCATTCGATTCTTGTTGGTTTTGATTGATTCCAAGCTTGTGAATGATTAATTTGACATCCTCATATCATTTATGGTCATTAATTTCATGGTGGTTGAGATATTGATGAGTTATCATTTATGACACTTTGAGAAAATTTCCATGAATGTCACGTATGCTTCCATTTCTTGATTGAGCTTGTTTGGAACTGATATATATGTTGAATTTGTGGTTCTTGGATGTGTATTTGTTGGCCTAAACTGGTATGAATAGATGGAGAAGGAGTGAATCGTTCTTGCCCTGTTTTTCCGCAGCTTTGCCCTGTTTTTTTTCACGCTGATATGGTTGCTGTAAAAAACGGCTGTAATTCCTTCTTCTTTTGCTGTCATATTTCATGGCTTTGGGGGATCATTTTGGCTGAGTTTTTGCAGCTTGTCATGCATGGTTTTGTTGCCTTCCTTGCTTGTACTTGGCTGTGGCTGCTGCTGCGTTTTTCTGTCAAAAACAGGGGGTGTTTCTGGTTCGTGACACGGGTGTGTCATTTCTGCTCGTTCCAGCGAGGAACGGGGGTGCTTATTTGGCCTGGTATTGCTGTACCGAGACACGGGGGTGTCTCGGTCTAGGCTTGGGAGGTGACACGGGGGTGTCACCCCGTTTTTCCTGAAGTTTTCCTGCGTTTCTTCTCCACTGTTGCTTGCATCTTCTTCTTCCCTGTTTGTGTGTGTGTTTGCTGCTGTGTATTACATTTCTGTGCAGTGTGTGTGTTGCATGCATGGCTGTGAGTTGTGAGTTGTGAGTTGTGAGTTGTGCATGCATGGCTTGTGTATATTATGTATAATATGTATATGTTTGTGTGTGTGCATGCATGCATGGGTGTGTTTATGTGTGTACGTGTATGTATATATATATATATATAATATATATACATATGTTATTATATGATTATATATATGTTATTATATGATTATATATAATTATTATATTATATAGATATTTATTATATATTTAAATATTATTTGATTTAATTTAATTCTTGAAATTAATTGATCTCTATTTCGCGTATTTAAATTACCGACTATTGATTGAACGTTTTATTTACTTTATTCCTAATTGTGAATATGAATTCTTGGATTAATTGATATGCATTATGAATGTTATGAATTTATGAATTTATGAAATTGAATGAAATATATGAACGAATGATTTGATTATATGTTTTCAATTTCTTAATAGTGCACATGAACATTTTATTGATATAACATGATCATTTATGCATTCATGTCATATTCACTTCATTGCCGAGCGTCATATGTGGTCATTGAGTCTCATACCTTTTCTTTTGCACAGATTCGGGTTTGGTCGGAGACGAGGGCGAGCATTGAGACGCTTGTGCCTTTCTTTTGCTTTGGTAAAGGTGGGTTTTTCTTCTAATAGTTAAAGTGACCGATATATCCCTTATGTGAAAGGTTTTTAAGCCAAAATAGTATATTTATATATATCGAGTCATTTTGGGTAAATGATTTCAAACGTATGACCCTTTTATTTATGAAACCCTACCTTATGTTTTGGCGAGACATGTTTATGATTGCACGGGCCCCGGGACTTAGTATATGTGGCTAACCGAGGAAGCAAGGGCTGACGGGGATCCCATATACTAGTTCCAACCAATTACGGCGAAACGGACTTCGTCAAGGAGTTTTTGACGAGGAAACGCTAACTGGGCTTTGAGGACTCATGAACCTCATAGCCACATTGATATGATTAGGTGGTCGAGCCTTGCAAACTCGTCCACCACCCGGAGGAAGAAGGTGTATATGAATGATTATGATCATGTTATGTATGAGCACAAAATATTTATGTATGATAATGAATGATTGAATAATTGATTATGATTACACGAGGAGTAGGTTGGAGATTGTGCACGCCCACTCGCCGGGCCATAAACCCTTATGAACAATTATGAATGAATATGAACGTCGTAATCCCGTTGATGTTTTCTTTTGTTTTAACCACTTGGGAAATTCTTATCAAACTTCACACGGGATTAGGGCTTGCATGTATGTGTTTAATTTATGCGATATTATATCTTATGCCCCGTTTTATACCCACTAGTCTCTTTTAGACTGAACCCGATTGTTTTCAGCTGTTTTGTGCAGGTATAGGAGTGCTAGGCGGGAATACAAGTCGTCTAGGTCTTGCATTTATGTTTAGCACTTCTTTTCAGTCTCATATGTTCATACCCTTATTGTTATTTTGTATTTGATCATAGTATAGCTTGGAGCGTCATGTTTTGTAGGCCGTGAGTGCCGTTGAATATTTGAATGCTCTTGTCTATCTATTTTTGGAGCTTGGTGGCTCACTGTATATATGCTATGTCGTTCTTGCTTCCGCGTTTTATTTTAACTCTGATGTTATGTTATCTTGAGTTGATTGGTTTAAGGGTTAGTCCCGCCTAGCATAGCGTGTGTGTTGTGTCCCCGTTCGCCATGGATTTGGCACGTGTATGGACTTCCATTTCATATACGGGTCGGGTCTCGGTGCGGGGGATGTGGTACCTCACGCTCGGGTGCTACAACGTTCATGCATCCTTGAGTCGTCGAGTCGCCTGCAAGGTGAGGTTTAATTCTAGTTATATAGAACCTATACAACCCTTACGTGAGCTTTCGGCCAAAAAGGTATTTATACTTATAGTTTTCCATGAAAATACTCATGATTACAAGCAAGTCATTTTAATGCAAGCAAGTCATGTTCATGAAAAGCAAGCAAGCCATGTATCGTGCATGTTTTAGGCGAGTAAGCATGACCGTTCACGTTGGGCCCGAGGGTAGTGGCTTGAGCCAACCGGGAAAGCATGGGTTGACGGGTAACTCTGGCGCTATCCTCACCACATTGGGATGACCCCTGAATCCTCTAGGAGATTAGTGGAGGAAGGAGTTCCGGGCTTAGGGATTCATGTACCCTCTGCTCAACACGTCGTGGATGGTGAAGGCTAGCTACCTTCCCATCATTGGAGGGAGAAGGAGACTGGGGACGGGTCCGGCACCATGGATTGTCCTCGGGTTATTACATGATTTTCATTCATTGACTGTATTGCCTGAATTCACGATTGCACTGGTGCACTGTAATTGAATTGCATGATCACCTATCGATTAACAAAGCAAGCATGTTTCATGTACATTTGGAGTAAGGTTGGAGACTGCCCTCACTCGCCGGGGCCATGTATTGAATGCATGAAAATGATCAAGTATTTAATATTGACAGTTGTATTTTCGGGCGAAGATATCTCATTATTAAATTTATACGTTTATCTTTTCTAAAACTTTACCCGAGAATATAGCTTGCATGTTAACTGCGCAAATATTTATTTAAACCCCTCACTCGGTCTTCACAGACTGACGCCTCCACCTTTCAGGTTCCTGCAGGTGCACGCTAGGCGGGAAGTGAGTCGAGTCCAGTTCTTATAGTCGAGTCAGGCACGGTGCATTTTATTTGATTATTTATGGTTGCATATGAAACTATTGTAAATGTTAATTGTTATGAAACATGAAGATGATAATGTATTGATATATGAGACGTAGTTGGAAATAACATGGTTTGATAATTGGTATGTGATATTGGATATATTATGCTTCCGCGTTATTTCTGATGCATTTATAGGTTAGTCCCGCCTAGCTGGTTGTCATTTTATTTTTATTGTCACCCGTTCGCTGCAGGTTGGTTTATGTACGGACCATCCATTTCGTATGTGGACTGACCTGTAGTGCGGGGGTGTGGCATCTCCCCGTGCAGGGGTGGTACAAGAATAGAAACCCACCTGGCTACACCTTACTGAACAAAACCAAGAGAAAGGAAAACTTGAAGATAGCCTATGAACCCGACACGTATCCGCCCTGGAGAATACTGTACAAAAAGACAATATGGTGCATTCGTGAGACTCAAGACTCCAAATGAACCATATATGACACATAACAATGCAATAAACATAACATGATATGCATGAGGGACAATAATGTGCTATGAAGATGTTCATGTGCACAATTATTACCACTTAGACACATAAACGATTCAATCATTCATTACACGAATAGATCGTGTCCATTCATTATCATTCATTCATTCCATATCATTTGTTCATTCAATATTCAATTCATAACACGTTATAATATATGTTAACAATGCATAGGGATCAATTTGAGGTGAAAGGAATCCATTAAAACACATAAAGAATGCATTGGTTGCAAGAAGAGTCATAATATATCACTTAAACATTCATGCATAAAAGTCACGTTTATACTTCATAAATTAATCCATAAAATTCATAAACATATCATAAATATCATTCAATAATCCATTAGTATCATAAATACAAGTTTGATACAAAAGAGAACAATTTAATCACATACGGAAGTCAAGGAAGTGAAAGGAACGCAAGGAGATGGATTCTGGTAAAAGCTGACAGTTTTTTCGTATGCGCAAGCTGTAGAAAAATGGAGATATCTCAAGTTCTAGAAGTTGGAATTAAGTTTTATTTTTTGGATATGAAACTAGAAAAGCAGATATTTCCAAGAATATAGGTCTTGAATTTTAGTTCAAAGCGATGAGAAAATAGCGTAAGCTTGAAATGGGACGGAAACAAATTTTCAGCGAAGTGGCAACAACAAAATAGATCGGTTATATCTCACAATCACGGTATGATTAGTATGATTTTAATATGATTCAAACTGGATAATACTCTACACTTAATAGGTTTCTGTGGTTAAAATTTCAGGTCGAACAGAGCTCGTTTGGATATGTAACGTTGAACAAAACAGTACATTCATGTAGGCATGCGGAGACACGGGTGTGTCTCCCCTCAAGGCAAAAGAGAGACATGGCCATGGCGTTCAAAATGAGAGGAGGGACACGGCTATGTCTCCCTTCAAGGAAAAAGGGAGACACAGCCGTGACTGAGGTCAGAAGCTCAACCATAAATTCTTCTTGGAGGACACGGGTGTGTCTTCCTTTGTATATACACACCCTCACGGCCGTATCTAAGAGCAGGCTGCTCTTCGTCTTCAATCTGCAGCCGAAAAAATTAGGGGAAATAGCAGCACAAACAACGCAGCAGTAGAGAAAGGAGTAGGGGTGCAAAGTTTAGTCACAAACCATGCAAGAACAAGGTAAAAATCCATGCAAATCATCACCCAAGTCATGAAATCAGTCACGCAGCAACATGTGGAGGGAAAAAGTCCAAGAAATGATCCATATTTTTGCATCTTCCATTAATGAACATCAAGGTGCTTTAATGGTAAACTAATACACATACCACCACCATTAAAATAGAGCTCATATATGGTACAAAGAAGCATAGATGATCACATAACAAGCATCAAAGTGCAAGAAATCAGAGTCTTGGTCATGTATTCAAAGGTGGAGCCAAAAACCTAACTATTCATAAAAAACTCCACACTCATGCATACACAAGCTCAAAGTAACAATTTTATGGATCAAATTAAATTTGAGGATGTGGAGAATTCATTTCTTACCTTGCCTTGAAGAGTTGATAAAGTTCGGGAGGTTTTCTTGAGTTCCGATGGACAAGGATGGCAAGTTCTTCTCTTTCCCTTTTCTTGTTCTTGTTGTTGCGTATGTTTTAAGTGAAATGAGAAAGAGATGGACTGAATATGGTTGAAAAGAGCTGAGATAAGGGCCATACAAGGGAGAAAACGGGTTAAGAATGGGGTTAAATGGGTAGAGTTGTAGTTATGGGTCATTTGGGTAGAAATTTACTTCGTCGGAGGTTCAAACGACATCGAAAAAGTATGGCGTTAGTTTCTTGGCTCTGAATCATCAACTTTTGCCAACAGTGAAGATAGATCTCGAATCCGAGATCCCGAGCCCATGATATTTGCAAAATAGTTCAAGGTGGCCTATTTTTCAAATAAGTCCCTAAACTTTTAAAAAGTGTCAAATAGGTCCAAGACCTATTTTTTGATTAAATCCCAACATTTTAAATAAGTTTCAATCAAGTCTAAAACACATATAATTCAATTAATTCTAAGAAATTAGCATGCTTGGCAACAAATTCATTTTATAACATCTACGGATATTCGATAACAGATCAATTTAAACATTCTCATGACAAGTTAGGCATTTAAATCAACTTATATCAAATATATAGATTGAATAACACTTAAATCAAATTATAAATAAATAAATATAAATTAAATCAAGTTATGACAATATAAATATAATTAAAGAGGCACAAATATGTGAAATAAATTCGCACGTGGTACAAACCTGTACATACGGAGACGTGGGGCGTCACACAACCGCTTTGTTGAGAAGCTCCGGGAGGGCTAACACGTGATGAATGACAAATTGGACCGCCTTCTTGCCATTGCCGTTGCACAACAATCCCCACCGTGAAGCTTCTGTGCCCCCACGCTTCAGGGAAGTCCTCTTTATCCTTTCATTGGTTATTTGTGCTTTGAGGACAAAGTTTTTACTAGGTTTGGGGGGAGGAATAGCCTAGTTACTGTTTGGGCTAAGTTGTACAAAAATTGCATATACTTTTAATGAATTGAATAGTGGGCAGTTTTTGGGGTGTATATACGAGGCTGTTTTTGGCATGCATATTGGCTATGAATTTAGGCCTGATTTAGTAACATTTCATGAAGATATTTCTTATTTTTGGTGGTTGATTTTAATGCATATGTGGGGCTCTTTTTAGGATAAGTGTGGGGGAATTGAAATTCTGAATTTGGGACTGACCTGGGTGATTTTTAAGCCGAAATAACTGTTGCGTGACTGAATTCCTTGTGCTTTGCTTTGAATTGAGGATGTTGAGAATTATGAGAAACTTGCTCCTGTTTTGAATACTTTTGCTTAGGCTTGATCGTTGAATTTTTTGCTAGAGCGAGTTAGGCGATTAAATGCATGAAATTTTGTATGAAGTTTGATGAATTAGTATGGTATCATGCCCTTATTTCTCGCACACAAATTGGATGGTTTAATGTACTTTGCTTAGGTAGAAAAGTTGTGTTTTTCAAGTAAGGCTGAAAATTGATTAGAGTGCACCTTAGCTCCCTTTGAGGCGAAATGATTAGTTGACAATTGATTCGGGAAGTGACTTAAATGATTGTTGTCAGTATTTAGCCTTCTTATGATCTTTTCACTAAATAAAACATTTCGATTGACCCCGCTGAGCCCGAATGTTGTGCACATATTTTTTTCTTAGCTACGTTACAAGACAAATGCACAACATAATTTCCCTACCCCACTTTAATCACGTAATGCTTGCTCATTTTTGGGAATGAATTGTTAGATGTCTTAGATTCCTAGTTGCACCCTTGTGCTGAGTTGAAAAAAAAAAAAGAAAAAACAAAAAGAGAGAGAGAGATTGAACATTGCTGAAACGTGGAAAAATAGAAAAGTGATGAAAAGAAAAAGGGAAAAAGAAGTCGAGAAAGAAAAAAAAAAGAATGAGTTAAAAAAAAAAAGCAAAGAAAAAGAGTTGAGAAAAAAAAAGAAATGGAAAAAGTAAGAGTGTGCTTATGAGATGTTGAAAGTTCAACAGGGGTGGAGGGGTGGAGGGGATTAGCTGTAAAGAAAAAGGGAGTCCGGTAGATTAAAAGGGAAATACTATGAGTTTATTTGAAAAATGTGAAAGCTTGGTGTGTTAGACACTAAATTCCAAAATTTCCTAACGTTTACCCAAGCCTACATTACAAGGTCGAAAGATCTATTGATCCCGAGTTATGAGTTGACTACATTAGTGGAGATTGGTGCGAAGGGTGCATTCGAAGTTAATAATCGGTACTTAGGCGAAAATCATAGACTAATCTATCTAGTCTTTGTATATTATCTCGTTCAATTCACACTACACTAACATGAGGGTATATTATTTATACTAATTGGTTGAAATTTGTACAATTGAGTATTGTGTTTGATGGGAGTGATGTTTCATTTGATTTTCATTTCCCTTGAGGACGAGTGAAAGAACAAGTGTGGGGTAATTTGATAACATGCTTAATCCTCGTATTTTTCATGTGTTTATGGTTATATTTTAGTGCTTAAATTGGATATATATTGGTGCCTTTGATGTGTTCTGTGATTTCTAGTACAACTGAGCTATTTGTATAATTTTGCAGACTTTATGGGCCAAGTTGGTGAATTATAGCCTAATGTATTGTGTATGATGGTGTGGGGCTAGGCGAGTTGCCACCTGCGTGAAAGAGAGTTCAATTCATGCTTGAGTTGCTGAACTTTTATTGTGGCAGTGGGATTTAATAGTTGTTGGGCTAGGCGTGGAGTTGACTGCTGTCAATCCTTTTTCCTTGGAGAATTTGTGTTGCTGACTTGGGCCGAGGATTGAGAGGTTGGGAATTAATTGTGTCAACCCTTCAATGGAAGCAAAGTCTTGGGCAGCAAGTCGAATGCACGTATTTGAGTCCTATTTTGTTTAGGATTTGCTTAAAGATTTGGAGGCTCTATATTAACGTGATTGAGAGTAGATTGCATCTACTTCTACACCATCTCGAGCACGGCTGAGCGAGGGAGACTTGAAGGCAGTAGCTTTGGAAGGATTCATCGAGAGCCACCCTACAATTCTTCATAGTTCTTTTATTCTAGTTAGCCTATGTTTTTTATTTATTTTATGTTTTCGGATTTTATGGCTATGTGTAGCTAAACTCTTAATACTTAGCTGGGGATTTATGATTCAGTCAAAAGATTGTGAGACCTAATTGTTCTTAATTTTCAATGCAATTCAAGTATTTATTAATTCTCCAAGTGTCGTGTTTATTGTGATTTATTTGCTTAGTGACAGGGCGCGATCATCTAAGTAGATTTAATTGCATAGTGCTTTTCATGATGCATGAAGTTTATGGAATGCTTGATTGCTGTTTGTGGCGCATTAACGAGAAGGATTGGTTGCAGTTCTGAACTTGTTAAGGGAATTATTAATCAGATTTAAATCTTGCACGTGTAGTGACTTGGTTAATTCGGGTTAGTGTTTTCATAGATTTCAATACTGTCAGTTCATTCAATCCTGTCGAGTGTCTGTAGGGGTTGTGAAACTGATTAGGGAAGATAGTTGTCGTGTGTCTCTAGGCTATTCGAGAATTTAAGTGAAAACGAGGCGGAGTTGAGTGTCTCTATCTGCTATAGCTAGCCTATTTGAAATTATTGTTGCGTTCGTGATCGATGTGGAAAACTAAATTATGATCTCTAGTTAGGTGTTGTTCTCTCTATTGGTTAATCCTATCTTTTAATGTGCTCAATGGTGTTCTTTCAATCTTAGCTTTAATTAATTACTTTTTAGTTTAACTAGTTAATAAACTCCAAACCCCCTACTTTAACTTGTTATTTCTCGTGATTTTTCCTACAATTTAATTGAGTTAATTTATCCCAATCTCTGTGGTTCGACCCATTTGCGCTTTAGTCTGTTTTAGTCATAAATAGGATTTATATTTATTTTTGATGGATTCGACACCTGCCAGTACATACGTTCAAAAGTTAAGCTCACATACGGCTATACATATAGCTTTCGTAATCCAAAACAGATTCAAAAGGTCATCAAAGTATTATGCATAACACATATTTAGCTATATAAGTAGTATAGTCACATGCAGGCTTAAAACAATCACACAAGGGTTGTAGGTCATTTAACTAAAATGAAAATCCTAAACCTCACCTTGAAAATAATCAGAAGTGAACCAAAGGTACCAAACAAGACCTACACCTCGGGTTCAATGTCCTCTGGAAGTGGCTCTGTGACAAACAAACACAAAACTGAGACTTGGACTCGATTATGAACCAATTAGACGCATGACAATGCGAAAGAATGCAATGCATATGAGATAAGTTCACATAACGAGCAAATACGTTCATACACATATTACCAATCAAATTCATGAATTCTAAGGTAAAATAAATCATATAATTGCATACACGATTTAAATTAACATATAAGGTAAGTTCACGTAACGGGGACATGCTTGGGGAAGGAAGAAATGAACCAACAAAAGAAAACAAAGTTTAGATAAAAAATTCATGCCAAACATAGCGTCGCAGCCGCTATAAATTTTCACACAAAACCATCGCGGCAGCGACAGATAAATTGAAACACTCCTCAAAAATCCTCGCGTCCGCTATTAATTTCAATACAAAATCGTCGCGGCCGCGATGAATAAATCGAAATAAACCCCAAAAATCCTCATGGCCGCTATATGTAATATCCTGATTTTTTGGGCTTACAGGTATGACGTCACAGGTGTGATACGTGCATAATTTATTTATACACTTATTTGTTAATACTGTTTTGATGTTATATGAACATATTTGAATTAGGTTTTGAGCTTTGAATATGAGTTTTGAACGTTTATGACTACTTGACTTTGAACTTGAGCTATATGAATTCGAATTCAATTCTGATTTTTGTAAAATTTTGATATGCATGAAATACATGAGTTATGAACATGATAATATGCTTGTTATGTGATTTTGAATTTATTTGGTTTATTTTTTGGCTCGTTTTGTTTAACGGAACCTAAAGAGGCTAAAGGGCATTTAGCGCACCTTGGGTTCCGGGCGACGTAACTTGGGCTCGGGAATTCGGATTCGAATTCCATCACCTCCACTGGACTTGTTTTGATGATTCGGAGCCAATGCAACAAGGCTCACCATTTTCTAAGTCTGTTTGGACTTGCAAAATTTTGCCCGAACCGAACACCTCGTATCGGAAGTACCATCTTTGACTAAAATAGCCATAACTTTTTCAATTCAATACCTTTTTGACTAATTCTTGGGTCCACATTCCACTCACTTGCCTATCTACCTCTCTCTCTCATCTCTATTTCATTTCAACCACAAGAAAGAGGGAAAAAGTTACTGAAAATTGAGACCAAGAGGAGAAGAAGGAAGAAAGAAGAGAAACTATTCATCCTTGGTGATTTTGAGCCCTTATCACCTTCAAATATCTTTCAACTCAAGAGGTAAGATAATATTTGTGTTCTCCATCCCTTTGTGATCATTTTAAGAATAATTTTGCAAGATTTCTCCATGATTTGAGCATTCTATGGCATATATGATAAATAGTGAGGGTTTAGAGAATTTTGATGGTTCTAGCATGATTCCTTGTGAAATCTTTTGATGTGTAGCATGTAATATAATCCTAAGACATCATTTATGACTTATATGAACTTGCTTTAAGTGGTAGATGAGAATTCATGAGTTTGCCACTAATGAGTTTTGAAGGATTTGCTTGAACTTGACCACTTTTCACTTGTATCTTGTGTTGCTGCGAATTTGGACCATATTTTGGCTTGTATTGCATGAATTCTTGCTGCCCTAACTTACCTATATGTGTTAGGTTGATGTTAGTATGGTTTGATTTGAGTAGGTTAACGAGTATTAGTCCCTCGGCCCTGGTCTCTAACCCTCCTAACGAGGGTTAGTCCCCCTTAGTGTTTTTGAGGGGTAATGACCGTTAGTCCAGGTCTGAGCTTCTGGCCTGGCTAACGGCCATTAGGGCTAAGAAGAAGTTAGCCCCTCTCTTGTGTGTGTTTGTGTTGTTTGTTGTTTTCTTTGCTTTGTTTACTTGTTCTTTTACCCCGTATGTGACTTATATGTATTATGAACATGTTGTATTATGTTTTATAAGCATTGTATTAAATTTATGGGTCATTTTGATATGAAACGTGCAAGATATGATCACTTATGCCCTAATTATCACCTTGTTGCATTTCATACGTATCATCCGCATTCATATGCATTTTCCAAATGTCTAATTGGTTCATATTGAGTGTAAGAGTGTCTTTTGTTGTTTGTTTTTCACAGTGGACCTTCCCGCAGTTGCTCCTTAGAATCCGATCTACACCCTTTTGTCACCATTACACATATTCAAGGTTAGGTTTTGTTCTTTCAGTTATATTGACCTACAATCCCTTGTGTTTTGAAGCCCGCATGCGAAATATTTATATTATATGATAGATATGTGTATGATATGTACTTTGAGGGCTTGTCCCATTTGCTATAAGACTTTGAAAATGATTTGTATACGTATATAAGCTATTATTCGTTTGATTTGAAAACCTTTGATAAGTGTGTATGTATAAGTGAGATTTGAGCTTTGAAAGATATGCTTTGTTGGAATATGATTTGAACTTCGATTTGGGCCCCGGAGAGTGGTATGGCAACTCAGGACGACCGTGGGGTCGTCGAGCTCTCCCATCAACACTTTCCTTTGAGAGTCTCTCCCAACCTTAGGAGGTTGAGGAAGGGTGTTTCTCTTGAGCACGTGGAAGCAACCGCTGAAGGTTTCAAGGACGTAATTAAACCTTGTCTCGTGTGAATTTGAACGATAGTTAGGGCCGTTAACCCTTCTATCACCCAGAGAAAGGATGGTTTCTGATTTATGATTTCGATTTATGAATATGTCTTTGAATAAGAGAAGTTGGGAAGGAGGACTCGTACTCGCCGAATTAGTGTGACTTTGAACGAATCTATGAAATGGGTATGGATTTCTAATTACCTAAAATTGGCTATTTTGGCCTATGGCCCTTAACTCTTTAAGGTATATATCTCTATATCACGGGAAATGTTTTAGCTTGCAAAAACCATCCCCGGTTCATGGATCTTTATGAATATTGATAAGTGTTTTGCTCTATACGTAGTATGGGTGCGTGTGTTAGCCCCCTCACTAGTCATTAGGACTGACCCTCATTGTTGTTTCTCTTTTTCCCTTTTCTTTGAGTTGCAGATACAATCAGAGGTCGAGCTAGGCGGTAAGTGGTCGTCGTATCTTACTTGTGGTTTAGCTCGAGTCTCATTTGCATTGTAGTGGATTTCTTAGCTTTAATACTTATGATCTATTTTGAGGATATGTATTGTGGTTACTTTGTCACTTAGATTATTATTTTGGGCCCGGATGGGCGTTGTACATTTGTATATGGAACTAATATGCTCACTTAACTTATGTTGGTATATATGTTGATCTTGGGATTATGCTATGAACTGTTTAATCGCTTCCGCTATATTCTCGTTATATTATGCACTCTGTTTGAGGGTCTAGTCTACCTAGCTTAGGAGTGTGTTTTGTTTGTTACCTGTTCGCTATTGTTTGATACGTGTGCAGACTCTCCATTTCGTTTCACGTGTCGAACTCTAGTGCAGGAGATGTGGTGCCCATCGTTCGGGGTGCTACACTACACAAAACAACTAAAAAGCTTCACGCTGTGAAGAGGGTTCAGAGTGCCTCTGTAATGGTCCCGCGGCCGCGATCGTTTTATGCAGAAAATGGTCGCGGCCACGACCCCTGTACAGACGCAGCAGAAATAGCAGATTCAAGACAACAAGAACAGGGCAAGTTCAAAGCTTCAAACACAGCAATAACAACACCCAAAAGACTCAGGCATAAACTCATGAATACATGCTTTAACATATTGAGTCATCAAAAGAGTAAGAACTTTAGAATGTCTCGAATTACCATTTTCATGCTTTAAACCTCCATTAATGGCATATATAAAATTCTCCAACTACCAATCTATATTTCACCATAAATACAACCATCTAATGCATATAAACAGTTACCAATTCATATCATATGATTTAACTCAAGTTTCATACCAAAATTTCCAAAATCACATAAACACTAACTATTCATGCTCATACTCATACTCATGCATATTCAAGCTTAAAACATGGAATTAATGGATCAAACGAAAGCTAGAAAAATGGAGAACACGTTGTCTACCTTAGCTTGAAGAAATGGTGGAGAATGGTGGTGACTTGAGCTCTTTAAGGTTCAAAATGGCAATGGCTTTGAGCTTGCTCTCCTTGCTTTTCTTTCTTAGTTTGGTATGTTTAGTGAGGAGAGGAAAATGGGTAAATTTCAGACTTTAAGGTTGAATTATCCGATCCGGTCAGATCGGATTTTCAAACGGTAGGGGGTTCAAACGACTTCCAAAAAATATAAGGTCGAAAGGAATCCAACGACGAACTCAGATTTTGAATCCGAATTCCTTAACTCAAGTTAGCCGAGAAACGGCTGAAAACATCGTATTTACAAATAGGTCTCTAAACTTTTAGATGAAGTTAAATAGGTCCAAAACCTATTTTCAAATTAACCCCTAAACATTTAAATACCAAACAATTACATCCATATAACATATAAATCACTCCAAATCATATAGTTAGCATGCTTAACAATAAATTCATATCATAACAATTCCAAACATATAATTTCATAACAATTCATCAATTAAACAATTTAACTTAAATAAACAAGTTAATTGTCTCAAGATACAATCAAAATACATATGTTCATAAATTAAACTCACATGAGGCACGAACCTGCACGTACGAACGAACGGGGTGTCACAATAGCCTTCTCGTATGTTCTCTCTCCTACCACTGCAACGGAACCCCTAGAGTTCTTTGAAGAGAAACCTCCGAATTCCACATACAAGGATTTTGGGAATCAGTGGCTAAAGATTCTGATTCTACCACTTGCTTTTTTCCACGTGGAGGTCTAACCGCCAGAGAGGGGACACCTGTGATGCCCCGTTCGTTTAGCCATACAAGTATGACGTCACGAGTGAGCCATGTGCATATTTAAATTCATTATTTATGCCCTTACATGCTTAACTTACGATATAAGTGACAATTAATGATTTAAATACTTGAACTTGATTTATTTGCCCTATGACTTTGAATATGATTCGTTTGAATTTGAATTTGATTTTCAAACTTCATAATATGTGAACTACTCGAATTATATGTTTTATGAAAGTTTTTATATGTTAGTTATATGCTTTGGGACTTATTTGATGGGGGTCTTGGACCTCTTTGGCAATTTTTAGAAGTTTAGGGCCTAAAATGTAATTAGGGCATTTTAGGGTCCTTTTCGGATAACTTGACCTCGGGAATTTAGATTTGAATTCTGACTCCACCATTGAATTCGTTTTGACGATTTGAGTCCAACGGAACTAGCCTTGTATTTTTCTAAAGCTATTTGAACCCCCATTTGGCTGATTATCCGATCCGAACGGACCGTATCACTTGAACCTATCCGTTTTCACTTGACCCTACCCGTTTTTAGCTGTAAAATAAAAAAAGAGCTGAACATCAATCCTTTTTCCACCCTATTTGATCGATCAACACTAAAGAGAAAAGAGATAGGAGAACCTCCAAGCCCTAGCTTCACCCGACCACTTCAAGCTCAAGTTTTGCCTCCTCCGATCACTTCTCCAGCGAACTAAGGTTAGATTCCGACTCCTTGCAATGTGAGCTTTCATTCTATCCGATTATTTCTTCTTAAAACCTTGGATTGATACCTACATAGAAGAGATGATGAATAGTGTCCTTGAATGAAAATTTGATCCCATGACTTTAATCTTGAACTATTAACTCTAAATATGATATATGCCATTCTTTTGAGCTATTATGATGCATTCATGAAGGAATCTTGGTTGTTGCATGAATTTCCATGGGTGAAGCTTCATATATATGTTAATGGAAACTTTTTAAATACTTGACTAATTGAGCTTTTGATATGATTATGTGACTAAGCATGCTTGAATGATCATAAATCCATGATTAGGGATAATTATTGCATGAGAATTTGTTGCCTTGTTGCTGTCGGTTGCCTTGCCCTATGTTTTCTTTCATTTAGCCATAGAGATGGCTGAAATTAGAGCTTCTTCACTACCTTAAGTCACCCCCGTGACTGGTTTTTGCCTTGGAGGGAGTCACACCCGTGACTGGGTTTGGGGCTGAACTCCTGGACTTAGTCACCCCCATGACTGAGGATACATAGGAAGGGACACCGTTAATCATTCAAATGATCTTGGATTGAGCTGAAATTTTAACACAATCAACCTCTTTGAGTGTAAAACACTCTCCATTTTACGGCTTGTTAATATCTAATCTGGTTTGGGAGATATGATAATTTTATTTCGGTGTTTCCAGTTTACCAATTTTCATCTTTCAACCGAATTCAAACCTACGCCATTTTTGGACCACGTTAAACCACAATTCGAGCCATACGCCTTTGGAAATAACTAATTGTCTAGTTTCTTTTCCAACAATCAAAACTTAATTTGAATTTCTCAAACTTGAGATATGCCCGTTTTTCTATAGCTTGTGCAATTCGAAAAACTTTCAGCTTTGGCCCCATCTCACCCCGGAACCCCCTTCTCGTGTTTTTCTTCTTTTTTCTTGTACCTTTCTACCCCCAAACTTGTTGATAACTTTTTATATCATGCTTGAGTGTATTTATTTGATCTTTTATGCAACTTAAGTGGCTTGAGTTATGTGAATTTCGTACACAAATCACATGTGCACTTTGTTATATGTTTTGATGTTGTGCTAGACATTAATTGTGCACATAAACTTCTTCTTAACGTGTTTTAAGCTTATGGATACATACAATGTGATATAATGCGATGTATTATGTGTTTATTTGATGGGTTGTGTGTTTAATTGACGTGTTGTTTATGTGAGAACATGTTAAATGATTCAATATGTCTAAGTGTTAAAACGTATATGACTTGCATTGCATTATTTGCATCCATATGCATTCGCCGAGCGTCTCTATGGTTCATATTGATTCTAAGTTTGTCTTTTGGTGTTTGCTTTTTCCAAAGGAGCATCCCGTAGGTGACGAGATCGCTCCGTAGGTGTTGGTTTTGTTCTCTTTTGTCCGGCTATGTTGATAAGGTGAGGTTTTCTTTCTTTTAGTTAATTCGACCTACAACCTTATATGAGTTTTGAGCCTGCATGTGACTTATGTATATATATGTATAGATATGTGTTGGATATGTACTTTGGTACTTTTGTTATATTTGATCTTATAAGTTTAAATTCGATTGTTTTGGCTTGTGACGGGTAAGTATGTATATGAATTGTATGAGGGACATGTATATGTTGTTGTTGACATGCTTATGTTTTATTTCATTGCTTCCGTACTCGTATGTTTAATCGTTTCGCACTCTGTCTGAGGGTCTACACTGCCTAACTTAGGTGTGATTTTACTTGTCTCCCATTCACTATGGTTTGGCGCGTGTACGAACTTTCCATTTTGTTACATGTGTTGGGCATTAGTGTGGGGGATATGGTGCCCTCCGCTCGGGGTGCTACAACACCACTACCAGATTCCACTACGTCTCTGAAACCCAAATAAGAATTAATAAGGATTCCAAAGTTTGAAGACTGAGGTTGGGTGGGCAACACAGGATTCTTGTTCTTTGGCGCCATCGTTGTTTGGAGAAAGAGAAGAAAATGGAATGATGGAAGAAATTCGAGTATAGAGACGTACTCAAATTAAGAAGGGTTACCACCTACTCGTCCGTCAATCACAAGTTGCATCTCACGAGCAACAAGGTTGACCACCACGAATTTCGTGATAATTGACCTGGGGGCTTATAATAGGGGGATATCTCGAGCTACCAGGTAGTACCACGTGTTGCCACATTGCGATGATCTGGGAACCAACCTGGACATTCACATGGCGTCGGATGCTCCGACCCACTACCCTATTCTTGACTCAGGACTTAGAGTGTGGGACATTTCTTCAAAGCCTCCCTCGATCGAGGTGATCTCTCGATCAGGTGCCCCTCGAACGGACGGTCGAATCGACCCAAAGTGTCAGGTATAGATAGGCATGCAAACGAGCCGAGCCTTGGCCTTTTTTCCTGGCTCGAGCTCGGCTCAACCAAAACTTGAGCCAGGTTCAGCTCGGCTCGAGGCTCGCCCAATATGTATTATTTTGATTAAAAAAAATCAGTTTTTTTAATAATTTAATATATTTTTATATATAATAATATATATTAAATGAATATATATAATAAATATATTACCTTTTTATTCATTTTATATAAAAATTAACAAATATATATATAATATTATATATTAATAAAATATTTATATATATAAAATTTAAAATATTATTTTTTAATTAAATATATAGGCTCGCGAGCCACGAGCCCAGACTCAAAGGGCTTGAGTTCGGGCTTGGCTCGAGCTTGCTCCCCAGGCTCGCGAGCTGGCTCAACTCGTTTGCATCCCTAGGTATAGAGACAACATTTAACGAAGGACACCCCCTTTGCAGCCGCATTAAATGCCTCTGACTAGGCAGGTACGATGAACCATACTATTGCTTACCTGTACAATACCTTGCGTTTAATGTACCTCTGACTATGTATACTAAGCACGCACAAGGCTCCCAATTATAAATATCACCTCATTTATTACACAATTAAGTCACTATTATAATATTAAATACGCATTTGTTTTTTTTTTTTTCTCTCTCTCTCTCAATCAGACTGTCTTGAGCGTCAAAGAGTCAAAACAAGGCACAATCCCCATTTCCCCTGTTTTAACCTTTGAGCTCACGTCTGCTCAACCTTCCAGCAGGTTCATATCTTCTCCAAATATAAATTCTTTGGTGATTAACGTTCGATTTAGCGTTCAGCGTAATAATCCAGTTTCAAACATCATTAGATAAAAATTAGATTATTTTTTCAGAAATGATAAATAAAATCAAGTATTTCTATATGAACTATAGTTATAGTTATTGGAGAAATGTTTGTAAAGAGTACCCAAAAATATGAGAAAAATAAATTTCTAAAAATGATTGTGAAATTATTAAAATATAATTCAACCATAGTGTTTAGGAAAATTATTTTCTTTATATTATTTTTTAAAATTTATTTGGTATTAAGTATAGATAAATTTATTATTATTATTATTATTATTATTATTATTATTATTATTATATCAAGAATATTAGGGGTGATCATCCCAAACGAGCTCCTCAAGGCACAGTCTCCTAGTTTAGTAAGATAACCGGTGCGTTGTTGCCTACGTGGCGGAATTTGATATCCCAGAGCAAAGTCCAAGATTAACCTACAATCGTTGACAATACATTAGGAGATTAACCAAGTCCAAGATTCTCATGTTGGATGAGATTTGACGACCTCCGAATCAATCTCAACTTCAATTTATTTAAATGTGTTTCCATACTAAACGAAGACCTTCTCTTAAACCAACAAGCTCCTTTTTGACAATGGACACATCTCCAAGATTGATCGTGAAACCGAACTCCCATTTACCATCGGAGTTTGAACCACTCCTCCAGCTACAACAAATATTTTATCGATAAATATACTGCTATCCTATGATGCATGGGCACGGACACGACGAGACGGACACAACACGATACGGATACGAAGACACGGATTTTTTCTTGAATTTTCCACGTGAGGAGTGTCGGACACGGTGTCCGACACGAGTGTCTGACATAACATGATACGACAACATGATATTTTTAGAAATGTCCGTGCATCATAGCTGCTATCCGTCGGTGAAGGTTTAATCCGCTTTCACACTTGAACCCCCTTAAAAATATTGTGCCCTAACATATTCTCACCTCCACGCACACACTTTATTTAACTTTCGCACTGTCCATATTGTGCTTGTATCACTTTCTTTGTCCAAAATAACAGAGGGCTAATTCTCGTTACTCTACGCCACGAGTTGTGGCATCAGCTTTGTTTTCCTTGATAGCTAAAGAAACATTGACTTTTTTGTCTATGTTGTGCTACATTCAGCAATACTCGAGGTACAAGAACAGACTACAAAGGCGCAATCAGCAGGCAAATGAACACAAAAATTTCACACGGAGCACATGAATGAAAGAGGACATAGATCAATCCAACAACCATGCCATCATATACAAACTGGGAGTACAGCAGTATGGAGTAAGAGAAGTCAAGAAATACATTACAGAAAGTAGACCAATCCAATAATGATTAGCCGACCAACACAAAAGAATTCCACACGAAAATAGTAAAATAAGATCAAGAACCACATAAATGTCTTCTATACGAAGAAGACATTACTAGAAAAATAGACCTTTGACAAGATAGGACTCATATCATAATAGCATAGGCAGGTACCATATGTCCACAAACTATTAAAGTTTTTAATCTCTTGAGTAAAGCAAAGAGCTTATATCTTCATATTTTGCCACAACTCAAAAGTAATCTTAATTGGCACGACTTTTGAAGACATCAAGACCCATCTCAGTTGGATCAGTTGCTTGCAGCTCTACCTGAATGCCATCTAGTTCCCTCTTGAACCTATCCTTTGAGCTCGCGTAGATCATTTTGCTCCTCACCTTGGCAATGTCAGGGGACCTTCAAAAAGAAAATTAAATGAAAAAAGTAGACAGCGGAAAGGCTGAAGATGGATTAACTATGCTCCCAAGGGAAATTACCATGCAATGAAGAAAATCCTGCTCTTTGGGACATTTTCCGTAGTCATAAACTCAAAATCAAAAACAGCATATCGGCATTCCTCCGCAGGAAGACAGGCAGTGAAGTCATCATAAGTTTGACCAGGTTCACCAAGCTTTTCCACAACCACCTGTTTCTCCTCAATCTTGAATACTATGAACCGATGCGTTCGTTTGGTTTTCAACTCCAAGAATTTCAGCTTGCAATCGTCGTGCACTGCTATTCCTGATGCCGAATTGGCCTACAAATGACAAACAAGTCAAGAATTAAGAACGAGAACACAAGTTTCACAGAATGGAAAACATATTTGCATTAATATACTTATTTTACGACAATCAACAGTAGTGGACTAATACCATTTAGCACTATGGACAGATACCTAAGCTGTTATATGCTAGCATGTACAAGCACACCCCCGCGTGCACACACAGGGAAGATAGAGACAGGTCTCAAAATCCATTACACAAACATATTTAAATTCATTTTCTAATGCTTTATAAATTCTAGGGTATATGTAGCAACTAGCTAAGTTCTTCGTTCCATGCATAAAGCATACTTGCATTATATAAACTTGTATCCACAACTCAATCGTGCAAGGTAATATTTCCACTACTTTTGGAGAACAAACAGAGAACAAGTAATTTCGCTAAAAATAATAAAAGGCAGGTCAGAAAGATGACTAAAGTTTTGCCATTACATGAAAGATAATTTTTCTAATAGAATGTTTTGAAACCAGACCACACTTTAAATCATAACTTTGGAGGTTACTAGTTTGGTATTTTAAACAATTCTCTAAGCTGGATATCAACGCGTTTTCATAGCCAACAAATTTCGAAAATAAATATTTCAAATCATATAACAAATAGCAATTGCAATGGGAATAAAAAGACGAGCCAAAAACTCTAAGCCTTATCTTATCGCACAATTTCCAAGATATCATTTCAGACAATAAATTTTGAAAATGACAAATCATACGACAAAAAGTTATGAATTATCACTTAAAGAACTGACCAATAATCACCACGTATTCTGCAAAAATTAGACAACCTATCGGTTCATTTTTGAAAAAAAATTCTATATACTATTACATGTGTCTCATTCAGAAAAAAAAAATTGAAGATAAAAAAAAAATCCATCATTATAGAAGATGCTGACTTAGATAGACATACTTAACCTTGAAAGCAAAAACCATAACATGTAAACATTTCATTAACCTAAATCAAATACAAGTGCTAACATGAGTTAACTTAATATCCTTAATTCTACAGCAACTCAATACTAGCATGCCTTACAGAAGAGCAGACACTCATCATCCAAACGAAGATCCAAATAAAAACCACCATAACCAATACAAAATTAAGAGTACAACCCTTCTAACCAAAACTAAATCAGATCTAAGAATCTCCCAAAAATGAGAAATGGAAATCAATCAGAACCAGCTGCCGAAAAATCATGGTATCTGTTTCTCCATTAAACAAATCACAGAGTCGTAAATCGGCACCAGCTGATAGAAATGAACACCAATCATAAACTGAAAAACTGTTCAAGCAAACAAAACTTAAAGAAAAATACTAAAAAGCAAAAGAAAGAAATCGAAAACACGCTAGAAGGGGCAGAGAAATAAATTGATTTTTGATATACACTTTCATTCTTAAATACCGCGGTATACGTCGTAATTAGCTAAGTTCTTTGATCCCCGGCATGCATAAATGCTAAAGCATACTTTCATTGGTATATATATATAATGAACTTATATGCACAATTAAATCTTGCAAGGTATAATTTCCACAAATTTGGAGAAGGAAAAAGGGCAAAAAAAAGTAATTTCTCTAATGTCAACAAAGCATGCAATGATCAGAAAGTTATCTAAGATCTCCCGTTACATGAAAGATAAGTTTCCTCCTATTTGTGAAAAAATATCAATGTAATGTTTTGAAACAAGAATGCGCTTTGAATCAAAACATAGGAGGTTACTAGTTTACAGTTCAACAATTAGCTAGGCCTGATGTCAATATGCTGTCAAGTTCCAACAAAATTTCAAAAACGATCGCAAAGCATATCAGGAAAAAGATGAGGGATGCAATAAAAATGGGGAAAGATTAGCCAATATTCTAACCCTTATCTTTTCATATAGTTTTTAAGATGTCATTTCATCAATAAACTTTGCAAAGTAACCGTATGACACGTAATAGACACATACTAGTCACTTACAGAAGTCATTAACAATCATCATTCAATCATTCATGTGTACTTCTGCAAATGTAAGAAACCTTTTGCTTCATTTTGACATTGTTGCTATTTACTAATAAAGGTGTCCTCATCGGGAGATGAACTAAAGACACGAGTATTCTATCATCGAGGGAGATGTTGCCTTAAGTAAATGCACTTAACCTTAAAAACAAAAACATGAACATTTAAGCATTACATTTACCTAAACATTAAATACAAATCCTGAAATCAGACATAAACCGCTGAACTAACTTAGTAGCCACATACTCGAATAATGGCCATTTATTTTCCCCAAAAAAAAACATGAATGAATCATATACCAACTCAATACTAGCATGCCCCACAGAAGAGCAGCTACTCGTCATCCAATTGAAGATCCCTCTATGTTCTAACAACTACTGCAACCGATAAGAAACTAAGAGTATACTCGATCGAAACAACACTAAATCAGATCTAAGAATCTCAAAATTTGAGAAACAAAAATAGAATCAAATCCTGCTGCCCAGAAATATTATGGTTTCTGTTTTCCATTCTACAAGATACAAACATCGCAAATCGGCACCGATTCTTCAATAATACCAAGCAAAAAATAATTCTAGCAAATATAAGAAAGTAGCAAAAAAGAAAGAAAGAAAAATCAAGCATATCAAAATGATAGAAACTCGAAATTAAAAGCAAAATTTATTACCATGGCAGCGAGGTTTGAACGGAGAAGATCGAGGAGGTTTTGACAAAAATTCTGAAAGAGAAAATTTAGGGGTGGAAAAAGGTTGTCTGTTTTCAAAGCTAGATATTCGGAGAGAGACAGAGAGAAGAGACTACAAATGAGTATTCACAGAGACGCAAAATAGGTGAGAGAATGTCAGTCATACCCTTGAGATTCTTAACTTCACCTTCCGTATTTTAGTTGAAACCTTGGCTAAATTGTATTTTCAAGTTGGTATACTTTTTCTTTTCTTTGAAAGAAGGTTGGTTAATACTTGATACTACTAGCTTTTGAGTTTTGACAGATATATATTTTTGCATACATATATTTTTTAGGGAGAGAATTAGCGAAAGAATTTGTCCCCAAGGGCCTCAAGTCTTTTTCTAAGAAAATAACTCTCAATTTCTTTTCTCTTTATTATCCGACGTGGTTTTCTTAACCCATTAATTAAGTATAATTAGCTCCTTTTATAAAAAAAAAAAAAATCTTAGGGATCATTTTGCAAAATCTTATACTTTACCCTTTAAAGTAATAAATTTCAAAAAACACAACAAATCCTAATTCATTCTCATTCTCTCCATTCTCTTCTCGCTGCCACCACTATCTTCTCATTGCCCAATCTGCCATCGCCTCCTCTAGTGGTCATTCTCTTTGATATCTCGATTACTTAGAGTTTTAAAAATGAACTTAACAATGGTGGTCATTAGGAGGGACACATCGGAGATGTTCAGTAGGCTGCGTCGGAAAGGATTAGAATAAACTTAGCAAATTGGATTGAAGAAGGAGATGTTTGTATTTTTATACGAAAACACAAACATCTTCATCTTTCAGATCATTTATTTGAGTTTGAAGACATCAAGAGGTAGATTGAGGAAGTCATAGAGATTGGGTTTTAATTCATCAAGAGGAACAATTGCAAAGGATCGACATAGTCGATGTAGCACCCCGAGCCGAGGGCACCACATCTCCCACTCTAGAGTCCGACACGTGTAACGAAATGGAAAATCCATACACGCGCCAAACAATAGAGAACGGGAGACAAACAAAATCACACCTAAGCTAGGCTATCTAGACCCTCAAACAGAGTGCGCATGTAACACCCCGCACGTGAGGCGCCACATCCCCCTCACTATGACCCGACACGTGTACGAAATGGAGAATCCGCACACGCACCAAGTCACAGCGAACGGGTGACAAACGAAAACGCACACACTAGCTAGGCGGTACCTAACCCTGTGCAAAAGAAAATATGCGAAGCATGACAACGGAAATAGTACGAAATGCCAACTTTCAAAAACTTTTACACACCAAGCATACAACGAAGTACATACATCAGAATCAAATATACGGGTTCAACTAGTTCAGCAAACCTGTCCTATCCTGTCCCGAATAATTACACATCAAAACGGGTTCAACTAAATCGAGCACCTGTCCTAACCTGTCCCGAATTCCATAAAAGCAATGCAAACATGCAAACCTGAGCAGAATATATCTCATACAAAATTACAAAACATAAATCGATTCAAAGAGCTGAACAAACTCAGTCAGACCGACAAACACGACAGACAGCCGCCTAGCAAGAACTCCAACGAACTCCAAAGCAAAGCCTGCAAACTAAAAACATAAAAGGGGAGGGGTCAGTCCAAAGACTGAGCGAGGGGCTACACACACACGCGTATATACATATATAGAGCACAGCACATATCATAAAAGGGGAGTTCGTGAACCAGGGCGTGGTTTTTGCATTCTAAAATATTTCTCACGTGATACTAGATATAAGAGAGTAAAAGAGTTAGGCCAAAGGCCAAAACAATCCCAATTTTATTAATTAGAAATCCACTCCCGTTTCCCGAACAATTTCCTAACAAACTAACTTAACGAAAACAAACACACCAAGCAAACGTTCAGACAAAAGGGGAAAATGTGCACAGGAGTAATACTCGACGCTCCGAGGCTCCTTACCCACATCCCGATGATCATGCACAGGAGTAATGCTCGACGCCCCGAGGCTCCTTACCCATAATCACCGGGCCCCAAACAAAGCAGAGTCAAACCATCAAATCAGAGGGGAAATGTGCACAGGAGTAATACTCGACGCTCCGAGGCTCCTTACCCACATCCCGATGATCATGCACAGGAGTAATACTCGACACCCCGAGGCTCCTTACCCATAATCACCGGGCCCCCAAACAAAGCAGAGTCGGAAACATACCAGAATCAGAGGCACAACAAGGTCCAAGGCAAGCGCAAATCATATCCGGAGGCATATCATATCAGTAGTCAAAGCATAGGCATAACCATAGCATATTCATAATCCTATCATATCAGATCCTAGCATAATCAGATTCTAGAACATAAATCATATCAGGCGTATCCATAGGGCTTTTATTCACATACATATCGACACATATCATTAGGGTTTAACTATAACCTAACCTCACCTGGCACCAAACACAGTCAAAGACATAGCAGACGGTTCACCCCGGAACCTGCACGACTTACATGACACCACCCCGGGTGCACCTGATCCACACAACGAGACGGACATTCTGTCCGAAGCCCACCGGGTCGCCGCCGCTGTAGCCGCCGAAACAGTGGCCGGCCGCCGTTCGGCCACCGTTGGAACATGCCGGAAAAATCCCGAAAAATCACCCGTGCAAGGATTCGTCATGCTCAATCCAATTCCTCGATTAATTTCCGTGACGAGCCTTACGAAAGCCCTAAGCTTTCTCGCCGGAAAAATCCTCGGAGGTGGCGCCACCGGTGCGCCGCCATTGTGCCGCCGCGAACCGCAGCCAAACGGCAAGATCTGGAGTCAAGCAAATGGGGTTTACTAATTCTCGTCGTTCCGAACAACTTTCGTGAAGGGCCCGAGGCCAAAAGATCGCCGGAAAAGGCCCCCGATAGCCTCCGAAGTTTCTGCCGCTGTCGCACCACCCCTAACCACCACCTACGGCCAGAATTGGGTGAAAACGATGCCGGAAATGGACTCAGGGGGTCGGAAAACCTTGGAAAACACTAACCTTGGTCGGAAAAGGTAGCCGGAGCGCCGCCGTGTCACTGTTCACGCGCGGCGGCGGGAGCTTCAGGCGGCGCGTGCGCCGCCGTCCGGTGGCCATTGGCCGCGCCGCCAACGTCATTCGATGCGCGGGAAAGTCTTCTAACTGGGTCCATGGCGCGTATCGCCGGAAAGGCACCGGAAACCGCCGCAAATGGGTGGCGAAGTGGCGGCTCTGCCATCCTCCTCCAGCTGCGTCTGAAAATGGCGGATAACTCCGCCGTCGGTCGTCGGTTGGTCGAGTTCTTGGTACGGTTGTGACCGCGTCGTCGAGCTGGTCGAAATGGACTAGTGGTTCGTCGAAATCCGTCGAGAAATGAGCGAGATTGAGTTGTGCATGAAAACACACCTCCACTGTGTGAACAGTAACGTGTCGCGGAAGAGAAGAGAGCTGAGTCTGGAGCTGGAGTTATGGCACGCAAAACGAGGATCCGGGGCATTTATCTCGGGTCCTCACACGCAAAACGATCGGTAGGAGGAGCTAACGATGTCAGAATTGGGCAAACTCAGAGTCCACGGACTCGTCTCGATGCCCCGAACGCGTTGAAGGGGTCAAAAAGGTCGAAAATTCTATCGAACGAGAAATGACCGAAAGACCCCTAAAAAGAGAAAATTACAAATAGGCCCTTAAACTCTAAAAGAGTTCAAAATAGGGCCACGAAAAATATAAAATCACATAATTAAACACATTAAAAGGTTGGAACGTAGCGTACCTTATAAATCGGACGATCGGGATGTTACAAACTTCCCTCCTTCAAAAGGACCTGTCCTCAGGTCCTAAGGTCGGATCTTGAATGACGCTGAAACGAATTCCACTTCAAGCTTCCGCTGCGCAACTCTGATCTAGGCGAACTGCAATTTCTACAGGATACTCCTCCCTTAGTTGGCATCAACTCCCTTCATAGTGACTCGTTGTCACTGAAGTTCCACTGAGCGCTTGACCGTTGGTCCCTTCAAACTCATTCGATCGGCACTAGGCCACTACACCCGAAGCTCGATACTATCGCATCCTCGTTGCTTGCAAACTGTCATCAGGCTTCGCGTAGCTCAACTACAACAAACAAGAGAGAATCCCATCTCTCAACACCCAAGTGAGAGAACCCCGTCCCTCAGCACACACAAAAGAGAGAAACCCCGTTTCTCAAGCACATAAATGAGAGAACCCCGTCTCTCAAACACAGCATCGAGAGAACCCCGTCTCTCAACCTAAGTCTGATTGATTCCACATCTCCCAGACAATCTAGTTTGAGAAAATCCGGCATTTCTCAAACCCTAAATCCAAGGGAATCCAGCATCCCTCGAATACCCAAGTATAAGAGAATCCAGCATCTCTCGTGCACAGGACTCAGAAAGACCCCAACATCTTTCTGTCACGTAATATAGAGAGAATCCAGCGTCTCTCTAACACACAAGTAGGAAGAATCAACATCCCCCTAGCACATAAATAGAGAGAATCAAATCTCTCTCACTCAAACACAAAAGCAGAATCAGAATTACAACAATCAACAAGTATCACAATTGACAGATATAACACATAATAACAAGAATTAATCAAATAAAGAATGCATGGATGCTCGTGCCATGAATGCATAGTGTACCGTTCATCGTAACAACAGAGTCAAAGTTCCAATCTCCTTTGGTGGCAATTGTCCCCACTCGTAGTGATCGGAATCCTGGCCTCTAATTCAGAATTGCAGTGCTCCTCAAATTCTTAAGTGTTCTCTTAGCCTTGCTTGGTCAATCCTGCTTTAGCGTACCATCCTTGCTAGCCAAGTCCAATAGAGGTTCCATAGCAGCTTTCACACCTATCTACCTACTTCCATCAAACCATTTATGAGGCTACGAACATCGCTTTGTACAAAGAAGTTAACCACAACCCAACGTTCTATCTTACATGCATTCACCTACAAATCACAAATTGACATGCATGTTGGTTAGTGAGTGGACATGTCAAGTAAGGGAAACAATTAAGAGCACCTAATTAAATGCAACTGCAATACATAGCTGCTAGAGTTTAAAAAGCATCAAATAAAATGTTGCATAATCATAATCACAACATACACACACTCACAAAAGTTCAAATCAATTCATGCAAAGAAGTCAAATGTCACGTCAAAACGGATGCAATGCACACGTATTCCTAAGCCGTACGACCTAGACTGACACAACACGACCCAGAGCACCGGTTCTGAACCTGGTAGCTTTGATACCACTTATAGATGTAACACCTCGCACGTGAGGCGCCACATCCCCCGCACTATGACCCGACACGTGTACGAAAAGGAGAATCCGCACACGCACCAAGTCACAGCGAACGGGTGACAAACGAAAACGCACACACTAGCTAGGCGGTACCTAACCCTGTACAAAAGAAAATATGCGAAACATGACAGCGGAAATAGTACGAAATGCCAACTTTCAAAAACTTTTACACACCAAGCATACAACGAAGTACATACATCAGAATCAAATATACGGGTTCAACTAGTTCAGCAAACCTGTCCTGAATAATTACACATCAAAACGGGTTCAACTAAATCGAGCACCTGTCCTAACCTGTCCCGAATTCCATAAAAGCAATGCAAACATGCAAACCTGAGCAGAATATATCTCATACAAAATTACAAAACATAAATCGATTCAAAGAGCTGAACAAACTTAGTCAGACCGACAAACACGACAGACAGCCGCCTAGCAAGAACTCCAACGAACTCCAAAGCAAAGCCTGCAAACTAAAAACATAAAAGGGGAGGGGTCAGTCCAAAGACTGAGCGAGGGGCTACACACACGCGCGTATATACATATATAGAGCACAACACATATCATAAAAGGGGAGTTCGTGAACCAGGGCGTGGTTTTTGTATTCTAAAATATTTCTCACGTGATACTAGATATAGGAGAGTAAAAGAGTTAGGCCAAAGGCCAAAACAATCCCAATTTTATTAATTAGAAATCCACTCCCGTTTCCCGAATAATTTCCTAACAAACTAACTTAACGAAAACAAACACACCAAGCAAACGTTCAGACAAAAGGGGAAAATGTGCACAGGAGTAATACTCGACGCTCCGAGGCTCCTTACCCACATCCCGATGATCATGCACAGGAGTAATGCTCGACGCCCCGAGGCTCCTTACCCATAATCACCGGGCCCCAAACAAAGCAGAGTCAAACCATCAAATCAGAGGGGAAATGTGCACAGGAGTAATACTCGACGCTCCGAGGCTCCTTACCCATAATCAGAGGAGTAATGCACAAGAGTAATGCTCGACGCCCCGAGGCTCCTTACCCATAATCACCGGGCCCCAAACAAAGCAGAGTCAAACCATCAAATCAGAGGGGAAATGTGCACAGGAGTAATACTCGACGCTCCGAGGCTCCTTACCCACATCCCGATGATCATGCACAGGAGTAATACTCGACACCCCGAGGCTCCTTACCCATAATCACCGGGCCCCCAAACAAAGCAGAATCAGACACATACCAGAATCAGAGGCACAACAAGGTCCAAGGCAAGCACAAATCATATCCGGAGGCATATCATATCAGTAGTCAAAGCATAGGCATAACCATAGCATATTCATAATCCTATCATATCAGATCCTAGCATAATCAGATTCTAGAACATAAATCATATCAGGCGTATCCATAGGGCTTTTATTCACATACATATCGGCACATATCATTAGGGTTTAACTATAACCTAACCTCACCTGGCACCAAACACAGTCGAAGACATAGCAGACGGTTCACCCCGAAACCTGCACGACTCACATGACACCACCCCGGGTGCACCTGATCCACATAACGAGGCGGATATTCTATCCGAAGCCCGCCGGGTCGCCACCACTGTAGCCGCCGGAACAGTGGCCGGCTGCCGTTCGGCCGCCCCCGGAACGTACCGGAAAAATCCCGAAAAATCACCCGTGCAAGGATTCGTCATGCTCAATCCAATTCCTCGATTAATTTCCGTGACGAGCTTTACGAAAGCCCTAAACTTTCTCACCGGAAAAATCCTCGGAGGTGGCGCCACCGGTACGCCGCCGCGAATAGCCGCCAAACGGTAAAATCTGGAGTCGAGCAAATGGGGTTTACTAATTCTCGTCGTTCCGAACAACTTTCGTGAAGGGCCCGAGGCCAAAAGATCGCCGGAAAAGGCCCCCGATAGCCTCCGAAGTTTCTGCCGCCGTCGCACCACCCCTAACCACCACCTACATCCAGAATTGGGTGAAAACGATGCCGGAAATGGACTCAGGGGGTCGGAAAACCTTGGAAAACACTAACCTTGGTCGAAAAAGGTCACCGGAGCGCCGCCGTATCACTGTTCAAGCGCGGCAGCGGGAGCTTCAGGCGGCGCGTGCGCCGCGGTCTGGTGGCCATTGGCCGCGCCGCCAACGTCATTCGATGCGCGGGAAAGTCTTCTAACTGGGTCCATGGCGCGTATTACCGGAAAGGCGCCGGAAACCGCTGCGAATGGGTGGCGAAGTGGCGGCTCCACCACCCTCCTCCAGCCGCGTCTGAAAATGGCAGATAACTCTGCCGTCGGTCGTCGGTTGGTCGAGTTCTTGGTACGGTTGTGACCGCATCGTCGAGCTCGTCGAAATGGACTATTGGTTCGTCGAAATCCGTCGAGAAATGAGCGAGATTGAGTTGTGCGTGAAAACACACCTCCACTATGTGAACAGTAACGTGTCAAGGGAGAGAAGAGAGCTGAGTCTGGAGCTGGAGTTATGGCACGCAAAACGAGGATCCGGGGCATTTATCTCGGGTCCTCACACGCAAAACGATCGGTAGGAGGAGCTAACGACGTCAGAATTGGGCAAACTTAGAGTCCACGGACTCGTCTCGATGCCCCGAACGGGTTGAAGGGGTCAAAAAGGTCGAAAATTCTATCGAACGAGAAATGACCGAAAGACCCCTAAAAAGAGAAAATTACAAACAGGCCCTTAAACTCTAAAAGAGTTCAAAATAGGGCCACGAAAAATATAAAATCACATAATTAAACACATTAAAAGGTTGGAACGTGGCGTACCTTATAAATGGGACGATCGGGATGTTACAGCGCAACAATAAACATACAAGGAAACATAAACCTAACAACATCAACAAATACGTGCTCTTCACACAAATTCATGTACAACATGTTCGTCATAGGCCAAAAGAATATAACATAATCCCCTATATTCAAGCTAATACAAGTATCAAAAGTACAAAAGTAAATTAAGCTACGTATGGAATGCAGACTTGAGCTATGCTACAAGAAGACTCAAAAGAAAGACTTGCTGCCTAGCTCGAAACTCAAAGCTGAGGGGGAAAAAGAATACAATGAGGAGGGGTCAATCCTAACGAATGGTGAGGGAGCTAACACACGCAACCATATATATACATTAGACCAGAGCATATATCAAATCGAAAAGTTCATGAACCGGGGCATGGTTTTTGCAATTTAAAGCATTTTCCCATGATATTAGATATATATAAGAGAGTTTAGGGCCAAAGGCCAAAACAACCAAATTTTAGTAATTAAGAGTCCACTCCCGTTTCACAAACCATAACATAACAAACTAACTCGGCGAGTACGATTCTTCCAACCAAACACCTCAAAATCTACCCTATCTGTGCACCCCGTTTCTGCGGCAAGTCAGGTAAGCGTCACGAGAGTGTTTACTTATGTAATTGTGCTCTTTTAATTCAATTTATGCATTAAACAAATTTTCTAGGTGTCTAACTGGCCTTAAGTGTTTAAATTAAAACGTAATTCCTCGTTTATAATTGCTCTTACGTGAATTTGGTGTCGAACGTGCCAATTATGTGAAACTAAGTGAACTACATGATTTATGAATGTATTTATTTGATTTTAGCACATCTTATGATTGATATAAATTAAGTTTGGACCTAATTGTCATGTTTTATAAGTTTTCGGGCCTATTTGTAAATAGGTTAAACTTAAGCCCTTTTAAGCTATTTTGAGCTCGGACTTGGATTCAAATTCCGACACTACCATTGGATTCTTTCCACAATTTGAGTCCAACGGAACAAGAAGTTTATTTTTCTAAGCCCGTTTGAACCCCTTAAGCCTTAAAATTCGATCTGAACAGACCGAATATTGAACTGAACCGCTTTTTGAGCAAACCGAACCCTAAGGACCGGTTTTTCCATCATTTTTACCCCAAGAACCAACCCAGCTCTCCCTCATTCTCTTCATAATCAATCCATACAAGGGCAGGAGGAAGGAAAGAAGAACTTCACACCATTCTTGACACATTTGAGCTCAAATCTATTCCATTCTCTTCCATCTCTTCAAGGTAAGCATGGTTTTAGATTCTCCACTTCTTTATGCTTCTTTTCATCCAGTTATTTCTTATTTTAACTTGGATATTCATGGCATAAGAGATACATGATGAATAGTAAGGGTTTTATGTAAATCATGAATCATATGCTCATCCTTGTGTTATTTGTTGGTCTAAGACTTGTTCCTTAATCCTTGATGCTTCCTTGTTGCATGTATGAACTTGTATTTAATAATGATTAAGTGTGGGATGATTTTCCATGGTTGTACTTGAGCTTAAGCTTTGATATAACTTAGAATTTGATTGAATTTTGCATCCATTTTGTTGCTCTTTGCTTGATCTAAGTTGTAGCTTGTTTGTGTACATTGTTTTGGAGTGATTTCGTTATCTTTTACTGCTGCCATCTTGCCATTTTGTTTCCTGAGTGGTTGCTGTTATTAAAAGAAGGAAACAGGGGTGCTATGATCGAATTTTGATGATGAAGAAGGAGTTGCACGGGGTCACCCCCGTGCATGACTTGTGCTTGGAGTATTATCACCCCCGTGACTCCATATTAATTGTTTGGGGTTGAATTTCTGCCCTAGGTCATAGGAGTGACAGGGTTTGTGTCACTCTCATGACACCTCAATGTTTTTTGTAGGTTAATTTGCTGAATTAAGTCACGGGAGTGGCAGGCCTTGTGCTTGAAGGGGGTAACCCCCGTTACCCCTTCTCTCTTTGATTGTAAGTGTGTTTTCGTTCGTTCATTCACTTTGTGTGCTATTTTCTCGGGCCTTTTATGACTCCTATCTATTGTTAATATGTAATATTATGTGTTATAATCCTTTTATTAAGTTTATTGTAAGATTTGATATGTTGTAAACGAGCTACGGACTTGAATGCCCTAAGTGCTTCCATACGCTATCACGTTTCATTCCATGCGTTCGTTATGTGATTAAATGATCTCTTTTTCTCTCAAACTTGTTCCTAAAATGTTTACTACTTATTGTATGACATGTTATGAAGTGTTTATGAATTTTATGGCCTGATTTACGGGGGTGTAAACATGACTTCCATGCATGAACGTTTAAGTAATATGTTATGACCTTCCTTGCAACCATTGCATTCTTTATGTGTTTTAATGGATTTCTTTTACCCCAACTTGATCTATATGTATTGTAACATGTAATATGATGTGATATGCTTTGAATATTGAAATTTTGGTGTGAATTTGATATGTTTATACGAGCTTCGATCGTGAATGCTTTAAGTGCTACCTTTTGACATCTCAATTGCATCCATTGCATTCATTTGCATCGCTGGGTCTAACTGGTTCATGATTGAGTCTAAGTCATAAGTTTATGGTTTTTTATCTTAGAGTTTTGTTCGAGAGGTGTCGGATCTACCATTAAGCCCTTTCTCAATCGTCAATACTCGTTCGCGAGTACTTTTGGTAAAAAGGTGAGGTTAGGTTTGTTTTCTTTTAGTTAAGCGACCTACAACCCTATGTGCTCGTTTTCAAGCCCGCATGCGACTATACTATTATATTAAATAATAGATATGTGTTGACATGTTATGACCTTGTCAAACAATTAAAGGTTTTGAATCATACGTATGAGCGTATATAAGCTTGAAAACGTTTTGAAACTAGACTATGATCCAAACCGTGTGCTTTTATGCAAAGCTATGCCCTTCTCCAACATGTTATGAATCAGGATAACACGGCGAGGTACGTTAAAAGTATATGCCGAGTTGCAAGGTAAGGTATGCAATAAGGTACGTTAAGTTATGTTTAAATATGTAGCGAGTTAAGTATGTTGATACGAATGGTTCTATATAGTTTATTGGGCCCTGGAGACGTGGGTAAGGATGCCCGGGATGGTGTCGGGCCGTCGGGTTAAGCCTGTGCGTGATCTCCATACGAAGTATTCACGCGCGACTCTTGGATGTTGTGGAGATGTGGTGCTTTATGCCTCCGGTGGATGCAGGGAAAGGTACAATGTGGGCCCGCTATGCCATGTGCATGCTTAAGTTAGTTGTGTGGGAGGATATGGTATATGATTTATGTTTAGATTTTGTTTTGATATGTTGGGAATAGTGCCCTAGAAAGCCAATTTGACGTAATCTGCTTTGGAACTTTCCTTATATCATATACAATCTTTGAATAATATACGATTGATTATTATCATAGGCAAACACTTCTTTATGTGCAATACGTGTTTTATGTATTTCCATTATGTGTGCATGTATTAGAACTCCCCTAATCAATAAGACTGTTAGGGACTTTGTCATTAAGTGAATGACATATGAAACAAGCATTAACTCAGGCCGAATTAGAAACCACTCCAAGTAGATGAGCCCAACAAGCAGTGGGAGTGTTAATTAGGCTCGATTGAGAAGGATTATCCTGTTTCATGGGGAGTAAAGTGCATAGTTGATACGTACGCAATACATGAGGGTGCTCGTTATGAGAACGGGTACACTGAGGTGTCCCACGTGAGAAGATTCCTAAATGGAAAGGAAGATTCCACTTCGGGAAGAGAAAACTTTCAGATTAGAAAATATCTCACAGGTCAATGGAATTAATCATTTAACTTGAGATTCCATTGATGTTTTATGTGAGCTAACTCTGTATTCTTTGATATATTCCTAAAAGGATGTCACCCATGACAGCTGAATCATGGTTTATGTTGGGACTTCACAAGTGGCACATGACAGCATATGAGAATCAATAAAGGACCTATACTTGCTTAAATCCAGGAAGATCTCTTATTGCATAAGTTGTTCATATGCCCTCCTAAGACCCTCGATCGAGGTAGTGGATCAAGACATCAAGAAAAGGGTTTCTTGGATTGAGGTTAAATGGATATGAAACGAACTTAGCTTTATGATTGAGATTAGTAGGGCTCTCATTATTCCCATGCCCTAGATCTTAATCGAGAGATGGGATGGCAGGAGGATCGTACCTCACAGATGTCATTGACTGAAAGGTTCTTTCGAATATATACATATATTCATTCTTCGGGTAGGGGTCACATACTTGTTGCTAGACCATGGTCATGTGATCTGTGAGGTAATTAATTAATAAAGTGTATTAATTAATTAGACTCACTGCTAACTGAAAATAAACCTAAAGGGTCACACACAAATGCCTGGTTCAAATGGTATTATTGAAAAGATTAAATAGTTGATCGAAAGGAGACAACACGTATAAGTACACGTGTGGAATGTAACACCCCGCTCTTTCGACGTACAAGCTATGCCACGAGTCGACTTCCTTATGTGTTTGATTATGTGATTTTGTGCGTTGTGTAGCCCTATTTTCAACTCTTTAAGAGTTTAAGGGCTTGTTTGCAATTTTCTCTTTTTAGGGGTTTATCGATCATTTCCTGTTTGGTCGAGATTTTAGCGTAACAGACCTCTTGAATGCGTTTGGGGTAGTGAAATAAGTCCGTTGACTCTAAGTTTGCCCAATTCTGACGTCGTTAGCCCTTCCTACAGGTTATTCTCGCGCGTTAAGGACCCGGGATAAAACACCCGAATCCGTGTTTGACCGAGACAACCAATCAACTCTCTCTCTCTTTTGTATGCTCTCTCTCTCTCTCGAGCTATTAATATGTATGATTATGCTACGTGATACAGAATATGTTATGTTAGGTACTAGTATATGTATGAATATGAGTAATTAAGAATCCGGTATGCTAGGAATATGAATATGCTAGGATATGAATATGTTAGGAGTATGGGTATACTAGGAATCTGAATATGCTATGAATATGAATAGGCTAGGATATGGAAATGCTATGTATATGACCTGTTTTGAATATGAATACGATCTTAATATGAATATGAATATGTTCTGGATATGATATGAATATGATATGGATATGCTATTAACATGAATTTGATACGAGTATGAGTACATTTATGATATGAATATGAACCTGTTATGATTATGATATGGATATGAATACGAATATGTATACGAATACAGATATGGATCTGATATGCCTCTGATTCTGATATGACTTTGACTCTAATTCTGCTTGGGGCTTGGTGATTATAGGTAAGGGAGACTCGGGACGCTGGGTATTACTCCTATGCATGATCATCGTGATGTGGGTAAGGGAGAGTCCGGGACGGATATTATCCCTGTGCACATTTGCCCTCTTGTTTGAAGGTTTACCTTGTGTGTATGTTTTCGATATGCTAGTTAGTTATGTAATAGTTCGTGAAACAAGAGTGGATTCTCAATTAGTAAAATTTTGTTGTTTTGGCCTTCGGCCCTTAACTCTCTCTCCCTATATATATTATCATGTGAGAAAATGATTTAGAATGCAAAAACCACACCCCGGTTCATGAACTTCCAACTTTGATATGTGCTGTGCTCTGTATACGTATGTACGCATATGTGTATAGCCCCTCACCCAATCAGTGTGACTGACCCCTCCCTCTTTATGTTTTTAGTTGTAGGTTCAGGTTGTTGAAGTTCGAGCTAGGCGGCTGTGTGTTGTGTCTGTCGAGTTTGTGTCAGTCCTTCTGAGTCTGTTAAGCACTTTGATTCAAGTTATGTTTGAAATTATGTATATGATATATTCTGCACAGGTTTATGCTTATGATTTGAATGTGTGGAAATTCGGGACAGGTTCTTGGATTAGTTGAACCCGTTGATTTATGATTTCTGTTTGATTTCAGGATTAGGTATCTATGCTAGTTGAACCCATCAACTGTTTTTGCATGATTTAATTTGATTTGAATGCTTCCGCTTTTACACTAGTTCTGTGGTTTGATTTTAAAGTTCAGGGTCTACGTTCCGCCTAGCTTAGGTGTGAGTCTGTCTGTCTCCCGTTCGCCATTGCTTGGTTCATGTACGGGCTTTCTATCTCGTATGTGGATTGGGTTTTGGTGCGGGGGATGTGGTGACCAACCGTGAGGGGTGCTACATCCTTAAGTGGTATCAGAGCTACCAGGTTCAGAACCGGTGCTCTTGAGTTGTGTCGTATCAGTCTAGGTCGTATGGCATAGGAATTTTTACGCATTGCATTTGTTTGGCATGAGATTTTAACTCCTCAGCATGAATTGTACAGAGTCATATGACTATGTGCACGTTATGACTATAAATGTGCAACATTTATCAATGTGCTTTTAATTGCTTTTAATTGTTGCACTTTTGTGACTTAAGTGCTATATTTCATTGCATCCCTAACCCTCATGTATCAACTTTAGTGTTTGAACTACAAGGTTGCATCACTAGCAGTTTAATCAGCTTCTATGACATCATCTCAACTTTATGGTCAAGATTTCCAACACCATAGTGAATGGTACACTAAGCATTCATGGCACGAGCATACATGCATCCTTTATTTGATTAATTCTTGTTATTAGGTGATATACTTGTCAAGTGCGATATATGCTGATTGTTGTAATTTCTAACTGTACTACTTTAATGTATGTATGTATGGGTGTTTAATTAATTGTACTTATGTGCTAGAGAGATGTTAGAATCTCTCTATTTAAGTGAGAGGGAGATTTATTTCTCTCTATTTACGTGCAAGGGTGATGTTGATTCTCCCTATTTGTGTGTTAGAGGAATGCAGGATTCTCTCTAATTATGTGATAGAAAGATGCTGGATTCTTTCTAAGTTTTGTGCACGAGAGATGTTGGATTCTCTTGTACTTAGGTATTCGAGGGATGTTGGATTCTCTCGAGTTTAGGGGTTTGAGAAATGCTGTATTTTCTCAAACTAGAATATTTGGGAGATGTTGGAATCTATCAGACTTAGGTTGAGAGACGGGGTTCTCTCAATTATGTGTTTGAGAGATAGGGTTCTCTCAATTGTGTGTTTGAGAGAAGGGGTTCTCTCAATTGTGTGTTTGGGAGATGGGGTTCTCTCTTTCTCTTACGCGTTGAGAGATGGGATTCTCTCCCGTTTGTTGTTGTTGCGCTACGTGTTGACCTGACAACGGTTTGCAAGTGACGGGTACGCTACGATATCGGGCTTTAGGTGCAGTGACAGCTATCCATATCCTAGTAGTAATCGAACGAGTTTAAAGTGACCAACGGTCAAGTGTTCAGACAGACCTCAGTGACAACGAGACACCTTGAAGGGAGTTGATGCAAACAATGGGAGTAACTTCACAACCAGGGCTATGACTCTACACGATTCCAAAAAATGGATTGAGGTACTACAACTCGAAGCTCTTCGACTCAATAGTAGGATTTGGGGACCAGATCCTTTTAAGGGGGAGAGGTAGTAACACCCCACTATTCCACGTACAAGCGACGCCACATGTCGACTTCCTTGTGTGTTTAATTATGTGATTTTGTGCGTTGTGTGGCCTTATTTTCAACTCTTTAAGAGTTTAGGGGTTTGTTTACAATTTTCTCTTTTTAGGGGTTCGTCGGTCATTTCCCGTTTGATCGAGATTTTGACCTAACAGACCTCTTGAACGCATTTGGGGCATCGAAATGAGTCCGTAGACTCTAAGGTTGTCCAATTCTGACGTCGTTAGCCCATCCTACCGGTTATTCTCGCGCGTTAAGGACCCAGGATAAAACACCCCGGATCCGTGTTTGACCGAGACAGCCAATTAACTCGCTCTCTCTTGTACGCTCTCTCTCTCTCTAGAGGCGAAAAACACACACTTACACCATAACACACACTAGTTCCAAACTCGACTGATACTCGATGGATTTCGACGAATGAGTAGTGCATTTCGAAGAAATCAACGAGATGAACACAATGGTACCAAGATCTCTGCCCGACGACAAACGGTGGTGGCACTATGGCTGAATTTCAGTCGCAGCTGGCGTGCGAGTTACAACCGCCATTTCACCAACGATTTTTGGTTATTTCCTACGATTTACAGCGGTGATGGTTGGGTTTTGTGCGTCTTCCAGTGACGCATCTTTCTGTGGCAGTGGTGCAGCCAATGGGGCTGCGGTGGTGTTCTAACGGATTTTACTACAGTTAAAAACCAATCGTGCAAGTGTACACTAACATACGCGTAGCACAATAGGATCGAACCCACAGGGAAGGGAAATCAATCACTACTCTCTATTTCTCTCTAATCTAAAGACTTAACAGAAGCAATGGTTATTTGTATTAATCTACTGATGTAGAAATTAACAAATAACTAAATTAAAATTGCAATTAACAACTTAACACGCGAATTAACTCAATAAACTAAACAGGCAGGGGAAAAAGCTTTGTATCATACAATCAAGAGCTGACGTGATACTCGTTTGACAAGTGTAATTCTACAACCTAGTCACTTATATTTGAATTACCCTCTCTCGAGGTATAACCAAGTGCTTAATTAGTGTTCAATGTTGCTCTCGCAATCACCAGTAGTTAATTAAACCATAGGAACAAGACTAGTGTAATTCAGTATTCTAGCGGCTCGGCATGGAATAAGATTACTGTTGTATAAGCTAAGACCAAATCTCTTTGTACCCTACAACTTACAAGTATTTAAAAGCCTCTAAATTACCATCACTCTTTCGATCTATAGGTAATTGCGACACATGCTACGGGTGATCAAGCCATCGCAAGTCAGTTCAACCAGTTTTCAAACTAAGAATTAACACAAGTCATTCAAGCATCTCATCAAACATCCATCATGCAATCATCATCACTTCCCCCTAGCCCTAGATACTGAGCTACTCATAATTGAAGCAAAAATTATAAAACTAAAGGAAATTGCATTAAAATAAAGCATCGTCAAGGAATTTAAACAAAGTCTAACAATTAAATTCATAAACATTCAACAATACTAAAAAAACGAAACTAGCATATGAAACTAAAACTAAAATCAAAGGAATTAGTTTGGAAATTAAAGCAACAATAAAACCAAAGATTGTTCTCGGAATTCAATCCTGTCGTCTTCTCGAATTCTCTGAAAATCTTCTGAACTTCTGAGTCTTCTTCCAAACCCTAGGTCTTGACTTGGAAAAGAAACTCTTTTTCTCTGTCTAACTCTCTCTGAACCTCCTCCTATTCTGTTTTTTCTTTTTCTCTTTTCTAAAGACTCCAAAACGCACATATATAGCAGCCCTAGGAGATTTCTCGCCGTCCTAGGTAACGGGCGTTACCTATATTTACCTTGCTCCGATTAACGCCTGTTAATGACATGAAATCGCCATAACGCTTTTACTGGTAACGGGGGTTACCAATTTTCTTCTATATAGGGGTAACGGGCGTTACCCCTCTGTTCTCGCAAAATACTCTCCTCCTGTGGCCAGTAACGGGAGTTACTCCTTGTGTACTGCTAAATGGTAACGGGAGTTACCACTTTTTCTCCAACAAAATGCGTGAAATCGCTCTGCTTCGCCGTTTCGTAACTCCAACTCTATTAACACCTGAACAGAGTCAAATAAACACATAAACGCATCAAACGGCACCAGAATATAATCTATTTAACGCTTAAAATCATGCAATTTCTACACACAACAGGTGGCGACATACGCGCCGCTACAAGCGCTCGACAGGCGGAGATGGAAATGGCACCACCTTCCACGGCGTCTCGCGGCGGTCTACGGCGGTGGAATAGGGCGGCGATTGGTTGGGCTTTGCGCAGAAGTGGATGGCGCATCTTTCGGCGTTGGTGTCGCGACCATCGGACACTGGACGGTGGTTCGCGCACCGGCAAAAGGCCACGGTGGCGGCGCGTGAACAATAGCAAGCGGCGTTTCCACCGCCTCCGACGGCTTTTTTCGAGGTGCTTTGGTGGTTCCTTATGTTTTCCGACCCCCTGGTCTTATTTTTGGCCTTAGATTGACCCAAATCGCGACGTAGGTGGTGGTTTTGGCCATGGTAGCAGCGGCGGGAACTTCGGCGGCTATCGGGGGCCTCTTCCGGTGATCTTTTGGCGACAGGCCCTTCATGAAAGTTGTTCAGCACGACGAGTTCTATTTTTCCCGACTTGTCCGAGTCAAAATTTGGCCGATTTGGTGGCGGCGCATGGGGGTCAACGCTCCGATATCTTTTTCCGACAATTAAGTTAGGGGTTTCGAAATACTCGACAAGGCCTTTCCAACGGTATACTCGGATTTCATTTTCGTTGAACGGTTTAGATTTAATTTCATTTCCTGGCTTTTGGGATTTAATTGTTGAATTGGATCAATTTTTCCTTATCTAAATCCGGGGGGTTCCGTATTTCGAAAAATTGATTGAGGGCTTTTGTTGAGCATGCTGAGATGTACGATTCGCTATTCGGGGGGATTTTTTCGACCACCGAAGGTGGTGGTCCGGTGGCTGCAGGTGGCGGTTCGGCAGGCTCCGACGGGGTGTTCCAACGCCCTTCGGGCAGTGAGTCCCTTTTGTCGTGGTGATTCCAACGCCACTTTTCATTCGTTAATCGGATGTCCGGTTGAGTTATTACGAATTATTTTGTGTAATTATGAATTAAATGAATTTAATTGTTTTAAATGCAATAAATTGTTTATTGTTGTAATTGTTTATCAATATGTACTCCAATGTATTTGAAATCATATATTATATGAAATGTGATAAGTATGGACGTTTTGATTTGCAAATTGAATCCCGATATGCTGAATTAGTGCTATTTTTTTTAACTTAGAAGGGGTGTTTGTGAAATTTTTGGATAATGTACATTTGTATAATTTGAATTAATTAAACTTTGTCATTTGATAAATAAATATGCTAATCTTGACTATGTAAAAATGAATTATTATGTCTTAAATGATTAAACTTGAAACTTTCACAATTAAAGTCTAACTACTTAAGTTGAATTTGAATCTATTATGCGATGTACGAATTGGTTATGCATTGTAAGAATTATATGACTTAGTTATCTTTCATTTGTGTATTCTATGACTTAGTTGGAATTTGACCTGTGACCTCGAGGATTTAAATGAAATTCGTAGCATGCTATTATATGATTTATTTGGGCTTCTAATACGTGAATTTCATATAAAATGTGATATATGAATGTAATTTGTTTGTTTTGTAAATGTGCATCATATGAATTTCGTTTTGTGCATTCATGAGCATTGCCGTGCATTACTCTGTGGTTATTGTTTGAGTCTGAGCCCTGTGTTTCGTGTGCTCAGCTGTTCAGGTGCACCCGGGGTGGTGACAAGTGAGTCGTGCAGGTTCCGAGGTGGACCATTTGTTTTGTGTTCAGCTTTGTTTTGTACCAGGTGAGGTTAGGTTATAGTTAAACCCTAATGAAACGTGCCCGATATGTATGCATGTGAATATAAACCCTATGTATATGTAATATGTGGGAGCTATGAATATGTATGATTATGCTACATGACATAGAATATGTTATGTTAGGTACTAGTATATGTATGAATATGAGTATGTTAAGAATCCGGCATGCTAGGAATATAAATATGCTAGGATATGAATATGTTAGGAGAATGGGTATGCTAGGAATCTAAATATGCTATGAATATGAATAGGCTAGGATATGGAAATGCTATGTATATGACCAGTTTTGAATATGAATACGATCTTGATATGAATATGAATATGTTTCGGATATGATATGAATATGTTATGATTATGATATGGATATGCTATGAACATGAATATGATATGAGTATGAAATGTTTATGATATGAATATGAACCTGTTATGATTATAATATGGATATAAGTACGAATATGTATACGAATACGGATATGGATCTGATATGCCTCTGATTCTGATATGACTTTGACTCTGATTCTACTTGGGGCTCGATGATTATGGGTAAGGGAGAATCGAGACGCCAGGTATTACTCCTGTTCATCATGATGTGGGTAAGGGAGAGTCCGGGACGGATATTGTCAAGTGTACATTTCCCCTCTAGTGTGAAGGTTTGCCTTGTGTGTATGCTTTCGATATGCTAGTTAGTTATGTAATAGTTTGTGAAAAGGGAGTGGATTCTCAATTAGTAAAATTGGTTGTTTCGGACTTCGGCCCTTAACTCTCTCTCCCTATATATATTATCACGTTAGAAAATGATTTAGCATGCAAAAACCACATCTCGGTTCATGAACTTCCAACTTTGATATGTGCTATATATGCTCCGTGTGCGTATGTACGCGTGCGTGTGTAGCCCCTCACTCAGTCAGTGTAACTGACCCCTCCCTCTTTATGTTTTTAGTTCTAGGTTCAGGTTGTTGGAGTTCGAGCTAGGTGGCTGTGTCGTGTCTGTGTCAGTCCGTATGAGTCTGTTAAGTACTTTGATTTAAGTTATGTTTGAAATTATGCATATGATATATTCTGCATAGGTTTATGCTTATGATTTAAATGTATGGAAATTTGGGACAGGTTAGGATAGGTTCTTGGATTAGTTGAACCCGTCGATTTATGATTTCTGTTTGATTTCGGGATTAGGTATCTATACTAGTTAAACCCCGTCAACTGTTCTTGTATGATTTAATTTGATTTGAATGCTTCCGCTTTTGCACTAGTTCTGTGGTCTGATTTTGAAGTTCATGGTCTACGTTCCGCCTAGCTTAGGTGTGAGTCTATTTGTCTCCCGTTCGCCACTGCTTAGTTCATGTATGGGCTTTCCATCTCGTATGTGGATCGGGGTTTTGGTGCGGGGGATGTGGTGACCCACCTTGCGGGGTGCTACATTGAATGTGAGCATGAATTGGGCGTGTGATTCAATTGTGAAATTAGACCATGTGTTAATTAATTGGAGAATTAATCATAAAACCCAAATATAATTAATTAGAGAATTAATTATAAATCCCTAATATAATTAATTAAGAGAATTAATTATGTAGGCCAAAGAAATTAATTAGAGAATTACTTTTAGCCATTAGAATTAAAAGCCCTTCATGAAATTAATTAGAAAATTAATTTTGAGTATTTAATTATTTAGTTATTCTAATTTTATTAGAATAAATAAATAAATCAATATAAAATATCTTCTATTTATTATTTTAATAAATATTAATTCTAATGTAGTTAGAATAAAGAGATAAAGATTTTCGCCCATCCGAACTATGACCCTTTTGGCATTTCACCATCCCAACTATTTTTCACCCGAAACCGCCATCTAAACTTTCAATTCCTGACAAACCACCATCCTACAGCGGTTTTGACCCTTTTTTGAGCGGTTTTGACTCTTTTTTCAGCGGTTTTGGATGTTCTAACACATGTAAATATGTCTCTCTTTGTTATTTTTCCATAGATTATGTGTTAAAACATCCAAAACCGCTGAAACAAGAGTCAAAACCGCTCAAAAAAGGGTCAAAACCGCTGTGGGATGGTGGTTTGTCAGGAATTGAAAGTTTAGATGGCGGTTTCGGGTGAAAAATAGTTGGGATGGTGAAATGCCAAAAGGGTCATAGTTCGGATGGGCGAAAATCTTTGTCTCTATTCTATTATATAGAGAAAGTATTTAATTATTATTAGAATAATTAAATATTCCTAATTTGATTAGGAGCTCTTTTTCTAGAAGAATAATATCTTATTTAGATAAGAGGTTATTATTAATTGGAGAGAAAGAAAATAGAAGAAAAGTCGAAGTAGGAATCCTGTTCCTACACAAACTTGGGATTTAAGAAATCCCATATAAGGGATGGTGGAAAGATTTTTTCAATGAAAGATTTCGATTGAAAAAATACGATTTACTTGGAAAGGTGATGTTGGATCATACAGAAGATGAGCCAACGACACGTTTTCCGAGGGCTATGGCGTGGCAGTTTCTGACTTCGTCAAACTAGATTTTGAAGGGAGATTTAATTATGCACTTTCTTATCTCGTTTCTTATTTCTTTCAATACACATATCATAGCACTTGCATTCCTACTGATATGATTTGAATCTAGGTTGGTGTGGATTATTACTCTAGAGGATTTCTACTTTGGAATCTTGAAGAAAAAAACGTTAAAAAAAGAGGGATGTCATTACAGTGTGAAGCAAGTTTATGGGCGGCTCAAACGTGTCAATAAAGCTTCAATTCTTGTAAGTTCTTGAATTCCTAAGATTTAGAAATAGAAATTTCAAGTCACGATCTTACTTTTGGGAAAATTTCTAAATTCCGATGCATTTACTTTCGTGTTTTTCCAAACAAGTGGTATCAGAGCCATCTTGCAACGTCTATTTCTAATCTATCTTTTTTATATGAATTTGGTAGAAATTCTTAGGTTTAGATGCAATTGAGTATTCTTGAATTTTTTGAAAATCTGAGAAAAACAAATCTATAATTTTTGTTGAAATTTCTGAAAAATGTTTTCTGAAAATTTTGATTAAAAACTGTTTTAAATCAAATTTATTAAATTGTGTTTTAATTTCTTGGATTGATTTTGAGCTTTTGTGATAAATTGCAAAACACAAAATCGAGTTACGAATGAAAACACGAGGCTTGGGCGTGCTAAGGCGTCGTACGCCCAGCCCCGCCCGAAACCTGCCATCGATTGCGTATATTATTTTTGAAATAATACAAAGGTAAAATAATTAATTTTTGAAAATTAATTGGACTTTTATTGATTTAATTTTTCTTGGATTATTTGAAAGAATTTATGAACAAAAATTGCATCTAAGTCACGTTTTTAAGTTATTAGAACTTAAAGGCGAGAATTGCAATTTATTGGTAAATTAAATTCTTGCAATTTAGAATATTAGGTGATAATGGGTTTAGCCTTGTGAATGTTTTAATTTATGCATATGGATGATTTCAATTGGGGTTGGAGCCCTATAGTTACACGTTTTCAATTGGGGGTTGGTGCCCCACTTATGTGTTTTTTATGTGGCTTTTCTTATTACTATTTTTAGGCGAGGGTATACCCCGTGTATTTGTCTATGGCCAATATAAAGATTGAGTCATATTAATTTCTATAAAGAGAGTAGAACTTAGGAAGTGAAGTTTTCTTTTTATTTTGGAGACAATGCACCCATGGAGTAAGAAGGATCCACGAAACAAGGAGCATGGTGGCCATAAGTGAAGACCCCTAAAAATGTTAGGGAGGGGATGTTCTATTATTGTAATAGAATAGGGCACTATTAAAGTTTTATTTCATCTCGTATGTGAAATTATCTGTTTTATGTGACATGTATGTTAGAACTAGCAATTGTGGAGTGGCTCCCATAATTGCACATAAGATAGGATACCCATATTCATCTCATAGTAGTATCATGCTAGGACATGTTATCTGCTAATTGCTTGTGTGTAATGCATTTATGTGAAACTGCATTAAACAAGACTAATTAAAATGGATAACTATACATGTTGGTAAGGTCAAAACTGGACAACTCTCTAGTATTCGAAAATCCCATAAATATTAAGCAATTTCAATTGTGTAAAGTGAAAACTTTAAATAAAATACATAGCATTCCATCAATAGGATTTAAGTTTAATAGGGGAGCTAGTTGCTGGCCATGAGTCGTGGGGTGACTATGTGAAACTTATTAATTCTTAGTTTCCAGATTGATCATACTTAGTTATCAATATTTCGTGACATTTTGGGATGAGCGATGGCCGCGAGTCGTGGGTCATTCGAACTAAGTTTTGATCATGATCTTATGATTGATGGGTCTTGCTTAACGCCTAAGTAAATATAGATGTCACACGAGTCGTGGGTCCATATTCATAGATAGGTGATGTAAAAATATTACAAAGAGTTCCATAGAGTTGGAATTGGCAAGTCATACCTACCTAAGGCTTTATTGAGGATGGTCGAGAGTCGTGGGTCCAAAATATAGTGCGTAGGATCTTAGTACCCACTGGGAAATCAAGTTTCCTCTTAGATTGTTGGGATTTTAAGATCTTCTAAAAACAGTGGGTGCTACATACGATAAAAGACCTAAATCCTATGTATTACGTTATTATTCAACATGCTCACATTTTCTCTGCTTAGCAGTTAGGTTGTAGTCCTATGAATGTCTATAATATGAAATGCAAGCCTATTCGTATCCATCCTTAAGTCAAACAAGCTGACTAAGTCCTAACTAACTCTAATTGGCTTTGGATCCTAAAATTCATTTTAGATTTTGAAAAGAGAAAAGTGTTCTTTACAAGACTAGATTTTCACCTACTTGTGAAAATTCGACCCGGGCCAAAAGACAAGCAATCTAAAGTGGAGGAATTTTTCCAACCACTTAAGAGCAATTGTACCTCATTGTCATGTTATATGGTATAACATTATCGAATTGTTCTATAATCCGATGAGGGTACATGTTTAAACGAACGAAAACTGAAGATCCTCATTGAGGATCTCGCAGCTTTGGTCGTCCACTGAGAAACGAGTTCGCAGTGCACTAATTGCTCGCATTGCTTCCACCATCATCTCTAACCTCTTTATACTCAACCACAATGATGCTATTGTAGCATAGTTAATCAATTACTTGATAATGGTTGAGAGCATCCTTAAGAAGGACTAAAAGTTTATGATGGTTAAATCTTCTTCTAAACCCACTTAGGTAAAGGCTTGAAAGCCTAAAAAAGAAGAAACCCTAAAAACCCAATGAACGGGTGAGTAAAGGGGATGCCCAAAAGTGAATAGTGATCAGAATAGGATGTTTGCTCCTATAGTGGCAAACAAAGGACTTTGAAAGTGAATTGTAAAGAGCATGGGTACTCTGACAGTTTCTTGTTGTGGTAATTCTAATAGGATTATAATTTATTAGTCTCGAGTTAATTTTGCATGTTCTATTGTGCAAAACCCAAAGCACTAATGTCCTGAACATACAACAAAATAACAAAAGTAAGTGAGATGACAGAGTTTCAAATTACTTAGGCACGCTAAGACACAAAAGGATTAGCATGTTAAACATCATAAAATCATTTTACAAAAATGAACCCAAAGAGTCAACTTCCTGTGAATCATGTCTTAGTGGAAACATTCCCAAAATATAGTTTAGGTGAAACGTGTAAACGTGCCATACACACAATGGATTTTAATCCATGTTGATGAGTGCAAGATGCGTAATGTAAGCTCTAGAAATAATCATAAGTTTGATCATTATGGATGAGTGTACTTAATGAAGTACAAATTCGGAACTTATACGAAATTCTTAGAATTTCAAAAGGAGGTTAGGAATCGAAGTAGTCATAACTTATGAGCAACTCAATTTGATCGAGATGGGGAAAATCTTTGTGACCGTTTCCTTAGTTATCTTCGAGATAATAGGATTATCTCTTCGTAAACGCGTTCAAGAACACCTTAATGTTTCTAAATGAAGGAGTAAAACCTTATAGGATATGGTTCATGACAAGCTTTACTGACTTTCTAGGAATTTTTCTTGGATGATTTGAAAGAATTCATGAACAAGAATTACATCTAAGTCGTGTTTTTAAGTTATTAGAACTTAAAGACGATAATTGTAATTTATTGGTAAATTAAATTCTTGCAATTTAGAATATTAGCTGATCATGGGTTAGTCTTGTGAATGTTTTAATTTATGCATATAGATGATTTCAATTGGGGTTGGAGCCCTATAGTTGCACGTTTTCAATTGGGGTTGGTGCCCCACTTATGTGCGTATTGTTATGTGTTTATTGTGTGGCTTTCCTTATTACTGTTTTTGGACCGGGGTATGTCCCGTGTATTTGTCTATGGCCAATATGAAGATTGAGCCATATTAATTTCTATATAGAGAGTAGAACTTAGGAAGTGAGGTTTTCTTTTTATTTTGGAGACAATGCACCCATGGAGTAAGAAGGATCCACGAAACAAGGAGCACGGTGACCATAATTGAAGACCCCTCAAAATGTTAGGGAGGGGATGTTCTATTATTGTAATAGAATAGGGCACCATTAAAGTTTTATTTCATCCCTTATGTGAAATTATCTGTTTTATGTGGCATGTATGTCAGAACTAGCAATTATCGAGTGGCTCCCATAATTGCACATAAGATAGGATACCCATGATTATCTCATATTAGTATCATGCTAGGATATGTTATCTGCTAATTGATTGTGTGTAATGCATTTATGTGAAACTGCATTAAACAAGACTAATTAAAATGGATTACTATAGATGTTGGTGAGGTCAAAACTGGACAACTCTCCAGTATTCCAAAACCCCATAAATATTAAGCAATTTTAAAAAATAGGTATTTTGTGTAAAGTGAAAACTTTAAATAAAATATTTGGCATTCCACCAATAGGATTTAAGTTTAATACGGGAGCTAGTTGTTGGCCACGAATCGTGGGGTGATAATGTGAAACCTATTAGTTCTCAGTTTCCTGATTGATCACACTTAGTGATCAATATTTTGTGACCAATTTCGGGGTGGGCGATGGTCGGGAGTCGTGGGTCCTTCGAACTAAGTTTTGATCATGATCTTATGATTGATGGATCATACTTAACGCCTAAGTAAATATGGATGTCGCACGAGTTGTGGGTGCATATTGAAAGATAGGTTATGCAAAAAATATTACTAAGAGTTCCACAGAGTTGGAATTGGTAAGTCGTACCTACATAAGGCTTAAATGAGGGTAACTGTGAGTCGTGTCTCCAAAATATAGTACTTAGGATCTTAGTACTCACTGGGAAAACAAGTTTCCTTTTAGATCGTCGGGATTTTAAGATCTTCTAAAAACAGTGGTAGCAACATACGATAAAAGACCTAAATCCTATGTATTACGTTATTATTCATTATGCTCACATTTTCTCTACTTAGCATTTAGGTTGTAGTCCTGTGATTCTCTACAATATGAAATGCAAGCCCATTCGTATCCATCCTTAAGTCAAACAAGTTGACTAAGCCTTAACTAACTCTAATTGGCTTTGAATCCTAAAATTCATTTTAGATTCTGAAAAGAGAAAAGTGTTCTTTACAAGGCGAGATTTTCAACTACTTGTGAAAATTCTACCCGGACCAAAAGAGAAGCAATCTAAAGTGGATGAATTTTTCCAACCACTTAAGAGCAATTGTACGTCATTGTCATGTTATAGGGTATAACATTATGGAATTGTTCTACAATCCAATGAGGGTACATGTTTGAACGAACGAAAACTGAAGATCCTCATTGAGGATCTTGCAACTTTGGTCGTTCATTGAGAAACGATTCTCAGTGCACTGATTGCTTGCATTGCTTCCACCATCATCTCTAACCTCTTTATACTCAACCACAATGATGCTATTGTAGCATAGTTAATCAATTACTTGATAATGGTTGAGAGCATCTTTAAGAAGGACTAAAAGTTTATAATGGTTAAATCTTCTTCTAAACCCACTAAGGTAAAGGCTTTAAAGCCTAAAAAAGAAGAAACCTTTAAAACCCAATGAACGGGTGAGTAAAAGGGATACCCAAAAGAGAATAGAGATCAGAATAGGATGTTTGCTTTTATAGTAGCAAACAAAGGACTTTGAAGGGAACTGCAAAAAGTATGGGTACTCTGACAGTTTCTCGTTGTGGTAATTCTAATGGGATTAGAATTTACTAGTCTTGAGTTAATCTTGCATGTTTCGTTGTTCTGTTCGGCATGGGCCCTGGAGCTATGAGTTAGAAATCCTCGGGATGGTATCGGGCCAGCAAGGCTCGGCTTGGGCATAGTTGCCATAATGAGGTATCATGTGCGACCCAGGGAGTAGGGAAGGTGTGGTATCCTTTTGCCGTCGGTGTAATAACCGACGAGGACACGTCGTGGGTTAGCTACCCCATGTGGGTTTGTTTAGTTCAGGATGGTTAAGGGTCGCGCGTGGCTCCTCCATCAATGGAGTAGATGGTGGATTTAATTCTGTATTTATGCTTTGTTCTGTCATGAGGAGTAAAGATTGGAAGCTCGTACTCGTCGAGCATATGATTTGCTCTTATATGGGAATTATGAATCGGGGTAGAGTTTATGAAAATGTTTTCTAAGTACATATAAGTTATTTTAAAATGTTTTGGTATGTTAAACCTATTCCCGGTTCATGAGTCCACTTTTGATATGTGCTTTGCTTTATATATATAGTGTGTGAGTGTGCGTTAGCCCCCTCACTCAGTCAGTTAACTGACCCCTCATTTTATCTTTTAGTTGTAGGTACTTTTGCCTTGAGCTAGGCAGAGAAGTGTGTCTTCTGAGTTGCACTTGTTGGTTTAGGTCAAGATAGGATGCATATGTCTACATACACTTTATATTTTGTACATTTATGGCTTGTATAGTTGGAGATTATGTTATTTTGTTTTGTTGGGGCCATGTGGGCCGTTGAATACTATTTGGTTATGATGGATTTATGTTATGCTTCCACTTATTTGTTGTTGTTGATTTTATTTACTTCCGCGCACTCTGAGTTGGGTGTTGTTAGCTCTGCCTAGCCTAGTGAGTGAGTTGGTCTCATGGTCACTTTGATTCGGACTCGGGTGCGAACTTTCCATTTCGTCACCGGGTTTAGGTCCTAGTGCGGGGGATGTGGTGACCCTACATTCGGGGTGCTACATTTTATGTATATTATGCTATGTTTTGAAAATGTTTTGGTTTGCAAAACCTGATGTAGCACCCCGTACGATGGGTCACCACATCCCCCGCACTAAAGCCCAATCCACATACGAGATGGGAAGCCCGTACATGAACCAAGCAGAGGCGAATGAGAGACAGACAGACTCACACTTAAGCTAGGCGGGACGTAGACCCTGACTTCAAAATCAAAACATCAAAAGCAAATGCACAAGCGGAAGCATATCACACAACCAAAACAATTCATACAAGAATAGGTGATGCGTTCAACTAGCGTAGATACCTAATCCCGAATTCAAACATAAATCATAAAGCAACGGGTTTATCTATTCCTAGAAGCATGTCCCGAAAATCATATCAAAACATAAATAGGTATACATACATTCATTTCTTCAGATACAACGTATTCAAATTCATATGAAATACAACAGACTCGAACAAAGCAAAAGACTTGACAGACTCCAAAGACTTGACTCACACCACCTAGCACGAACTCCAAAGCAGACCTGCAAGTTAAACACGTTGGGGAGGGAGAGGGTCAGTCACACTGACTGAGTGAGGAGCTACGTACACACACCTCCATATATAATAGAGCACAACACATTAAAATCAAAATGTTCATGAACCTGGGGATAGTTGTTGCACGTCAAAACATTTGCCTATGATATATACGTATAGGGGCTACTTCGCGAATGAAACAAAACATAACTTAACTTATACATATCATTATTGAGTGTGAAATCTGCATTAATCTTAGTGTTAATTGGAGTATTGTTGTGCCGTTTGATGCGGTTATGTGTTTATTTTGCTCCATGTAGGTGTTTTAGGAGTTGGAGATTAGAAACAGCGAAACGAAGCGAATTCACGTATATTTGGAAGAAAAAGGAGTAACCCCCGTTACCTCTTGGAAGAACAAAGAGTTTAACCCCCGTTAACAGACACAGGAGCAGCGCTTTTGGCGAATCAAAGGGGTAACGCCCGTTACCCCTGGGCAGAAGAAAAGTGGTAACGCCCGTTACCACTTATAAAAGCGTTATTGCGATTTCAAGGCAGTAACGGGCGTTAACGATAAGTGCACGTAGATAGGTAATGCCCGTTACCTAGGGCAGCGAGACAGAATTTAGGGTTGCTATTTAAGTGCGTTTTGGAGTTTTTTTGAGGGAGTTCTTCTTCGAGTTTTGAAGGGTTGTTCAAAGAATTTCGAGAAGATGAAAGGATCGAGTTCTTTAACAACTTCGGTTTTTCGGTTTATTTACTGCTTTAATTATCAAACTAATTCCTTTGAGTTTAAGTTTAATTAGTATTATGTTAGATTCATTTTTCCAGATTTTGACTGAATGTTTATGAGTTTGTTTTTGAGACTTTGTCTTTATTTGATGAACATGAATTCCTTTAATGCAATTTATTTTATTTTTATGAATTTTGCTTTAATTATGAGTAGCTAAACCCATATGGCTAGGGGAGTGATGATGAATGTATGATATGTGTTTGATATGATACTTGAATGACTTGTGCTAATTCTTAGTGTGAAAACTGGGTCGAATTGAATTGTGAAGGCCTGATCACCCTTAGCATAATCTAGAATTACTTGAGAATCGAGAGGTTAATAGTAATTGAGATGGTTTTCATAACTAGTAGATTGTATGAATGCAAAGAGATTTGGTTCTAGTCTATTTAATTCCATGCCAAGCCGCTAGAATAGGAATTGCACTAGTCTTGGTCTTGTTGGTTTAATTAATACATTGATGATTGCGAGAGCAACATTGAGCTTAATTAAATACACGGTTATACCTTGAGAGAGGATAATTCATATATAAGTGACTAGGTTGTAGAATTGCACTTGTCAAACAAGTATTGTATTGAATCATAAATACATAAGTCATTGTTTCCCCTGCCTATTTAGTCTACTGGGTTTAATCCGTGTTTAAGTGTGCTATTTGTGTTTTCTTAGAGTTAATTACTTCAATTTTATTCTTGTAGATAGAAATAACAATTTGAATTCGTTCGGTCATTAGATTGGAAATAGATATTGAGTAGTGATTGATTTCTCTTCCCTGTGGGTATGGTCCTATTGTGCTACGTGTATATTAAGTGTAAACCTGCATGATTGGTTTTAACTTAGTGAATCTAAACCACAACAAAGTTTTTGGCGCCGTTACCGGGGAAGGCGTTTTAAATCAATATTACTTAAATATTTTAATCTAGTGCTTTAGACCATTACTTTACTTTGTGTTCGTTGTCTTTTGTCACTGTGGAATTGGACTGAGGATTTCTTTTCCTTTGTGCAGGTTTACGGTGCATGCGAAGATCTCAAGATCCGAAATTAGTACCATACGATCCGGAGATCGAGAGAACACTGAGTGCTATTAGGAGGAAGCATAAAAAGGATAAGAAACCGACTACCATACCGATGGCTGACCCAGCTCAAGATCCACCACCACCGGCCATAAGAGATTATAACGTGTTGTAGGCTGGAGTGATTCAGACTGCAGCCCGTCCCCCGATAGCAGCAAATAATTTTGAGATCAAACCAGCTATCTTCAATCTGCTGCAGAACAATCCGTTTTTAGGATTACCACTGGAGGATCCGACATCACATGTTGAGTATTTCCTTGAGGTGTGTGATACCTTTAAGATCCACAATGTCACTACTGATGCTATCCGAGTCAGGCTTTTTCCCTTTTCACTAAGGGAACGAGCTAAAGCATGGTTGAGTACTGTCCCAAACGAATCTTTTCAGACTTGGGCAGCATTATCTCAGGCTTTCTTAGCCAAGTTCTTCCCACTTAGCAAAACCACGGAGTATAGGAATGATATTAAAGGTTTCAGACAGTTGGACGGAGAGTCTTTCTATGAAGCTTGGGAGAGATTCAAGGATTTGCAGAAGAAGTGTCCACATCATGGGATTCCCCGGTTGGTTATTAATTCAGACGTTCTATAATGGGATGTCCCCTACTTTTAAAGGAGCGATAGATGCCGCAGCTGGCGGAGCTTTCTTGTCAAAAGCTGAAGTTGTCGCTACTGAATTGTTAGATAATATGTCACAAAATGATGTATTTGTGCATGAGAGGAGCCATTCACAACCAGCCAAGGTGCAAACAGGAGTAATAGAGTTAGATGGCCTAACCGCCATCAATGCCAAATTTGAGGCCCTCAACAAGAAATTGGATCAACTTTCTGTCAATGCAGTTAGGATACCACTCCAACCAGTTCAGGTAACTTGTGAAATCTGTAGTGGTCCACATGCGTTTAATATGTGTCCTCATACCAATGCAGGAGAACAGGTGCAAGAACAGGTGAACTATGCAAACAACTCCAAACCAGTAAATGATCCCTACTCAAACACCTACAATCCAGGATGGAAGAACCGCCCTCACTTTTCTTGGTCTAATAATCAGAATGTTCAGCAACCACCTCAAGCTAGGCCACAATTTCAGCCTAGGCAGCAATTCCAACCAAGACCACCAGCCCCCTACAATGCTACGCCCCCTCAACAAGAGCAAAAGCAGGGATGGGAGGCTGCACTTGAGAAATTCATAGCCATGTCTACGGATCGACATCAGAAGTTGGAAGCTCAGGTAGAACAGATGGTGAATCAGAACAGAAATTTGGAGACTCAAATTGGTCAGATTGCCCAATCTTTGAATATGAGAGGCCCAGGAATGCTACCAAGTCAAACCGAAAACAATCCTAAGGAGCATTGCAAAGCCATATCTGTAAGAAGCGGTAGAGAGTATAAAGGTCCGAAGTTACTTGCAGATTCGGACGTTGAGAAATTTGTTTGTGAAGAAGTTGAAGAGGTAGTTAAGATTGAAAAGGTGAGTATAGAAGAGAAGAAGGAAGAGTTCCCGTCAGAGCCAAAGGTGAATGTGGCAACTGAGTCACATTTGTCACCAATTTCTTCTCCCCAACTATTTCAGAAGCAGGAGTTAGAGAAAGGATTGGTTTCAAGTATAAGGAAGTCTGAAGACTTCACCACTGTTGCACTTACTGAGGAATACAGTGCTATTATTCAGTATAAGTTTCCCTCGAAGCTTAAAGATCCAGGGAATTTTTCAATTCCTCTAACTATTGGTTCTTTGCACTTTCATAATGTATTATATGATTTAGGAGCTAGTGTAAGTTTAATCCCTTTATCTACTTGTAGGAAGTTAGGAGTAAAGGAGCTCAAACCAAGTAATATAACACTCCAACTAGCTGACAGATCAGTGAAATACCCTACAGGAATTCTTGAGGATGTGTTGGTAAAAGTTGGGAAATTCTACATTCCTACTGATTTTGTAGTTCTTGATGTTGAGAGCGATGATATGATGCGATTGATCTTTGGAAGACCATTTCTATCCACGGCAGGAGAAGATATTGATGTTCAGAATTGACGCCTCACGTTCAAAATAGGAGATGAAAGCTTAGAGTTTAGGAATTTTGGTCCCATACCACCACCACCGATTCCGGATAAATGTTGCATGATCAAGGAGATAAGTGAGACCTCAAACGGAGTGGTGTTAATTTCGGAGAAAAGTGATGCAGTTGATTGACGAGGAGAACCGAAGTCCCGAAATTCAAGAGGATAGGATATTTTGAAATTAAACACTTGGAGTTCAAGCTCCTGTGTTGTGAGTAGCAAGAACGAGGTCACTCCTTGTGACTCGTCGCTTGGGGATTGCTGATCCCTAATCCGGTTCTCAAAGTTAAGCTAACAACTATAACTTAGAACTATTCCCTCTCTCTTGTTTCTTTTCTTTTCTTTTCTTTTTTGTTCATTTCGTTCGCCTAGTTTTTCTCGTCTGATTTAAGTACTCTCTCTCTCTTTTGCAGGTTAAGTGAGGTGTTGTCAGAATATGCAGGCAAGGACCGTGATTTGAGCTTTAATGTCGGTATGAAGGTCCATTTTTGTTGTGTGTGAGCATGTATGCGCATGATTGGATTTGCTTGTGAGGAGCATGAATTATGGTGATATTTTGCAATATGTGCTTTGAGATATTTGTGTGTTACGAGATTGGTGCACTATGGCTTGATTGCAAATTTTAGGTTAATCTGTGTGAATTAACGTGATTAAGCACCGTCCGAGTTGGCTTTTGGGTAAAATTGAGTTTTGTACGAAAACGTGAGTAATGGGCATTACCCCATTACTTGGCCTTTTCTGGTAACCCCCGTTAATGGAGTCAGGCATCTCAAGAACTGTTGGTAACGGGCGTTACACCTCTTCTAGTTCAATTTAGGTAAGGCCCATTAACGGGTACATGCGAAGTAGGACAGTAGGAGTAACGAGCGTTACTCCTGATAGGCATAATTGAGGTAACGCCCGTTAACGGCCAGAAATCGAGTTTTAATTTTAAAAGAGGAAGACTTGTGTTTGAAGTTAAATCCTAATTTCTCTCAACTTAGGTCATACCCCACCATAACCTATATATTTGGCCTTCCCTCTCTTCTTTTCTCACATAACACAATCTCTTAGAAGAGAAGCAAGAAATTCTTCCTCTCCAAGGCACCACCAACATCACACATACTCCTTTCTTTCTAAGCTTGAATTGGTAAGTAATCCCTCTCTCTAAGCTTGATGTTAGAATGAATTCTTCCTATCTAAGTTGAATTTTGGGCTAGAATTGTTGAATTTGGAGAATTTTTGCATGCTAGAACTAGGTTTAATGATTTGTAGTGAGTTCATCTTGAATTGACTGAATTTTGGAAGAACCCTAGTCTCTAGCTAGCCTTTGAATTTCAATTGGGGAATTGATTTTGGAGAATTTTTGAACTTGAGTTATAATACTAGATCCTTGTTGATTTGAATTGGGTAGATTAAAGAATCTTGATCAAAACTCAAACCCTAGGTTAGTGCATACCAGGTGTTCGATAAATTGTCTGAATGAATCATGATTGATTTTTATGTGCTTTTCCCTTGTCTTATATGAATAATATAGTACTATGGCTCGCAGATTTTTATGTGCTTTTCCCTTGTCTTATATGAATAATATAGTACTATGGGTCGCACTAAGCGCTCTAGAGTTCCTGAGCCCTTCACTACTTAATCCCGGTTGGAGCATCAACCATTGGAATCAGTCAATATAACGGTGAATGCTATGGGCAATCCCTTTCAAGGGAATTTGACAAGGAACATTGTGTCTACTAGGTTCTTCAAGGACATGTGGATGGAGAAGTTTGAGGCTTGGGAAGAAGTGAAAAGATTGTTTGACAACATCGGGCGGTTTCCTTTCCTTACACGGAAGGATTTGACGTATGCCGATATGATGGCCGCTTTCTTCACCACAATGAACTTCAACCCGGTGGACAACACATTGACTTTTACTCTAGATGATATGGAAACTCGAGCATGGAATGCAGGCCGGATAAGGGAGATTCTTCGTTTTCCAGCTAGTGCCACTACTTCTTTGCCTAAATGGAGTGATGCTCAAAGAGAGGCGGTATGGAGATCCTTCCCGTTGCGAAAGGGTGTTTCTAATTATTCCCCCCAGAATACACAGGATAGCTATCTTAATTTATTGGCGTGGGTGATAGTTCATAGGATTTTGGCCACGGGATTTTGTGCTCGATATGGAAGAGATAGCCACATTAATGAGACTGATCTGGGAATAATGTACATGATGAAGGAAGACATCAAGTTTGACGGAACGACTGAATTCCTTTAGAAGCTTCAGGAGATTGCTGGGAGTGTTACTGGTATGATAGCCCATGGCGCATTTGTCACTATGTTTGCTCGAGAGATGAATTGGAGTTCTCGGGATTCGTTGCCCGTTGACTTTGGCTATGAGATTGGTCCACAGTACTTGGAGAATGTAGGCTTGGCTATTGCTTGGGAGAGTGGACAACTCAAGGAGTGTATCATGCCATAGTGGCCAATTCGGGATAGAGATCGACTCTGTCAGATGTATAGCTGGGGTAAGGCCCGTTTTGATGAGCTCATAGTGATGCAGAAGGAGTTTTTAGATCGGATTCCGGATAGGCCGGATGACGAGTTTGGGATTCTCCGTCGTACCTCGCCGGTTGTTGATGAGGCTAATGATGAAAACCCGGTTACTGTGATAGGCCTGCGTACAGAGTTGGCAGGATTAAGGGCTGATTTGACCACCGTGATCGCGAGAGTTGAGGATCTAGCACGTTATGTGGATGAGTGATTTGATGAGTGGAAGGCTCAGGTGGAGGCAAAGTTCGAAGGGTTCTGTGCTCGTGTTGATCAGTATTTTGGAGGACCCCCATCACCCTGATTCTGTTATTTTAGTTTTCTCCCCTGATTTTTAGACATTCTTTCTAGGCATATTCGTTGATATGTTTGGATGATTTTGATACGCTTATTTCTTTGCATATGTTTGAACTCTGTGACCTTTGTTTATGCAATTGTGGCCTTTTTTACGTGAATTTGTGACTTGTGTGTTGATTGTTGAATGCATGTTGATTGTCAATTGCCTTACACTTGATCCGTGTTTTCTAGTCACTTATTCAGGTTGTGGAAGCTTTGCTAGCACGTTGCCGGGTCTTCATGTGATCAGGGAGTTTTTCTTGAACCTTAATTCTTTCACTTGCATGAGGACATTGCAAAGTTTAAGTGTGGGGGAGCATTATAGAGTTTAGTTGAATATTTGCTTGATTAGATGTTTTGTTACACTTGTGATTTGCTAGCAATTGAGTAATTTTGAAAATTTTGAAAATTTTCCCCCGTTTCGAACTTTTTCTTCGAAGATTGAATGTTGTGCTTTTGCTAGAACGAGTTAGGCTTTTTGAATTGAGGAAATTTGCATGGGACTTGATGATTTAGTGTGTTAGTATGCCCTCTTATTTTACGCACTTTCCGAACGTGATAATGTACTTTACTTAGAAAGGTGAATTGATGATGTCTGAATGAACCTAAGATTTGATTAGGATGCATTTTAGTCCTATTGAGGCGAAATTTTGAGTTAATGAAAGATTAAGGAAGTGAAGTAGGCATTCGTTGTCGGAGGATATTAATCCTTTAAAGTTTTAGCCGTGTTTCACTAAATAACGTAATCTTATTGACCCCGCTGAGCCTAATTGTTGTGCACGAATTTTGTAGCCACATTATAAGCCTAATGCACGACAAAATAACCACCTTGATAAATTTTACACCAAGGCTTGCTCGTTTGATTTTATATTGAATATCTATCTTTAGACCCCTTTTGATTGTTCTTGTGATTGGAATTGAGAGTTATATGTTGAGAAAAAAAAAAAAAGAATGAGAAAAAGAAAAGATATGAAAGAGCAAAAGAACAGAAAAGAAAAATTATGCAGAGTGTGAAATTGGGAGGTGGGATACAACCGTCTAAGTGTGGGGGATTTGGTGTCAATGGCAAAAGAAGAGTGTCTAATGAGTATAAAGATTGAATGATGTAAGCTTGGTGAGTTGTCACTTGGTCCAAATTTCCATAACCTTACCCAAAGCCTACATTACAAGCTCGAAAGACCTACCGATCCCGAGTCTCGATTTAACTCCATTAGTGGAGATAGGTGCGAAGAGTTAACTCCGAAGTTGATGATTAGAGCTAAGGAGGAAATTGTGAATTTGTCATTCTAGTCGTTGTACATTGTTTTGTTTGAAATCACCTACACAAGGGTATACTTCTCATACTATGTCTGACGATCTTATGTGCATGAATACTTCATTTGAAGTGCTAGACTTGTTTAGGTGATGGTTCGATGATTGCTTTGAGGATGAGGTTTGATGGGGATGTGCTTTCTTTATTCTCGTACTCGAGGACGAGTAATAGGCAAGTGTGGGGGAATTTGTTGAGTGTGAAATTTGCATGAATCTTAGCGTTAATTGGAGTATATTGTTATGCCGTTTGATGTTGTTATGTGTTTGTTTTGCTCCATGTAGGTGTTTTAGGAGTTGGAGATTAGAAACGGCGAAACGAAGCGAATTCACATATTTTTGGAGGAAAAAGGAGTAACCCCGGTTACCCCTTGGAAGAACAAAGAGGTTAACCCCCGTTAACAGATACAGGAGCAGCGCTTTTGGCGAATCAGAGGGGTAACGCCCGTTAGCCCTATCCAGATGGAAAGTGGTAACACCCGTTACCACTTATAAAAGCGTTATTGCGATTTCAAGGCAGTAACGGACGTTAACGATAAGTGCACGTAGATAGGTAACGCCCGTTACCTAGGGCAGTAAGACAGAATTTAGGGTTTCTATTTAAGTACATTTTGGAGTCTTTTTGAGGGAGTTCTTCTTCCGTTCATGACCTAACCTAAGGAGAGATGTTCTGCAGTTTTGAAGGGTTGTTCAAAGAATTTCGAGAAGACGAAAGGATCGAGTTCTTTAACAATTTCGGTTTTTCGGTTTATTTACTGCTTTAATTATCAAACTAATTCCTTTGAGTTTAAGTTTAATTAGTATTATATTAGATTCATTTTTCCATATTTTTACTGAATGTTTATGAGTTTGTTTTTGAGACTTTGTCTTTATTTTATGAACATGAATTCCTTTAATGCAATTTATTTTATTTTTATGAATTTTGCTTTAATTATGAGTAGCTAAACCCCTATGGCTAGGGGAGTGATGATGAATGTATGATATGTGTTTGATATGATACTTGAATGACTTGTGCTAATTCTTAGTGTGAAAACTGGGTCGAATTGAATTGTGAAGGCCTGATCACCCTTAGCATAATCTAGAATTACTTGAGAATCGAGAGGTTAATAGTAATTGAGATGGTTTTCATAACTAGTAGATTGTATGAATGCAAAGAGATTTGGTTCTAGTCTATTTAATTCCATGCCAAGCCGCTAGAATAGGAATTGCACTAGTCTTGGTCTTGTTGGTTTAATTAATACATTGATGATTGCGAGAGCAACATTGAGCTTAATTAAATACACGGTTATACCTTGAGAGAGGATAATTCATATATAAGTGACTAGGTTGTAGAATTGCACTTGTCAAACAAGTATTGTATTGAATCATAAATGCATAAGTCATTGTTTCCCCTGCCTATTTAGTCTGCTGGGTTTAATCCGTGTTTAATTGTGCTATTTGTGTTTTCTTAGAGTTAATTACTTCAATTTTATTCTAGTAGATAGAAATAACAATTTGAATTCGTTCGGTCATTAGATTGGAAATAGATATTGAGTAGTGATTGATTTCCCTTCCCTGTGGGTACGATCCTATTATGCTATGCGTATATTAAGTGTACACTTGCACGATTGGTTTTAACTTAGTGAATCTAAACCACAACAAGCATATCATACGTTTCGTAGCCAAACATATCATTTCAAATTTAACTTATCTTATTAAAGTACTTGCAAGTTTTATCTTAATTTAAGAGTCTATCCCCGTTTCATGAATCCCAACAAACAGACAGAACACTCGGCGAGTACGAGCACAAACTCCAATCTTAACTCCTCAGAACACATCATATCATAACAAAAGAAAACAAAACGAATCATACCGTATCATAACAAAACATACCAACCTCTTCTCCGGGTGATGGAAGGGTTGCGCGACCCTAACCATCCATACAGGTGAGGGGAGTGCAAGCTACTCCAAACCCTCAGGATATCCATCCCCCACCAACCTCCTAGTGGGTTCAGGGATAATCCTTAACATATGGAGACTATGCCCAGGCCTATCCCGACGGCCCGCTGCCATCCTGGGCCGCTTGGCACAATAGAATCCGGGGCCCAACATACCAAACAATTCATATTCAAATTCATACCCCATTACAAACATACGTATCGTATCATAAATACATAAACCATACCTTACCTTGTAACAACTATGCTCTACATACCTCTCCGTCTCAAATCCATAGCATTTCATTAACTCGTAGCTCCCGGCTCATAAGAGGCACATGGTTTGAAGCGTAGTTTAATATTGTAAAACTTAACAAATCAAACCACATCAAAACAAGAGTACGTAGGCTTATATATAGCGTATCATACTTGCAAACGTATTACAAAGTTATAAAAAATACATACCACACTCGTATTTACTTATACTTAGGGTTATATACCGTACGAATAGAAAACGAGCACGTTGTATTAGGGTATAACTATATCCTAACCTCACCTTACAGCGACGAAGCTGAAAACACAACGTTTGATCCACCCCGGAATCAACACGGCCAACGAAACACCACCCCGGGTGTACCTGAACAAACTGAAGACAAACACGAGACTTGGACTCAAGAAAGAACCACATAGACGAACGGCGTATGCTTATGCACTTAAGAGATGAAATCTTGTAGACAAAGCTCATTCTCATATCAATTACATGCAAAAAAAGACATTACATAGCTTAACATATCCATAAAAGACATTAAGAAACGTTCATGTGCACAATTAATGCAAATTGATGCAAATGAGTGACATATGGTAGCATTTAATCAGTTACGAACTCATAACACGTTTTAACATTTAATAACATACTGTCAAATTACAGAACATATCATATTACATTAATTCATATTCATTTAAGTGCATAAAATAAGTTAGGAGCAAAATCGGGGAGGAAAATGAACACACGAAATAAATTGAAAAAACAAATGTATGTAATACGTCAAAAGGTGACCCTTTTTTTTATATTTCTCAGCCGCGGGGGTGGCTCAGATCAAGTCCTAAAATGTTCAAGGGGTCAACGGGCTGACTTCTTAGAACAAAAATAGACATGGGGGTGTCCCATGACAGCAACTCAATTCTTAAGATTTCATGGCCTATACACGGCTATGACTCATTTTGTGAGAGGGGTGTCACCCCACAGCCCTAAAAATCTGAAGTTCAGCCATAAGTGGCTGAACGAAGAAGGCAACAACCACAAAACGCGGCAGCGGCAGAGCATGAACAAGCACTTCAAAAAAATGCATCAAAATTAAACTTAATGACATGCTTAATCACTTGAACACACTTTAAACGCATTATTCAAGCTATAATTCATGTTGCCATTGAAGCTCAAGCAAGGTACATTCATGGTGTTTCAAGAATCACTCAATCAACACACAAAAATTGAACGATTATCCAACGAGGGAGCATAAACGAACATCATATGCCAATGTTGGAGTAAATGATTCAAGAATGAAGGCAAGGGAGCAAATTTCACATATTTCTTGTACTATTCATCATCTTCCTCAAGTTCAAGAAATCAAGCAAGAGAAACAAGGTCTATTCGGATAGAAACAAAGCACGCAAAGAAAGGATATCACTGCTTACCTCGGATCATTGATCGGGCGAGAGACGATGACGTAATCTTGAGCTCAAGGTGTGGGTGAATCGTGACCCTTCTTCTTTTCTTCTTGTCCATTGAAATGTGATGAACAAAATGGAAGAGAATGAAGTGGTTTGGTTATTGTAGCACCCCAAACGGTGGGCACCACAACTCCCGCACTAGAGCCCGACACATGTAACTAAATGGGGAATCCGCACACGCACCAAGCACTAGCGAATGGGAGACAAACAAAACTCCACTTAAGCCAGGCGGTTTAGACCCTCAAACAGAGCTCGCATGAAAGGAAGATACAAGTACGGAAGCGATTAAATAAAATTGAACATAGACATAACATCAAAGCTATACATCACTAAAATGAATCATATACAAACTTATCGCCGTGGGTCAAAAGTAACGAATACAACTTCTAAGATCAAACTACACCTGTATCAAAAATACAAAATGTAAAACACGTTGAGAATGAAATGCAAACTTCAGCTATACTACAAGATGACTCTAAAAACCACTTGCCGCCTAGCTCAAGCCAAAGACTTGTACATGCAGCTAAAAACATGGGGAGGGAGAGGGTCATTCACACTGACTAAGTGTGGGGCTGACATACGCACACTTATATATATATAAGAGCACAACACATATCAGAGTTGAATGTCTATGAATCAGGGTGTGGTTTTTGCGATCTAAAATATTTTCTTCTGTGATACTACATATATAAGAAAGAGTTTAAGGACGAAGGCCAAAATAACCAATTTTAGCAATTAAGAATCCACTCCCATTCCGAAGACTATTTCATATCAAACTAACTCAACGAGTAGGAACACAAGACTAACTAATCAACAAGCAAACCTCTACAAGGGAGATGTGCACAGGGATATTACCCGACGACCTTTGACCGTCCCGGGTCCCCTTACCCACATCACGATGACAATGTACGGAAGAAGTCACTGGCATCCCAAGTCTTCCTTACCCACAATCACCGAGCCACAAATAAATTTAGAGTCATAATCATATTCGGATTCAAATGCATATTAAAATTCATATCCAAATTCAGATCCATATTCAAATTCATATCCAAACTTACTAACCCACTACTAACAAAACATAACGTACCAAACTTATCGTACCTTTCTCTTGCAAGGGGCTATACTTTACTTACCCCCCCCCCCGGCGTCACTTCATGGCTCGTCCTTCAAATGTGGGGCTTGGCTCTTACGAGGTACATGGTTTAGAGCAAGAAGCTCTACTTACCTCCCTGTGTCACTCCGTATCTTATCCCTCTAACGTGGTGTACGGCTCGGGGGAGGCACACGGTGTAGATCATAGCTTGACGTTGCCCATCATAACAGAACAAAATAAGCTTACCTATGCTCGTACATAGCATATCATAATCCAAAACATATAAAAAAATCATACAAATACATATCTCACACGTACTTACATATACTTAAGGCTTAATAATCGCATGCTTTCGAATACGAGCATGTTGCATTAGGGTTTAACTATATCCTAATCTTACCTTACACCGACGAAATCTATGGAGCGACCTCGTCACCAACGGGATACTCCTTTGAATAAAACAAACATCAAAGGACACACATAGACTCAAAATGAACCATATAGATGCTCAACAAATGTATATGAATGCGAACGATGCAATGTAATTCACAAACGTATAGCACTTAGGTAAAATAGAAGCATCTAACAGGTTATCACATAAACGACACTTGATTCAAATACACAACTCATTAAATAAACACCTAATACATCAAATTTTATCATATTATAAGCATACACAGGTTTTAAAACATATAAAGAATGTAATAGGTACAAAGAAGCGTCACACGTAGCACTCAGGGCAAACACGATCATAGTTCGTATGCAAACATCGAAATCATACCAAAACAAGCATACACACATCATAAAACATTATTCAAACTCAAAACATACAAAAGACAAGAATTAACGAGTCATAACATAGCAATTCATACATATAAACAAGCATGCAACACACAAGGATCAAGACGGGGGAGGGAACAAAGCAAAACGGGTAAAGAGACAAACAAAGCACTCAAACACCAAGGTTCGAGGACTAACGACTGTTAGTCCCTTGGCCAGTAATGGCCGTTAGTTAAGTCAGTAGCTCCAGGGGGTAGTAACGGTCGTTACCCCCAATTTGTGTACAAGTGCACTAACGGGCGTTAACGGGGCCAAACTTCGTCTTCTTCGCGATTCCACCTGCAAATCAGCCATAAAACCCATCCATACACACACCAAAAATAGGGAAAACGTGGGGACGGGCTTAGGAACCAAAAACAACATAAAAATGAAGCTAAAAACGAGTACACAACTCCACAAAACTAATTGGCACATCAAGGAAGCAACAATCATCATCAAAACTCAATATTCTTGTCAAGAACTTCAATGAGCTTTCATGGCATATCTCCACACACACACTCTCCATCAAATACAAGACCAAGGATGAAATAAGGAAGCTAGAGGGATTATAAAACATGCCTTAGATCAAAGAATAAAGCAAAGAAGAGCAAAATCTCACATTTTTGCACAAACCCATCACTGTTCACATTCTACCCCAAGAACTCATCAAACTAAGCTTAAAACAAGAAATTCCTAGACTAAAAGATGCACAAGAATGAGGAGAATCGAAAAACACACTTACCTTCAAGAGATAGAGAGGAATGAAGGTCTCTTGAGCTTAAAAAAGGTGCAAGAATGAAGTTATTCTTGTTGCTTCTCTCATTCCTTTCTTGCCCTAGATTGGAATGAGATATGAGATTAAGGGAGATAATGAATGTGTTATGTCTTGGTTTGGTAGAAAAAGGGTTAAGAACCAGGTCAAAACCATGGCTAAAAAGGGAGGGTTAGAGGATTTGGAGCATATGTCTTACTTCGATGAAGTTTTGGAGGTCCAATGGGCTTAGAAAATTATGAGGCTTGTTTTGTTGGATCCGAACCGTCGATATGATTCTAACGGTGGTGTCAGAATTTGAATCCGAATTCCCAAGCTCAAGTTATATTTCTCGAAACTCAAGGTGCGCTAATTACTCTTTAAGTCCTTAAGTTTCATTTTCACCAAAATGGTCCAAGACCTCAACAAACAAGTTCCAAATCATGAAATAAGCATGTAAACAAGTTCATAATTCACATATTTCATGCATATCACGTTTTCACAAAAATCGAAATCAAATTCAAAATTGAACGGTTCAAATTCGATGTCATGGAGGCAAAACATTCAAAGTTCAAGCATAAGTTCGAAATATAAAACATACATTATAAGATTAACATTTAAATATCAAGTTCACCATATAATTGCATAAATAAATAATTTAAATACGCAAGTAGCACACTCAAGCAACGGGCATGTACACAAAAGAAGCAAGTCAAAAAATAACAAGGAAGTGGGTTACCCCGAAATTAAACAATGTATGGGATGAAATGCCATGAATGCTTGCGGAGGTTGGGCTTGATCCTAAACCTCTTACTATCCTAGGTGGAAGTTAAAAGACTAAGGGAGATGTAGATTACAACTTTGCTGATTCAGAGGAGATTGCTGATATTGTGGGGACAAATTAAATGACAGGTCCTGTTATTGATCGGATCTAATCAGCAGTGGTAGAGAGTCCTTTTCCCCCAAGTGTCTAAAGTCACTCCCGCCCCTTTTTTTAGCCATTTGCTTCGTTGCTTTCAAAAAAAGGAGAAGAGTGGGGTAGTGGACAATTCTCTTTTATATTAAATGATTTATTATGTATATTTAGAAGGGAATAGGTCGTCTGTAGCAAAGGCAGAACCCCTACTCCCAAAGAGCATGCGAAGTCACAAAATTCTCATATTTGAAATTAAAACATTTAAATTACGTAATTAAACTCACTCGTGATGTCATACCTGAATTGTCGAAGAGGAGGGGCATCACAATCTCCCTTCCCCCCTCCCCCCAGGAGAACCTGGTCCCTAGGTTCTACCACTCAAGTTAAACCACGATCAACTCTCCCATATTCACCCAAGTTCGGGGTTTGCGACATCCCGACAAAGATTAGACCGGAAAAGGTATTCAATCACAAAAGGGGTTCAATTGTTTACTTCAAACTCCGAAGTGGTGGCTCGAATCTCTAATTCAATCCGGTTATTTGAATTGCTTGGTCGACTCGCACAACAAAGAGGGCCTAAAGTAGATTCATCTCTCACGGTTTGAGTTCATTTGAGTCAACTCTCGAGCTCAGTGTTTCTCGATTGGTGTAGTTATTGAACTCACGCCGCTCCACAAATAAGCTATAATCGAATCTCTTCCTTGCCAATAATCAAAGGTTTGACGTGTCTAACATCCGAACCTTCTTCTCACAACACCAAAATTCTTCATAGAGGTTGGTTGATTTCTTTGCAAAGCACGACCCTTATCTTACCACGAGACAACGACACTCGTACGCTCAAAGCTACCCCGTAGGCCAACTAACATCCAACAACAACAAATTCATAATAAAACCAAAGGATGCATGATGCACGTGATATGTATGCTTAGTGTACCATTTACCGATGTTAAAATCTTGTTTCTTTATGATGATTTGACCCATACCAAAGTCATTGTTGGAGTTCTTTTGTTCTTGATGTTATACCTTAGGGTTCTCAACGTGTTTCGATACCTCGATATCCTTTCGATCGTCGTCCCATGATTGATTTTTTCTTCAATAAACTCTCAATTCGATTGCCCACTCTTGAGTGTTCGCTTAGCCTTGTTACCACTCTTCTCAGCGATTTAGAATCCCGGGCTATCTTCTCCTGGAATTCATAAAAAGCTCAACCGGAATCTCTGACTAATTTTCGTGGATCTCCTTCCTTCCATGGCACGATTGAATAGTGAATCGATGTCCATGCCTCAGATTTATGATTGATTTCAATTGCTCCCAAATCTCGAGCCGGACTCTTGCCCTATCACCGATTGTGTTTGATTGAGTTACACCTTTAACGAAACTCTTTGGTTCCTTCCCTTTTGATTTACCTTCGTAAATCGTTTCCCCATCTTCAATTTCCAACCTTGACCTCGAGGGTAGGTCCTTAATTTCAACTCCTGTTTTCCCATCTTTTCAAAATCCCATTGCGTATAACCGGTGGCATGAAAGAGCACCACTCTCTAACAATTAAACACTAAAGATGCATGCCGAGTTAAGCTTACAAATGGAATGCATCACGTAATCACCATTCGAGCACGTAATAAATCACCGATAATAATTACAATATATAGGCCAAATAATTACAAAAATAAATATGGTAAGAATGCACGTGCCTTGGATGCAAATACCTTTATCTCTGAGTTCATTTTGATCTTCCATTCCAAGCCTTTGATCCTGTTTCCGTTGTTTGTTGGCCTTTGATCGATCACAGTTGGAAACCTTGTGCTCCGATGACCCGCAAGTGTAGCACCTCTTTAATCTATCCTGACACGCCTCATATGTATGGTTGGTTTCTCCACAATGGGCACACTGTTGCGATTCTTTCTTCGGTCTTGAAGGATTTTCGGTTTTATAATTCTTTCTACGAATCTTCTTGGTTTGAGTACCATGTTGATGGGATCCTCCCTCCACTTGTAGATTTGAGCATAACCCCAACTCACGTTTTGGTCCCGATACTTCTTCTTCCTTACTTCTTGTTAATTTCTAACTTTCGACCCCTAAACTCTCGTCGTGGCTTTATCCCACGTGCTCATATTCTTTACAAGTAAAGCCTCCTTGAACTCATCCCGAAGGCCTTCCATGAAGTATCTTGCCTTCACCCCATCGTTGCCCATAATCTGGGGTACATACACACCCAACCTCTCGAATTCCTCTATGTACTCCGAGACCATTTTATTTCCTTGTTTTAGGATAAGAAATTCCTCAAATCTTCGTTCTTGTAGAGTGGTCGACATGTACCTCTTTCTGAACTCTCGGATGAAGGCATCTCATATCAATCCTTTGCTCGTTACCTCCAATTGAGAGACAACTCTTTTCCACCATTGCCTTGTTTGACCTTGTAGGAGTAACTTAGCAAGGCAGCCATGTCTTCAGATCTACACGACCACACTTCGAATATGCTCTCTATTTCCGAGAGCCACACTTCAGCACGGATGTCGTCACCTTCTCAAAATTGGGGAGGATTGAATGTTCTAAACTCTCGATACAACATCCCCATCGGATTCATATGTTGTACTTAGATCAAAGATTGCCCATAATCATGGGAATGTTGATGAGATGATCGACCGTAATCCTGTCTACGTGGTAGCATCCTGAAAAACTCAACTAGTACAAGATAATATATACGTGCCGGTAAGTAAGTGAGTATGTCACAGAAATAAACCAACTAGGACCAATCAAGAAATGCAATGCATCACAAGAAGGTAAAATCAACAAAGATATAAGAGTTCAAATGCATATCGTAGCAAATCGTGATGCAATTGCACACACATAACCACATAGTCCTATGCCGTTCGACTTAGACAGGCATAACTAGACTCTGAACTCAGGTTTTGCAGCTTAGAGCTCTTATAACACTTTAGAATGTAGCACCCTGCACAATGCGTCACCACTTCGCCCGCACCAAAGCCCAATCAACGTACAAGATGGGAAGCCCGTACATGAACCAAGCAGAGGCAAACAAGAGACAGATAGACTCACACCTAAGCTAGGTGGGACATAGACCTAGGGATCGCAATGAGCTGAGCTGGCTCGCGAGCCCTACGAGCCAGATCAAGCCAAGTTCGGGCTTGGGTTCGACTTTCATGAACCAAGCCAAGCCTTGGCTCGACTTGTGTTCCTCACAAACCAAGCCCGAATCTCATTATCTCTAGCTCGTGGCTCGCGAGCTTTATTTTTAAAAAAATATCATATATGTACATATACTGGATATGTGTATGTATTTTCTTGCCAGTGAATATACACGTATATATACTTATACATATACATTTATATTTTATATAAAATATATTTTAAATTTATATAACTTCATTAGAAAATTAATAAATTATACATTATATTTATAAAGCAAATCCCTAACGCAATCAGTATTCTAAACGCGGCCCGACCTCTTTCTCTCAATCAGTTCAGAACATCCCTTTCTCTCAATATTGGAGCACCATCTGCCTTGTCGCCGCCAGACCCACCCCCCCCCCCCCAACGCAAAGACGACAGCCACCACCCATCATCACCACCGACTACCAGCGCCATTGACAACCACCACCACCGACTACCAACGTGAAGACGACCACCACCCCCCACCATCACCATCGACTCCCAACGCTATTGACGACAACCACCACCATCATCCTCGCCTTCAAGACCCCGCCACCGCTGAATGTAACCGCCACCACCGCGCGCCGATCCCCTGAAGTCTACCACTACCGGTGATATGAAGTGTGACGCCCCGCTTCTCGGTCAAGGTAAAGTTGGTACGAGAGTGCACGATTTACCTTTCTTTGCATGAATTATGTGAATAATATGCCTTAATTGACCGTTATGCTTGAACTTATGTGGAACATATGATTTGTATGAAATACGTGACTAATTGATATGTTAATTATGTGCTCATATTATTCTTATTGTGCTTTGATAGCATGTTTTATAGTTTGACGAAACAATGTGCTTATATGGACATTAAAGCATAATTTAGGGACTAAAAGGTAAATTTATTTTCCAAGCCTGAAACTGGATAGAACTTAATGAAATTGAGTAGATAATTCGATTACGAGTTCGTGGGTTTTTGAATCGCTCGATTTGGAGTTCGGACGAAGAAGTTATGGCCATTCTACGAAAAGTCAACCTTTTTATGAGACTTATGACCCAATTTCGAAATTACCCAATTTGAGACCCAATTTCTCTTATAATCCGACCCGTATGACCCGCTCCATGACCCAAATAGCTGACCCAAATTACTAAATCAGAATTTAACACCCAAAACCTCATTTTACGTTAAAACACAAGATTCAACCCTCTCTCCCTCACTTTTCTCTCCAACCCATTCATCTTCTCTCAAGAACACCTTCAACCATTTTCAAGAGACAAGATTGGAGATTGAAGCTAGAGATTCAAGACTCAAGACCAAGCTATTCTCTTCGATTCTCAGCTCCTAAGGTAAGGTTTTGTGTAAATGCTTGGGTTATGCTTTGAGCTTGAAGTTCTTGGTAGAAGCATGAACTAGGGTTGAATTTTATGAGTTTAATCCATGTTTTCTTGATGAATTCGTGTTCTAAGTATGCTATTTGGACCCTAGAAACATGTTTAGGTTGGATTCCATCTATTCTCTTGATTTCACCATTTTTGAGTTTTTGAAGATTTGAAGAAATTCTTGCATGTCTAGGATTTATTTGATTTCTTGCAATCTTGGTGTTGTAGAATGATTATGCTTGAGTTGTTATGAGGTTTGGAATCAATTTTAGTTGAATTCATGCTAGGATTAGAGATTCACCATTGAAGAGCATGCTTGAACTATGAAGCTTTTATGCATATATGTAATTCTTGCTTAAATGATTCAATTCTTGGATTTTATGCTTATATTATGTTCTTATATGATATATGAATGTTTTATGATGCTTAATTGAGGTTGTGGAATCTTAATTTCATGTTTTGGGGTGTTTAGAACTCATTCCCGTCGAATTCGGAGTGGCTGTCACGTTTTTTTTTTAATTCTGGGCAGAATCCGCTAGGGTGGATTTTTGCTATGTAAAAATCCATGGGGGTGGATTTAAGGCAGTAGCTCTGGACCAAATCCGCGAGGGTGGATTTTTTTGTGAAGGAAAATCCATGGGGGTGGATTTTCCCCAGCCTTGTTTTCTTGATTCGTTTCACTTGTTTTGCTTCTCGTTTGTTCCTTACTTATTTATATTATGTCTCTAATGTATTGTGACCTCGTTATATGTTGTGACATCTCATGCATACCTTATATTATGATCTTTATACCTCAATCAGGCTTAAGTTATCTTAATTGACTAAGTTATGCATTTAATTAAATTGTGTTAAGTGTGATTCATAGGTCGCTTATTACATATGACTTGAGAACTTGATATATGACTTATATGATGCAATGTGATCTTAATTGCCAATCTATAGCATCGTCGAACATTCCTTGCACATCATTAGCACATTTGCATTCATGTCAAAGCCGTGCGTCGTCTTGTAGTGTTTCGAGTCGAGTCTTACCTTTGTTGGTACATTGTCTTGTTAGGTGGTGAGTCTCCGGATGTGTAACCTTCCTTGTTCGTGCTTGATCTTCGAGGTTCTTGGTAAAGGTGAGGAGTTATAATATCAATATGTTTTCAAAACTGTGGACACATATGGCCTCTCATATTTATTGGTTTTAAACTCCCGTTTTCGAAATGTATATGTAGGCATTATAAGCCAAGTTTTGTGAGCTTTGCTCGTATTATGGATATTTGCTTATGGAAAACGGTTTACAAGTAAAACTTGAGTTTTGGTATATGGGATAGATACCCAAAATGGTTTCGGAACTTTCATTTGAGTATTATGTATGTGTGAGTTGTGTAGCGAGCCTTCGTTATACCTTGCAAGGACGCTTGCTTGGTCGGTTCTTTTGATAGCGCTCGGGGCGGAGTAAGCGGTGATGCCGGGAACGCAAGGGCGGACGGTTGATCCCTTATGAAGTACCCACTTTTGGACAAGTTTGCTAAGACTCCGAGGAGGATTCGGGGTGAAGGTAGGCTTGGGGGAAGGTCGGTTTCATGGACCCACTTCTCCATGGTTCTTTTGCGATGATCGGGGGGTGCACGCCCTCGACATCAACGGTGTTAAGGATGGATTGGTTTGATTTCTTTTGGTTTTGGAAGTAAGGATGGAGTGCTCGTACTCGCCGAGCCGGTGCTTCGGTTCATGATTCGATTTTTATAAAACTTGCATTGTTTTCCAAAAGAATTCGGATCATGAACATCTTTGATTTGAGCATGCATTAACCTCTTATATTTAAACTATGTAATCTTCTCCTCACCGGTTCCGTTTGAACTGACCTCCTTTACCTTTCGTGTCCGCAGGTCGCGTTTTGGAGTCTTGCTAGGCGGGGTCTTGCTTTGAGAGTTGTGTCGAGTCTAGCTTGTACTCGTTGTGTCTTTACATACTTCATATTTATGTCGCTTATGTTTTGGATTTATGGATTTAGAATGTTTGATGTTATTATACTTTGGACCGTGTTGGTCACTAGGATGATTTTACTTTCCGTATTTTGAGCATTGCGTGCTGGACCGTGACGGTCATCTACTTGTTGAATATATATTTCTCTTAGACCTTATTGAATGTATTTTAATTCGAGCTTCCGCATACTTGTGTTTGTTTTTATTCTCGCTTTGTGAGTCTAGTACCGCCTAGCTAGGATATCCGTTTATCACCGCTTGCTTCGTTCTTGGAGGGTATATGGATAGCAATTCTATATACAAGCTAGGACCATAGCGCGGGATAGGCGTGGGATGCCCTTGTCGGGGCGTTACATGAAGTGTTCTTTAAATCTCCTTCCATCCTTCTTGGTTCTCCTTTGAAGCCAGATTTGATTCAAATCTAATCGATTTTCTTATTCTCTTTCCATTTTTTCTCTGATTTTAAGTTTATTCTCAAATGAATCTATAATTTTCTTATACTCTATGAATCTAATATTTAGTTGTGTTTTATGTGTGTCTAAATTCCAAAATTTTGCTACTCTTTCTGCAAGCAATTGATCTATGAGCAAACTGTAAAAAGGAATCTGTTTGGTTGATGAATAGATAAATGAATGCCTTGTGAATTTATAAAGATTGGTTTTTTGGATTTTTCCTTCTTTTTCCCTGAAATTTGGCAGCAGGCACCCTGGTTCGCGAGCCGAGCCAAGCCGAGCCAAGCCCGAGCTAGGAAATTAAGGTTCGTTGGCTCGAAAACCAGGTTCGAAACTTTAATTTGTACGACGAGCACGAGCCCGAACCTCAAAAACTTGCCAAGGCTCGGCACGGCTCGACTCGTTGCGATCCCTACATAGACCCTAACTTCAAAATCAAAACAACAAAAGCAAATAACACGACCCCAACAATTCATACAAGAACAGGTAACAAGTTCAACTAGTATAAATACCTAATCCCGAATTCAAACATAAATCGTAAAGCAACGGGTTCATCTATCCCTAAAAGCCTATCCCAAAACTCATATCATAAGATAAATAGACATACATACATTCATTCCTTCATGTACAACATATTCGAATTCATATGAAATGCAACAGACTCGAACAAAACAAAAGACTCGACAAACTACAAAGACTTGACTCATGCTGCCTAGCATGAACTCCAACCCAGACCTGAAAGCTAAAAACGTTGGGGAGGAAGAGGGTCAGTCACATTCACTGAGTGAGGGGCTACCCACTCACACCTACATTTATAAGTTGTGCTAAAATCATAATGTTCAGGAACCTGGGGATAGTTTTGCACGCCAAAACATTTACCTGTGATACATACGTATAGGAGTTACTTTGCAAACGAAACAAAACATACTTAACTTATACATAGCATATCGTATGTTTTGTAACCAAACATATCATTTCAAACTTAACTTTTCTTATTAAAGTACTTGTAAGTTTTATCTTAATTTAAGAGTCTATCCCCGTTTCATGAATCCTAACAAATAGACTGAACGCTCGGCGGGTACGAGCACAAACTCCAACCTCAACTTCTTAGAACATATCATATCGTAACGAAAGAAAACAAAACAAATCATACTGTATCATAACAGTGCTGGGTGGCGGGCCCAGAACAGTTGCGGTCCGGGACCACCTTTTAAAATTTTGTTTATAATACAAGTATTAAAATATTTCTAAAACATTTTAATACAAAGCGGAAGACTAGCCGGATCTACTCAAGTATATACATGCAATTGATAATAAATTTTAAATCACTTAAGCAGATAATATCTAACATGCAATTAACACTTAAGAGCATATAATTTATCATGCTTAAAATAATACAACTGTAAAATATTACCGTACTGCAAACATGGCTATCTAACGACATTTTTTCAGCTCCTTTGCTTTCACAGAAGACGGTTACCACGTTCACCTCCCGGGAACCCGATACACGATCACTCCTCATGAAACCGGCAGAGCTTCCTTGCAATAACCCCAGAGAAACCCTCGGAGTGTGGGCTCCGAAAATATTTTTCTAAATACTTAGAGAAAATAAAAATTCAAACTAGAAACCCTTTTCAGGGTTTAATCTCCCGAAATTAGGCGTTTTATATATAAACACCTAATTAAAATTAATTCCAAAATAAATCGGAATTAACTAGGAGAAAAGGGATATGGTTTCAAAGCCAAAACTCAGCCAAAACCTCTCCCAAACTTGTGTATGAAAAATGAAGGGCAAAGACCCCTATTTATAGGGGAAAAACTGAGGGAAAAATGGTAATTTCACATCCCCACTTGCGTGTACAACTTGGACACGAATTCCAAGGTGACTATGTTGAAGCTCTCTTCACCACGAGTCCAACGCGGCCAAGACTACTCCGGAATACCCTCGCACCCGCCACCTGAAGGTGGCCCGTGTGTTATACACGTGGCTAGGGTTTCTGGCTGACGTGGCCGATTCTGACTCGGCCACGTGTCCGGGTCGATCCAATCGGATCCGGTTGACCCGATCCTACCCGTTAACCCTATCCGGTTGACCGACCCGGTCCAGATCTAATCTGGACCGTTCATGCGCGATGATGTGGCTCGATCTCAGCCGCACACGCAGCGTGCCACGTGGGTGTTGTGTCAGCGCCGACTGGGCCCTGACCTGCTGACGTGGCGTAACACATCAGCTGCCACGTCATTTTTTTTTTCAATTAAAATTTTATTTTCTCCAAATAAAATTCCGATATTTCCAACTCTTTGGAACTTTGATTTATTTTCTTAGAATAAATCCCTTGACTATTTTCAAACACTTTGAAAATTCATTTCTCTTTCTCATTTTAATATTTTCTCTTCGGGTTTTCAATTGGGGCTTGCAGGGGGACCTGCAGGACTAATTAATTTTACCTCCAAACGGATTAATGTATTATCATCTCATAAAAATAATTAATTACCGTTTAACAATATTTAATTCCACTACATAAATATTGTTGCACTCTAAAATTAATTAAATTATTCACGAATTTCTCGTTCTAGAATAATTTCGCATTTTACTCCTCTGTGTAGATATCCATGAAAAATAAATTGCAACTACTATCATTTATTTTTCATCTCCAATCTAAAATTTATTGATTCGCCTTAAATTCAAATTCCCTGTATGTGAAACACATTCATCATACAACTTCGGTGACGTATCACGCGAAGTGCTTTGGCCAAAGTCTTAATTCGAACTTTTGCAAATCTATTTCAGGGATATCTTTTACCTTCCAGCAAAGCCACAGATTCCTCGATCAATATTACTCTTTAGCACATTTCGTGTTGTCACCGAACGTACAAAGTATTTTGGCCATCCCTTACCGAGACCTCACTTCGAGAATATTACAGTGACTAACACTACATACCTAAAGCCGAAATATTATCAGGATTAAGAGTATAATGCTTCCTGAGATTTTATTCATTTTAGATAGCAGTATAAAATGAATAATCTCAGTGGTCCAGTTCGATGTTTCCAATCCTATTGAAAATCATCAACGTGTTATAACCGGAATCGCCATTCCCTATGACGAAAGACTAATCATCTTATATAACCACGTTATAGTCTTGATAAGAACATATTCTTATCTTACCGATTAGAACTTTAATGACACGTTATTTCGGTGTTCAAAGTCTTTTCCTATGAAACACATTTCATATAAGAATACCACCACACGTCATTAATTATCAATATGTGAAAAACTCACAACTCGCTGTAAATTTAGTTTAATTAATTCAACAAATTGAATTTTCAGGGTACTATTCCCAACAATCTCCCACTTGCCCTAAATTCAATTTGGCCACACATCTAAGTCTTATTCCTTTCACATGAGTGTCAAAACTCATTTTGAACTCTTTTGCGCCAATACTTTAGTGAAGGAATCTATTAGATGTTTCTCTGAGCCAATAACTAGGAAATTATGAATCCAATACATCTAACTGGCTGCTTCTCAAGCTACCATGTATTTAACTTCTATGGCGGTGTAAGCAATACAAGTCTGCTTAACATTCCCCAATTGACGGTTGCTCTTTCTAGAGTAAACACATATTCTGATGTCAAACATTTAGAATACAAATCAGACTGTAAATCCGAATCTGTGTACTCTATTGAAATGAGCTCACCACTGTGGTAGACAAGCATATAATCTCAAGTCCTTCTCAAGTACTCCAATATATGCTTTCACTACTACCCAGTGTCAGATTCTAGGGTTTGACTAATATCTGCTGACTTAGACCTATTTCATAATAGACAGCTGGCATTGTACATAATATGACATACATAAAGCTTCCACTGCGGAACTCTAATTATGTCTTCTATCTCTTCAGTTGTCTCAGGACACTGATCCCGAGATAGATAAATTCCAAATCTGAAAGGTAATGAACCTTTCTTGGAATTTGTCATATTATACCTTACCAGCATCTTATCTAAATATGCTTCTTGTAATAAACCAATCTTCTTATTCTCATGATCACAACAAAGGTTTGATCCTTAGAACAACATTGGTCTTATACAGGTCTTTACTTGTCAAACTGATTTGACAATCGAATCTTGACTACTAATAAAATTCTTGCATCATTGCCAATGAGCAGAATATTATTTACGTACAAAACAAAACTGTTACAACATTATCATGATGTCTTTTGTACACACATATATCATCAGGCAACTGTACAAATCCAAAGGATTTAAATTGCCTATCTAATTATGATGTTTCATGATCTAGACGCTTGCTTAAGATCATAAATCGATCTATTAAGCTTACATCATATGCACCTGATTTCTGGTTGTGAAGCCTTCAGGTTGTACCATGTATCTCTTCTTCTTGAAGCTGCCCGTTCAAGAACATAGTCTTTACTTCCATTTATCTAATCTCATAATCAATAATGAGATAAAATGGAGAGGATAATGGACTTAAGCATTGCTATAGGCGAGAAGACCTCATAAATGATTTCTTCTTTCTGGGTAAAATCCCTTGCCATAAGTTTGCTCTAAAGTCTCTACTTTTTCGTCCATTTTCTCCTTTTATTTTCTTGTAGAACCCAATTGCATCTAATGGGTTTAATGCCTTCAGACGCCTCCACAAGTTCAAGACTTTGTTAGAATACTAAGATTCTAACTATGATTCAATGGATTTCGACCAAACGGTCAGCGTCTATATCACCCACAACTTCATTACACGTGACAGGATCAGATACGTTAGATTCAACCACTTGGGTTAATCTTAGGTACCTTGTCAGGTGTCCTGACAACCCTCCCACTACAATAAAGCTCTCGTGTACACGTCTCTACATCACATATTGTATTTGGTACATCACATGTATTTAATACATTTTCAGTTATCACGGGTTTATGGAAATCAGTATCAAATACTGTTATTTTCTTTTAACACTACTTTGCTTCCATCCTTTGTGGTTATCTATGTAATCATCTTTGAAATATTCACAAACATCTTTTGTGATTTCTCAAATTACAAAATATACCACCTTTTGTTCTTCTAGGATAACCTTAGAACAAGTAAACCTTTGTTCTTTATTCTAACTCGTCAGGATCCATCCTTAACATATGGACCAGGCAACCTCAAATCCGAAGATAATAGATGCAGGGTTTTAGCCCTATCTACAGATCCATCAGTGTTTTAGGAACTGACTTAGATAGAACTAGGTTTGTCGTTTTGAGCGCAAGACCCCAAAACGAACTTTGTAGGGTAGCATGACTCTTCATGAATCTTACCATCATTATCAGAGTTCTATTTCTCTTTTCTGCAATAAAACTTTGCTAAGACGTATCTCATACAGATAGTTGAGATCTAATCTCATTTGAGAAATTCTATTTATCTCTAAACATAGATACTTATCACTACTTCGATCCGATCGAAGTGCCTTGATATGTTTTCCGATTTGACTCTTTGACTTCAGTCTTATATTCCTTGAATTCTTCAAAAATACAGACTTAAGTCTCATCAAATAAACACATCTGTATCTAGAGTAATCATTCAAATGAATGATGAAGTACCTAAAGCTTTCTCTTGCTTGAACACTCATAATATCATACGTCCATATGAACTAACTCAAGCAAGTTCATAGCTTAAATACCCTTTGTCTCAGAAAAGGTTTCTTGGTCATTTTAATCCCCCCACGCTTAGGCAATGCTTGTCCCTAAGCATATCATGAAATCAAGGTCATAATCACATTCTATATTCCAACTACAGCATTCCGTTGTGTAAACTAAGGAACATTCGTTGTCACCGAAGATCATTCGCAACAAACACAACACAAAGCTTAATTTGAAATCAACTTTCCAAATGAGCTCAAGTTCCAATTATCATCATGCATAATTCCGTTTAAGTTCATTAGGCCTATGCGATACAAAAGAAACAAGTTTAAGGTAATTAATCAATCGAATATCAATCAATTTTGCGCATATATCAAGAATACCAAAGATACGGTGATGAGCCAAGTTACATCTTCCTAGATAAGCAACCTAAAATTCCTAGAGAGCTTTTAAAACCAACACATCCCTCGACAATTTTTTTTTTTTTTTTGCTCATACTCTTTTTTTCAATTTTCTGTCAACAATCTTTTTTTTTTTTTTCTCTGCACGTTTTTTTTTTTTTTTTTTTTGTCTCGTTTCTTTTCTGAGTTTTTTGCAAAGCAAGGCAAACTCCAGTTGTTTATCCCTTTAAGTGTTGGGAAAACAATTTCGAGAGCGGCCGGCATTCGGCCCTACTCATGGCACTAAATTAGTTGGAATTTTTCCAAGGCCAGAGGAGTAGTCACGCGAGTTCTACTGACCAACCTTTCTCTAGTTGGCCCCTCGCAAGCTCCCCTTCACACTAAATACTTATCAAGTCAAACTTAGCAAAGCTCAACACCATTCTACCGTTTCTTAACATACTTGCAAAATTTAAAAGATATTAAATCAACTAATCACTTTAGACAAGGTTCAATCATAACATGGCTCTGATTTAGCACACACAACATTTAGTTTCAACTTTTTATGCTCAAGCTCATACAATTCCTACCATGTCAAGTGTCAAACAAACTCACTCTATGTCATGCAAGTTGTAAACAATCAAAGGTTCAAACTCAGTTTCCTTTTCAAATTCAATTCCACCACAAGTAAGAAGTTGTACGAAGTTCATAGAAAGGATATCATGCCCAAAAAATTTCACCAAAGTGCAGTCAAAGAGCAACCCCGTTGTAAATCAATTAATCATAGCCGTAATACTCAATCAGAACATGCAAAAATTCATCCCAAAAGCAAAAGACAACAACAATAGCATATTTGCAAAATTATCAGCCCTTTATCAACCCCAAAATCATGAAAATTTTTTCTCAATTCAGCACTAATACCCCCCCCCCCCAACACTTATTATATAGCCCTAATACACCCCCCCACACTTAAAGCACATGTTGTCCTCAACATAAAGTAAGTCAGAAATGAAAAACAGAGGACTTCCCTGAACCCGGGGGGTGTGATTGCTTTGAGTCAGACACGGAGAATCCTGTCCGTGATCACGGCTAGCCTTCCTATCAGTAGTATTGGTCTGAGGTGCAGTGCAGGTTCAGGCCAAGTGCGGTGATGATTTCAGGAACAACGCGGACTGAGTTCGCGGCATTGTCGTGGCTGGATGTGGCCTATTTAGTAGCGGTTGCGGTTGGGCTGTAGGAGGAAAGTTGATGGCGGCGCCTTGCTACCGTCGATGATGAGCGACGGCATGTTTGGTCGGTGAATCATCCCATTACCCATGGTGGAATTAGGGGTTTGTGAGAATTTTCAATTTGGGGATTTTTTGTGAAAAGGAGAGATGGAGTTTCAATTTGGGATCGTTGGCTCTTTTGCAGAATATTAGGGTTTGGGGTTTTTGTATGGTTAGGTGGGGCGGTTAGGATGATGTTGGCGGGTCGGGTTGTACTCGCGGGTCATGATTCGGGTAGGGTGCGGGGTGGTTCAGGTATGTGGGTTAAGCTCTTATTACCAAAAATAGATCCAGAACCCTTGTCCGTGACCTCAGTCAAGTATTTTCACAGTAGCAAAATGCTAACTTCATCAGTTATCATACTTTATCAATGATGGTTCCGTACCTTACCTCCCCCACACTTATCTAAATATATCCCCTGCATAACCACCTACAAAGCAAGAAAAGCTGAAAACTTACGACGGGAAGAGAAAATCGAGCAAAAGAAGCAAACGAAAAAATAAGAAACAAAAGCAAGGGAAAGAAATATGGGTTACCTCCCATTAGCGCCCTTGTTTAACGTCATGGACTCGACTTATCATTGTTGTGCAGTTAAGCTTCTAGAGGAAGGTCCTCTAGATTAATCCATTCAACCATGTGCGATTCGAATCCTTCATAAAACGATGTTGGTCCATGCCCCTTCACACCACGATCCAGATTTTCAATTAATCGACAGGCGGCTTAAGTGGCTGTTGTGCCTCTGTGGGTCGGGCAAGGTTCCGAAGTGTTCCGTTATGAGCCATATCCTGACTGTGATCATTGACAGGGAAGTGATCAGTTTTCCTGTCAGTCTGCTGCTCAACTGCAAACTCTTGTTCAGAATCAATATCAAAATCCAGCTCAAATGATTTTGAACTTGCACCAACTGCTCGTATGAAGGTTCCTTGGCATAAGAAAAAGAAACAAAATCAATTACAAACCAATCCCCGGAAACGGCGCCAAAAATTGATGGGTGTCGAAGCCACCAATAATAAATCCCAAATATTGCACACAATTAAATTGTAAAATAGTGGCAACGGGTATCGATCCACGAGGATTGGGAGAATTTGTGACTTTCAATATGCTAAGGAAACGAAATGAACAATTAAAAAGGGGGGGTTTGAGATTTGATTATACTAATAATGAATTAAATAAAACGAGATTAACTAAGTAAGCAAATAAAATAATTAAGCACGGTAAACACTTAGACTAATTCAGTAGATGACAAATAGCTGGGATTTTCCTACGCATGCATCAGGCTATGATCACGGACAGGGTGATTAATTCCTCGTTAGGCTAGCTATAGTTACCAGTTACCTTAGGCTCCCTCGTTTCTTCTTACTTTTTAGAACGACTAGAAGAAACTCCTAATAATCGTCCCCTAATTAACCGATAACCCTATCAGAAACTCCTTCTAAGATTCAACCGGAAAATTACTTTACGTACTAAAGAAACACTAGCCCTAACCGACTAAGTAGAAACTCCTACTTCTCCTAATTAGACCGTAATATCCCACAACACAAAATCAGCCGAACTTAACAACCTAGTGTTGATTGCCACCTCGTTAATTGCCCGGCTAGACTCCACCAAACGAATTAACTATCTGTATGTGTGTTAATAATTCTAAGATTCGTGCACTAATCAAAGAATAAACCAACACCCAATAACATGAAATCAGAAATAAAACGGATAACTTGAATTAATCAACAAAAGAAGTAGTCTCACAAAACCTAATGCATACTAGGAAAATCCCGACAAAAACGAAACTAGAAAATTACTAACAAAGGAAATTAAAAAAGTTCAAAAATAAAGAAAAAGAAGAAAAAGAGCTCCCGGTGCTGCTGCGTTCTTTGTGTATGAGAGAAAGATGAAGAGTGTCTCCCCTTTTTCAGCTGCTATCTCGTCCTTTATGTAGTGCCAAAAGTGATAACTTCAGCTTCCCCACTTTCTTTCTACGTTCAATGTCATAAATTGAGGCAAATAATTCTCCAAGGTAATGCCCACCTATGGGACTAATGGCTGAAACGTGCCCCACCAATTAATCAATGCATGCATGTAACTCCTTATTGAGAATTGGGCTTTTTGTCTTGCTTATGAATTTGGATGGGGCCTGGAGGCGGATGGATTTGGCAACTAAATACCCAGCATCTTCTTCAATGACTTGGACAAGCTTGTGGGCTTACTTCCTTTTTAGCTATCCATGTGATTGCAGCCACAAGTCCTCAAACGTTCTGCCGTTAACAAGAAATTGGGCTTCTTACATAAAGGAGCATGGGCTACAATTGATGTGTCTCCAATTTGATCCAAGAAGTCTCCTCAAGCCTCTCCAAATTACATTTCCTACAGAAAGCATAATATATTAAGCAATTATTCATAATTAAATCAAATAGTGGGGTAAAACATAGGAATTCTAAGTTCCAAAACTAAATGAATATACAACGTATCAAGAAATTCTATTTATCTCTGAACATAGATACTTATCACTACTTCGATCCAATCGAAGTGCCTTGATATGTTTTCCAATTTGACTCTTTGACTTCAGTCTTATATTCCTTGAATTCTTCAAAAATACAGACTTAAGTCTCATCAAATAAACACATCTGTATCTAGAGTAATCATTCAAATGAATGATGAAGTACCTAAAGCTTTCTCTTGCTTGAACACTCATAATATCATACGTCCGTATGAACTAAATCAAGCAAGTTCATAGCTTAAATACCCTTTGTCTCAAAAAAGGTTTCTTGGTCATTTTAACTTTCTAAATAGGATTCACAGATTGATACTGTTTTCAAGTCAATAGGACTCAACAATCAGTCTTTGGATCCTATTCAGATTCAATTGACCAATAGATAGGTGCCACGTAGGAGTTTTTCCTCTTAGATGGTAAGTCAAGCTTTTTAATGTTAAACTTAAATTAGTGTTTTCATTGAGGTATAAAAGACCATCTTTTATTGTGCCAGAGCAAATAAACCTTTTATTTTGTTTAAAACAAATAGTTGAACCATTAGTTATCAAATAACTTACAAAAATCAAATTTCTGTATATATGGCACGTATAACATAGAACCTTATTCCCAAAATACAATACTAGAGTCCCTACTGCTTGTATTATCTCCGAGCAGTAGTTATGTGTTAGCCGTTTTTCAAACCTTCTAGTTAATTTGAATCTTTGCAATGAATTGCAAATACAATTAGTTGATCTCAATTTCACACACACCAGGGGTCTGATGAATTTCCAACTAAACATACTTTTAACGAGTAAGATATCTTCATATCTTATCTTAAACGGCGTAGCAAACTGACGGACTAAGTATTTTGGATAATTTCCTTTCCAATACTCGTTACCACCGAAATAGAAGCACTTTTCCATTGTAGGATTTGACTTTCTATTTCTGAACCTTAGATTGGGAACTTTTCCTTTTTCTTTCTTCCACTTACTGGCTTTTGAGGCCGTGGATATTGATGTCTGATTTAAGAGAACTTTTCCCTTAGTCTATATCACCCTTTCTGCCATATTGAGGGCGTTCATTGGTTCAGGTTAGGTTTTTAAAAAAAATTATTTAAAATTAATCTTGAACGTTCAAACGACTTAGGTAGAGAGTATAGGATCGTATCCTATCTGTTAAGATTGTCACTTTAAGCACAGAGGCTTTCAATCTTGTTCAGATTAGTTATCATATTCATAATATGATTCTGAACCAGTGATCCTTCAAACATCTTTAACTAACAACCTTTTTCATTAACTCGTACATTCGTACAAACCTGTTTTTAAATTATGTTCGTATCAGTAGGCATCTCATGCATATGATGCTCAAGAACATCTAATACAGATGTCAGGATATAAGACTAGACAGATCATCACACTTGATCCATTTGGAATAAGCGTCTTTCTAATCCTGACTGGCTGCAGTTTCCGGAATTTTCGGATAAGGTTCAGTGAGTACGTAAACTTTCGTGTCTCAACACGATGTCAAGATTCATTTTCTAGTCAGCATAGTTGAACCCTTACTAGCCTATTTCCTTAAAGTTATATGGAGTGCGCTACGGAAGATCGTAATTGTAAAACTGAATTAATTAAATAAATACAAGTTATGATTATGTATTACATTTTCTTCTGCGTCCAACCAATAAATGAAATCCACGTAAGCATTTTGATTTACGCAATGGTGACTTAACTAACTGCAGTTGACTCCCCGGAGGCGAGGTCGAAAACTGCTTAGAAAAGCAAAAACTATTTTTAATTAACATGCCATCTGGGTAACTTTTACCAAACAATGTTAATCCACCACGTTAACCCTTGGCCTCTAAGTGAATGTAACATAGCTCCGAAGGGAGGTTAATACATTACTTAGTCAAGTGTGTACCATTACCTAGAAGTCCGTACGAGTAGGTCAAGACACTCTACGGAGGCGTGGTCGAGCTGACTTTCCGTATTTCATTCTATCCGTAGAAGTCTAATCTTGTATACTGCGAATACATACCCGCCGAGGGAAGTAGTACGTATCCACTATACTATAGACGGGTAATGGAGGCTGTGAGAATCTAACTCTTTTCATCTCGCTCCCATTTGAATTTTCAAAAGTGTGGATTATCTGTTGATTATTTAATAATCACTTTTGGCGTCTTATTGTTGGAAGTGATTAATCTAATTAATACCCTCCCAGTAGGATTACTAAATCACATTTATAATCATAATAATATTTTAAGGCTTTAATAACAATTTATTAATTAGGCCGAAAAATATTAGTTCAATTATGCATCGCGTTCAATCTCTATTAAACATTATTATTTAATCACATTAAATAAAATACGCATAATTGTATATAACATAATATCTCATATTATCATGATCATGCCATAAAATAAAAGAATTAAGCATGCTTGGATATAATTATCACATAATTATCATGCTTAAAATAAATGGCATAAAGTAAACATGCTATAAATAAATTATCACATAATTTAAATCATGTTTACTGATTCGGTAATTTTTCAGGAAAAGCAATTAAATTGTTTCCCAAAGAAATACCATTCCACGTAAATTCCCAGGAAACACTGGAGGGGTCGCAACGGTCCCACTTAAAAACCAGTCTCCTTTGACAGAATTTACGTGCACAGTAGCAGATTTAAAATTTTGCATTGCATGCATCATATCAATGCATGTATATATCTAGAGCATGGCTCTGATACCAGTTGTTGGGTGGTGGGCCCAGAACAGTGGCGGTCCGGGACCACCTTTTAAAATTTTTTTATAATACAAGTATTAAAATATTTCTAAAATATTTTAATACAAAGCGGAAGACTAGCCAGATCTACTCAAGTATATACCTGCAATTGATAATAAATTTTAAATCACTTAAGCAGTTAAATATCTAACATGCAATTAACACTTAAGAGAACATAATTTATCATGCTTAAAATAATACAACTGTAAAATATTACCGTACTGCAAACATGGCTATCTAACGACATTTTTTCACCTCCTTTACTTTCACAGAAGACGGTTACCGCGTTCACCTCCCGGGAACCCGATACACGATCACTCCTCATGAAACCGGCAAAACTTCCCTGCAATAATCCCAGAGAAACCCTCGGAGTGTGGGCTCTGAAAGTATTTCTCTAAATACTTAGAGAAAATAAAACTTCAAACTAGAAAACCCTTTTCAGGGTTTAATCTCCCGAAATTAGACGTTTTACATATAAATACCTAATTAAAATTAATTCCAAAATAAATCGGAATTAATTAGGAGAAAAGGGATATGGTTTCAAAGCCAAAACCTCTGCCAAACTTGTGTATTAAAAATGAAGGGCCAAGACCCCTATTTATAGGGGAAAAACCGAGGGCAAAATGGTAATTTCACATCCCCACTTGCATGTGCAACTTGGACACGAATTCCAAGGTGACTACATTGAAGCTCTCTTCACCACGAGTCCAACGCCGCCAAGAACACTCCGGAATACCCCCGCACGCGCCACCTGAAGGTGGCGCGTGTGTTATACACGAGGCTAGGGTTTCTGGCTGACGTGGCCGATTTTTACTCGGCCACGTGTCCGGGTCGGTCTAATCGGATCCGGTTGACCCGATCCTACCCGTTGACCCTGACCCGATTGACCGGCCCGGTCTAGATCTAATCTAGACTGTTTATGCGCGATGACATGGCTCGATCTCAGTCGCCACGTGGGTACTGTGTCAGCGCCGACTGGGCCCTGACCTGCTGATGTGGCGTGACACGTCAACTGCCACGCCATTTTTTTTATTTTTTTTAAATTAAAATTTTATTTTCTCCAAATATAATTTCGGGAATTTCCAACTCTTTGGAATTTGATTTATTTTCTTAGAATAAATCCCTTGACTATTTTCAAACCCTTTGAAAATTCATTTCTCTTTCTCCTTTTAATATTTTCTCTTTGAGTTTTCAATTGACGCTTGCAGGGGGACCTGTAGGACTAATTAATTTTAGCTCCAAACGGATTAATATATTATCATCTCATGACAATAATTAATTACCGTTTAACAATATTTAATTCCACTAAATAAATATTGTTGCACTCTAAAATTAATTAAATTATTCATGAATTTCTCGATCTAGAATAATTTCGCTTTTTACTCCTCTGTGTAGATATCCATGAAAAATAAATTGCAACTACTATCATTTATTTTTCATCTCCAATCTGAAATTTATTGATTCGCCTTAAATTCAAATTTCCTGTATGTGAAACACATTCATCATACAACTTCGGTGATGTATCACGCGAAGTGCTTTGGCCAAAGTCTTAATTCGAACTTTTGCAAATCTATTTCAGGGATATCTTTTACCTTCCAGCAAAGCCACAGATTCCTCGATCAATATAACTCTTTAGCACATTTCGTGTTGTCACCGAACGTACAAAGTATTTTGGCCATCCGTTACCGAGACCTCACTTCGAGTATATTACAGTGACTAACACTCTATACCTAAAGCTGAAATAATATCAGGATTAAGAGTACAATGCTTCCTGAGATTTTATTCATTTTAGATAGCAGTATAAAATGAATAATCTCAGTGGTCCAGTTCGATGTTTCCAATCCTATTGAAAATCATCAACGTGTTATAACCGGAATCACCATTCCTTATGACGAAAGACTAATCATCTTATATAACCACGTTATAGTCTTGATAAGAACATATTCTTATCTTACCGACTAGAACTTTAATGACACGTGATTTCGGTGTTCAAAGTCTCTTCCTATGAAACACATTTCATATAAGAATACCACCACACGCCATTAATTATAAATATGTGAAAAACTCACAACTCGCTGTAAATTCAGTTTAATGAATTCAACAAATTGAATTTTCAGGGCACTATTCCCAACAAACAGAACATACCAACCTATTCTCCGGGTCATGGAAGGTTTACGCGACCCTAACCATTCATATAGGTGAGGGGAGTGCAAGCTACTCTAAACCCTCAGTATATCCATCCCCCAGGGGTAATCCTTAACATATGGAGACTATACCCAAGCCTATCCCGATGACCTGCTGCCGTCCCGGGCCGTCTGGCGCAATAGAATCCGGGGCCAACATACCGAACAATTCATATTCATATTCATATTCAAATTCATACCCACTATGTTGTACATATCGTATCATAAATACATATACCATACCTTACCTGCAACAACTATGCTCTACATACCTCTCCATATCAAATCCATAGCATTTCCTTAGCTCGCAGCTCCATACGATTTGAAGCATAGTTTAACGTTGCAAAACTTAACAAATCAAACCAAATCAAAACAAGCGTACATAGGCTTGTATATAGCGTATCATACTTGCAAACGTATAACAAAGTCATAAAAATACATATCACACACGTATTTTCTTATACTTAGGCTTATATACCGCATGCATAGAAAATGAGCACGTTGCATCAGGGTATAAATATATCCTAACCGCACCTTACAGCGATGAAGCTGAAAGCACAATGTTTGATCCACCCCGGAATCAACACGGCTAACGAAACACCACCACGGGTGCACCTGAACAAACTGAAAACAAACACGAGACTTAGACTAAAGAATGAACCACATAGCCGTACCACATATGCTTATGCACTTAAGAGATGCAATCACGTAGATAAAGCTCATTCTCATATCAATTACATGCAAAGGAAGACATTACATAGCTTAACACATTCACAAAACACGTTAAGAAACGTTCATGTGCACAATTGATGCAAATAAGTGACATACGGTAGCATTTAATCACTTAGGAACTCATAACACGTTTTAACATTTAATAACATACGAACAATAGGAAAAATAAACGTACGTACGCAATAAATTGGAAAAAAAAACGTACGTAATACCCGGTGACCCCTTCCTTCATATTTCTTAGCCACGGGGGTGGCTGAGATCAGGCCCCAAAATGTGGAAGGGGTCACCCTTCCTAGAACAAAAATAGACATGGGGGTGTCTCATAACAGCAACTCAATTCTTAAGATTTCATGGCCTATACATGGCCATGACTTATTTTGTGAAGAGAGGAGTCACAACCCCAAAAATCTGAAGTTCAACATGGCAACAACCATAAAACGCAACAGCGGCAGAGCATGAACAAGCACTTCACAAAAATGCATCAAAATTAAACTTAATGACATGTTTAAGTTCCTAATGATATGCTTAATCAATTGAACACAATTTAAAATCATGATTCAAGCTATAATTCAAGTTTCCATTGAAGCTCAAGCGAGGTACATTCATGGTGTTTCAAGAATCACTCAACCAACACACAAAAATTGAACGATTATGCAACGAGGGAGCTTAAACGAACATCATACGTCAATCTTGGTGTAAATGATTCAAGAATGAAGGCAAGGGAATAAATTTCACATATTTCTTGTACTATTCATTATCTTCCTCAAGTTCAAGAAATCAAGCAAGAGAAACAAGGTTTATTCGGATAGAAATGAAGCATACGAAGAAAGGATATCAATGCTTACCTCGGATCATTGATTGGGCGAGAGACGATGACATAATCTTGAGCTCAAGGTGTGGGTGAATACTGAACCCTTCTTCTCTTCTCATTCTACCTTGAAATGTGATGAACAAAATGGAAGAGAATGGGGTGGTTTGGTTCTTATGGCAAGAAAAACCGATTCGGTTCGGTTCAAGACGGATTTGGTTCGATCGGCTAGAATTTTAAAATGGTAGAGGGTTCAAACAGCTTTAGAATAATGCAAGGCTTGTTCCGTTGGGAATCGTCGAAACGAATCTAATGGTGAAGTCGGAATTCAAATCCGAATTCCCACGCTCAAGTTAGCCGAAGAACAACTCAAAAACCCTAATAACTATTAGGTCCCAAACTTCAATTAAATGGACTTTTGAGTCCGATCACATAATAATCAAATTCTAGGGCAATAAACAACTTGAAATAAAATTCATGTTGATACGTAGAGCATGCGAAGTCACGAAATTCTCATATTTGAAATTAAAATATTTAAATTACATAATTAAACCCACTCGTGACGTCATATCTGAATTGCCGAAGAGGCGGGGCGTTACACCCTAGCTCTGATTCATGACCTTCCGTTTTGATAAGTGTTATGCTCTATATGTATATGGTGTGTGGGTGTGCGTTAGTCCCCTCACTCAGTCGAGTTTGACTGGCCCCTCTCTTTTACCACCTTTAATTGCAGGTTCAGCTCAAGCTAGGTGGGGAAGTGTGTTGTCGAGTCACACTAGCCAATTTAGGTCAAGTCTGCATTCATATTTGCATCTTTTGGACACTCTAAGTATTTATTCGATATGGATTGTACTATGATACTTCTTTTGGATACTTGATTGATGTGTCGTTTATTTGTCCAATTATTAAGCATGAATTGTTATATTCTACTTTATGACTTAGCTTTATTGAGAGTAATCATTCCAGTTTTATATTTCTGTGCAGGAAACACTCTTTGTGGAAATCTGGAGATAATTGGAGGAATTTGACCGAGAATTAGTGCAGATTGAATCTTCTTGGAGGCCCACTTTTCTTAGGCATGCACCCGGCCCATTAACTCCAAATCTTTCTTGGAACTCAAATTGGAGTCTTAGGGGAATTGTCACGTGATGAGAGCCCATTGATATTCAAAGCTCTTTGGACTTTGCAATATATTGTCTAACAAGTGAAAGGAAATGTCAAGGTTGGGCCTCAACAATCCAATATTCTGCTGGGCTTCTAACATGAATATTTAAGAAAGTAATAAGGAGTCCAAGCCCTATCTTGCACTTGGGAAAAGATAGCTGTTGTAATGCAGAATTTAGGGAACAAGGCTTTCAAAAGCACTTTCTAAGAACGTGGGGGTTACAACGTTGAGAGAAGGCGGGTTAGTGGCTTTTATTGTGTTATTATTCTGGAGAACGTGGAGAACATGGTGGAGAAGTGGGAGAAGAATTGAAGCACGCCACTACACTATAAAAGATGAGCAAAAACGGGGGGAAGAAGGCCATCCCTTTTCCTATTAGTTTTACTCTTTTAATTTTATTTTTAGATTTGTTAATTTCCTTTGTTCTTGATTTGTTAGTTTCGTTTTACTAGGGATTTTCCTAGTATGCATTAGGGTTGTGTGAGACGAATTTATTGGTGATTTTATCAAGTTATCCGTTTTATCTCTATTTTTACGACATTGTGTTTGTTCTTATTCTTTGATTATATTAAGAGCTCAAATCTTAGAATAGGCAATTCACATATAGCTAGTTAACTTATTTGGTGGAGTCTAGCCGGATAATTAACGAAGTGGCAAACAATCACTAGGCCGTTAAGTTCGACTGATTTCGTGTTGTGGGATAGACGGTCTAACTAGGCGAAGTAGGAGTTTCTACCTAGTCGGTTAGGGTTAGTGTTTCTTTAGGGTGTAATGCAATTGCCCAATTGAATCTTAAAAGGAGTTTCTGCTAAGGTTATTGGTTAATTAGAAAACGATTATTAGGAGTTTCTTTTAGTCGTTATAAACAGTAAGAAGAAACGAGGGAGCCGGAGGTGTTATCTGGTAACTATAGCTAGCCTAACGAGGAATTAATCACCCTGTCTGTGATCATAGCCTGATGCATGCGTAGGAAAATCCCAACTACTTGTTATTTACTGAATTAATTTAAGTATCAACTGAGTTTAGTTGTTAATTATTTGTTTATTTAGTCTCGTTCTGGTCATTGCATTAGTAGTTAGTCATATATCTCAACCCCCCCTATTTTAATTGTTTCCTTGGCATATAAAAAGTTATAATTTCATCCAATCCTTGTGGTTCGACACCCGTTACCGCTATTTTACAATTCATTTGTGTGCAAGATTCGGGACTTTATTATTGGTGGTTTCGACACCCATCATTGATGTATATTTTTGGTCGTGATGGTATTGTATATATGTTTATGTGCTCGTGACAAGCTTATATGTTGATCCTGTTTGTTGCTTCCGCATTTTATGTTTTGTTTTGCGCGCTCTGTCTGAGTTTAGCCTCGCTTAGTCTATTGTGTGTGTATACATCCCCGCTCGCTAAAACTTGGGCTCATGTATGGATTTCTATTTCATATGTGGTTCGAGTTTAGGTGCGGGAGATATGATTGCCCACCGCTCCGGGCGATACACTCCACCTCGACGAGCACCACCACTGCACCCAAATCCCATCTTCCCTCCTCAGGTCAGTGGCCCCTAGATTTAAGTTCATGGTGCTCGTTATTGTGGTAGTGTGGTTGATGGAGAAGGAAAGAGGGGGAGGGCCGGTGATGGGGCTGACTACAGTGATAGCAGATGTGTCAATGGCTTGGTGGTGGTGGGTGGCAGGTGCCTATGGCGCAGTGACCGGTGGAAGAGGAGACAAAATTGGGAGTGGCATGTGGTGACGGCAGTAGAGGGAGACAACAACTACAACCATGGTTGTGCCGATGATATCGACGTTGGTGTGACGGCGGCGATTATGTTTGGGCTGGCATATATATATATACATTGATATATAATTTAACAAAAATAATATAAGAATAAAATAGTGACATTGTGTGGAAAAGTGACGAAAAAACATAATTCTACACGCATCAAAGCACGTTTATTAACAACAGCCGTTAAAGGGTTTTTTGTGCAAACAATTTACAAATATAAGGTTATATAGAAGAATTTTTATATTACATGGCTTTTTTTTTTAGTTGTTTCGCTAACACTGGGATCTCCCATGCAAGAAAAGGTCTAAAAACAAGATCTCCCCTTAAAGGACATCATTTATTGGAAGAATAACTGTTACCTATGACAAGTTTATGACCTTACCAGTTTTTCACCTTTACAAATTCTACTAACCCGATACAAGAACCACCAAGTTAGTAGTTAATACAAAAAGGTCATTACGAGTAAAAAGTGAACAAAATTGGGTGGCTGGAATTGATTTTTTTAAAGGATAATAAAAATAAATAACAATAAGAATGATAAATAATATATTCTACTCTTTTGTTTCCTTAATTATGCACATGACCTCCATATTCTTCCCTCCAACGAAATAACAATTATTGAGACATCATCATGGTAACGACGTCGATCCCCTTGTGGTATTTCAAGCAATTCGTGGAAGTCAAGGCCTGAATAAGCGACATTACATCAGTTATTGAAACGAACAAGTGTTTGCAGAAATTTAAAATAAAGTGCTTTTGAGCTTTTCACTTTCCATGTTGTTTCCCTTTCATGCTGTTCAAGAATGTTAGGATTGCTTGTTCACGTTCTCCCTAAACAGAAAAGAGCGAAAAGCCCCTTCCATCAAACTTCAATTAACTTCTAGGTCATTTATCAGAACTTCTTAGTAGATTACTTTGAAACCCTCCAACATTTACCAAAACGAAAATTTCCAAAATCACGCAATAAAAAGTGAAAAAATTAAAATAAAATAAGCACAGAAGTTCTAGTACACAGCTCAAAAGAACATACCGGCTCTTTTCGCTGCACGGAATAGCAGTTCTTCAACAAGATGTTGTGCTGGGTCTCCTTCGGGTGACCAAGATATGAAAAGTTCAACTTCTGAAACAGCTTCTTCATTTGTGAAGTATTGGTAAAGGCCGTCAGATGACAGTATAAGAAATCTGTCTCGTGGCCCTAATCTGTGATGGTAAACTGAGGGTAGGCAGTTTATATATGGAGAGCTTCCAATATAGTCAATTCTAAACATCTCCAGAAGAGCATTGTTCCACTTAGGCTGCAGAAGAAGATTCCAATTCAAAACACAAAGATTAGAATCAAAACAAGAATAGAATTCAATCATCAAACATCCATAACAAAAACAAGATCCCGATTGAAATAACAAACACAATAATTAAAATAAGATTCCAATCCAGGAACTGAACACTAGAATAAAATGCACAAATTCAAAAAAAGGAATATTGCAATAGGGTCAAGTGACCAGCATCAAGTAACAAAATAGTATGTCAATTGAATAAATTCAGTAGAAAAGGAAATTTTTTCTCAAATCAAAAGGTAAATCACAAGTTTCCAGGAATATTTGAACCATTTTGACTGTTTCTAGACTCCTGGAACTTTCACACCGAATGTTATCACTCTCTCCTTTCAAAACCGAATTATTCATAACATTACTTTTTACCGCATTTGATATATAAACAAAAGAACCTCATTTTATTCTCTTTTAAAAGATTCTAACCCGCCATATATTCTTGTTTGCTTTATCTAAATTTCAAACTCCACTCTTTAGCAAATGGACGACCAATCAGTTTCCACTACAAGATTCCACACACAATGGTAGAAAAGTTGTTGCTACTCCGAAATATCATAAACATTCTTTCTGTGCCTGGCCCAGAAAAGGAAACACAAAAATACCACATTATTCATTTTTTAACTTTTGTATTACTGCAGGATAAGTTGTACACTGCGTGATAGTGAAATTACAAAACAAAAATAAAATGCTTTATCAGGTAAAATTTACCAACAGCCATCCCACAATCACAAAGAATATGCTCCTAAAAATAGAAATGAAAGAAGCCTTTTACTTTCTCCTAACTCACAAAGGCTTATAAGTAAAACTTCTGTTCACACAAAATGTCACCACTTATACTGCAGAGAAGTTTCACTTTCGCGGCCAAATTGAAGAATCCACTTTTTTTGTGCACAAAAAGGGAATCAAAAGAACAGCTTTGCCTTTATTTTATCTACATTAAATACATACTATAACACACCTGCTTGAGAAAACCAGCACCAAAAGCTCTAGTAACCTTTAGTGAACCTTTCACCCGATCATTCATCACAGCAGAAGCATCATCGGCATGTTCATTTCTAATTCTTGCAACTTCCTGATATATAGAGCACAACAATAATGATCAATCAACAAAGAAAAATAATTTACTAAAATTACTTTTTTTTTTTAATTTTTTTAATTTCTTTCTTTTTGCACTTTTTACCTCTTTCATTGAGGTGCTATGGTCCATGGTGAGTTGCAATGCATTCAAGGTAGGCACAACATTAGTCATATCCCCATCAAAAGCCTCGAGATCATACAAAGTCTCCTCATTGATTCTCTCCAAATCCTGGCTCCAAAGATCGGGCTCTTTCCTTTGAGCCAAAACAGCTCGACTATCGCCCACATTCATCACATAAACATCCTCTCCCTTCATCAACATCACAAGAACACAAGATCCCATCAAAGCCAACTCAGGATTCTCCATCACCATCTTATCAGCAAGATCAAGATAAGACTCCTCCGTTTTCCTTAGGGCTTGAGAAAGAGCCTTTAGCACTTCAGCATGATTTGCATTCGATCCGTTTTTATTCAATTGCTCTTTTAACCTCCGATCGAGCTCCAATCTTTCCCTATCCCATTCGCACCTCCATCTCTTCTGATAATCCTCCCATTTCTTCGCCACTCCACGATATTTATTCCTGGAATTTCTCTCCCTTTTCTTTTTATACCATAATTCACCATTACGACAAGGATAACTCTCTTGTTCTACCCATCTTGAAGAACAACTATCCTTAGACCTATCCCGAGAAAACTCCTCGTTTACATCCTGACTCGAATTCAAATCCTCAATTACAGGACAGGAATTTGAAATCAATGAACTATCAGATTTACTGCTATTATCATCCCAGAGCAAACCTTTGAGCTCTTTATGAACAGCTTGATACAAATTGGACAACAAATAATCAGGTGCATCGGGTCCATTAAACCCATCGTAAATCCCAACAAAAACCCATCCATGCTCCTCCGAGACAACAACATGAATTCGATCCTCTCCAGCTTTCCCCTGAGCCCACTGCAGATTGTGACCCTCTAACGAATCATCATCATCTAAACTACACTCGCTGCTGAAATTAACACTGCTGTTGATTGTTAATTCGTTCTGCTTTTCAGAACTCACCATCCAATCGCTTTCCCTCATCGCAGTGATTCCTTTGATGGGCGCAACGATGGAGTTCTGTCCTCTATTAATCCCCTTGGTAAAGGCGCGTCTAAGGGCCCGAATCAAAGACCCTTTTCTCGATCTGGTCCGAAATGCGAATCCGCCATGGGAATAGCTTCTCTGAAACTGATCGGTGCTTCCCTTTTCGAGAGGACCCGAGAAGATCCCGCGGTCAAGAGGGCCAGACATGAAACCCCTCTCAATCGGGCCCGACATGAATCCTCTCTCCATAGGACCCGAACTTGGAATCAGGCCGGAATTGAATAAAGGACCTGAGTGTGTAGATGAGTTTCTGGGAATGGGTTGAAGCGGTATAGAGGCGAAGGAGGTAGAGCCCTCGAAGGCGGAGGCTCGGTCGATGCTGTTGTAGGAGTAGAGGTCTAATACGGCGGTGGAGAGAGGAGTTGAGGTGTTGGCGCTGACGGCAGCACCAGAAATCGACCTAAACGTCGTCGTCGGGGGATCTTCGGACTCTGAATGGACCTTGGAGGAAGAGAGTCGAGTCAATTCGGGCCGTACGTAGCAGAAGGAGTGACCCAAATCGTCTAAAGGGTCGGATATGACCATACCCGCCACCATCTCCTTCCTCCGCCGCCGCGCCTCATCGGCGGCTGTGTGTCCAACTCCGCTGAAGCACACCGTCAGCTTCCCCACTCCGTTGCCCATTTATTTCTCGATCTTTATTCTACGATATGGGTATTAGAAAATGGAAAAAAACGAAATTCAGGGTAGGAAAGAAGATAAACAATAATGGAGCAGAGTTGGTTTTGGTTCACCCTTTCAGGACTTCATTTCATTCAAGTAATGAAAATGAAATAAGGAAATGAGCATTGTGAGGCAGGAAAAAGGAAGGGGTGAAGTTTAGAGAGAGAGAGAGAGAGAGAGACGTTGACTTTTGGAAGGCGGAGTGGTTGATTGAGTTAATAAGAACAGAGGACTGGGAATCAGGGCATGGTGGACGCCTTTCCTGCATTTATTTGTAATTTTCAAATAGATTTTTTTTTTCTTTTTTCTTTCCATATATATTAATTTATTGGGAGGCGTTGACTGCAGAGTATCATAAAGTTTAGGGGTTTAATGAGTGAAAAAGAAATCAAATGAATTATGAATTGTAACTTGAAAGTGGGGTTTAGCTTTTTATTGTGGGTTTGTTTGCTCACTCTCAAGTAATGGCGCGTGAGTTAGCACCAGGGTTCTAGTTTTTTTATTGTGGATTTGGTTTTTTTTTTTCTTAAAACAAAACCCTGCCTTCGAGAACTAACCCGTTAACTATTTGGACTAACACCTGTTGGTTTTATTGTGGGTTTGTTTGCTCACTCTCAAGTCATGGCGTGTGAGTTCGCACTTTTCTTTTGGTGTGTTATGATACGTGTCATTTTATTTCTCCAATTCAATTTGAATTTTTTTTAAAGCAAAGCAACGAAACTTAAATTAATCAACAATAACCGAAAGAACAGTAGAGTCGGCACATGATCACTATCAGCAGTTAGTCTTACGCGTAAAAAAACAAAAAGAACAAGAATCAAAGTGACGAATCAAGGATCTCAAATCAAAGAATAACGAACTCCAAAGCACATGATCACTATCAACATCATTTACAGGTTTATGACATTCAAACATTCCATTTCCACCAAAATCTTCCTCCAACCAAAATCACTAGCAAGAATGAGGCAACTGGCAGACACATTACAGTGCCTCCAAATGAAGGACTTAACTTTAGGTATCACCTGCAAACTCGATACTCTCCTACATAGATTAGAAGAACCATTGGTTTCTTAGTTGTGTTTTCTGCCGCATTTAGATCTAGTGCTAAGGGATACACACTACAAACCAAGAATTTTTCACTCTTATTCAACCACCACACCAAGCTATCCTCTCTATGAGTCATCCCTATAGGTAATTAAGGATTGCCTCTGCATCATCGATTGAGAAATCTACCTCAACATAATCCTGATTCCATCGTGTTCCCTCATGTAGAAGTAAATCACTAACTTTATCCGGTTGCACCACAACCCTCGGTTGGAATATATGACGGAAGGTAGGCAGTTGTAAAACCCGTTGATCATTCCACACATCAATATTCGATCATGACCCCACTCTCCAGCTTGATCCTGCCTTTACCAAGTACTGTGTCAAGAGAATGCTACCCTAAGAGAAAGATGGAGAACTCTCTAATCGGGCATGTAAAAAATCGAAATATGGAAAGTATCAAGCTTTCAGATTCTTTCCAATAAAGAAGAAGGGTGGGTTATAAGCCTCCACATCTGCTTGGCCAGCATTGTCAGATAATTTTAGTCTCCGAAACCCAAGTCCACCCAACATCTTCCCTCTACAAAGCTTCTCCCATGAAACCCAACGTATTTTCTTCTTATCTTTGTTGTGCCACCAGAAATTCGAGATGACCATATCAATCTCATGAAGAAAAGTGTTTGGGAGTCTAAAGCACCCCATAGAATACGTCGGTATAGCCTGCAAAACGGACTTAATCAAAACCTCCTTCCCTATTGTAGATAAGAACTTTACATAATACCCTTAGATTCGTTTCCAAATGAGATCTCTAATTAGGAAAAGATGGTCACTTTTGATCTACCTAGTTTTGTCGGAAGACCCAGACAAGTATCAAATCCCTCTACCAATAAAACTCCAAACGAGGTTGCCAACACCTTCCGAACCTCCCTATCAACATGTGGGCTAAAAGAAATGGAGGACTTCTGATTATTAATGACCTACCCAGAAACCTAGAGTATCTGTTTAGAATCTCATTTACACAAGCAATAGAACTCGAGTCTGCCTTTCCAAAGATTATGTTGTCATCTGCAAAGAGCAGGTGAGAAATAGCTGGCGTATTCTAGCAAATCAAAATCCCATGCACATACCTGCATCTCTCATTTTCCTAAAAAAGACAAGAGAGCACCTTTGTGCAAAAGAGAAACAAACACTACAAGAAAATTGTGTATTTCCGACAAAAAATGATCCGTCAGAAACTTGTTGGAATTCCCGTCGAAATTTTCGAGTGACTAGCGAAAAGTTTTCGACGGAAGTTGTACAAATATAAAAAAATTAAAGAAAAACACTGACGATGGAACATCCATCAGGATTCCGTCGGAAAGTGTTAAAAAATTCCTAAAAATATTAAACTTTCGATTTTCAAAAAAATTTCGACGAAACCGGGATGGATGTTCGATAAAGGTGTACACTTCATTGTGTGCTCAACGGGAGGGCCTTTATTGCTAAGTGTAAAACAAATGCACACAATAGAAAATTAAATAAAGGAGAAGAACTAACTCAATAGCCTTTGGAGATGAAGGCTATACATAGAAAAGGCTATGTGAGGCGAGAGGATAGGGAAAAAACGGTTGGAGACTTGCCCCAAGCAAGGGACATGATAATGAGGTGCATTATATTGTTTTAAAGGTTTTTTTTTAATTAGTTACATTATAAAAATGATATATTTAGTGTTTTAATTTAATTTATACGCATATATAGGAAAAGTTTGATGAGTTGGTGGGGGAGGAGACCCAAAGGTTGTTGGAGGATCCCAACAGTCCGGTTCTTGATGAGACACAGTTGTAGATAAAGGTTGCTAGGGGATGGGACAAGAAAGGTCGCCTTCTCGGGCTAAACCACATGAAACACACCTTAGGCTCCTCGAAAATATTCTGCCCATTCATCCAGTGTCTGTTCATCTCAGGTTGGACCTTATGTGATGAGAGAGCAGCTTTCTCGGGGTGGTTGATGAGGCGGCTAATAAGTTTGCGACTACTGTGATGAGTACAATACAACAACAAATGCGTCAATTTAATGAGATATTGTAAGCATCACAATCCCGCAAGAAGAAAAAAGAAAAGGGTAAAGGTAAGAGCAACAAAAAAAAACATGTACCCTATGAAGCTGAAGAATGAAGTGGGCATAACGAGTGATGGTATCTGAAAAATATTGGTATATCTTGATGAAGTACAATATTATTAGTAGTATTATTTATAAATGTTAGACGTTAGTAGTTATAACTATTTTGTTGTTGATGACACTAATGGTAGTTCTTTATGATGTTATTGTTAATGATGATAACTTCTTAATGAATATTTATTTTGGTTGAATTTCCTGTTATTGAATGGTTGGAGATTGGTTGAATTTGTTGTTATTGAATGGGTGGATAAATTTTCTATGTATACATATTTTGAACAGGGAGAATATTAAAAAACAAAAAAAAAAAAAAAAATTTTAAAATATATTTCATGTAGAGCCCGGTGCAGTAGGTCACCACATCCCCTGCACTTAGACTTGAACCCGTATATGAAATGAAAAGTCCATATATGTGCCCAAGTCAAAGCGAATGGGAGACCAACACACACACTGGACTAGGCGGAGATAAACCGAACTCAAAGCACGCAACAAACAAAGAAATAGCTGAAACATGCATCAAATTAAATCAACAAGCCCATCCAAGGCAATTAAAAACCATCTATGCCATCACGGCTAAATACATCATCAACATTGAACAAAATATCAAGAGTACATAGCAACATTAATTCATAAGTACGAGTCCAAAAATATGCAAAATGAAATGCACCTAATTCGACCTAAACCAACAAGTGAGACTCGACTCACTCACTTCTCCGCCTAGCTCGAGCAAAATCGGTACACTAAAAGTTACCTACTGAGTGAGGCGACTAACTCATGCCTACTGTAGCACCCCGCCTGGTGGGTCATCACATCCCTCGCACCAAGACCTAGCCCACATACGAAATGAGAGTCCGTACATGAACCAAATCATGGCGAACGGGAGATCGACAAATACATACCTAATCTAGGTGGAATGTAGACCTTGAACTTCAAAGTACAACCAAACATAAATGCGGAAGCGTAAACATGCCATAAAAATTTTCAAACATATATAAATAGGTGACGGGTTCAAATAACATAGATACCTAATCCCGAATATCAAATCATAAACATAATTCATAAATGCAAACGGGTTCACCTAGTCCTAGAAGCTTGTCCCTAAACAAATCATAGCATAATCAAAACCATGTATACAAAGGTACATACATTCATACTTATACAAAAGTTCTAAAACGTGAGAAATGCAACAGACTCGGACTTAACAGACTTGACAAACTCGACTCACGGCGCCTAGCTCGAACTCTAAAGTTGAAACCTGCAAACTAAAAATATGGGGAGGGAGAGGGTCAGTCCAAAGACTGAGTGAGGGGCTACGCACACACACCTACATATACATAGAGTACAACATGTTTAAAATTAGATGTCCGTGAATCCGGGATTAGTTTTTGCAAGCCAAAACATTTGCCCGTGATATTATACACATATATATATATATAGGGTGGCTTAGCAGAACAAACAAAGTGAACTTATACGTAGCATAGCATAAATTCATACCTTAGCATATCAAACGTTCTAAATCAGATCATAACTTATTAGGTTATAAATACGCCAAATTTTATCTTAATTTATGAATCTACCCCTATTTCACGAACTTATGATAGAACAGACAGAACGCTCGGCTGGTACGAGCTCAAACTCTAACCAACTCCTCAGTTTCATTACATACTTAAAGTGAAGAAAACAAAATAAAACATAACATACCACAACATACGTACTAAACTCTTCTCGGGGTGATGTAAGGGTTGCGCTACCCTAACCATCCATGCAGATGAGGGAAGTGCTCAACGCTTCTCCAACCCTCAGGACTCCATCCCCCAACAACCTCCTGGTGGGTTCTACTACGTCCTTTCATATATATGGAGCCCGTACTTAGGAGTAACCCGATATCCCAACACCGTCACGGGGCTCCTTAGCATAAACCTCCGAGGCCCATACACAGACTGACTGACAGACAGATCATAATTATAACCCGTTACAGACAGATATAACTCATGCATATCGTACTTATCTTATCGTACGTACATATCACACACATACTTACCACATGCATACGTACAATACATACACATACGTACCTTATCCAAAAGCAAGCATACATAGTCTCATACATAGAGTTCATACTTTCAAACACTAGACAAAGCCATCAAATACATACTTTGCACATATTTACTTATACATAGAGGCTTATAAGTCACATGCAGTCGAAAAAAGGTCACATTTCATTAAGGTTTAACTATATCCTAACCTCACCTTACACCGACGAAGCCAAAACATGACGAATGATCCACCCCGGAATCAACTTGGCCAACAAAACACCACCCCAGGTGCATCTGAACAAACTAAAGATAAAATGCAAGACTTAGACTCAAGGATGAACCACATAGACACTTGGCGTATGTTTAAGCACTCAAGAGATGCAATCATGTAGGCAAAACGCATATGCGTATCAATTTCATGCAAGAGAAGGAATCTTATAACTTAACATATTCATTTAACATTATATAACACGTAAAGGAGAAGTTCATGTGCACAATTAATGCAACAAGGGTAAATAAAACACTTACGAAAACACTTATTCATATATGAACACATATCACGTTTAACACTTAAAACCATAACATATAAATACCAAACACACATTTATACATGAATTCATACTCATATTAGGCCATAAAACAAGTTAAGATCATGATTGGGGAGGGATAAAAGCGTAAAACGAGCATATACAATAAAACCGGACGAAACAAGACACATACACTCACAAAAAGGGGGAGACACGGGTGTGTCTCCCTCCAAGAATAAACTGATCCATGGCCATGGCTCAGTACAGAGATCAAGCTCGCCAAGGGAGACACGACCATGTCTCCCTTGAAGCCTAACTTGAGACACAGTTGTGTCTCAGTTCAGACACTCAACAAATCAAGTTCCACGGCCAGACACGGGCGTGTCTCTCCCCTTCAACCAAGCTCTCACGAAGCTTCAACGATGGTAAAAAAGGGAAAAGAAAGGGAAAAGCTAGCACGACAACACCACAACCACAACCACAAAATCATTCAATTTCATACACATAATCACATATTTAACAACTTAAGCACACTTTAAACTCACAAATATGCTAATACACAAGATGCCATGGAAGAAATTCAAGCTCCAACAATGGTGGTTCGGGAAATATGCAAGTATCGAGAAAAATTTCAACAAATAAACGATAAGAGAACTCACACGAACAAAATACTTCAATCTTAGAGCAATTAATCCACATATGGAGACAATAGAAGCAAATTTTCATATAGGGGTACTATTCATCATCTTCTTCGAAGGTATGAAAATAACCAAGAAAAATGAGATTCAATTGGATAGAAATGACGCACTCGAAGAGAGGAATTTAGTGCTTACCTTGGATCGTTCATCGGGCGAGAGACGGAGTCGGAACTTGAGCTCAAAGGTTAATGTGAATAGTAGCCAATCTCTTCTCTTTTTCTTCTTCTTGAAACCGTGCAGCACCAAATGAGCGAAAGAGGGAGGGGTTCAGTCCTCTTAAGGCCAAAAACCGGTTCGGTTCGGTTCAATTGGTTAGAATTTAAATCGGTAGAGGGTTCAAACGGCTTCAGAAAAAGGCGAGGCTTGTCCCGTTGGACCCAAATCGTCAAAATGAATCCAATGGCGAAGTCAAAATTCAAATTTGAATCCTCGACCTCAAGTTTATCGGAGAACGATCCAGAAACCCTAATTTACAATTAGGTCCCTAATCCTTCAAACATTGGACTTTTGAGCCCAGACATTGTAATTAAATCCTAAAGCGCACGTATCTTAAATAAATTCACGTTAACACATAAGGCATGCGATAGCATTTAATTCACAAAAATACAGAATTAAACTCTCTCGCAACGCCGCTTGCTGAAAAGATGGGGGCATCACAATCTCCCCCCCTTTAAAAAGGACCTGTCCCCAGGTCCAACCGCTCGAGTTAGAACTGCGAGCATCTCTCCCGTATTGACCCAAGTTTGGGGTGAACGACAACCCGATAGGGTTAGCCCGAGAAAGGTCTTCAAGCACGAAAGGGGTTCAATTGCTCACTTCAAGCTTCGAACGATCTCGATCCTGACTAGGAGCAGCTCGGACGTTTCGCACGATAGGAGAGTCTAAAGTGATTCAACTCCCACTATTTGAATCCATCCAAAACCACCCACAAGTCCGAATCACGAGTGGAGTTGTTGAAGAACTCTCTTACCAATCGTTCTTCAACCCGAAAAGGGTCGTCTATCAACACTTCAACTCGTAGTTTGAAAATTTAAAATTCAAACTGCCACTGGCTTCTGATCAATGGTCTCCAAGAATACATCGTATGTTCATTGCAATCCCGACCCACATCTTACCACATGACAAAAGCACTCGTACACTCAAGTTACCCGAAGGCAACTAGCAACAAACATCAAGCACACACAACAACAATCAAAGAATGTGTGGTGCACGTGATATGTATGTTCAATATATCGTTCATCGAGGAATCAAAATCTTATCTTAGGGTAACTTGATCAATGTCGGAGGCTCTTTGCCCATGATCAAATCTCGAAATCCTCGATGTGCCTTATGCTTCCATAGCATCTTGGACTTTATCTCATGATTGAGTTCTACCTTTAGCCAATCATCTTAGCCTGAGATTCCACTCTTAAGTGTTCTCTTGATCTTGATTTCATTCCTAAGAATTGAATCCCTTGGTTCTGGATTTATTAGCGTGGCTTCTTGTATAATTTACAAACACGGTGGTTCATCAACAACCTCTAATCCCAAGCTCTTCAACCTCATATGTAAACTTCTCAAACCAATCCTTTTCCATATCTTCGTATCGCCTTATAGCCGGCAACCTAATCTCAAAGATGGTCCTTAACTCGACCATTACTTTAACCATCTCTTCTAACTTCATGGAACACGAAACTCGGCGATACGAGTAGAGCAACATCCTATAAATAAACACTAAATATGCATGTCGGGTTAAGGGTGTCGATGAGATGCATCACATAGTCGTTATTCAACCACGTAGTAGCAATTAATTAACAATTAGCAACAGTCAATAATTAGCAACAATTCTAACAAATAGCAATTATGGCATGGAAGTAAATAATTATAAATTTTAAACACAGTATGGATGCACGTGTCATGAATGCAATTACCTCAATTTCCGAGTTCAGGTGGGTTTCCAATTTGAAGCCATTGATCCCCGCATTCGTTGTTTGTTAGCTCTCGATTGATCGCAATCGGAAACCTGGTGCTCCGTTGACCTGCAAGCGTAGAACCTCTTCAATATATACCGACATGCGTCATAAGCATGATTAGTCCCTCTGCAATGAGTGCACGGCTAAATTTCTTTCTTCGGTTTTGATGGGTTTCCAATCTTATGCTTCTTCCCACGAATTTCTTGGTTCGATTTTCGTGTTGATGGGATCTTTCTCCCACTTGTAGATTTGAGCACAAACCCGGCTCAAATCTAGACCCCAATACATCTTCTTCTTTGCCTCTAGTTAAAATCCATGTTTCAACCCTTAAAGCTCTTGTTGTGGCTTTATCCCATGTGCTCGTATCCTTTGCAATTAGAGCTTCCTTGAATTCATCCCGAAGGCCTTCCATGAAATGTCTAGCCTTCACTTCATTATTGCTCATGATATGGGGCATGCATACACCCAATCTCTCGAAGTTTTCTATGTATTCCGTAACGATTTTACTTCCTTGCTTTAATGTGAAGAATTTTCCAAGTCTTCGCTCTTGCAAAATGGCCAGTGTGTGTCTCTTTCTAAATTCTCGAACGAGTACTTCCCATGTTAACTCCTTGTTTGTTGCCTCTCATTGTTGAAAACTCCTTTCCACCATTGTCTTGCTTGACCTTGTAGGAGTTATGTAGCAAGACGAGCCATGTCTTCAGAGTTGCACGGCCATATTTCAAAGATGCTCTCTATTTTCGTGAGCCACTATTCAACCCTTATGTCATTTCCTTCTCGAAATTGAGGAGGATTAAATGTCCTAAACTCCCAATACATCATCGCCAAGGGATTCATATGTGGTAGTTTGGTTGAAGATTGCCCTCAGTTGTACGAATATTGATGAGAAGGTTGACTATAGTGTTGTCGACGCGGTAGCATCCTGAAAGTCTCAACAACTACAATATATAGTTATGCATGCTAATTAGTAAGTGCATATATCACATAATTAAATCATTTAGGAGCAATTAAGAAATGCAATGCATCACGTAATATAAAGTCACCAGAGTGATAAAATTCCAAATGCATAGCATAACAAACCGTGATGCAAATGTACGCATAACCAAATTGTGTTAGGAATAGTGCCCTTAAAGCAACTTTTGACTTTACTATTTCCTTGTAATATCACAAACAGTCTTTGAATAATAAACGAGATGATTTTGTTCATAGGCATTCACTTCTTTATGTGCTTATTTATGTCTGTTTGGGTTGACTGTGTTTTTACATGTATTGAACTCTTCTAATCCGATGAGGCCTTTAAGAACTTTGTTGTTATGGGAATAGCACATGAAACAAGTTCTTAACTCCATAGGCGAGGATTAGAAACTTCTCCAAGTCGAGAGTCCGACAGACAGTGGGAGTGTCGACCTTGACTCTGTTGAGACTTGCTTATGTGATTATGTCCTTTTGAAGGATCACTTAGTTTCATGGGGTGATAAGTGCATACGATGATGCGTTCATAATACATGAGGGTGATTGTTACTAGAACTTCATCACTGAGATGTTCCGCGTGAGAACATTCCTAAATGGGAAAGGATGTCTCCTAGAAACTTCCAGGTTAGGAAATATCTCACAGGTCAATAATATGATTCATTAATCCTTAGACTTGAGATTCTGTAATGTCTCATATGAGCTAACTCTGTAATCTTTGATATAGGCTCAAAAGGGTGTCACCATATAGACACCTGAATTACGGCCTATGTTGGGATTACACAAGTGGCATATGTAGAATTAGTAGAATCTACAAATGACCTACACTTGTTGTAAGAACAAGAATGATCTCTTACTGATTGAGTTGTTCGTAGTCCATTAAATTAAACCCTTGGCCAAGGTGGATAAAAGATCAAGACATCAAGAAAATGGGGTTTTCTTGGATTGAGGTCTAAATGGATATGAAACGAACTCAACTTTAAAGATCAAGAATATTTAGGCTCTGAGAATATTCCCATGCTTTAGTTCTTGATTGAGAGATGGAGTTGTAGGAGGATCGTATTTCACTGTATGTTATTGACTGAAACGTTCTTCGATTCATTTCGTTATTCGGCTAGGGGTCACACATCCATTGCTAGATTATGATAGTGTGATCTGTGAAGTGATTAATTAATTAGTGAATTAATTAATTACTGTCACTGCTAATCGAATAATGAACCTATAGGGTCACACATAAATGCCAGGACATGAGGGTTATGGTAGGATGTTAATATGATTAACGAAGGATCAAAATCTTGATCGAAGAGGGCGAGACGAGTCACGCCCCGCCACGTGTCACGCTTGGAACGTGACTGCCACGTGTCATGCACACGTGGCCTGCACGTGTAATGTACACATGTAGTAACGTGGTTTCGGCGTGTAATTTTATTACACGAATTCTTTTCTAGAATTAATTAATTAATTAATAATTAATTAATTTAAGTCTTTTAATTAATTTTGAATTAATTATTAAGATTTTATTTCTCAAGCTTAACCCAATAAATAATTAATTGAGAATTAATTAATTTATTGAATCTTGACTTTTAGCTTTAGGAAAGTTGAAAAGTCTAACTCCCTATTGTAGGAGAGAGAAGATTATTCTTGCTAGACTTGGAGAATAAGTTAGGAACTTATTTTCTCCAATTAAATAAATAATTAAATTAGTTAATTAGTGAGCAAGAAAAGAAGTCCACTAGGTTTAGGAAAACCCTAGGGAGTTCGAACTCCCCTTGTATAAATACAAGGGTGGGGCTTCTCTTATTCTTTAGACCAACACTCACAAAGTGTTAAGTTTTTGAGAAAAATAAAAGAAAAGTTTTCAAAAGCAAAACCCTAGCCATTAACACAAGTTATAGAACTAGCATTCTCACTTGCTTGATCGTGTTCTAGGACTGGTGTGGATACGCTTTAGAGGATCGCTGCTTTGGGATCTATCGAGAACCGTTCGAGGGACATTCCGCTTGAAGGGTGTTCAGTAGGCGGTACTGACATCACTAGAAAGCTTCAATCAACGTAAGTTTCTAAACACCCTAAGATACGATACGAGAATTGCAAGTCCATGATCAATCTTTTGGAAAAATTTTAAATTTTCGCTGCGTTTCTGCTCTAGTTTTCGAACAAGTGGTATCAGAGCCACCTTGCAACGCTCGTATTATATCGCTATAGCTTTACGAATTTTGATTGAAAATTCTTGAATTTAAGTATATGTTGTGTATTCATGATTTTAGTTTGAAATACGAAATTACCGGATCAAAACTGTTTCTTGAAAAATTTGTGAAAATCGTTTTCTGTTTAAATCTAATTTTAAGCTGGTTAGGCACAGATTTGTTTGAACTGTTTTAATTCGGAATTGGAATTGATGAATTTATCGAAATTACGAAACGGAAACGGAACGAGTGCGTAGCCACGCGCATCGCGCTCGGCCTTAGCGCATCAAGCGCGTGAGCCGCCCCGCCCAGTCGGCGCGGCCAGGAACGTCGGGATCGTGCGCGTAATGCCCAGGCGTCCCGGCCATCCGTCCACCCCGTCCCGCAAGTGTCTGCCCGCTGGTGCGCAAGCGCGCAGGCAGCACGCTGGCAGGCGGGCGGTGCTCGCCTTCGTCCTAGGCTGGCCGCGCGGGCCGTGGGCGCGGGAGGCCTGCACTTGCGGGCGATCCCGCCCGCCTCGCGCAGGCTGTCCCGGGACGGCCTTTTCGTTTCGTGTTTTCCAAGTTTCAAAAATCTCGAATTACGAAAAATTTGATTTTAAAATTATAAAATTATTTATTTGAAATAATTATAAAATTTGGGATTTTATGAATTAAAGTTAAGTTCTTATTTTTCGAGAAAATTACGAAAATCACTTTGAATGATTTATTAGACAAAAATTTAATTTTGAATTAATTGTTGTTTTGCCATAATCCGGTGAATTCGATTTTGAATAAATTCGTGAATAATGAACTATATTCAAATTGCTTAAGTTAATTGTAACTTGACGTCAAAGGAATTTTAAATTTAGTTGGTAAATTTAAATAAAAGCGGAATCATGCTAGTTTAGATGATCATGGGTTAGTCTTATGTATGTTTTAATTTCTGCACATGGATGATTTCAATTGGGGTCGGAGCCCCATAGTTGCGCGTTTTCAATTGGGGTTGGAGCCCTACTTATGTGCGTACTGTTATGTGTTTATTATGTGGCTTTTCTTATTATTGTTTTGGGCCGGGGTATGCCCCGTGTACTTGTCTATGGCCAATTTGAAGATTGAGCTATATTACTTTATGTAAAGAGAGTAGAACTTAGGAAGTGAGGTTTTTATTTTCATTTTGGAGACAAGCACCCATGGAATACGAAGGATCTACAAGGAGCACTTGAAGAACGGTGGCCATAAGAAGACCCCTCAAAATGTTTAGGAGGGTTTCTATTAATGTAATAGATAGGGCTGTTTTTCCATTAAATTCTGTACCCCAATGTGATATGAACTGTCTTATGTGACATGAATGTTAGAACTAGTGATTTTGGAGTGGCTCCCGAAATCACATATAAGATAGGATACCCATGATCATCTCATAATTAGTATAATGCTAGGATATGTTATCTGCTAATTGCTTCTGTGATGCACTTTACGTGAAATTGCATTAAACAAGACAATTAAAATTTGGATAACATTATATGTTGGTGAGGTCATTCGAATAAATAAGCACTTTATCACGGTAATAAAATTCCTAGCATTCCATCAATAGGATTTAGGACTTAATAAGTGAACCTAGTTGCTGTCTCACGAGTTGTGGGGTAATTAGTGGATCTTATTAACTCCTAGTTTCCTGATTAATTATTTCAAGTAATTAATATTTCTTAACCATTTTAGAATGGGCGATATCTCACGAGTCGTGGGTCGTTCCGTACTAAGTTTGGTTGAGATCTTATGGTTGATGGGTCTAGCTCAACACTGAAGTAGATATGGATGTCTCACGAGTCGTGTGTCCATAGTCGAAAGATCAGTGATGCAAAACATTACTAGGAATTCAATGAGAGATCGAATTGGTAGATAGTACCTACCTAAGAATCTTAGACCTTTGGATGTCTCACGAGTCGTGGGTCCAAAACTAAGATTGCTTGGGATCCTGGTACCCACTGAGAAAATAAGTTTCTTCTAAAGTCGTTGGGATTTCTGGACTTTCTAAAATCAGTGGGAGAACATATTTCTAAAGACCTTTATAATATGTATAATCGTTATTATTCAGCATGCTCATGATTTCTCTGTTTTTCCATTTAGGTTGTAGTTCTGTGATTCTCTACAAACTGAAATGGCAACCAAAAACCATTTTGGTATCCATCCTCGAATCAAACAAGTTGACGGGGCCCAATTACTCTGATTGGCTTTGGAATCTAAAGATAGTTTTAGATTCTGAGAATAGAAGATATGTTCTCTTCGAGGGAGAGCCTACCCCTGAGGGTGAGGCTCCGACTCGGGCCAAAAGAGACGCGATTGCGAAATGGTCTGAAGATAATCTTCAAGCCCGTTGCCTCATGTTGGCTAACATGTCTCCGGACATGCAAAGGCAACATGAGTCTATGGAATACGCTTGGGAGATTTATGACCATCTTGAGCAATTGTACCGCCCCAAAGAGCGTGTTCTAAGGTACAACACCTCTAAGGAGCTCTTTCATCTCAGAATGAAGGAAGGTACAAGTGTCCACGAACATGGGCTTAAGTTCCTCGCTTTGAACGAGAAGCTTACTTCCATGGCGATGCCTCTAAGCGAGGACCTCGCTGTGGACTTGTTGCTCACATCGCTTCCACCATCATTCAATCCTTTCGTGCTGAACTTCAACATGAATCATGCTCATGCTACTGTCGCTGAGCTGATTAGTCAACTTATGACTGCTGAAGTCACGATAAAGAAGGATAACAAAGTAATGACGGCCACATCCTCTTCTAAGCCTTCTAAAGGCAAAGGGAAGAAAGTTCCCAAGAAGAAGGGATCTCTTAAACTCGATGGAGGGGTTAAAAAGAGAAAGACCAAGAAGAAAAGGGATCAGAGAGAGGACGTTTGCTACCACTGTGGCAAGAAAGGGCATTGGAAGAGGAACTGCCAAGAGTACAAGGATACTCTAAAGAAAGGTGTGTTTATTGTTGAAGTAAATCTATCTATTGATTCTAATTCTTGGGTACTTGATACCGGCTATGGAGCTCATATCTATAATGATGTACAGATGCTAAATGAGGTTCGACAGCTTAAAGAAGGAGAATGCGTCTTGAAGGTTGGGAATGGATCAAGCATTCAAGCTCAAGCCATTGGGACGTGTAGATTAGATTTATGTGTCTTTACTTTAGTTTTGAATAAAGTCCTTTATGTACCTTCTATTATTCGTAATATAATTTCCATTCCAATATTAGATTGTGAAGGATATGAGACTTTCTCCCGAGATGGAAAATTTTATCTTAAGAAGAATAAAGCTTCCGTTTTACTTGGTACATTATCTAATGGACTTTATACAACTAAAGACAACAATATTTTGAATATACAACAATCAAACAAACGGAAAAGAGATGACAAGATCTCGGCTTCTTTATGGAACGCACGTTTAGGCCATATTTCTAAAGATAGGATTGCTAAGTTAACTAATTTAGGATCATTCTATGATAATGAACTTAAAGAGTTGACTCATTATGAATCATGTCTTAAAGGAAAAATGGCCAAGACTCCCTTTAATGGTAAAGTGGAACGTGCCACTAAAGTGTTGGATTTAATCCATACTGATGTTTGTGGACCACTTAGTGTAAGTACTAGAAACAATCATCAGTATTTCATAACCTTCATAGATGACTTTAGTCGTTTTGGTTATGTGCACTTAATGAAGTATAAATCCAAAGCCTTTGAGAAATTCTTGGAATTTTAGAAGGAGGTTGAGAACCAAACCGATCACAAGATTAAGACACTTTGATCTGATCGAGGTGGCGAGTATCTAAGTGATGAATTCCTTAATCATCTCAGAGATAATGAAATTATCTCTCAGTGGACCCCTCCGGGAACTCCTCAATTAAATGGAGTTTCGGAAAGAAAGAACAGAACCCTACTTGATATGCTTCGTTCCATGATGAGTTTCACTGAATTGCCACCATCATTCTGGGGCTATGCCATAGAATCAGCAGTTAAGATTCTGAATCTTGTTCCCTCCAAATCTCTACCCAAAACCCCATATGAGATGTGGTTTGGCAAAATCCCTAACTATTCTTACTTAAGAATTTGAGGTTGTCCTGCTTACGTAAAGAGGACAGTGGGAGATAAGCTTGAAGCTAGATCAAGCTTATGTAACTTCGTAGGATATCCTAAAGAGTTGATAGGATATCATTTCTACGATCCTCTTGAACAAAAGGTCTTTGTGTCAAGAAACACCACTTTTCTTGAGGACTCGTTCCTTAAAGAAAAGAAAGGCAAGATCACAGAACTCGAGGAGGTTCGAGACCAAGGTTCCACTCCTAGCTTGGAGAATGACGTCCCTATCCCTACCCAAGAGAGTGATACACACGAAAATCCTCCTCAAATAAGACGTACTGAACGTATTCCTAGATAACCAGAGAGATGGTATGGTTTTCTCCACCAAACATCTCAAATGGATAATTATCCATTAACTTATGAGGAGGGACTGTTAGATTCGGACTCTGAAAAGTGGAAAGAAGCAATGAAATCCGAAATGGATTCCATGTGCTCTAACCAAGTTTGGACCTTGGTTGATCCACCTGATGGGATCAGGCCCATAGGGTGTAAATGGATATATAAGCGCAAGCTTGGAGAAGGTGGAAGCATGGCAGCCTTTAAAGCAAGATTAGTAGCTAAGGGGTTTACTCAAAGACCAGGTGTAGACTTTGATGAAACCTTCTCCCCGGTTGCAATGCAAAAATCCATTAGGATCCTACTTGCCATTGCGGCATATTATGACTATGAGATATGGCAAATGGATGTGAAAACTGTCTTTCTCAATGGAGACATTGACAAAGACATTTACATGTAGCAACCCATGGGTTTCACATTCAGTGGGAGCGAGCAGAAGGTTTGCAAGCTTCAACGTTCAATCTACGGATTGAAACAAGCTTCTAGGAATTGGAACATTCGATTTGATGAAGCAGTCAAATCGTTTGACTTTATTCAAAATTCGAATGAGTCCTGCGTGTACAAGAAAGAATTGGAAACCTTGGTTCAATTTCTGGTACTTTATGTAGATGGCATCGTCCTCATTGGGAAAGCGAAGGATGACATGAAAGTAACAAAGTCTTGGTTATCGAACTATTTTGAGATGAAGGATCTTGGTGATACATCCTACAGTCTCGGTATAAAGATCTATCGGGATAGATCTAAGAGATTATTAGGATTATCACAGTCGGTTTACATTGACAAAGTATTAAAGAGATTTAGTATGGAAGAATCCAAACGTGGAAAACTTCCAATGGGCCTGGGAACAGTTCTTTCGAAGAAGCTGTGTCCCAAGACTGAACTTGAGAAGTCCAGGATGTCCAAAATTCCTTATGCATCAGCTATAGGGAGCATAATGTATGCGATGCTATGTGCTCGACCGGATGTGGCTTATGCACTTAGTGTGACTAGCCGGTTCCAATCTGACCCTGGTGAAGGTCACTGGACTGCTGTAAAGAATATCCTTAAGTACTTACGAAGAACTAAGGATTTATTCCTAGTTTACGGAGGCCATCAAGATCTTGTCATTAGAGGATACTGTGATGCAAGCTTTGCATCAGACATGGATGACTTTAAATCCATGTCAGGATACATATTCTGCCTGAACGGCGGAGCAGTGAGTTGGAAAAGTTCCAAGCAAACGACCACTGCTGATTTGACCACTGAGGCCGAATACTTAGCTGCAAACGATGCAGCTAAGGAAGGTGTTTGGGTAAGAAACTTCATCCACGAGCTGGGTGTAGTTCCTAACATTAATAACCCCGTTCCAGTGTTTTGTGACAACACCGGGGCGGTTGCTCAAGCAAGAGAACCAAGATCTCACCAAAGGACCAAGCACAGTTTGAGGAAGTATCACTTAATCCGTGATATCATCAAGAGAGGAGATGTGCAAATTGAAAGGGTCACATCTACAAAGAACATGGCAGATCCACTTACTAAAGCCCTTAATCAACAGACTTTCAAAGGACATATTCAGAAGATGGGTCTTAGATTAGCTCCTGAATGGCTTTGACGGGCAAGTGGGAGATTGTTAGGAATAGTGCCCTTAAATCAGCTTTTGGCTTTACTATTTCCTTGTAATATCACAAACAGTCTTTGAATAATAAACAAGATGATTTTATTCACAGGCATTCACTTCTTTATGTGCTTATTTATGTCTGTTTAGGTTGACTGTGTTTTTGCATGTATTGAACTCCTCTAATCCGATGAGGCCGTTAAGAACTTTGTTGTTATGGGAACGACACATGAAACAAGTTCTTAACTCCATAGGCGAGGATTAGAAACTTCTCCAAATCGAGAGTCCGACAGACAGTGGGAGTGTCGACCTTGACTCTGTTGAGACTTGCTTATGTGATTATGTCATTTTGAAGGATCACTCAGTTTCATGGGGTGATAAGTGCATACGATGATGAGTTCATAATACAAGAGGGTGATTGTTACTAGAACTTCATCACTGAGATGTCCCGCGTGAGAACATTCCTAAATGGGAAAGGAAGTTTCCTAGAAACTTCCAGATTAGGAAATATCTCACAGGTCAATAACGTGATTCATTAATCCTTAGACTTGAGATTCTGTAATGTCTCATATGAGCTAACTCTGTAATATTTGATATAGGCTCAAAAGGGTGTCGCCATATAGACACTTGAACCACGACCTATGTTGGGATTACACAAGTGGCATATGTAGAATTTGTAGAATCTACAAAGGACCTACACTTGTTGCAAGAACAAGAATGATCTCTTACTGATTGAGTTGTTCGTAGTCCATTAACTTAAACCCTTGGCCAAGGTGGATAAAAGATCAAGACATCAAGAAAATGGGATTTTCTTGGATTGAGGTCTAAATGGATATGAAACGAACTTAACTTTAAAGATCAAGAATATTTAGGCTCTGAGAATATTCCCATGCCTTAGTTCTTGATTGAGAGATGGAGTTGTAGGAGGATTGTATTTCACTGTATATTATTGACTGAAAGGTTCTTCGATTAATTTTGTTATTCGACTAGGGGTCACACATAGGGATGGCAACGAGCTGAGACGAGACGAGCCGAGCCTTGGGGTTTTTTAGGGGTTCGGGCTCGGGCTCGCACTAAAAATTAGGGTTTCGAACCAGGTTCGCGAGCCAGCGAGCCTTAATTTTAAGGTTCGGGCTTGGCTCGGACATTGGCTCGGGCAGGCTCGGCTCGGCTCGCGAGCCGAGGCACACTCCTTCAACCATTTCAGAATTTCATCATTTCAGGAAAAAAATAAAACCTCAAAATATAAATGTCTGCAAAAATCGCATATGAATATTCGATTTTACAAATATTTCCAACAAATTGAATGAAGCGAAAATACATATGACAGATGAAGATGATGTGATTGGCCTGCAAAAATCAAACAAAAAAAAATATATAAATATACCCGAAAAATAGTTAAAAAATTCACATTAATTTACATCCAAATTTCAGATAAAAGAAAATGAAACCCAACAATCTAAAATTCATCCCTCTAAAATCATTCCTCACTCAAATAATAAATTGCACAAAAAATAAAAAAAGAAATAAAATATACATGTAAAGAATTAAGGGCGGTGGTGGCGTACGGTAGGCGGCGGCGCATACTAGACTAACGACGTACGGTGGGAGGTGGCGCGCGGCGTGCTGGTGGATGCGGCGTTGGGCCGGTGGCGTACGATGGTGGAGCGTGGGAGGCTAGGTTGCTGTTGACCAGTTCGGCTACGCAAGAGATTGAGAGAGGGTGACCGTGAGACTTGAGAGTGAGCTTTTAGGGTGAGGATTGAGATCTGAAGAGGGAGCGAAATTGAGATTTGAAAGGGGAGAGAATTTGAGATCTGAAAGTGAGGGACGAACGGCGCTGCTGAGTTCTCCTCTTTCTCAGATCTCAAATTTATGATTAGGGTTAGTAAATTAATTATAAGATGTATATTATATATATAGGGACATTAAATTAATATATATATATATATACATACATATCTATATATATCTATTTTATATATATATAAACTAATATATATACATACATTATATATATATATAATATTTTTTAAATCTTATGGTTCGCGAGCCAGCTCGCGAGCCGACGAACAAAATCTTCATGGCTCGGGCTTGGCTCGCGGGTTCCACGAGCCGAACCATGGCTCGGTTCGGCTTGCCGAATACGAACTCGAGCACGAACTTCTTCCGAGCTGGCTCGCAGGGCTCGCGAGCCAGCTCGGCTCATTTCCATCCCTAGTCACACATCCATTGCTAGATTACGATAGTGTGATCAGTGAAGTGATTAATTAATTAGTGAATTAATTAATTATTGTCACTGCTAATCGAATAATGAACCTATAGGGTCACACATAAATGCCAGGACACAGGGGTTATGGTAGGATGTTAATATGATTAACGAAGGATCAAAATGTTGATCGAAAAGGGCGACACGAGTCACGCCCCGCCACGTTGTTAGGAATAGTGCCCTAGAAAGCCGATTAGTCATAATCCGTTTTGGGACTTTCCTAGTATCACAGAAAATCTTTGAATAATATACGATTGATTAATATCATAGGCAAACACTTCTTTATATGCTCTTGTTTGGTATGCGTTTACTTTAGTTGTGCATGTATGAGAACTCCTCTAATCCTGATGACTTTAGGACTCTACCATTTAGGTGAAATGGTTCATGAAACGAGCCCTATATCACATAAGTCATGATTAGTAAAATACTCCAAGCCGATGAGTCCTACCGATAGTGGGAGTGTCAACCTGACTCCTCTAAGGCTTGCTTGTGGGATCACGCCCTTAAGAAGGACCACCTTGTTTCATGGAGGTGCAAAGTGTATAGTTGCTACGTGCGTGATACATGAGGGTGTTTACTTCAATAAGTAAGTTCACTGAGGTGCCCCGTGTGAGAAGATTCCTAAATGGGAAAGGAAGTTTCTATTTCAGGAAATGGAAACTTCCAGATTAGGAAATATCTCACGAGTCATTGATGTGATTAATTGATCCTTAGACTTGAGGTTCCATGTCACTTTATGAGTTAACTCTGTAGTCTTTGGTATAAGCTTTAAAGGGTGTCGCCTTAGACAACTGATTCAAGGCTTATGCTGGGGCTGCAAAAGTGATTCATGAAAGTGAATGAGAATCAAGAAAGGACCTACACTTGCATTCGCAAGGCGATCTCTTATTGTGTAAGTCATTCATATGCCATATGGAGTCCTTGGCCAAGGCAGTAGATCAAGACATCAAGAAAAGGGTTTCTTGGATTGAGATCAAATGGATATGAAATGCACTTAGCTTTAAGACCAGATTATTAGGGTTCTGATTATTCCCTTACCCTAGATCTTGGTTGAGAGATAGTAAGTAGGAGGATTGTATCTCACATGAATCAATGACTTAAAGGTTCTGTCGAATCCGAACATTCCAATTCAGCTAGGGGTTAAACACCTGTTGCTAGACTATGGTCGTTTAATATGTGGACTAATTAATTAATTAGTGAATTAATTAATTAGGGTCACTGCTAATTGAATTGAGAACCTAGAGGGTCACACACAACAACTTGGTTACATGAGTTGAGGCTTTAAAATGATTAAACGAGTTAATCGAGCCGAGAGGGTTCCACACGTGTGAAGACACACGTGTGGGTCACCTGAGTGATACGTGTCCTTGTGACACGTGTCCCACACGTGTATATATATTAAATAATTAATTTGTTAATTATTTAATAGACTTTGGTTTAATTTTGAATTAAAAAGAAAGTCTTATTTTGGAGAAAAATAATCTAGTTAATTAATTACGAATTAATTAATTAGATAAAATAAGTTATTTATTTTAAATAAATAAAGTATAAAATTATCCAAAAAATAGTTTGGATATTTTAGCTCTCTTGAAAGTTGATTTGAATTTGAATTCAAAGTCAAAGTCAAAATTACTTGATGATCAAGTAATAGGAGAGAGGGACCAAATCCTTAGTCCATGGGGACTAGGAATTTCGGCCACTCCCTTATTATAAATAGGGAAGCCCGAGCTCCCCTTAGAGCTAATTGACAATTCTTTTGGTTCATGTGTTGAACACCATCCTTTCTCCAAGATAAACGAAACCCTAGGTTAAGCCTAAACACTAACTAGAGAACTAGCATCCTTACTAGTTAGATTGTAGCCAAATTGGTGGACTATCTCTAGAGAGCTTCAAGTTAGAAGTTTTGAAGATTTGAGCTTTTCCAAAAAGTGGGGATCAAGCAAAACGATCAGAAGGGATGATGAAACGATTCTAAACCCAACAGAAAACGAGTGAAAAAATCGAACCAAAGAAGATGGCGAAAACCGTTCGTCCATATCCTGAAGGATGAATTTTTTCACGAGGGTTTTATGGCTGGCAGATTTCTACTTTCGCAAAACTTGTCTTCGAAGGGAGTTTCAATTATGCCTTTCTCGTTTCATGTTTCTTTTCTTTATGTTATATCGTTAAGAACTTCCCTAACATGATTTGAATCTAGGTTGGTGTGGATTGTTATCCCTACAATGGATTCTGAAGTAGAAAGAGACTTTCGAGGAACGGGTTGCCATTACCGCATGAAGCGCGTTTGAGGGTGGCTCAAAAAGTGTCAAGAAAGCTACTACCCAAGTGAGTTTCTTGATCTCTACGAATTTGGATACACGATTGCGAGTCCAAGATCCTTTTGTTGGAAAAATTTTTAAATTTCCGCTGCTTTCTGATTCCTGTTTTCCAACAAGTGGTATCAGAGCCACCTCGTTAATCGTGTTTCTGATTCGTCTCAATTATTCTGAATTTGGTAGAAATTCTTAGGCTTAGATGCGAATTAGGTATTCATGAGTTCTTTTAGAAAGCCTGAATTACGAAACTGTAATTTTTCTTGAATTTCTGAAACTGTTTTCTTAAATTGTGTTTTTGAAAACCGTTTTGATTGAAATCTGTTTAAATCGTGTTTTTGAATTTTGGATTGTTGTTGGTTTTTGAACTAAAAATACGAAACACGAAATCGCGTTACGAAAACATGAGCCTGGACGTGCTAAGGCGTAGCACGCCCAGGCCCGCGCGCCCGCCCGCCTAGCAGTCCCGCAACCGCGTGGGACTGCCCGCCGCTGCCGTCCGCCAGCGCCTAGGCACGCCCGCACGTCCCTCCCGCAACCGCGCGGGAGCCTGCCGGCCACGCCCGCCCGTCCTCGCCCAGCTGATGCGAGCAACGCGCGTGAGGATGCGCGCCATGCGCGCGCGCGCTGGCCGCTCACGCTGCCGGCTCTGCCGGGGTTTGGTCTCGGGCGGGCGTGCAGTCCGTTCCGGGCCCTTCGTTTTGCGATCTTGATTTTCGTGTTTAGTCCAATCCATTCCCGATTTAATTTTTCTGAAAAAATTTTATTTATTAAATTTGAATTATTTTTGAAATAATTGTTTAAATTGGGATTTTGAAAATTTAAGCAATTTAAATTTTGGAAAAATTACAAGCTTTATTTTCTGAAAATATTGAAAGAATAAAATTGTTAATTTTCAGAAATTAATTGGAATTTTATGAGTTTGTTGTTTTTTGGGTTTTATTGAAAAGGCTCTTGAACAAGAATTGCATCTAAGTCGTGTTTTAGGCTATTAGAGCTAAAGCGGGAATTTTAATTTATTGGTTAAATTTAAATTCTTGCAATTTAAGCATGTTAGGTGATCATGGGTTTAGACTTATGTATGGTTTTAATTTATGCACATGGATGGTTTAAATTGAGGTTGGAGCCCTATAGTTGCGTTTTTCAATTGAGGTTGGAGCCTCACTTATGTGCGTACTGTTATGTGATTTATTATGTGGCTTTCCATATTACTGTGTTGAGGCCGGGGTATGCCCCGTGTAATTGTCTAAGGCCAATATGAAGATTGAGCCTTATTACTTTATGTCTTTTTCTTTTTATTGTAATTTGAGAGTAGAATAGGTGGTGAGGTTTTATTTTCATTTTGGAGACAATGCACCCATGGAGTAAGATGGACCACATTCAAGTAACAAGGAGGCCATAAGTGAAGACCCCTCAAAATGTTAGGGAGGGGAATCTCAATTGTAAAAATGTAATAGAGATAGGGCTCGTATTTTGTTACCGCTTTCCCTTATGTGATTTGAACTATTTATGTGGCATGTATGTTAGAACTTGTGATTGTGGAGTGGCTCCCACATATCACGCATAAGATAGGTAGAACCCATGATCATCTCATGTTAGTTTCATGCTAGGACATGTTATCTGTTTATGTGCTTGTTTGAAATGCATTTAAGTTGTACTTGCATTAATCAAGACTAATAAAATTGGATAACATATATGTTGGTGAGATCGAACCGAACAACTCTTCGGTTGATTCGAAAATTCCCATTAAATATTAAGCTCATTTCGAATAATAGGTATTTAATTCGAGATGCAAATTTTGAATTAAATTCCTAGCATTCCATCAATAGGTTTTAAGTTTAGTAAGTAAAGCTAGTTATTGTCCGCGAGTCGTGGGATAGCTAGTGGAGCTTATTAGTTCTTAGTTACCTAATTGATCACTTTAAATGATCAATATTTCGTGGTTAATTTTGGCAAGGGCGATGTCCGCGAGTCGTGGGTCGTTCGAACTAAGTTTTGATCATGATCTTATGATTGATGGGTCTAGCTTAACACCTAAGTAAATATGGATGTCGCATAAGTCGTGGGTCCATATTGAAAGATAGGTGATGCAAAACAATTACTAAGAGTTCTAAAGGTTTTAGAATTGGTAAGTTGTATCTACCTAGGGTTTTACTTAGAATGTCCGCGAGTCGTGGGTTCGAGGTAAAATGCTTAGGATCTTAGTACCCATTAGGAAACGCGTTCCTCTTAGATCTTTGGGAATTATAGATCTTTGAAAAACAGTGGGAGCTACATTAGATTAAAGACCTTATCTTTTGTATATCGTTATAATTCAGCATGCTCACATTTTCTCTACTTAGCATCTAAGTTGTAGTTCTGTGATTCTCTACAATATGAAATGCAAACCCATTCGTATCCATCCTTAAGTCAAAAGAGTTGACTAAGTCCTAACTAACTCTAATTGGCTTCGGACCCTAAAATTCGTTTTAGATTCCGAATAGAGAAAGGCGTTCTCTAAAGGGCGAAGTTTTCAATTATGAAAATTCGACCCGGGCCTAAAAGAAAAGCAATTGAACCACCTCATAAAAATGTTACAAGGTATAACATTATGGAATTATTCAATATTCCAAATGAGGAAACAAGTGCACACGAACAAGGTCTAAAGATCTTATGATCTCGATCATCAACCGAGAAAAGAGTTCTCAATGCACTGATTGCTTACATTGCTTCCACCATCATTCAAACCCTTTATGCTCAACTAGAATGATGCTAATGTAGCATAGTTAATCATTTAGTTGATAATGGTTGAGAGCATCCTTAAGAAGGAATAAAAGGTTGAGATGGTTAATTCTTCTTCCAAACTCACTAAGTTAAAGGCTTGAAGGCCTAAAGAAGAAGAAACCCTTAAGAGCCCAATGGAGGGGCATGTAAGGGGTATGCCCAAAAGACACTAGAGATCAAATTGGACGTTTGCTTCTATGGTAGCAAATAAGGACTTTGAAAGGGAACTGCAAAGAGTATGAGTACTCTGAAATGTTACCTCGTTCAGTAATTCTACTAGGAATAGAATTCACTAATCTTGAGTCAATTCTGCATAATCCGTTGTGCAAAGACTCAAGGCACTAATGTTCTGAACATACAACGAGATAACAAAAGTAAGTGAGATGACAAAGCTTCGAATTACTTTGGAACGTTGAGATATAAAAGGATTAGCAAGTCAGACACCTTAGGATCATTCTATGAAAATGAACCTAGAGAGTTAACTTCCTATGAATCCTATCTTGAAGGGAAACGTTCCCGAAACATGCTTTAGGTGAAACGTGGAATGTACCAAAATTCTAGTGGATTTCGATCCATGCTGATGAGTGTAAGATGCTTAATGTAAGCACTAGATACAATCGTCAGTTTAATCATTATGAATGAATGTACTTGTTGAAGTACAAATTCGAAACTTATATGAAATTCTTAGAATTTCAAAAGGAGGTTAGGAACCGAAGTAGTCAGAAGTTATAGGTAAATCGATATGATCGAGATAGCCAATATCTTAGCAACTAATTCCTAAGTCATCTTAGAGATAAAAGGATTATCTCTCAGTAAACTAATTCGAGAACACCTTAGTGTTTGCAAATGAGGGAATGAAACCTAATGGGATATGGTCCATTCCATAGCAAGTTTTACTAACTTATAATCATTCTAGGAATAAACTCCCAGAATATTCAGTTAGAGATTTTGAATTTAGTACCTTCCAAGTGCAGTCCTTTAGTTGCACGATGCAATGTGGCATACTAAATTCCCTAATTATTCTTATCCAAGAATTTAGTGGAATCCTCTTAAGTGAAGAGGATAGTGGGAGATAAGCTTGAAATGAGTTCAAGTTTATACAACAATATTGGATATCGTTTCTGTGATTTCCTTAGACAAAGGTTGTTTGTCTCAAGGAATGTATCTTTCTTAAGGAATCGTTCCTATAGAAGAAGAAAGTCAAGCAAGCAGACCTCAAAGAAATTTGAGGATAAATATCCACGCCACATATAGAAGAAACGAGCCCATCTGATAAAACTTAGCCAAATTTTAGTGTATGTACACGTGTGAAACCCTTCTCTTAAGACGTGTTTAGAACGCGATCCTAGATAGCCAAGGAATTACTTAAAGAGGAGACACTGTCAGATTTGGAATCTGAGTAGTGTAAGCAAGCCCTGAAACCCAATATAGATTCCATATACTCAAACCAAGTTTTGACCTTGGTTGATCCACCTGATAGGATCAAGCTCGTGCAGCTTCGAGTGAATGAAAGCATTACAACCTTCTTGACGGTTGAAATGCAAAAGTCCATTTGGATTATATTTACCACATCCTCATATTCTGACTATGAGATATGATAAATGAATATGAAAACTATCTTGTTCAATATGAGATTGAAAGAGACTGAAATAAGGTATTTCTATAAATCTCATATTCAGTGGGAGTATGCATAAGGTATGCAAATCCCTAAGTCAGTCTGTGGATTGATAAAGGCTTCTAGGAGTTAGACAATTCGATTCCATAGGATAGTCAAATTATTTGACACAGATGGAAGTCGAATAAGTCTCAGAGTGTACATATGAAAGTTAGTGATGTAAGAGTCAATTTTTGGTTCTTTAGAAGACGACATCCTTCTCATTAGGAATGTCAAGGATGACGTGAAAGTTACCAATTCTTGTTTAAGAAACAATTTGGCATGAAAGATCTTAGTGATTATCCTAAATTCTCGACATTCAGATCTATAGAAGATAGATCTAAGAGAATAAAAGGATTATCACAAAACGAGTACATAACCACAATACTAAAACGAGTTTAGTATGGACAATGGAACATCTCTTTTGAAGAGTATGTGTCCTAAGATAACTTTAAGAAAGTTAGAATGTCCAAAATCCCTTTAAGTGAAAGGGTGTATAATGTATGAAATGTCACGTACTAGACTTGATATGGCGCAACACTAAGCGTAGTGGGTCGAATCTAATATGACCTCAGAGAAGGTCATTAGATTTTTGTAAAGGATGTCCTCAGAGTACTTAAGAAGAAATGAGGATATGTATTAGTTTACAGAGCCCAAAAGATCTTGTTGTTAGAATGATATTTGATGTAACCGTTCATCAAACATAGATGATTATGAAATCATTGAAAGGATACAACTTCCACCAGAATGGTAATGCAATGTGTTGGAAAGGGGTTCCAAGGACGGACATTGCAAAAACTCGACTATCGTAGTTGAGAACTTAGTCGTATTATCTAACGCTAAGTTAAGTGTTTGGGTAAGAAACTCCATCTAACTGGTTAGATGAAGTTCCTAGCATGAAACAACTCCTTTATTATATTGTATGATAAAAAGGATGGTTGCTCAAGTAAGAGAACCAAGACCTCACCAAGAGACTGAACACGTGATTACGAATCATTTTTTAAGGAAAAGGTGTTTCCTAAGAGATGTGTAAACAAGAGGGTCACATCAGCAGAGAATATAGCAGATCCACTTTGGAAACGCCCTAAGTCAATAGGCTCTCAAAGTGCATCTTGAGAAGATGGGACTTAGAGTACCTAAATGGCTTTTACGGGCAAGTGGGAGATTGTTAGGAATAGTGCCCTAGAAAGCCGATTAGTCATTATCCATTTTGGGACTTTCCTAGTATCACAGACAATCTTTGAATAATATACGATTGATTAATATCATAGGCAAACACTTCTTTATATGCTCTTGTTTGGTATGCGTTTACTTTAGCTGTGCATGTATGAGAACTCCTCTAATCCTGATGACTTTAGGACTCTACCATTTAGGTGAAATGGTTCATGAAACAAGCCCTATATCACATAAGTCATGATTAGTAAAATACTCCAAGCCGATGAGTCCTACCGATAGTGGGAGTGTCAACCTGACTCCTCTAAGGCTTGCTTGTGGGATCACGCCCTTAAGAAGGACCACCTTGTTTCATGGAGGTGCAAAGTGTATAGTTGATACGTGCGTGATACATGAGGGTGCTTACTTCAATAAGTAAGTTCACTGAGGTGCCCCGTGTGAGAAGATTCCTAAATGGGAAAGGAAGTTTCTATTTCAGGAAATGGAAACTTCCAGATTAGGAAATATCTCACGAGTCATTGATGTGATTAATTGATCCTTAGACTTGAGGTTCCATGTCACTTTATGAGTTAACTCTGTAGTCTTTGGTATAAGCTTTAAAGGGTGTCGCCTTAGACAACTGATTCAAGGCTTATGCTGGGGCTGCACAAGTGATTCATGAAAGTGAATGAGAATCAAGAAAGGACCTACACTTGCATTCGCAAGGCGATCTCTTATTGTGTAAGTCATTCATATGCCATATGGAGTCCTTGGCCAAGGCAGTAGATCAAGACATCAAGAAAAGGGTTTCTTGGATTGAGATCAAATGGATATGAAATGCACTTAGCTTTAAGACCAGATTATTAGGGTTCTGATTATTCCCTTACCCTAGATCTTGGTTGAGAGATAGTAAGTAGGAGGATTGTATCTCACATGAATCAATGACTTAAAGGTTCTGTCGAATCCGAACATTCCAATTCAGCTAGGGGTTAAACACCTGTTGCTAGACTATGGTCGTTTAATATGTGGACTAATTAATTAATTAGTGAATTAATTAATTAGGGTCACTGCTAATTGAATTGAGAACCTAGAGGGTCACACACAACAACTTGGTTACATGAGTTGAGGCTTTAAAATGATTAAACGAGTTAATCGAGCCGAGAGGGTTCCACACGTGTGAAGACACACGTGTGGGTCACCTGAGTGACACGTGTCCTTGTGACACGTGTCCCACACGTGTATATATATTAAATAATTAATTTGTTAATTATTTAATAGACTTTGGTTTAATTTTGAATTAAAAAGAAAGTCTTATTTTGGAGAAAAATAATCTAGTTAATTAATTACGAATTAATTAATTAGATAAAATAAGTTATTTATTTTAAATAAATAAAGTATAAAATTATCCAAAAAATAGTTTGGATATTTTAGCTCTCTTGAAAGTTGATTTGAATTTGAATTCAAAGTCAAAGTCAAAATTACTTGATGATCAAGTAATAGGAGAGGGACCAAATCCTTAGTCCATGGGGACTAGGAATTTCGGCCACTCACTTATTATAAATAGGGGAGCTCGAGCTCCCCTTAGAGCTAATTGACAATTCTTTTGGTTCATGTGTTGAACACCATCCTTTCTCCAAGATAAACGAAACCCTATGTTAAGCCTAAACACTAACTAGAGAACTAGCATCCTTACTAGTTAGATTGTAGCAAAATTGGTGGACTATCTCTAGAGAGCTTCAAGTTAGAAGTTTTGAAGATTCGAGCTTTACCAAAAAGTGGGGATCAAGCAAAACGATCAGAAGGGATGATGAAACGATTCTGAACCCAACAGAAAACGAGTGAAAAAATCGAACCAAAGAAGATGGCGAAAACCGTTCGTCCATATCCTGAAGGATGAATTTTTTCACGAGGGTTTTATGGCTGGCAGATTTCTACTTTCGCAAAACTGGTTTTCGAAGGGAGTTTCAATTATGCCTTTCTCGTTTCATGTTTCTTTTCTTTATGTTATATCGTTAAGAACTTCCCTAACATGATTTGAATCTAGGTTGGTGTGGATTGTTATCCCTACAATGGATTCTGAAGTAGAAAGAGACTTTCGAGGAACGGGTTGCCATTACCGCATGAAGCGCGTTTGAGGGCGGCTCAAAACGTGTCAAGAAAGCTACTATCCAAGTGAGTTTCTTGATCTCTACGAATTTGGATACACGATTGCGAGTCCAAGATCCTTTTGTTGGAAAAATTTTTAAATTTCCGCTGCTTTTTGATTCCTGTTTTCCAACACACGTGTCACGCTTGGAACGTGACTGCCACGTGTCATGCACACGTGGCCTGCAGTGTAATGGACACGTTTAGTAATGTGGTTTCGGCATGTAATTTTATTACACGCGAATTCTTTTCTAGAATTAATTTATTAATTTGTAATTAATTAATTTAAGTCTTTTAATTAATTTTGAATTAATTATTAAGATTTTATTTCTCAAGCTTAACCCAATAAATAATTAATTGAGAATTAATTAATTTATTGAATCTTGACTTTTAGCTTTAGGAAAGTTGAAAAGTCTAACTTCCTATGGTAAGAGAGAGAAGATTATTCTTGCTAGACTTGGAGAATAAGTTAGGAACTTATTTTCTCCAATTAAATAAATAATTGAATTAGTTAATTAGTGAGCAAGAAAAGAAGTCCACTAGGTTTAGGAAAACCCTAGGGAGTTCAAACCCCCCTTGTATAAATACAAGGGTGGGGCTTCTCTTATTCTTTAGACCAACACTCACGAAGTGTTAAGTTTTTGGGAAAAATAAAAGAAAAGTTGTCAAAAGTAAAACCCTAGCCATTAACACAAGTTATAGAACTAGCATTCTCACTTGCTTGATCGTGTTCTAGGACTGGTATGGATACGCTTTAGAGGATCGCTGCTTTGGGATCTATCGAGAACCGTTCGAGGGACATTCCGCTTGAAGGGTGTTCAGTAGGCGGTATTGACATCACTAAAACCCTTTAGTAGGCGGTATTCAGAGGATCGCTGCTTTGGGATCTATCGAGAACCGTTCGAGGGACATTCCGCTTGAAGGGTGTTCAGTAGGCGGTATTGACATCACTAGAAAGCTTCAATCAACGTAAGTTTCTAAACACCCTAAGATACGATACGAGAATTGCAAGTCCATGATCAATCTTTTGGAAAAATTTTAAATTTCCGCTGCGTTCCTACTCTAGTTTTCCAACAAATTGTCCTATGCCCGTTCGACTTAGACAGATACAACACAACTCTGAACCCCAATTTTTGCAACCTGGGGCTCTGATACCACTTTAGGATGTAGCACCCTGCACGGGTCACCACATCCCCAGCACCAAGACCTAGCCCATATACGAAATGAAAGTTCGTACATGAACCAAATCATGGCGAACGGGAGACTAATAGACACACACCTAAGCTAGGCGGAACGTAGACCCTGAACTTCAAAGTACAACTAAACATAAATACGAAAGCGTAAACATGCCGTATAAAATTTCAAACATATATAAATAGGTGACGGGTTCAACTAACATAGATACCAAATCCGGAATATCAAATCATAAACATAATTCATAAATGCAAACGGGTTCGCATAGTCCTATAAGGCTGTCTCGAAACAAATCATAGCATAATCAAAACCATGCATACAAAGGTACATACATTCATACTTATATAAAAGTTTCAAAACGTGTGAAATACAATAGACTCAGACATAACAGACTTGACAGACTCGACTCACACTGCCTAGCTCAAACTCCAAAGCTGAAACCTACAAACTAAAAACATGGGGAGGGAGAAGGTCAGTCCAAAGACTGAGTGAGGGGCTACCAACACACACCTACATATACATAGAGCACAACATGTTTAAAATTAGATGTCCGTGAATCCGGGATTAATTTTTGCAAGCCAAAATATTTGCCCGTGATATTATATATATATAGGGTGACTTAGCAAAACAAACAAAGTGAACTTATACGTAGTATAGCATAAATTCATACATTAGCATATCAAACGTTCTAAATCAGAGCATAACTTATTAGGTTATAAATACGCCAAATTTTATCTTAATTTATGAATCTACCCCTGTTTCACGAACTTATGATAGAACAGACAGAATGCTCGGCGGGTACGAGCTCAAACTCCAGCCAACTCCTCAGTTTCATAACATACTCAAAGTGAAGAAAACAAAATAAAACATAACATACCATAACATACATACTAACCTCTTCTGCGGGTGATGGAAGGGCTGTGCAACCCTAACCATCCATGCAGGTGAGGGGAGTGCTTGATTCTTCTCTAACCCTTAGGACTCCATCCCCCAACCAAACCTCCTTGTGGGTTCCGGTACATCCTTTCAGGAGTAACCCAACAGCTTAGCACAAACCTCCAGGGCCCATAGACAGACTGATTGTAACGCCCCGATTTCCAGACAGTCAGGTACGCTCGACACGTGTGAGTTCGAGCGTTAGGATTTTATATTATTATCTTAGTTTATTCAATTCATATTAATTTTAGTTAAATTTTACAAATTGTATTTTAACGTGATTACGTGAAAATGTGGGAAAACGTGTTAACTTGAGAATTATTTGATAAAGTGAATTTAATTGTTACGTGAAATAATTATCGAACATGAATTAATTGCATACTTGTCCCTAAATGATTATTCTTATAAATGTGAGGACTAAATTGCATAATTAGTTCTTGAGTTGAATTGATCAATTTGCAAACCTTGCATCCTTAATTGCATGACTTATATGTTTGGAGGATTTAGTTGCAAATACTCCAATTTTACCAAGATATATCGATACATGCTTCTTCATTCTTCTTCCATCTTCATTTTATTTCCAAGACATACAATCATCATCATCTCTCTCGGTCAAGTTCCCACAAGAGGAAGAGATGGTTGCATCTTATTCAAGTTAAATCATTAAGAAAATTAGGAGTTTGAAGCTCCATCTTCCATTTCCATCATCTTCTTCGATCTATTTTCATCTCAAGGTATATATGGTAATATATGTGATTTCTTGACAATATTTCTTGAAGCTAGGGTTTAGATTGGTATGAAATAACTTGTGTTTTAATTGTTAGAAGCATGTTTAGAAGCTTTAGACTTGAAATCATACATGAATTCTTGGAGAATTTGAAGTTATATGATAAACTCATCTATGAGCTTGAAGTTGATGATTTGTGATGATCAAGCATGATTTAAGTATTGATGTTGGATTTTATTATACTTTAAGTATGCTAGCATGTTTCCTTCATGATTTATTGCAATTAAGATTGCATTATATGATTGTTGATGAATTTGGAGATGATTTCGTGGCTTCGCTGTTCTTCTGCTCTGTTTCTTTATTTGGTGCGTAACAGGAACGGCCCTTCCCGTTCCCTTTGTAATTGGGAATGGTCTTTCCCATGTTTGAACACATGCATGGCGGCGAGGACGGGAATGGCCCTTCCCGTTTTGGCTCACAAGCCGGAACGACCATTCCCATCTTCAGGGAGCAGCTTCGAGGAGCTGGGAACGGCCCTTCCCATTTTTAACTAAGGACAGGAACGACCGTTCCCAGGCCTCTGGAGAGGCAGAAATATTCTGCATAAAAATGGAAATTTGAGATTCAATTCCAATGGTTTATTTGACCCTAAATTGTTATTATATCATTGATTACATGCCAAAACATGATATTTACATGTTACATTGCTCATTGCACGAAGTCTCATTACTTGATCAAGCCGTGCGTCTTAATTGGTAATATTCTTGAATTGGGGTCTCATGCACGTACATTATCCCGTTTCTTGTCCAGTTATTCTCCAGGGCGGAGATTGCTGATCATGAGCACGTTCACGTATCCCCGAGTCATTATGTCGCCTGTCAGGTGAGGTTTAATTGCTAGATATATAGAACCTGTATACTCCTTATGTGACCTTTCGGCCAAAGGTATTTATAGCTATAATTTTATAAAATCACTTATCATTTCAAGCAAGTCATGTTCATGAAAATCAAGCAAGCAAGCCATGTATCGTGCATGTTTTAGGCGAGTAGCATGACCGTTCACGTTGGGCCCGAGGATAGCGATTTGAGCCAACCGGGAAAGCATGGGCTGACGGGTAACTCGAATGCTATTCTCACAACATTGGGATGACCCCTGAATCCGCTAGGAGATTAGTGGAGGAAGGAGTTCCGGGCTTAGGGATTCATGTACCCTCTGCTCAATGAGATTGGATGGTGGGGCCTTGCAATCCCACCATCACCGGAGGAAGAAGGAGACTAGGGATGGGTCCGGCACCACGGATTGTCCTCGGGTTATTGCATGATTTCCATTCCATGAATATGTTACTTGATTACACCATCGCACGATTGCACGATAATTGAACTGCATGATCACCTATTGATTAACAATCAAGCAAGCATGTTTCATGTACATTCGGAGTAAGGTTGGAGACCGCCCTCACTCGCCGGGGCCATGTATTGATTGCATGAAAATGATCAAGTATTTAATATTGATAGTTGTATTCTCGGGCGAAGACATATCATTATTAACCTTATACTTTTATCTTTTATAGAACTTTACCCGAGAATATAGCTTGCATGTTAATTGCGCAAATATCTATTTAAACCCCTCACTCGGTCTTCACAGACTGACGCCTCCACCTTTCAGGTTATTGCAGGTGCACGCTAGGCGGGAGTTGAGTCGAGTCCAGTTCATGTAGTCGAGTCAAACACGGTCCGTGTATTTAGTCAATTGTTGTTACATACAAAGTTATGATTAATGTTATTGTTTTATAATTGGAGATGATAATGTATTGATATGCCAAGTTAGAATATAGTTTGATGTTAGTAATTGATATTGAGTGAATTATGCTTCTGCGTTATTATGTTACATGTATGAGTTAATCCTGCCTAGCTTATCATTTTATTGCACTGTCACCCGTTCGCTATAGGTTAGTTCATGTATGGATTACCCATTTCGTATGTGGATAGACCTATAGTGCGGGGGTGTGGCATCTCCACATGTAGAGGTGCTACACCGATTGACAGACAGATCATAATCTTAACCGCTACAGACAGACAAAACTCATGCATATCGTACTTATCTTATCGTACGTACATATCACACACATACTTACCACATGCATACGTGTCATACATACACAGATACGTACCTTATCCAAAATCAAGCATACATAGGCTCATACATAGCGTTCATACTTTCAAACATAAGATAAAACCATCAAATACGTACTTCGCATATATTTACTTATACATAGAGGCTTATAAGTCACATGCAGTCGAAAACGGGCACATTTCATTAGGGTTTAACTATATCTTAACCTCACCTTACACTAACGAAGCCAAAACACGATGAATGATCCACCCCAGAGTCAACTTGGCCAACAAAACACCACCCCGGGTGCATCTGAACAAACTGAACACAAAATGCAAGACTTAGACTCAAGGATGAACCATATAGACGCACAACGTATGTTTAAGCACTCAAGAGATGCAATCACGTACGCAAACTGCATATGCGTATAAATTTCATGCAAGAAATTGCATCTTATAACTTAACATATCCATTTAATATCATATGACACGTTAAGGAGAAATTCATGTGCAAAATTAATGCAACAAGGGTAAATAAAACACTTACAATAGCACTTATTCATATATGAACACATATCACGTTTAACACTTAAAACCATAACATATAAATACCAAACACACATTTATACATGAATTCATGCTCATATTAGGCCATAAAACAAGTTAGGATTATGATTGGGAAGGGATAAAAGCGTAAAACGAGCATACAAAACAAAACCGGACGAAACAACATACATACACTCCTTGTCTCCCTCCAAGAATAAACTGAGCCACGGCCATGGCTCAGTATAGAGATCAAGCTCGCCAAGGGAGACACGGCCGTGTCTCCCTTGAAGCCTAACTTGAAACACAGCCGTGTCTTAAGTTAGACACTCAACAAATCAAGTTCCATGGCCAGACACGACCGTGGCTCAGGTAAAGCTTTGGAGGAGACACGAGCATGTCTCTCCTCTTCAACTAAGCTCTCACGAAGCTTCAACGATCGCAAAAAAAGGGAAAAGAAAGGGAAAAGCTTGCGCAACAACATCACAACCACAAAATCATTCAATTTCATGCACATAATCACATATTTAACAACTTAAGCACACTTTAAACTCACAAATATGCTAATACACAAGATGGTATGGAAGAAATTCAAGCTCCAACAATGGTAGTTAAGGAAATATGCAAGTATCGAGCAAAAATTTCAACAAATAAACGACATGAGAACTCACACGAACAACATACTTCAATCTTAGAGCAATTAATCCACATATGAAGACATTAGAAGCAAATTTTCATATAGGGGTACTATTCATCATCTTCTTCGAAGGCATGAAAATAAGCAAGAAAAATGAGATTCAATTGGATAGAAATAACGCACTCGAAGAGAGGAATTTAGTGCTTATCTTGGACCGTTCATTGAGCGAGAGACGGAGTCATAACTTGTTCTTTCCCTTGAAACCGTGTAGCACCAAATGAGAGAAAGAGGGAGGGGTTCAGTCCTCTTAAGGCCAAAAACCGGTTCGGTTCGGTTCAAGAAGGGTTCGGTTCAATTAGTTAGAATTTAAATCGATAGAGGGTTCAAACGACTTCAAAAAAAAGTGAGGCTTGTTCTGTTGGACCCAAATCATCGAAACAAATTCAATGGCGAAGTTGGAATTCAAATTTGAATCCTCGAACTCAAGTTAACCGAATAATGGTCTAGAAACTCTAATTTGCAATTAGGTCCCTAATCCTTCAAACATTGGACTTTTGAGCCCAAACATTTTAATTAAATCCTAAAGCGCATGTAGTGCCCGAGAGCATGACGCTACATCCCCCACACCAAGACTCGACCCGTATATGAAATGGCAAATCCATACACGTGCCAAATCAAGGCGAACGGGGACACAACACACTCGCTATGCTAGGTGGGAGCTAACCCTTAAACCATTCGAGTACAAGGTATAACAATAACAGAGTAATGCATAAAAACGGAAGCTATAAATAAACCATAACATTTACAATGAGCTTACAAGCTCTAAAATTCCACAAAATGAATTACAAGTTCGAGTAATAATGGCCCACACGGCCTATCAAAACAAAATACGCTCATATATTCATAATCATAAAGACAAATAATAAAAGTTTATGTGTGTAAAAGAAATGCAAGACACGAATAAAAGACACTAAAGACTCGGATTCCTGCCTAGCACTCCACTCTGTAAGAAAAAACTGAAAACAAAAGCGAGTTCAGTTTTTAGGAGACTGGTGGGTATAAAACAGGGCATAATATAATATATCGCGGAAATTAAACACATACATACAAGCCATAATCCCGTACGAGGTTTTTAAGATATTTCCCAACTGGGTGAAAATGAATAAAAGCAACGTGCGAGATTACAACAACCAAATTTATTCATTAGGTCTTTATATGAGCCCGACGAGAGGACTAAGTCTCCAACCTTCACCTTGTGTAATCATTAACATTTATTCATTACTTATCATACACATAATCTTTTGTGCACATTCAATCGATCGTTCATTTAATCGTTCATATACACCTTTTTCATCCAGTTAGTGGACGGGTTTGCAAGTCCCAGCCACCCGTTCATTATGGCTAGTGGGGTACATGAATCCCCAAAAGCCCGGTTCCCACTCCTTGATAATCTCCTAACGAAGGGCCGGTAATATCGTAGTTTGGTTGGAACTAGTGCACGGGATCACTGTCGGCCCTTGCTTCCCCGGATAGCCACGTACAGTAAGTCCCAGGGCCCCCATTCATTGTGATCAATCAATTCTTGCCAAAAACAATAGGTAGGATTCATTAAAGAAATGGGGCTTTACTTTAAAACATTTACTCTTTGAAAAGACTCGATATATAGTATAATAAGTTGGCTTAAAACTTTACACATTAGATATATCGGGTAAATTTTACCTAATAGAAGAGAAACCCATCTTTAAAGCAAAAGGAACCTTACTGACTGGCCTCGTCTCCGTCCAGACTAAAATCTGTGTAAAAGAAATGGTGTGAGACTCAAAATGACCACAAATGATGCATGGCGATGCAATGAACATGATACGTGATGCATAAGAGATAAAATCATGTTATGAAGATATTCATGTGCACAATTAATGCCTTAAGAACACATAAACGATCAATTCATTCAATACACGAAGAAGTCGTGTTCATTCATGTCCATCCATTCATTCAATCCCAATATTTCGATCATAACACATAATAATAGATGTTCACAAAGCATAGGGATCATATAAGAGGTGGAAGAAGTTATACAAAGCACGAAACGAAGCAAACAAATTACGTAAGCAAGGAAAAACTGCGAACGGCCGTTTTCTCTCCAAGAACAAAACTCTAAACGGCCGTTCAGGTGGTCAGAGATGGGCTCCGGACCTGCAAACGGCCGTTCCCATCTCCAAGTCAAACTCCGAATGGTGGTTCGGAGTACGGGCTGCCTTCTGTACAAGCACACGGCCGTTCGGGCCAAAAATATAGCGAGGGCAAACGGCCGTTCCGACCTCTCGGTAGCAAAATAAAGGCTGAAAATGGACTTGTTCTCCCCTGCATTTCACTCCAATCTTTGCCACAATATACACAACATATTAAGGTACGAATATGCAGCAAAAAGGCATAAAAACAAGGCATAAAACTTGTCCAAAATGAACCAAAACCGCAACACAAGATCAAAGCACAAACTCATCAAATTTCAAGCTTCACAGTTCAAGTGCATTAATGGTGGATTCAAATCCCAAAACCATCTCTGCACTTTTATCGATGATACGGACCTAACGAGATAGCCCTTATACATGGCCCGCCACCCATACCCGTTTTGCCCGTATTTGACCCGTTTTAGCTCCAAAATGACCCATACTTGAACCTATATCTCACTGACTCATTTATCTACCACCTTACACTCTCATAATTCAAACCATCCCAAGAGAAAGCAAGAAAAGAGAAGCCAAAGCAAGAAAGAAGAAGAAACCCGCCACAATTCATACCTTGAGATTTTGAGCTCATATCTCACCAACTATTCATCCAATCTAAGAGGTAAGTATATTTTTGTGTTCTCCTCTTCTTGATGCATCTTTTAAGCCATGATTTATTCATTTTAATCTAGGATTAAGCATGATATGAATTCTTGAATGAATAGTAAGGGTTTGTTAAGAATATGTTGGATTTGTGTTCATCCCTGCTCTAGTTGATGATCTAAGAGTTGTGGGAAGCTCTTTTGTGCTTCTTTGTCACATTTATGAACTTAGATTTAATGGTAGTTGAGTATTAAATGTTATTCCATTAATATTCTTGAGTTTTTTAAAGTTTAAGAGATTATGTTATGAAATTTCATTCTTTGTTGAGCTTGTTTGTGTCGGTGGTGTGTGCTCGGTTTATACTCGATTTTTTGGTGTTTTTGGGCCAATTTCCTGCTGTTTTTCCTTGTATTTTCCCCTCCCCTGCTGCTGCTTCGAACAAGAATGGAAGTATAGGGTAACAACAATGGCGTTTCGCGAGAAAGAATGTAGCACCATGAGTAGTGGGCACAATATCCCCCGCACTATAAATTGACATGTGTAATGAAATAAGGACTCTGCACACGCACCAAGCTATAACGAATGGGAGACAATCAAAATCAAGACCTAAGCTAGGCGGTCTAGACCCTAATACAGAGCGCGCAACAAAATAAATCCAAGTGCAGAAGCAACATGATCCAAATATACGAATATACATACATGCATAACACGAGTATCACTTAAATCAATTATACATGCCATGCTACCACAAGCCAAGTTAAATCATAATAATTCTCCAAATCCGAATTCATGCTCATATACAAACTTATACGAAATACCAAAGTGAGAAAATAAAGATGCGAATGCCAAAGACTTGGACTACAAGACTGGAACGACCCAAAAGAAAGACCGTCGCCTAGCTCAAACCAACACCTGCACCTGCAACTCAAAGAACAAGGGGGGAAAAAAGAGACAACAACGAGGGTCAGTCCTAGAGACTGGTGAGGGGGACTAACACACACAACCCCATATACATATAGAGCATAGGACTTATCAAATTCGTAAAAATCCATGAACACGGGATGGTTTTTGCATACCAAAATGTTTTCCCATGATAATAGATATATATACTTAAAAGAAGTTAAGGGGCGAAGACCAAAACAACCAATTTTAAGTAATTAGAAGTCCCTTCCCATTTCATAGATTCAAGACAAGATAAGCTAACTCGGCGAGTACGAGTTTTCCATCCAAGCTCCTCAAGATCAAGACGAGATCAAAACAAGTTCAAATCAAAACAAGTTACCTCTCCTCCGGGTGATGGAAGGGTGGATCCAACCTAACCATCCAAGCAAGCAAGTGGGTCGTGAGTTTCATGACACTCACGCCCAAGGACTCTTTTCCCCACCATGTCTCTTAGTGGGTTCCGGTGTATCCTTTCAAGTGGAGATTATGCACAGGAGGTGAGTTCGGTGACCCCTTGGTCGTCCCGGGTGCTCCTTACCCACAATCTTTGGGCCCATCAAATCAAGTACAAGTCAAGTTCAAGGGACCTATCTTTCAAGGTCATTTCTCACTACAAACACACGTACGGTTCAAGACTTTTCAAAACAAAACAAGATTTAGCTTATATACATAAAAAACGTTTTCAAGATCTTTAACAAACGGGACAAGCCCTTAAAATACATATCAAGCACGTATCTATCATATAATATACGTATTTCACATGCAGACTTCAAGAACACATAGGGCTGTAGGTCATATTAACTAAAAGAAAAAGAACCTCACCTTGACGAGCAAACCGAACAAAGCAAGCCTAAAAAACACCTATGGAGTGGCTCCACGCCAACAAGCTACTCCACACGAACAAGCTAAACACAAGAGACAAGATTAGACTCAATAATGAACCATAGAAATGCTCGACAAATGCATATGGATGCACATGATGTAATGCACGTCATATACGTTCAAACTAGGGCACATCGAAGCACTTAACATATTATCACACCAATGACGTACAAATTAAACTCGAGACATGTTAAATAAACATATAACACATCATATTATAGCATACTATAAGCATTCATAAGTTTAAAATAAGTAAAGAATGCAAACAGTGCAAATAGGTATCACACATATCATTTAAACGGTTATACACTCATATCTCGTTTACTCTTAACGATTAATTCCATAAAATTAAAATAAAAAACATAATACATTATATTAGAAGTTAAAAACAATTTAGGATCATAATCGGGACAGGAGAACACAAATAGAAGCACAAACATAGCAAGAGAAACACATAAGTTCGAGAAAAGGGTGAACGCTTGGAACAGATCAGCACCTCTTACTAGCCACCTAGGGGACTGAACGGCCATTCAGTCCCACCTTTCACAAAAACTGAATGGTTGTGCAAGCATACAGAAGTTGTAGCCCCAGCTGCATGGCCATTCGCTTTATTTCCTTGCACCGAACGCCCGTTCGCTACTACGCTGGGTTGTCTTCTTATTCGTTTCAGCTGCAAAAAAGGAGGAAAAAGCCATGGCAAAATAGGGGAACATGAAGAATACATATATACTGTAACATCCCGATCCTTCGGCTTTCCAGGTACGAACCTCACGAGTGTGCTAAGTGCGTATTTAATTAATTAAGCATGCTATTGTTTGATTTATGTGAATATTTGAATATTTGTTATATGATTTATGTTTAAGTTTTAAACGTTTTAACCTTTCTTTTCACTCGTTTCAAGCTTGTTTAACCCTATTTTTAATCCCGTTTTGATGAAAACTTGCCATGCATGAAATATGTGAGTTATAATTGTTCTTATATGATTTATATGCGTTTTATAACTTGTTTATTTGAGTTTTAATTGCTTTGGTGTAACGGAACTTAAAGGGGGCTAAAGAGCATTTAGCGCACATTGGGTTCCGGGCGGCGTACCTTGAGATCGGGAATTCGGATTCGAATTTCGGAAGATGTGTTGGACTCGTAACGAAGAAAGAAAGATAAGTAATCAAGATTCATATTTTTCTAAGCCCATTTGATCCCCTGTTTTTCACCCGGAACGAACACCTTGCGCCAAGAGTAACCTTTTGTTGACTAGTCTTCACTTGTGGGCCCCATTTAACCCCAATTAAGCTTCTAACCTTGACTTATATGCCAAAAACCCATCCCTCACTCTCTCCCACACCACCATGTCGTCCCACACCCCAAGAGAGAGAAGGAAAAGTGCAACAACATCAGCTCCAAGGAAGAGAAGAAGAGAAAGAAAGGGGAAGCAAGCCTTTGTCCAAGTTTTGAGAGATCCATACCACCATTTCTTCTCCAAATCAAGAGGTAAGTCCATTTTTGGATTCTCCATGTCTTTGTGGTGCTTTTAATTCCAATTTGATGAGTTTTAACCTAGGATTGCATGAGTTATGGCCTATTGCTTGAATAGTGAGGGTTTGTAGAAATTTGATGATTCTTGCATGATTCCTTGCAATTTCTTTGAGCTTGATGCATGGTAATTGCTTCTAAGACATCCTTTAAGAGTTATATGAACTTGGTTTGTATGTTGGATGAGGATTCATGGAAGTACCTTTGATGAATTTGAAGAACATGATCTTGTTGATGCATCTCTTCCTTTTGCTTCACTTTAGCTCGGTTTTGGCTTGAATTAGGGCATGAATCTTTGAATAATTACTGCATAACTCTTGTATAATGTGTTGGTTTGAGTTTAGATTGAGTTCTTGGTGTTTAGGGGCCAAAAACCTCGAGTTTTGCTGCTGGAGAAGACCCACGGCCATGGATTTTTACACTAAAATCCACCCATGGCCGTGGATTTGAAGGACAGAACTTGGGGTGTTTCTGGGCTGAGATCTACGGCCGTGGATCTCCCCTTTGTTAAAAATCCACGGCCATGGATCTGGGTACGGTCATACCTCGTGCTCGTACTAGTTTTCTTGTTCGTTTTGCTCGTTTCCCTCCACGATATTGATCTTAATGTGATATATACTTGTTTATATGCATGATATGATATGTTATGACTTGTTAATGTGTGATTTTGATGTGCTTCATGTATGAATTATGTGTTATGATGTGTATATGTTCGTTTTGCTATGATTTCGGTGCTTGTTTGCGAGTTGTGTGTTTGTTTACCCTAATTGCAATGTGTAATATCTCTTCGCACCTAATTGCTTCTCTTATATATCTTGTGCTTGAGTGTGATTGGAATGTGATGTGATGTGATATGATGCTATCTGATGAATATTATGTTTGATTAGCTTGTTATGTGCTTAATTCAAGTGTTGTTTAAGTGATATGTCCTTAATGATCCGACTTTGCTTAAGAGCGAAATGATTATGACTTGCATTGCATCATTCTCACTCATACGCATGCGCCGAGCATTTATATGGTTCATTTTGAGTCTAAGTTATCTTTGATGTCTATCTTGTTCAGAGGAGTATCCCGTTGGTGACGAGATCGCTCCATAGGCCTTGGTTTTGTTTCCGTTTGCCCGTTTTCGTCGGTGTAAGGTGAGGTTAGGTTATAGATATACCCTAATGAAATATGACCGGTATGTTTGCTTGCGAGTATAAGCCTTCTCTATATATGTATGTAAGTGCGAGCTAAGAACAAGTGTGATTACGTGATATGCTTTAGAATATGATTATGTTAGAGATATGATTGTGCTAAGTATAAGTAAGATTATGCTGGGACTATGATTATGTTAGAATTATGAATATGCTAGGGTTATGTAACGCTTTATGATTATGATATGTTTATGCTTATGCCTCCGCTTATGCTATGTTCTTGAGGTTGTGTACCTCCGGTATGATATGCAATAGGCCGTGGACCTTGTTTGCTCAGTTTATGGTAAGATTCTGCTTCCGTTATGTCTGTGTATGTGTTGTGAGTCTGGGACGGCTGATTTTAGGTCGACCGATATGTGTTTGGGCGTGTTATGCATCCGGGACGGCTTATTTTAGGTCGACGGATGATGTGTGGGTTATGTTTTATTTTCGTTATGTTAGTTAGTTAAGAAATAGTTAGTGAAACGGGAGTGGATTCTTAATTAGTAAAATTTGGTTATTTTGGCCTTCGACTTAAATCTTTTATCCCCTATATTTAGTATCACCTGAGAAAATAATTTAGAATATAAAAACCACGCCCCGGTTCATGGACTTTCACCTATGATATGTGTTGTGCTCCGTATACGTATATATGGGTGCGTGTGTAACCCCTCACTCAGTCTTTGGACTGACCCCTCCCTTTATATTTATAGTTTGCAGGTTCTGGTCCGTTGGTTCTAGCTAGGCGGCTTTTGGTTTGCTTTCCTTGGAGTCTTGTCGGTCTAGAGAAGTCTGCATTTTCGCTTTTAGTTCATTTTGCATTCGTTTATTTGAAGTTTGTAATTTGAGATTTAAGTTTGTATTTGTTGCTCTTAGTCACGTTATGACAAGTTTGTGTATAATCCATTTTAAGTGGTTTGTAACCTCAATGTATGTTTTGTTTAAGTTCGTTTATTGCTTCCGCTTTTGTATGATTTTGTTTTGTGCGCTCTATTTGAGGGTTTAGGCCGCCTAGCGTAGGAAAGTCTTTTGTTTATCACCCGTTCACTAGCGTTTGGTGTGTGTACCGATTCTCCATTTCATTACACGTGTCGGGCTCTAGTACGGGGGATGTGGCGCCCTACGCTCGGGGTGTTACATATACACATAATATAGGCTAAAAACATGAAGAAAACACATAAAAATCCCATCATTCCAGCTCAAAAACTGACGCAGCAGCAAAGAGGAAGAAGTGCAATTCATGTTCTGGCATTTTAACCCACATACTCAAGCTACAACAATGGTGGTTCTTCAAGCACTCATTCTCCATGAAATTAAGACACATAATCAAGTTAAGAAAACTCACAAGAACATAAAACAAGCATCAAATCTCATGGAAATCAAACATAGAGCAAGGATTCAAAAATTAACATTAAACCTAACTATTCATGTTGAAGCTCATATCATACTCAAATCTCAATGAAAATATGAAAATTATAGCTTAAAAGAACCACAAGATAATGGAAAACAAGAATATGTGCTTACCTCTTGAATCGGAGAAGAAACGGAGAAGTTACGAGCTCGAATGTATAAGAAGGTGAATAGTGTTGGGTGCCTTCCTCCTTCTTCTCACTTGAAGCTGCTTCTCTCTCATTTTTCTTGATGAATTTTAAATAAGGGTGAGATGGTAAAACATGGTTTAAATAGGGGTAAGTGGGTTCAAGTTTGGGGTCATTTGGTTAAGAAATGAGATAGTTATGGTTAAAACCGTCAAAGGTGGCAGTCCTGCATGAGGCTTTCAGTTCGGGCAAGTTTCAGAGGTTCAACTGGGCTTAGAAAAATATGAGGCTTAGTTCGATAGATCCGTATTTTTGATACGAGTCTAAAAATGGTTTCAGAATTTGAATCCGAATTCCCGAGCTCAGATTATGTCTTCCGGAACCCAAGGCGCGCTAAATTCTCATTAGGCCCTTAAGTCCCTCTTCACACAAAATGGTTTAAAACCATGTCAAAAAAACTCAAAAACATGCAACGAGCATATAAACACGTTTATAACACATATAATTCATGTATAGAGAGTTCTCATAAAAATCAGAATCAAATTCAGAAGCAAACGGATCAAGTTCAAGAGCAAACGAGCATAAACGTTCGAAGTTCATAATTCAAATATAACAATTATTTCAAATAAAATTCAAAATGGGATCTAAATATTAAATTAAATATGTAATTGCATAAATAAGTAATTTAAATGCACATATAGCTCACTCGTGACGCCATACCTATACGGCCGAAGAGTCGGGGCGTCACAAAGAACGAGGCTGTACGGAGACACACCCGTGCGAGGTATCCTTCTTGGTTGCTGTCATGGGCGTGTCTCTTCTTTTGCAAACCAGGGAGATACTTTAATGTTGAGAAACGGGGGTGTCTATTTGTAGACACACCCATGTCTCATGCTGTAAATTTGGAGATTTCGTGACTTTATTGAGACATGGGTGTGTGTCCTCTTTGCCTTGAGATGAGACACCCCCATGTCCCTCCTTGTTGCATGCATGAGTACTTGTTTGTTCATTTCTTTTTTGTTTATTTGTTTTGTATGTTATTTTCTTGCTTCTTTTATGACTTATATGCATTGTTAACATATTAAATTAGGTGTTATGGTTATTGTATTAAGTTTATATATTAATTTGATATGATATATGCAAGATATGAATTCATATGTTCTAAGTGCTACATGTGATGTTTCTTTGAATCTATTGCTTTCTTTATGTGTTTTAAACTTGTATATACATGTGATATGATATAATTTGATGTATTAGGTGTTTATTTAATACGTTGTGTGTTTACTTTATGTGCGCTTATGTGATTTTAATGTGTATATACGAGTATGAACTTATATGCTCTAAGTGTTATCTCATATTGTTTCTTTTGCATCATTTGCATTCATATGCAATTGCCGAGCATCTCTATGGTTTATTTTTGAGTTTAAGTCTTGTATTTTCTCTTTAGTTTGTCCAGGACACCCGGGGTGGTGACTTGCTAGTCGTATAGGTTCCGGGGTGGACCGATATTCTTATTTACGGCTTCATCGATGTAAGGTGAGGTTAGGATATAGTTAAACCCTAATGCAACCTGTTCGTTTTCGAATGCATGCGGCTTAAGCCTTATGTATAAGTAAATATGTGCAAACTATGTATTTTGATGGCTTTGTCTTATGATTTTAAAGTATGGAACGCTATGTATGAACCTATGTATGCTTGCTTTTGGATTTGATGCGTTGGGTCTTGCTACTCCATGCTTCAAACCGAGTGCTTCTCATGAGCCAACCATCATAACTGGAGGGTGAGCTGTGGATTGGCACGAAGAGGTAAGTAAAGCTTTATGCATCACACCGCATGCCTCTCATGAGCCCCGCCCCACATAAGAAGGAGAACGATGAAATGATACAGAAAGGTGAGCAAAGCATGGGGTTGGCAAAGTATGGTACTTATGTATGGTACGTATGTATGATACATTTATATGATACGTATGTATGGTACGTGTGTACGATACGTGTGAGTATGGTAAGTATGTTAAGTTATGTTGGTCTGTAACGGGTTAGGAATATAACTTTGAATTTGAATTTGACTTTGATGGGTGCGTAGGAGCCCTGGGACGGTGTCGGATCGTCGGGTCTACTCCTGAGCACGGTCTCCATATGTATGAAAGGATGTACCGAAATCCACCAGGAGGTTTGGTTGGGGGATGGAGTCCTGAGGGCAGGAGAGGCATTGAGCACTCCCCTCATCTGCTTAGATGGTTAGGGTCGCGCAACCCTTCCATCGCCCGGAGAAAAGATAGGTTTATCTGAATTTGAATTTGTGTAATTTGATATGAATATGTAGGAGATTGGTTGGAAACTCGTACCCACAGAGTCTTGTTATGTTTACCTTGAGTTCGTGAAGTAGGAATGGATTCATAATTAATAAAAATTGGTTGTTTTGCCGCTAGGCCTCAGATTTCCCTATATATCTATTATCAAGTGAAAATGTTTTAGAGTGCAAAAACCATGTCCCAATTCATGAACCTTTACATTTTGAACTTGTTATGCTATGTATATATGTATAGTGTGCGTGTGTTAACCCCTCATTCAATCAGTGTGACTGACCCTCGCCCCTCTCCATGTTTTTAATTTACAGCGCTTGCTTTGGAGTTTGAGCTAGGCGGCGTGAGTCGGTCCTTGGAGTCATCGGGTCGAGTCTTTGTTTAAGTTTGGGTCTTTGCATTCGCACTTTGAATTCGGTTAAGTTTGTACAAATGTATGAATATTTATACATTGTTTTAATTATGTATTAAATTCGGGACAGGCTTCTAGAGATAGATTGAACCCGTTTACTTTATGATTTATGTTTGATTTTCGGGATTAGGTATCTATGCTAGAGTGTGAGTTTGTCTGTCTCCCGTCGCCTTTACTTGGTTCATGTACGGCTTTCCCATCTCGTATATGGATTGGGCTTATGTGCGGGGGATGTGGTGACCCACTGTGCGGGGTGCTACACAAACGGATGGACAATCCAAGAGGTTGATTAAGTATCTTGAGGACATGCTTCGTGCTTGTGCCTTAGATTTTCAAGGGAGTAGCTACTTAGGGCCCTTTGAAATTCTTAAAAGAGTTGAGGAAGTAGCTTACCGACTTGATTTCGCAACTAAGGAAGTATTATCCCAATGAGTCTACCGTACTCCCCGTTGAAGAGGTACAACTTGAGCCGGATTTGATGATTGTGAAGCAACCGGTTAAGATTTTGGACCGGAAGATGTAAGAGCTAAGAAACCGGAAAATTCCCTTGGTTAAAGTCTTGTGGCGTGCTCAGAAGTTCGAAGAATCCACTTAGGAGAACGAGGCGAAGATGAAGCAGTTGTACCTATAGTTGTTAGAAGCCCCGTAGTAGGACATGAGGACAGGTCCTTTTTAAGCGGGAGAGGTTGTGATGCCCCGTCCGTTCAGCCATACATGTATGACGTTATGAGTGTGCTAGTTGCGTATTTAAAATTATTTATTTATACAATTATGTGTTGATTATGATATTTATATACTATCCTTTATATATATGATTTATTTGTTAAGAATATGTGTTGGCACTTTAAACGTTTTTGCTCTTATGACTTCGAACTTGATCCATTTGATTTCGAATTTGATTCTGAATTTTGTGAAAACGTGATATGCATGAGATATATGAGTTATGAATGTGTTTATATGATTGTTACACGTTTTTAGATTCGTTTGATGAGGTCTTGGACCACTTTTGTTAAAAGAGGACTCAAGGGCCCAAAGAACTTTTAATGCACCTTGGGTTCCTGGTGGCATAACCTGAACTTGGGATTTCGGATTCAAATTCGAACACCATCGTTGGACTCGTATCGATGATTCGGATCCAATGAACAAGACACATAATTTTCTAAGCCCATTTGAACCTCCAAAAATTCACCGAACCGAGCACCATGTACTAAAATCGCTACCTTTGACCATTTTGGCCATAATCGACCCAATTCAACTGTTTTGACCCCCAAATTTTGACCCATTTGCAAGGAACAAAACAACGTACCCTCTCTTACCCCTCTCATTCGGACCACACAAAGAAAAGCAAGAAAAAAGTGAAGTTCAAAAGCAAGAAATAAGGGAAAGAGGATAACTATTTGCCCTTTGAACCTTTGAGCTCATATCATCTTTAACCTTCATCCAATCCAAGAGGTAAGTATATTTTCATGTTCTCCACTTCTTAGTAATTCTTTTAAGCCATAATTCATTGATTATGAGCTAAGTTTGAGCATCGTATGAGTTCTTGAATGAATAGTGAGGGTTTGTAAAAATTTGTTGAGTATGTGTTCATCCTTGTATCTTTTGAAGGTCTAAGACTTGTGGGATGTTTTCTCAAGCTTCTTTATTTTGCATTTATGAGTTTGGATTACTTGGTAGTTGAGCATTTAATGAATCACCATTAATGAACTTGGATTTCTTGAACTTTAAGATTGATATAAGAATGAACTATATGATCTCATTTTGTTGTTCTCCTGCATATCAGTTTTGTGGCCTGATTTAAGCTTGATTCTTGCATGACTTTGAGTTTTTTTTCTTACTGGTTTGATGCCCCTACGTGTGCCCCTTCTTCTCTCCCAGCCTACTCTGTTTTGGATTACTTTTTTTGGCTGCTGGACAGGGGTCGGTCGTGGCCGCATAGTGAGCAACTCAATCACGGCCCGAGGCCGATGCAGAAATGCTACTAATGTAACATTGCGGCCACAATGTTTTATGGCACGGCCGCAACATGCATGCAGGGGAGGCTATCGACTTTATGTCGTGCCCGCGTCGCTTTGCGTCACGGCTGCGACGGGAAGTCAGGGAGGTTTCTGATCTTATATCACGCCCACGACGGATATAGTTACAACCACGGAGGTGCTTGGCGCTTTGAGTGATCTTTTCCTGCTTTGTTTGAGTTTTGCCCGATCTTTCTCGCCTCGTTTATGACTCGTATGCTTTGTTAACTCGTTATATTGCATGTTATGCTCCTTGTTTTGAATTTATGATGTGATTTCGGAGCTCATATGCTAACTATGATCTTATGTGACCTAAGTGCCATCTTATTTCATTTCATACGCGTCACTTGCATTCATATGCATTTGTTGAGCATCTAGTTGGTTCATATTGAGTCTAAGAGTGTCTCTTATTGCTTGTTTTGTCCAGAGGAGCAACCCGTTAGTGACGAGGTGGTTTCGTAGGCATCCGTTTGATCTTCTTTTGTTCCGCTACGTTGAAGTTGAGGTTTTGTTCTTTTAGTTAATATGACCTACAACCGTATGTGTTTTGAGTGCGCATGCAAATTATGTATATTATATGATAGATATGTGTATGATATATACTTTGAGGGCTTGTCCCATTTGTTATAAGACTTTGAAAATGCTTTTATACGTATGTAAGTTATATTTCCGTTTGTTTTGAAAAGCTTTGATAGGTGTGAGTGTGTAGCGAGATATGACTTTGAAAGATAAGCTTCGTGGGAATTTAAATTTGAACTAGACCTCAGAGAGTGGTATGGTATCTCGGGACAGCCGTAGGGTGGCCGAGCTTTCCCATCAACACTTTCATTTGAGAGTTTTCACCTAACCTTAGGAGGTTGAGGAAAGGTGGTTCTCTTGAGCCGGTGGTAACCACGCGAAGGTGCAAGAAAGTAACCAAACCTTGACTCATGTGACTTTGACCGATAGTTAGCGCTTGCAACCCTTTTATCACCCGGTGTAAGGAAGGTTTATGATTTTGTCTTTGAATATTAATATGACTTTGAATATGAGAAGTTTAGAAGGAGAACTCATACTCACCGAGTTAGTGTGACTTTGTATGAATCTATGAAACGAGAATGGACCCTCAATTATTTAAAATTGATTGTTTTAGCCTTCGGCCCTAACCTTTCTTTAAGTATATATATCTATTATCACGGGAAACATTTTAGCTTGTAAAAACCATTCCCGGTTCATGGATTTTTTGACTTTGATACTTGCTTTTCTCTATACATATATATGGGTGTGTGTGTTAGCCCCCTCACCAGTCTTTAGGACTGACCCTCGTTGTTCTTTCTCTTTTTCCCTTTCTTTTGAGTTGCAGGTACAGTCAGAGGTTTGAGCTAGGTGTCAAGTCTGTCTTAGTGTCATACTTGTGGTGTAGCTCGAGTCTTCATGCATCGTAGTGGATTTACTTCTTTATGTACGTATGAACTTTTGGACATATATTTTTGGGATTTGATACTTAGTTCTTTTGGCCCGGGGAGGGCATTGGATACTTACTTTTGTATATACGGATTTCATACGACCGTTGCTGGTATGACAAGAGATTTACTAGTATTCAATGGTTTGAATTTAATCGCTTCCGCTATTATTTGTTTTTTATGCGCACTTTGATTGAGAGTCTAGATCTCATAGCTTAGGAGAGTTTTGTTTGTCGCCCATTCGCTATTATTTGGGGCTCTCCATTTCGTTACACGTGTTGGGATCTAGTGCGGGGATGTGGTGTCCATCGTTCGGGGTGCTACACTTTTGCCCTACGTGTTTGATCACCTTCCTTGCTGATCATGAGTGTGTGCCTTTCAAATTCCTAACCCCACATGCATTAGCTTCATGGTTATATTTTAGGTGTCTTCTCTACCTGACCCACCGAGTGTTATCTTAATCGAAGCCAGAATGGAATCTGAATAGGGGTCGATAAGAAAATGTACGATCGAGCTAATAGACTCAGGGTATAGGGTGGATAAGAGAAGATGTTTATATACAAGGGAGACAAGAGATCTTTTCACTATTGAAGTGTTTCTGGGAAATGTGCTTAACCACTTGGATGTGCTCGGACGTAAAATACTTTATAAGGAGGGTGGCATGAAGGAAGAATGAAGAAATTGAGGCACTTATACCATTCAAAGACTTTCAAGTGGAGACCAGATTATTGTAAGGACGCCAACGAGGACAGTTATATATGTACTAAGGAAAAAGGAACTATGTAAACTACCGTATTTTGTGACGATGTCATTGAAGGCCAACTTTTACATCATTTAAGACGAAGGAAGCAAAGATGCATCAATCCAGATTACTGAGGATTTTACTCGGACTCCAGAAAGTCCCCTCGAATTGCCTTACTTGAGATATCGAGTTAAATGGTTTGAGACCAAGGACGCGAATTTGGATGGAAAATTGGAAGTACGACCAATTAAGGATCTAATTCTCTGTTCAAGTTTAAAAAAAAATCAACCTTAACTCTACTGTCACGGTGAACGGTACATTAAGCATTCATGACATTTGCATACATGCACCGTTTAGGTATTCTTATCTTGTTTTGCTTGATGTGTATGATGATGTATGATGATTGATATCGTTTTGATTGTGATAACGTGACTAACTGATCTAATATGTATAACTTGAAATTTTCTGTAGGTTGTGAACTCTTGCTAAAGTGAATGGATTACATGTTTATGTGGATTATACGCACCTATGTGTTTAAAACTTTCTTAATTGCTCACTAACCCTTCATGCACATACATACATGTTGTAACTTTGTTTTACAGGGATTCCTTCACGATATCCCCCTTGAGTTGAGGCATGGATGTTGGATCTATGCTCTAGGGCCACCGATATCAGTTATGTAAAGGTACACTAAAATGCATCACATACTTTTTGATCAAGTGTTACTTTGATGTGTGTATGCGTGAGTGTTGTTTAGGTAGATTATGTGCAAGAGAGACATTAGGTTCTCTCTATTTACATGCTAGAGAGATGCAGGATTCTCTCTATTTATGTGATAGGAAAATGTCGGATTCTTTCTAAATTATGTACGCAAGAGATGCTGGACTCTCTTGGAGTTAAATATACGGGAGATGCTGGATTCTTCGAATCTAGGGGTTTAAGAAATGATAGATTTTCTCAAACTAGGATGTTTGGGAGATGTTGGAATCTGTCAGACTTAGGTTGAGGTACGGGGTTCTCTCAATTATGTTCTTGAGGGATGGGGTTCTCTCAATTATATGCTTGGGAGACGGGGTTCTTTCAAATTATGTGTTTGGGAGACGGGGCTTTCTCTTGCTTATGTATCGAGAGATGGGATTCTCTCTGTGCTTGTTTCGTGTTACTCGTTGTCTTCTCCCGGTTCGCAAGTGGAAGTATCCCAATGACTTCAAGACCGTATGCAACCATAGCCATCTATTTCAAGGAGGAATTAAAGGAGCTTTAACAACTAGTGATCGGGTCCATAGACGCACTTCAATGACACGAAGACCACCCTCATGGGGATCCGAATCGCAAATTTCCATTGGCAAAAGGGAAATGGCAGTGCCGAAGAGATCGAAGTCGTTCTAAACTCAGTACTGGAACCTGGGGACCAGGTTCTCTTAAGGGGGGGAGGTGGTGACACCCTGCTTTTTCGATCGTCTGAGCTGGTGCCACGTGTGATCTACCCTGTGTTTTAAATTGTTTAATTGCACTTGCCTGATGTTTAATGTGCATTTTATGTGTTTAATCCCTGTTTCCAACTCCTTAAGAGTTTAGAGGCTTGTTTGTAATTTTCTTTTTTTAGGGGTGTTTTGATCTTTTATCGTTTGATCGAGATTTTGACCTAACGGACCTCTTAAACGCATTTGGGGCATCGAAACGAGTTCGTAGACTCTGAGTTTGCCCAATTCTGACGTCGTTAGCCCTTCCCACTGGTTATTCTCGCGCGTTAGGACCCAAAATAAAATATTCGGATCCAAGCTTTGACAGGTCAGACCTTACCTTTCTCTCTGTCTCTCCTCTCTCCCGCCTCTCTCTACCGATTCTCTCACATTTCACATGCACAAACACACACTTCCCGGAACTCAGTGAATACTCGACGGATTTCGATGAATGAATAGTCAAAATCAAAGATCTCGAGACGACGATCACGATGGCAAAGACGGAATCGAAATCCGACCAACGACGAAAGAGATATGGCCGATCAAAGTTTCAAAAATTGGGCCTGGAAATCGACAGCAACTTCAACGGCCTCGTTTAGCCTCCTCCGATAACAGAATCCAACGAAATTGGTATGCAAATCGAACGTCTTAACAAGATCTACAACAAAAGGTAGTCCCATGGCCTAAAACGACTTGGTGATAGAGATATCGGCCGACGAAACTAGCAGTGGCGCATATGACGGTGGCAGCGCATGTTCCAGCCCTTTTTCTGGCGGTTCTGGCGACAGACTTGGGCGAAAATGGAATGGGCTAGGTGCGGATTTTCCCGGCGTGGCCTGGGAAGCCGCTATGGTGAGGCACGCGGCGGCGGCACGTGCTACTATAGCACCACCAAACGAAGGTCTCCGGCAACCATTTCTAACGGCTCTGGGTGGGCTACTACCTTTTTCGACCCCCTGATCATGATGGTGACCTCAGTTTGAGTAGAAGATGGCCGTAGATGGCAGATTCCGGCAATTGCAGCTGCGGTTCAATGTCGGACAATGCTCCGGCAACTTTTTCCAATGATAACCTTTGGCATTTTGAAGCTCTTATCGTGCGCTTTCCAACGGTATGTTCGGATTTTATTTTTGTCAAGCGGTTTGGATTTAATTGCAATTCTTGGCTTCTAGGGTTTTGGGATTAATTCGATTCGGTTTTTCTTTAATTAAATCCGGTAAGCTTCGTATTTTCAGAAATTGATTGAGGGGTTTTGTTGTGCTTGTTGCCACGTACGTTTTGCCGTTCATGGGGATTTTTCCCGCCACTGGAGGTGGTGGTCCGGCAGCTGCCGGTGGCAGTTCGGTCAGTTCCGACGGCGGCGTTCCAACGCCTTTCGGATAGCAGGTCTGTTTCGTCGTGGTAAGTCAAACACCACTTTCCGTTCGTCAATCGGATGCCCGGTTGATTTGTTATAAAGTTTGAAGTTGTTGTAATTTATTCATTAATTGTTTTTAAATTGTAATTTGATCATGTATGTACAATAAATTGTAAATTATGAGTTGTATGATATCCAAAAGCATGTTACGATATATGAAAGATCCAATTCTTGATTTATTGAATTTGTTGGCCTCGTTTTATGTCGAATGTTTGAATATGTTTCTTGTTTAAGGGGGTGTTAGTGTAATATTTTAGAAACTAATTGTTTATATGATCATATGAAACATAAGTAATAAATTAAGAAAGAAATTTTTTATAATTAAATTTAAATGCGTTGTTTAAATATGTCAAATGTTGTGAATGTAGGTAATTATGCATTTATGTATGAAATTATTATATGATCGATGTTTTAACTTTTCGAAACTTGGAGCATGATAAGAGTTAAATTCATAACGTCTTAATTTATTTTCACTACTCTATGTTACGAATTTTATAATGAAGTTATGCATCTCCTAATGTGTAAAGTGTATGTAATTGCTACGAATGACTTGTTGTATAAATGTGCATTATATATGTTGCATCTTTTGTATTCACGAGCATGGTCGTGCATCTTTGTGGTTGCTGTTTGAGTTTGAGTCTTGTGTTCTGTGTGCTCAGTTGATCAGGATTTCTCCTGGGGGTGTCTGTCAGCCGTTTGGTTTCTAGTGGGACCTCTTTGCTCATGTTTTCCGTTATCGTCGATGTAAGGTGAGGTTTAGGAACTTTTCTTTTAGTTATGAATCGTATAACCTCTATGTGATGTTTTCTCACCCCGCATGCGACTATATATCTTATATATAGTTAAATGCGTGTATGTAAGCTATGTTTATGACCTTATGGATACGTTTATGTTTATAAAAAGGGGTATATGTATAAACATACGTAAGCTTACGTTTCTTTGAAAGTTTATGCACGTTTATGTTATGTTATAAGCGCGCCTTGAAACATAGGCATAAGTTATGATATGATATGTATGGTATGATTGGGCCCCGGAGACTATGGGTAATGAACCCCGAGACTGTATCGGGCCATCGGGTTAAGCCTGTGCATAGTTTTTATTTGAGGTATCACGGTAACTCCGGGAGCTAGGGAAGGCGTGGTATTCTTGAGCCGTCGTCGTAAAAATCGATGAGGACTCGTTGTGGGATCGCTACCCCTCGAGGTATGTATGTATGGATGCTTAGGGTTGCGTAACCCTTTTCATCATTGATGTGCTGGATGGATATGCTTTATGATTTTGGTTTTGTATGTATGTTTGAGGACTAAAGGTTGGATATGTGCTCATACTCACCGAGCTTTCGTATGTTATGCTTGACTATGAAACGTGATAGGATTTCAAGTTAAGTTATGTTATGTAAGATATGATATGTATATGTTTATTTTGAGAGATAATGATTTTCACCCATCCGAACTATAGGCCATTTGGCAATTCACCATCCAAACTATTTCGCCCCCGAAACCACCATCTAAACTTTCAATTCCTGACAAACCACCATCCCACAGCGGTTTTGACCATTTTTTGAGCGGTTTTGACTCTTTTTTCAGCGGTTTTGGATGTTTTAACACATGTAAATTTGTCTTTCTTTGTTATTTTTCCATAGATTATGTGTTAAAACATCAAAAAACGCTGAAAAAAGAGTCAAAACCGCTCAAAAAAGGGTCAAAACCGCTATGGGATGGTGGTTTGTCAGGAATTGAAAGTTTAGATGGTGGTTTCGGGGGCGAAATAGTTTGGATGGTGAATTGCCAAATGGCCTATAGTTCGGATGGGTGAAAATCATTATCCCTTATTTTGAAAATTGTTTTGGTGTGCAAAACCCTATTCTCGATTCATAGTCCTTTGCTTTAATACGTGCGTTGCTCTATATTATATAGTTTGTGTGTGTCCAGCCCCCTCACTCAGTCCGTGGACTGACCCTCGCCCCACCAATATTTTTAGTTTGCATGTACATGTTGTTGGAGTTCGAGCTAGGCGGCGGTGTGTTGTGTCTGTGGAGTCTGTGTCGGTCTAGTTATGTTTGTTAAGTGTTTTGTTTTAAGTTATGTTTGTAATTATGTAAATGATATATTTTGTACAGGTTTATACTTATGAATTGAATGTGTGGAATTCGGGACAGGTTTCTAGGGCTAGTTGAACCTGTATTTATTTTATTCATTGGAATTGATTGTGATTATTTTGGGACAGGCTTCTAGGACCAATTGAACGCGTGTAGTTGATATAAACTGAATTGTTATGTTTATTGCTTTTAAGTTTTTGAAAGTTTGTGTTTTACTTTGCTTCCGCTTTCAGGTTCTTGTATTTCTCAACTGTACAAGGTCTAGGTACCGTCTAGCTTAGACCAGGTCTTATCTATCTCCCGTTCGCTACAGCTTGATTCGTGTACGAAATTTTCATTTCATATGCAGATTGAACTTTAGTGTCGGGGATGTGGTGTCCCAGCGTTTCGGGCGCTACATTTCCAATGAGGAAAGTTTGAGATAAAGTTCCTGGAGGTCTGCCGAAAAGGTAGCCGTAAAGGTGGTTAGCAGGAGCATACATAAGTGTACTGTTGTCAAAAAACAAAACTGGGTTGTTATCGAGGGATCAACGCTCTCGATATATGTGAGGGAGGTATCCCGTAGGGAGAGGTACCTGTTAACAGAGATGAGGGACACTAGATTCTGGGGCCCTCGATCTTTCTGAGTGCTCTAACCGCGAGGCGATCTCGAGGCCACGCTACTTGGCATATTGGGCTTGGGATTTCGAGGGGAAAGTTGTACGAATCGTAAATTCTGCCATTTTTTTAAAGGATTCGCGAGGGCGGTCGGGGAGGCCCTGAGACACACTTGGCAGGTCCTAATGGGGCCACATATCATGATATCAAGACGTCGATGACGGAATTATGCCATATCAATCTTTTTCACTCTTTTTATCCACGGATTTGAAATTTTAAAAAGAAACAGTAAAATTGTAAAATAAAAACTATATGACACAATACATGATTATAAATACATATTTTTGGTAATATTCGAAGAAAATTATGCGCGCGTTACTAGTAGAGCTAAAAAAAAGTTGCAGACAACACTATAAATTTTAAAAAATGACTTTAACTGGATCAAAAATTTTATATTAATCAAAAATATAAAAAAATACATGTGTTATAAAAAGTAATATAAAAAATTCTGTTTAATTTTTTTGTTTGTACACCTCCCCCTCTATCAATATGGTCAACAGTTAAATGTATTAACCTTAAAATGTGCTTACATTTCTTTTTTTATACATTTCAAACATATTGAATAAATACATTCAATCCTTTTTAATTCTAATTGAATATTATATTAATTAATAAAAAATATAAATTCCAAAATATTATACATCATTTTTATTGTAATTATAATATAAATATATTTATATGTTATGTTATTATAATTTTCTTTAATTTGATATTATTTTTCAATTTTAATTAAATAATATATTGATAAATAAAACATGTATATAACTCTTAAACATTATACATAATTTTTAAAATATAAATATTTAAATTTATTATATTCATGAATAAAATAAATCTTAATAAAACTTAAATTATACTATTATATCTATTAAAAGTGTTATAAATATATAATATGTATACATATTATAACAGAATATATATATATATATATATATATATGGAGTATATATTTCCACCAAAAAAAAAATATATGGAGTATATATAATTTATATGTATATATATAATAATACAGTACTTATATATTATCCATCCAAATTCCAACTTCCAAACCACCGCTTCAATTGAATCAAACTCTACCATCGCCGCTCTTCTCCTGGAATCAGGATAGCTGTCGCCGCAGCCATTCACCACCTCCATCCTCCTCCGATCGAACCAGATCTTCACGCCGCTGCCGCCCTCCTCCGATCAAAACAAATCTCCACCGTCCCACCACCCTCCTCCTTAGATCGAATCAGATCTACACACACCATCGTTGCCATCACCATCACCCACCACCTCCTCCTCCCATCGACGAAACCGTCCTCATCTTCCTCCATCTGAGTCAACGACGACGGCTTTCTCTAAGTGATTTCGCCCCTTAATTTTGGAAACAAGATTTTTTTATTCTGGCTCATCTCAATACAAATCCTGGAATTGGATCCCATCAGGTCCTTGGACTAGTAGCTAAATTTGGAAACAATGTTTTTTATTCTGGCTCATCTCAATACAAATTCTGGATCCCATCATATCCTTGGACTAGTAGCTAAATTTGGAAACAAATTTTTTTTTTTTCTCGCTCATCTCAATAAAATTCCTGGATCCCATCAGGTCCCTTGGACAAGTAGCAAAGCAAACATTCAATTGCTAAGATTGTCCGGTCGTCCGACTCTAGCACAATGCAAAATTGCAAACTAAATATTTAATAATTTAAAGGAAAGTCTAAGGTTTTAATCCTCTTCATCTATGGAGGTTTATCAACTTTAAATGACACAGAAAACTGCAGTGGCATGATACAAGTGTACTAGCTGTTGCATTAGAGATCAACAGCTGAAGAATGTGCTAAGAAAGGCAAAGTTTCTCCTATCCTTTATCACTTGTTACAAACTTGCAAATATTGTATACAGGAATTAGGAAACTTTGCACTAACATATATTTTACTTTATTTTTTATCTTTTTGGGGGTCGGGAAGGAGTAGGACTGAAGGTTACACAACATGTTAAAACATCCACCACAGATAAGAAGCTAATTAACTCAGCCTTTTTCCAGCAATCTATTGCCGGAAAGGAAAAGAAAAGAAAACAGAAGTACGATTACCGGACCAGGGAAACAGAAATTCAAACTTACAGCAAAATTGGTGATCATCATCATATAAATATTACACACATTAAATTCTTTTAAAAAAGAAAAAAAAAAAAAAAACTACAAGTTCTTTACAACAAACAAGAATGCAGAACCCATAAATTATGATCATAATAATTCAATTGTGAATCGAAATAGCTATTTCCTAGACTAAATTATTGGCAAAAACAAACACACGTTTGAACAATTCCTTTCTTTTTTGTTCTTATTTTCTTTTTAAATTACCTCAAGAAGGATGAATTCCAGTAGAAATCAGCTACCCATTTCTTTTCCTTTGGCATAAATCCCAATTCTCCGTGTTACGAAAAATTTGATACAATTCCAACTGAAGAATCTCATCAATCTCATAGCAATAGCAATAGATTACACAAGAGCACAATCAACAAACCCAAAGATATTCTCAACAATCCCACAGCCTCAGAAGACCGCAAGTCAAGCCCCGGAGGCGAGGATAAATGACTAGGCGGACCGAATATAACCGGAGAATTTCCAGGTGACAGAGCGATTTCCGGCGGCTGTGCTCTAGGCATTAGTCCACCACCGCCGCTAGGCTGGTTCAACTCCACTGAATTCCTCCCAAAAAATTCTTTAGGCAGCAACACTTTGGAAACCCCAAATATAGCTACTGGATTCTGATCGAAAACCGTTTGCGTAACTGAAGCCAACACTATTCCAGTGTCAATCGCCACTGACCCGTTGAGCCGGGAAATGTTGACTGTGAAACTACCGGCACCGTTTTGCTCCGTTGCCAATGTGGGATAAATAGGGTTCACAATCGATTCGAGAGAGCCCAAAGGATAGTAGGAATGGAGGACATGAAATCTCAACACCACCGCCTTTTTGTCAGCTGGTAATGACTGGAATTTGACCGAGGGAGGCAGATCGGCAAAAGCTTCATCGGTGGGGACGAAGAGGGTGATTCCGGCGCCGCCCTCGTCTGCTTCGAATTCGGAAACTACTCCAGAGGCAGCGAGCATCGCCGCCGCTACATTGAAACTGTGGCCGTCGATTAGCGCTTTGGTGATGTTCAGCCCCAGTGGGGGCCGCGTTTCGGAAGCCATTAGATCGAGATTATAAGGAATCAGCAGGGAATTGAGCGAGAGGATCGAGATGTTGTAGGGTAGGGTTTTGATTAAGGACAGTAGCGTGGCGTTGGAGGTGGGGGAGTGGAACGTGACGGCCGATGTGGCGGCGTCGAAGGTGATGTTCATGGTGCCGGAGTTCGATGCAGCGCGCCCTGTGGTCTGGAAGAGAGTGGTGACGAGTTTCCCGGTAGGAGGGATGCGGCGGAGGTCGGATAGGGAGAGGTACTCGAGCAGGACATGGTAGCGGAGGATGTCGGGGAGATTGGAGACGGAGGGGCGGCGGTCGGCGGTGGCGGAGCGGAGGTAGGCGTTGGGGACGACAAGGAGAGAGAGGGAGGAGCGAGAGGTGAGATCGGTGGCAACGGCGTAGGTGGTGAGGAGGGAAGTGTAGTCGGAGAGATCGGGGTACGACGCGAGAAGATCGGTGATGTTTAGAGAGGAAATGGAGAAAGGGTAGAAGGAGGTGAGGAGTAAATAGAGGAATGTGATAGGGGTAAAGTTGGAAATGGAGATTGGGATAGCCATTTCTGTGTGCTTCTGTGGGGAGTGGAGGGGAATGAGAGTCAGGAGAGTGTTTGTGAATGGAGCTGATGGGGATGGTGGGTGACGGTGGGGTGGGGTGGGGTTTATAATAATTTATGTTTTTGGAATCAATATTGTGAAACCAAACAAAAAATGGGGTACTTGACTTCCCAAAAACTCCCGATGAGTGTGGAAAGTTCCTTTTTACTCCCTATTTTTAAATACATTATTTAGGATTTTAGGTACGATATTTGGGGATTTAAATACGTGATTCTGGGATCTAGATACTACATTTTGAAACATGGGGTTTTAGGTACGACATTTGGGGATTTAGATACGCGATTCTTGAGTTTTTATACATTATTTTTGAAAAATGAGGAGTTAAGACGAATTGGGCTTATCATTTGAGGAGTTTTTGGGAATTCCCCGACAAAGAATCGTGAGTTTTCTTTTTTTTTTAAAGAACAAGGGATTGGTTTTTAAGAGTTGAATTGGACTTAACCCATTGAGATAAACTCAATGTGCCATTGCGCATACCAATTACAATAAATTTTGGGGTTAGTTTTTATACTCTCGACTCTCGAGAGATCCATATATAATTAACCCAAATTTAATTGAACTATCGTACCAGAGAATCATTGATCCAAAATACGTGATGGTAGTTAAAAATTTCTTTTATGCTTGATGCGTTTTTTTTATACACATTTAAGTGAGATTCGAATCCAGGATCTTATCTTGAAAAATGAACCCATTAACACTTTTATGCGTCACGCTTAATGCTAAAGTATTTAGTATATGCATTTTTATTGAAAAATTGTACTTTTTATACAGGAGACTTAATTAATTTATTTTTTCTATCATATTTGAAACGGGCAAATTGATACGTTTATGCATGTATTTTTTGTAACAATCAAGGCTAATGAAAAAGTTCTAAATTATACCTGATTTTGATGAACTTTTTCATATAATTTCATCGATATTAGTCATAACATAAGCGTTATGTAGCTCCCCGAACGAAGGGTCACCATATCCCCCACACTAAGACCCGAACCCAGTTACGAAATGAAAAGTTCACACTTAAGTCCAAGTCAAAGCGAACGGGAGACTAATTCATACGCTAGGCTAGGCGGAGCTAAGGCCAAACAAACTAAGAGTGCGCAGAAGCAATTGAAACCAAACAACAAAAACTGTAGCACCCGAGCGTGAGGTACCACATCCCCCGCACCGGGACTCGACCCGTATATGAAATGGAAGTCCATACACGTGCCAAATCCACGGCGAACGGGGACACAACACACACGCTATGCTAGGCGGGACTAACCCTTAAACCAATCAGTGCAAGATTCATAAAATCAGAGTTAAAATGAAATTCGCGGAAGCAAGAATAACATAGCATATACAATGAGCCACCAAGCTCCAAAAAATGAATATACAAGGGCATTCAAATATTCAACGGCACTCACGGCCTACAAAAATCATAACGCTCCAAGCATAAACTATGATCATATACAAAATACCAACAAGAGTATGAATATGAAACAAAAGGAAGTGCTAAACATAAATGCAAGACCTAGACGACTTGTATTCCCGCCTAGCACTCCTATTCCTGCACAAAACAACTGGAAACAACCGGGTTCAGTCTAAAAGAGACTGGTGGGTATAAAACGGGGCATAAGATACATAATATCGCATAAATTAAACACATACATGCAAGCCCTAATCCCGTGTGAAGTTTAGTAAGACTTTACCAAGTGGTTAAAACAAAAAGGAAACATCAACGGGATTACGACGTTCATATTCATTCATAAATGTTCATAAATGTTCATAAGGGTTTATGGCCCGGCGAGTGGGCGTGCACAATCTCCAACCTACTCCTCGTGTAATCATAATTAATTATTCAATAATTCATTATCATACATAAATCTTTTGTGCTCATAAATACATGATCATAATCATTCATATACTCCTTTTTCCTCCGGGTGGTGGACGGGCTTGCAAGACCCGGCCACCGGTTCATACATAGGCCAATGGGGTACATGAATCCCCCAAGGGCACTCAGCTCCCATTCCCCGCTAAAACTCCTAGCGAGGGCCGGTATCACCGTAGTTTGGTTGGGACTAGTATAGTGGATCCCCGTCAGCCCTTGCTTCCTCGGTTAGCCACATATACTAAGTCCCGGGCCCGTGCAATCATAAATCATAAATATCTCGCCAAACATAAGGTAGGGTTCATAATTAAAAGAAAGGGGGTCATACGTTTGAAATGATTTACCCGAAATGACTCAATATATATAAATATATGGTTTTGGCTTAAAACTTTGCACATAAGGAATATATAAGGTTGTTTTAACTAATAGAAGAAAAACCCACCTTTACCAAAGCAGAAGTAAAGGCACAAGCGTCTCAAGGCTCGCCCTCGTCTCCGACCAAACCCGAATCTGTGCAAAAGAAGAGGTATGAGACTCAATGACCACATATGACGCTCGGCAATGAAGTGAACATGACGTGAATGCATAAATGATCATGTTATATCATAGAAATGTTCATGTGCACGATTAAAGAATTTAAAGCATATAATCAAATCATTCGTTCATATATTTCATTCAATTTCATAATTTCATAAATTCATAACATTCATAATATTCGTAAATTCATAAATTCATAATTCATGATGCATATCAATTAATCTTATTCATTTAATAAGCATAACATATAATATTCACATTCACAAATAGGAATAAATAAATAAAACGTTCAATCAAAAGTCAGTAGAATAAATACGCGAAATAGAATTCAATTAATTTCAATAATTAAATTAAATCAAATAATATTTAAAATATATAATAAATATATAATATAATATATATATATAAATAATTATATAATAATATACAATATATATATATATAATATATACATATATACACGTACACACCCATGCATGCACAATATATACTATACACCAAACACAACCATGCATGCATTACAAACACAAACACAAACACCTCATATATATATACACACAGCCATGCATGCAATCATACACACAATCACACACATACACAGTACATATACATATATATATACAACAACAGTAGCATGCGGCAACCCAGGAAAACGCAGGAAAACTTGGAAAAAAAATAGGTGACACCCCCGTGTCTCCTTCCTAGAACAAACCGAGACACCCCCGTGTCTCGGTACAGAAATCCCATGCCCAGTTTGCACCCCCGTTCCCGCTAGAAAGAAAGGAAAAAGACACGCCCGTTACACGCAGCAGCAACATCCCTGTTTTGACAGAAATGACGCAGAAACAGAGCGACACTCCAGCATGAAATTCGAGCAAAACATGCAGCAATACAAGGCGTGAATTACAGCAAGAAATCAGCCACAACCCATACCCCAAAGCCACGAAAACGGACAGCAAAAGAAAGGAGAAACGCAGCACTTTGACAGCAACTTTTCCAGGCTAAAACAGAGCAAAACTCGAAGAAAAACAGGGCAAGCCTGCATTCAATCCTTCTCCATCCATTTATTCAGTTAAGACCAACAAATAAGCAGCAAAATATCATGTATTCAACAAGTAAATCAGTTCCAAAAGCGATCAAACAAGAGAAGCTGTCAAACGTGACTTTTCATGAAAGTTTTCTCAAGTGCCATAACTGATAACTCATAAATACCTCAACTACCATGTAATCAATGATCATAAATGAAATGAGGATGTCAAAACAATCATTCTCATGCTTGGAATCGATCTAAATCATTGAGAAACGAAGAAGATCAAGAATTTGCCCAAAAACCTTCATTTTCGGAAAAATGGCCAGAATGGATGAAACCTTACTCAAAATCATGAATGAAAAGATGAAAATGCTCAGAATTAATCATATAATACAACCCTTAACTTACCTTGATGATTGGTTGAAGTTTGGATGAGATTTGAGCTCCAAAATCTCCAAGGTTTGAAGGGTTACGGGACTGGAGAGAAAAACAGTAGCTTTGGCTGAGTTTTGGGGCTTGTGTGAGGATAATCTCGGTCAAGGCTTGTTATGTCATGATAAAGGGTTGAGTTAGGGTTTCAAAGAATCAAACCATGGTTAATTTGGTTATGGTTTGGCCAAGATATGGCTGATTTAGTGCAACAAGGTCAAGTTAGTCTCCGTTTCGTTTTTCGGTTGGATTTCGGAGTTTCAAATGACTTAGGAAAATTATAAGGCTAAGTTTACTAAACTCGAATTTTCGTTACGAGTTCAGCGGAGTTGACGGAACTCGAATCCGAGTTCCCGAGCTCAAGATATTAAATTCGGAACCAAGGGTACGCTAAGTGCTCGTTAGCTCCCGTTTTGGTTCCTCAAATAAAATTAAATTCGTTAACCTATCAAATGAATTCAAAAACATAAATTGAGCATAAAATCATGTTCATAACACATATATGTACAACATATTACAAAATCGTGGCAATTCGATATCATATCATATAAGAACGAAGCACAAAATAAACGAATAAACTCAATCATGCAATTCATGCATATTCATATAATTTTCCATGCATAAAATATTAATCCCCATGCAAATAAAATAAAATTCATGCAAAAATAATTCCCATGCAAAAATTATGATTTCCATGCACATTTAATAAACTCCATGCATGAATATATTAATCCCATGCAAAAAATGAAATTCATGCATATTAAATTCCCATGCATAAATATGATTTCATGCATATATTATTCCACGTATAATACATATATATAAATAAGTAATTAATTAAAACATGATTAATTAATATAACATATAATTAACATAATCATTAAATAAATAATAAAATAATTAAACATATATATATATATATATATATATATATAATACGAAATATATATGTATATAATTAATAACGTTAAAATAAGATAATATAATATAATTTAATCAAATAATAACAATTATAATAAAATTAAATATAAAACACGTAAAAACAATTAATTCGCGCAATTTGGTAAACACATACATCGTACCTTTACGTCCGAGAAATCGGGGCGTTACAATCTCTCCCCCTTAAAAGAATCCGTCCTCGGATTCACTGCTCGCTCGGAAACAACTCGGGGTGAAAACTTTTCATCTTATCCTCCGTCTCCCACGTAGCCTCTTCAGTTTTATCACTTCTCCAAAGAACCTTGACTAGTGGAATACGCCGATTTCGAAGTTCCTGAAACTTCCGATCCAATATCTTAATCGGCTTCTGAACGAAGGTGAGATCCGGTTCTAATTCCACTTCTTCAACCGGTAGAACCTCGGACTCATCTCGATAGTATTTTCGGAGCTGTGAGACATGAAACACGTTATGAATTCCAGTCAAATTCGGAGGCAAGTCCAATCGATAGGCCGTATCCCCAATCTTCTCCAAAATCTCATATGGTCCCATATATCGAGGGTTCAATTTCCCTCCTCGTCCAATCCTTGAGAACCCTTTTCGTGGGGAAGCCTTTAAGAAAACCCTATCTCCAATCTCAAACTCCAAATCCTTCCTCCGAAGATCTGCATAACTCTTTTGTCGATCCTGAGCAGCCTTCATCCGTTGTCTAATCATCTGGACCTTATCAATAGCCTCTTGTACAGTCTTAGAGGGTTTTTCCTTCTTTTCCCCTCTTTTAATTCCCTCTTGTTTGGTCCAATTCCATTCCTCCAAGTCAAAGAACAACGGTGATCGACATTTACGTCCATAAAGAGCTTCATAAGGGGCCATTTCAATCGAGGCTTGGTAGCTATTGTTGTAAGCAAACTCGATTAACGGCAACTGTTCATTCCATGAACTCTGAAAGTCCAATGCACATGCCCTCAACAAATCCTCCAGATACTTAATTAACCTTTCTGATTGTCCGTCGGTCTGAGGATGGAAAGCTGTGCTGAATTGAAGCCTTGTTCCCAAACACTTCTGTAATTCTTGCCATAACCGTGAAGTAAATCTGGGATCCCGATTCGAGACAATGCTAACAGGTACGCCATGAAGCCTGACAATCTCATCATTGTACCTCTTGGCCAACTTACTCACTTTATCGGACATTCTGATAGCAAGAAAATGAGCTGATTTTGTCAATCTGTCCACAATAACCCAAATTCCATCGAAACCTCCTCTCACTTTTGGTAATCCCGAAACAAAATCCATAGTTATTTGTTCCCATTTCCATTCCGGGATAGGCAATGGTCGAAGTAGCCCCGATGGCTTTTGATGTTCTGTCTTTACCACTTGACAAGTCATACAATGCTTCACGAAGTCGATCACATCCCGTTTCAATCCATTCCACCAATAGAATTGCTTAAGATCCTTATACATTTTATTCCCTCTGGGATGTATCGAATAACCTGACCGATGGGCTTCCTCAAGAATAATCCTTTTTAACTCTTCCGGGACAACAACTCTATTCTTGAATCTTAGAAGTCTCGTATCATCAAACCCAAACGGACACTCTGAATCAGCTCGAGCCTTCTCAGCTAATTTCTGAACTTCGGGATCAATCCTCTGAGCATCAAATAATCTCTGTTTAAGATCTGGTTGAACCGTAATATTCCGAACACTAGCCCTCAGTCTGAACAACTCATTCTCATCTCCAATTTCCACTTTCACACTGGACACGCTAGCTTTCCGACTAAGCGCATCCGCGACCAAATTGGCTTTGCCGGGATGGTATCGGATTGTACACTCATAATCCGCCAAAAGTTCCATCCAGCGCCGGTGTCTCTTATTCAATTCCTTTTGCGAGAATAAGTATTGGAGACTCTTGTGATCGGAAAAGACCTCGAATGAAATTCCATAAAGATAGTGTCTCCACTTACCCAAAGCAAAGATCACTGCCGCTAATTCCAAATCGTGAGTGGGGTAGTTCTGTTCATGCTCTTTCAATTTCCTTGAGGCATAGGCGATCACTCTTCCATTCTGCATCAACACACATCCCAACCCTTCCTTTGAGGCGTCCGTGTAAACTGTATATCCTTCTGTACCTTCGGGAAGTGCTAATACAGGAGCGGTGGTCAACTTCTCCTTTAAAAATTGGAAACTAGCTTCACATGCCTCGTCCCACTCAAACTTAACCGCTTTCTTAGTCAATCGGGTTAAAGGAGCCGCAATCTTTGAGAAATCCTGAACGAATCTCCGATAGTAGCCTGCCAAACCCAAGAAACTCCTTATTTCTGAAGCATTTTTCGGGCTTTGCCATTGAATAACCGTCTCAATCTTAGAAGGGTCTACTTCTAAACCTTTTCTCGAAATAATATGACCCAAAAATGCTACCCGATCAATCCAGAACTCGCATTTGCTAAACTTAGCATACAACCGATGTTCCCTTAAGGTCTCCAACACAATTCTGAGGTGCCTTGCATGATCCTCCGGAGTTCTCGAATACACCAAGATGTCATCGATGAAAATTACCACAAACTTATCCAAATAGGGCCGAAAAATTCGATGCATCATATCCATAAAAGCAGCCGGAGCATTAGTCAATCCAAAAGGCATCACTACGAACTCGTAGTGTCCATACCGGGTGTTAAATCCCGTCTTCGGAATGTCCTCTTCCCGGATCTTCAATTGATAATATCCTTGTCTCAAGTCCAATTTTGAGTAAACCCCCGAACCTTGTAACATGTCAAATAAATCCTCAATATGGGGCAAAGGATACTTATTCTTTACAGTCATCCAATTAAGCTCCCGGTAATCTATACACATTCTTAAGGTTCCATCATTTTTCTTAACAAAGAGAACCGGAGCACCCCAAGGTGACGAACTTGGCCGAATATATCCAACTTTGAGCAATTCCTCTAATTGAATCTTTAATTCTTTCAACTCGGCCGGTGCCATCCGATATGGAGTCTTAGAATGTGGTGTGGATCCTGGATGTAAGTCAATAACGAACTCGATCTCACGGTCGGGTGGTAGAGAACTCAAATTCTCCGGAAACACATCGGAGAAATCCTTAACAACCGCGGTATCCTCCAACTGAACTTGATCTTTCGGTCTATTAAGAAGGTAGGCAATAAATCCCGTTGCCCCTTCTCTCATCAACTTGTGAGCTTCCATATAAGACAAGAGAGATACCGTTCTTGATCCACTACCAATCACCAATTCCTTCCCCAAGATCACATTCTTCGCAAAACAATCGACATTGGCCCGATGCCTGGACAACCAGTCCATACCCAAGATAACTCCATACCTCTTCATGGGCATAACAATTAAATCAGCCGGATACTCTTTCCCTTCAATCAAAACTGAACACTCCCGAACCAACTGATCTGTCTGAAGACTCCCTCCAAGTGGCGAACTCACCAAATAATAAGAAGAAAGACAGATAACAGGCAAGCACAGAGTGGCAACTATATCACAAGAAATAAAGGAATGCGTGGCACCCGGATCAAAGAGTGCATGAATGCTCATGTTATGTATGCATAGGGTACCTTCTACCACGGCTGTGGGATCAATCTCTGCATCTTGCTCCTCACCCTCGAGGGCGTAAGCACGAGCTTGAATCATTGGCCTTTGAGCTCCTTTTTGAAATCCGGGGTTCTTGTAGGGACATGTCTCCGCCATATGATCACCTTTTCCACAAATAAGGCATAAATTCAACCTTCTCCGACAATTATTGTAGGTATGGGTCGGTCCCCCGCAATGCGTACATGGAGGTACATCCGGGCGTGAATTTGTAGGTGCCGGAGCCATAGGTAGAGCCTTTGGTCGAGTCGGTACGGCCTGAGAACCTTGCCCTCCAAACCTAGGCTTCTTAAATGGACCCTTAGGAGGCGGACTAGCTTGAATCATCGGCCTCTTTCCCGAATTCGATCCGGATCCTCTTCCCATAGGAGCTCTAAACATCGGATCCTTCTTCTTAAATTCCTCCTCTTGAACCAAAGCCCTTTGCACGGTGTCGGCAAATGACTCGAAGTTGTGCCCCGCTTGCCCGTGTCTCAAGTCCTGTCTCAATCCCGCTATGAATTTCCTTGCTTTCCTTTTCTCATCCCGGGTGACATGAGGAGCATATTTCCCAAGTCTATTAAATACGGCGAGGTATTGAGTCACCGTACGAGCACCTTGCTTTAATTCCATGAATTCTTGCTCCTTCCTTTCCCTTACCACTTCCGGTACGAAGCATTCCCGGAATTCTCTCTTGAAAACTTCCCAAGTTACTTCCTCTTCATCGACTTCAAGCTTCTCTCTTGTTCGTTCCCACCATTCATATGCATCTCCATCCAATTGGAATATAGCAAATTGGGCCTTCTCTTGCGTACTAAACTGTCGGACCCCAAATATCCTCTCCAATCTAATCAACCAACCCTCCGAAACCGCATCGTCAATAGAACCAGAAAACCGAGGGGGGTTGTAACTCAGAAACACCCCATGAGGATCTCTATTGTTATTATGATTTGGTGGGGGAGCTTGTTGTTCTGCCTGTTGTGGTGGGGGAGCTTGAGCTCTCCGATGCTCTACATAGTTGAAAACTGCTTCCATGAAATTTCCCATGTCCACCGGTGGTACTTGTGGTTGGGGTGGAGGCGTAGGAGATCGATCATGATGACGACGGTGTCCGGGAGATCTCTCACGGTGTCTACGCGGAGGCATCCTGTTCAAGAAACACTGAAATGCATGCTATTTTTAGTCCATGCATGCAAGTGCAACTAATTCGATCAAAATTCAAGACTTAAAGCACACAAGCACGTAAACAATGCATATGCAACACATTGAGAAGTTGTTCCTAAAGCCGAACGACCTAACTGACTCAACACTACACTAGAGCCCGGGTTTTGCAACCCTAAGCTCTGATACCACATAAGGATGTAGCACCCGAGCGTGAGGTACCACATCCCCCGCACCGGGACTCGACCCGTATATGAAATGGAAGTCCATACACGTGCCAAATCCACGGCGAACGGGGACACAACACACACGCTATGCTAGGCGGGACTAACCCTTAAACCAATCAGTGCAAGATTCATAAAATCAGAGTTAAAATGAAATTCGCGGAAGCAAGAATAACATAGCATATACAATGAGCCACCAAGCTCCAAAAATGAATATACAAGGGCATTCAAATATTCAACGGCACTCACGGCCTACAAAAATCATAACGCTCCAAGCATAAACTATGATCATATACAAAATACCAACAAGAGTATGAATATGAAACAAAAGGAAGTGCTAAACATAAATGCAAGACCTAGACGACTTGTATTCCCGCCTAGCACTCCTATTCCTGCACAAAACAACTGGAAACAACCGGGTTCAGTCTAAAAGAGACTGGTGGGTATAAAACGGGGCATAAGATACATAATATCACATAAATTAAACACATACATGCAAGCCCTAATCCCGTGTGAAGTTTAGTAAGACTTTACCAAGTGGTTAAAACAAAAAGGAAACATCAACGGGATTACGACGTTCATATTCATTCATAAATGTTCATAAATGTTCATAAGGGTTTATGGCCCGGCGAGTGGGCGTGCACAATCTCCAACCTACTCCTCGTGTAATCATAATTAATTATTCAATAATTCATTATCATACATAAATCTTTTGCTCATAAATACATGATCATAATCATTCATATACTCCTTTTTCCTCCGGGTGGTGGACGGGCTTGCAAGACCCGGCCACCGGTTCATACATAGGCCAATGGGGTACATGAATCCCCCAAGGGCACTCAGCTCCCATTCCCCGCTAAAACTCCTAGCGAGGGCCGGTATCACCGTAGTTTGGTTGGGACTAGTATAGTGGATCCCCGTCAGCCCTTGCTTCCTCGGTTAGCCACATATACTAAGTCCCGGGCCCGTGCAATCATAAATCATAAATATCTCGCCAAACATAAGGTAGGGTTCATAATTAAAAGAAAGGGGGTCATACGTTTGAAATGATTTACCCGAAATGACTCAATATATATAAATATATGGTTTTGGCTTAAAACTTTGCACATAAGGAATATATAAGGTTGTTTTAACTAATAGAAGAAAAACCCACCTTTACCAAAGCAGAAGTAAAGGCACAAGCGTCTCAAGGCTCGCCCTCGTCTCCGACCAAACCCGAATCTGTGCAAAAGAAGAGGTATGAGACTCAATGACCACATATGACGCTCGGCAATGAAGTGAACATGACGTGAATGCATAAATGATCATGTTATATCATAGAAATGTTCATGTGCACGATTAAAGAATTTAAAGCATATAATCAAATCATTCGTTCATATATTTCATTCAATTTCATAATTTCATAAATTCATAACATTCATAATATTCGTAAATTCATAAATTCATAATTCATGATGCATATCAATTAATCTTATTCACTTAATAAGCATAACATATAATATTCACATTCACAAATAGGAATAAATAAATAAAACGTTCAATCAAAAGTCAGTAGAATAAATACGCGAAATAGAATTCAATTAATTTCAATAATTAAATTAAATCAAATAATATTTAAAATATATTTAAAATATATAATATAATATATATATATAAATAATTATATAATAATATACAATATATATATATAATATATACATATATACACGTACACACCCATGCATGCACAATATATACTATACACCAAACACAACCATGCATGCATTACAAACACAAACACACACACCTCATATATATATACACACAGCCATGCATGCAATCATACACACAATCACACACATACACAGTACATATACATATATATATACAACAACAGTAGCATGCGGCAACCCAGGAAAACGCAGGAAAACTTGGAAAAAAAATAGGTGACACCCCCGTGTCTCCTTCCTAGAACAAACCGAGACACCCCCGTGTCTCAGTACAGAAATCCCATGCCCAGTTTGCACCCCCGTTCCCGCTGGAAAGAAAGGAAAAAGACACGCCCGTTACACGCAGCAGCAACATCCCTCTTTTGACAGAAATGACGCAGAAACAGAGCGACACTCCAGCATGAAATTCGAGCAAAACATGCAGCAATACAAGGCGTGAATTACAGCAAGAAATCAGCCACAACCCATACCCCAAAGCCACGAAAACGGACAGCAAAAGAAAGGAGAAACGCAGCACTTTGACAGCAACTTTTCCAGGCTAAAACAGAGCAAAACTCGAAGAAAAACAGGGCAAGCCTGCATTCAATCCTTCTCCATCCATTTATTCAGTTAAGACCAACAAATAAGCAGCAAAATATCATGTATTCAACAAGTAAATCAGTTCCAAAAGCGATCAAACAAGAGAAGCTGTCAAACGTGACTTTTCATGAAAGTTTTCTCAAGTGCCATAACTGATAACTCATAAATACCTCAACTACCATGTAATCAATGATCATAAATGAAATGAGGATGTCAAAACAATCATTCTCATGCTTGGAATCGATCTAAATCATTGAGAAACGAAGAAGATCAAGAATTTGCCCAAAAACCTTCATTTTCGGAAAAATGGCCAGAATGGATGAAACCTTACTCAAAATCATGAATGAAAAGATGAAAATGCTCAGAATTAATCATATAATACAACCCTTAACTTACCTTGATGATTGGTTGAAGTTTGGATGAGATTTGAGCTCCAAAATCTCCAAGGTTTGAAGGGTTACGGGACTGGAGAGAAAAACAGTAGCTTTGGCTGAGTTTTGGGGCTTGTGTGAGGATAATCTCGGTCAAGGCTTGTTATGTCATGATAAAGGGTTGAGTTAGGGTTTCAAAGAATCAAACCATGGTTAATTTGGTTATGGTTTGGCCAAGATATGGCTGATTTAGTGCAACAAGGTCAAGTTAGTCTCCGTTTCGTTTTTCGGTTGGATTTCGGAGTTTCAAATGACTTAGGAAAATTATAAGGCTAAGTTTACTAAACTCGAATTTTCGTTACGAGTTCAGCGGAGTTGACGGAACTCGAATCCGAGTTCCCGAGCTCAAGATATTAAATTCGGAACCAAGGGTACGCTAAGTGCTCGTTAGCTCCCGTTTTGGTTCCTCAAATAAAATTAAATTCGTTAACCTATCAAATGAATTCAAAAACATAAATTGAGCATAAAATCATGTTCATAACACATATATGTACAACATATTACAAAATCGTGGCAATTCGATATCATATCATATAAGAACGAAGCACAAAATAAACGAATAAACTCAATCATGCAATTCATGCATATTCATATAATTTTCCATGCATAAAATATTAATCCCCATGCAAATAAAATAAAATTCATGCAAAAATAATTCCCATGCAAAAATTATGATTTCCATGCACATTTAATAAACTCCATGCATGAATATATTAATCCCATGCAAAAAATGAAATTCATGCATATTAAATTCCCATGCATAAATATGATTTCATGCATATATTATTCCACGTATAATACATATATATAAATAAGTAATTAATTAAAACATGATTAATTAATATAACATATAATTAACATAATCATTAAATAAATAATAAAATAATTAAACATATATATATATATATATATAATACGAAATATATATGTATATAATTAATAACGTTAAAATAAGATAATATAATATAATTTAATCAAATAATAACAATTATAATAAAATTAAATATAAAACACGTAAAAACAATTAATTCGCGCAATTTGGTAAACACATACATCGTACCTTTACGTCCGAGAAATCGGGGCGTTACAACAACATTAAGCGGAAACATTCACTCGACATGCATAAATCAAACATTCAAATATCGTACATGAGCCCACACGGCTCTACAAAACAAAAGGCATAAGTATTTAAATATACAAGTCATAAATAAAAAATAATAAAAGAGTGTTTGAGGACATATGCAATCCTAACTCGACCAATACTGACAAGTGCGACTAAGAAGACACACTTCCCCCTAACTCGAGTCCAAAAGAACCTACAACTAAAAGATAAGGACAGGAGTCAATCAACTGACTGAGTGAGGGGGCTAACGCACACCCACACACTATACATATAGAGCAAAAAACATGTTAAAAGTGTACTTATGAACCAGGTATAGGTTTTGCACACCAAAACATTTCAAGACAAACTTATACAATTATATAAAACCTTTACATAAAGACTACCCCAATTCATAATTCCCATAATAAAACATAAATGCTCGGCGAGTATGACCTTCCAACCTTTTCTCCTCATAACATAACAAAACTAAAATACATAAACATATCCAACCACTACTCCAATGATGGAAGATCCACGAGCGACCCTAACCATCCCGAACTGAACAAACCCACGCGGGGTAGCGATCCCACAATGTGTCCACGCCGGTTATTGTTGGAAAACATGAATCAGAAAGCAGCAGAAAATTAAAAATTTCCAACAAAAGGATCTAGGACTCGCAATCATGTATCCAAATTCGTAGAGATTAGAAACTTACTTTCTTAATTATCTTTCTTGAAGCGTTTCAAGCCACCCAAGAACGCTATTCTCGCGGCTTGATCCCCTCTCCTTGGTAAAGCTCGAATCTTCAAACTCTCTAGAGATAGTCCACCAACTTGACTACAATCTAACTAGTAAGGATGCTAGTTCTCTAGTTAGTGTTTAGGCTTAACCTAGGGTTTCGTTTATCTTGGAGAAAGGATGGTGTTCAACACATGAACCAAAAGAATTGCCAATTAGCTATAAGGGGAGCTCGAGCTCCCCTATATATAGGAGGGGAGTGGCCGAAATTCCTAGTCCTTATGGACTAAGGATTTGGTCCCTCTCTCCTATTACTTGATCATCAAGTAATTTTGACTTTGACTTTGAATTCAAATTCAAATCAACTTTCAAGAGAGCTAAAATATCCAAACTATTTTTGGATAATTTTATACTTTATTTATTTAAAATAAATAACTTATTTTATCTAATTAATTAATTCATAATTAATTAACTAGATTATTTTTCTCCAAAATAAGACTTTCTTTTTAATTCAAAATTAAACCAAAGTCTATTAAATAATTAATAAATTAATTATTTAATATTCAATCAAATGAACACGTGTGGTACACGTGTCCCAATGACACGTGTCCAGTCACGTGACCCACACGTGTGGTTTCACACGTGTGGAACCCTCTAGGCCCGATTAACTCGTTTAATCATTTTAAAGCCTCAACTCATGTAACCAAGTTGTTGTGTGTGACCCTCTAGGTTCTCAATTCAATTAGCAGTGACCCCAATTAATTAATTCACTAATTAATTAATCAGTCCACAGATTAAATGACCATAGTCTAGCAACAGGTGTTTAACCCCTAGCTGAATTGGAATATTCGAATTCGACAGAACCTTTAAGTCATTGATTCATGTGAGATACAATCCTCCTACTTACTATCTCTCAACCAAGATCTAGGGTAAGGGAATAATTAGAACCCTAACAATCCGGTCTTAAAGCTAAGTGCATTTCATATCCATTTGATCTCAATCCAAGAAACCCTTTTCTTGATGTCTTGATCTACTGTCTTGGCCAAGGACTCCTTATGGCATATGAATGACTTACACAATAAGAGATCGCCTTGCAAATGCAAGTGTAGGTCCTTTCTTGACTCTCATTCACTTTCATGAATCACTTGTGCAGCCCCAGCATAAGCCTTGAATCAGTTGTCTACGACGACACCCTTTAAAGCTTATACCTAAGACTACAGAGTTAATTCATAAAGTGACAAGGAACCTCAAGTCTAAGGATCAATTAATCACATCAATGACTCGTGAGATATTTCCTAATCTGGAAGTTTCTATTTCCTGAAATAGAAACTTCCTTTCCCATTTAGGAATCTTCTCACACGGGGCACCTCAGTGAACTTACTTATTGAAGTAAGCACCCTCATGTATCACGCACGTATCAACTATACACTTTGCACCTCCATGAAATAAGGTGGTCCTTCTTAAGGGCGTGATCCCACAAGCAAGCCTTCGAGGAGTCAGGTTGACACTCCCACTGTCGGTAGGACTCATCGGCTTGGAATATTTTACTAATCATGACTTATGTGATATAGGGCTCGTTTCATGAACCATTTCACCTAAATGGTAGAGTCCTAAAGTCATCAGGATTAGGGGAGTTCTCATACATGCACAGATAAAGTAAACGCATACCAAACAAGAGCATATAAAGAAGTGTTACCTCAATTCGTTATTTCATTCAAAGATTGTCTGTGATTACAATATGGAAAAGCACAAAGCGGATATACAATCGGCTTTCTAGGGCACTATTCCTAATAGTTATTACACCGACGACTCAAGAATACCACGCCTTTTCTATTCTCAATGTTGCGCATGATACCTCAAAACGAAACTATGCACAGGCTGAGCCCCAACATCCCGATACCGTCCCAGGGATTCCTCACCCACAGCTCCAGGGTGCACAGACAGAACATAACAGAATATACCAATATTTCATGACTTAACTCGCTACATAATAGAATAGAAGTTAACTTAACAGAACATTCAAAACTAGCTTACATATTTTTACATACTTTAACTTTCCAAAATCGAAGCTTGTTCATAAGGTCATAAACATATCATACTTAACACTTATTTAACTATATATATAATAGATAGTCACATGCGAGGATATAAAACGCCACATAAAGGTCTTAGGTCATATAACTATATAAAATCCTAAACCTCACCTTGTGCTGGAGAAAGAGAGAGTGAGTGATGACCACCACTAAACCCCGGGCTCACCTCTGGCAACCTCCTTTGAAACAAACACACAAAAGCCCAAGACTTAGACTCGAATGCACCAAATAAAATACACGGAGTGCATATGGATGTACAAATGCAATGTTCATAATGCCTGTTCACGTAGTGAAACCATTAGGTTCAATTAGAGCATACAAATCAATTAAATTCAAACAATGCATACAAATCAAGTCATACGAAATTAAATGTAAAATGAGTTATATAAAGGCATATAAGGTTTAACATAACACAAATAATAAATTCAGATAGTAAGGACATGCTCGGGGCGGGAAAAGAACGAAAGAAACTATCCAACCATGAAAAACAAAATTTAAATCACAAATTGGTGCCAAACAGAATGTCGTGGTCAAAGTGTCGTGGTCGTTGTGACGCCCCGTCCGTTCGGCCATACAGGTATGACGTCACGAGTATGTAAATTACTTATTTATACAATTATATGATGAATTTGATATATATATATATATATATATATGTGTGTGTGTGTGTGTGTATGTGTGTGTGTGTGTGTTGTCTTGAAGATATATAATTTATACTTTGAACTTATGCTTGAGCTTTGCTCGTTTTTGCCTCTATGACTTTGAATTTGATTCGTTCGACTTTGAATTTGATTTTGAGTTTTGTGAATATGTGATATGCATGAAATATATGAGTTATGAACTTGTTCATATGCTTATTATACGTTTTTGAACATTTTTTACGTGGTCCTGGACCATTTTGGTGAAATTGGGACTTAAGGGCCTAAAGAGCATTTAGGACACCTTAGGTTCCGGTCGACATAACTTGAGTTCGGGAATTCAGAATCGAATTTTGACACCACCTTTGGACTCGTATCGACAATTCGGATCCAATGGAATAAGCCTCATAATTGTTGAAACCCATTTAAACCTCCGAAACTTCACCGAACCGAGACATTTGTACCGGATTCCCTACCCTAACCGTTTTAGCCGTATTTGACCCGTTTCGACTTGCCCCGACCCGTTTTGACCCCTTTTATCAACCAAAAACATACACAACACACTCATTCTCTCCCTCACACCCCCTCATTTCGATCCACAAGCTAGGGCAAGGAAGAAAGGAGAGCAACAAGAATGCCACACTCCATTTCTCACTTTTTGAGCTCAAGAGACTTCCATACTCAACCATTTCTTGAAGATAAGCTTATTTTTGAATTCTCCATCTTCTTGTTCACACTTTGATCCATATAAAACTTCTTTTAATCCATGGAAGCATGATATATGAAGAAGAAGATGAATAGTGGTGGGTTTTATGAAAATATGTGAGAATTTGTCCATCCTTGCACCATTTTGTGATTTGAGACTTGCTTTGTGCTCCTCTAAGCTTCCTTTTTGAATTTCTTAACTTGTTTTTGATGGAGATTATGTGTGTTGTATTATTCCATGAAAGAGCTTGAATTTTGTGCCATGTAAGATGAGTATATGTTGAGTTTGTATCTCATTTTTTGTGCTCAAGAGTTGCCAGTTTGTTGTTTGTGGTCTTATGCTCTCTTTTCCTTTCAATTTGGTACATTTTGTTGCTGCCTTGCTACCTTAATTGCTGCTACATTGTTGTTATTTGTTTGAGGAGGAAAAACAGGGGTTCATCTCGAAAATTTGAAGAACAAGACGATAGATTTGAAGGCCATCCCCGTGGGGGAACTTGCACGCATTGGAGGTCACCCCCGTGACCTCCAAGCATTCTTTGGGGGTGAGGGCCTGCACCAACTCACCCCCATGGCCCTCCTTACCCTTGGTTATGTCACCACCGTGTTCTTAGGACTTTTAGTGCCCGAGTTGAGGTACGGGGGTGACATGTTTTGTGCTTAAGCATTGTCACCCCCGTGACAGCCCTATGTTTGTTCATGTATTTCTTTTCTTAATTTGTTTTCTTTTTTATTTAATTTTCCCCACCCCAATTATGATCCTAACATGTTAATAACTTGTAGTATGATGTATTTAGATGTTTATTTTAGTTTATGAAATAAATTTCAAAGTGTAAATGTGACTCTAAGTGCATAACCGTTTAAGTGCTACGCTTGCCGTTTCTTTGTATGTATTGCATCCCTTATACGTTTTAAACCTGTTAATGCTTGTAATATGATATAATTTGATGCATTAGGTGTTTATTTAATGTGTTGTGTGTTTAATTTACGTGTTGTTTATGTGATAATGTGTTAAATGCTTCCATATGTATAAATGTTAAATGTGTATAACGTGTATTGCATCAGTTGCATCCATATGCATTAGTCGAGCATCTTTATGGTTCATTATTTGAGTTTATGTCTTGTATTTTTTCTTCAGTTTATCTAGGACATCTGGGGTGGTGATTTGCTGACCGTGTAGGTTTTGGGGTGGATCGATCGTCTTGTTTACGGCTTCGTCGGTGTAAAGTGAGGTTAGGATATAGTTAAACCCTAATGCAACGTGCTCATTTTCGAATGCAAGCAACTTATAAGCCTAAGTATAGGTAAATATGTGAGAAATATGTATTTTGATGATTTTGTTATTTGTTTTGAAAGTATAAAACGCTATGTATGAGCTTATGTGCGCTTGCTTTTGGTTTTGACTATGATTTGGGCCATGCTACACTATGCTTCAAACCGTGTGCCTCTCGTGAGCCAAACATCGCGTTCGGAGGGGGAGCTATGGAATTGACATGGAGATATAAGTAAAGGATTATGCTTCACACCGTGTGTGTCTCATGAGCCCCGGCCCATGCTAGGAGGGTGAACAACTAAGTGATACGGAGAGGTAAGTAAAGCATAGTTATATCAACGTATGGTACATATGTATGTATGATATGGTAAGTATGTAAGTATGTTTGTAGCGGGATATAAACTTGAATATGAATCTGAATATGAATTTGACTTTGAACTTGGGCCCCAGAGATATGGGTAAGGAGCACCCGCGAAGGCCATGGGGTCGCTGGGGAACCCTCCTGTGCCCATTTCCATTTGAGAGGATTCGCCCAACCTTGGGAGGTCGAGGGGAAGACGGATTTTCTTGAGCCTGCGGAGATATCATCGAAGGAGCGGGTAGGAGTAATTAGCCCTCGTCTCAATCTGAATCTTTAAATTTTAACCGATAGAGATGGGAGGTCTCCCCTTTCTATCAAATGGAAGTAAGGATTGGTTGTTTTGGCATTCGGCCCTAAACTCTTTTCTATATATATAGTATCAAGGGAGAAAATGTTTTAAATTTCAAAAACCACGCCCTGGTTCATGAACTCTCGACTCTGATATGTGATGTGCTCATATATATATATACGTGTGTGTTTGTATCCCCTCACTCAGTCGATGGACTGACCGTCGCTCTCCTTATGTTTTTAGTTTGCAGGTCACTTTGGAGTTCGAAGTAAATGGGTCGAGTCGATCCTTGAAGTCTGTCTGTAGTGTTCAGTCCTTCCATTCCTTTAATTTGTTCTGCTTTTACACTTTCGTATTTGGATGGAACATGTATGATTATTATACTTTGATTTCAGGACAAACTTCTAGGGATAGTTGAACCCGTCAACTGTTGATGTATATTTTATTTGTTGGTTTGCTTCCATTTCTGCGCTTTGATGTTTTGAGTTTGAAGTCAGGTTCTAAGTTCCACCTAGCTTAGGTGTGGTTTTATTTATCTCCCGTTCGCTATTGTTTGTCGCGTGTACGGATTCACCATTTTGTTACTCGTATTGGGCCATAGTGCGGGGAATGTGGTGCCTTACGCTTGGGGTGCTACATCCTAAAGTGGTATCAGAGCTCTAGGTAGAAAAATCAGAGTTCTTGTGTCGTGTCGAGTCCGTCTAGGTCAATCGGCATAGGAATATGTGTATTTGTTTACATATGTGACTTATATGTTATTAATTGTGTTAATTGTTCACATGAACATGCATTAAACCCCCCATGCATCGATATTTTTCCTTGAGTTGTGTCTTTTCAGAATGCTACCTCGATGCCGAGATCATGAGCAATCACCGGCTCATGATAATCCTCTTCCACCACCTCCACTCAACACGGAGAACCTTGTACAAGCCCTTCTCAACCAACTTCAACTGTAACGCCCCGATTTTTCGACCATACAGGTGTGCTATCTCGAGAGTGCTACGTGCACATTTAATTTATTTAATTATGCAAATTATATGTTTAATATATTGTTTATATGATATTCTTGAAAATATTTGAATTATTTGTTAAGTATGTGTTTGAATATTTGAACGTTATTAACTTTTTGAACCTGTTTTCGATCCGTTTGAGTTCGAATTTGTTTCCGATTTTTGTGAATACGTGATATGCATGAAATATGTGTTACAAATTTGTTTATATGCTCGTTTTATATTTTTGAACTTGTTTGACGTGGTCACAGACCATTTTTATGATTTAGGGACTTAAGGGCCTAATGAAAATTTAGCGCACCTTGGGTTTCGGAAGGTGTAACTTGAGCTCGGGAATTCGGATTCGAATTCTGACATGACCGTTGGACTCATTTCAATGATTCGGGTCTAATAGAACAAGCCTCATAATTTTCTAAGCCCATTTGAACCTCCGAAATTTGTCCAAACTGAGCCTCACGTGCAGGACTACCACCCTTTACTGTTTTGCCCGTATTTGACCCGTTACAACTCCGTTTCACCCGTTTCTTGAACCCTTATCTTTCTAACTCAACCCTCTACCCTCTCCAGTTTTCAGTTTCGGAATCCCACCCCAAGAGAAGAGAGACAATCAACTGAAAAAGGGAAGAAGAAAGAGAATCCCGTAACTATTCATCCTCATGCCATTTTGAGCTTGTAACTTCTTTGATTCTTCTCCGATTCAAGAGGTAAGCACATATTATTGTTCTCCATCTCCTTATGGTTATTTTAAGCTATGATTTTTAGATTTTCATTAGGTTTTGAGCATGATTTGGGCATGAACATGAATAGTGAGGGTTTAGATGAATTTGTGAATAACTTGCTCCTCTTTGCGTCATTCTCTAATCTAACGCATGTTTTATGATCTTCTAAGCTTTCTTTATTCATACTTGGTCATGTGTATATGAAGATATTCCATGAATGTACTTTGAGCTTTTTGACAAGAAAACTTGAGTTTGATGATGATTTGTGCTTCCTTGTTGTGTCGGATGATTACTTTGAGTTGTGTGCTCGATTTTAACTCGTTTTTTAGTGTTATTTCATTGCCTAAGACCCTCCTCTCGATTTTCCCTGTTATGGTAGGTGTTGGGGTGTGTTTTATGTGTGTTTTGCAGGTGGAATCACGAAGAAGACGAGCTCTGGGCCCGTTAACGCCCGTTAGTGCACTTGTGCACTAAAAGGGGGTAACGGGAGGCCACTGACTTGACTAACGTCCATTTTTGGATTTGTGGCTAATGGCCGTTAGTCACCTCGGCTTCCCAGTTTTTGTGTTTTGTTTGTTTCTTTGCCCGTTTTGTTCTTGTCCCTCCCCAATCTTGATCCTTGTGTGTTGTATGCTTGTTTATGTGTATGGATGGCCATGTTATGACTTGTTTATACATGTCTCTGATATGTTATGATTATGAATAATGTGTTATGAGTTTATTTGACGTGTTATGGGATTATTGTGTGTCGTTAATACGATAGTATGATATTTGCTCCGATATGTCTAAGTTTGAATGTATGTAATGTGCATTGCATCATATGCATCCATATGCATTAGCCGAGCATCTAATTAGTTCATATTGAGTCTAAGTGTGTCTTTTTTTGTTTGTTTTATTCAGAGGATCATCCCGTTGGTGACGAGGTGTTTCCATAGGTGTGTTCCGGTTTGTCTTGTTCGGTTTGTTCGTCAAGGTGAGGTTTCCTTCTTTTAGTTAATATGACCTACAACCCTACCTGTGTTTTAAGCCTGCATGCAACTTATATATATATATATATATATATATATATATATATATATATATATATATATATGTATTTAGATACGTGTTTGGTACGTATTTTATGGGAATTGGCCCGTTTATTATGAAGCTCCTTTGAAAAGGCTTTTATATATACGTAAACTATATTTTTGTTTGTTTGATTTGAAAAGGATTCGTGTGTGTTTCGAACTAGCGAGATATGGCTTTGAAAGATAAGTCTTTAAATTTTGAACTTCAAACTCTGAACTGGGACTCGGAGAAGTGGTATAGTAACTCGGGTCGACCATGGGGTCGCCGAGCTCTCCCATCAACACGACTCCACCTTTGAGAGGATTCGCCCAACCTCGGGAGGTCGAGGGGAAGGCAGGTTTTCTTGAGCCGATGGAGACACCATCGAAGGAGCGGGTAGGATCCCCCGACTCAATTATTGAACTTAGAACCGGGGATTGAGAGGGAGCCCCCTCATCCCCAAACAGAGAAGGTATTGACTTTGAACTTTGTATTTTCTTTGAATTTGAATATATATATGAAAGGAGGTTTGGTTGGAAACTCGTACTCGCTGAGTTAGTGTGATTTCGATTCTGAACATGGTTCGTGAAATGGGAGTGGACTTCTAATTTCTAAAATTGGTTGATTTTGGCCTTCGGCCTTAATCTCTTTCCACATATATAGTATCACGGGATAAAATGTTTTAGAATGCAAAAACCACGCCCCGGTTCATGAACTCTTTGAATTTGAATATGCTCTGCTCTTATATATATGTACGTGTGAGTGTGTTAGCCCCCTCACCGGTCTTTAGGACTGACCCCTCCTCGTTGTTTTCTTTTTCCCCCTTGTTTCTTTGAGTTGCAGGTGCGGGTTTTTATTCGAGCTAGGCGGCGGTCTTTCTTTTGAGTTGTTCGAGTCTTGTAGTTAAGTCTTTTGCATACCTTGCATCTTTACTTTTCAGTTTGGTACTATGTGTAACACCCCAAACGGAGGATGCCACATCACCCGCACTGAGACCCAAACCCGATCAAGAAATGGAAATCCATGCCCGAATCCGCATCAAAGCGAATGGGAGACAAACACACACGTTATACTAGGCGGATCTAACTCAACAAACTCAGAGCGCGGAAGCAATTCAAACATTCAACATCAGATAGAAGAAGCAACTAAATCAACATTCAAAGCAAGTGACGGGTTCAACTAGCATAGATACCTAATCCCGAATATCAAATCTGAATAACGTAATAACCAACAAGTGCCACACAGGGCCGAATACGAATGCCACATAGGGCTACAGAAAGGTAAAGTATAATCTCAAGTCTACAAGTCAAAACATAAGTAAAGTGTATGAAGGACAAATGCAACTAGAAAGGCTAGACTGACGAAGTGTAACTCAAAGGACTCACTCCCCGCCTAGCAACGCCAACAGACCTGCAACTAAAAGGTTAAATGAGGGGTCAGTCAACTTGACCGAATGAGGGGGCTAATGCATACCCACAATATATATATAAAGCATAACACAGATCAAAAGAAGGGAATCATGAACCGGAGATAGGTGTTGCATACCAAAGACATTCCCAAAAGTACCCCGAAAGATAGATATATATAAGTTTTAGAAAACATTTCAGAAACTCTATCTCGATTCACATTTCCCAGACAGACACAGAACATATGCTCGGCGAGTACGAGCTTCCAACCTTTATTCTTCATAACATATCTAATTATAAAATATAGAATCAAATCCAACCGCTACACCAATGATGGAGGAAATGTACCGTCCCCAAACCATCCAGAATAGACAAACCCTCAAGTGGTAGCTAACCCACAGGAGCGCTCCCCGGCTGTACACCGAAGGCTCAAGATATCACGTCTCCCCTATCTCCCTGAGTCACCCCATGATATCTCAAATGGAGACTATGCACAGGCCGAGCCCTGACGGCCCTATACCATCCCAGGGATTCCTTACCCATAGCTCCTCGGATCCATAACAGAACAGAACAGAACAGATACCATATATCATGGCTAACTCGCTACAGAACAGAACAGATCATAACATAACATAACTTTCCAAAACAGCTTACATATGCTTTCATATCTAATTTTTCCAAAACAGAGCTATTTCACAAGGTCATAAACATATCATATCCAACACATACGTATTTATAATAAGGTATACTCGTAGGCAAGGGTAGAAATCAGCATGTAAAGGCCATAGGTCGCATAGCTATACAAAATCCTAAACCTCACCTCGTAGTAGTAGAGTCTAAGAGTGTGAAGGGTCAAACACTCTAAACCTCGGGCTCACCAGCACCACCAAACTCTGTAACAAGACATACAAAAGCCCAAACTTAGACTCTACATTAACCAAGTCAGATGCACGGTGTACAAAGTATGAATGACATGCGAAATGGAATGATGCTTATCAAGTTGGTTACAAGAGACAATTCAAATATTCAAGTAATCATGCAAGTAATGAAGTATTAATGTTCAGAGATGCATTCCAAGTTATATCGTAGCATACAAGTCAAGTAGCAACTCAAATGAATCAAATACGCACGAAAAAGCAAGTAAAAAGGTTCACAGATGCATGGGAACGGCCATTCCCATGCATAACATAGCATGGGAACGGTCCTTCCCATGCCAAGGCCAAGCGAGAATGGGAACGGCCGTTCCCAGTCTAAGCACACATGGGAACGGTAGTTCCTATGTTCGGTCCCCCAAATCCAAACCCTAGCCCGGAAGGGCCGTTCCGGACTTAATACACAAAAGGGAACGGTCGTTCCGGTCATGAATCTAGAGCAGAAGCTTGACAGCTTTGGGAAAAAGAAGGGGAAGACCAAAAACATCAATCCAACACGAAATCAACCATAAAATATCACGAAATTCTAGTATAACATCATATAAATCATGCTTAGCATCAAAACATCAATTAATTCAAGTTTAGGAAGGTTTTTGACCAATTTCTCAAACACCCATTTTCATAAATTTCAAGCTTAAACATGAATGTATGAATTCCTAGTCTTCCTTACACGAATTTCCAGCAACTAGGACACATAAGGAGCATTCAAATCACCAAGGCTTGCTTAAGGATTCAAGAGTTCATCATAATCTTCAAGTTGGGCATAAATCACCAATTTTCACATGATTTCTCCATTCAAGCTCATGCCAACAATTTCATGCTCAAATCCAAGAATAGGAATGAAATACTCATCAAAAGAGATTCAAAACTTACCTTGTCTTGTGAAGGAATGAAGAATCAAAGAATATGAGCTCTTAGAATGAAAGACGCTTCAAGTCTTGATCTTCTCTTGAAGCTTCTCCATGAGTTTTTCTTTGAGGCTAACTTGTGTGGTTTGAAATGAAATGAAAAGGGGATCTAGGTTATGTAGTGGCTGATAGTTTTAGGTCAAGATAAGAAAACCGGTTTAAGTAATCCCGGTTCAAGTGGACCGGTCAATAAAAGAGATAAAGGCCCAAACGGTATCCACAAATTGTGAAATAAATTCCATTGGACTCGAATCATTGAAACTAACACAATGGAGGTGTCAGAATTCAAATTCGAATTCGCGAGCTCATATTGGTCCTGAATGATCCAAACTCACCTAACTCATGTTAGGCCGAAACACATAAATAGGTCCAAGTCCTATTTAAATCCAACTCCAACAATTAATTCGAATTCATCCAAGTTCCATTCTTAGGTTGTCATGTAAGAATTCATATTTTACCGTTTTGGATTTTAGTCAATTAAGTCACATTTTCAATCAAAATTGGAATTAAACACATAAAAAAGGAATTAAATCACATAGGTTCGTAAGGTAAACTCTCTCGTGGCGCATACCTGTACGATTTATCGGACGGGGCGTCACACTATGTATAAGATTATGATTTCAGATTTGAATTTTGTTACTTGTATGATTTATTTGGCCCGGGGTAGGCATGGCATGTATAATTTGACTTGTTTTACTCTCGGTACATATGCATGTATAACTGTATGTTTGTGATCCTGTTGCTTCCGCCTTTGATTTGACTTTTTCTGTGCACTCTATATTAGGGTCTAGACTAGGAATGTAAACGAGACGAGCCCGTTCGCGAACCTAGCGAGCCGAATCAATGAAGGTTCGGGCTCGAGTTCGAAGTAAACGAACCCGAATCAAACCCTGGCTCGGTTCGTTGCCTTCACGAATCGAACTCGAACCCATTCTTTCTAAAATTTAGGTTCGCTAGCCGACTTGCGAACCCTAATATTTTAATTAAAAAAATAATATTTATTATATATAATATAATTAAATATGTAATATACTATATATATTTTTATTTATAATTTATATAATATATTATATATATCTAATATATTACATTAAAAAAAGAAAAACATTAACTTTTATACATCTCTCTTTTTTCTTTTTTTTTTTGACGACACTTTTATACATCTCTCTCATTTCAAGAGAAACATTTCAAAAGAAAGTGTCTCTCTCTCTTCCATTTTAGATCTGACGAAGAAAACCCTAGCCCCAACTCCACTTTTCCCTCCGCCGCTGCCATCCCAACCATCCGCCGCAGCACCGCGCCGCCGCCGTCCCAACCATCAACCGTCTTGACTTGCGTCGCCCACCACCCAGCCCCCAAATCCAGCTATCTCTCAGCCATCGCGAGTCGCGACCACCTGCGCCTCCACCACCACCACCAGCGCAGCTGAAACGTCCAGGTCCAGGTCCAGGTAAATATTGTATCATCTTTTTTCATAGGTTTAATTTAATTTTTCTTGACTTGAGAGATGACTTCTGTTTTTCTGGTTTGCGCCATAGAAAATTTTTCTTCATTTTTTTCCTCCGGGTATGTGAATGAGGAAAATGAACTCAATGGTGTATGTTTTTTGAGATGGTGATGTATGGTCTGTTGTAAAATTACTTGAAATGTTGATATGAGGAATTAGGAAAATGACCTGAATGATGCTCTGTTTCTTTAATGTTTTTCTCCTTGAATACTTGCTTTGAATTTATTTTAACTTTTCTATTTATGAATGGTGAAAAATGTATTGAATGATGGTTTGCACTTTGCAGCAAGAATGGTGGTTTGAAGTTGATGGTCTGGTAAAGTTCCCTTGCTAGACTTTGTTTTAAAATTCATGAAGAGTAAAGTTGTCTTCTGGAATATTTTGTATGTATATTCTGTTGTTTCGATTTGTTTTGAGCAAATGCTGAAGAAAATCTTTTGGTTAACAGGTTGCAGTTAAATGGTTGGAGGAAGACTTGGTTTCAAAATTCATGAAGGAAGAAGAAGTCATGTTAAATTTGTGAATTGTAATTATGTTCAAGTGTTTAATGTTGGATTGTAATTGGCAGATTTATTTATCTGGGACTTTAATTCTATTCAAATGCTTATATCTTAATGTTTGGTACATTGTAAATCTGTAAACAGCAATAGTTGGTAAGACAATCTCAAACCCGAACTCGAACTCACGAACCGAATCAATCGAATCAGTTTCACGAACCCACGAACCGAACTCGAAGTGAACCCTGTCACGAACCGAACTCGAACCTAATTTTCTTATGTTTGTCAGGCTCGGGTTCGAGTTCGAGTTCGTTAAAAAACCTTACGAACTGAACTCGAACCTTAAAAAAAGGCTAAGGTTCGGCTCGGCTTGATTCGTTTACATCCCTAGTCTAGACCACCTAGCTTAGGAGAGATTTTATTTGTCTCCCGTTTGCTATAGCTTGGTGCGTGTGCGGAGTTCCCATTTCGTTACACGTATCGGGCTATGGTGTGGGGGATGTAGTGCTCTTCGCTCGAGGTGCTACATCAACAAAATAAACGCCAACAAGCACCACCGGGAAAAGGACAAATGGAACAAGTCTCTTTGGTCTATAGAGAGTTCCAAACCAACAATCCCCCTGAAATGGTTTGGAGGTGAAGGTATCAAGGCCGAGGAATGGATTCCTAGGATCTCAAGGATTTGAGAGAATTGCTCGGGGGCATCACGAGAAAGGGTGATTTGCATTTCTCATTTAGTTTAAGGTCGAGCTTCAAATTGGCTCAAGGAAGTGATATTGGTGTTAGAGAAGTCCGGGGAAGAGTTCACTTAGGAGAATTTCATCCGGGAGTTCCTTAGTGAGTACATTCTTTCTGGTGCGAGAGTAAGGAGACTTCAATAATTTTTGGAACTTAAATAAGACTTGAAGATGATGGATGATTATATGTTGGAGCTTGAGATATCGGGCCCTTATGCTACACACATCACCGATGACTACCGACTTAAAGTCTGAAATTAGGTACAAGGGTATAGGAATGACATTCAACAAGCTCTCCAAGCTTTAACGGTGAACACTTGGTCAGAGTCTATGAGAAATGCGATTCAAGATGAGATGTACAAGAAACGGTGGTAGTCTCACACCTCTTATTCGGGATAAGGATCCGGTTCAAGTTCGAGCTCGAGCAAGAGATCCATGCCACAAGATGAGCTTCCGATTTGCAAGCCCCAACGATTTCAAGATGTCAACAACACCAAGAGCAAAAAGATTCCGCTACCGAAGATGGGTTCAATGCCCACTTTACCAGTACCAATTCGTTCCTCCTATTGCCAAGGCCGAATCAAACGGAAGAAGTTATAGGAAGAGTCGGGTGGATGCTTCAAGTGTGGAGAGTTGGGACATAAGGTAAATAGCTTGCCCGAAGATCAAGAATTTGAGGCCTTTGAACACCGTGACTCCGTGACCCTGATTCGAGTTCGAGTCGATGCTTTAGAAGGTAAAGAAGTTGATGCGGAGTTTGACACTACCGTCATGGTGAAAGGTACATTAAGCATTCATAGCATCACATTCATGCATCGTTTGATTTTGGGCAAACCTACTCCTTTGTTGATGCTTGCCTTGTCTCTTATGGTGCGCTTGCCTGTTGCTTGTGTATGATGCTTGCTCATTACTTGTGCTTGATGCTTGTTGATGCCTAAGTTGTCCGAAGAGGTAACTTCGAGTGTACGAGAGCTTTAGTCATACAGTGAGTTGAGGGTTGTGATTTCTAATGGGATTCCAAGGTGAATCAACAACTGTGGGAAGGTGCGGGTGGTGAGAATTCGGTAACTACACCACTCATGTATCTCCGAGCTCTTGAGTTAGCTTAAAATGAATCAAATGGTGTGTGATGAATCTCATTTAGACCCTCTCATCGTGCGAGACATTCGAGCTGCTCTTAGCCCAGAACCAAGATCGTGAAGAAGACACTCCACTAACACTTTGAAGAAAGAGATCGAACCCCTTGTGCTAGAAGACATTACAGGGCTAATCCTTATTAGGACATCATGAACGTCGAACATGGGATGAATACGGGAAGTTTCTCTTACTTGAAACTTGAGCGGGGGGAACCTCGGGACCAGGTTCTCTTAAGGTGCGAGCCCTTAAAACCGGACCAACCATTCTTGCTCCCCATTTCTTCTTTATCTCGTTCTAAGGGGGACGAGAAGATAAGAGATTGGCTACTATTCACACCCAATCTTTGAGCTCAAGATTTTGATTCCGTCTCTCGCCCGATCAACGATCTGAGGTAAGCTTTGAATTCCTCTCTTCGAGTGCAATGTTTTCTTCCGATTGAATCCTGTTTTTAGTGCTTGAATCCATACCTTTGTTGAAGATGATGAATAGTGTAAAAATGTGGAAAAATTGCTTCTAATGCCTCCATATGTGATCTAATTCAGCTAGGTTCGAAGTATGTTGTTAGTGTGATCTCCCTCTTCGTTTATTCATTGAAATTTTGTTCGTTGCTTGCTTCTAACTTGAATCACCATTGATGGAGCTTGAGAATTCTTCCATCCTAACTTGTTTTATACTTTGATTCATGAGTTTAAAATGTGTCTAAGTTGTTAAGCATGAAATTTGGGGCTTAAGTATGCATTTAGGTGTGTTTTGTGGTTGTGGTTGTGTTGTTGCCGAGGTGCCTTCCCTTTCCTTTCTTTAGTTCGCCATTTTTGCTTCCTTGGAGCTTGGAGAAGAGGGTGAGACACACCCGTGTCTCACCACAAGCTTGCCTTGAGCCACGACCGTGTATGGCCGAGGATCTTGAACCATTTGCATCTGACTTGAGACACGGTCGTGTCTCAAGTTGGGAATTATGGGTCGTGTCTCCCTTGAAGCTTGTAGCTTCTGTACTGAGCCACGGTCGTGGATCAACTTACTCTTTAAGGGAGACACACCCGTGTCTCCCCCTTTGTGTGAATATATGTGCGTTGTTCATTTGGTTTTGTTTCCTACATTTATTCTACACTTTTTTCTCTCCCCAAGCATGATCCTAACTTAAATCATGATATGATATGAATATGAATTGATGTATTATGAGGTGTTTTATGATTTTATGGTATGTCCTAAGTGTTTAAATACGTTAAGTGTTCATAAACGATTAAGTGCTACCATATGCATTTCATTTGCGCTTGTTTGCTTTAATTGTGCATATGAACATCTCATAACGTATTTTATGATTATGTTAAGTTATAAAATGTTTTCTCTTGCATGAAATTAATTTGAATATGTGCCTTGCCTACGTGTTTGAATCCCCTAAGTGCATACACATACGTCGTGCGTCTATGTGGTTCATCCTTGGGTCTAAGTCTTGTATTTTGTCTTCAGTTTGTCCAGGTGCACCCGGGGTGGTGTTTCGTGAGCCGTGTTGATTCCGGGGTGGATCATTTATCTTGTTCTCAACTTTATCGGTGTAAGGTGAGGTTAGGTTATAGTTAAACCCTATTGAAACGTGCTCGTTTTCTACTCATGCGAACTATAACCTTAAAGTATAAGTAAATACGTGCGAGATATGTAATTTTATGACTTTGCTATTCGTTTGCAAGTATGATACGCTATGTACAAGCCTACGTACACTTGTTATGATTCGGTATGATTCGTTACATTTTGAACATCAAACCACACTTCAAACCGGAATTAACTGCAAAAAAAACCCCGTGTTTAACAGAAAAAGCAAAAAAAACCTTGTCATAAAAAAATTAGTCTAAAAAACCTTATATTTTTTATTTTTTGCACACCACCCCCTTATTTCATTTGGTCAAAGAACGGGCCCATTTTACCTAAATTACCCTTATGACACATTTCACACAAAAAGATTAATGTTCTCTCATTTTTTTCAAGAAGAAAAACATATAAAAAGATAATTAGATTAAAAATTTTATAATTTACGATACATTCTTAAATTATACAAACATATTTATTAAAAGTCTTAATAAATTAATATATATATATAATATTATAATAAAAATTATATAAATATATATTATACACTAATTATAATTATATATATATATATATATATATATATATATATATTACATATATATATATATAAGAAAATCCAAAAAAAAGAAAAAAAAGAGAAACGTTTATTCCTAAATTCTTTGTCTTCAACGCAGTGCCCCCTCCCCCCCGACCACATTGTCCGACTGCCTCCATAGGAATTCACCACCGCCGCTACCGTTATCGTTACCGTCGTAGCACCACCACGAAATTTGGACACCATCATAATCGCCTCCCCAGACTTCCAGATCAGCCGTCTAACTCATTCATCTGTTCACCACCGCCGCGTTGTTGTTCCTAACGCCACCACCAACATCAACTCCATCGAAATTTCGTCGCCTCCCCCAAGTTTTCAGGTTCGCCATCCAACTCCTCCACCCGTTCACCACTTCCACGTCGGTATTCCTACCGCCACCACCAACATCGCCTCTACCATCATCGCTCAAAGACCTCCACCAAACTTCCAGATTTGTCGTCCATCACCCCAAGACCCAACCCATACACTTGGTGATTTTGTGCGATTCAAAATTTGTGTAAGTTTTTATTTTGGAGTTTAGATTATGTGTGATTCAAAGTATGTGTGAGTTTGGATTTTGTATTTGTGCTTGTAGATCTGAGTTTGATGGTGGTTTTCGTTGTTGTGGTGGTGAAGGAAAATAGGGGGAAGATAGTGGTGTAGAAGAATGGAGGTGGAGCTGAAATTGGAGGTGGTCGGTGGTAGCGTGGAGGCGAAATGAGGGTGGTGGTCCGACTGCGGTGATGGTGTTGTGCCGGTGGTTTAGATGGTGGTCTGATGGAGGAGGCGCGTGTTGTGTATATATATAATTATTTTATATAATTATGTTTATATATATAGATACATAAAAGATATATGATTGAATAAGGATAATAAAGGGGCAAAATAGTCATTTCGCATGGAAAAGTGGAAAAAACTCAATTTTACATGCAATCAATGCGCTTGTAATACACTTGCTGAACTTGGTGTTTTTTTTGCAAAGAAAAAATAACATGAGGTTATATAAATGAATTTTTTTTATGACAGGGTCTTTTTTGGTTATTTCGTCTAACACAAGGGGTATCGATGCAATTTTCTCCTTCAAACCGTATGCCTCTTATGAGCCGGGAGAAATGAGCTAAGGAATATGTTAAGGATTTGACACATAGAGGTATGTAAAGCGAGGTTGTTGCAAGGTAAGGTATGATATGATAAGTAGCGGGTTAAGTATGCTTTGTTATAAATGTTATGACTTGTTCTGTATAATAGGCCCCAAAGTCTACGAGTCAGGACGCCCGGGATGGCAGTAGGCCATCGGGATAAGCTTGAGCATAGTCTCCATTTGATAGGACTAACCAAGAACCCACCAGGAGGTTGGTAGGGGGATGGGACCCTGAGGGTTTGAGTGTTCGCACTCCCCTTACCTGTATGGATCGTTAGGGGGTAAACACCCTTCCATCACCGAAGAAAAAGGTAAGTTATGTAATTATGTTACGTTTGTTTTGTTTCAAATTTGATATGATACGTATGAGAAGTCCAAGATGGAATATGATATTCGTACCCACCGAGTTATGTATGTATGCTACGTTAAAGTTCGTGAAACGGGGATAGACTTATAATTAAGATAAAATATGGTGTTTTGAAAGAATAAGCTAAGATATGAAATGTTTTGCTATCGTATGAAATGTACGATATATATGAGCAAGTTAAGTAAAGTTTTGTTCGATTTTGCTATGTAATCCCTATACGTATGTATCACGCGCAAAGGTTTTGGCATGCAAAAACTATACCTGAGTTCACGAATATTATGATTTAAACGTGCTATGCTCTTTATTATATATGTAGTGTGTGTGGGTAGCCCTTCACTCGTCAATGTGACTAACCCTCTCCCTCCCTAACGTTTTTAGTGTGCAGGTGTAGCTTTGGAGTTCGAGTTAAGTCGAGTCCCTTGAGTCTGTCAATTCCCTGTTTAAGTTTGAGTTATTGCATACGCATTTTGAATTCCGGTTAAGTTTGTATGTAAGATCCGAGTGTGCGAATATATGTAAAATCTACTCTTGATATGATATATGATTTCGGGACAGGCTTCTATAGATGAACCCATTGCTTTTATGATTTGTGTTGATTTCGGGATTAGGTATCTATGCTAGTTGAACCCGTCACCTGCTGCTCGTGTTTTACGTTTAAATGTATGAAATTTCTTTCGCATGTGCTTTGGTTTTCGTCGTTATATTCTGCAGTCAGGGTTTATGTTCCCCCCCACTAGCATAAGTGTGATTTTGTCTGTCTTCCGTTCACATCTGCTTGATTCATGTACGGATTTTCCATCTCGTATGTGGATTGGGCTTAGGTATGGGGGATGTGGTGACGCACCGTACGAGGTGCTACACTATCTATATAAGCCAATATGATATCTAAATTGGATAATTTTAAGGTTTCTGAGTAATTATATATAAATATCTATTTTATTCCAACTTAGTTTAATAATTTATTTTTTTGTCAAATGAAATTAAATTTGCAACTATTATAATTGAAGATTTAATTTATTTTATTTTCAATCAAATATGACTTTGTCTTAATAATTAAAATGAGTTGTCCCTCGGGTCGCGTGATCAGCTGTAGAAGAAAACCTTATCACAACTAAGGCCTCTTTTACTTCTTATTAAACAAGGAGTTAGAGGGTTTCAACCCCCATTGTCGCCAGTTTACTTTATATATTTTGAAGCCTGGGTTGGCTGTACCAGTCGTAAGATGGTCGTGTTGTCGCCGCCTCCAGCAAACATGAGATTTTGGCGTGTCTTTGTGACGCCCCGATTTTTCGGCCGTACAGGTATGTCGTCACGAGTGAGCTAATTACGCATTTAATTTATTTAATTATGCAATTATATGTTTATTATATTGTTTATGTGCTTATTTGAATATATATGAATTAATTCTTGAGTTATGAATATGAATTTTGGAACGTCTATGCTCGTTTGCTCTTGAACTTGATCCGTATGCTTCTGATTTCGATTTAGATTTTTGTGATAACTTGCTATGCATGAAATATGTGATTTATGAACATCTGTATATGCTTGTTTCTTTTTTTTGAGTTCGTTTGTTACGGTTTTTAAACCGTTTTGTTTCTTAAGGGACTCGAGGGCCAAAAACGTTTTACAGCACCTTGGGTTTCGAGAGGCGTAACTTGAGCTCAAGAATTTGGATTCAAATTTCATCACCACCGTTGGACTCATTTCGATGATTCGGGTCCAATGAAACAAGCGTTATATTTTTCTAAGCCCGTTTGGACCCCCGAAACTTCGTCTAACCGAGCCCCGTGTGTCAGAATCACCATCCCTGCCCATTTTGCTCATATCCAACCCGTTTTAGAACCAAATCGCCCCATTCTTGATCCTTATGACCCTGACACACCTCTCTATCCATCCCTTAACCCTCATTTCAAACTCCAATAAGAAAAGAAGAGAAAGAGCAACTGAAAAAGGGAAGAAAAGACAAAAGAAAAGAAGACACTCGACACTATTCACACCCTTAGATATTTGAGCTCGTATCTTCTTCGTTCCTTCTCCGATTCAAGAGGTTAGTACGTATTCTTATTCCCCACTCTCTTGTGATTCTTTTAAGTTATGATTTGTAGGTTTTCATTGAGTTTTGAGCATGTTATGGACTAGAGCATGAATAGTAAGGGTTAGATGCATTTTTGATGATTTCTTGTGTATCCTTGATGCATTTCTTGATTTGAAGCTATATATATGTCCTCGATGATTTCTTTGTTGTGATTTTGAGCATGGATTTCGTGGTATTTGCTTGTGTGTTGAACTACCATTGTTGAACTCCATGAATCTTGAAGTTTTTGATGCACAACATGAACACCTTGCTTTACTTGCTTCATATCCGAGATTAGCTGTTGTTATAGACTTGCATTTTGGTAGTTTTTACATGATTTTGATGTTGATTTGTTGCTTCTTCATTGCCGCCTTCTCCCTCCCCAGTTTGGCCCCTGTTTTGCAGCTGCAGGAGCAGCGGCACGGGCGTGATCGCGCAAGGCACCACCTTTGTCGCGGCCGCGACGCAACGGAAGTTTCATGTCTGTGTTGGTGTCACGGCCGCAACCTTTTCATGTATGGAAAGTGCCACGGCCGAGACCTACTTCCATTTTGTCTTCTGAAGTGGTGGCCCGGCCGTGACCTCTTCATGCATGAGAGGTGGCGCGGCCGCGACGATGCTGTTGCTTGTGTGCTTTGTTCTTCATTTCGTTGCGTGTTGTGTTATCTTTTTTCTTCGTTCTTGATTTGTATGCTTTGTTAACTTTATATATTATGTGTTACGTGCTTCGTTATGAATTTATAATGTGATTTTGGTGTTTTTATACGCGATATATGACATGACATGTTCTATATGCTCTCCTACGTGCATGCATGCATGAATGCCTCATTAATTCGATTCGTGTGATACTTCCTTGCTTCTTTTATGTTATGTATATATTATTAACATGATTTATGATGTGTTATGCTTGTTGTGTGAAATTTATGGATCCGTTTGACGTGAATATGAGTTATGACTTGATATGGCTTAGTGTGACCTAAGTGCTACCTTGTTGCATTTCATTTTCATCACTTGCATTTATATGAACTTGCTGAGCATCTAATTGGTTCATATTGAGTCTAAGGGTATCTCTTGTTACTTGTTTTGCTCAGGGGATCATCCCGTTGGTGACGAGGTGGTTCCATAGGCGTTTGTTTGCTTTCTTTTGTTCCTGTTACGTCTCGATGGTGAGGTTTTCTTTATTTTAGTTAAAGTGACCTACAAGCCTATGTGTTTTGAAGCCCATATGCGAAATATGTATATTATATGATAGATAAGTGCTTGATATGTACTTTGAGGGCTTGTCCCACTTGTTACGAAATCTTGAAACATTTTTATATGTATATAAGCTATGTTTTGACTTGTTTTGAAAAGTTTTGAGGTACGTTTAAACTTGTAGCGAGAAATGACCTTGAAAGATAGGTCCCTTGAGCTTGAACTTGTACTTGACTTGATGGGCCCCGGGGATTATGGGTAAGGAGCGTTCGGGATGGCCAAAGGGTCGCTGGATTGGCCTCCTATGCATAATCTCCTCTTGAAAGGATAAATCGGAACCCACTAGGAGGCTTGGTGGGGAAAGAAATCCTTGGGCGTGAGTGTCGCGAAACTCACGACCCACTTGCTTGCTTGGATGGTTAGGGTGTGCACACCCTTCCATCACCTGGAGGAGAGGTAGGGTTATTTTGTTTTGTTCTTGTTTGACTTAGTCTTGTCTTGAACTTGAGGAGCTTGGTTGGAAAACTCATATTGGCCGAGTTAGTTTGTCTTGTCTTGAACCTATGAAACGGGAATGGATTCTTAATTACTTAAAATTGGTTATTTTGGACTTCGGCCCTCAACTTCTTTTAAGTATATATATCTATTATCACGGGAAACGTTTTGGTGTGCAAAAACTATTCCCGGTTCATGGATTGTTACAGTTTTGATACTTACTTTGCTATATATGTATATGGGTGCATGTGTTAGCCTCTCACAAGTCTTTAGGACTGACCCTCGTTGTTGTCTCTCTTTTTTCCTTGTTCTTAGAGTTACAAGTGCAGGAGTGGTTCGAGCTAGTCGGCGGTCTTTCTTTTGAGTCATTAGAGTCTAGTCTTGTAGTATGAGTCTTTGGCATTTTGCATCTTTATTTCTCGCCTTGGATTTATGTATATGTTTGTAATTCGAGCATGATTTCGAATTTGGAGAATTGTTACGATTTAATTTGGCCCATAGTGCCATGGCAGCTATAAATGATTTAAGTGATGCTAGCGTATTGCATGTATGTAAATCCATATGTTTGGATCCTGTTGCTTCCACTCTTGTATTTGAATTGTTGCACGCTCTGTATCAGGGTCTAAACCGTCTAGATTAGGGTTGATTTTGTTTGTCTCCCGTTCGCTATGGCTTGGTGCGTGTGGAGAGTCCTTATTTCATTACCCGTGTCTGGCTATAGTGCGTGGGATGTGGTGCCCACCGCTCGGGGTGTTGCAGTTTTGCTATCCCTGCCTTTTCTGTATGAGGATAATTTACGATTGTATCTAATATTTGGAGTTAATTCAGAGGGTTGCTATTGAAATCAGGGTTCCCTCCGTTATTTCGTTTTCCAGCTGCGCGATGAAATCCCCCAAATTCTAAAATTTCCCCCTTTTTACAATCTTATTCAGTTTTTTTAAGTTATTTACGCAGGGCACTAAAGGTGGAGGCACTAATTTGCCAGGTATGCATGGATCTGTTTCCCCCTTTTATTAATTTTTTGCAATAAATGTTGAACATTCCACCGTCTACAACGCCCCAACCATCACCAAGCTTCTTTGATCGTCTGCCGTCCTATAATCCGCCGGTGACATCCACTTTCTGCGTATCTGGGTTTACTGAAATCCTCCCCTATTCTCCAATCCTGCCTCAATTTTTAGCTTTCATGACTTCTGCAGATCCTCCATGAATTCCGGCAACCATCCCACTATCAATCTGTGCCACTTGCCACAATTGCAGGACCCTCCATTATCGACCCGGTCTAGAATTTTGGCTAAAGAAGATGAGGTGTTGTCACGATTCTCAATCCTTTTTTCTAAATGAATCGCCACATTAATTGGGGGAGTGGGCTTAATTAAAGTAGTTGGGCTACTAACGTTGAATTTGTTAGATGTCCCAATGGATGGATTTCATTTCAATACAAATTATTAGAAATATAAATAATTAAATATGTCTTTTTTCACAAATTATCTAATCCAAGTTGTTCCACATTGTTGTTTAAAAAAATCCTAACTTATCGAGCTATTTTTCATTGTGAAATTGATAGCAAGAGGAGTCTCTTTTCAAATTTATCGTCAAGGACATTTGGAGGGAAAAAATATTTTCAGTGAAAACAAGACTGTGATGTAGGTGAAACAGGTTTGTTCTTCGGCTTCTTGTTTCTCGATGTATTCATTAGCAATAATTCTAGAAAGATGGTTAGAGTTATATGTTGTATCATTGTGTTGATTGACATAATATACTAGAAAGATGATTGGAGTTATAATTTGTATCATTGTTTTGATTAACAAAATAGTGTAATCGTGTGTGAAATTATTGGATGGTTTATCTCTGAAGTTTTTTAGTAAATAAGAACTTAACTTTAGGTACAATTTTCTGTGAAATTATTTTACAGAGACTCAAAACTTTTCAAATAAATAAGATTTTGTATGATAGTTCCAGTGATGCAAGTTGTCGTGCGTCCTCTTCCACCGTAATTCATTGAGTTTCCTGGATTCACTCCTTTTTTAGCTAAACAAAGTTCTTAATTTGTCCATATTTAACAAAATATTTGTCATCTTTCTTTCTCATATTTTTGTGGAAATACTGGCCGCACTAATTTGCTTGAATTGGAGCTATATTTAAACAATAAGTTGTCAGCAGTGACTTGGCCCTTTGGACTTTTGTCTTTGACTATAGGTTATCGGGAATAACATTATTCAATTTCTTTTATCTCTGAAATTATTTTAGATGCTTAGAAGTTTTTGAATAAATAAGATTTTTAAACCATGAGCTGCCCAACTAGCAGTTAGACATCATTAACGAAATACATAAGACTAAATTACGCCTCGTAGTTTAATTTGTGACTTGGCCTTTCAGACTTTTCCCGTTGGCAATAGGTTATCTAGAAAAAAAAAACCTTCTTGAATTTCTTTTATCTGATTAATACAACTTATAGTTAAGTCTGCCAATATGTAAACTGAGATTTGAAATGTATGGCAGGCCTACTACAAAGGAAATCATGACTGATGATCAAACTAAAAAGTGGAAGATAGCGTTTGACACAGAAAAGATTGAAAAGGAGGTCAGCACAGGCTTAAAATGGCAGTCTCCTATTCTAACACCACCAACCATGAAGCAGACAATCTTAAGCATGAATTCTCCTGCCACTTCAACCACAAAGAGTAAGAATGTGGATAGTAGACCATACCATTTGGGTGAAGGAACCAATGAACAAAACTTCAGGCTGCTTATGAATGACAATGTGAGTAAAATTCTGAATTTATCAATTTGAATAAATTTTTTATTTTATTCTATGTATATATTAATTTTAATGAAAATATTATACTAATCTAAAATAAATTATTATTGTTGTTATTATTAGATACCATTATTATTATTGTTGTTGTTGTCATCCGATATAATGTCCTTTTAAAAGAATTAGAGATTTGTGATTTGAAAATTTCTGATATTATATAACATTTGATAATGATAGGAAATGAAGCTAGAGCACAGAACTTCACTTCACAAGATTGTGGATGCAAACTACCATCTCACTTTTGATCAAACCAATGCAATTGACAGCTTGGGTTTTGGGCCAATGGCAAAACTCAAGATAAGAAGTATCGATAAGGGTATGATGATATTTTCACTAGAAAATTTTGACATAGAAAGTATAACTTTGCAATTGCATGATCAAAATAAAAATTATAATTACTCCTTGGGCTGTTCATAGAGCATTAGGTATCCCTGGGAATGGATCTCAATTACCTCCTACAAATTCAAGAATGGGTATTAGTTTATATAAAGGAATTGTAGACTTGAATGGGGTCCCTATGAGTTTATCTGAATTGTTTAATAAGGTTAGAAATTGCAAATCTTTTGGGATGGAGTTCAAGGTTATGTGTATGACATTGTTATTGGGTAGTATTCTTTTTCCAAGTTGTAATGCCCGAGCGCAAGACTTCACATCCCCAGCACCAAGACTCGACCCATATATGAAATGGATTTCCATACATGTGTCAAATCGTGGCGAACGGGGACACAACACACACTCTAAGCTAGGCGGGACTAACCCTTAACCATTCATTCAAGTATAAGTTAACAGAGCAAGCGATAAAAGAGGAAGCATAACATATTATATTTACAAGAGATATCAATGAAAGGCCACCACACGACCTCATATCATTCATATACGCTCCATAATATATATAATATCCAAAAGTGCTGAAGTTATGAGTGTATATATAAAGAAACGGTTGACACTAATGCAAGACCCTCTTAGACTTGTATTCCCGCCTAGCCTTCCCATCTGCAAAAGAGACACTGAAACAACTCCGGGTTCAGTCTTAGACAGACTGGTGGGTATAAAACAAGCATAATACAATAATAGGGCGGAATTGAAACACATACATGCAAGTTATAATTCCGAACGAGGTGTTAAAACATTTTCCCATGTGGGACAAATTAAGAAATACAACGAACCGAATTATAACAACCAATTTTTTTCATTAGGTTAAACGTGAGCTGGCTAGTAGTTAAGTCTCCAACCTACACCTTTTGTATCCTTAATCATTTTATCGTTAATTGTCACACACATAATCTTTCGTGCATAATCATTGATTATCCATAATCATTCACATAATCTTTTTTCCTCCGGGTAGTGGACAGGTTTGCAAGGCCCGACCACCCATTCATTATGGCTAGTGGGGTACATGAATCCCCAAAAGCCCGGTTCCCTTCCTTCACTAATCTCCTAGTGAAGTCAGGTATCACCGTAGTTTGGTGGAACTAGTGTACGGGGATCACCGTCAGCCCGAGCTTCGCCGGATAGCCACGTACAGTAAGTCCTAGGGCCCCCATTCGTTGTGCTCAATCAATTCTCGCCAAAATATTTTGTAGGGTTCATAAAATAAAGGCTTTACGTTTGAAAACATTGACTCTTGAAAGACTCGATATAAATATAGATATACTTTGGCCGAAAGCTTGCACATTAGGTATATCGGGTCATATGTTTAACTAATAGAAGAAAAACCCACCTGGTAGACAAAAGAAATGGATCAAAGACCTCACTGCCCGGCCTTATCTCCTACTGGATGAAGATCTGTGCAATAAAAGTAGGGTGAGACTCAAATGAGCATATGTGACGCTCGACAATGCGATAAACGTGTCATGAAATGCATAAGCATGCAGGAATAATCATGAAATGGAGGTATTCATGTGTACAAATAGGCCATTTAGACAAGTAGACAAATTATTCACTCAATACGTGAAGAAATAGCATTCTTTCATGTTCATTCTTTCATTAAATTCTAGTTCAATTCATACGTTGATTCATACTTGAGCTTCATACATATATATATATCATATAATTCAAGAAGCAAGGTCATATCATAGCATAAGAGTTCGTAAAACATTCGATATTCATAAACGAGGCTCAAGAAATTCGTAAATGAAACATACAACACAAGGTACAAAACAAGCTACAAGTATGCAAGAAAACAGGGGAGACACGGGGGTGTCTCCTACTTAGTACAAAGTGAGACATGACGGTGTCTCAATACAGAAACTTTCCCCCTCGCGAATTTAAATGGTGACATGACCGTGTCCCATTCCTTCACAAAACCTGCCACGACGGCGGCTCGGTACAGAGATTGCGTCGTCTTGACAGTTCAACCTGCAACTCACGCACACACACACCCTGGCTTCCCCTGTTTCATAGCAGCAACAACAACAACAACTAACTACACAACATCTTGGGCTACAAATTCATCACAAAAAATTAGAAAAACATGTATTTCAACTTCCCAAACAAAAATTCATCCAAATATGTTGAAAATCCACATTAAAACTCCATATTTTCAAGCTTGAGCTTTGAGCTCCATTAATGGAAACTTGCATATCATGCAAGTAACTCTTGATCCGTGCTTGTAGAAATGATAAGGAAGCTAGATAGAACAAGTTTCATGCATTAAAACTCAATTTAATCCATAGATGATCATACAACAAGAATCAAGCTTCAACTTCACTATTCATGCTCTTCTTCCCAACTCAAGAATCTCTAACTTATATCATGCTTTACATGGATGAAAATAAGTGTGAAGATGAGGAGATTCCATTAAAATCTTTACCTTAAAATAAGATTGGAAGATGGTTGATCTTGAGCTCAAAATATGGTTGATCAAATTGAGGTTTTCTTGGAGCTTCTCTTCTCTTCTTTTTGTATTGAGTTGATCGAGAGAAATGAGAGACGAAGGAAGCAATCTCTGATATTTTAGGTAGTATCCAGGTAGGATACGGGTCGCTCCAAGTCCGGGTTTGGTGAAAACAGTTCAAATCAAATCATAATGTCGTATAGGATGAAATGTGCTCCGTCGGGAATTCAAACGAGATCGAAAAGGTATGAAGTCAAGTTCATCGGTTAGGAATCATCGAACCAAGTTCAACGTCGAAGACGGATCTCAATTTCGAGGTCCGGAGCTCAAGATATTAAGAAAACCGTTCAGGGTTACCTATTATTCAAATAGGTCCCTAAACTTTCAAAAAGTGGCAATCAAGCCCAAACCCAATTTCCAATTGAGTCCAAAACATTCAAATAAGTTGCAATCAAGTCCTCGGAATACAAAAATCAGACAATCTCATTCGATTAACACCAAATTCATGAAATTCACAATCATACGAGTCCGTTCACATATTCATAATCCAAATATAACATCAAACAAAATTTGGAGAAATTATTTCAAGTAGTAACAATTCAAATATGTATAAATAGAATTTAAATCAAATAATGAATGAAATAATGCACATAACACTTACCTGTTCGTACAAAAATGCGAGCCGTTACAACCTCTCCCCCTTAAAGAGAATCTGCCCTCGGATTCACTGCTCGTTCGAAAACAGCTCGGATAGAATTTTCTCATCTTGTCCTCTGTTTCCCATGTAGCTTCTTCTGTTTTATCACTTCTCCATAACACTTTCACTAGTGGGATACGCCGATTTCGAAGTTCTTGAAATTTCTGATCCATTATTCTAATCGGCTTTTGCACGAAGGTGAGATTCAGCTCAAGTTCCACTTCTTCCACTGGTAAAACTGTTGACTCATCTGAGTAACACTTTCAGAGCTGTGGAACATGAAATACGTTATGAATCCCTATCAGACTTGGAGGCAAATCCAATCTATAAGTTGTATCCCTGATTCTTTCCAAAATCTCATACGGTCCCAAGTATCGAGGATTTAATTTTCCTCCTTTACCAATTCTTGTGAATCCCTTACATGGAGAGGCTTTCAGAAATACTCTATCCCCGACTTCAAACTCAAGATCTTTTCTTCTATTATCGGCATAACTCTTCTGTCGATCTTGAGCTGTTTTCATCCGTTGCTGAATTAACTGAACCTTGTCAATGGCATCCTGGACAACTTTTGAGGGTTTTTCTTTCTTTCCCCGTCTTTTCACACCCTCCTGTTTTGTCCAATTCCACTTCTCTAGATCGAAAAATAATGGAGACCTGCATTTTCGTCTGTAGAGACCTCCATATGGTGTCATTCCTATCGAGGCTTGACAGCTATTATTATAAGCAAACTCGATCAACAGAAACTGTTCATTCCACGAACTCTGAAAGTCCAAGGCGCAGGCCCTTAACATATCCTCGAGATATCTAATTAATCTCTCGGACTGTCCATCTGTCTGTGGATGAAAAACTGTATTGAAATGAAGATTCTTACCCAAACAATGCTGAAGTTCTTTCCAAAATCTAGAAGTAAACCGGGGATCTCAATCCGATAAAATGCTAGCCGGAACTCCATGGAGTCGAACAATTTCATCACAATATTTCTTGGCTAGCTTATTGATCTTATCGGACATTCGGATGGCAAGAAAATGTGCTGACTTGGTTAAACTGTCCACGATTACCCGAATTCCATTGAAACCACCTTTCACTCGTAGTAAACTCGATACAAAGTCCATTGCAATCTGTTTCCACTTCCCCTCTGGAATAGGCAATGGTTGTAAGAGCCCCGATGGCTTTTGATGCTCAGCTTTCACTAACTGACAAGTCAAGCACTGCTTCACATAATTCACCACATCTCTTTCCAGTCCGTTCTACCAATAATATTGCTTAAGATCTCGATACATCTTGTTTTCTCTCGGATGTACCTAATAGGCAGTCTTATGAGCTTCATCAAGAATAACCCGTTTCAACTCCGATGGAACCACAACTCTGTTCTTGAACTGAAGAATTCTCGTATCATCAATTCCAAATGGACACTCAGAATCCGCTCGAGCTTTCTCGGTTAACTTTTGAATCTCGGGATCATTTCATTGTGCCTCAAATATCCGTTGTTTCAAATCCGGATGAATCGAGATATTGGAGATACGAGCTTTTATCTTAATTGGCTCTTCTTTATCTCCTCTTGTTCCTTCCAAACTAGATACACTAGCCTTCCTGCTCAGTGCATCCGTGACCATGTTGGCTTTACCTGGATGGTATTTAATGGTACACTCATAATCTTTAAGAGTTTCCATCCAAGGCCGTTGTCTTGCATTCAACTCCTTCTACGAGAATAAGTACTGAAGACTTTTGTGGTCGGTGAAAATCTCGAAAGAAACGCCGTAGAGATAATGCCTCCACTTCATCAAGGAAAAAATCACGGTTGCTAACTCGAGATCATGCGTGGGATAATTCCTCTCATGCTCTTTCAATTTCCTAGAGGCATAGACAATTACTTTCTGGTTTTGCATCAGAACACAACCCAAACTTTCCTTAGAAGCATCCGTATACACAACAAACCCTTCAGTACCCTTAGGAAGTGCCAAAACCGGTGCAGAAGTTAACTGCTCTTTCAAAAGCTGAAAACTCGCTTCACACTTCTCATCCCATTCAAACTTAACCTCTTTCTTGGTTAATCAGGTCAGAGGGACAGCAATTTTCGAGAAGTCCTTCACAAATCTTCGATAATATCCCGCCAAACCCAAGAAACTTCTAACTTCTGAGGCATTCTTCGGACTCTGCCACTGAGAAACTGTCTCAACTTTTGAAGGATCTACTTCAAGTCCTCTACTCGAGATAATGTGGCTTAAGAAAGTCACCCTGTCAATCCAGAACTCACATTTACTGAATTTAGCATACAGTCGGTGCTCTCTTAGAGTCTCCAACACTAATCTGAGATATCTGGCATGATCCTCTTCTGATCTTGAATACACCAAGATGTCATCAATAAAGATTACCATGAATTTATCGAGATACGCCCTGAAAATCCTGTGCATCATATCCATGAAGGCTGCTGGAGCATTGGTTTGCCCGAATGGCATCACAACAAACTCGTAGTGCCCATAACGGGTATTAAATCCCATCTTAGGAATATCTTCTCCCCGGATCTTCAACTGGTAATATCCTTGCCTTAAATCAAGTTTGGAGTATACCTTCGATCCTTGAAACATATCAAACAGATCTTCTATGTGAGACAAAGGGTATTTATTCTTCACAGTCATCCAATTTAACTCCCGATAATCAATCCACATTCTTAGTGTTCCATCTTTCTTCTTAACAAAAAGAACTGGTGCACCCCAAGGTGACGAACTTGATCGGATATACCCATTCTTAAGAAGTTCTTCAAGCTGAACTTTCAAATCTTTCAACTCTGCCGGTGCCATCCGATACAGAGTCTTTGAATACGGTTCTGATCCCGGATATAAATCAATAATGAATTCAATCTCTCGATCCGGTGGCAATGAACCCAAAGTCTCTGGAAACACATCGGGATAATCCTTCACCACTTCTGTCTCCTCTAACCGAGCTTGACCTTTTGGCTTATTGAGAAGGTAAGCAATATATCCCGTGGCACCATCCCTTACTAGCTTGTGCGCCCTTATAAACGAAAGTAGAGGTACCGTTTTCGATCCGATTCCTACAATTACTTCTTCACCCAACCGGAGTCTCTTAGCAAAACAATCAACCATGACTCAATGTCGAAACAACCAATCCATTCCCAAAATCACCCCATACTTGGACATCGGCATAACAATGAAATCCACCGGGTACTCTTTCCCTTCCAAACCAACCGCACAATCTAGGACAACTTGACCTATTTCAAGGCTCCCTTCAAGAGGAAAGCTCACCAAATAACAAGTATCCACATAAGTAACAGACAAAGATAAAATAACAACTAGTCCACACGAAATAAATGAATATGTGGCTCCCGGATCAAATAATACATGAATGTTCATGTTATGTATGCATATTGTACCTTCCACCACGGCTGTCGGGTCTGCTTCTACATCCTTCTCTTCCCCTTCCAATGCATAAGCTTGAGCCTGAATCATCGGTCTCTGAGCTCCCGGTTGATATCCCGGAGTCTTATCAGGACAGGCATTTGCTAGAAGAGTTCATTTCCCACAAATTAAGCACAAACCCAATCTTTTGCGGTAGTTGTTATAAGAATGAGTAGGTCCTCTACAATGTAGGCATGGTGGCATGTCCTCTCGTGATCTAGATGGAGCCGGTAGTGTAGAAGGTGTTTGTGATGCCGGTGCTGTAGCTCGAGGCTTCTTATTCTGGCCTTTAAATTGCTGAGGAGCATAAGTAATATGCCTCTTTCCACTTCCCGAGCCGGATCCTTATCCCATTTGTGGCCTAAGGATCGAATCTTTCTTTTTATATTCCTCTTCTTGCACTAATGCTCTTTGCACCGTATCAGCGGAAGACTCGAAGTTGTGACCGGCATGCCCGTGTCGTAGGTCCTGTCTCAATCCAGCTATAAACTTCCTTGCTTTCCTCTTTTCGTCCCGGGTAACATGAGGGGCATACTTTCCAAGTCGATTGAAGTTTCCAAGATACTGAGCTACTGTCCGATTTCCTTGTTTCAAGTCCATGAATTCTTGTTCCTTTCTCTCCCGAACAACTTCCGATACAAAGTCTTCCCGAAATTCCTTTGTGAAAACTTCCCAAGTGATAGGTTCTCCTTCCACTTCAAGTTTCTCCCGAGTTCTCTCCCACCAATCATACGCTTCACCATCAAGTTGAAAGATTGCAAATTGAACTTTCTCTTGCGAGGTGAATTATCGGACATTGTAAATCTTCTCAATTCGAGTAAGCCATCCCTCTGATATGGAATCATCAATAGAACCGGAGAATCTCGGAGGATTATAGCTCAAGAATAACCCATGGGAATCTTGTGGAATATGAGGAGGTGGTGCTTGTTGTTCGACCGGTGGTTGCTGAGGAGGCGGAGCTTGAGCTCTTCTATGTTCAACATAGTTATACACTGCATCCATGAAATGCTCCATATTCATAGGTAGGGCTCGAGGGTGTGGAGGAGTAGGAGATCGACCTCGGCGATGGCGTCATCCCTATCCCTTCTCGGAGGTATTCTGAAAAAAAAAAAACACTGAAATGCATGCGGTGTTTTAGTCCATGCATGATAGTGCAAGTATTCCAATCAATATTCAAGAAATAATGTACATAATCCCATAAAAGATGCAATAGCAACACGTTGACAAATAGTTCCTAGAGTCGCACGACCTAGACTGACTCGACACGACACGAGAGCCCGAGTTTTGCAACCCTAGGCTCTGATACCACTTAAGAATGTAACGCCCGAGCGCAAGACGTCACATCCCCCGCACCAAGACCCGACCCGTATATGAAATGGATTTTCATATACGTGTTAAATCATGGCGAACGGGGACACAACACACACTCTAAGCTAGGCGGGACTAACCCTTAACCATTCATTCAAGTATAACTCAACAGAGCAAGCGTTAAAAGTGGAAGCATAACATATTATATTTACAAGAGATATCAATGTAAGGCCACCACACGGCCTCATATCATTCATATACGCTCCATAATACACTTAATATCCAAAAGTGCTGAAGTTATGAGTGTATACATAAAGAAACACTAGACACTAATGCAAGACCCTCTTAGACTTGTATTCCCGCCTAGCCTTCCCACCTGCAAAAGAGACACTGAAACAAATCCGAGTTCAATCTTACACAGACTGGTGGGTATAAAACAAGCATAATACAATAATAAGGTGGAATTAAAACATATACATGCAAGTTATAATTCCGAACGAGGTGTTAAAACATTTTCCCAAGTAAGACAAATCAAGAAATACAACGAACGGAATTATAACAACCAATTTTGTTCATTAGGTTAAACGTGAGCCGGCGAGTGGCTAAGTCTCCAACCTACACCTTGTGTATCCTTAATCATTTTATCGTTAATTGTCACACACATAATCTTTCGTGCATAATCATTGATTATCCATAATCATTCACATAATCTTTTTTCCTCCGGGTAGTGGACGGGTTTGCAAGGCCCGACCACCAATTCATTATCGCTAGTGGGGTACATGAATCCCCAAAAGCCCGGTTCCCTACCTTTACTAATCTCCTAGTGAAGTTCAGTATCACCGTAGTTTAGTGGAACTAGTGTACGGGGATCACCGTCAGCCCAAGCTTCCCCGGATAGCCACGTACACTAAGTCCTAGGGCCCCCATTCGTTGTTCTCAATCAATTCTCGCCAAAACATTTTGTAGGGTTCATAAAATAAAGGCTTTACGTTTGAAAACATGGACTCTTGAACGACTCGATATAAATATAGATATACTTTGGCCGAAAGCTTGCACATTGGGTATATCGGGTCATATGTTTAACTAACACCTGGTAGGCAAAAGAAATGGATCAAAGACCTCACTGCCCGGCCTCGTCTCCTACTGGATGAAGATCTGTGTAATAAAAGTAGGGTTAGACTCAAATGACCATATGTGACGCTCGGCAATGCAATAAACGTGTCATGAAATGCATAAGCAGGAATAATCATGAAACGGAGGTATTCATGTGTACAAATAGGCCATTTAGACAAGTAGACAAATTATTCACTCAATACGTGAAGAAATAGCATTCTTTCATGTTCATTCATTCATTAAATTCTAGTTCAATTCATACGTTGATTCATACTTGAGCTTTATACATATATATATCATATAATTCAAGAAGCAAGGTCGTATCATAGCATAAGAGTTCATAAAACATTCGATATTCATAAACGAGGCTCAAGAAATACGTAAAGAAATATACAACACAACATATAAAACAAGCTACAAGTATGCAAGAAAACAGGGGAGATACGGGGGTGTCTCCTACTTAGTACAAAGTGAGACACGACGGTGTCTCAGTACAGAAACTTTCCCCCTCGCGAAGTTACATGGTGACACGATCGTGTCTCATTCCTTCATAAAACCTGCCATGACGGTGGCTCGGTACAGAGATTGGGTCGTCTTGATAGTTCAACCTGCAACTCACGCACACACACACACACACACACACTGGCTTCCCCTGTTTCGTAGCAGCAACAACAACAACAAACTACACAACATCTTGGGCCACAAATTCATCACAAAAAATTAGAAAAACATGTATTTCAACTTCCCAAACAAGAATTCATCCAAAAATGTTGAAAATCCACATTAAAACTCCATATTTTCAAGCTTGAGTTTTGAGCTCCATTAATGGCAACTTTCATATCATGCAAGTAACTCTTGATTCGTGTTTGTAGAAATGATAAGGAATCTAGAAAGAACAAGTTTCATGCATCAAAACTCAATTTAATCCATAGATGATCATACGATAAGAATCAAGCTTCAACTTCACTATTCATGCTCTTCTTCCCAACTCAAGAATCTCTAACTTATATCATGCTTTACATGGATGAAAATAAGTATGAAGATGAGGAGATTCCATTAAAATCTTTACCTTAAAATAAGATTGGAAGATGGTTGATCTTGAGCTCAAAATATGGTTGATCAAAGTGAGGGTTTCTTGGAGCTTCTCTTCTCTTCTTTTTGTGTTGAGTTGATCGAGAGAAATGGGAGAGGAAGGAAGCAATCTCTGATATTTTAGGTAGTATCCAGGTAGGATACGGGTCGCTCCAAGTTCGGGTTTGGTGAAAACGGTTCAAATCAAATCATAAGGTCGTATAGGATGAAATGTGCTCCGTCGGGAATTCAAACGAGATCAAAAAGGTATGAAGTCAAGTTTATCGGTTAGGAATCGTCGAACCAAGTTCAACGTCGAAGACGGATCTCAATTTTGAGGTCTGGAGCTCAAGATATTAAGAAAACGATTCAGGGTTGCCTATTATTCAAATAGGTCCCTAAACTTTCAAAAAGTGGCAATCAAGCCCAAACCCAATTTCCAATTGAGTCCAAAACATTCAAATAAGTTGCAATCAAGTCCTCGAAATATGAAAATCACACAATCTCATTCAATTAACACCAAATTCATGAAATTCACAATCATACGAGTCCGTTCACATATTTATAATCCAAATATAACATCAAACAAAATTTAAAGAAATTATTTCAAGTAGTAACAATTCAAATATGTATAAATAGAATTTAAATCAAATAATGAATGAAATAACGCACATAACACTTACCTGTTCGTACGAAACTGCGGGCGTTACACAAGTTATAAGCCTACGGTTAATTTAGACCACTTAGATATGTTGGTGGACTTAGAAAAGGTCAAATACTATAACTAGGGAAAGCTAGTACTTGAAGAACTATGTTATGGAGTTCGCAAATGGAAATCTCAGGCAAAAACCTATCTCAAAGGCTGTATTTTTCTTTTAGAGGTACTAATAATCTACATCGTGGAGAGTTGGCAACACTAAAGTATGAAGAATGGGTCAACAGTGCAGTAAGTTTTCTCGAATATCAAATTAATTTTACATTAAAAATATTTTATATTAGATTCTAATTTAACATTTTGTTTTCTATTTAGGTGATAGATTGTGTAGCATACATGTGTATGTCTGATAGAAAAGACGAATCAAATGACTAACCAAATTAGTACTTTCCGGCAATGTTCTCGATATGATTTACATGACTTGTAATTAAGTTAAAGTTGTACTCAACAATGATACATAAATATTTACTAATTAAATTTATTGTTCGGAGAATCTGCAGAGGTTGGCTATTGATGATGCAATTTTCGATGTACAAATGAATAAAACTATATTCGAGGCCTATAAAGATTTCAGAGATAACACTATTAACTGCGAGACCATAACTATTCCCATAAATGATGGTCGTGGACATTGATTTATGTGCTCAATTGACATGATTATGGAAAAAATCTACATTGTTGATACACTCTGCTCAAAAAACTCAGATGCCCATAGAGAATCTTTAGTGAAGAAAGTGGTAATTTAGCATGTCATAACTGGCATTTTCTTTGGATATTCATGTCTTAATATAACTTACTATTTCTTTTTCTTTTTGAAAAATTTCAATAGGCAGCAAAATTGCAAACACTTTCATGTTCGTAGGAAGATGGCTCTTTTAAGTACAACAATTGGGTCAATGAACTTCCAATTGAATATTATCATTGGGTGCCTCAATAAACAAATGGCTAGAGCACTGAATCATATGTTATTTGAAGTAATATACTAATTTTTTTTATATTGGAATATGACAATAACTTACATGTTTTGAGTCAGATGTGATTGCGGGTTATATTTGTGTCTATTTATGTTGTATCCCCATGGTTGTATCAAGAATCTAACAGAGGTATTACCAATTTCTTTAATGATATATTTTTTATTTTATATATTTAATCCATCAAAGCGAATTAAAATATATATATATATATATATATATATATATATATATATATATATATATATATATATAATTTCAATATTTATATAGGATCAATAAGCCAAGGCAAGAGAATTGGTGGCAGTTAAATTGTAAAAATGCAAGAAAAATTTGATCCTTTCAAGGTAAGTAGCATCAATTAAAAATATATATTTCTGTAATATGAGAATTAGTTTCACTAATTTTTTATTTTTATGTGTAGACTTCCTGATTATGTTGGAGAAAACTTTATGCAACTTAGGTATGTAAATTTAAATTTAAAAAATATAAATATATAAATATTCATAGTTATTGTATTTGTGATGCTATAGTAATATTGTGAATCACTATTTTTTATTATTATTATTTTTTTAGAATATGGAAAATTGACTTCTTACTTTTTCATGGAAATTGTCAATTCTGCATTTCGGGAATGCAAATTGATGGATTGACTCTGGCCAAACTACGCAAGGAAATAATTTCTGAGTTAACCGGAATGTTCGAGATTGACCAATTATATTTTTAGATGTCCCTTTTTCTCCGACATCCAAGCTAACGCCACATGTCAGCCTTCTTGTGTGATTAATTACATGATTATGTGTTGTGTGGCCCTATTTTCAGGTCTTTAAGAGTTTAGGGGCTTGTTTGTTATTTTCTCTTTTTAGGGGTTTCTCGGTCATTTCTCGTTCGGTCGAGATTTTGACCTAATGGACCTCTTGAACGCGTTCAGGGCATCAAAACGAGTCCATGAACTCTAGGTTTACCTAAATCTGACGTCGTTAGCCCTTACTACCAGTTATTCTTGCGTGTTAGGACCCCAAGATAAAATACCCGGATCCGTGTTTAATCGGTCAGACCAACTAGCTTCTTTCTCTCTCCTCTCTCCCGCGTCTCTCTCCTCACCCCTGATACTATTCATGCACCAAAACATACACAAGCTCAAACTCAGCCATTTCTCGACGGATTTCGACGAATGAGTAGTCATTTTTTACGAGCTCGACGAGACGAACACAACTGTACCAATTTCATGGCCAGAAGACAAGCGACGGCGGAGTTACGATGCAATTTCAGTTGTGGCTGAGAGGACCGCCACTTCTTTGGCGGTTCCCGGCGATTTTCTGTGACAGTTTACGGTGGAGATTGATGGGGTTCAGTGTGCCATTTCACGGTGCATCTTCCGTGTTAGCTGCACAACCTAGGGAACCGAGCCGGCAGGCGGTGCGTGCTCTATAGCAACAACAGTCTCGCCGTTCCGACGGCCTTCTCCGACAAACAGGTACCTCTCCTAGACGAGTTAAAGGTGGTAAGTCCATTTCCGGCCTCAGTTTGGCACGAAAATGGCCGGAAATGGTGTCTTCCAACAACGGAAGCAGAGCGCCGCGGTGAAACAGAAATGATGCCGAATTTTGAACTTCGGTGACCCAACGACAACAGGAACACGGGGGTTTTGACGAGTTCAGCGAGGCAAGTCATTTAGTGGTGGTTCTGCCACCTGAAACTCATCAGATTGGCAACGACGGTAGAGCAACGGTGACACGGCTACTACTCGAGACAGTGCCGGTTTTCGATAACTTTTTTTGGTAAATATCATATGGGTTTCGAAGGTCTCATTATGGGTAAGCCAATGCAATTTACGGATTTCATTTTCGTTCACCGGTTTGGAAGTAATTTGGATTTGAAGATTTTGGGGTTTTCGTATTCTTTGATTTGAAATTGGGGACAATTGGTTTGGAATTTTTAGAAATTGATCAAGGATTTGGACTGAGCACGAGGAGTAATTGCACGGGTGAATTTTTGGGATTTTTTTGGCACATTCCGGCGGCAGCCGACCGACGACGTTTCCGGCAGCTCCGGCAGTGGCGCTCCGGCGACCCTCGTATAATTTGTCCATCTCGTTGTGGTGAGTCCAACGCCACTTTTCGTTCATTAATCGGACGCTCGATTTATTTGTCACGAATTATTTTGTGTAATTAGAAATTATTTTATTTAATTGTTTTAAATGTAATTTAATTGCTATTTGCTTGATTTTTTCGATCGAAATGTACTCAAATGTATAAGAAATCATGTATCGAATGAATTATGATATATATTGATGTTTCGATTTGCAATTTGAATCCCGATATGTCGAATTTGAGCTATTTATCTAATTTGAAGGGCGAGTTGGTGTAATTTATGAATAATATGAAATTGTATGACTTGAATTACTCAATCCTTGTCATTTTAAAAATGAGCATGCTATTTTTCACTACATAGAAATAAGTTACCGTGATATGTATGATTAAATTAGAAACTTTTGTATATAAGAAATGATTTATTCGTTTGAATATGAGACGGTTATGCAATATATGAATTATATGAAACTTTGTATGGTTGAATGACTTAGTTATCCTTTGTTTATGCATTCCATGACTTAGCTGCAATTTAATATGTAACCTCGTGGTTTTAAATGAAATTTGTAGCATGCTTATATTGCCCAACTTTTTATTAAGAATGTGATGAAATACTATTTCTTAATTTAAAGTAGTCGCATGATTTGAATTCACAAGAGATATGTACAACGTGTAAACTTTATGCATGTCTTATATACACATGAGAATGACTTTGTTGGATACAATAAATGCTTCTTTGCCTAAATTGCTCTTAATTGCATCTTTTAAAGAATAGTTGTGAGTTGTAACTTGTCTTCATCGGATAATTAGATAAGTATATGATCTATTTGGCCTTGCAGTGTGTGAATTTTATATGAAATGTGTTATATGAATGCAAATGGTTTGTTCTACGAATGTGCATCGTATGTATATCATTTTGTGCATTCATGAGCATCGTCGTATGTCTTTGTGGTTCATTCTTGAGTCTGAGTCCTTTGTTTTGTGTTCAGTTTGGTACAGGTGCACTCGAGGTGGTGATAAGTGGGTGTTGTAGGTTCCGGGTTGAACCGTATACTTTGTCTTCAGCTTCCTTTGGTACTAGGTGAGGTTTTCTTTCTTTTAGTTACTTCGACCTACAACCATACGCGTATTTTGAGCCGCATGCTATTTATGTATATATATATGTATCTAGGTACGTGTTTGATATATATTTTGAAGGATTTGTCCCGTCTGCTATGAAACCTTTGAAAAATGATTTATATATACGTAGGCTATATTTTCGTTTGTTTTTTTTTAAAAGGGGTAGTTTGTGTATGTCTGTAGCGAGTTTTGGGACTTGAAAGATATGTCTGTCTGCGTTTTGAAATCTGATGTCTGTTTGGGCCCTCGGAGATTGTGGGTAAGGAGCACCTGGGACAGCCAAGGGGTCGCTAGGAAACCCTCATGTGCATAGTCTCCACCTTACTAGGATAAACCCGGAACCTACCAGGAGGTTTGGCTAGGGGATGAAATCCTTGGGCGTGAGAGTCATGCACTCACGACCCACACATACCTGTCTGGATGGTTAGGGCGTATACACCCTTCCATCACCCGGAGAAGAGGTAGGATTGTAGGATTTTGATTTCGTCTGAATTTAAATCTGAATATGAATTTGAATCTGAGGAGTTTGGAAGGAAGAACTCGTACTCGCCGAGTAAGTTTGAAATGATTTTGGTTCGTGAAATGGGAGTGGATTTCTAATTACTAAAATTGGTAGATTTTGGCCTTTGGCCTTAACTCCTTTTTCTATATATCTATTATCACGGGAAAAATATTTTAGATTGCCAAAACCACGCCACGGTTCATGAACACTCTGACTTTTGATATGCTCTACTCTTATGTATATGTACGTGTGCGTGTGTCAGCCCCCTCACCAGTCGTTAGGACTGACCCCTTCTCGTTGTTTCTTTTTCCCCCTTCTCTTTGTTTGAGTTACAGGTTTCACGGTTGGAGTTTGTTAGAGCTAGGCGGTTTGAGTCGAGTCTTTCGTTTATGTTCAAGTTGAGTCTTGTCTTTTGAGTTTTGTTATATCTACATTCATTCGAATTCAGTTATATTATAATTGTACAATTTATGCTCAGCTAGTGGCCATGTCGGGATTATTAGATGTTTAATTTGCCCTTGTCAGGCTTTGTCATTATGCTTTATGTAAGGCCTGTGTGCCTTAGAGGTTTTCTTTTATGCTTAATTAGGCCTGTAAGCCCAGTTTTTTTTTTTTTTCATGTGACTCGTATGTTTTAATTCTACTGGCCAGTGGCTATTGCATATGTGTGGGTTGTTGTACGCTTCCGTAGGTTGTATTTGTTGTTTTGAGATTGTGAAGTCAAGGTCTAGGTACCGCCTAGTTTAGGCCGGGTCTTGTCAATCTCTCATTCGCTGTGGCTTTGGCATGTGTACAGACTTTCCCATTTTGTATACGGGTCAGACCATGGTGCGGGGGATGTGGTGGCCCAGCGTTACGGGCGCTACATAGTTAGATGGCATTATCCCGTTATCTGGTGGAACTATGCATATTGTCACAAATGAAGATTTACAATTGATAATATCCATGTACATTGATATGGGGAAAGATTCAGTTGAATTGAAAATTAAAGATCCTGAATAAAGTATAACATTTATCATTTTTTTATTAGTTGTGAATTTAATTTTTTTTAATTATGTCTTGTTGTTATGATTTTGAGTTTTCTTTTTCTTAATATCATCTAAGAGTTTGAAACAGCTTCGTGACTTCTTTCTGTAATTTCTTAATATCAATCCTAAGCATATCGAGTTTCCTTCTAGATATGTTAGCTTATTATTAAAAATTGTGTCAGATGATGTATGTCTTTTTCAATCTTTTCAACAAGGTCTCGAATGTGTCTAATTGCTTCAAAGGTGGTGGACTCTGATTGAGATGACTGCAGGCATAAACTGGCACATTCTCTGTTCAAAATCGCAAATCTTTTGCGTTGATCATCCTCAAAGGGAAATTCTAATGGAGATATCCCACACAATTTCTTACGTATAGCTATGGTCCACCGATTTTTTTGATGCATTTTTCAGGTAACTCTTGCTAACTTAAAAGTTTGAAGGCAGATATCAAGTGTCAATAGGGAAGTCCATCAGACTCTAGCATCTCACACTCACGTTCAAGTGTTTGACCTAACCAATCTATTTTAACAGAGTAATGCCTACCGTTTTCCATTGCATATGAGCCAAATCTAAACATAAAAAGCCTATCATTTTGATTTATTGCTTCTACCACCATTAGGTCATGTTCCTTCCTGATTTCTTGACGGACCATTTCAAATCAAGCTTTTATATAAATAGAGGCAGCATGACTTTCAAGGGGCTGAAGTGCAATATTAGCTAATGAGGGTGTTGATTTCTCAGAATCAGCTTGATTTTGGAAATATGTTGCTCTTAGCTTTGGAATCCATAGAAAATACTACTTAATTAACTCTGTCAACTTCATTCTTTGTTTTAAAAAAAGCTTCAAAAAAGCATTAATAGATTCTGACCTTTGTGTCGATCTTATCATTCCAAAAAAAAATGCCCTCGAAAGTATGCTTCACCCCGTAACTCCTTTTTCTTAAAAATATCAACAACCCATAGATGCTCATCTAAACCATATTTCTCAATCAAGCTATGTCAAGAGGTATGGAACTCTTCAATGGAGCACCTCTTTTTTAAAAGTCGTCCCATTTCACGAGTAAACACCGGAATGTGTGTATTGGTCATTGTACTTCTTTCTAAATGCCAACTACAAATTCTATGTTTCGCTAAGGGAAACTCCATCTCAATCGCCGCGCTCATTGCTGCATCCTGATCGGTCAATACAAATATTAGCATTTTCCCACCCATTGCATTGCAAAAGTTTTGCAATAGCCACTGATAAGTTTCCACGGTCTCGTTATATAACAGTGCAGCACCAAATACACAAGTGTTGTAATGATTATTTACACTAGACAAGACAACCAATGGAAAATGATATACATTTGTCTTATAGGTACTATCAATATAAGGACGTCACCAAATAAATCAAATTATGCCGGAGACAACACATCCGTCCAAAAGAGCCTTGTTAATGTTTGGTCTTCATCAACAGTATAATAAAAAATAAGGTCCTTATCGAAAAATTTCATGCCTTCGAGTAATGCCAAAGCAGTATTCACATTCCCTTCTTTAATCATTCGCATTCGTTCTTTATTAAGATAATTCTATCCATCTTCCCTTCTAAATACAACTTTTCCAGCACCACCTGCAATATATTCTAAATAATCCATAGCATTTGACGGGCTAATTCTAGAACTTGTCATTGCACTTAAAAGATCCTTCTCATATGTTCTTATGTACCTATATAATATTTTAAGAGTTAAACAAATAAATTCAACATTATTGATTAACCACTAAATAAATATAACAATGAATTTGACAAAGCTTAAAATTTTAAAATACAAATTTATTTTATTAACTATATTATTACCTCTTGCATCGAAGACGATGAGCAGTTTCTGCTGACTCAAATGGATGATTGTGAATCGATATAATATTCGTAACTCTATAAATATCATCATGTTGATCGTTGGCTATGTGAAACCGAGCTTTACATCCGCATCTTATTTCGCTTCTTGGTTGTCGCTTAAGTTGAGTTGGATGTTTGTGAGATTGTTTAAATCCAACTCTTGAGCAAGCCCACTCAACATTTCTTACAACACCTCATATTGTCTTCTTATGGTACCTTCTCACATCAAATCCATTTTTTCTACCATAATTCCAATAAAACCTATCAACTTCTTTGGGAGTATAGAACTCTAAGTTTGTCACTTGATGATGGTCTAATTCTTTGATATTAAATCCGCATGAAGTATGCCCATCCACTTTTGAAGCTATATCATTCTCTCTATCGACTGGGGTTGAAGGAATACAACTTGCCCCCCTTTTATGTCGTTGTCATTCTCACTTTGAAAAACCTACATCCAACAACAATAAATAAGATATAAATTAGATGGCTTTGATACATTATATCTTTTCATTCTCTCGGACTCGATTTTATTCTGATTTCTATTTAATACCAAGAAGATTAACGTAGCAGAGTTGGTCTCTGACACTAAAATTTGGAAAGGTAGAGGAATGATATAAAGATTTTGACTTAACTTCAGAAATCATATTAGAATCTTAATATTGGATTTTTAGTACCTTTCAATTAATTTCAGAGTAATATTCATGATAGCTAATGGTTCAAATATTGGATGGGTATGATATGGGAGGTGCTAACAAACAAATAAACTTGGCAAATTATAATCTAACCAAAAAAATTCCCGAATCAAAACTAAAAAATAACAGAGGAATTAAAATTAAAAATAATAACTTACTTGGGAAAAAGAAGCAACATTTGCGTCTTCAGAGTCATTATCCATCGGTAAATTAAATTGGTCTTTCAATTTGAGTTTTGCTGCATAATAAATTCATACACATTTTTTGGGCTGAAAGATAAGAAGAATTTTGCAAACACCAGCTAATTCCAGAACTATTCTGACTGATCCTCTTGCAATAACACCCGTATATGGTGAAGCTGGCCGGAGCATCACCCTTGCTGCACCATAATCCGCCTCTGATCTGTTCATAGGTTTTAATTTCACTCGAATGATTAAAAGTAATATCTTGATAAAAGAGATGAAATAAAAGATTGATTGCAAGCTTTTCCGTGAGGATTCTTGATTTCTTTCGTGATATCCCCACACTCGTGAGATGAAATAATAAATGAATAAGCATATAAAGTTTCTGATATATGCCAACTCAAGCCCAAAATTCAAACTCAAGATATATAGCATATACATCATATTCTGAATTAGGAGATCATAGGATCTTATTTAAGATTTTATTAGCGTTTTTAATAGAAAATTTTGTGAAACACTTATATGCTCCTAAAAGTTGTGTAGTAGAGCTCATAAGCTCAACTGAAAAACCCTCTAACTTAGTTCTCACCAATTTATTCCAAAGGAGCTTATAAACACTTAAACATCTTATCGAGGTTATAAGCTTTTTACACGAATGCTTTACTCAACACTTTGAGACATCATATAAACTCTTAAACAACTTATAAGCTTTACAAATAGCTTATAAGCTTATCCAAACACCTCTAACACTCATCATGGTCATCAAACCCGAATAATTCCCTCCTTGTAAATTTATTTGGTTCTAAAAGTTGTTCTACTCCCATCTAGTAAACATTTCACAACCAGTTCAACTGAATAGAACATTTAGCTAAGTAATTCGGTATTTGGGCCAAGAACATATGCGCCTAAAAAGGTTCTCAATTGAAACTTTCTAAAACATTAGTCAAACATAAGTCCAAGGCTCAACACAAAGCATAAATGATCATTATTTTGTGAATAACAGCTGCACTTGATTTTCAAGAACCTGCCCACACTCATACAACTCACACTTTATTAAGTGGATACTCAATTATAACAATACAACCACCTAATTGTTTAGACGAGCAATTATTATGGAAAAAAAAAACAAAACACAAAATATTATTAATGTTTTTAATGAAATTATGCCTTCAAGATGCCATATTACTGATTTAAACTCCAGAATTTCCCATTATTACATTCAAGTTGACAGTTAATCAACCACACACATGTTCTACGGCTCTAGATTGTCATATGGAAACCTCAGCCTTCATTTTCCAGATATTGAATACTCTAATATCAGGGGATGCTAGGGGCTGCTGTTATGAAGGGTTTTATTTCACTTATATAGTCTCCGAAATGGAAAATAAAAAAGAGCAGCAACTAAACTTCATTCTTATTTCTTCAGGAAAATATAAAGAAAACTAAATTAACACCGATTCTAATAACATAGCAATCTGTTAAGAGGGAAAAGAATATACTTGTTTGGACAATAATGTGATGCCACACGATGATGCCTTCTGATTAATGTCTCTTGAATAAGCTTGAGATTGCAAAATCAATCGAGCAATCTATTAAGACAAAAAAATAAACGAATGTCTAGGTTCTACCGAATTGAGGCAAACTCTCAGAAAAAAAAAAAGATTAAAGCTAAACTCATCAGATATAAGAGGTTGAAGATGAGATTAGGAACTCCACTTCACTCTAATGAACCTTCTGATTAAAGTCCCTTGAATAAACCTGAGATTGCAGCGGTTAATTGACATTAAAATTAACCGAGAAATTTATTAAGAGGAAAAAATAAACAAATGTCTAGGGCACTACAAAATTGGGACAAACTTTTAGAAAAAATAAATTGAAGCTAAGCTCACCGAATAGAAGAGGTTACATATAGAAGAGGGTGAAGATAAAAGGTAATGAGCTCCACTTCACTTTACTGATTAGTCTGCCTCTCTCTGTAATCTCTAGGATCTTGAGGGAAGAAGAAAGATGAAAATGAAGGAAAGAGAATTGCCTTGATGTGTTTAAGACGCGTTGTGATTTTAGGGATCGATTTTCAGTAGAAATCCTCAACATAATACAACAGAGCCTACTTGATGGTCTTAGAACGATTTTAAAAAAGATAAAAATTTGTCCGATTGAAATTTGGGTATTTCTGTGCACGCGGTGGTTATTATGTGAGTGCAAAAATGGAAGAGTCGGTTTGCTCAAAAATAGGTTCGGGTTGAATTTTAAGGCTTAAGGGGTTCAAACGGGCTTAGAAAAATAAACGGCTTGTTCCATTGGACTTAAATTATCGAAAAGAATCCAATGGTAGTGTCGAAATTTGAATCCGAATTCTCGAGCTCAAAATAGTCGAAAAGCACTTAAGTTTAACCTATTTACAAATAGGCCCCAAAACTTATAAAACATGACAATTAGGTCCACCCTTAATTTAAATCAATCATAAGACGTGCTTAAATCAAATAAACACATTCATAAATCATGTAGTTCACTTAGTTTCACATAATTAGTACATTCGACACCAAATTCACGTAAAAGCAATTATGAACAAGGAATTACGTTTTAATTTAAACCCTTAAGGCAAGTTAGGCACTTAGACAATTTATTTAATGCATAAATTGAATTAAAAGAACACATTTACATAAGTAAACACTCTCGCGATGTCATACCTGACTTGCTGAAGAAACGGGGTGACACAGATTGGGTAGATTTTGAGGAGTTTGGTTGGAAGACTCGTACTCGCCGAGTTAGTTTGCTATGTTATGATTTGTGAAATGGGAGTGGACTCTTAATTACTAAAATTTGGTTGTTTTGGCCTTCGGCCCTAAACTCTCTTATATATATCTAATATCACGGGAAAATGCTTTAGACTGCAAAAACCACACCCCGATTCATGAACTTTCCGATTTGATATATGCTCTGCTCTTCTATATATATATGGGTGTGTGTGTTATCCCCCTCACCATTTGTTAGGACTGACCCTTCCTCGTTGTAGCATAGGTCTTTGGGTTCGAGCTAGGCAACAAGTCTTTCTTTTGAGTCTTCTTGTAGCATAGCTCGAGTCTGCATTCCATACGTAGCTTAATTTACTTTTGTACTTTTGATACTTGTATTAGCTTGAATTTAGGGGATTATGTTTTATTCTTTTGGCCTGTGACACGCATGTTGTACATGAATTTATATGAAGAACACGTATTTGTTGATATTGTTAGGTTTATGTTTCGTTGTATGATTCTCGCTCTTGAATGTTTATTGTTGCGCACTCTGTTTGAGGGTCTAGATCGCCTAGCTTAGGTGTGATTTTGTTTGTCTCCCGTTCGCTATTTTTTGGCACGTGTATGGATTTTTCATTTTGTTACACGTGTCGAACTCTAGTACGGGAGATGTGGTGCCCTCCACTCGGGGTGCTACATCGACTATGTCGATCCTTTGCAATTGTTCCTCTTGATGGATTCAAACCCAATCTCTGTGACTTCCTCAATCTACCTCTTGATGTCTTCAAACTCGAATAAATGATCTGGAAGATGAAGATGTTTGTGTTTTCGTATAAACATACAAACATCTCCATCTTCAATCCAATTTGCCAAGCTTATTCCAATCCTTTCCAAAGTAGCCTACTGAACATCTCCGGTGTGTCCCTCCTAATGACCACCATTGTTAAGTTCATTTCTAAAACTCTAAGTAATCGAGATATCACAGAGAGTGACCACCAGAGGAGGCGATGGCAGATTGGGCAATGAGAAGACAGTGGCGGCGGCGAGAAGAGAATGGTGAGAATGAGAATGAATTAGGATTTGTTGTGTTTTTTGAAATTTATTACTTTAAAGGGGTAAAGTATAAGATTTTGCGAAATGATCCCTAAGATTTTTTATTTTCATAGAAGGAGCTAATTACACTTAATTTATCCCGTTAAAAAAACCACGTCAGATAATAAAAAGAAAAGAAATTGAGAGTTATTTTCTTAGAAAAAGAATTCGAGGACGCTTGGGGACAAATTCTCTCGCTAATTCTCTCTCTAAAAAATATGTATGCAAAAATATCTCTCTGTCGAAACTCAAAAGCTAGTATTTTTTTTTTTTGACGACAAAAGCTAGTATTAAGTATTAACCAACCTTCATTCGAAGAAAAGAAAAAGTATACCAACTTGAAAATACAATTTAGCCAAGGTTTCAAATAAAATACGGAAGGTGAAGTTAAGAATCCCAAGGGTATGACTGACATTCTCTCACCTATTTTGCGTCTCTGTGAATACTCATTTGTAGTCTCTTCTCTCTGTCTCTCTCTCTCTCTCTCTCTCTCTCTCTGAATATCTAGCTTTGAAAACAGACAATCTTTTTCCACCCCTAAATTTTCTCTTTCAGAATTTTTGTCAAAACCTCCTCGATCTTCTCCGTTCAAATCTCGCTGCCATGGTAATAAATTTTGATTTTAATTTCGAGTTTCTATCATTTTGATATGCTTGATTTTTCTTTCTTTCTTTTTTGCTACTTTCTTATATTTGCTAGAATTATTTTTTGCTTGGTATTATTGAAGAATCGGTGCCGATTTGCGATGTTTGTGACTTGTGGAATGGAAAACAGAAACCATAATATTTCTGGGCAGCAGGATTTGATTCTATTTTTGTTTCTCAAATTTTGAGATTCTTAGATCTGATTTAGTGTTGTTTCGATCGAGTATACTCTTAGTTTCTTATCGGTTGCAGTAGTTGTTAGAACATAGAGGGATCTTCAATTGGATGACGAGTAGCTGCTCTTCTGTGGGGCATGCTAGTATTGAGTTGGTATATGATTCATTCATGTTTTTTTTTGGGGAAAATAAATGGCCATTATTCGAGTATGTGGCTACTAAGTTAGTTCAGCGGTTTATGTCTGATTTCAGGATTTGTATTTAATGTTTAGGTAAATGTAATGCTTAAATGTTCATGTTTTTGTTTTTAAGGTTAAGTGCATTTACTTAAGGCAACATCTCCCTCGATGATAGAATACTCGTGTCTTTAGTTCATCTCCCGATGAGGACACCTTTATTAGTAAATAGCAACAATGTCAAAATGAAGCAAAAGGTTTCTTACATTTGCAGAAGTACACATGAATGATTGAATGATGATTGTTAATGACTTCTGTAAGTGACTAGTATGTGTCTATTACGTGTCATACGGTTACTTTGCAAAGTTTATTGATGAAATGACATCTTAAAAACTATATGAAAAGATAAGGGTTAGAATATTGGCTAATCTTTCCCCATTTTTATTGCATCCCTCATCTTTTTCCTGATATGCTTTGCGATCGTTTTTGAAATTTTGTTGGAACTTGACAGCATATTGACATCAGGCCTAGCTAATTGTTGAACTGTAAACTAGTAACCTCCTATGTTTTGATTCAAAGCGCATTCTTGTTTCAAAACATTACATTGATATTTTTTCACAAATAGGAGGAAACTTATCTTTCATGTAACGGGAGATCTTAGATAACTTTCTGATCATTGCATGCTTTGTTGACATTAGAGAAATTACTTTTTTTTGCCCTTTTTTCTTCTCCAAATTTGTGGAAATTATACCTTGCAAGATTTAATTGTGCATATAAGTTCATTATATATATATAACAATGAAAGTATGCTTTAGCATTTATGCATGCCGGGGATCAAAGAATTTAGCTAATTACGACGTATACCGCGGAATTGAAGAATAAAAGTGTATATCAAAAATCAATTTATTTCTCTGCCCCTTCTAGTGTGTCTTCGATTTCTTTCTTTTGCTTTTTAGTATTTTTCTTTAAGTTTTGTTTGCTGGAACAGTTTTTCAGTTTATGATTGGTGTTCATTTCTATCAGTTGGTGCCGATTTATGACTCTTTGATATGTTTAATGGAGAAACAGAAACCATGATTTTTTGGCAGCTGGTTCTGATTGATTTCCGTTTCTCATTTTTGGGAGATTCTTAGATCTGATTTAGTTTTGGTTAGAAGGGGTGTACTCTTAATTTTGTATTGGTTATGGTGGTTTTATTTGGATCTTCGTTTGGATGATGAGTGGCTGCTCTTCTGTAAGGCATGCTAGTATTGAGTTGCTGTAGAATTAAGGATATTAAGTTAACTCATGTTAGCACTTGTATTTGATTTAGGTTAATGAAATGTTTACATGTTATGGTTTTTGCTTTCAAGGTAAAGTATATCTATCTAAGTCAGCATCTTATATAATGATGGATTTTTATTTATTTTTTAATCTTCAATTTTTTTTTTCTGAATGAGACGCATGTAATAGTATATAGAATTTTTTTTTCAAAAATGAACCGAAGACACTTTTGCAGAAATACGTGGTGATTATTGGTGAGTTCTTTAAGTGATAATTCATAACTTTTTGTAGTATGATTTGTCATTTTAAAAAATTTATTGTCTGAGATGATATCTTGGAAATTGTGCGATAAGATAAGACTTGTTTGTCATTTGTAGGCCAATTCGGCATCAGGAATAGCAGTGCACGACGATTGCAAGCTGAAATTCTTGGAGTTGAAAACCAAACGAACGCATCGGTTCATAGTATTCAAGATTGAGGAGAAACAGGTGGTTGTGGAAAAGCTTGGTGAACCTGGTCAAACTTATGATGACTTCACTGCCTGTCTTCCTGCGGAGGAATGCCGATATGCTGTTTTTGATTTTGAGTTTATGACTACGGAAAATGTCCCAAAGAGCAGGATTTTCTTCATTGCATGGTAATTTCCCTTGGGAGCATAGTTAATCCATCTTCAGCCTTTCCGCTGTCTACTTTTTTCATTTAATTTTCTTTTTGAAGGTCCCCTGACATTGCCAAGGTGAGGAGCAAAATGATCTACGCGAGCTCAAAGGATAGGTTCAAGAGGGAACTAGATGGCATTCAGGTAGAGCTGCAAGCAACTGATCCAACTGAGATGGGTCTTGATGTCTTCAAAAGTCGTGCCAATTAAGATTACTTTTGAGTTGTGGCAAAATATGAAGATATAAGCTCTTTGCTTTACTCAAGAGATTAAAAACTTTAATAGTTTGTGGACATATGGTACCTGCCTATGCTATTATGATATGAGTCCTATCTTGTCAAAGGTCTATTTTTCTAGTAATGTCTTCTTCGTATAGAAGACATTTATGTGGTTCTTGATCTTATTTTACTATTTTCGTGTGGAATTCTTTTGTGTTGGTCGGCTAATCATTATTGGATTGGTCTACTTTCTGTAATGTATTTCTTGACTTCTTTTACTCCATACTGCTGTACTCCCAGTTTGTATATGATGGCATGGTTGTTGGATTGATCTATGTCCTCTTTCATTCATGTGCTCCGTGTGAAATTTTTGTGTTCATTTGCCTGCTGATTGCGCCTTTGTAGTCTGTTCTTATACCTCGAGTATTGCTGAATGTAGCACAATATAGACAAAAAAAGTCCATCCAGGTGGAATGTTTCTTTACCTATCAAGGAAAACAAAGCTGACACAACAACTCGTGGCGTAGAGTAACGAGAATTAGCCCTCTGTTATTTTGGACAAAGAAAGTGATACTAGCACAATATGGACAGTGCGAAAGTTAGATAAAGTGTGTGCGTGGAGGTGCAGATATAGTGTGCGTGTGCGAATATGTTAGGGAAAAATATTTTTAAGGGGATTCAAGTGTGAAAGCGGATTAAACCTTCACCGACGATAAATATTTGTTGTAGCTGGAGGAGTGGTTCAAACTCGGATGGTAAATGGGAGTTCGGTTTCACGATCAATCTTGGAGATGTGTCCATTGTCATAAAGGAGCTTGTTGGTTTAAGAGAAGGTCTTCGTCTAGGATGGAAAGACTGTTAAAATAAATTGAAGTTGAGATTGATTCGGAGGTGATCTTCAATCTCATCCAACATGATAACCATCGCACGTCTCCTAATGTATTGTCAACTATTATAGGTTAATCTTGGACTTGCTTTGGGATATCAAATTCCACCACGCGGGCAACAACGGCACCGGTTATCTTGGGGCTTTTCATTATTAGGGACGCCCAAGTCTTTTTTTTGTTATCTAACCCCAAGTTTTTAAGTTTTCGTTATATAACTCTTTCTTCAATTATGTCTAATAAAACAAATATTAAATATAATTATTTTCCACGTGTACAGATCGACATATCGATCGAGTGATCGAATATGTCGATCGTTAAGTTTTTGTTTTCTTCATTTTTTTCTTTATTTTCTTTTATTCTTTTCTTTTATTATTATTATTTTTCTATATTTTCTTTTATTATTTTTATTCATCTCATTTGAAGATCGAGACACAATCTTCATAAAATTTTGAAGATCGAGTACTCGACCTCATAATTCTTTGAAGGTCGAGTACTCGACCACATAATTCTTTGAAGATCGAGTGTCGAAGGTCGAGTACTCGCTCATAATTCTTTGAAGATCGAGTGTCGATCGTCATAGAATTATGAAGATCGAAAATTCTATGAAGGTCGAGTACTCGACTATGAAGGTCGAGTACTCGACTTTATAATTCTTTGAAGATCTAGCCTCGATCTTGAAGATTGAGAAGAAAAAAAAAAGGAGAAGAAAAAAAAAATTATCGATGGTTTCTGTATTTCATTCGATTATCTTTGTCATGGTTGTACAAGGAGGGAAGATTCATCCTGATTCATCGTTGAAAAAGAGAGAGTGAAGTAGATTTTTGATTCATCCCGATTCATCATTGAAGAAGAGAGAGAAGTAGAGAAAAGAAGGAAAGAAATAGAATTTGATATGTATGGGAAATTGAAATTTGAAATCATGTAGGAGATTTTCGAGATAATATAGGAGGGAAAAATAAAAAATATAAATAGAAAAAACCACGTCAGATAATAGAAAAAAAAATAAAAGAAAAAGAAATTGAGGTTACATCCCTAAAAAAAAAAAACTTTGGCGTCCCTTGGGACCTAATTGTCTCAGTTATCTTACTAAACTAGGAGACAGTACTTTGAGGATTTGACCGTTTGGGATGATCATCACCCCTAATATTCTTGATATAATAATAATAATTAATAAAAAATTATCTATACTTAATACCAAATAAAATTTAAAAAATAATAAGTATTATAAATTATTATTTTAAATTTATTAAACATACTTGTTCAAGTAGAAATAGGACTCTTAATACGGAGATTTAAAAAAGTATTTTTTCTTTAGGGTTTTCTCTCTCGCCTCCTTGACGGCGATGGGAGATCTTCAGCAACAGGCGGCGGCTAAACAGCCGGAGCATCTTTCTTACGCTAAGGTTACCGCGACAAAGTCACGGGATTTCAAAATTCCGGACGAAATCGTGAAGCTCAAGTCTTTTGACCTCGAAACATTTACCTCGCTCGGACGTGTTACAGAATATTGGGGACGACCAGCAGTTGTTTTTTCAGCGGAGGAAGAGAAGGAACTGTGTGAGGACTTCAAGTTTGCGTTGGTAGGCAAATTCACGAGGCGATACCCTGCTATGCGATACCTTGAGTATTGCTTCCAACAAATGGCTTTCGCGAAAGAGGTGAGTTGAGTCTGCTGAATAGGACACACGTCCTAATCCGATGTGAAGACCACGATGACTATGCGAGGCTTTTCTCGAAGGACACCTGGTACTTCAAAGACTTCCCAATGCGTATACTGAAACGGACGCCAGACTTTGATCCCAATGTGGAGTCTTCTATAGTCCCTGTATGGGTCTCCTTTCCAAACCTAAAAGCACAACAGGCTAAAAAGAAAGGACTCTACACAATTGCCTCGGCAATTGGAACTCCTTTAAGAGCAGATGAGGCTACAACACGTGAGAAGAATACTTCTGATCCAAGAGTCCTAGTGGAACTAGATGTGGCACAACCTTTGCAGAAATACATCTATGTGTGGTCGGTCAACAGGTATGTGGAGCAGGAGATTACTTATGGCCCAATCCCAGATTACTGCAAGAGATGCTCTCGCCTATATCACAAGATAAAGTTATGTCCTTTGAGAGACGGGGCCAATGAAGAAGGAGAGGACACAGAAAACCCTCCTAGGATACCATGGACACTGAGAGGGAGGAGAAAAACAGCAGGCTGTTGAACGATGAGTGAAAACTAAGAAGGCAAGGCAAAAGTGGACAGCGGTGCATAATAAAAAGCATTAGATACGGGGGTTGGCAATTCAAGCAAAGAACAAGGCAACAGGTTTGCAGCCCTAGCAGAGAACGTACCGGAGGCCGAGCTAAGCGGGGAGGATGGGATAGACAAGTTGGATGGAATGGAACAAATTAGTGAAGAAGGACAGTTTTCATCAGAGATCGTAGGGCATACGGAGGAAACAGTGTTGAAAACACCTAACGTGTTGATAACTACCAATGACAAACCAACTGGGGTGAAAGTAAATAATGATTTGGCGATTGTTTCAACCGTTGACACCACAGATACGGAGGATGATGCAGCTATTAGGCAGGCTCTCGCGGAGAGTTACGCAGGCATGGGACTGATCCCAAATGAGGACGAAGATCAGGAAAACAGGTCACCAAACAACAAACATTGTGATGATCTCCTTTTGGAGGATGACCCTCAGCCTTTGAAAGAAAAGGCTCTCCATAAACGCTCGTCCTCAGCAGAAAAGGTTCGAAAGGAAGACCCCATCGGGACACAAAAACGTAAGAACACTACAAGAAAACTGCCGAATTCCGAGGGAAATTTCCGAGGGAATTCCGAGGGATTCCCTCGGAAATTGGCTGTTTCCGAGGGAATTCCCTCGGAAACCATTCCCTCGGAAAAACCCCCATCGGAATTGGTTCCGAGGGAAAATTTTCCGAGGGAAATCCCTCGGAATTATCTTTCCGAGGGAAATCCGAGGGAAATGAAAATCATTTTATTTCCCTCGGAATTCCCTCGGAATATATACAATGACGTTATTCCCTCGGAAAATTTTCCGAGAAAAATATTTCCGAGGGAATTCCCTCGGAAACCAAAAAATTTCCATTATTTTGTTAAAATTCATTTTCCGAGGGAATTCCGAGGGATTTTCCCTCGGAATCTTATCTTGTATTTTAATTTTTAAATTATATTTCCGAGGGAACTCCCTCGGAATTCCCTCGGAAGTTTATATATAAAATTTATAAATTGTCAAAAAAAATTATATATTTTAATTTTAAATAAATACGGTACCTATTACGAAATATTTATTGGTAATCCAAAAATATATATATCAAAAGCCCAAATCTAAATACAAATATTATTAAATATATAGTGTCAAACGTAATCAATTCTTACATGAAACAAAACCTATCTATTGAAATGATCAGGACATGTATTAAATGAAAAGGGAATGATGAAAAGCTTCAGATGCCTTCTTGCTCTCTTTGAGATACTCGTCTTCTGCTTGCAGATCTGCAACAACAACAAGGTATCAAGTTTAGAGCAAGTAATCATGTTTCAGCAAATTACACTTACACCCCTTGTGAATATAAATGCATAAAACTTGCCTAGGAAAATGGATTAAACGAAATGATCATAAAGTATATCAATCAATTACACATCATATTGCATGTCTAGAACATGTATGAGGCTTAAGATTCGAGAAAAGGGCATGCTAAAAGCACAAAACCGGTTAGGAAAAACACAATATCATAGTTCATCAATTTTTCACATATATATCAATTTGTGCAGAAACTTTCTGCGCGCACACGTTATAGAAAAATTGTCATAACTCTTTGCTCGGAAAGTATTTTAATGATCCGTAAAATTTCTAGTAAACTAGACAACCAAATATTTCAAATGGCATAGGCCTCAATTCCTAGTTCCTTCTCTGTAAATACAGATTTTATCGCAAAATTGACGAAAAACAGAAATATCGTTGCAGTGACACGTTCCCAAGAAAAATTCATTTAACATACCAAACGAAATCGAAAAATTCTGAAATTTTACAGGCATACTACTAACACATATATTAACTTCACTGTAAAACAGTTTTAAAAAATTCAAACATTTACTCCATCTGCTCCTGCTGCATATCCAGATAAGAAAACAGGGTGAAACAGGGGACAGAGGCATCGTTCGGGAATTCGCATTGTCACCAGTTTCATGCACAAAAAAATTTGAAACACAACAACCCTTCTTCTCCATTAAAGTCATGGATGCAAAGCTTCATATCCATGCTCAACATTCATCATTTCCTCACCTATTCTTCACATTACTCGCATTTTGCAACATATAGTTCATGCAATTCAAGTTGGAAGCAAGAAAATTACAAAAGCCCCACTTTCATGAAAGCTATACATACATGTCCAAACCTTCAAGAAATCATAGGAAACTCAAAATCTCTACATCCATTTACCTTAGAGGGGCTGGAATCGAGCCAAAGATGATGATTAAGCAAAAGAATCTCCTCCTTTGCCTCTTGTGTGTTTGTTGCCGAGAGGGAGAAAATGGAAAGCAAATCTTTGTTGAGTGTGTGTGTATGTATTGTGTATTTGAGGTGTGATTGCATTTCTTGGAATCAAATCACAAGTTTTCATATTATAGCAAAATAAGTTTTCAAGTAATTCAAATAAATCATGTAGTTCCAAATTCATCCTTCATGTTTTATTAAAAACTCCTTTATCCAATAACACCATTCCTCACGAATCACGTATACTATATTACTAACTTGATCTGACAACAAATTCATTTGAAATTTCAGACCATTACATCAGTAATATATGTTATAGACACAGATATGTATTTCTAGCCATTATCTTAATACACCACAAAAATATATATACATATTCCCAATCATTATAAATTATTTTAGAACAACAAATATTACATCTGAGGTTTGAAAGTTTACAAAGACTTCCCCTTTAAAAATTTACATTACATCTGCATCCATTCACTTTGATAATTTCATCTCTATTTTTTTATGAAGACCCTATTTTGCTCTTGGCACTTACTGATCAACATTTTACTTTAAATTGATGACTATAATAGCATGTGTTAAGCCAAATCTTAAGAGTATGCAAGGGGAAATACCGAAATTTCGCAGAGCACATGGGAAGTTTTTCTAATTAGGAAAAACCTCAGTGTATGTCAGTGTATTTATCTTTGAATTGAACAAGAGAGGAATTTGAGACTGACTCACCTTCACTCCCTCAACCCCCAATATTGTGTGTTTATAAGGTTCCATATGTTGCAATGGAATAGCAGCGTCCACCAATTCCAATATACTAGATTAAAATATATGTCAAGAAGGAGAGACAATGTATTCTTTACTTACGGTGAAAAAACAACAAATTCTCAAAAAATACAAGAACATACCTCTGATAACCACTTTCAAGTCCGGCTTTGAAAATCATTCCAGAAACGAGAAGCCCAGCAAGAGGATCAAGGAATCTAACAACGCATAAATTCCAGTAACTCCAGGAATTCCAGGAAATTGCTTGTTGTGAGAACCGTTCGAAAACCTCCGCCTTCAAATCTGCCGTCGAAGATCTGGACGGAAGCTCCGCCTTGAAATCCGCCGTCGAAGGCCTGTCTGGAAGCTCCACCGTCGAAGAACCACGCTGGAAGCTCCGCCGTTGAAGACTTGCCTGGGTTTGAGCAAATTTCGGCTGAGGCACAAGTGAAATGAGGTTTTTCCCTTTTGCCATGGCTGGATAAATTTGGGGGAAAATGTGTAAAAAATTTTGGGGGGAATGAGGGGTTGAGTACATTTTCGTGGGATTTTCTTTTCCTTTTGCCGCCCTGCATAAATTGTTTTTGGGGGTGTTGTCAAAATTTTAAGTTTGAAAATTTTAAGTTATGAATAGTTTTATTTCAGTAAATTTTTAATATTTAAGATATATTTAATATTCTTCTTGAATTTTTAGTTAATAGTTTTTAATTAATTCAAATATATACTTAAAGTTTTGAAATAGAAAAATTTTATATTTTTTTTTTAGTTTAAGTAAATTCAAAATATCCAAATGATATATAGTAAATTCAATATATATTCTTTTATTAAATAAAAAATTTTAAAATTTAAAATGTAATATTAATTAAGTCTCCAAAAACAAAATATGATATGATTTTAGAATTTGATAAAGTAATGTATTGATTTAATGCATTTTTTCTCGAAAATCCCAAGAGAAAAAATTGTTTTTAAACTAATTTAATAACTAAAATTATCTTACTTTATTCACTAATTATACATATAATTGTCATGGATTGTATTTAAACTCCACAAATTATTATGTAGTGCTTAATTTTAAAAAATATATATTGCAAATTCCGAGGGAATTCCGAGGGATTTCCGAGGGAAAACCATTTTCCCTCGGAAATCCCTCGGAATTCCCTCGGAATTTCAAAAAATCTAAATATTAAAAAAAGAGAAAAAATTATTTTTAAATATTAAATGTAATAACATGACGTTTTCTTTGTTAGTTAATTAAATAAGAAAAAATTCTCTTCCAAAAATATGTGAAAATGAAATTCGATTTCAATTTAAAATAAAACGGAATGTCCTTAACGTTATGATATCGTTCGAAATACCTACCGAATGTTTGATTCATATGTATAACCATCAATTCACTCATTTAATAACTAAAATTATCTTATTTTATTCACTAATTATACATATAATTGTCATGGATTGTATTTAAACTCCACAAATTATTATGTAGTGCTTAATTTTAAAAAATATATATTGCAAATTCCGAGGGAATTCCGAGGGATTTCCGAGGGAAAATGGTTTTCCCTCGGAAATCCCTCGGAATTCCCTCGGAATTTCGAAAAATCTAAATATTAAAAAAAGAGAAAAAATTATTTTTAAATATTAAATGTAATAACATGACGTTTTCTTTGTTAGTTAATTAAATAAGAAAAAATTCTCTTCTAAAAATATGTGAAAATGAAATTCGATTTCAATTTAAAATAAAACGGAATGTCCTTAACGTTATGATATCGTTCGAAATACCTACCAAATGTTTGATTCATATGTATAACCATCAATTCACTCATTTAATAACTAAAATTATCTTACTTTATTCACTAATTATACATATAATTGTCATGGATTGTATTTAAACTCCACAAATTATTATGTAGTGCTTAATTTTAAAAAATATATATTGCAAATTCCGAGGGAATTCCGAGGGATTTCCGAGGGAAAATGGTTTTCCCTCGGAAATCCTTCGGAATTCCCTCGGAATTTCAAAAAATCTAAATATTAAAAAAAGAGAAAAAATTGTTTTTAAATATTAAATGTAATAACATGATGTTTTCTTTGTTAGTTAATTAAATAAGAAAAAATTCTCTTCCAAAAATATGTGAAAATGAAATTCGATTTCAATTTAAAATAAAACGGAATGTCCTTAACGTTATGATATCGTTCGAAATACCTACCGACTTCTACATTCATATCGTTCGAAATACTTATCCAAAGTTTAATTACGTATGTATAATTACCAATTATTAATAGAATAACTACCATAGCTTACCAAATTTACTAATAATGCATATAATTATCATGGATTGTAATTAAATTCAACAAATCGTTACATAATGTTCAATTTTAAAAATAGTTATGGCAAATTCCTTCGGAATTTTTCATAAAATAAAATATAAAAAAAGAAAATCATACTTTAAAATATCAATTTAATAACGTGAAATTTTATTTATTAATGAAATAAATAAAAAAAATTAATGTCACACAAATATATATTATATATGAATTTAAAAAATAGACAAGTTTTGATTTTCCGAGGGAATATTTCCCTCGGAATTCCCTCGGAAAGTAGATTAAATCTAAAAATTAAATATATTTTTGATTTTCCGAGGGAATTTTCCCTCGGAAATTCCCTCGGAACACACTAAATTTAATTATGTGAATAATTCCGAGGGAATATTCCCTCGGGATTCCCTCGGAAAGTATATTAAATTTAAAAATTAAATAATTTTTTATTTTCCGAGGGAATTTTCCCTCGGAATTCCCTCGGAAAGTAAATTTATTTTACAAATTAAATACGTTCTAATTTTCCGAGGGAATTTTCCCTCGGAAATTCCCTCGGAACACACTAAATTTATTTATGTGAATATTTCCGAGGGAATTTTCCCTCGGAATTCCCTCGGAAGGTATATTAAATTTAAAAGTTAAATAATTTTTTGTTTTCCGAGGGAATTTCCGAGGGAAAATTCCCTCGGAAAGTAATTATAATTTAAAAATTAAATCAATTTAATGTTTCCGAGGGAAATTTCCCTCGGAAATCCCTCGGAAAACTTGGTGCTTACCTTGGCGCTAACATTTCCGAGGGATTTCCGAGGGAATTTTCCCTCGGAAATTATTTCGGTGAAGTCCCTCGGAATTCCCTCGGAAATTCCCTCGGAATTTTCCGAGGGAAATATTCCCTCGGAAGTCCCTCGGAATTCCCTCGGAAATTCCGAGGGAATATTTCCCTCGGAAATTTCCCTCGGAATTTGCCTGTTTTCTTGTAGTGGAAGAAGCTGCCACAAAATCAGATAGCGATTGATCAGGCCACTAAAAGGACGCTTCGGTCGTCGGCCTTTCCCAATGGTAACTAATGATGGTCAAATCTTTGTTTTGAAACGTCCGGGGGATCGGCAATAAGGGAAGATTTCATATTCTTAAGAGACTTTGCAAATTGTATAAATTTTCTTTTATTGCTGTGCTTGAACCCATGATTCAGTTGGATGTCGTGACTATGTGCTGCAAGTTAAATTTCAAGGCTGTAGTGTCTAATAACTCCAACCATATTTGGTTCTTTTATGATGAAAAACTGCATGTGGATGTCATGGTGGATAATAGACAATTCTTGCATATGGAAATTGCCTGTGTTGATTGGACGAAGGATATTTATGTTACGGTGGTTTATGCTCTATGTGATACTGTTAGTAGACGTGCTATTTGGGATTATTTCCACAGTCATAAACTAACTAATGAACCTTGGCTTTTAGGTGGAGATTTCAACATCATTTCGAAACTGGAAGAACGTCGTGGAGAATATGGAGTTACGGAATTTCGAGGAATGGGGGACTTCAATGAGTTCATTCACGACTGTAACCTTCTCGAACCGTTTTTTCAAGGCTCCATGTTCACCTGGACTAACAAGTCTCTTTGGGAGAGGCTCGATCGAGCGCTGATTTCGACCGAATGGAATGAGATTTTCCCTAGGATGAATGTCCGACACCTTGTCAGAAACACCTCCGACCATGCGCCGCTGCTTATTAGCTTTAACGACCGATCTAAAAGAGTGTCGTCGTCCTTCCATTTTCAGAAGATGTAGCTCAGGCACCCAGACATTGAGAGAATTGTGAAAGAAAACTGGAATCAGCCTGTTACTAGCAGCGGGATGTGGGGCCTCCACCAGAAGCTGTTCCGGCTGAAAAATTACCTCAGAAATATCTTTGATCGTGTTAAAGAGGCGAAAAATGAGGTGAAATTAGCAGAAGTAGAGTTTGACCGCGAACCGACGGACAACAATCTGTTGGTGCTTAATCAACGCACAGCTACACTCCAGCGTTACTTGTCCATGGAAGAAGAATTCTGGAAATAGAAGTCCTCATGTCGCTGGCTATTGGAGGGCGAAAGAAACACTGATTACTTTCACTCGTTGGTTAAGAAGAAACATTTTCGGTCCTCAATCCGTAGTATATTAGAAAGCGGGACTGAAATCACCGAGTGTACCTAGCTTCAGGATTCAGCCATTGAATTTTACAAGAAACAACTGTCCAAGGAGCACAATTTTGAACAGGAGAGATTTGACAGTAGTGTGATAACTCCCATGCTTAGACAAGAAGAGGCGGATGTTCTGTGCTTTTGCCCATCCATAGAGGAAATCAAGAAGGCGGTTTGGGATATCTCACCTCATAGTGCTGCAGGGCTTGATGGATTCGGTTCGTGTTTTTACCAAAGCTTCTGGGAAATTATCTCCAACGATGTCTGCGCGGTAGTGTGGGATTTCTGTGATGGCTCCCAGATTCTAAGAGCTTTAACGGCTACTTCCATAACCCTCATTCCTAAAAAGGAAAATACAGTTGCTTGGAGTGACTATAGGCCCAGTAGTCTCTGTAATGTGTCTAATAAGATCATTACGAAGGTCCTCAACAATAGGTTAGCTCGTGTCCTCCCCAAAGTGATCTCGCCAAATCAAAGCGAATTTATTAGAGGTAGACTCATCAGCGATAACATCCCGTTAGCCCAAGAACTTGTCCATACTCTGAACAGTCAAAGATGTGATCAAAATGTCATCTTGAAGCTGGACATGGCCAAGGCCTATGATCGTATTGAGTGGGGTTTTCTACTAAAAGTCCTACGGCATAAGGGCTCCCGGAGAAGTGGATAGATTGGATGTTTCATTTCATTTCTAATTGCTCGTTTTCTGTCATGGTTAATGGGTCTTCTGGTGATATTTTCAAATTAACGAGGGGTCTTCGACAGGGGGACTCCTTATCTTCCTCTTTATTTGTAATAGCTACGGACTACTTGTCGTGTTGCTTAAACAGGATGACTTTTAACGATGTGGATAGTAGATAAGATAAGTGGACCTCCTCACATATCTCTCACCTTGCTTTTGCGGATGATTTTATTATCTTCACCAACTCTAGACGGGCTTCACTTTACCAAATTAAGTATATCCTTAAGCACTATGAGGCAGTTTCCGGTCAGAAAGTTAACACAGATAAGAGTGAATTCTACGTTAGCAGAAATGGAGAATAGACGGTCAGAAATGGAGAATAGACGGTCAGCACGGAAAGATACGTTGGGATTTAGACAAGGAGCTCTTCCTTTGACATACCTAGGTGCCCCACCCTTCACAGGGAAAAACGAATTGCTTACTTCGATGATTTGATTGATAAAGTGAGGAAAAGACTTCAGGGGTGAGAAGCAGCCATGCTTTCTTACGGAGGATGGCTACAATTAATTAAAACAGTTCTCTACTCTATGCAGATCTATATCTTCCAAGTTCTTGATCCCCCTAACAATGTCAAGTGTATGTTACAACGTATATGTAACAAGTTCTTTTGGGGCTCGAATTCGGAAACACGCCTTTTACATTAGACTAGTTGGGAGAAAACTTACTTCCCTACGGACGAGGGGGGCCTGGGGTGCAGAAACCTTAATGAGTTAATATCCTCTTTCACATGGAAGCTGTGGTGGCGATTTCGAACACAACAAAGCGTATGGTCGAATTTCATGCGGAGGAAGTATGGTTCTACAATCCATCCAAGCAGGGCTGTAGTGAAAAACAACCACTCTCACACTTGGCGGCGTTTAGGTAAGGTTAGAGAGGAGGTGGATCGCTATATAGGTTGGAGTTTAGGTAGTGGGCTCGTCTCCATTACTCACGATCGCCGGATGAAAGAGGGCACTCTTGACACTAGAGTTGGAATGGATGTTACAGAGGGGAACGTGAATAACCTCTGGTGTGACGGTAAGTGGGATATGGAAAAAATCCAAGACCTGTTCGGGCAGCAAATCTCGGAAGAGATAGCACAGGTTCCTATAGACTCGGAGAATGGAGACATGCAAATCTGTCTAGAAAGCGCGAATGGAAGGTTTTCGGTGAACTCCGTGTGGCAGCTGCTACGCCAAAAGCGCTCACTTAAATGTTTGGGGGCTATCTGGTCAACAAATCTCACGCTAACAATTTTGGTTTTTATATGGAGACTTTTTAACAATTGGATTCCGACTGATGATCGTCTTCAACTTAAGGACATTACAATTGCTTCGAAATGTTGCTATTGTGCGTCCATAGAAACAAGACAACACCTGTCCTTTCAATATCAAAAGGTGGCTCGAGTCTGGGCTCACTTTGAAGATCTGTTCGACCTAAAATGCATCAACTCTTACCTGGCAACCTGCGTGAATGAGTGGGTGAGTTCTTCTCCGTACAGCTCTAAAAAACATGTTAGGATTGTGATCCCAATCCTGGTTTTCTGGTACAGATGGTTAGAACGTAATAACTCCAAACACAACGGTGGAGTTTGCAACTCGTATAACATCATCCATCGTGTTTGTAACCATGTCTATTTACTGTCCAAAATCAAGAGTCTTAATTACTCTTGGTGGCGTGGAGATGTGCATCTAGCCGTAAAGTTTGGTATTCAAGTGTGGAAACCAAGGACAAATATGCCTATTGTAGTTAGATGGCGTCGGCCGGAACAAGGTTGGATTAAATTGAATACCGATGGCTCAGCTCATGGTAACCCGGGCCCAACAGGCATAGGTGGGGTGATACGGACATCGGATGAAGGTCTTCTCAGGGCATTCAGCGCAGGCATTGGGGTCTCCACGAATATCATCGCGGAAATGGAAGCACTGGTGGAAGGAATCCGCGAAGCCAGAAACATTGGTGGTTTGAACCTTTGGATTGAAGTCGATGCGAAAGTGGTCATTGATATTATCAAAAGGGGGAGCATGGGTGGGATTAGAGCACAAAACTTGATAACAAATTACAAGAATCTCACCAGTGTTATGCATATCAGGCTTACTCACGTGTACGGAGAAAGAAATGCGGTAGCGGATCTTAGCTAACAAGGGAGCAAAAGATCAGACTACTTGGAGATTCCCGGAAAACCAAATTCCTCAGGACCTTAGAGGATTTCTCTGGTTGGATACTTGGGAGCTGCCTTCAATCCAAATTCAATGATGGTTACACAAGGTCCCCAAATGAGTGGGCCTTCCTCTGCCAAGGAGGCTGCTGGTACTAGCTGCCCTCTTGTTGTTTTATTTATGTTTATTTCTCCTCTATTGATTTCATAACACTTGACAACTTATTTTGGCCGAGAAGGGTTTTCATGAAAGAAATGGAGCAAAACAGTCGTAGGGCTATCGCCCAATTTTTGTGCAAGGACCCGGACTTGCTAGATAAGCAACTTATGAAATTGACGGAGAAAGCGGGTAGTTAGTTCCTGATTTATTTTAGGACTTGGCCACTTTGTACATTTTGTCATTGTACGACCTTTACGGTTGCCAGAGATTCTGTAAATAATCCTATGGAGAGCTTGAGTGTTTTCCTTGAGAAAGGCAAAAACATAGCTGGGGAGGGAGTGACCCCGATAATGAGAGACCCTAGCCTCTCTAGACTCGGAACTACTATAACCTTCCGCCACCATATAACTGACACTTTGGGTCGATTCGACCGTCGTTCGAGGGGCACCCGATCGATAGATCACCTCGCTCGACGGAGGCTTTGAAGAAATGTCCCACACTCTAAGTCCTGAGCCGAGAACAGGGTAGTTGGTCGGAGCATCCGCCGCCAGGTTGATGTCCAGGTTGGTTCCCAGATCATCGCAATGTGGTAACACGTGGTGCCACCTGGTAGATCAAGATATCCCCCCATTATAAGTCCCCTCAGGTCGATTATCATGAATGGTGTGGTGGTCAACCTTGTTGCTCGAGAGTTATAACGTGTGATTGACGAATGAGTCGGTGGTAACCCTTCTTAATTCGACTACGTGTCTGTACTTGAATTTCTTCCTTCATTCCATTTTCTTCTTTTTATCCGAATAACGATGGCGCCCAAGAACCAGAATCCTGTGTTGCCCACCTAGCTTTAGCCTTTAAACTTTGGAATCCCTATCATCCCTAGTTTGGGTTTTAGAGACGTAGTGGAATCAGGTAGTGGTGTCCCCTATCCGGCGGTTAGACCTCCACGTGGAAACAAACTAGTGGTAGAATTAAAGTCTTTAACTACTGATTCCCAAGAGCCTTGTATGTGGAATCCGGCGGTTTCACTTCATAGAACTCTAGGGGTTCCTTAGTGGTGGTAGGAGAGAGAACATACGAGGAGGCTATTGTGACACCCCGTCCGTTCGTACGTGCAGGTTCGTGCCAATGTAAGTTTAATTTATGTACTTATGTATTTTAATTGTATCATGAGACAATTAAGTTGTTTATTTGAATTAAATTGTTTAATTGATGAATTGTTATGAAATTATATGTTTGGAATTGTTATGATATGAATTTATTGTTAAACATGCTAAATATATGATTTGGAGTGATTTATATGTTATATGTGTAGCACCCTGCATGGTGGGTGACCACATCCTCCGCACCAAAGCCCAATCCACATACGAGATGGAAGCCCGTACATGAACCCAGCAAAGGCGAACGGGAGACAGACAGACTCACACCTAAGCTAGGCGGGACGTAGACCCTGACTTCAAAAGCGATCTAACAAAACAAATGCACATGCGGAAGCAAATCATACATTCAATCACAAACACAAGCAACAGGTGACAGTCAAACTATCCCTAGAAGTCTGTCCCGAAATCATATCATAACAAAATGAAACATAAATACATTCCTTAACTTGAACATAACTGTACAACGAATCCAAACTTATAACTGAATACAAAGTATGAGTGCAAGGACTCCAACTCAAAAGAAAAACTCAACAGGACAACCGACTCCAAGGACTCGACTCAAGCCGCCTAGCTCGAACTCTGAAGTAGACCTGCAAATTAAAAACGATGGGAAGGGAGAGGAGGGGCTACCCACACACACTTATATATATATATATATATATATATATATATATATACAAAGCACAACACGTATCAAAGTTAGAAGTCCATGAACCGGGGTGTGGTTTTTGCAATCTAAAACATTTTCTTCCATGATACTATATATAGGAAAAAAGTTTAGGGCCGAAGGCCAAAACAACCCAATTTTAGTAAAAGAGTCCATTCTCGTTTCACAAACCTTTACGTAACAAACTAACTTAGCGAGTACGAACATAAATCAAACCAACTAGTAAGCAAACCAAAACACAAAGAAATGTGCGCAGAGGTATTGCCTGACGACTATGGTCGTTCTGGACTCCCTTACGCACATCACGATGATTATGCACGGAAGTAATCACCGGCATCCCGGGGTTCCTTTACCCATAATCATCGAGCCCCAAACAGAATCAGAGTCATAATCGTATTTCAGTTCATAATCGGATTCAGATTCAATTCTAGTTCATAAATCAAATTCATATTCATAAATGGATTCATATTCATGATCATATCCAAACTTACTATCCTACTACAAATAAAACATAACATAACAAGCTTATCATACCTTCCTGTTACAACGAGCTATCAGTAGGCACAATCCATTCTCATATCAATTACATGTAAAAGAAGGCATTACATAGCTCAACACATTCATAAAATACGTTAAGAGATGTTCATGTGCACAATTAATGCAAACAAATGTTAAGAGGGATAAAAGCACATCATATTACATTAATTCATATTCATATTAGATCATAAATCAAGTTAAGATCATGCTTGGAGTGGGATAAAAGTGTAAAATAAGCATATGAAACGAGACAGAACGAATCAATACACGTATGCTCACAAAGAGGGGGAGACATCCGAAGCACACAACCCTACACGGGGGTGTCTCAGTATAGGGGGTTAAAACCCCAAGGGAGACATGGGGGTGTCTCATGACAGCCCCCAAAATTCTTACACTTCATGGCCTATACACGACCATGACTCCTCTTCTTCAATGGGGGAGCCACGGGGGTGACTTCCCATAGCCTTGGAGCTCAAAAGGACCTGTAGCAAGTTCGAAAATGGAGGAAAAATGGCAGCAATGCAGCTGCACACCAGGCACAACAATCTCCACAAAAATCATTCCAAATTCAAGTTAAATACATGGAAATGATCGTAACACCTTGATTAATCACTTGAGTACAATCTTGGAGCATAAATTCTAGTATTAAATAAGTTTCCATGGATGCACATTCAAGGTTCTTTCATGGAGTTTCAAGAAGAATTCAACCAAAGCACAAAATTTCAACAAATACGCAACGATGGAGCTTAATCGAACAACATACATCAATCTTAGATCAATTAATCCAAGCTTGGAGACATTAGAAGCAAATTTTCATATAAATATACTATTCACTTTCTTGTTCAAGATTATGGAATCAAACAAAGAAAATGAGATTCATTCGAATGGAAACAAAGCACTCGAAGGGAGGGATTCACCTCTTCTCTTCCTCTTGTGAAAAACATGAGAACAAGAAAATGGGGAAAGAAGTAGGATGGTTCGGTTCTTAAGGGATAAGAAAACTGGTTCGATTCAGTTCAAGAAGGGTTCAGTTCAATCGGTTAGAATTTAAATCAGTAGGAAGTTCAAACGGCTTCAGAAAAATGCGAAGCTTGTTTTGTTGGACCCAAATCGTCTAAACGAGTCCAATGGTAAAGTCTAAATTAGAATCTGAATCTTCGAGCTCAAGTTAGCCAAAGAACGACTCAAAATCCTAATTTTGATTAGGTCCCTAAACTTCAATTAAACGGACTTTTGAGTCCAATCACATAATGATTAAAATCTAAGGAAATAAATAACTTGAATTAAAGTTCACATTAACATATAAAGCATATGACGTCACATATTTGCAATTAGAATAACAAATTATGTAATTAAACTCACCCATGATATCGTACCTGAATTGCCGAAGAGATGGGACATTACAGAAATAAGTAAGAAAAACTAGATTTATTCGGGTAGAAATGAAGCACGCGAAGAAAGGAGTTCAATGCTTACCTTGGATCGTTGTTCGGGCAAGAATCAAAGTCGAAATCTTGAGCTCAAAGTGGAAGGTGAATAGATAATCCTTTCTTCTATTCTTTCTCCTTAGAAATGTGATGTACAAATTGTTGGGATTAATGCCCTGAAAATCCAATTATATTGTAAATATTTTAGATTAATAAAACTGAAATTAAAGCAAGTTATGAGTATTTTACAAATTTAATAATTAATGACGTGTGATGGTATTTTTATATGAAATGTGTTTCATAGGAAAAGATTTTAAATACCAGAAGTCACGTGTCATTAAAGTTCTAGTCAGTATGATAAGAAGATGTTCTTATCGAGACTATAATGTGTTATATAAGATGATTAGTCTTTCATCATAGGGAAATGGAGTTTCCAATTATGACACATTGATGATTTTCAATGAGATTGGAAACATCGAACTGGACCACTGAGATTGTTCATTTTATACTGCTATCTAAAATGAACAAAATCTCGGAAGCATTAGACTCTTAATCCTGGCAGTGTTTCTACTTTAGGCATGTAGTGTTAATCACTGTGATGTACTCAGAAGTGAGGTCTCGGTAACGGGTGGCCAAAATACTTTGTACGTTCGGTGATTGCATGAAATGTGCTAAAGAGAAATACTGATCGAGGAATCTGTAGCCTTGCTGGAAGGTTAAAAGATATCCCTGAAATAGATTTGCAAAAAGTTCGAATTAAAACTTTGGCCAAAGTACTTCGTGTGTTCATCACCGAAGTTGTATGTTGAATGTGTTTCACATACAGAGAATTTGGACTTAAGGCGAATCAAGAAATTTCAGATTGGAAGTGAAAAATAAATGATAGTAGTATTGATTTATTTTTCATGGATTTCTGTACAGAGCAGTAAAATGCAAAATTATTCTAGATCGAGAAATTCGTGAATAATTTAATTAATTTTAGAGTTCAACAATATTTATTTAGTGGAATTAAATATTGTTAAACGGTAATCGATTATTGTCATGAGATGATAATAGATTGATCCGTTTGAAACTAAGATTAATTAGTCCTGCAGGTCCCCTCGCAAGCCCCAACGAAGATCAAAGAGAAAATATTAAAACGAGAGAGAGAAATGATTTTTCAAAGTGTTTGAAAATAGCCAAGAAATTTATTTTGAGAAAATAAATTAAATTCCAATGAGTTGGAAATGCCCGAAATTTTATTTTGGAGAAAATAAAATTTTTCGAAGAAAAAAAAGTTTTTGATGACGTGGCAGAAATGCTGACATGGCAGGTGACGTGTCACGCCATGTCAGCGGGTCAGCGCCACGGCGCCACATGCCAAGACACGTGGACGGCTGAGATTCGTCCACGTCATCGCGTTTCAACGGCCCGGATGATGTTGACTGGAAAGTCAACGGGCCAAGGAAACGGGTCAACGGTTCGGGTCATCGGATAGGGTCGGGTCACGGTTTACCCGACCAAGACACGTGGACGAATGGAAATCCGACACGTGTCCACGGGGGGCCAGACCGAGTTGAATCGACCGGTTCACTCTTGAACCGGTCCAAGAGTTGGACCGCCGGTCGGACCGGGCCGGACCGGCCACGTGGCAGCTGCTCGCGCAGGCGTGCCTCTCACACGCGCCAAGCACACAGCCGCCACTTGGGCGGCGCGTGCGGGCGCGTGCCTACTCCGATTGGCGCGTGCTTCATGCCGCCGTGCTCGTGGCTGCGCAAGCTCCTGCGTGGCGTGATCGGATTTGCCATCCGAACTTGGAGTGCACGGCAAATGTTTGTTTTTGTACGTTTTTACCCTTGAAAACTTGGCTATAAATAGGGCTGCCTCCCATTCATTTCATTATTAGATTTTGAAATCCAAAATTTGCTTCTCTTGGCAGATTTCATTGCCCTCACGGCTCTCTCTCTAATTAAGCTTAATTAATCCTTAATTAAGGATTAATTAATTAATTAATTAGGTGGTTATATAATTAATATAAAGTCCACTTAATTAATAGAAAATAGGGATTTTCAGGTTTTAGAAAAAAGGGTTTTTCTGAAAAATATTTTCTCAAAGTATTTAGCGAAATACTGCCGGAGCCCACACTCCAATTTCTTAATCGGGGATATTGCGGGGAAGCTCTGCCGGTTTCACGAGAAGATATCGAGGTGCTGGAAAAGTGCCGTTGATAGCCAATTTTGCAGTACGGTAATACCGTTGTGCTGCCCAAATTAATATTTGCATATTGTGATTATATGCTAGATGATTTAAAATTATGTTATCAATGCCTGTATATATTAGAGTTATGCTGCCCGATTTTTTCTGCTGCATTATTAAAATATTTTAAGAAATATTTTGATAACGAGGTTATGGCGTAATTTTTTGAAATATTCCGCTGTACCGTCACTCTGTCTCGGGCCCGCCACGCACCCAACACAAATGAGGGAGAAGGAGGGGTGGTTCGGTTTATTAAGGCCAATAAAATCAGTTCGGTTCGGTTCAAGACAAGTTCGGTTCAATCGGTTAGAATTTAAATCTGTAGGGAGTTCAACCGGCTTTAGAAAAAGGCGAGGGTTGTTCTATTGGACCTGAATCTTTGAAATGAATCCAATGGTGAAGTCAAAATTTGAATTCGAATCCCCGAGCTCAAGTTAGTCAAAGAACGACTCAAAAATCCTAATTTTGATTAGGACCCTAAACTTCAATTAAATGAACTTTTGAGACCATTCATATAACAATTAAGTTCTAGGGTAACAAATAACTTGAAAATAAAATTCATATTGATACGTAGAGCATGCGACATCATTTATTCCACATATTTGAAATTAAAACACTTAAATTACATAATTAAACTCACTCGTGACATCATACCTGGATTGCCGAAGAGACGGAGCATCACAATATGGATGTAATTATTTGGTATTTAAATGTTTAGGGGATAATTGGAAAATAGGTTTTGGACCTATTTGACTTCTTTTGAAAGTTTAGGGACCTATTTGTAACTACATTGTTTTAAGCCGTTTCTTGGCTAACTTGAGTTAGGGGATTCGGATTCAAATTCCGACTTCTACGATGTTTTTTCGAAACCTTTTGAACCCCCTACCGTTTTAAAATCCGATCCGACCCTACCCATTTTGACCGACCCGAACTGCTTCAGTGCCCTTAAAGCCTAAAAATTTACCAATTTTTCCTCTCCTCCCTAAATGTACCAAACCAAGAAAGAAGAGAAAGGAGAGCAAGCTCAAAGCCATTGCCATTTTGAACCTTAAAGAGCTCAAGTCACCATCATTCTTCACCATTTCTTTAAGCTAAGGTGGACAATGTGTTCTCCATCTTTCTAGCATCCTTTGATCTATGAATTCCATGTTTTAAGCTTGAATATGCATGAGTATGAGTATAAATAGTTAGGGTTTATGTCATTTTGGAAATTTTGGTATGAAACTTGAGTTAAATGAAATGACATGAGTTGGTAAATGTTTATATGCATTTGATGGTTGTATTTATGGTGAAATATAGGTTGGTAGTTGGAGAATTGTATATATGCCATTAATGAAGGTTTAAAGCATGAAAATGGTAATTGGAGACATGCTAAATTTCTTATTCTTCTGATGACTCATTATGTTAAAGCATGTATTGATGAGTTTATGCCTGAGTTTTGGGAGCTTTTGGGTGTTGTTGCTGCATTTGATGCTTTGAAGCTGCCCTGTTTTTGCTATCTTGAATCTACTATTTCTGCTGCGTCTGTACAGGGTCGCGGCCATGACCATTTTCTGCATAAAATGATCATGGCCTCGAGGACATTACAGAGCCGCTCTGAACCCTCTTCGCGGCCGTAAAGCTTTTCAGTTGTTTTGTGTAGTTGCCACGAGGATTTTAGGGGTTTGTTTCGATTTATTCATCACGGTCGCGACGATTTTGTATTGAAATTAATAGTGGCCGCAAGAATTTTTGAGGAGTGTTTCGATTTATCCGTCGCGGCCATGATGGTTTTGTGTGAAAAGTTATAGCGACCGCGACGCAATGTTTGGCGCTAATATTTGATCTAAACTCCATTTTCTTTTGTTGGTTCGTTTCTTCCATTTCTTCCTTCCCCAAGCATGTCCCCATTACGTGAACTTACCTTATATGTTAATTTAAATCCTATATGAAATTATATGATTTATTTTACCTTAGAATGCATGAATTGTTGGAAAACACAGAGTTGAAGCATCAAAATTTTAAAATTTTTTCCAAAAGCGAATCGTTTACTTGCATTGTTCGTTTCAAAACAAAGAAAGTTTCAAGGAACTTACGGTTAATAGAACCTTTCTAGTGATGTTCTCGTCTATTGAACACCCTTCGTGCGGATTGTCCCTCGAACGGTTCTCAAAAAGATCCCAAAATAGGTGATCCTCCAAAGCGTATCCACACCAGTCCTATATCACAATCATGCTTGTAGCGCCCGGAGCGGTGGGTCACCACATCCCCCATACGTAAACCCGAACACACATATGAAATGGAAGTCCATACATGTGCCCAAGCTTAAGCGAACGGGAGACCAACACACTTCCTAGGCTAGGCGGAGCTAAAACATAACAAAAGCGCGTAACAACAAGGCAACAACGGCGGAAGCATGCGTATAAAATCAAACATATAACAATTTATGACGGGTTCAACTATCCCTAGAAGCCTCTCCCGAATAACCATCATATGTAATTCATATATTCATATATTCATACATTCAACATAACTTTTACAACGTATTCAAATCGTATAAAAATCTCATATCTTATGCAAAATGAAATGCAAACTCGAACTAGACGACTAATAAGACTTGACCGACAAACTCCTCCGCCTAGCTTGAACTAAAACCTGTAAACTAAAATGTTAAAAGGAGAGGGTCAGTCCACTGACTGGGTGAGGGTGCTAACACACACCCACACACTATATACGTATAGAGCATAGCACATATCAAACAAAAGATTATGGATCGGGAGTAGGTTTTTGCACACCAAAACCATTTTCCAAATATACGTATACTTATCAAAAATCATAGCATAGCACATCATAACTTGAAAGTCCTATCCCATTTCATAATCAAGCATAACGTATAAACGGTCGGTGAGTACGAGCACATAACCACCCCAACTCCTCATAACGGATCTTATGAAAACATAAATCATAACATATCATACATACCAACCTCCTTCGGGTAATGGAAGGGTTACGGGACCCTAACCATCCATTACATTAACTGTAGGTCTTTAGCTTCATGACACTCACGCCCGAGGACTCCATCCCCCAACCAAAACTTCTGGCGGGTTCCGGGTTCATCCTATCATATGAAGACTATACTCAGGCCTATCCCGATGGCCCCCTGACGTCCTAGGTGTCCTGACTCATGCACTCCGGGGCCCAACATTAACATTAAATTATCATATTATTTCTTAACATATTCGTTCATATCATATCATAACACGCCATATCATATCATAACATAACGTAACCTACGTACCTTATCATTCATATCTTACCTTGCAACTCGGCATATACTTTAAATATACCTCTCCATGTCATCCAATTCATATCACATTGAGGTAGAGCATATCTTGCATGAGAGCACACAGTTTGGAGCATTGCCTCGTTACAAAACATTAAGCTTATATTCGCTTATACATATAGTTTTCAAAATCCGTAATCATTTGACAAAGTCATAAATATATCGTATAAACAAATATCTTTATATAAATATAATAGTGTATTCACATACGGGCTTGAAAACGAGCACATAGGGTTGTAGGTCGCATTAACTAAAAGAAAACAAACCTAAACCTCACATTTTTTCTGAAAAGAACTCGCAAACGAGTGTTGATGACCGAAATAGGGCTAAATGGTGGACCCGACACCTCCCAAAGCCAACTCTGTGACAAACATACGTAAACTTATGTTTAGACTCAATCATAAACTATTAGATGCACGTTTATGCAAAAGAACGTAATGAATGCAAGGAAGTGGCATACGGTAACAGTTAAACATTCACACATTCAATTCCACGTTTACACTTTGTATTTCATAACATAAAATCCATAAACATATCATACCATGTCATATAATAAGCAATTAACAACTTAGGATAAGGTTTGAGGTGAAAGAGATCCATTAAAATGCACAAGGAATGAAACGAATGTAAGAAATGACTCCATGTAACATTTAGATGTTTATGCACAATAGTCACGTTTACAACCTGTAAAATAAGCAATAAAATTCATAAAAATACTAAAATATAACATATAATCATTAATTAACATCATAAGATAAGATTAGAGACAAAAGAAATCATTTAAAACATTAAACAAATGCATTAAAAGACAAAAATGCTTGCATGGCTGAAACACCCGCGAACGGGCGTTCACCATTTTCTCCCTACACTGAGAACGGTCGTTCAGCCAGTTAGAACCACCATCCGGGGTTAAGAATAGTCGTTCTCCTCCCCTAGTGTAAGGACAGAATGACCGTTCGGATAAGGGGAGATCTGTTGTACCATAGAACGGCCATTCGGCCAGAATGTGCATGCATGACTAAACGGGCGTTCGCCCGTTCTTGGCAGCAGGTAGGCAGCAGTTCAATCCGAGATTCAGCAGCAAATGAAGCATGAAGAAGGCAGCAGCAGCGCAGGTTCGAAGGAGCAACAAAACACCACAATTTCATGCAAAAATTCCCACAAAATCAAGCACAAACTCACCTAATTTAAGCATACAAACATGAAGTCCAAATATGCAAGAATTCTTCAACCATTTTCACTATTTTACTTTGGTTTCTTGAAGAGAATTAATAGTGAATCAAAGAATAGCCAACTACCATGAAATTAATGCACTAATAGGTAACATTTAAGCTTCAAAGAACAAGAAATGACTCATATAACTTCAAATAACCCATGTTAACACATGTATTCAAGATTTTCATTTTAACCTAACTATTCATCACATTTTTCATAAATCAAGAATTTTTAGGTTAAAACATTAAATATATGGATTAAAATGTGCACAAGAAGATAGAGAATCAAAATCCATGCTTACCTTAAAGATTGATGGAAGAAATGGAGATAAATGAGCTCAAATGGTCATGGAAGGTGTGGTTGCCTTTGTTTCTCCTTTCTTCTTGCTCCTTTTTTGCTTCTTTCTTACTTCTTTCTTGTTGTGAAATGTGGGAAAGAGAAATGAGAGAAAGAGTGGGGCTCATTTTTTGGTTAAAATGGGCACAAGAAATGTGTCAAAATGTGGTAAAATGGGTCAGGTCAAAGATCCAGTCCATTTGGATAGGATATTAAAACGTCGGGGGTCCGAACGGCTTCAGAAAAATATGGGGCTTATATCGTTGGATCTAAATCATCAAAACGAGTCCAATGGTCATGTCGGAATTTAAATCCGAATTCCCAAGCTCAAGTTTTGCCGAAAAGAGTTTAAGTTTGACCTATTTACAAATAGGCCCCAAAACTTAAATAAAAGTACAATTAGGAACAAACCTAATTTAAATAAATCACATAACATGCTAAAATCATATAATTGCATTTGTAAATCATGTAGTTCAATTAGTTTCATGTAATTGACACGTTTGATACCGAATTCACTTAAAATAACTATGAATGAAGAAATACGTATTAATTTAAAACACTTAGGGCACGTTGATCACTTAAACATCTTAATTAGCATATATATTAAACTAAAAGAACATAAATACATAAATAAAATCTCTCGTGACGTTGTACCTGACTTGTCGAAGAAACGGTGTGTCACAATCTCCCCCTTTAAGAGAGCCTGGTCCCCAGGTTCACCGCTCGAGTTAAAACCACAAGCAACTTCCCGTACTCATCCAATGTTCGAGGTTCGTGACGTCCTGACAAGGATTATTCCGGTAACGTCTTCAAGCACAAGGGGTTTGATCATTTCCTTGAAGTCTTGATGGATCACGAACTTGACCCGGGCTAGGAGTATTTCAAATGTCTCGCACGATAGAAGGGTCCAAATTTGATTCACACCCACCTTTTGATTCATTCTAGACTAACTCAAAAGCTTGGTGTTACACGAGTGGTGTAGTTACCGAATTCTCACCACTCGCACCTTCCAATTCAAAGATCTTCCGAATATGGCCTTCCTTTGGTTCCTTGTTTGCCTCGAAGGCCCGTTGTAATCACGACCCTCGACTTACCACATAACCACACTCTCGTATGCTCGAAGTTGTCTCTTGGGACAACTAAGCATTCAATCACATCACGCACACACAACAAGCAAATAACAATAATCTAAAATAGCAATTTAAGAATGTGTAATGCACGTACCATAAATGATTTATGTACCGTTCACCGTTGTTTTGAAGTTCGTGACATGTAAATGCTTAAACAGAAGGCTGAAGTTAATGTTGTGAAGCTCGAGACATCTGCAAGACATCTCAAGAAATTTCTTTCTTTCCTACTTTAGGAGAATGACTATTCAACTTTATCTTATATAAAATTAAATATCAAATTCAATAAATAATTTAATTCATAATTAAATATTTATTGGGTTAATTATTTTTTAGTTTGGACTTAACAATTAATTCATAATTAGTTAAAAGCCCAAAAATTAATTAACAATTTAATTAATTAAAAGTCTTCACACATATGGCTTCAGCCACACGTGCCAGTCACTGTAGCACCCCGCATGGTGGGTCACCACATCCCTTGCACCAAAGTCCAATCCATATACGAAATGGAAAGTCTGTACATGAACCAAGCAGAGGTGAACGGGAGACTGACAGACTCACACCTAAGCTAGGTGGAACGTAACCCTGAATAACAAAATTCAAACAACATGTGACAAGAATGTGGAAGTGAAATTAATTAGGCTATACAAAATTCAGATACACATAGATAGGAGACGGGTTCAACTAGCATAAACACCTAATCCCGAATATTCAACAATAAACATAAATCCAACAAGTTAATCTATCCCTAGAAGCCTGTCCTGAATAAATAAATACATAATATAATCCAAAATTAAACATTCATTCATACATAACGCATCCGAATAAAGAAATGCAAATGCAAGACAACTTAACTAATACAACTGACTCGACTCGAAAACAGACTCCAAAGACTAACTCACTCCGCCTAGCACGAACTCCAAGCTGAACCTGCCAGCTAAAAACATGGAGAGGGAGAGGGTCAGTCATACTGATTGAGTGAGGGGCAACCCACACACGCTATATATATATATGAGAGCAAAGCACGTACAAAAATCATAATGTTCATGAACTCGGGGATAGTTTTTGCAGGCCAAATCAATTTCCCGTGATATATACATATAGGGTTAAAAAAACAAACAGGGCCAACTTATCTTATTCGTAGCTTATATACATTCATAACTTAGCATATCAAACATTTCCATACCAAAACTTATCATTTCTTAACATATTTCAGAACTTAGCTTGTCTTATTAAAACATTTCCAAATTTTAACTTAATTTAGAATCTATCCTCGTTTCATGAACCTTAATAAAACAGACGGAATAGAATGCTCGGAGGGTATGAGCTCAGACTACTCCAATCTCCTCAGAATATATCAGAACAGAACTAAAATAGAAAACTTATAGACAGAACATATCAGACCAACCTCAACTCCGGGTGATGGAAGGGTATATACGCCCTAACCATCCATTCTAACGAGAGGAGCGCAAGCACTCAAACCCTCAGGATTCCATCCCCCACCAAACCTCCTGGAGGGTTTAGGGGTGATCCTCTTCAGACAGATGGAGACTAGGCCTAGGCTGAGCCCGACGGCCCGATGCCATCCCAAGATTCCTAACCCACAGTCTCCAGGGCCCAACATTCACAGAACAGAACAGAACATTTCATATCAGAACTTAACCAGCTATAGATAGACATATCTTATACATACATACATATAGATACCTTACCTTGCAACAACTATGCTTTATATATCTCTCTGTGTTATTTATAACATACCCTTTCCTTGCAAAGCTTGGCTCATAAGAGGCACACGGTTTGAAGCATAGCTTCGCGTTGCAAAACATAACAAATCAAACCAAAGCAAGCATACATAGGCTCGTACATAGCATTTCATACTTACAAACTTATGACATATCCGAACAAATATATATTTCACACTTATTTACATACGTATAAGGCTTATTAAACCACATGCATTCAAAATCGAGCACGTTGCAATAGGGTTTAACTATATCCTAACCTCGCCTTACATCGACGATGTAACGTCCCCCACCCGTACCAGAACATGAGGGGAGAGGCGTCTTAATCCCCGCACTGAAGCACCTCTCAAGTAATGGTGTGAGCCATCACTCAAGAAACACTCCAGCGAACGACTATCAATCTCAGAACTATACATGTATAACGATGTGGCTATGCAGCGGAAAATCAGAGTATTTTAAATCTTTTGAAAACATGTACGTGGCGGCATGTAAACAAGCAAGAACATATCGATCGGTAAGAGAGACTTGGCATGTCAGAACATATAACATATTCACATAATGATACCTTTATAACAGAGTTCAAGGTATCGGTAGTAGATTAGCAGAAAGAGTATTACAAAGATACTCAAGTATTCAAAAACATGTAGTAATGCAGCCATATAACATATGTAGGACACAAAAGAGAATAATACTATAAGTCCTGACTGAAACAAAAATGACAATCTAGAGCTTCAAGATACCTCTAGAATGCGGCTACAAGACCTGAAACCATGAGGCAGGAAAACGGGAGAGGTATTAGTCAAAAGGACTAAGTGAGGGAATACTTTAAAGAAAGTATGGTAAGTGATAGACACTTGAATTAAAGTACAGAACTATTAATGCAAAGCTTTAAAGAAGAACTTTAAACAAGTTCGATTGATAAATCTCTTTTGATACAATGCTATGAGAAAATGAGAGTTTTCAAAACACTTTCGTGAATGCCGTCACACGCGCACACATATGATATGGATGGTTCATAATGTTTTCATAAAACGGGATAAGGGTAGAGTTAACTTTTCCAAATATGAACCATCATTTATGAAACGGAATTTTGCCCGCAAGCTAGGCTTCTCCATCCTTACTCCAGAAAACATGATCAAGTAGGGTATCGGACCGAGATCAACAATACCCTAGCACATACAAACATGCACCATCGTCCACCGGTTGTCAATTCGGGTAGCTAGCCCTAGGCGACCTGTAAACATGTAATGAGAATAGATTTGCGGTCCATTCCCAGACAGATTGTCCTGACTTAACCAACCTCCGACTAAAGTCGGTGTCAATTGTCTAATTGTGCCGGTCGGTATTAGTGATGTCATTGGCGCTCACCTCCCGAGCATCACTTCTACACATAACCACCGGGCCCAAACTGTAAACTGTATGCTTGCATTTCAGATTTGCAATGACCGGAGTACCCTCCGGGTGCTAACTATGAACATGTGAAACTGTACTGTAACATGTCATGCTATACTGTAAACATATGATGCTGTACTTTTGAAACATATGAACATGTGAAACTTTTCATGTAACAATCTTTGAACAAGGATGCAAGTCTTTGGAAAACATGTGTTGTTGATGAAGGAATACTTTTAAAGTATGATATGATCCTTTCAAAAGATATCCCGATAAAAGGGATAGTTCAAAACGAGGTTTAACTTTGAATTTCAAAACATATGATACTAAAGTAGAATCATGGTTCCAGTTGGGAAACGTTTTAACTTCACCTCACCTAATAGTAACAAAACCTAGGTAGACTGATTACTCGGTGCCTGGGGATCCCGGTGCACGACTTTAGCTCCTGTAGGTGGTGTACTAAAGTGAGCTTAAGAACTAAGAGCCACTACTAACATGATGCATATGAAATGCATGAAACAAATGAACAAGGAACATGTAATACAAGAGAGTAATACCATTTAAGGTATTAGAGAAAGGTAATAACCAAAGGAATACGTTAAAGTGAGTTACTCTTAACGTGGGACTATCTCAAACCTTAGGTTAAGAAACAAGTCCTCTAAAGAAAACACATTTTGAAATCACATTTTAGACCCCGGATATGAAAACCCTAGGTGCAAACGTCTATTAAGAAAGCATAAGTTTTATTTCATTTTTACTATTCAAAAGCACTATTCAAAATTACTGTTCAGGATTACTATTCAAGATTACTATTCATAGGTTACTATTCACATGTCGGGTCAAAGGGTAGGGTCAAACCCTTACTACACACAAACACACACACACAAATGCGACATGCACACAAAACATACACACATGTCACACACGTACACACATGGCATGCACACATGAACACTCCTTAATTCAATTATGATCTTGATTATAGCCTATATTTTGTTCATGTTATTAATAATCAAGTGTGATCTAGGTTAAAGGTATAACCTATGGTTAAGAGGTCTAATTAAGGCATAACCTCAAGTTATGAAACACTATTCTATCTTAGGTTATAACATGTGACACTATTATAGTGTATAACATATGATCAAGGCTATATTCCATTAATCCATATCATATCATAAGCTCAATTCATAATTCATGAATCATACAACCATATAAGAACATGTCTCAACATAATTCATATCATATCATGAACATTAAGCAGGTAACATGTAACAAATTAAATTCAATAACAACATGTAACATGTTATAACATAATTGATCATAGGTTACTATTCCATTAGATAACATGCATGAACATAATTTAAATATCATAATCATGCATCAATATACAACATATAGTACCCTAATTCATGATCATAGCATATACCAAAGCATATCATATCATATCATAGCATATTATAAACAATTAAATCATATAAATATCTATTCAAACATATCATAAAAACTATACCATAAATGCATAAAATAAAATCCTATATGGCTTAGGGAAGACCCTAAGACCCAAACTAAATATAATATAAATATACCATAACATTAGAACATAAACTAACATAAAAACATAACATAAAATAAAAACAACTAACCTAGAGAGGGGGGATGTTGCTTCAGCAACTAGAGGGGAAGAGAGGGAGAGAATGGGTCTTGTTAACACAAGTTTGAGCAAGGAAAATAGGAGCATGAGAGGGGTATTTATAGGTGCTAGCAAGCCCTTCACCTTGCAATAAAAGTATCTCCAAGGGTAGGAGAGCAAAAGGTAGTAGCTTCTCTTGGAAGCTTAGTCTCTTGAATTAAATAAAAATGGGAAATTAAGGGTATTTAGGTAATTTAACACCCTAAACACAAGAACAAGCTACTGGAAATGTGTATTTGTGAATCGGACAAAAATTAGCTTCCAAATGAATATTTACTCGATGAAAACGGATTTACCGTTTAAAAGATATCTTGATTTTAAAGAATAGTAACTTGAACGTCTTGAACAAACATGAATGAAAGACGACCTCTGAACGTGATTTGAAAGTCCGGATCATTTCAAAATGTCATAAAATAAATCAACAAGTGTTTTAAGCCCAATATCGACTATGAAAAGTTTTACCGATAAAAAGTTAGAAACGTAGAATGAATAGTAACTTTATTTTAAAAACCGTTTTCTTCAAAACTCGAGCTAGGGCGTGAATGAAGAGATGTAATCAATCTCAAAAATCATGAAATGAATCAAGAAGTACTTTAAACTCAAATTTGAAGAGTAGAAGTTCTCCAGACAAAAAATTGTTCGTAAAAGGAATAGTGAATAGTGTTTTGGCTCAAACGTTTCTTTAAAACGAAGTTCAAAATAGATTTTCGAGTTAAGAATGTTACCAATAGACTTGTAAAGACTCAAGGAATGATTTAACTATAAACTTGGGTAGCAGAGAGTGTCCGAATCAAAGCTCGTTTACAAGAATGAATAGTAACTTTGGCCAATAAGTTCCCAAAGTGTCCTTTTTGGCTCAAGAAAGACTCTCTGAGCTTGGGAAACAAGTTCAAATGATTGGGAAACATGAGTTATGAACCTCTAGGGTTCGAGCAACAATACGGGCAAAGTAGGTTCGAAAAATAAATAGTAACTGAGTCAAAGGTCAGGAATTCCCCCTTAAAACACTGTCGGTCACATATAAGCACTTTGATCATGTAAGAATGCAATGCATGAAGGTTTATAAAGTTGGATCACGGTCTATAAACGCTTTACCAATGCCCTTAGCTTACCATTTTCATCCAGGCCCTATTTTGGGTTGTTACAATCACCCCTCCTTAAAGAGAATCTGTCCTCAGATTCTTCTATTGTAACTGCAAACAACTCGGGGTGATGCTTCTGCATTTTCTCTTCTGTCTCCCAGGTTGCCTCTTCTGTCCCATGTCTCTTCCAGAGGACTTTAACCAATGGAATTTTCCTATTCCTTAACTCCTGAAGCTTCCTATCTAGAATCTTAGCGGGCTTCAAAACATAAGTCAAATTCAGTTCCAACGGTATCTCCTCTACCGGCACAACCTCTGTCTCATCCGAGAAACACTTGTGAAGCTGAGATACAGGGAATACATTGTTGATTCCTGTAAGACTCGCAGGCAAATCCAATCTATAAGCAGTCAGTCCGACTCTCTCCATTATCTCATACGGTTCAACATATCTCGGGTTTAGCTTTCCACCTTTCCCAATTCAAGTAAACCCTTTCCTTGGCGATGCCTTCAGAAATACCTTTTCGCCCACTGCGAATTCCAAATCTCTTCTTCGTCGGTCAGCATAACTCTTCTGCCTGTCCTGGGCAGCTTTCATTCTTTGACGAATAATCTGAATCATCTCCGTCGCTTCTCTTATCTATTTAGCAGAATTCACTCTGGTTGGTCCGTCCTCTGTACATCTTGCTTCATCTAAATCCCAGTATAATGGGGATCTACATTTCCTTCCATATAGGACTTCATATGGAGCAACTTTAATAGAAGTTTGATAACTATTGTTGTATGCAAACTCCACAAGAGGTAAACAATCTTTCCAACTTTCCTGGAAGTCCAAAGTGCAAGCTCTTAGCATATCTTCCAAGTATTTAATCAGTCTTTCCGATTGTCCATCCATCTGAGGATGCGCTGCAGTACTGAAGTTCAACTTCGTTCCCATCAAAGTCTGAATTCCTTGCCATAACTGCGACATGAATTTCGGATCTCTGTCCAACACTATGCTGTTTGGGACTCCATGTAGTCTGACAATCTCTTGCTGATACAGCTTTGCCAACGTGTTGGCCTTATCCGTCATCTTCACTGGCAGAAAGTGTGCTGACTTAAACAATCAATCAATGATCACCCAGATACTATCTTGTCCTCCTTTGACTTTGGGTAATCCGGTGACAAAATCCATCGTGATTTACTCCCATTTCCATGTCGGAATCAATAATGGTTGCAATTTCCCACTCGGCTTCTGGTGCTCAGCTTTAACTTTCTGACAAGTTAAGCACTTCTTGACATAGTTGGCTATCTCTCTCTTCATTCCGTTCCACCAGTAATGCGTCTTAACATCTTGATACATCTTAGTGACTCCGGGATGTATCGTGTACTTAGTCTTATGCGCTTTATCCAGAATCTCTTTTATCAAAACAATTGGTACGCATATTCGACCTTTGTACCTCAATATTCCATGTTCATCAATCCTGAACTTAGTCTCATCATCCTTTCCTTAGATTCGAGACATTTCTTGATGCACCCATCGTTCTTCTGAGCTTCCAACACTTGCTCTTTCAACGGTGATATCATCACAACGTTCGCGATTCGAGCTTTAGTTATCAACTCCATTCTTTCTCTTCGATCAATCTCGGGATTGGCAAAAATTTATGTCAAACAAACTTTCCTACTTAGTGCATCAGCTACAGCATTCGCCTTTTCTTGGATGGTACTGAATAATGCAATCGTAGTCCTCTAGAAATTCCATCCATCTCCTCTGTCGCATATTCAACTCCTTCTGAGTGAATAGATATCGCAGGCTCTTATGATCAGTAAAGATTTCAAACGTAACCCCATACAGGTAATGTCTCCACTTTCCAAGAGCGAAGATTAACGCGGCTAACTCAAAATCATGTGTCGGGTAGTTAACTTCATGCGTCTTGAGTTTCTTTGATGCATACGCAATCACTTTTCCATTCAGCATCAAAACTCCTCCTAGTCCTTCTTTCGAAGCATCAGTGTAGACGATATAACCTTCTTTTCCTTCTGGCAACGCTAACACGGGTGTAGTTGTTAGCATCTCCTTCAATCTTTGAAAACTTTGCTCACACTTCTCAGTCCTTTCAAATTTCCCTTCCTTTCTTTGTCAACTTAGTGAGAGGTGTAGCTATCTTTGAGAAATCTTTAACAAACCTTCGGTAGTAACTAGCTAATCCCAGAAAACTCCTCCCTTCTGAAGGATTCTTCGGTGACTTCCAATCCATAATCGTTTCAATCTTTAAGGGATCTACTTCGATTCCAGACCCTGATATGATGTGTCCGAGAAACATAACTCTCTCTAGCCAGAACTCACATTTGCAAAACTTTGCATATAGCTTGTGATCCAGCAAAGTGCGTAACATGATTCGAAGATGTTCAGCATGTTCCTCCGGTGTCTTTGAAAACACCAAGATATCGTCGATGAAGATCACTGTAAACTTGTCGAGAAACGGCTTGAATATTCGGTGCATCATATCCATAAATGCAGCTGGTGCGTTTGTCAAACCAAACAGCATTACCACAAACTCATAATGTCCGTATCGACTGTTGAAAGCAGTCTTCGGAATATCTGCTTCTCTAATCTTCAATTGATAATACCCATGTCTAAGATCTAACTTAGAGTAGACCTTCGACCCTTGCAGTATATCGAACAACTCTTCGATATGAGGGAGAGGATACTTATTCTTGATCGTCATCCTATTCAGCTCGCGATAGTCAATGCATAAGTGCAATGATCCATCCTTCTTCTTAACGAAAAGCACAGGCGCTTCCCACGGAGAGGTGCTCGGTCGAACATATCCTGACTCTATCAGTTCGTCCAATTGCTTTCTCAACTCTTCCACTTCAGATGGAGCCATTCTGTAAGGTGTCTTGGAGTACGGCTCAGCTCCTGATATCATCTCGATTGTAAATTCTAACTCTCGTTCAGGAGGTAACGAATTCAAATATTTAGGAAACACATCTAGGAATTCGTTCACCACTTCCACTTCTTCAATCTTAAGTTGATCTTTTGGTCTATTCAAAAGATAAGCAATGAAGCCACTAGCTCCTTTCTGAATTAGTTTCTTAGCTTCCATCAAAGAAACCATTGATAACTTCTCTACTTTCCTCTCTGATGTCCGACTTTCATCTTCTTCCAAGATGACCTCTTTCTTGTAACAATCCAACTTAGCTCGGTACTTAAACAACCGATCCATACCAAGTATAACGTCGTATCTTATCATCGGTAACTCAATAAGATCCATCGGGTAACAATGGGTACCAATACATATAGGGCAGCGTTTATATATTTGATCCGTAACAAGGCAAGTTCCCAAAGGAGAACTCACTTCAAATTTATATGGCAATTGTTCAAGCGGGAATCGTAAATACGCACACAATTTAGATACAATAAATGAATGCATGGCACCAGGGTCATATAAGACCTTAACTAGCATGTTAAGAATGTGCACAATACCTTCCAAAACAGACGAAGGATCAACCTCCTCATTACCATCCAAAGCATAAGCTCTGCCTTTAACCACCGGTTTGTTCATCGTACCCACCATCGCTTTTCCTTGGACCCCAAATCTCTTGATCTTGTTCAGGGTAGCTATCCATCTGGTGCTCAGGGGAACCACACATGAAGCACTATCCAGCTTTCTTGCGACAGTTCTCCTCACTGTGTCCCGTTCGGTGACAATATCTGCAAACAATTTCCTCTTGACCTGGCTGAGGTGCTCTCTGCTGCTGCGGTGCCCTCTGTTGTTGCTCTGGGGCTTTCTGCTTCAATTTCTGTGGAGCTTTCTGCTGGTGCGGTGCTACCATGGGTTTCTTCCCGGTTCCTTGGGGAAAAGATCCGGAAGGTCGCTTGTTCCCTTAATAAGGCTTAGGGTTAGATGGTCCTTGACGTACAACAGTTATCTTGATCTCCTTGTGGGCTGCTTCAACCTTTAGTGCCTTGTCGACGGTCCTGTTGTAGTTCTCAATATCCAAAGAAGTAAGTGCCCACCGAGGTTCGGGCTTCAGTCCATCGATAAACCTCTTTGTCTTGCGACGCTCATCATTCAGAATATGAGGCGCATACTTGATCAGTCTCACGAACCTAGCCTCATACTCCATCACATTCATAGTTCCCTGAACCAAACTCATAAACTCAGCCTCTCGTGCATCACGAGTTACTTTAGGGGTGTACTTCTGCTGAAATTCCCTAATGAACTCAATTCAATTTCCTTCAACATTGTTCTCAACCCACATATGTTGAGTGTTCCTCCACCAATTAAGTGTAGCTCCTTCCATAAGAAAAGCAGCATACTGAACTCTTTCACGATCTCCAGGGTAGATATCCATAGCCTCGAAGATCTTCTCGATACTAGCAATCCAGTTCTCAGCCTTTAAGTCGTTCGGTTCTCCATAAAACTTAGGCGGGTTCATCCTAAGAAACCTTTCTAGAGACTTCTCATTAGGAGGATTGCCCCTCTGATTACAAGCTCTCTCAAATTATCATAGCACATCCCATAATTCCGGAGTTCCCTCCCGTTCAGGGGTGGCGTGACATCTCTTTGGGGTGGCGGTGGTGGTACACGATTACGGGGTGCTATTCTTGGTGGCATGATGTTACTGAATTCACAAGTATTCAGATACATATACGATGCATGACATTAATATGATTCACATAGTTGGTAACCACGTATTTATATTTCCACGTAGTCACAGATAAGCACGAGAATAATACATTCCCATGACAATATATCAGCAAAGATTCAAGATCTCCACACATATCATGTATATTCAGCAACGATTCTGAAGCATGATCAACATGTAAACAAGAACAGAACATGTACTATCATACCAACAAGAACTGTAACATGTATAACATGATCAGAGGCATGATCTATCCATTAACAAGAATATCAGCGTGCTATCAATAAATGAAATAGCATGATCCTATCAACGGTCCTAATGGTATCTTGAAGCAACTCTAAGACTCATGCAATGACAGTTATGGAAAGCAGTAAATAGATAATATAAAGCCAAAAGTGTTATAACTGTGCAAGGTTTGGTAAAATTTACTATCAGTATCAGACCAAAATGGGAAGGACCCAATACTATCGAGTTGAGTTCCTTACAGGCCTTACCAATCCGTCCAACCCTGCTGAAAGTAACCTAGTAGGTACCATGTCATCTGAACCATCATCCGTGGTGCCAAAAATTGGGGATCATCTACCATAGCTATACATCCCCTCATCCAAAAGTCAGTCCTGAACTGTCCCGGCTATACGTCCGCCATCCATAGATAGATATATATGCATTAGTACTATATACAGAAACCTCCCATCAGTAATCAACCCTGATAACTGTGGTCCAAAGAATCCATGGTGGTGTCATCAGAAACAGCAACAACCTCGCCCAGTCCATGTCCTGCTGGGTCATCTCCGCCATCGTCATCATCATCATAAGAACCTCCATCGCCTCCATCGGACTGCTCCTGCATAGGTTCGGGCTCCTGAGAGGCCTGGCTGACATCCTGGCCCTCGACCTCCTCAACTGCCTGTTCATCGGACAAGTGATAGGCATCTTACAGGCGAGCTCTCATGTGTGCACGGTAGTGCTGGTGACGCTCCATAGAGGTGTCGCGATCGATAGTCATTTGCATAAGGTCAACCTCCAGCTCAGCAATACGAGCAGCCCTCTACTCAGCAACATGAGTCATCTCTGAAGCATGCTCACGAGCAATGTCCCTATCAATCTGGTGTTGTAGTGACTAATCCTGATGGAGCATAAACTCCAACCTGACCTCACGGGTCCTTTGATACTCCTGAAAGTAACCATCTCTCTCAGACTCGAGATAGTACACAACTCTGTTAGGATAGGAATACCCAGGTCTGCCATTGTTCCTAGACCTACGCCAGGTATAGAAACGAGTGCCTCCACGGTGAGAAACTGCCACAGTACGCGGGGTCTCAAACTGCTCAAAGAAAGCCTCATCCATCTGTTGATGATTAGGATCACGGTGTGGCTGAACTGCCATAGCTCTACAGAAGATACCACAGATATGAAATCCAGATAACAGAACCATGCAATCCCTAATTATCCTGTCTCGATGCAATATGATAATGATCCTGGATGCAATGCATGAATAATCTATGATGCAACATGAGAGGAATCTAGGTTAAGTCTCTTCTTACTTAACCCGATGCTCTGATACCACCTCAGGCTGTAACGTCCCCACCCGTACCAGAACATGAGGAGAGTGGCATCTCAACCCCCTTACTGAAGCACCTCTCAAGTAATGGTGTGAGCCATCACTCAAGAAACACTCCAGCGAACGGCTATCAATCTCAGAACTATACATGTATAACGATGTGGCTATGCAGCGGAAAATAAGAGTATTTTAAAACTGTTGAAAACATGTGCGTGGCGGCATGTAAACAAGCAAGAACATGTCGATCGGTAAGAGAGACTTGGCATGTCAGAACATATAACATATTCACATAATGATACCTTTATAATAGAGTTCAAGGTATCGGTAGTAGAGTAGCAGAAAGAGTATTACAAAGATACTCAAGTATTCAGAAATATGTAGTAATGCAGCCATATAACATATGCAGGACACAAAAGAGAATAATACTATAAGTCCTGACTGAAACAAAAATGACAATCTAGAGCTTCAAGATACCTCTAGACTGTGACTGCAAGACCTGAAACCATGAGGCAAGAAAACGGGAGAGGTATTAGTCAAAAGGACTAAGTGAGGGAATACTTTAAAGAATGTACGGTAAGTGATAGACACTTGAATTAAAGTACAGAACTATTAATGCAAAGCTTTAAAGAAGAACTTGAAACAAGTTCGATTGATAAATCTCTTTTGATGCAATGCTATGAGAAAAGGAGAGTTTTCAAAACACTTTCGTGAATGCTGTCACACGCGCACACATATGATATGGATGGTTCATAATGTTTTCATAAAACGGGATAAGGTTAGAGTTAACTTTTCCAAATATGAACCATCATTTATGAAACGGAATTTTGCCCGCATGCTAGGCTTCTCCATCCTTACTCCAAAAAACATGATCAAGTAGGGTATCGGACCGAGATCAACAATACCCTAGCACATACAAACATGCACCATCCTCCACCGGTTGTCACTTCGGGTAGCTAGCCCTAGGCGACGTGTAAACATGTAACGAGAATAGATTTGTGGTCCATTCCCAGACAGATTGTCCTGACTTAACCAACCTCTGATTAAAGTCGGTGTCAATTGTCTAATTGTGGCGGCCGGTATTAGTGATGTCGTTGGCGCTCACCTCCTGAGCATCACTTCTACACATAACCGCCAGGCCCAAACTGTAAACTGTATGCTTGCATTTCGGATTCATAGTGACCGGAGTACCCTCCGGGTGCTAACTATGAACATGTGAAACTGTACTGTAACATGTCATGCTATGCTGCAAACATTTGATGCTATACTTTTGAAACATATGAACATGTGAAACTTTTCATGTAACAATCTTTGAACAAGGATGCGAGTCTTTGGAAAACATGTGCTATTGATCAAGGAATACTTTTAAAGTATGACATGATCGTTTCAAAAGATGTCCCGATAAAAGGGATAGTTCAAAACGAGGTTTAACTTTGAATTTCAAAACATATGATACTAAAGTAGAATCATGGTTCCAGTTGGAAAATATTTTAACTTCACCTCACCTAATAGTAACAAAAGCTAGGTAGACTGATTACGCGGTGCCCTGGGGATCCCAGTGCTCAACTTTAACTCCTGTAGGTGGTGTACTAGAGTGAGCTTAAGAACTAAGACCCACTACTAACATGATGCATATGAAATGCATGAAACAAATGAACAAGGAACATGTAATACAAGAGAGTAATACCATTTAAGGTATTAGAGAAAGGTAACAATCAAAGGAATACGTTAAAGGGAGTTACTCTTAACGTGGGACTATGATTTTACTATAACCGAATAAGAGTTAATCAAATTATGAATCCTATCTCAAACCTTAGGTTATGAAACAAGTCCTCGAAAGAAAACATTTTGAAATCACATTTTAGACCCCGGATATGAAAACCCTAGGTGCAAACGTCTATTAAGAAAGCACAAGTTTTATTTCATTTTTACTATTTAAAAGCACTATTCAAAATTACTATTCAGGATTACTATTCACGATTACTATTCAAAGGGTCGGGTCAAACCCTTACTATATACACACACGACATGCACACAAAACATACACACACGTACACACACACACACACGGCATACACACAAGCACACACCCTAATTCAATTATGATCTTGATTATAACATATAGTTTCAAGTTCATGTTATTAATAATCAAGTGTGATCTAGGTAAAGGTATAACCTATGGTTAAGAGGTCTAATTACGGCATAACCTCAAGTTATGAAACACTATTCTATCTTAGGTTATAACATGTGACACTATTATAGTGTATAACATATGATCAAGGCTATATTCCATTAATCCATATCATATCATAAGCTCAATTCATAATTCATGAATCATACAACCATATAAGAACATGTCTCAACATAATTCATATCATATCATGAACATTAAGCAGGTAACATGTAACAAATTAAATTCAATAACAACATGTAACATGTTATAACATAATTGATCATAGGTTACTATTCCATTAGATAACATGCATGAACATAATTTAAATATCATAATCATGCATCAATATACAACATATAGTACCCTAATTCATGATCATAGCATATACCAAAGCATATCATATCATATCATAGCATATTATAAACAATTAAATCATATAAACATCTATTCAAACATATCATAAAAACTATACCATAAATGCATAAAATAAAATCCTATATGGCTTAGGGAAGACCCTAAGACCCAAACTAAACATAATATAAATATACCATAACATTAAAACATAAACTAACATAAAAACATAACATAAAATAAAAACAACTAACCTAGAGAGGGGGGATGTTGCTTCGGCAACTAGAGGGGGAGAGAATGGGTCTTGTTAACACAAGTTTGAGCAAGGAAAATAAGAGCATGAGAGGGGTATTTATAGTTGCTAGCAAGCCCTTCACCTTGCAATAAAAGTATCTCCAAGGGTAGGAGAACAAAAGGTAGTAGCTTCTCTTGGAAGCTTAGTCTCTTGAATTAAATAAAAATGGGAAATGAAGGGTATTTAGGTAATTTAACACCCTAAACACAAGAACGAGCTGCTAGAAATGTGTATTTGTGAATCGGACAAAATTAGCTTCAAAATGAATATTTACTCGATGAAAACGGATTTACCGTTTAAAAGATATCTTGATTTTAAAGAATAGTAACTTGAACGTCTTGAACAAACATGAATGAAAGACGACCTCCGAACGTGATTTGAAAGTCCGGATCATTTCAAAACGTCATAAAATAAATCAACAAGTGTTTTAAGCCCAATATCGACTATGAAAAGTTTTACCGATAAAAAGTTAGAAACGTAGGATGAATAGTAACTTTATTTTAAAAACCGTGTTCTTCAAAACTCGAGCTAGGGCTTGAATGAAGAGATGTAATCAATCTCAAAAATCATGAAATAAATCAAGAAGTACTTTAAACTCAAATTTGAAGAGTAGAAGTTCTCCGAACGAAAAACCGTTCGTAGAAGGAATAGTGAATAGTGTTTTGGCTCAAACGTTTCTTTAAAACGAAGTTCAAAATAGATTTTTGAGTCAAGAATGATACCAATAGACTCGGAACGACTCAAGGAATGATTTAACTATAAACTTGGGTAGTAGAGAGTGTCCGAATCAAAGCTCGTTTACAAGAATAAATAGTAACTTTGGTAACTCAAGAAAGACTCTCTGAGCTTGGGAAACAAGTTCAAACGATTGGGAAACATGAGTTATGAACCTCTAGGGTTCGAGCAACAATATGGGCAAAGTAGGCTTGGAAAATGAATAGTAAACTGAGTCAAAGGTCAGGAATTCCCCCTTAAGACACTGTCGATCACATATAAGCACTTTGATCATGTAAGAATGCAATGCATGAAGGTTTATAAAGTTGGATCACGGTCTATAAACGCTTGGCCCTTAGCTTACTGTTTTCATCCAGGTCCTGTTCTGGGCTGTTACAGACGAGGTCGAAGATAAGACGTTTGATCCACCCCGGAACCAACACGACCAATAAAACACCACCCCTGGTGCACCTTGTGACACCCTGTCTCTCCGACGAGCCAGGTATAATGTCATGAGAAGGTTCATTGACATAATTATGTTCTTTTAATTTAATTTATATGCTAGATCACTTGTTTAAGTGACTTCCATGCCCTATGTGTTTAAATTTAACTTTTAATTCCTTGTACTTAACTTCTATTATTTGAATTTAATTCCGAACTTAGTGAATACATGAAATATATGTTTTATGAACTTGTGTGTATGTTCATTTTATGCTTCTAGACTCGTTTGACAAGGTCTTGGACCTAATTTGAATTTTGGTGACTTAAGGACCTAAAGGGCAATTAGGACACCTTGGGTTCCAGATCACATAACTTGAGCTCGGGAATTCGGATTCAAATTCGACACCACCATTCGACTCGTATCGATGATTCAGATCCCATGGAACAAGCTTTATAATTTTCTAAGTTTTGGACCTCCGAAACTTTCCCAAATCGAGACATATGTACCGGATCCTCAACCCACCCATTTTAACCCAATAATTAACTCGTTTAAGCCATTTCTTAACCCGTTTTAAACCCAACTTAATCCCTTATTCTCTCTCACTCTCCCATTTCATTCAAACAAGGAAAAAGGAGGAAGAAAGCAAGAAAATAAGAAGAAAGCACAAGTCCTTCACAGACTTGATACATTTTGAACTCAAGACCACACTTCTTCTTCTACACACTTCAAGGTTTGTTTGGTTTTTAATTCTCCATCTTCTTGTGCTCATTTTTATCCAATTATTTCTTGTTTTAATCTATGGTTTCATGTTATATGAGAAACGAGATGAATAGTAAGGGTTTGTAAGAAATTCTGGAGTTTGAGTTCAATCTTGCACCTTTTGATGATCTAAGAGTTGTGTGATGTTCCTTTGTGCTTCTTTAACTCATTTATAAGCTTGGATTAGAAGGTGGTTGAGTATTTATTGATGTGCCATTAATGAACTTTGAATTTGTTGAAGTTTAAGAAGGTTATATGTTGTGTATATGCATCCTTGTCTTTAGCTAGTTTGTGTCGTGTGAATATGTGATGGATTGGGCATGATTTATACTAGCTTTAGCCTTTGTTTTCTGCCTCAAGTTGAGCCCGGAGTTGCTACGGTTGTTCTGCCCCTTTCCCCTGTGTTTTAAGTTGCTGTTGTTGCTCTTTTTTTTTTTTAGAGACGAAGCAGTCGTGTGGCCGTGCACGTTTTGTGCTTTAAACACGCGAGGTAGCACGGAAATGTTAGAATTTTGGGGAATTTTTTCCCCTCGCGGCTCTATGCCTTCCCAGGCTAAATTTCGTGTGGCCATGCAGACTTCATTTGTGCTCCGATTGGCCTCAGATTTTAATTGTAGAATTTTTTTTAGTTTAGAGTATTCTCCAATTGGAATCACCTTAAAATTCATCCTGGTTTGTGAGATATAACCGTTTGAAAATAGTGTCGCCACTTCACCGGAATTCTGCATTTGTCCAACTTCAAACCTACCCCAATTTCGGACCACTTTGAACCAAAATCCGAGCCATATACCGTTGGAAAGACCTATTTGTTTAGTTTCCTATCCAATAAACAAAACTCAATTCCAACATTTCAAATGCAAGATATTCCCATTTTTGTACAGCTTGTGCATTTTGATAATCTGTCATCTTTTGTTTAATTTTGCTTGGAGCTCCTTTTAATAGTTCTCTTTCGTTTCCCTTGCATTTTCGCACCCCATTTATGACTCCTATGTGTTGTTAACATGTTGTACAATGTCTTATGATGTTTATTTTATTTTTATGATATCATTTGCAAGGTGCAAACGTGACTTTAACGTTTAAATGCTACATATGATGTTCCTTTGTTTCTAATGCATCTCTTTATGCATTTTATTGCATTTCTTTCATATCTAACATGATTCTAAGATGTTGATTGTTTGTTGTATGTTGTGTTATGACATGTTTATTGATTTTATACCTTGGAATTTATATGCTAACGTGATGTTACAATGTGGTTAAATGACATCTTATGCCATCTTGTTGCATTCCTTTGCATTCATTCACATTGTTGTCCATCTATTTGGTACATATTTGAGTCTAAATCTTGGGTTTGTGTTTGTTTGTCATAGAGGAGGTCCCCGGTGTCGGTTTTGAGTCCGAGATACAGGTTGTGGTGGTCGGCAAACTCTTATTTTTTATGTTGCGCACAAGGTGAGGTTTAGGATCTTTTCTTTTAGTTAAGGGACCTATAACCCCTACATGCTCGTGTTTCTTGCCCACACGTGACTATATATTATATATATAGTTAAATATGCGTTGAGTATGATATGTTATGATCTTTTGAACACCTTCGGATTTGAAAGTATGTATATGGGCATATATAAGCTTGAGTTTTGAAACCCTTATGATATGTTATGCTATGATATGCTGTGTAAGTGAGTTAAGCCATGAAAGATTGGTATATGTATGTTATGTTCCGTATGTTTGGGCCCCGGAGCTACGAGCAAGGACACCCGGGACGGTATTAGGCCGTCGGGATCATCACTTTTTAGCATAGTTCCATCCGAAATGTGACGCGTGACCCCTGGGAGTTTGAAAAGGTGTACTCTTCGACGCTCTCGGTGTAAAAGCCGAGAAAGACTCATAGGGGGAGCGCTACCCCTCGAGGTTATGTTATGTATGGATAGTTAGGGTTTATGTAGCCCTTCTATCTCAAAGTTTGGGTGGATTGTATGTATGATTTCGAATTTTCTTATGCTAATATGAGAGGTAAGGTTGGAAACTCGTTACTCACTCGAGCATTATGATTTTATGCCTTGGAATTGTGAAATAGGGATAGTTTTATGAAACGTTATGAATAAGTATACGTATATGTATTAGTTTTTCTTTGAAAATGCTTTGGTATGAAAACCCTATTCTTTGGTTCATGATTCCTCCCTTTGATACGTGTTTTGCTCTATTATGTATAGCGTGTGGGTGTGCGTTAGCCCCCTCACTTAGTCAGTTGACTGACTCCTCTCTTATCTTTTTAGGTGATAGGTTCTTTTGAGCTCGTGATAGGCGGGAAAATGCATCTGTTGATTCACACTTGGTCGTATAGATCGGGATAGGTTGCATTTGGTCTCATGTGCATACTTTTATGTTTCGTACTCTTGGAATTTTGATTTATACTATGGATTTATGGAATTGTATCTCATATATATTTGATCTCTTGGCCCTAGTTTGAATATTTGATGATATTACTTCCGCTATCTTGCTGTTGTGATTGGAATTTGTTTACTTTTGCGCACTCTGAGTGTGTGTTAGCTCCGCCTAGCCTAGTGGGTGTGTTGGTCTCCCGTTCGCTATGACTTGGACTTGGGTACGGATTTCCCATTTCGTATTCGGGTTCAGGTCTTCGTGCGGGGGATATAGTGTCCCACGTGCGGGGAACAAACTGAATACAAAAACAGGACTTAGACTTAAGAATGAACCACTTAGACACACGACGAATGCTTATGCTTGGCATAAAGTCATGGGTCACGTATATATCCATAAATTATTCATTTAAAATCATATAATTGCACACCAAATACGTTTCACCCAATTAAAGAAGCATACTATAAAGTTCAGGATGAAGAGTGCGTAATTAACATGCGTAAAAAACTCATTCATTAATATTAAATTACATTTCATGCACATAACATAGCATATAATGCAAATTCATATCGAAACATGCAAATTAATTAAGATATAAATCATTAAGAGGCGTAAGAAATCAATTAAAGCATAAAAAGATCTCACACCAACTCTCTGGACAACGGGAATGGCCATTCCGGCCACAAGGCAAAAATCAGAATGCCCATTCCCACGAGCGCTGCCCGGAAGTGCCATTCCCACGATAAGAAAAAACTCAGAATTGCCATTCCCACGAGCGCTGCCCGGAACGGCAGTTCCAAGCTGAAGCAAAAAATGGGAATTACCGTTCCCATCGATGGACGAGAAGGGTCGTTCCGGCTCTAAGGCTAAAACGAAAAGAGTTGTTCCGGCCTGATCCTGGCAAGAAGAAAGAGCAGCAGCAGCCATGGCTTCGGGAAGCAACCACAAACACACACACGCACAGCCACACACAACTCCAAATTGCACAAAAATCATACCACGAAGCAAGTACGACATGTAGAACACATAAGTACACACTAGAGCTCATGAAATAAGCTCAAACACACAAAATCCCCAACCCGACACTATTCATCATCTTCCCTAACAAAGTACGTAGGCATATCCAAGGCACAAAAGAGGTATTAAAATGAAGCACGTAATGAGAAAAATATAAATCTTACCTTAGATCGTCGATCGAATGGTTGGATATCGCAAGCTCGAGCTCCGAAGTTTGAAGGCCAAATGGGAGGGGGGCTCATCTTCTCTTCTTTGATTCTTCCTTGTCACATATGAAATGGGAAATGGAAAAAAGGGATTAGCCCCTTTTTGGGGCTGGTCAAACGGGAAGGTCAAAATGGGGTTCGGTTCGTTTGGATCGGATTTTAAAATGGTAGGGCGATCAAATGACTTTAGAAAAATATAAGGTTAATTCAATTAAATTCGAATCGTCGAAACGAATCCAACGGTAGGGTCAAAATTCAAATTTGAATTCTCAAGATGAAGATAGCCACGAAGGCCCAAAACACCCTAATTACAATTAGGTCCCTAATTTACAAATATTAGACAATTGAGCCCAAGTACATTCCAATTGAATTCTAAGGCGCACATAATTAAAATTAAATTCACGTTGACACATAGGATATGCGAGTCACATAATTCACGAATATATAGAATTAAACTCTCTCGTGATGCCATACCTGGATTGCCGAAGAGACGGGGCGTCACAGTCACGTGCGTGACACTTGTCATGGGGCCCACGCACGTGTTGCTCCATTTGATCAACCTTTTGATCATTTTATTAATCCGATTAACTTCCTACCAAAACCCTTGTGACTTTGCATTTGTGTGTGATCCTTTAGGTTTATTATTTGATTAGCAGTGATATTAATTAATTAATTTTCATATTTAATTAGTTAGTTCATAGATCACACTACCATAATCTAGCAATGGGTGTGTGACCCCTAGCCGAATAACGAAATGAATCGAAGAACCTTTCAGCCAATGACAATCAGTGAAATACGATCGTCCTACATCTCCACCTCTCAATCAAGATATTAATGTATGGAATAAACTTAGAACCTTGTTATTCTTGATCTTTAAAGTTAAGTTCGTATCATATCCATCTAGATCTCAATCCAAGAAAACCCCATTTTATTGATGTCTTGATCTTTTATCCACCTTAGCCAAAGGTTTAATATTTAATGGACTAAGAACAACTTAATCAGTAAGAGATCATTCTTGTTCCTAACAAGTGTAGGTCCTTTATTGATTCTACTAATTCTACATATGCCACTTGTGTAATCCCAACATGAACTGGAATTCAGCTGTCTAAAGTCGACACCCTTTTGAGTCCATATCAAAGATTACAGAGTTAGCTCATACTAGAAATTATAGAATCTCGAGTCAAAGGATTATTAATCACGTCATTGACATGTGAGATATTTCCTAATCTAGAAGTTTCTGGAAATCTCCTTTCCGTTTTAGGAATGTTCTCATGCGGGACATCTCAGTGATACAGTTCTTGTAACAATCACCCTTATTCATTACGAATGCATCATCATACGCACTTCTCAACCCATGAAACCGGGTGACCCTTCTTGTGACACCCCGTCCGATCGTACGTACAGGTTCGTGCTAAGTGTGAGTTTATTTTCTGTATTTGTATTTATTTCAATATCCTATTTGATTTATTTAATTGTTATCTACCTCTTATTCAATTACTTATATGAAATTATATGTAATTCCTTGATTAAATGTTGAAATATTCCCTATGTGTTTATATGATTTGAATTCTTATGATTTATGGATTTATATGATATGAATTTATATCTCAAGCATGTTAATTTCATGAATTATATGATATATATGAATTAAGGGTGTTTTTGTATGATTTTGTTATGTTTTGGACTTGTTTCAAACCTTTGTGGACTCAATTGCACTTTTTCTTATGTTTAGGGCCTATTTGCAAATAGGCTATTCTTGAGTCCTTTCTAGCAAAACTTGAGTTCGGAAATTCGGACTTGAATTATAACTTCCTTGTTGGACTTTTTTCGATGATTCGGATCCAACGGAACAAGCTTTATATTTTTCTGAAGCCGTTCGGACCCCCGATAACAAGTATTTAATTATTTAAATTGGTGTATGAATATTTGATAGTGGTTAAATATAAAAAAAATGACAAAACAATAACAATGGAGTTAGCCCAGTTGGTTTGGGGTTCAGTCTTCTTCACTATAGTTAATTAATAATAAAGTAGTAAAATTTTTAATGCAATATGTATTAATATAAATAATTATATATTTAAAAATAATTTTATTTAAACTATGATAATAAGTATTTAATTATTTAAGTTAATGTATGAATATTAGATTGTTGTTAAATATAAAAAAAGACATACTATAACCATTAACATAGCTAGCCGAGTTGGTTGGTCTCCAACCTTCTTCATTGGAGACCCAGGTTCGATTCCGGATGGGAGCGAATTATTCAACATTTATCATGAGCCACCTTGGGCTGGCTTGGCTCGGTCCTGTTGGTGCGGTCCGGCTGCTAGGTCGAGCCTACTAGGCTGGTGAATGTGTGAGGTGGTTCTGGGGCCCACAAAAAAAAATTTAATTAATTAATTTGAATTATTAGCTTTTGCGACGGATTTTGCAACGGAGATTTCGTTGCAAAAAGGCAAAAAAATGAATTAATTATTGATTACTTTGCAACGGAAAATTCGTTGCTAAATCTGTTGCTAAAACCGTTGCTAATTTCCGTGTTAGTAATTCGTCACTAAATTCGTTGCTATAAGTTCGTTGCTAATTCCGTTGCTACAGATTAGCCACGAGGGTTATAGCAACGAAAAATTTTCGATGCTAAATCCGTTGCTAATAGGGCCAAAATCCGTTGCTAAATCCGTTGCTATATGGCATTTTTCTGGTAGTGCCCTAACCGTCCCGGGGGCTCCTTACCCGTAGCTCCTGGGCCCCATAACAGAACAGAACATAACATATACCAACTTTCATGGTAATCTCGCTACATAAGCATCACATAACTTAACTTTCCGAAATAGCTTACATATGCCTTCATACTTAATTTCCAAAACTGAAGTTGTATCATAAGGTCATAATCATATCATATCCAACACATATTTAATCGTATATATAGTATATAATCGCATGCGGGGATTGAAATCATCATATTGGGGTCATAGGTCGTTTAACTATACAAAATCCTAAACCTCACCTGAGAAGCGACAAGATATGAGAACTGACAAGACTTGTCCAAACTCGATCGGGTTATCTCCGCCCTGGAGATCTCTGTACATAAAAGGAAAATACAGTGTACTCGTGAGACAAGACTCAGACATGAACCATAGAGACGTACGGCGATGCTCAACATGATAGTGGTATGCACAAGTGCCCATGTTACTTCCAATGTGGTGTCGTGGTCAGTTAAGGCATATCAATGCGCAACAAGGTTATATTTACAAGTAGAAATTCTAAATATAAGTATAAGATAAATTCAAGTATCATACAACATTCAATGTTCCAAGCATATTTTTTATCTTAAGTGGTTTACAAGGTATGAAAATATTACACTTAGCACCCTTGAGCAAATTATGAAGATTTGAAAACATTACACAAGCACAAGTCCTTGACAAATCCATTATCCAAGCTGACAAGAATTAAGTCCTTGTTACCAAGTTGGGATATATCAATTTGGGTTTAATTATGTCCACGGAAACATACAATTACGCGTACCATAAAACATTTGTTGGATGTCTTAGAAAGATCCTTGAATACAATTTATTAACTCACTTAACAACTCCAATAAATAATCCAATTTACACATATACTTAGGTGTCAACATATTTCGACATACACAACTCCTCACAATTTAATTTATTTAAACAGGTTTAAACTCAATTTAATTCAATCTATAAGAATTCATTCCAATTTGAATATATGTTCCCAAAGATCATTCATACTTAACAACGCAGTTGTACAACCCAGTACACATTCTCATCATATAGCACAATCAGGCAACAAGCTAATTTTCTCAAATATGCTCATAATTCTATACCAATGTACACATACGGTTGTTACCCAGATTTATGAATAACCAAATCTAACACTTTTCAATTAAAAAGAACTCATAGCTTTTACTTGAACTAATACAGATTACATAATCCAAACAAATACTAATAAATACTAGTTAGACGAATTAATTAAATCAACCTAACACACTAATTACAATTACAAGTTAACCAACTCAACTTATGCTACAACCAAATTTGCAATTCGGCATCATCAAGATCAAACATCCTACAGCAGTTTGAGTTATGTTCTTAAAACTCCATAATCAGAAATTAAATCAATTTAACTACACGATTAACGACCATTAATTTAAACATCTAATTAAGTTCAAATGACTGAAATAAAAAAAGGGTTTACAATTGCAAAGAGCAGCTGCTAATGGTGATCAGTGAAAGGCGTCTGAGCTGGTGGCGATTTTCGTCGAAGAAGGAGAAGTCGTTGAACCGCTGCAGGAACCGAAAGGGGGAGGCATCGGATCTACTGCTGCTTGCCCTGTTTGTCCTTGTTTACAGGGGTGACTCATAGTGGCGGGGAATGGCGAGTGAGGCACTGAAGGTTGCACATGTTATTATCCCTGTCTTGACCGAGAGAGAGATCGAAATAACAGGGGGAAAAATGAGAGCAAAAGGGCAGTGGTTGTACCGGTTAGATATTTGACGGCAAGGTGGTGGCGGCATTAGGGCTGCTTCTTGTCATCTGAAATGGGAGAGAAAGAGAGCAGGGTGGCGTCTGCGGTTGTCCAAGGAAGCACAGACGGCAGCTGGATCTAAAACAAGAGAGAGGTCGTCGTTTGCTATAGATCTATTCCCTCTATTGGCGGTAAGATGGCGGGGTTTCTAGATATGGCGGTGGTGGTGGTCGCCTGGAATGGGAGCCCACGGCGGAGACGGCACGGTGGAGACGGCATTGTGGTTGTTGTTGTGCCGCTACTGGGACAGCGATGGTGGTGCAATGGTGGGATCAGGTGGAGTTCTTCCACACCTGTCCAGATCTGAGCGCGGGTGGTGGTGCTAGCAGAGTTGGCGGTGAGAAGGTGGTGGAGAAACTGAGGTAGGGGAAAGCGGTGCCTGCTATTGTGATTGTTGGCGAAAGATGGTGGCGGTGGTCGTTTGCCGGAGGAAGGAGATCAGGCGGCTAAAAGAGTGGTGTGCGGCGGCAGAAGAGCTCGCTGGGGCGGCGGAGATGGCGGGAAGAAAGGCGGAGCTTCTGAAGTTGGTGTGGAGGGAGGATGTTGATGGTTGTCGGAGAAGGTGGTGGCGGCAGTTCGCTGGTGGTTGGAGAAGCCAGCGCTGCTGAAGCTGCTGCTATTGAAGACGAATGGAGGAAGAAGGGAATGAATGAGAGAAGCTAGGTTTTCGGTGTACTAAAAGGCTTAAATTCGAAAATTGCACATAAGTCCCTCGAAAGTGTAGGTCAAGCGATTAAGTCCACAGATTTAAGTAAGACTTAGATCAAGCCCAATTAGAGATTGCGTAATTATAAAAGCATCTCCAAGATTTTAAAGAAAGTATTAGTAAGTCCAAATTCGAATTTTAGAAATTATAAAAGTACCCCAAAAATTTAAAGTGATGTCCAGTTAAGTCCAATTGAATTTCTCACGATTAGAAATTGATCCCCAATTTTAATTAATTCCAAATTAGCCCATATAATTTAAATTAAGAGAGCAATTAGGTATTACACACATATGTCAAAAGGATGCAATCGAGCTAATTTAAACAATTAAAACATAAATAAAGAAATTCAAACACACGCAGAGTTAATTAAATAACAATTTAATCGCACGAAAACGACATCGTATCTTGCTCCGAAAATGCAGGGTGTTACAACCTTCCCCCCTTAAGAGAACCTGGTCCCCAGGTTCCACTGCTGAGCTGGAAAAGCTTCGAGTGATATTGTCTTAACCTTTCTCAAGGAGTTGCGTAAAATTTAGCCTCCGTTGTGAAGTTTACTCTCATTGTCTTTACTGAACCTTTCTCGCGATGTCTCGTTGCCATTGGGATTCATTCGAGTACTGGACCGTTGCTTTCCTCAAGTTGTTCATCATTCCCATAAGACGAATAATTGTTACTGCACTCAACTTCGATTGCGTCGCAAACTCATCACTGCAGACCGTAGCCAGGACAACGCGTAACGCAACCTCAACAAACAAGAGAGAATCCCATCTCTCAGCACAAAAGGTGAGAGAACCCCGTCTCTCGAGCACAGATTTGAGAGAACCCCGTCTCTCAAGCACACAATCAAGAGAACCCCGTCTCTCAAACACATAATGAGATAACCCCGTTTCTTAACCTAAGTCTGACAGACTTCCACATCTCCCAAACATTCTAGTTTGAGAAAATCCAGCATTTCTCAAACCCCTACATTCGAGAGAATCCAGCATCTTCCGAATATCTAAGTACAAGAGAATCCACATCTCTTGTGCACAAAGTTTAGAAAGAGTCCAACATCTTTCTATCACATAAGTGGAGAGAATCCTACATCTCTCCAACACATAAAAGAGGGAACCTAAGGTCTCTCTTGCACATAAATCCACAGATCAACATTTATACATACACAAATCAGAGTAACACTTGATGAAAGGTATGCGATGCATGTTTGGTGTACCTTATACGACTGATATCGGTGTCCCTTGAGTATAGATTCAACGCTCATACCTCGACTCAAGGGGGATATCGCGATGGAATCCCTGTAAAACAAGGTCACAGTATGTATGTATGTTATATGCGAGGTTAGTGAGCAATCAAGGGAGTTTTAAACCACATAGGCATGCTTAATCCAGATAAACACGTAACTTATTCATTTCAATAACGGTTCACCAAAAACAGGTACTCCAGGTTATCAATGCTAGATCAGATATCCAAGTTATCACAATTAAAACCATAGTCATCACACACAACAAGCAAAATAAGGTGAGAGTATTTAAGCGATGCATGTATGCAAATGCCATGAATGCTAATACCTCAATATTCGGGTTCATCTTGATCTCTGATTTGAAGTAGTTGATCTCGTATTCGTTGTTTGTTAGCTCTCGATCGATCACAATCAGAAACCTCGTGCTCTTTCGACCCGCAAGCATAACACCTCTTCAATCGATCTCGACACACGTCGTAAGCATGGTTGGTTCCTCCACAATGGGTACACGGTTGGATTTCTTTCTTCAGCTTTGGAGGGTTCCTGTTCTTATGCTTCTTTCCACGAATTTTCTTAGTTCGAGTTCCTTGTTGATAGGATTCCCTTGTCACGTATAAATTTGAGCATAAACCCAGCTCAGGTCTAGGCTCTGACACATTTCTTTCCTTACTTTTTGTCAACCACCTATTTTCCACTCGTAATGCTACCTCCGTAGCTTTATCCCACGTACTTGTATCCTCTGCAATCAAAGCTTCCTTGAATTCATTTCGGAGGCCTTTCATGAAATACCAAGCCTTCACCCGATCGTTACCCGTAATGTGGGGCACATACACGCCCAACCTCTCAAATTCTCCTATGTAGTCCACAACGGTTCTTTCTCCTTGTTTCAAAGTGAGAAATTCTTCGAATCTTCGGTCTTGTAAAATGACCCGTGCAAACCTCTTTCGGAATTCTCGAACAAACACATCCCACGTCAACTCTTCGCCCGTTGTCTCTAACTGTTGGGCTAACCTTTTCCACCATTGCCTTTCTTGACCTTGTAGGAGGAACGTAGCAAGGCGAGCCATGTCTTGAGAGTTGCATGGCCATATCTCAAAGATGCCCTCTATTTCCAAAAGCCACTCTTCGGCCCTTATATCATCCCCTTCTCGAAATTGGGGAGGATTAAATGTTCTAAATTCTCGGTACATCATCGCAATCAAATTCATTGGTGGTACTTCAGTCGAAGAGTGTCCCCGATCGTTCAGATTTGGATGAGAAGGTTGACTGTGGTATTGTTGATGCGGTGGCATCCTGAAAATCTCAACAACTTCAATATTGAAATATGCATGTCGATTAGTAAATGCTCATGCCATGTAATAAATCAATCAAGAACTACTAAGAAATGCAATGCATCAAGTAGTATAAATTCAGTAAGGTGATGAAAATTCGAATGCATAGCTCTTCAAATCATAATGCAGGTGCGCACATAACCAAATTGTCCTACGCCGTTCGACCTAGACAGACACAACACGACACTAGAGCTCGGTTTTACAACCTAGAGCTCTAATACCACTTAAGGATGTAACACCCCAAACGGAGGATGCCACATCCCCCGCACTAGGACCCAGACCCGGTCATGAAATGGAAAGTCCATGCCCGAATCCGAATCATAGCGAACGGGAGACCAACTCACACACTAGGCTAGGCGGATCTAACTCGACAAACTCAGAGTGCGGAAGCAATTAAAACCAACAACAATAGATAGCGGAAGCATTTATTATAAAACATGCAAAGCAGGTGACGGGTTCATCTAGCATAGATACCTAATCCCGAATCAATTCATAATCCAACATAATAAACAACATAAGTGTCATCATAATATCTATTAACATCCAGATACTAGCTTATTAATCCCACACGGGTTTAAGTCTAAGTAGAACATAATGATAACCTCCAAATGTGAAACATAAATACATAACATAAATAAAGTATGCGATAAATGGATCCTAATACCAACTAGACTGACAAGTGTGACTCAGGAGACTCACTTCCGCCTAGCTCAAGCAAAAAGGAAACCTGCAAACTTAAAAGATAAATGAGGTGTCAGTCAACTGACTGAGCGAGGGGGCTAACGCACACCCACATTATATATATATTAAAGAGCACAGCACAGAATAAAAGAATGGACTCATGAACCGGGAATAGGTGTTGCATACCAAAGCGTTTCAAAGCAAAACCCAAATATATATATATATAAGTTTAGAAACCATTTTCAGAAAGACTCTATCCCGATTCATAATTCCCATAACAGATCATAACATATGCTCGGCGAGTACGAGCTTCCAACCTCAACTCCTCATATCATAACAAAACAGAAATAACATACCAACCTCAACTCCGGGTGATGGTAGGGTTGCGCGACCCTAACCATCCATACAGTCGAGGGGAGTGCTGATGCTACTCAAACCCTCAGGACTCCGTTTCCCAACCAAACCTCCTGGTGGGTCCCGGTAGATCCTCTTCATACAGATGGAGACTACGCACAGGTATATCCCCGACGGCCCTAACCGTCCCGGGGGCTCCTTACCGGTAGCTCCTGGGCCTCATAACATAACAGAACATAACATATACCAACTTTCATGGCAACCTCGCTACATAAGAATCACATAACTTAACTTTCCGAAATAGCTTACATATGCCTTCATACTTAATTTCTAAAACTGAAGTTGTATCATAAGGTCATAATCATATCATATCCAACACATATTTAATCGTATATATAGTATATAATCGCATGCGGGGATTGAAATCATCATATTGGGGTCATAGGTCGTTTAACTATACAAAATCCTAAACCTCACCTGAGAAGCGATAAGATATGAGAACTGACAAGACTTGTGCAAACTCGATCGGGTTATCTCCGCCCTAGAGATCTCTGTACAGAAAAGGAAAATACAGTGTACTCGTGAGACAAGACTCAGACATGAACCATAGAGACGCACGGCGATGCTCAACATGATAGTGGTATGCACAAGTGCCCATGTTACTTCCAATGTGGTGTCGTGGTCAGTTAAGGCATATCAATGCGCAACAAGGTTATATTTACAAGTAGAAATTCTAAATATAAGTATAAGATAAATTCAAGTATCATACAACATTCAATGTTCCAAGCATATTTTATATCTTAAGTGATTTACAAGGTATGAAAATATTACACTTAGCACCCTAGAGCAAATTATGAAGATTTGAAAACATTACACAAGCACAAGTCCTTGACAAATCCATTATCCAAGCTGACAAGAATTAAGTCCTTGTTACCAAGTTGGGATATATCAATTTGGGTTTAATTATGTCTACGGAAACATACAATTACGCGTACCATAAAACATTTGTTGGATGTCTTAGAAAGATGCTTGAATACAATTTATTAACTCACTTAACAACTCCAATAAATAATCCAATTTACACATATACTTAGGTGTCAACATATTTCGACATACACAACACCTCACAATTTAATTTATTTAAACAGGTTTAAACTCAATTTAATTTAATCTATAAGAATTCATTCCAATTTGAATATATGTTCCCAAAGATCATTCATACTTAACAACGCAGTTGTACAACCCAGTACACATTCTCATCATATAGCATAATCAGGCAACAAGCTAATTTTCTCAAATATGCTCATAATTCTATACCAATGTACACATACGGCTGTTACCCAGATTTATGAATAACCAAATCTAACACTTTTCAATTAAAAAAAACTCATAGCTTTTACTTGAACTAATACAGATTACACAACCCAAACAAATACTAATAAATACTAGTTAGACGAATTAATTAAATCAACCTAACACACTAATTACAATTACAAGTTAACCAACTCAACTTATGCTACAACCAAATTTGCAATTCGGCATCATCAAGCTCAAACATCGTACAGCAGTTTGAGTTATGTTCTTACAACTCCATAATCAGAAATTAAATCAATTTAACTATACGATTAACGACCATTAATTTAAACATCTAATTAAGTTCAAATGACTGAAATAATTATTCAGAAAAAAAAAAGGGTTTACAATTGCAAAGAGCAGCTGCTAATGGTGATCAGTGAAAGGCATCTGAGCTGGTGGTGATTTTCGTCGAAGAAGGAGAAGTCGTTGCACCGCTGCAGGAACCGAAAGGGGGAGGCATCGGATCTACTGCTGCTTGCCCTGTTTGTCCTTGTTTACAGGGGTGACTCATAGTGGCGGGGAATAGCGAGTGAGGCACTGAAGGTTGCACATGTTATTATCCCTGTCTTGGCCGAGAGAGAGATCGAAATAACAGGGGGGAAAATGAGAGCAAAAGGGCAGTGGTTGTACCGGTTAGATATCTGACGGCAAGGTGGTGGCGGTGTTAGGGTTGCTTCTTGTCATCTAAAATGGGAGAGAAAGAGAGCAGGGTGGCGTCTGCGGTTGTCCAAGGAAGCGAAGACGGCAGCTGGATCTAAAACAAGAGAGAGGCCGTCGTTTGCTGCAGATCTATTCCCTCTATTGGCTGCAAGATGGCGGGGTTTCTAGATATGGCGGTGGTGGTGGTCGCATAGAATGGGAGCCAACGGCGGAGACGGCACGGCGGCGGTGGCGTTGTGGTTGTTGTTGTGCCGCTACTGGGACAGTGATGGTGGTGCAATGGTGGGATCAGGTGGAGTTCTTCCACACCTGTCCAGATCTGAGCGCGGGTGGTGGTGCTAGCAGAGTTGGCGGTGAGAAGGTGGTGGAGAAACTGAGGTAGGTGAAAGCGGCGCCTGTTATTGTGATTGTCGGCTGAAGATGGTGGCGATGGTCGTTTGCCGAAGGAAAGAGATCAGGCGGCTAAAGGAGTGGTGTGCGCGGTAGAAGAGCTCGCTGGGGCGGCGGAGATGGCGGGAAGAAGGGCGGAGCTTCTGAAGTTGGTGTGGAGGGAGGATGGTGATGGTTGTCGGAGAAGGTGGTGGCGGCAGTTCGCTGGTGGTTGGAGAAGCCAGCGCCGCTGAAGCTGCTGCTATTGAAGACGAATGGAGGAAGAAGGGAATGAATGAGAGCAGCTAGGTTTTCGGTGTACTAAAAGGCTTAAATTCGGAAATTGCACATAAGTCCCTCGAAAGTGTAGGTCAAGCGATTAAGTCCACAGATTTAAGTAAGACTTAGATCAAGCCCAATTAGAGATTGCGTAATTATAAAAGCATCCCCAAGATTTTAAAGAAAGTATTAGTAAGTCCAAATTCGAATTTTAGAAATTATAAAAGTACCCCAAAAATTTAAAGTGATGTCCAATTAAGTCCAATTGAATTTCTCATGATTAGAAATTGATCCCCAATTTTAATTAATTCCAAATTAGCCCACATAATTTAAATTAAGAGAGCAATTAGGTATTACACACATATATCAATTAAGTCCACATATGTCAAAAGGATGCAATCGAGCTAATTTAAACAATTAAAACATAAATAAAGAAATTCAAACACACGCAGAGTTAATTAAATAACAATTTAATCGCACGAAAACGACATCGTATCTTGCTCCGAAAATGCAGGGTGTTACAGTAAGCCTTTTTCTCTTATGCACCAGACACGGGGGTGTTTACATCAGTTTCCCAAGCTCTTAATCAATAGTAAAAATGGCGGGCAAGGGAGAATGGAAGTAGGGCAATGCCATTAACAACAACAACCACAATAAGCACTAAAATCAATTCTAATTACACACTTAAGTCCCTAGTCACATACTTAACAACTTAAACACACTTTTAACTCATGTTTCATGCTAAAATACAAGATGCCATTAAAGTATCTTCAAGCTCCAACAATGGAGTTTTAAGAATTATTCAACCAGCACACAAAATTCCAATGAATATGCAACGAGGGACCTTAAACGAACAACATACATCAATCTTGGAGCAATTTTCTTCTACCAAAAGGGGGGTCTGATTGGGATTGTTTAAGCAATTCACGTAATAGTCGACCTTTTGCCAATTGATTCTGAGTCCCTTTATCAAGATCTGAAACAAATTGTGCAAAAGCTTCTAATTCTGTAAATTGTGCCAGTTCCAATTTTTATTTACCAGCTACTTGTTTCATGGCTTTAATTTGAGCTGCAATTCAAGAATAAAGACATGGGAGCAAATTTCATATATCTTATACTATTCATCATCTACTCCAAGAGCAAGAAAACAAGCAAGGAAAACAAGATTTAATCGGATAGAAACGAAGCTCACGAAGAGAGAAATTCATAGCTTACCTTAGATCATTGAATGGGGCGAGATACGAAGATGAACTTGAGCTCAAAGTATGAGGTGGGAAAAACCCTTCTCTTCTCTTCTCCTTCTTGAAGAAAACATGAATGAAAGAATGAGGGAGAAAGAGGATGGTTCGGTTCTTAAGGCAAAGAAAACCGGTTCGGTTCGGTTCAAGAAGGGTTCGATTCAAATTTTAAATAGTGGGAGGTTCAATTAGCTTCAGAAAATTGTGAGGTTTGTTCCATTGGACCTGAATCGTCGAAATGAATCCAATGATAAAGTGAGAATTTCGAATCCGAATCTTCGAGCTCAAGTTAGCTGAAGAATGACTCAAAAACCCTAATAGCGATTAGGTCCCTCCTTCAATCAAATGGACTTTAGGGTCCAATCACATAATAAATAAATTCTAGGGTAACAAATAACTTAAAATAAAGATCATGTTGACACGTAGGGCATGCGACGTCACGTGTTTCACATAATTGAAATTAAAACAATTAAATTACATAATTAATCTTACTCGTGACGTCATACCTGGACTGCCGAAGACACGGGGCGTCACACTTCTTTTGCTACCTCTTTTACTCTAAGGTGAGGTTTATAATCTTTTGTTTAGTTAAGCGATCTATAGCCGTAATATGATTGATTTCTCACCCTGCATGCGACTATATATTATATATATAGTTTAATACGTGTTATCTATGATATGTTTATGGCCTTATGAACACATATTCGATTACGAATAGTATTAAGTATGAGTTTATGTAAGCTTATGTTTTGAAAGGACTATATGTCTGTTATGTTATGATATGTTGCGAGATGCCCCATAAAACATTGGCATATGGTAAGCTATGGTATGTTGGGTCCCGAAAATTGTGGGTAAGAACGCCCGGGATGGTATTGAGCCATCGGGTTAAGCCTGTGTGCAATTTCCATTTGAAGTATCTACACGGTACTCATGGAGATAGGGAAAGCATGGTGCTTTGAGCATTTGCTATAAAAGGCGGGGAGGACACTTGCGGGATCATTACCCCTTGTGGTTACGTAAGTCAGGTTGGCAAGGGTTAGCTACCCGAACCACCATGGTGTGCGGATGGATATGATTTATGATTTCGGTTTTATACGTATGTATGAGGTGTGAAGGATGGCAGGCTCGTACTCGCTGAGCATATGTTTACGTTATGTTATGTTGGATTATGAAACGGGATAGGATTTCTTTACGTATATTATGTTATGTATCCTTTTGAAAATGGCTTTGGTATGCAGAGCCCTAATCCCGGTTCATAACTCTTCTTTAATACGTGCTATGCTTTATATTTATGTAGTGTGTGGGTCTGTGTGAACCCACTCACTCAATCAGTGGATTGACCCCTCTTTTCCAAGCTTTAGTTGCAGGCTATGTTGCACGGACACGGACACGGACACGGCGACACGGACACGACACGACACGGACACGGCGACACGGATTTTTTCAAAATTTTAGGACACGACACGGCTCCGACACGGCTATATTTTATATAAATAAATATATTTTATATATAAATAAAAATATTTTATATAAAAATAAAAATATTTTATAAGTATAATCTATGTAACATAAAATATTTATAAAAATATATAATATTAAAAACTAAAATAAGTTTTGTTATTTCAATTTTCTCTCCAAAAAATTCAAAAAATATTAAAAAAAGCATAAAAAAATGATCAAATTTGCCCCGCCGTGTCCGAGCCGTGTCGGACACTCCACCTCGCCGTGTCCGACACCGCGTCCCTTTTTTTTTTTTTTTTCCGGACACTCCTTTAGCCGTGTCCGTGTCCGACACGTGTCGGACACTGCACGGGCCATTTTTTAGGCGTGTCCGTGCTTTAGAGGTTGCAGGTTTTAACTTGAGCTAGGTGGGGAAGTGAGTCAATTAATTCTCACTAGCTTGATTAGGTCGAGTTGCATTCACATTTACATACTTTTGGGACTTATGTAGGAATTTGATTATGGATTGTATTTATGATAGCTTTGTTGGAGAATGATGTTGTATTTGGCTTTAATGGCATAAGTATGTATTTAGTTTGATCGTAATGAATTTGTTGTTGATCCTTAGGCATGCTTCCATGTTATCTATTTTGTTTGTACGTTCTTATCTAAGTTTAGCCCTGCTTAGCCTAGTGTGTGTAGATCCTTGTTAAATTCGACTTAGGCACATGTATGGACTTCCATTTTATATGTGTGTTCGGGTTTAAGTGCAGGGGATATGGTGGCCCATCGTTCCGGGCGCTACAGTACTTAACGGTAAACCTCCCATTTTTGTTCAATATTTGACAGTTGGGATAAAAAATGTAACTTTTTGAAAATAATGAAACTAAATATGTTTAATTTCTAGAATGTGGGACTAAAATTGTAGAAGACATAATCTTATGGGACCAAAAATTAATTTGCTAAATGTTTCACATTTTAATCGCAGTTGCAAAGAAGCATGTGATAGTGATCAAATCGCAATTCTGATGAGTTTATCCTAGCAGCGCTTACGCGGGTGATGCACTTCTCTTGAACTCTGGAGAGAAATGGCTCTAACTTGTGCTCAGCCGTTGCTGAATCTCAAGCTCTCGGATCAGTACAAACATACCCGTTTCTCTGTCACAAAGAAATCAAATGCTACAACTACAGGTAGACGGCATACCCTTTGTTCTCAAAGTTGCTCATTTTTGGCTAATGATGATAGGGGAATTCGAATGCCCTTATTACGGTCCACTGCCAAAAACTATTTGATGAAGGTAATTACGGAATGAGGCTACTTCGTTCTGTTTTTTTTGCTGGAGTCCCGTTTCAGAGGATTGAATCGGTCTAGCAAGCTAGATACTTTCCAACTTTTCCTTTTTTTTTTTTTTTTGGAAGGTTAGAGCTTCGTCTGGCGAAGCTAAATCTTTAAATCCTGAAACTACACAGCAAGAGGTTTTTGCTTGGTCTTCTGTTATCTTACCGTAAGTGCTCTGATTGACTAGTTTTGTAAGTTGTTTATGGGGTTTCTTTCTTTCTTTCTTTCCTTCGTACTGTCTTGCTTTTGTCTTTTCTTTTTATTTCTTTTTTTGAAAATTCAACTTCCATTGCTTACTTGGGATTTTGCGAATTTGAATCCTAGGGGGTTTTGGGAATTTGAAATCATACTATGTGGGAAGAGGGATTCAGAAAAAGTTGTTTCTGAACTAGTTCACTCGGGGCTTTGGCAACAACCGTAGGAGGTGTGATGTACATGCACTCATTTCAATACTAATAAATATGATGGAGATTAGCTCCCAATATTATAGTAATACTAATAAATATGTTGGAGATTAGCTCCCCATATTATAGTAATACTAATAAATATGATGGAGATTAGCTCCCAAAAAATAATATTGCATAATAACGCTTTCTTAAACTATTAGCATTATGGGGGTGTCCATATGATCCATTGCATTCCTTGGTGTTGTAAAGAGCCATTGCTTTACTTTTAATTACTTTTGAAGGTTATGGGCTTCTGTCGTCTTGCAGTAGCTATTCATGACTAAAATGGGATCAATTGGCTTGCTGATTATTAATCATTTATATATAATTGTTTCGCACATAGTTTAATTGTTTGCATACTCTGCATCATTTTCAGATTTCTGTTTCCTGCCTTGGGGGGTTTGTTGTTTGGTTATGACATTGGAGCAACCTCTGGAGCTACTATTTCATTGCAGGTAACATTCCCACTTCATGAATTCTGAACCTTAATGGAATTATGATTAATCCGTGCTTTCATTTCACAGTCACCGGAGCTTAGTGGAACAAATTGGTTCAACTTGTCGGCTGTTCAGCTTGGTTTAGTGGTATGATTTGAGTTTTCATAGCATTTCTCATTTATGTTAGAATGATACATTGACTCTTCGTGTTTTGCTGTTTCTTAATGAAGGTTAGCGGCTCCCTTTATGGGGCTCTTCTGGGTTCCCTCATTGTTTATCCACTTTCTGATTTCCTTGGTACTCTATTCATCTAATTACAGTCCTCTAATTCTTTTCCTTAAGTTTCAAAATCAGCATTTTATAATAGTTTGGCTGAAAATTGAAATACATGTAGGACGGAGGAGAGAACTTATAATTGCTTCCCTCCTATATTTGACTGGTGGTGTGTTGACTGCATATGCTCCTGGACTTGGAATTCTCTTGGTAGCGCGACTTCTCTATGGTCTTGGTATTGGCATGGTGAGTTTTCTTTGGTTTTCTTGATAAATTATTGCTTTTCGTAGAAGCCAAATCTATGAATAAATCATGAATCTTTAACCAGATTAATTTTGCAGGCAATGCATGGGGCACCTCTTTACATAGCAGAAACATGTCCATCTCAAATTCGAGGAACTTTGATATCTCTAAAGGAGCTTTTCATAGTTCTAGGAATACTGGTAAATCTTTTTCCTCCACATCAATATCTTTTGGATTCTATATCAGAAATAGAATGCTAATTATTGAATAAATATTTTCTTTTTACAGTTAGGCTATTTCGTTGGCAGTTTTGAAATTAATGCTGTTGGAGGGTGGCGATACATGTTTGGTTTCAGTGCCCCATTTGCATTTCTTATGGGGTTAGGCATGTGGAGTCTCCCACCATCTCCACGATGGTTATTGCTCAGGGCTGTTCAAGGTAAAGGCCCCCTAGAAGAATACAAGGACAAGGCTATCATTGCATTGAAAAAACTAAGAGGCAGGTCTGCTGACGACAAAGTATCTGAAAAGCAAATTGAAGATACCCTAGTTTCCCTTAAAGCTACATATGCTGATCAGGATTCAGAAGGAACTTTCCTTGAGGTTTTTCAGGGGCCAAATCTCAAAGCCTTTATAATTGGTGGAGGATTAGTCCTTTTTCAGCAGGTTGATATTATATTGTTATTGCTTCCAGTAACATATTTTAGTTGTTTCCTTTCTCTATGATATAATGAGAGAATAGTGATCCTTCTGTCAATTTATCAGATTACGGGGCAGCCAAGTGTTCTGTACTATGCAGGTTCCATCCTTCAGGTATTCCTTATCTACAACTCAGAACTATGGTTTGCAATAATGACTGTTCTGGACATTCCAGAACCGAACGACGGCCTCCATTCAGCTGTTCCAGGGTGGAATGGCTTGGAACACCGTTACAACGCCATGCCAGCGATAAGTCGGTCTGATCGGTGAAATAACGGTGGAATGGAATGGAATGGATTGGAAATTGGAATTTGAAGATATAATCTCTATTTTTCACAAACCCCTGTTAGAATTTTGTCACTTTTTCTCTAACTTCTTTATTTTTTCTGGGTCTGTTCCCTAACTTCGTTATCCTACGTATAATTATGAAGTAAAATTGGGTAATACAGTTGACTAGGGAGCAGAAGATATACAGAGGCAGTGCTGGGTTGAGTGTTCCGTTTTTTCACTTCTTTTTTGTGTGTCTATTTTGAAAGATTTGGATTAGTTTTTCAATTTCTTTCTTTACTAATATAGTTTTACAATTAAAAAATATTTTATCAAAAAAATGAAAATGTTAAATCATATTAAATATGTTCTGTTATTTTTATTTTAGTCGAAATAATAAGATCAGATTATATAATATAATTATTCGCTACTCCCTTCATTTCAAAACAGAACAAATCTGAGCAATTTTCATTCAATAATTGTACAAAATTGAGACAACTATACACTAAACATAAATAATAAAAGAATTCATTCTCAAATTTATAAGTTCTCTTATTTTTTTAAAATATTTTTAATATTCTTTTGTGAAGTGGTTGCGATTGTTCCTCGACATTGTAACTAGAACGATGGCTTCCGTTTTGCTCCTGGTGATGGCAAACCATTTGACTGTTTCTATTGGTTTATAATTGAAGCCTCTTGTAATTCTTATTCCTTTTTGAGCGTCGGTAACTAATCCTGTTATATGTCCAAAGACTGCTGGATTTGCTGCAGCTGCTGATGCTACAAAGCTTTCAGTTGTTGTTGGTATATTTAAGGTACTGTTAACTAGCTTTAATTATTTTAAGCAGATTTCTTTTCCTTATTTTTATTTTTGATATTTCGCTCCCTTGTATTATCCATTTCATGGATGCATGGTTTTAGTCTTGATAACCAATTAAAAAAAATTACTTTATTCAAAGTCTTTCTCGTACGGAATTGTCTGTTGATTTCTAACTATATCAAATATTTCTCTGTTCTCGCAGCTTCTCATGACGGGTGTAGCTGTCCTGAAGGTTGATGATCTTGGGAGAAGACCTCTGCTTATTGGAGGTGTTGCAGGAATTGTATGTAACCTGCTGCAAAAATAGTAATTAACTTGTTTTGTCCAAATAATTCATGTGATTTCTATTTCTTAACTTCTATGTCAAGAGAACTTATACATATCTCTGATTTATCCCATTGGTGGTAGGCACTCTCTCTCTTCCTGCTTTCGGCCTACTACAAGTTCCTAGGAGGCTTCCCTTTAGTCGCCGTTGCTGCTTTGCTTCTCTATGTGGGCTGCTATCAGGTGATATCATTTTACAAATGAAATATTTTTAATATAATGAATTTATTATTGGGACATGTTTGCCTCTTCTGTTTTTCATGATAGTGCTAGTGATTAAGCTCAGTTTGATATTTGGTTGAAACATTGCCATTGCCCTCCCTCGTTTATATTGTGGTTATTGTTTCACCCATTTAGTTTGTGATCTAAACTCAAAAAAATGAGATTTTCATTTTACTTTGAAATAAATGTAAAATTAGAAATGTTGTTTCATTTCTCTTAAGGACGGTTTATGTTCTTTTAATAATTAATATAAAGATGGTTGGCTTTTCCTATTCTGAAATTCTTAAAAAAAAATTTCAGATATGTATTTAGTTCATATTCTCATGATAGCACCATGTACCCATTTTTAAGATCAATTTTCATTATCTGCAAAGTTTGAGTTTAGCTTTAATATTCTAATGGTAGCACTACGTACCTATTCTAATCATTTTTCTGTCCCTATGTTTTGTTTTAGTTAATAATGCTTTAGTAGTTTTCCTTCCTTTATTGTGAACATATGCCAGTCAAATACTTACCGGAAAAATACATGAAGAGCAGACTATAATACTGAATTTTTATTCGCCATCTTAACATAAGGTCATTTTTCGTGCATTAAATCTTCAATGAAAGATGACCAATCTTACGCTCCAGCAATGTGATTGTCATATATGTCATATTTGGGGTAACTAGTTCTCAAAAAATTGCTGTACAAACCATAAAAATATTAAGTTTTGGAAACAAATTCATGGCTGTATATCACCATGTTACTTGTTTTGTCCAGTCATATTAGTTTCTATTACCAGTGAACCCATAGATAACAAAACAGGAATCTTTTTCTTTTGTTTGAAATTTTAGATATCATTTGGACCAATCAGTTGGCTTATGGTGTCGGAGATCTTCCCCATCCGCACAAGAGGAAAGGGTATTAGTCTAGCAGTACTCACAAATTTCGGCTCGAACGCAATAGTAACCTTTGCCTTCTCCCCGTTGAAGGTAACTGATGGTTTACTTATCCAGTTTCCTAATGCATATTGTGTGCATTGCTGCTAGTCGGGATTCCATTTTCATCTAAAAAGAAGATATCTGTAAAACATATACGTTCTTGCTGCAGGAGTTACTTGGAGCAGAAAATCTGTTTCTTCTATTTGGGGCAATTGCTGTAATTGCGCTGGTGTTTGTGGTACTAATTGTTCCCGAGACAAAAGGCTTGAGCTTAGAAGAAATTGAATCTAAAATATTGAAATGAAAAATTAAAGTGCTCTACTTGATGTATAAATAAATATATACATATGTATGTTCACACTCCTTGATGTATATCTTAACCTGCACTTATTAGTATAATTGTCGATGTTGGAGAGATCAACAGCCTTAGCTGTATCTTAAAATAAAGAATTCATTCTGCAAATATTTATATTGGAAAATCGAGGATAATTTGCGTTATTTCTTTTCGACTTCTCTGGTTGTTTTTTTTCATGCGTTTAACCCTTTGATTTTTGTTAGCGATGAGGGAATACTGTAATTTTTTTTAGTACATCTGCTGCGAACTCTGATTATCCACATTCCACTAGCTTCGAGCCCTCTCGAGCCTCGTTGGTTGGTTATTGTTGTCATCATGGTGTTTTGACTTGTGTGTTGAGGTTGAGCTAAATATCACAGCAGCTTATATATAAAACTGAGCAGCAACCTTAAGAATATTGGTAACTTGAGAAGAAGAAAATTACGGAGTAAGAAGAGAGAGATTCAGATTGGAAGGAAGAAATTCATTTGTGTAAAATTTGAAAATGAAAGCTAAGGTTGTTGCAGTACCTATAGGCTTGTTTTCAGCAGCACCACACTCCATGCACGACGGCCAATCGGAGCACAACACTGCTTGACACAAACACCAAAATAACAACTGAAAAACGTCAAAGCATCTAAAGAAAACGTATGTCAACTTTATAAGTTGGCTAGTTCCAAAACGATCGCGTATGTCCTCCAAAATTGCCATCCTTCAACTAGAAAAGTTGTAACACGCGTTTAAGAAAACGTAATCCCTTCCTGTGCTGGCCATTCATCACAACAACATCTCCATGCATTTGATCGCCCTGCACCAGATTCATAACATTACCTTCCCCTAATTTCAAGGCTTGACCCCAAGCCTCCAGTTCTGGAAACTGTTGTATGATAGGGCAATAATCTTCCCAAGTTGCCTCAGATTCAGGAAGGTGATACTAATGAATCAGCAATTGTACCACAACAACATTTCTTCTCTTATGTAATCATCCTTTTGGCCAACACTTTGATAGGTTTTAAGATCATCTGAGCTTCATCATCAAAAAGAGGTAGTGTGCTAGTGATTCTAGCCGATGCCCCCACATGCAACTTAAGTATAGAAACATGAAAAACAGGATGCAATTTTGCCCCAGGAGGTAATTGTAATTTATAAGCACAGGTCCCACTTTTTGCATTATAGTAAAAGGACCTGCGAATTTGGGACTGAGCTTCCACAGTTTACTATTGCGGATGGATAGTTGCCTATAAGGTTTCAGTTTCAAGTAAAGCTTATCTCCCACTTGAAATTCTATCACCTTTCTATGTTTATCAGCTCCAACTTTCATTCTTTCTTGAGCCACCTTCCAATGATACTTTAAATGTTGTTGCACCTCACCTTTGTTAGCTAGTATTTGCTCCGATCCCACTGAAACCAATTGATAAGATGATTGCATATTCAAATAGGTTGGTTTATAACCATAAAGAGCTTCTAATGGTGTCATTTTCAAAGGACTATAGGTTAAACTCAACTCTGATGGCAGCTTCTTCGCTTATTTGGAGTCAGCAGAGGTGGGCGGAGTTATTCGGGGATGAGAGGAGCGAATGGATTGTAGGCTTCGCGTTGAAGGTACAAGGTAATTCCATTGATGTTGCCGAGCTCTTGGGCATCCGAGAAGGGCGCTTCCCTCGTATTGAGGTGGAGACGGACTCTGAAATGGTTGCAAATTAGATCATGAACGAGGATGAACATCCCCTCAAAGATATCATCATGGATCGTCGGAAGTTGCTTCACAACCCTTGGAACTTTGTCCTCCGGCATGTCCCGCGGGAGAGGAACGTTTTGGCAGACAAGTTAGCTAATTTAGGTCACTCGGTGACTAACGGTTTTGCTGTTTGGGATACACCTCCTATTGAGATGATGTTTAGCTAGTCTTGTGCTGTCTCGTTAGGACCGGAAAAAAAAGTGTTATACCATAGTTCTGCCATTGCCAACCAACTCCTCCACTTCTTAGGATATAAGCCACACATACATCTCAAGTAATTTTCTAAACACTGATTTATCCTCTCTGTTTGGCCATCTGTTTGAGGGTGGTAAGAAGTGCTCAAACACTGCTGAATCCCAGCAATCTCCAACATTTCCTTCCATAACTGGCTTGTGAAAATCTTATTTCTGACACAATGCTACAGGGCAACCTATGAAGTTTGTAAACTTCATTTAAGAAAATGTGGGCCAACTGTGATGGAGTAAATGGATGGCGTAGAGCAATGAAATGGGCATACTTAGTAAAACAATCTACCACTACCCATATCACATCTTTTCCCTCTAATTTAGATAATTATTCTATAAAATCGATTGAGATATATTGCCAAGCTTTATCAAATATAAGCAAAGGTTGTAGTATACCTGCATCCTTTTAGTTGAGCGTTTACTTTGTTGACAAATCTCACATTTCTTCACTATCTCCTCAATCTCTTTCAGCATCTCAGGCCACAAAAACACATTCTTCATTGTTTGATAAGTGCCTTGAACTCCAAAATGCCCCTCCCCCCCCCCCCCCCCCAAGCTTGAAGAATGCATACTCACAATCACCTTTTCCCTCAAACCAACACTTTTTCCCACATAGATCTTACCTCTATAACTCAGTACTCTCCCTTTCTAAGAAAATAATGAAAGATTGGTGGGGTACATTAGTGACTCAGTGATGGCTTCCTGTGCTAGTGTATCTAACTCATAGCTTGCTCCTAGTTCATTCATCCACACAGGTTGTATGATAGTGAGAGCACTACAACCAGCTTCCCCTTCCTCATCTTCTCTTGAAAGAGCATTTGCTGCCTTGTTCTCTTGACCTCTTTTGTATTCAATTACGTAACTGATTCCCAGTAGTTTTATTTGTGCCGTAGTGGGGTAGATATCTTTTTCTCAATCAAAAACTTGATTCTACACTGATCAGTTCTTATTGTGAAAGTATTATGGAGTAAATAGCTTCTCCATTTATCCACAGCTTGTATGATTGCCATTAGTTCTTTTTCATACACTGATATCCCCAAAGATCTTAGTGTTAAAGCCTTACTCATGTAAGTGATAGGGTGCTTTTCTTGCATCAGAACAACTCATATTCCTTTATAACAAGCATTAATCTCTAAAATGAAAGGTTTAGAGAAACAACTATGGAATCCCAAATAAACTGCCCTTTCTTTGTTAGATTTGTGAGGGGTTTTGCAATCACTCCATACCCTCTGATGAATTTCCTGTAATAACCTGTTAATCCCAAGAACCCTCTTAATCCCTTTACGTTTTTGGAGTTGGCCAATCTATCATGACTTGAATCTTATGAGACTCAACTGAGACTCTTCCCTTTTCAATAACATGTCCCAAGTAATCCACTTGAGTCTTCCCAAAAGTACATTTTGGAGCTTTTGCATACAGTTGTTGCTCCAATAGGATTCTGAAAATGATATCCAAGTCTTGGATATGCTCCTACAGGCTGTCACTGTAAACTAAGATATCATAAAAAAATACCAGTACAAACTTCCTCAAATAAGCCTTGAATATGTTATTCATTAAGGATTGAAAAGTTGTTGGGGCATTTGTCAACCCAAAGGGCATAACTTTGAACTCATATAATCTTGAGGAAGTTACAAAAGTTGTCTTTGGTATATCCCCATGGAAGACTCTCATTTGGTGATATCTTGATCTCTGATCAATTTTTTTGAAAATTACAACTGTCCCTAAGTTATCTAATAGTTCATCCACCAATGGTATGGGATAACTATCTTTTACTGTCAATGTATTCAACTTCCTGTAATCCACATAAAACCTCCAACCTTCATCCTTCTTCTTCACTAACAACACTGGATAGTACTAGGCTGTATAATCCTATTTTTCAGCATTTCTTGTACTAAGTTCTCAATCTCACATTTTTGTAAATAAGAGTATGACTATTGTTTGATACTCTCCACTCCAGGTTTGAGCTTGATTTGAAGTTCATGATATCTGTAGCACCCCGCACGTGGGACACCACATCCCCCACACTAAGACCCAAACCCGAGTACGAAATGGAAAATCTGTACCCAAGTTCAAGTCAAAGCGAACGGGAGATCAGCACACCCACTAGGCTAGGCGGAGCTACAGCAAAATCAGAGCGAATGGAAAGAAACAAATAACAACCACAATAACATAATAACGAAAGCAATTATCAACAAACATACATCCAAGAGTTAAGAGGTCACGTATCATAAGTTACAAAGCCATAATCCCAAAAGTTTAAGACATTAAGTGAGTGTATGAAACAAAAATGCAACCTAGCTCAACCTATACGACCAAGTGTAACTCAACTAACGCACTTCCCTGCTTAGCTTAAGCTCAAAAGAACCTGACACTTGAAAAGTAAATAGAGGGGTCAGTCCACCGACAGAGTGAGGGGACTAACGCTCACCTATACACTAGACATAATAGAGCAAAACACTTAACAAAGGAGGAATCATGAACTTGAAATAAAATTTTCATACCAAAGCATTTTCAAAAGAAAAACAATACGTATACTTATACTTATTCAAAACATTTCATAAATACTATCCCTGTTACACAATTCCAAGGCATATCAAACATAATGCTCGGTGAGTACGAACTTTCAACCTTACTTCTCATAAATATCATGAAAACCCAAATCATAACATATCATCCCCAAACTCTGAGATAGAATGGCTACGTAATCTCTAACTATCCATAAGAACATAACCTCGAGGGATAACGATCCCGCTACGAGTCTTCCCCGGCTTTCACACTGAAGGCATCGAGGATCACGCCTTCCCAATACCCACGAGTCGTGCGTGACACCTCGGATGGAGACTATGCACAGGAGTGATGAACCCGACGGCCCGATACCGTCCAGGGTTCGACGGCCCGATACTGTCCAGGGTGTCCTTACCCATAGTCTTCAGGGCCCAACAAATGGAACATAGCATACATATGCCAATCATTCATGTCTCAACTCGCTCACAAACCTTAACATAACAAAAGGTTTCAAAACTCAAGCTTACATATGCCCGTATACATAATTTAAAAATCCGAAGGGGTTCATAAGGTCATAAGATACAATACATAACACATATTTAACTATATATATATAATATATAGTCGTATGCAGGCTAGAAATATGAGCACATAGGGGTTGTAGGTCGCTTAACTAAATAAAAAGTTCCTAAACCTCACCTTATGCGAAAGATCAAACTATAAGTGCATGCCGATTAACCATAACCTAGGTCTCGGCCTCAACACCATTAACGGGAAGCTTCTCTGTGACAAACAAACACAAAACCCGAGACTTAGACTTATTATTAACCAATTAGATGCACGACGATGCAAATGAATGCAAAGGATGCAATGAAATGGCATATGGGAGCAATTATGCACTTATATTCACAATTCATGTTTACACCTTGAAATTCATATCATAAAATTAAACACATCATAACACATTACACTACAAGTTATTAGCATGTTAGGATCATGTTTGGGGTGGGAAAAATTAAATAAAATACATAGCATAGCTTGAACATTCACAATTCCACAATATAGGGGCGAAAGACCGTTCGTCCCATTGCATGCATTATTGTGAACACCCGTTCACAAAGTCAGTAGCATGTATAGCTGCTACCGTTCAGCCCCTCGCCATCATCTTCTTCGAACGGCCATTCGGAGGCAAGGAAGGTTCTGCCTCCAAGAATGGTCATTCCGGCCATTGCACTACAACTGGCTAATGCCCATTGGCGGGATCAGCTGGGCATCTCCTTCACTCTATAACAACTGCAAACCGAGGCAATAACAACAACAGAAAAAGCACGTAACAGGGGTATCCAAGGGCATAACAAAATCATGCAAAATTCAAGAGCTTCATGCAAAAAATCAACACCATTTCAAGCACAAACCTCACGTAGCAAAATGGAAGCAAGAAATGATTCAAATATGCCAACCACCATTTATATAGTTCAAGGTGCATTAATGGTAGGTTAATAAATACACATATTTGCAATCTAGAAGCTTGAATGAACAAGAAACACCCCTTAAAGTCCATAAATTCCATGTCTATGCCATGATTCCAAAAATTGAATTTAAATCTAAGTATTCATGCTTTATTTCACTCATGCATATCAAAACATTTACAAAGCACAAAATGGAGCTTAAAATGAAGCTTATATCACGATGATTACGGGTCTTACCTTGGATCGTTGAGATACGAAGAAATGAAGGAGAACTTGAGCTTTTGGCGTTCAAAAATAGAGGAATATTGCTTGTCCTTCTTGCTTGCTTTGTGGTTGATGTGTCTCGTACCAAAATGAGAAGGAAATGAGCAAATTCCAGTCCAAAAAGGGGCTGAAATAGGTTAAGGAAAAGTCAAAGTGGGGTCGGTTATAAGTTCGGGTCCAAACGGATTGAATTTTAGAGATCAGGGGGTCCAAACGACTTCAGAAAAATACGGGGCTTGTTCCATTGGACTCGAATCGTCGAAACAAATCCAACGAAGAAGTCAGAATTCAAATCCAAATTCCCTAGCTTAAGTTAGCCGAAAAATGGCTTAAAACACCCTATTTACAAATAGATCCCTAAACTTCAAAAAGAATTCAAATAGGCCTAAACCTATTTTCAATTTTACCCTAAAACATTTTAATATCATGAAACCAAGTCCAATTATCATATAATTCAATCAAATTCATAAAAATCAATTCTTATCACCGAATTCATAATAAAACGGTTACGAACATATAATTTGCATAATAATTTAAACGATTAAATCAATATAAGTAAATTAAATCACATAAATCACTTAAATAACACTTAAATAAATTTAAAAGCACATAATTGCATAAATTAAACTCACACCGGGCACGAACCTGCACGTACGAACGGACGGGGTGTCACAACCTCCCCCCTGATGAGAACCTGGTCCCCAGGTTCACTTCTCGGCACTAAAAAACTCCGGATACAACCTTCACATCTTCTCCACGGTCTCTCATGTGACTTCGTTAGATTTCTGATCTCGCCACAACACTCTGACCAAAGGAATCTGTAGGTTCCTTAACACTTGCATCTTTCGGTCTTGAATCTTCATCGGGTGCTTCACTATTGTTAAATCTGGCTCGAGTTGTACCTCTTCAAATGGAAGAACGATTGCTTCATCAGGATAGTACTTCCGAAGTTATGAGACATGAAACACGTTGTGTATCTTGGTCAAACTTGGCGGTAGTTCCAACCTATATGTCACTTCTCCAATCCGTTCTAGGATTTCAAACGGCCTGAGGTATCGTGGATTAAGCTTTCCACCTCTACCTATTCGAGAGAAGCCCTTTATAGGAGATGCCTTCAAGAACACATGATCTCTGACTTTAAACTCTAGGGACCTTCTTCTCTTATCCGCGTAGCTCTTCTGTCGGACTTAAGCTGTCTTCATTCTCTGCTGAATCAACTTAACTTTGGCAATGGCTTTTTCAATCTTCTTCGAAGGTTTAGCTCTCTCGAGCTTATCCTCTTCAGTCCAATGCAATCCTCGATATCCCAAAAGAGGGGCAATCTGCACTTCCTCCCGTACAGTGCTTCAAACAGAGCCATGCCAATTGAAGCTTAATAAATGTCGTTGTAGGCAAACTCGACTAGAGCTAAGTGCTTGTCCCACTTGTCCTTGAAATATAAAGCACACGCCCTAAGCATATCCTCGAGATACTTAATCAACTGTTTAGATTGTCCATCGGTTTAAGGATGCGAAGTGGTGCTCAAGTTGAGTCTTGTCCCCAAGCACTTCTGAAGCTCTTGCCAAAACTTAGCCGTAAACAGGGGATCACGGTCCAAAATGATACTAGCCGAAACTCCGTGCAACCTCACGATCTCATGTAATAGACATCGGCTAGCTTCTGCCCCTTGTCGGACATCCGAACCTTGAGAAAATGGGCAGACTTAGTCAAACGGTCGATCACTACCCATATTCCATCATACCCTTCTTTTGTCCTTGGTAAGCTGGACATGAAGTCTGTAGTCACTTGCTCCCACTTCCATTCGGGGATCGGAAGTGGTTGGAGAGTCCCTCCCGGTTTCTGATACTCTGCTTTCACCATTATTACATAATAAACATATAAGAGTATAAATAAATTAAATGCGCACGTAGCTCTCTCTTGACGTCAAACCTGTATGGCCGAGAAGACGGGCATCACAAAGCATGTATATGATTTGTACAAGAGATGTATATGTTTGATGAAATGTTAATGTTTTTGTTTAATCACTTCTGCACTTGTATGTTGATTTATATGCGCTTTATTTGAGGGACTAGACCGCCTAACGTAGCTGTGGTTTTGCTTGTCTCCCGTTCGCTATTGTTTGACACGTGTGCGGACTTTCCATTTTGTTACACGTGTAGGACTCTAGTGTGGGGGATGTGGCGTCCACCGCTTGGGGTGCTACATTCTTGGGCATGAAAACTTGCTTAAATGTGATTTTATACTTGAATACATGTTGTTGTGTGAATTTATTGCAAGTATGAGTTGATTGTTGGAGCATTTAGGCATGTGATATAAATGAGGGTTTATGTCGAAATTCTTGAATAATCAAAGCATGAATTTTGTGTTTTAACTTGTTTAAGTTGTACTTTTAGTGTTTATACATATTATGTGAAAGTTTTGGGTCGTTTTGGATGAGTTTGGAGTTGAGGAATGCTTGGGGATGGCTTTGAAACGCCATCCCCTGTTTTCTGCAAACGTTCTTTGTTGCTGGAGATTCACAACAAAATCTATCAAAGACCACAAGTCAAACATGATTCCTAGAGATTATATAGTAAAAAGCGAAAGAAGAGAGATTATGTTATAGTTAGACCAAACTTGAGGATAATGGAAAAGTAAATAAGGTGGTGAAGAAATATGATCCTTCTCTTCAAATAAATTAAGATTTTTTGTTTAAATAGTTGATACTTGATAGAATTGAAAGCAATTTTTATTGATCAAATTTTTTATTTTATAATAATTCAAAGTAATAATCGATATAAGCTTATTTTTCTATATATACAAGATGTATGGATGTCGATGACACATATAAGACTAAATTAAAGATATGTTATTCCTTATATTTCTTTGGAATATCTCCACCGCGGGAATTAGTTCTAATAAAAATTGGTTTGAAAACCAATGTAATGATAGGAGAGTGTATTATATTTATGGTATAATTGACAAAAAAATTTTAAATAATAAACTGTAATAGACTTCTTCATATAATTGGTTTGATTTGATTGAAAGTGTTTAAGATTGAATTTTTCTAAGTGACAGGTATTGGTTCAAATGGTTAATAAATTCATTTTTTAGAGCAATGACCCGGGTTTGAATCTTACTTGGGGTGTGTGTTAAAAAAAATTTTGAATTTTATTATCATGAACTATCTTTTGGAGTTAATCTCAAGTTTTTTTCTTTGCGAAACCATACTCACTTTTGTATCTAGTTAAATCTCTCTAGCACATATAAAATTCTTACAATTAATACTTACATACAAATATATCTATCGATATAATTTCATTCCATTGTTGTTTAGGGTCTATTTTGGAAATGTCATATATGTGTGTGTGCATTATATGGTATATGTGCGTGTGCAACATAAAACACACGTTGTGGTTAAATTGATGTCCATTTTATACTTCCGAATTATTAAAGAAAAAATTCCTTTTTTGACACTAAGGGGTAAATGTGTCGTTAAATGAGGTTCTGCCGAAAGAAAACAGTCTAATAAATTACGAGTTATTGTAGCAAAAATCCTTTGATATACCTAATTAGTACTCCGAATCCTATAATTCGAAATGTCTCAAAGCGACCCTGTGATTGTAATAAATTAGCACTCGAAACCTTACAGTTGTGGTTGTTGTCACGACCGTAGGGTTTTGAGTGTTAATTTAGTACTAATTTAATACAATCACATGATTCGCTTTGAGACATTTCAAATTACATGGTTCGCAGTGTTAATTTAGTATATCAAAGGGACTGACCGAGCAAAAAACTCAATAAATTACACCTCACTCTACCTCTATCATTACTATATTCCAAATTTTAATTTTAACAAGTGCATGATGTACATGAGGACAAACTTTGCTGGCAACCATAACGCACCAGCACATTTTTGCAATTTTGGCTTGAGTGTGCAATATATCTACTATATATAGGATTGAGATTTTCGCACCATAAGTTTGCCAATTCAAGTGGTTTGCTCTCTAAACAGTTCTTCTATTAATCTTGGTTCTTTCACTTTTCCTTTTTTTTTTTTCGGTGAGTGTAAATTTTTAGTGGTGAAATAAGATGATGCCCTCTATGTTTCCCTTATTGTGGTTACATTCATTGCTTTTAGGTTGACATGTTTCCTGTTCATTTCATTTATTTTCAGAAACTCATAAGACTGCGGAGGATGGTGAAAGACAGTAATTGAATCCCCCTCATTCACAACATTCTGAAACTGTTGGCTCCAGCAAATCCTAGTTCAAGTAACATAACATGTTGAGATTGCAGCCTTACTTCCCAAATCTTCGTGATTTGAGAGATAATGCAAGATTCTTTGCGAAAGTTTGATTGGTAACAATTGCAATTCCAAACAAAATCTGAGAAGATGAAAATGAAGATTCAATTGCCTATCTCTCAGTACCAGTCAGGCTCAACTACTAAACCAAGAGACACTCTCACTCTGGACAAAGCAATAGAATATGAACTGAAACATGGTCGCAGATTAGACGGTAACATGGATCGGAGGAGGCTTAGAAGGTGAATTATTTTTTCCATTTAAAGGGTTCTTGGCAATGCTCATATGCTCTTCTAAATAATTTATAAGTTGCTTGGGATCTTATAAGTGTGCTCATAAGTTCTTTTAAAATAAGTTGGGATATAAACTTATTTTAATATTTTAACACATTTCTATTGGTATTAATTATAAAATTTTCACTACTAAAATATTTAATCTAATGCTTATATTTTATTGGCACACTTTGAGAATTTAATATTTAAATATAACTAACCATCGTATAATCTCTAAAACCATCTTAAAATATTTGAAGGCTTTTAATCTATTTAAAATAAGCTTAGACCCCGTCCTAATTCTAAATGGCACACGAGCTTACATATAAATGACAATTTTATGTTCCAAGTAACATGTTAAATTTTCCTCTTGGTTTCTAGGACGATATCCAACAGACTCTCCGCCCAGAGATCTAGATTAAAGAAAGCTCAATATATTGGTGACATGGAGACTATGGTTAAAGATTTAGAGGTAAACTACATGTTAATACATTAAACAAATCTTTTTCTCCATATGGCATTTTATGAGAATTATCTCGAGTGCTTCTACTGGTAAATATTTGTAGGAAATGATATCTGTTGTAAGACCACAAATCAAAACCTACAAAGAGAAGCGGAATCTACTGCTGGTACAAAATGATTCACTCCAAAAACTCATAGAGATTCGTTCGAGTGAATCAAATCTCTACGAAAGTAATTTTGCCACCATTTCTTATTTATTATTAATTTCTACTTCATTACCTCTTTATCGTTTCACCATATGATTAGTATTTAGTATTCATAATATTTGCTATCTTTAATGAACACATATAGTGGAGCTTGAACAAAAGCGCCATGAAATAGACATGCTCAGACAACTCGCAACAAATGTGGAGAAGAATCACCTTGACATCAATCATGGCTCACAACAGATGCAAGAGTTGAGTTTGAAGCTATCTACAACAGAACTTTGTCCAAGCATTCCCTCATGCAGTAATGATCTTCAACATGTGCTGAAGTTTAGTTCTAATCAGGTTGGCCACCAACAATTTCGCTGCCCTGTGCTTATGCTGTCTGGGCTTAGAAAGCCACCAAATTATAGTTGTGAACAACCAAGAAAAGATCAGAGGTTAGGCATTGCGGTTAAACTGCCTGTTGAAGAATTACTAACTCCTGAAAGAAACCAAGAGGAACCAAATATTGATCAATATCTCAACTTTGAAGCACTGAATGTTGATCCCTTGAAATAGAATTTTTGTAGTTTCTTTGTAGTTCCTGTTCTAATTATTATTTAAGGAAAATTTCCGTTTCTAAAAACTGTTCACATTCGCTTTGTATTATTCAGATAATTATCTATTGTTGTATGTCATTACAACTTATGGATTGCACTTTTATGAGGCAAAGTTTATCAAACAGAGGCTATATTAATTAGCTACGAATACCATATTTGGTAAGGAAATTATTATTGATTAAAATATACATATTTGAATTGTTGTTACCTTTAAGAAATGTTAATGTTACCAAATGAATTTTGTACCGCAAGAATGACAATACTCGTTACCTAGAGGATTGCAGATCAATTTCCGGCGTTTTTGGGTGATGATTTATCTACCTCCATGGATAAATTGTCTGAACCTCCCCCTAAAATTACACTCTCAATTGATCAGGAGACTCACTCTAATGAAGGAAAGGGTTCAATATTCCCTAGAGTGGAATTTCCAATTTTTGACGGGGAAAACCCTAGTGCTTGGATTAAGGCTAAAAATGAATACGCAAAATTGCAAAACGAGGACAATAACTATCTCTATAATTATATATTGGCACAGTAATTAGTGCTGTGGCAAATTGGACCCTTTAACTAAGAAAATATAGTGATTTAAGGACTTTGATTGTAGCCCCTGATCATAGAAGGGAATCATGAAGTTTTGATAGCCCCTCTACCAGTAGATTAGACAATTTCCTTGGATCCTAGAATCGAACAAGGATTCACAATCTTTTCTTTTAGAAAACCTTCCTGAGTACTTCATAAACAAATTAAAGGCAGATGCGCATAAGATCCTATTTATACTCATAACCCGGGGTACAAAGTAATCTTAAAATGAAACAATTATACACTTATGTTAAATCAAAATTTGTTTGCGGAATTAATTGCTCTATAGCATAGGAAGCGAGCACGGGGGATTCGACGTTGAAGTAGCGATAGATCTTTCGAGCCATTGCCTTTGTTTTTCATTTTCATTTGCAAAACAGAACAGAGATTCTTCACACACTTCCATAGCGTTTGGAGGTTGAACTGGAGTGAAAGCTTGTAGTTTTGAATATTCAGTAAGTAAATGATACATGTAGTCATACACACGATCCATACTCAAACTTCCCATGAAATCTTGTGCTGCTCTTCCTATGGCTTCAGCCTGTTCATGAAAGATTTTGAGTAGCTAAAACACTTCAGGATCCCAAAAATTAGAATTCCACTGGATTATGCACGTAGGTCCAACTAAAAATTGAATAAAAACAAATTTTGCGCAACTTTACACTATTATTTTTATAAAAATCTATGATTTACATTTTATTCTCAAATTACATAGGATAACCATAGTGGGTATGTCATATTTGGGATCTGCACTCAAGAAATGTCATACTCCATCGCATACCGCAAACTTATATCCATAGATAACAATTTGTAAATTTGAGTTTAATATCAACATAAATTTCAATTTTCAAGTGCATATGTTTATGAACATATCTTTTTCGCCCAATTTTTTAGTTTGTTGATGATAAGAGCTGCAAGATCATTGAGTTTTGATGCGATTATTTTGTAAAGCATAATGAACCTAAATTATATTTCTACTAATAAGAGACTACACGGCCCGAGTGTTCGATCTGTATAAGATATTTCATATTACATGGTTCCAAATAAAACCATTAGGCTATTTAGAGATTAATAGATACTTTTTCACTTGAATTAATGCGAGTGTATGAACTGATATATTTAGTACTCCAAAGTAAATGCACAATAACAAGACATTGATTGGAGAACCCACTCTAACCTTTCACATATTCCTCTACTCATGTAGTCAGTCATCTCATCAGTACTCATGTATTCTTTTCACATTAATTTTTTAACTCATAATTCGAAAATCTGACATTTACTTACTTTTTATAACACGAAAGACAGAGAGAAATAAAGCCATGCATAAGTACCTCAGATGGATGTGAGTTACCCCAATCAACGGCATCTTTGATATGTTGGCATATCTCTAATGAAGGAATGGGCAAGTAGTGTTTTTGTGGAATTAAACCTCGACTAAAGAAATCTTCAAACTGTGGCGATATAATCAAGGGACAAGAACCACATGAAAGAATATACTTCAAGCTCACTGACCAAGCATATCCTTCAGCATATATCTTGTATCTGCTCGTAAAATAATTTATTTTATATATTTACACATGAGCAAGGGATAATTAAATTTAACATGAATATGACTAGTTAGGTTCACCCAACGTTTTCATTTTTCAGGGTAATGACGTGGGTTCGAATCCCACTTAGGGCGCGTGTTAAATTAAAAAAAAAAAGTTTCACCCAATGTGATATATGTTCTAAAATAATTACTTACCGGTGAGCACACTGCTTTGACAATTTTGAATCCTTAAATTTACCTTTTGCTTCCGCGGCCCAATCCTACAATTGAATTTTTTTTTCCGACAACAAGAATGAGAAACCAAAAGATGGAAAAGATTAATGCATTCTATCCTAAAGACATTTAAATACACGTTAGAATGTGAAATATATCTATAAGTAAATTTAGTTTGTCCATCCAAAAGTGTAAGTAATTCTCATAATTACTAGATAGATTTTATCAGTGACAAAAAAACCATTCCTCCGAGTCGTGACAATATAAAAATTATGTATCACCGAATATCATGCATTAATTATTTAATTATATATCATCCATTTAATTGTGGACTAGATGTAATCGAAAGGAAGGTATGGAGGAACATGGGATGGAATATAAAATTACCTTAAGAAATGGTTTACTATGATTGAAACTTGAAAGGTTGGGTTGGCCGCGACAAAAGAAATAATATTAAAAAAAGTTAGGTTGACAATATTTTACCTCATATGAAATTATGGGAAGAAAGCACTTCACTCCCTACAAAATTTATTTTGACATTAAGCTCCCTAAAAATAAGATTACAATATCCTCACCTTTAAAAATCTAATTTCTATTACACTTCCCCCTAATATTAACATCTCACCAAATTCTCATAAAAAATAAACAGATAAACTTTTTAGTTTTATAAAAAGAATTTAATTGTCTTTAATACTTTTCCCTTTGCAATAACTAATTTCCCATAAAGTAAATGAATTAGTATCTACAGTTTTGAGGAAAATATTAATAGATAATTATCAATAAAAATTTAAAATAGAGAAAAATCTTCTAAAATTTTCTTTTGGCCATAAAGCAAAGTTATGAGAAAGACAAGGAACAAAAAAATTAGACTTTATATTTATTCCAATAAATAAGCAAATATTCAATGTCAAATGACTAATAAAATTAATTAATATGCAATCTTGATTTTTAAAATTAATTAATATAAAATCTCAATTTTTCTTGGTAGGTCAAAGAATATCTGACATTAAATATTTTCTTATATTACTGAAACAAATACAAAGCTATGTTTCTTATTTATCGTCACTTTTATAATTTTAGTTTAGGGTCCAAAAGAAAAAAAATCAAAATATATGTTCTTTTTAATTTTAATTAATATTTTGTTTGATATTTTTTTTCCCTAAAATTAAATATATTAGTTCAAATGACTTCATGAAAAATCAGTTATTGTGGAGGGAAAAGAATTAAAAAATAATTAAATCCTCCGTATAAAAATTAAAAAACTCATTTATTTAGGTGAGGTTTTAATGAGAATTTGTGAGAAATTAATATTGGGGGAAAATGCAATATAAATTAAAATTTTAAGGGGAGAACCTTTTAATCTTATTTTGAAGGGATTTAGTGTCAAAATAGAAAATTTTTAGGGGTAGTGTGCATTTTTCCCTAAAATTATTTACTTTGTAAGTAGCACGGTCCATTAATTAAATTCTAACGAGATTTTTAAAAAACTAAAAATAAATTTGCAAGTTAACAAATTTTTTGGTAAATTTTGGTAATTACAATTTGGTACCAAAAGTCTCTGTTAATTGTCATTACAAAATCGCCACTGCCTACAAAGGGAAGGGTTAATTGTGCCTCTAGTTGGTCTGCTCTACACAATGTAAACAAATTTTATATTTGGATTTCTTACGATATCCATACCCAATGTTAGTACATACTATATTGGCTTAAATACTAGTTTTTTCATTATTTTGTAAATAATTTATTTCATGTATTGATAACCCAAATTGATTTAGCAATCGTTTAAGTAAACGATATCTAAGTTTATCTAGTTTATCTCCAGTAAATTAAAAGGACGTGCAATACTCTATGTGCATAAGTAGTACCAGATCATTTATACTAAATATTAAGCGAGATACCTAAATAGTAACCGCTTTGATCTCTTAATGTCCTATTTTTTCTTTTCATTTTTATTCATCTATCTTTTATCCTTCTTCTTCTCTTATGTTTTTCTCTTTTCTTTTTTTTTTTTAGTTTATTTATTCTATTACATTTTATTAATTTATCTTTCCTATCATCTCATTTCAATTCTTTTTCTTTTTTTGATATAATTTTTTTTTAAAGATGGTATTGTTTGATGTTATATTTTTTTATGTTATTTATCTATTTATATTAATTTAATAATTATATAAAAAATAGTGATAAAATATATATTAATATAAAAATTAATTTTAATATATTTTAAATAATAGAATTTTTTTAATATGCACATTCAACGAGTGTGTCAAAATTATTAATTATACTAAAAAATTCGAGACATCTTACCTGACGCATTATTTGTGCCCTCCAGATATCCGTGTCATTGCACTCAAGCAGTTGCAACCGAATAGGAGACACAACATCAGGGTTTCCCTTCCAGTATGCTATGGGAAACTTCTGTGCCCAACTTCTGCGATTTGATCCTCTTTTGATGCTTTGAAATTCTTTATCCCATGACTTTATATTTATTTCTGACCTATCTTGAGAAAAAAAAACATTAAAATAATAGGTGGAATATAATACGGAAACAAAATAACATTAAGTATTCTTAATTAATATATATATATTTTTTGAAACACTTAATTAATAATAATTAAGCATAACATATGTATGTGCGGCGTGTGATTTTATTATATATGTTTCAATGATAAGTAATCATCGACTTTTTTGTTTCTTACTAATAATTTTCTTTAGGCGTGGGGCGACAGGTTGAGGAAAGAACGAAGGGCAGCTATAATTACTTGTAAGAATGCTTAGAAATTAATTCTGAAAACTTTAATAAACAAACAACTATTAGAAATTGATACTTTCAAGTAAATGATTTTGCTGGCATCAGGTCTTTTTTTAATTATCCTTGGCAAACAAAAAAAGAATTGAACAATTAACTGATGCGCAACAAGTCTTGTTTTGCTACTGGAGCTTAAGCTGCCAAATTGAAATACGACATTTAGGGACTACTATTCGCATATAAAACGTAGATGCAATATCCCTAAAACTAATCCATCTAAATATATAAATATTGACCCATTTCCCTTACGAACGAATCCAATATGCGTGTTAAAATATGAATCTATTAAATTCATTTAATCTAAGAGCACGATGGTAATTTTGGACAAAAATTTGCATGTTATATCGTTTGATTAAGTTGATGAATGCATCTTATGGATTGGTAACAATTTCACGGACCTTTTTAATATAATTTTTTTAATAGCAATACAAAAATCTATTTTAAGGCAATTTTAGTGATTATACAAACCATGTTACGAATAAAAGGACCTAAAAATCTATCCAACCTGAAATTTTGGCGGGAATGAAAATAGTTAGTGTATGAATCTTACCAACCCCAAAATGACCAGTCTGGAAAAGGGATGTCGAAGTGTTCTGGCGTTGTACAATACCGAAACAGAGGTAAAGGCATTGAAGCATGCTCAGTCCTGTTGATAGTCGGCTTGTCCATGCAGTCGAACATCAAATCCAAATCCGGAATTTTTCCAGGATATCTCTTCAAAAGTTGTAACAGTCCCCAAATTGTAAACATAGCACGACTCTGCACGCATTTATAGTATAACTCTACATACAACTTCCCACTAATTATAACTGCACGAAAAGCTGCATGTTTCTGTGACTCTAATACATGGGCCACAGAGATCTTTGACTGCGCCCACGGCTCCAGATCTTTATGTATGTGTGAAAAGAAATCGGGGCACTCGACTGGCTGATCCAGTTTAGAATAATTGGAGCGAGCGATGTTGTTAGATGAGGTGTGACCACAACTAAGAAAGCTGCATCTGATGATCATGGAAGCTTTCGAGTACTTGGATTCCTCATCTTGTGAATTTGTAGGAAAAATATGCCATGGTGTTGGTTCCAAGTTGTGGCCTACTATAGTTTTGGTTTGCGACACAATCGTATGAACCTGCATTATGTCGCTTGATCACAAACATAGTTTGATAAATGTATAAAACTTTTACTTATGATTCCTATCGGAAAAATTTTTTGAAGGTATTTTTCAAAAGTTTATGCTTATTGAAAATGTGAGGGATTATCTACCTTTATTTCTCGAACTATAATTATTTCACCTAAGCTTAGGACTAGTCAAAGTATTTAATATAGTTGTTACTTACTTTATTGCACTTACTATTATATGTTTACACATATGTATACTTAGTATAGTGCAACAAACGATGTGCTTCATTACACTTACTGACATATATTGACATACATGTATACCCATCAGTTTAGTGCCACAAACGATGAACAAATAATGTAAACCCAAAATCTGAACTATGGTTAGACAAGCTAAAACATAATGCTTCATATCAGAGTTGTTACCCTTAATGCTAATGAATTTAAGAGACGACATTTATAAATATCAGCTGGAGGTTTAATACAATTGAAAGAATCCTCATCATTAAGAAATTACCTAAAACAACCCAGAAGTTTCGACAAGCAAACATTTTGAGATTTTACAAAAAGACACTATGTCAATGATGTTTTATAATTTTTCAAGTATGTTTCCGTAAAGTAAATAAAACTGGCATCTAAATTAAGGAAATATTTAGTGTAATAGGAGTGCTGGATTAGTTATCAAAGTTCAGAATGTTTTATTGGAAAAACAAGGATCATTTGATATGACAGAGATTTTTACCTACGATTTAATAACCTTTAATTATATAGGCCAAAATAGAATCTCAGTATTATGTAAACAATGAAATCTTAACATAGAACCTGAGAGATATATGACTTTCTTACCACCTTAATTATAGAAAATATTTAAAATAGCAGCAAATGTTACATTTTAGATCTCAACATACATATCCACACTAACTTACATTTACTTACATCTATGCATCTTTCCGATTCGTTACTACACATGAAAAAGTTTACATTCACTTCATCCATCTATATGTATGAAAAGAGAATTATATCTCCTATTTGTTCGCATCTCTCCTATTCGTTCCTAACATATACATTTAACAGTAACCATGAAAACATACATTTAGTAGTCCTTCATATACAAGAAACAATATATTTACAAATAATATATCTCGATAGAGAATTATACCTCAAATATGACGAGAAGGGACAAGAAACATAAAACAATTGCGATAACAAGACGAGAATTATACCTCAAATACGAGGAGAAGAGCAAGGAAAGATAAAGCAATTGTGATAGCCAGACGAGGTGCAAAACAAACAAAGCGAGAGTGATTACGCTTAGTGGAGAAGAGTCCCATTGATGGTGTTGTAAGTTGCTAACATACAGATAACTACACTGAGAGATTGGCATGGTCAGAATTATGAGTTTAATCGACCTCTCTCTATTTGGCCGCTTCTCCTTTTCTCTCTCAAAAATATTGACAAGGTTTAGTGCTATATTTGGCTACCCTATATTGCTTTTCCTATTTCCACGCCACAAAGAAAGTCCCAATTCCAATTTGTATTGTTTTTTCTAATATTATTTTATACTAGAAAATGTTCTATATTTGGCTACCCCACATTCGTTTCCTACATTCACTGCCCAAAATATGCATCAATTCGAATTTCTATTCGTTTTATCATATACTACTATTTGCCCATACATAGCATGAAAATATTAACAGTTAAATATTAATAAAACTATTATTTTATTAAAATAAAATATTATAAATTAAAGTAAATATATAACTATTTAATACATTTGAAGTAATGTCAACAAAAAAAAAAGCTAACTTTCTTAATTTCATTCATATTAATTACTCAAACTTTAAATATCCGTAAATATACATGACAATTTAAGGTTTGAATTTGGAATTGGAGTGCCAAACATATGCCATAATTAATTAATTAGTTATGTATTTCATATTAATTACATAGTACTTTCTATATCTCAACACTGAAGATACACGTATTTTTTTATTTTTTATTTTTTATTTTTTGAAGACCAGCCACACCGGCCAAACTACGACGACTCAGACAAAACTAAACCCGAAACAAACAAAGGTAAATCAGAAGACTCAATGCAGGTCGAAACCGCATTTCTAGCTAATTTGTGGGCTATCATATTAGCGCCATGTTTAATAGAGGAGAAACGAACACCCGCGAACGAAGACAGAATATCGTGGATATCCGAAAATATATTCCTGACCAGAGAAAGATCATCGGTCCCATCTTGAATCCACACCATCACATTGGAATTGTCTCCTTCAAAAATCTCCCACCTCCACCAGAAATCCTGGGCTAAGTGGACTGCCGCCAAGGCAGCCAATGATTTCGAAATGAACGGATCTAACATATGCAGCTTCCAATCCGTCTCCCACCAATACAGTTACCACTAGAGTCCCGCGCGACCACACCAATACTAATAGCATTGTGCTTCGAGAACACAACACAGTCAAAGTTGAGCTTAATCCACCCCTCATCCAGTTTCTTCCACCTGTCGTCAGCAGCCCCCATAGCCATGCCAAAATTCTCATCATCAATGGCTCTGCACGTTTCAGCCAGCTCCATGGCTAAGTCCAGAAGCTCATGTGGTTGGTTAGACACCCCTTCTGCCTTTTTCTTGTTGCGGTGATCCCACACCACCCACAACAAAGCAACCAACTTCCTGCTATCTTCACCATTCAACACCTTCAGCGCCTTAGACAATCCCGCAACAAAGTCGTCGGCCATCCCAGCTATAACCGACCACGGAATATTAGATAAGGCCCAAGTCTGTCGTTTGAAGGGACACATGATTAGAGCATGGGTCATTTCTTCGTTGCATCAACCACAATGAACACAGTACACCTCAGTCCCACAGTGTCTACGAACCAAGTTAGTGACTGTAGGTAAGATATTCCTACAACACCGCCACAAGAAATTCTAAATTTTTTGCCTCACATTGCAACTCCACACCTAATTTCAGATACGATACTTGTCCGACTAGAGGAAGAGGCCCTGCCTCGCTCCTCAATGTTTAGTGCCAGGTGGTATGCACTCTTCACGCTGAACATGCCATTGGTATTAAAATGCCAAATGATGGTATCGTCTCGTCTTTTGCTGCCCAAAGGGATGCTTAGGATCAGTTTAGCATCTCTCTCGTGAAACACTACAGAGACTAACTCCTCAATCCCATTTCTGAACATCATCAACCATTAACTCCGAAACCCATTCTGGACACATCGAAGCACCTTGTCTGAAGGCAGGTCTGAAATTCGGCTCCTCCGGGAGCCATCTATCCCTCCAGATATGAATATTATAACCGTTCCCTACCCTCCACCGTATCCCCGCCGCTAGAATACATTGCGCCGCATGCAAGCTTCTCCACACATAGGAAGGAGACCGACCAAGCGGCGCATCCCAAACTTCAGAATGTGGGAAATACCTCGCCTTCAGGATTCAGCTTAAAAGAGAGTTAGGAAACCTGACTATGTGCCAGAGTTGTTTAGCCAACATTGCGAGGTTAAAGAGTTTTATCCTGCAGAAACTAAGCCCCCCAACCAGCTTGCTTCTACACAGATTGCTCCAAGAGAGCCAATGAATCTTGTTCTTCTCCCTATCATTCCACCAGAATCTCGAGATAGCCACATCAATATCTTGGATAAGACAGTCCGGGAGGAGGAAGCAATTCAGACTGTACGAATGGAAAGCCTACAAAAATAATTTAATCAGAACCTCATTTCCTGCCTTCGATAAGAACTTCTCGGAGAAACCCTGAGTATTCCTCTTGATTCTGTCTAATATACTAGAGAACCCGCTTTTCTTAGATCTACCAATAAGCTAGGGAAGACCAAGGTACCGACCAAGAGACTCCACCTGTTGCACTCCAATAGAACTAGCCAACTCCAATTGTCTATCCATCACCACGTTACTACTAAACATCACCAAAGACTTCTACCATTCATCACCTGACTCGAAATCAAGCCAGAACAGTCAAGCACTTCTTTTACACCACTAAAAGCCTCCACATTACCAACTCCACAAATCATCGTGTCGTCAGCGAAAAACAAATGTGACACTCGGGGTGCTCCAATGCACACCGCCACCCCTCTAAGGCTCCCCCTATTCTCCAAATCTTGTAAAAGAGCAGAGAAAACTTCAGTGCAAAACAAGAACAAATAAGGGGAAAGGGGGTCTCCTTGCCGAATTCTCCTCTCTGGGACCACCGAACCAAATTCACATCCTTCAATAAAAAAGAATACAAAATAGTAGAAATACAGGTAACAATATGCTCAATGAAAGAAAGGGAAAATCCTAACCTGACCAGAACACGCTCAAGGAACCGCCATTCAACGCGGTCGTATGCCTTGCTCATATCGAGCTTGAGGTTGAAAAAACCTTCCTTTCCTGCAGACTTGTGCTTAATAAAGTGATTAATTTCAAAAGCAACCAACACATTATCACTTATCAGACAGTTAGGCACAAAAATAGATTGGGAAGGGGAGATCAGTTTACTCAGGTGGGGTTTGATTCTATTGGTTAAAGCTTTGGAAGCAATTTTGTATACAACGTTGCAAAGACTTATAGGCCGAAACTGAGTAATATGTTCCGGTGATTTACACTTAGTATGAGCATAATTTGTGTAAAGTTAAGATTAAGAAAAGCTTTAACACAAGAAATCATATCCCTCCCCACCACAGACCAATAATGCTGAAAGAAATACGGGGGAAAACCATCAGGACCCGGGGATTTAAGGGGATACATAGCTTTGAGTGCAGCAATTACCTCATGCTCGGAGAAGGGAAGAGAAAGCAACTGTTTCATACCATCATCCACCTTTCTCGGCAGGACTTGCAGGACCTCGTCAATGTAACTCTACTCGCTCTGATTAGACTTGAAGAGACCACTGAAGTACTTCTCTATAATCCATTGGATATCCCCCTCTGAACTACACAAACGACCCAAATCATCTCTTAATGCTTCTATCTGATTGGTTTTCTCTCTGTTTTTTGCCTTGGAATGAAAGAATTTCGTATTTCGGTCCCTTTATTTAAGCCATTCCACCTTCGCTCTTTGTTTCCAAACTATTTCCTCCTGTAACAGGGTTTTGTGGATTTGAGCTTTGATAATTAACTCTCGCTTCTTCCTTAGTTTGTTCCGCAATAGAGGACATTCGAATCTCATTCAACCTGGCTTCCAACTTCTCAATATCAACTGTCTTATTTCTTCTAACACCTCTTCTCCAGTTAAGAAGACCCAGTCTGCAAGAATTCACATTTTGAATAACCGACTCTATAGGTGAGGAAGTAAGGGAGCCCTCCCAGTTTTCCTCGATAACACGTCTACACTCATCTGTCTGAACCCAAGTGGCTTCAAACCTAAAGGGCCTTGCATTTCGTCTGCGCTTCTTGCTATCGCCTTTAAGCATAGTAAGAATGGAGAGGTGGTCACTATAAGAAGCTGCCACATGAATTACCTTCGCCTCCGGAAAAATAGATCGCCACTCATCGGTGCCAACAGACCTGTCAAGCCGAGCCTGGAGAGTATCTGGGATTGCCCTATTTTTGAACCAAGTGAACAAATAGCCAGAGAAACCCAGGTCTGAAAGATTCGTGTCAGAAAGCGTATCACTAAACGCATACATTTGCGAAGCCATGTGATTATTCCCATATTTCTTCTTATCATTGTTCAAGATTTCGTTGAAGTCCCCGCTCATTAACCACGGTTTTGAGGGCAACTTGAATCTCGTTCAATCCATAAACACGTGAGTGGGAATTCAGAATCAAAATTCCTGATGCCTACCGGAAAGCTCAGTAGGGGCTGAAATGTGAAAACCGAATGAAAGGTGTTGGGATACTCCATCGCTACAGATTACCGACGCCTACCAAAGGAGTGGCATAACAAATCCCAAGTAATATGCCTGTTTTGCCGCTCTGGAGCTCCATAGAAACCCGTGAAACGTCATTCACCGCTCGTGCCCAAATCTTGTACAATGACATCAATATGGTGTCTAGAAAAACTTTGGAGAGTAACAACAACTTCATTTCTCCACAACAGTACGAGTCCCCCCACTCTTACCAATGGAGTCCACACTAACGCCATTCAATTTAAGTAACAATTCTAATCTTTTAATCTGATTCTGCTTACATTTGGTCTCGGATAGAAAGATAACCGAGGGGTTGTGGTCTCTAATAAGGGACCGAAGATTATAAACTCGCCAGGGACCCCCCGAACCCTGGTAGTTCCAGCTTAAGTAACTCATTGGTCTCGGTGGGGTTGCTGCGCAACCTCTGCCGTTAGATTAGCGATATCCGAAAGGATGGGGAGTAAGGAGAGGTGGGTATTCGGGTTCAACTGAGAAGGGGTGGGGGAAGGGACAAGCTTAGACAGCTTGGTGGAGGGGTGCTTGCTGCGGAACTTCCAGTTAATGGCTACTGTTTTTGGTTGGTCAGCATCGATGTTGACGGACAACGGTATATTAACAAGTTGGCCATCCACGGGAGGGAAAAGGGTGATTGGTGATCAAGGATTGAGTGGAGCTCAGAGTATTAGTGAGGGTCGGGGATAAGAGGGAAGGACTGAGGGATGTTGACTGATCTGTAGTTTTGAGCCTTTGTCTAACTGGGCTAATGCTCATATCTTTTGTTCTTGGTCGTAGAGTGCCTGAGCTGTATAGTTTGGGGGTGATACTCTGGTGGTCAGAGAGGAGCTCTGAATTGGGAATCGGTTTACTGATGTCTACAGGAATATGGGCCATGTTTGACGGTTATGGTATTAGGTTGGCTGGTGATAGTCAAAGCGGTTTGTGTGTTCTCTTTATCGCTAGTATCCGGGATGGTGGGATTAATAGGAGTGGGGGTTGCTTTAAGGATTAAGTGGTTATGACTTCTGTGGTAGTAGGTTCAGGGTCAGAGTTCTTACTAAGAGTATGGTTAACTAGAAGGGTGGGAGGGGTTTGGTTTTTGGAAGGATAGGGGTGCTCACTGTCATTCTCTCGCCTAAACCTCCAAGATGAAGAAAGCTGTCTGGGTTCACTTTTCCTGTCCCGAGTCAGAAAGAGATGGTCATGGCCGCTGCTGAAAGAAGAGGCCCTGAGCCATAAACCGTAAGGGAAGTGGGGGGGCCGGATCCCTCTTCGTATCTCTTTAGACAGTACTTATCAATGTGATCACAAATACCGCACATATAGCAAAAGTTGGATAGTCTTTCATAATACAACATTAACTTAATATCCTTACCCGACAGAAGCTTCAGAATGACACAACGAGGGAGAGGCTCAGTCGTAAGAATACCAACCTGGATCCTCATATAATCTGCATACTCAGACGAACCAGACTTCTGAATGCACTCCCGAAAGAGACCAATCTGATTAGCGATAGCTTTGGCTACAGTATTGGTTCTATGCTGAAGATGAAGGCCATGAATACACACAATAAAGTCACAATGGTTAAGATGTATTTGTGCAGGGTGTTCCAGGACTCTCTGAATATCCAACTTATGGTTGAATGTGAACAGGAATCGAACATTCCCCACCCGGGTTATTTCCATTCCTTTAATCGGATTCATAGCATGGATCATAGTAGTTCTGAAATAATCAAACCGGATCGATCTTCTGGTAAAGACTTTCCCCACAATAGACAAGTCCATATTCGCCTGAATAGAAGTTGTTCCATTCGACAGAGTGATGGGATTGGACTCTGTCTCCGTTAGCACCAGAACTTCAGTCAGATGGGCTAAAGCATTGTCTGCCGACAAATCCCCATTCGGCAGACTGCTACTAGATGAAGCCATGAAGGATGGATGAAATAGTTGCACCGTGGAAGTGGTCCATTCCCCAAGCTTCACAACCCTAAAAACACGACACAGAGAGGAAACCACAAAACAAGTAAAAACAGAAGGCAAACTAAAGAAAATAATCAGTAGAATAAGCACAAGAAAGAGGAACATAGGAAGGCCCCCGCAATCGACCAAACGGTGAATAGCAGCAGTTGAGAATGTTCGATCAACTCTCACTTTTCCGGTTGCTAGGGTTTGTATGGTGATGGCTCTCATACGAGAGGAGGACTCTCATACGAGAGAAATAAATTAGGGAAGTGAAGATACACGTATTTAAACTTTAAAGCATATATATATATATATATTGATGGAGGAATTGAGTGTGCCACAAAATATTGGAGTATAGAGTGGGAATTAATATATATCAGTTTTATGATTTATGTTTAATGTATAGAGAAAAAGATTTTGATAACTTTAATCATGATTTTCAGGATGATGATTGAAAGGGTTTAGGTGCTTATTTGTAAAGTTTATTTTCTAAATTGTAAGTTTGGTTGTTTACTACTTTACTGTCTCTTTTAATTTTTCTGCAGACAAAAATGCAATTTCGATCCTGTAAGTTTGTTAAGTTGACAATTTTGTCCTGTCGGAATTTTGTTTGGCAATTAAATCCTATAAGTTTAAAGGATTTGCAATTTTGGTCCGATTTAAGCCGAAAAATTAGTTCATCGGCGAAAATATCCACATGGCACCACGTCATCGATATAAATTGGGGGGAAATGCTGATTTGGACTGAAATTGCTTACCTGTCCAAAATATGTGGAATAAAAAAAGAAAATCGATGATAAATCATTTTTTTATATTTATGTTTAAAAAACTCTAAATAATTTTTTGTTTTTTAAATATACATAAAAAATATCTCTACAATATCTGTAATAAAAAAATAATATATTTAAATCCACCTACTTGCGACATCACCACCATCGTCCTGTTCATTCCCTCATTCACTTTGTCTTATCTTCCCCTCCCCATCATATCAAACCTTGATCTGAGAGGAGGTGAATGGGCAACAACGCTGCAAATCACCAACCACCACCAAGGCACCAAAAGGGAAACACTGAAACAGGAAAACAGCAAATGGTGGAGAAAGGGTTGGGTGTGGGTGAAGGAGTCCATGGGCGTGGGGATGGTAGTTTAGGGTCATTTATCTAAAATTATGAAGATAAAGAATATAAATATTATATTAATTATTAATTAATTTTATTTAATATTTTACATTTTAAATATAAGAATTAAATTTTTTTCATTCTACATATTTTGGACATGTTAGCAATTTTAATCTAAATCAGCATTTTCCCCCAATTTATGTCGATGATGTGGCGCCATGTGGTTAATTCAGGCAATAAATTGATTTTCCGGTCAAAATCGGATCTAAATTGCAAAATTTTTAACTTATAGCATTTAATTGCCAAACAAAATTTCGGCAGGACAAGATTGCCAAAATAGAAAATTTACAAGACGAAAAATGTATTTTTCCCTCAATAAAATCCCCATTTATTTTTTATTTTTCAAAAAAGCATATATATTGAATCATACAATTTTATTTTTTAGCAGTTATAAATTTATAATTGACATGAGTAATCCAAATCAATGAAGCACATAAAAACACTTATTGTTGATGTCAGCAACATAAAATATTGATCATCTTCAGATAGGATGAAGTTTATGTATCTGTGATTAAAATAAAATTGCTATAACTAATGTCGCTTTATGATAATGTCTAATTACATAGCATAATCACTAATCAGCATTGATATTTCTTAGTATAAATGGTAATGGCAACACTCTCTTACTCCTTTCAGGAAACTAAAATCGAAGTAAAATACAAATGAAATATATAGATATACTTACGTACCAAGAATTAATCTATCACTACGACGAATCAACACACACTTTGAAGCACTAAAAACTCTCTTTCTTTGGTTTCTCTATCATCCAATCAAACTAAAGATTACATGTCACGTCTCGTCCGTTCGGCAGTATAGATATGACGTCATGCGAGACTTAAATACGCATTTAAATTATTTATTTATGCTCTTATATGATATCTTTATTAGGAATAGTGACTTTAGAGCAGAGATTTTGCTTTACTATTTCCTTGTAAAATCACAAACATTTTTTGAATAATAAATGAAATGATTTTGTTCATAGGCAACACTTCTTTATGTGCTATTTTATGCTTGTTTGGGTTTGACTGTCTTTGCATGTTCTGGGCTCCCCTGATCCGATGAGGTCGTTAAGAATTTTGTCCTTATGAGAGCGACACATGGAACAAGTTCTTAACTCTATAGGCGAGGATTAGAAACTTTTCCAAGTCGATGAGTCCGACAGATAGTGGGAGTGTTGACCTTGACTCCGTTAGGACTTGCTTATACGATTACGTCCTTGAAAAGGATCACCTGGTTTAATGGGGTGAGAAGTACATATGATGATTGTGACACCCCGTCCTTTCGGTCGTATAGGTATGACGTCACGAGTGTGCTACTTGCGCATTTAAATTATTTATTATTGCAATTATATGTTGATTATGATATATAGATGTTATTCTTGAAGTTATATGATTTATTTGTTGAGAATATGTGTTTGAATTTTTAACGTTTTGCCATTTTGACTCTGAATTTGACTCATTCGACTTCGAACTTTATTCCAAATTTTGTGAATACGTGATATGCATGAAATATGTGAGTTATGATTTTTTTTTTATATGCTCGTTATTTGTTTTTGGACTCGTTTGTTGAGGTCTTGGACCATTTTTGTAAAAAGGTGACTTAAGGGCCTAAAGAACATTTAGCACACCTTGGGTTCCGGGTGGCATAACTTGAGCTCGAGAATTCAGATTCGAATTCCGCACCACGGTTAGACTCGTATTGACAATTCGGATCCAACAAAACAAGTCTCATAATTTTCTAAGCCCGTTTGGACCTTTGAAACTTCACCGAACCGAACCTCATGTGCATGGTTCGCCACCCTTACCCGTTTTGACCGTATTTGACTAGTTTCAACTCCAATCTGATCCATTCTTGAACCTATTTCTACCTTATTAATCCCTGTTTGAGGGTCTAGACCGCCTAGCTTAGGTGTATTTTTTGTTTGTTGTGACGCCCCGTCCATTCGGCCGTACAGGTATGACGTCACGGATCAGCTAATTGCACATTTAAATTATTTATTTACGCTTATATATGTTGATTCTTATGATATATGAATTATTTGATGAACTATGTACTTGAACTCGAACGTTTTTGCCACTTTTGACTCCGAATTTGATCCGTATGACTTTGAACTTGATTCTGAATTTTGTGAATATGTGATATGCATGAAATATGTGAGTTATGAACTTTTTTATGTGCTTAATACCCATTTTTGAATTTGTTTGGCATGGTCTTGGACCATTTTGGTGAATTAGGGACTTAAGGACCTAAAGAGAATTTAATGCACCTTGGGTTCCGGGAGGCATAACTTGAGCTCGGGAATTTGGATTTGAGTTCATACATCACCTTGGACTCGTATCGATAATTCAGATCTAACAAACAAGCCTCATAATTTTCTAAGCCCGTTTCAACCTCCGAAATTTAATCGAACTAAGACGTATGCACCGGATCCTCTAACCCGCCCATTTAGCCGTATTTGACCTGTTTAGCGAATTCTTTAACCCATTTTGACCCCCATTTTCAACCCAAGAAAACCCCTTTACTCTCTCATTTCTCTCCCTCACTTCTTTTCACACGTCTATGGCTCAAGGAAAGGAAGAAAGGAGAGCAAACAAAAACCCCATCTCCATTTCACCATTTTTTAGCTCAAGAGAATTCCAAACTCAACCATTTCTTGAAGGTAAGTTTATTTTTGGATTCTCCACATTTTTGTGCATCTTTTAATCCATACATTTCTTGCTTTAAGCATGGATTGATTGGTAGAATGGATATGGTGAGAATAGTGGTGGGTTTTGTGAAATTAGAACTTGCTCTTCCTTTCCTCATTTCTTGAATCTAAGACTTGTTTTGTGTTCTTTTGAGCTTCCTTGTTACAACTTTGGTCATGAATTTGATGGAGAATGTGTGTATGAAGATCTACCATTGTTGCTTCTTGAATAAATGAATAGTATATGGCATGTTTAAGACTAGAAATCGAACTCATTCTTACTCCTTGTGTTGCACGAGATTGGTAGATGTTTTAGTGGACTTTTTAGCATGAAATTACTTGAATAATTGCATGAATTTGTTGCATAAATGTTGCTCTACTTCCTGCCCTATGTTGTCTTTCTTCTCACCTCGTATTACAGCTGAAATGAAGAAGAGAGCAGACTGCTGCGCGGGCGAACAGCCTTTCGGCCGCTGGTGCGTTATGGTCGGAACGACTGTTCGCGGAGGATAGAAACTTCTGTACTTTTGAACGGACGTTCGGAGTTGCTGAAGGGGAGGGGCTGAACGAACACCTTGAAGATCGTTTGACCCTCTGAACGAGCGTTCCAAGCCTATGCTTACAAGGGGTGAACGGTCAAATTTTTTTAACTTCTTTGTTATGTTTGAGCTTTTATTCGATTTCTCTCGCCTCGAACATGATCCCAACTTGTTTCTAACTTATAATATAATGTGTTTCGATGTTTATTTTAATTTTAATGCATTATTTTATAAGTGTAAACGTGACTTGAATGTTTAAGCGTTTAAGTGTTATGTTTGACGTTTCTTTGTTTCTAATGTCTTCCTTATGTGATTTAATCTTGTGTATGCTTGTGATATGCTATAATATGATGCATAATGTGTTTATTTATTATGTCGTGTGTTTAATTAATATGCCATTTATGTGATAATATATTAATTGCTCCAATATGCCTAAGTTTGAACGTATATGATGTGCATTGAATCATTTCCATCCATATGCATTTGTCGAGTGTTTCTATGGTTCATTATTGAGTCTGGTATTGTCTTTGGTGTTTAGATTGTCCATGTGGAGTAGCTCATTGGTGTGGAGCCGCTCCGTAGGTGTGGTTTGCTCAGCTTTGTTCGTACCATTTGTCAAGGTGAGGTTTTCTTTCTTTTAGTTAATTCGACCTACAACCCTAAATGTGTTTTGAGCCCGCATGCGACCTACGTGTATATGTATGTATGTATGTATGTATGTATATATATATATATATAGAAACGTGTTTGGTACGTATTTTGTGGGAATTGACCCGTTTACTATAAAACCTTTGAAAAACGTTTTTATATATACATAGCTATGTTTTCATTTGTTCGTTTTGAAAAGGGTTGGTGTGTGTGTAGCGAGTTATGAATATGAATATGATCTGAATACGAATTTGAATATGAATTGGACTTTATGGGCCCCGGAGATTTGGGATAAGGAGCCCCGGGACGGTGTCGGGTCATCAGGTCTACTTCTGAATACTAGTCTCTATATGATAGGATGAGCCCTGAACCCGCTAGGTGGATAGGTGGGGAATGAAATCCTTGTGCGTGAGTGTCATGAAACTCACGACCCACAAATATATTGGAAAACATAGAGTAAAAGCAGTGAAAGTTTAAAATTTTTTCCAAAAGGGATCGTGATCTTGCAATGTTCGTTTCAAAAATTTTGGGATTCAAGAAACTTACAAGGATTTAAGCTTTCTTGAAACGTATTGAGCTGCCCTCAAACGTTCTTCATGCGGCATGAAATCCCCGTTTCTTGAACGATACTTTCTTCGAGATTCCAAAGTAGAAATCCTCTGGAAGTATCCACACCAGTCCTAGATTCAAATCATATCAGTGAGTATGTTAGTACTGTATTATGTGGCTTATAGAAACAAGAAACGAGAAAATAAGAGCATGATTAAATCTCCCTTCACCCATGTTTAACGAAGATTGAACTGTCACGCCTTAGCCTCCATGACGAAATTCATCCGAACATCTTTGGCACGAACGGAGCATATTTTTCCTAAGAAACTCATATTTTTTCAATCGAATTATGTCGATGAAAAAATCTTTCCATCAGCCCTTGATATATTTATGGGGTTTCTTAAACCTTAAGTCTGTTTAGGAACAAGATTACTAGTTTGACTTTTCTACTATTTTCCTTTCTCTCCAAGTAATAACATCTTATGTAAATAAGATATTATATTATAGAAGATATTTAATTAGGAATATTTAATTATTCTAATAATAATTAAATATCTTGTCTTAATAATGATTCTAATCAAATTGGAATTAATATTTATAATAAATAGAAGATATTTTATATTTAAATTATTTATTTATTCTAATCAAATTAGAACAATTAAATAATTAAATATCTTGAATTAATTCTCTAATTAATTCCATGAAGGGCTTTAGAATTAATTCACTAATTAATTCTAATTAATTCCTAATTAATTTTTTTTAGCTATATAATTAATTCTCTAATTAATTATATTGTTGCTTTATAATTAATTATATTTGGGCTTATTAATTAACACATGATCCAATTTCTCAATTGGAATCATAGGTCCCAAACATGCTCATGATCCCTACACGTGTACTTTACACGTGTGGTCTCGTTTCGATCAATTATTTGATCTTTCCAATAATACCCTTTGAACCTGGCATTTATGTGTGACCCTCTAGGTTCAATTTCAGTTAGCAGTGAGCATAGTTAATTAATATACTTTATCAATTAATTATCTCACAGATCATACAACCATAGTCTACCAACAGGTGTGTGATCCCTACCCGAAATGTGAATATATATTCGAAAGAACCTTTCAGTCAATGACATCATGTGGGATACAATCCTCCTACCATCCTATCTCTCGATTATGATGTAGGGCATGCAAATATAGAGAGCCCTACTAATCTTAATCTTAAAATAAAGTTCCCTTCTTATTCCATTTGATCTCAATCCAAGAAAACCCTATTTTCTTGATGTCTTTATCTAACCACCTTGCGCAAGGATTTTGGGATGGAACATGAATGACTTGGGTAATAAGAAATCATCTTGCTTACAACAAGTGTAGTTCCTTTATTGATTCCAACAATTCTCATATGCCACTTGTGTAATCCCAACATAGGCCGTAATTTAGGTATCTATATGGTGAACACTTTTGAGCCTATATCAAAGATTACAGAGTTAGCTCATATAAGACAATGTGGAATCTCAAGTCTAAGGATTAATTCCTCACGTCATTGACATGTGAGATATTTTCTAATCTGGACGTTCTAGTAACGCGCTTTCCCATTTAGGAATTTTCTCATGCGGGGCACCTCAGTTAACTTGTTCTTGTAACAATCACCCTTATGTGTTATGAACACATCATCGTATGCACTTATCACCCCATGAAACTGGGTGATCCTTCTCAAGGACACAACTACATAAGCAAGTCTCAACGGAGTCAAGGTCGACACTCCCACTGTCTGTCGGACTTATCGACTTGGAGAATTTTTGAATCCTCGCCTATGGATTTAAGAACTTGTTTCATGTGTCGTTCTCATAAGGACAAAGTTCTTAACGACCTCATCGGATTAGGGGAGCTCTGATACATGCGCACGTAATGAAAATACACAAAATACGTAATGACACATAAAAAAGTGTTCACCTGTGATTACAATCATTCGTATATTATTCAAAGATTGTATGTGATATAAGGAAAGTCCCAAAGCATATAGGCTTTCTAGGGCACTATTCCCAACAATCTCCCACTTGTCCGTAAAAGCTATTTAGATCTACTCTAGGTCCATCTTCTCATGATGTACTTTGAAAGCCTTATTGACTTTGGACATTTCCAAAGTGGATCTGCTACATTCTCTACTGATGTGAATGTTTCTAATTTACACATCATCAAGGAAACACTATTTCTTTATTCACATGATTCATAATAAAGCGTCTGGGCCCTTGGTAAGGTCTTGGTTCTCTTACTCGACCAACCATCCATTTGATCATACAATATGATAATGGTGTTGTTTCATGCTCGGAACTTTATCTATCCATCAGATGGAGTTTCTTACCAAACACTAAACTCAGCGGTATTCAATACGGCTAAGTATTCAACCTTATAATCGAATCCACAGTGTCTCTCGATTGGAACTTTTCCCAAAGCACTATTCTTCCATTTAGGCAGAATATGTATCCTATCATAGATCAATATCTATGTTTTGATGTAACGATTACATCAAAATGTCCTTTAATGACAAGATCTTATTGGACTCTTAAAATATATCCTCATTTCTTCTAAAGTATTCAGAGGGTATTTTTACAGCAATCCAGTGACCTTCTCTAAGGTTACATTTAGAATTTGCCCATCACGCTATGTGGTAAGCCATATCTTTTCGAGTACATAACTTTGCATACATTATGCACCCTTTTGCTTTAAAAGGGTTTTGGACATTCTAACTTTCTAAGAGCTATTTTAGGACACATCCTCTTCAAAAAAGATGTTCCATTGTCCATTGGAAATTATGTAGGAATCTTCCATACTAAACTATTTTAGTACATTGTTTATGTACCTTGACTTTGATAATCCTATTATTCTCATATATCTATCCCATAGATTTTTGTCTCGAGAATGTAGGATCTATTACCAAGATCTTTCATCTCAAAATGGTTCATAACCAGGCTTTGGTAACTTTTATGTCATCCTCTACATTCCCAATGAGAAAGATGTCACGAACCCCAAACTTGGGTGAATACGAGAGAGTTACTCGTAGTTCTTACTCGAGTGGTAGGACCTGGGGACCGGGTCCTTTTAAGGAGGGAGATTATGACGCCTCGTCTCTTCGACAACCCAGGTACGGTGTCATGAGAGAGTTTAACTCTGTGTTTTCATGAATTATATGTTATCACATGCTTTAAGTGTCAACTTTTAATTTATTTTAGGTTATGTGCGCATTAGAATTTAATTAAATATGTTTGGGGTCAAATGTCCAATGTTTGAAAGTTTAGGGACTTAATTGTAATTAGGGTGTTTTGGAGCTTTTTCGGCTATCTTGAGCTCGGGAATTTGGATTCAAATTCTAACTTCACCATTGGGCTCATTTCGATGATTCAGATCCAATAAAATTAACCTTGTATATTTCTGAACCCGTTCGATACCCCTTCTATTTTAACATCCGATCCGAGCGGATCGAATACCCTTTGATCTGTCCCATTTGATGAGCCCCAAAAAAGGAGGCCAAACCCTTTTCTTATCCCTATTTCATATGCACAAACTGAGAAGAGAGAAGGGAGAAGAGAAAAGGAAGAGAAGACCTAAGTCCAACCCTTTTTGAGCTCAAGAACCTGTCCTCGTTCGTCCGATCAACGATCTAAGGTAACCATTGTATTCCTCTCGTTACGTGCTTTGATTCTACATGTATTTCGTGGCGTGATTTCGTGTTTAGTGCTTATTTGGGAAAGATAGTAAATAGTAAGGGTTTTGGGGTTTTGGGGTGTTCGGGCTCGTTTCGGAGTCCGATTTATGCTTTTATGTGTTCTACGTATGTTATATGATTTTATTTCTTGATTTTGCGTTGTTTTATTGGGTGTGGGGTAGTTTTTTGGAAGGTAGAAAACCTCCCAGCTCGCCAGCCGCCATGGGTGTTTCGGCCAGAGCTCAATCGCAAGCACGATGTGTTGTCAGTGGTGCATCTAGCAGTACGTCGTAGGCGCGATAGTTTTTTTCGCTACCGCGACGTGTTGTCAATAGACCTCCTGAAAGTGTATAGCAGACGCGACGTTCTCTGTCGTGCGCGCGACATTCTACGTCAGTGGGCGCGACGCTTTTTAGCGTGGCCATGACGCCTGTGCAGTTTGGGTTCTGACCTTGTGTCACAGGCGCGACGCTTTATAGCACGGCCGTAACGCTGTGCAGAGGTGAGACTTTTGCGTGTTTCTCTCGTTTCTTCCGATTTTGTTTGTTCTTTCCCTCCCAGAGCATTTTCCCAACAAGGTTTATGATTATTTTACGCTATGCATCACTTCGATAGTTATGAAATGAATATATGTGTTTCAATTGCGTGTAATTTGTATAATTTAGACCATGCACCATACGATTTATGTCTCATGCGTGTTCATGCATTATCGTGCATCTATGTGGTTCATTATTGAGTCTAAGTCTTGCATGTTCAGGTGCACCCGGGGTGGTGTTTTGTTGGCCGAGTGATTCCGGGGCGAATCAATCATTGTGTCTTTGGATTCGTCGGTGTAAGGTGAGGTTAGGATATAGTTAAACCCTAGTGCAATGTGCTTGTTTTCTATGCATGCGACTTATAAGCCCTATGTATAAGTAAATGTGTGCGAAGTTAGTATTTTGATGAATTTGCTATACGTTTGAAAGTATGAACGCTGTGTATGAGCCTGTGTATGCTTGCTCTAGGTTTGGTATGATTTTTGGGGTATTGCTATACCATGCTTCAAACTGTGTGCCTCACGTGAGCCAACCATCATATCCGGAGGGTAAGCTATGGAATGACATGGAGAGGTAAGTAAAGCGTTATACCACACAGCGTGTGCCTCTCATGAGCGTCGTCTCGCGTTAGGAGGGTGAACAATGTAATGAAACGGAGAGTTAAGCAAAGGATGATTGTGGCAAGGTACGGTACGTATGCATGATACGTATGATATGATAAGTATGAATGAATAAGTTATGTATGTCTGGAGCGGGTTAGGATATGAATATGACTCTGAATACGAATATGAATCTGTCTGTCTGTGGGTCACGGAGATTTATACTAAGGAGCCCCGGGATGGTGTCGGACCTTCGGTTCTACTCCTGAAGTACCTTCTCCATCTGTTTGAAAGGATGTACCGGAACCCACCAGGAGGTTTGGTTAGGGGATGGAGTCCTGAGGCTTGGAGAAGCATTGAGCACTCCCCTCATGTGCTTGGATGGTTAGGGTTGCACAACTCTTCCATCATCAGGAGAAAAGGTTGGTACGTTTTGATATGATATGATATGGTATGATCTGTTTTGTTTTGTTACGTTTGTTTTGATTCGATATGTCTTGGGAGTAAGGTTGGTTTGAACTCTTACCCATCGAGTCTTGTTATGTTTATCTTGGTTCATGAAACAGGGATAGATTCGTAAATAAGTTAAAATATGTTTAAGTTTTGAAAAGTTAAGAATTGATAAATTAAGCTTTGATATGATTCGATATGAAACGTTTGATATGAACTTATCTTATGCTATGTATAAGTTTGTTTTGTTATGTTTTGTTAAGTAATCCTATATGTACGTATCAAGGGCAAATGCTTTAGTGTGCAAAAACTATCCCCGGGTTCATGAATTTAATGATTTTTGTACATGTTGTGCCCTTATATATATGTAGTTGTTTGTGGGTAGCCCCTCACTCAGTCTTTGGGCTAACCCTCTCCCTCCCAATGTTTTTAGCTTTGCAGGTTTGACTCTGGAGTTCGAGCTAGGCGGTGTGTGTCGAGTCCTTCGAGTTGGTCAAGTTTTATTAAGTTTGGTCTGTCGCATTTCATATGATTTGGAACTTTATATAAGTACGAATGTATGTATATTTATGCATTGTTTAAGTTAAGCTTTGATTTCGAGACAAGCTTCTAGGGATCGATTGAACCCATTGGATTTACGATTTATGTTTGATTTTGGGATTAGGTATTTATGCTAGTTGAACCCGTCACCTGTTTATGTTCGAATTATGTATGGCATGTTCACGCTTCTGCACTTGTGTTTTTTGAATTTTGACGATCAGGGTCTATGTTCCACCTAGCTTAGGCATGTGTCAGTCGGTCTCCCGTTTGCCACTGCTTAGTTCATGTACGGACTTTCCATTTCGTATGTGGATTGGGCTTTGGTGCGGGGGATGTGGTGACCCACAGTGCGGGGTGCTACATCCTCAAGTGGTATCAGAGCCCCAGGTTGCAAGATCGGGGTTCGGTGTCATGTTGTGCCTATCTAAGTGGAACGGCGTAGGACAATTTGAATATGTGGCATTTGCATCACGATTTGATAAGTTATGCATTTGGAATTTTCATCACTTTGTTGGATTTACATTACATTTCTTGATTGCTCTTAATTGACTTAATTATGTGACATATGCACTTACTAATCGGCATGCATATATCTATATTGTATTTGTTGAGATTTTCAAGATGCCACCTCGTCGACAACACTACGGTCAACCTTCTCATCAACATCTGTACAACCAAGGGCAACCTTCAACCGAAGTACCACCTATGAATCCGATGGTGATGATATACCAGGAGTTTAGGACCTTTAAACCTCCCCAATTCCATGAAAGAGACGACATCTGTGTTGAAGAGTGGCTGTTGGAAGTAGAGAGCATATTCGAAGTGTGGCGGTGCAATTCTCAAGACATGGCTTACCTTGGTACGTTACTCCTACAAGGTCAAGCAAGATAATGGTGGATAAGAGTTGTCTCCCAATTAGAGGCAACGAATGAAGAGTTGACATGGGGTGTGTTCGTTCGAGAATTTAAGAAGAGGCAGACACCGACCGTTTTACAAGAACGAATACTCTGAGAATTCCTCACCCTAAAATAAGCATACAAAACGGTTACAGAATACATGGAAGAATTCGAGAGGTTGTATGTGCCCCATATTATGGGCAATGATGGAATGAATGCTAGGTATTTCATGGAAGGCCTTCGGGATGAAATAAAGAGAGCTTTAATTGATAAGGTTATGAGTACGGGGGATAAAGCCATAAAGAGAGCTTTAAGGGTTGAAACATGGATCCTAACGAGAGGCAAAGAAAAAGATGTATCGGAGCCAAGACTTGAGTCGGGTTTATACTCAAATCTACAAGTGGAAGAAAGATCTCATCAACACGGAACTCACACCAAGAAGATTCGTGGGAAGAAGCATAAGACCGAAAACCCTTCAAAGCGAAAGAAAGAATTCCAACCGTGTACCCATTGTGGAGGGGCCAACCATACCTACGACGCGTGTCGGGATAGGATGAAGATATGCTATGCTTGTGGGTCAATGGAGCACAAAATTTTCGATTGTGATCGATCGAGATCTAACAAACAACAAATGCGGGATCAATGGCTTCAAATTGGAAACCAACATGAGCCCGAAAATGGAGGTAATTGCATTCATGGCACGTGCATCAATACCACATTTAAATTTTTGCAATTATTCATTTTTGTGTCATAATTGCTAATTACTAATCTTATGTGCTCGAGTGGTGACTATATGATACCTCCCATTTGCACTTTAACCCGACATGCATATTTAGTGTTTACTTATAGGATGTTGATTCACTCATACCACCGATTTTTGTTCAACGAAATTTGGAAGAGGCGGATTAAATAAAAGGGGTCGGTTTGAGAAGTCTACGTGCAAGGTTGAGGATTTGGGAATTGGGACACACTTTGAAGAAAGGATAATTTCTTCCAAGGAAGTTTATATTACCGGGCATAAGGCGCGAATAAACAAAGATTCAGGCTCGAGGAATAATGATGGTGCTGGAACCGATTTATAGGAAACAATTAAGGAGAGGCATCGAGGCGTCCCATTAACGATGCAATTCAAGTAAACACAACCTTGTTGAAACAAGAGTTTGACACAAGATTCGATAAAAGAGTATAACTAGTTATAATTCTGGGGCATGGTGATCAATTTACTATTAAACCGTGCCTCTGGAAAAGGGATTAGACGAACTTGTTAGAAGATTCTAGTCGAGCATCTAGTGAACTTTGAATTTCAAAAGAAGAAGGAGACAAGACCCTTTCTTTGAAATTTTACAAAAAAACATACAGACGAAGGAATTCGAGCCATAAGGTTGATGATAATTTACTGGACTCATAATCATACAAAGTATCATAATGATTAACCGGAGTCCGAGGAATTCAAATTCTTGGGAAAGATAACAAGGCCAAGAGAACACTTAAGAATGGAAGTTTGGACTGGAGAAACTATTAAGGTTAGACAACAATTGTGGGATGAAGACCAGGGTGATATTTAAAGCATAAGACACATCGGGAATTTCAAGACATAATTGTGGGCAAAGAAACTTCGGTGTTGATCAAATCATCCTAAAGACAAGAGTCCAACGCATCGGTGAACGGTACATTAAACATACATGTCACGTGCATCATACATCTTTTAATTTTTCTATGTATGTGTTTGTTGTTTGTTGTTTGTTGTTAGTTGCCCTACGGGGTAGCTTGAGTGAACGAGTGTTTTTGTCTCGTGGTAAGATGAAGGTCGTGTCATGCAATGGACTTTGCGACGTTTCCTTGGAGACCAATGATTGGGAGCTAGTGACGGTTCGAATTTCAACTTTGAACCACAAGTTAAGGTGATAATAGAAGGCCCATTTGGGTTGGAGAACGAGTGGTGGAAGTTCATTAACAACTCCACTCGTGATTCCGAATTATGGATTAGTTTTGGATGGATTCAAATGGTGGGAGCTGAATCACTGTGGACCCTCATATCGTGTAAAATGTCCGAAATACTCCTAATCACGATCGAGTTCGTATGAAGCTTGAAGTGGACAATTAAACCCCCTTCGTGCTTGAAGACCTTTCTTGGGCACATCCTTATCGGGATGTCGCGAACCCCGAACTTGGGTGAATACGAGAGAGTTGCTCGTAGTTCTTACTCGAGCGGTAGGACCTGGGGACTAGGTCCTTTTAAAGGGGGAGATTGTGACGCCCCGTCTCTTCGACAACCCATGTACGACGTCACGAGACAGTTTAATTTCGTATTTTTGTGAATTATGTGTTATCGCATGCTTTAAGTGTTGACTTGTAATTTATTTTAAGTTATGTGCGCATTAGAATTTAATTAAATATTTTGGGCTTAAATGCCAATGTTTGAAAGTTTAGGGACCTAATTGTAGTTAGGGTGTTTTGGAGCCTTTTCGGCTATCTTGACTCAGGAATTTGGATTCAAATTTCGACTTCACCATTGGGTTTGTTTCGATGATTCGGATCCAATAAAATTAACCTTGTATTTTTCTGAGCCCGTTTGATACCGCTTCTATTTTAAAATTCGATCCGAACGGACCGGATACCCAGGCTAACGGGGCCTTCCTTATTCAGGGAGGAGATTGGAGCCCCCTTAGCTCTGACAGGCACTGGACAGGGGTTAGCTTTGTAAATGTGTAGAGCCAAGTGTAGTGTGGTGTAGTAGTAGGCACTTCTAGGCCCCTTCCCGGCTACTGGATTACTCCAGAGCGAAGGCAGCTCTCTGGGTCCCTACCGACGCTGGGGTGCGAAAGCATGGGGAGCGAACAGGATTAGATACCCTGGTAGTCCATGCCGTAAACGATGAGTGTTCGCCCTTGGTCTACGCGGATCGGGGGCCCAGCTAACGCGTGAAACACCCCGTCCCATTTGACTAGCCCCAAAAAAAGGGGCCAAACCCTTTTCTTGTCCCCATTTCACACGCATAAACCGAGAAGAGAGAAGGGAGAAGAGAAAAGAAAGAGGAAACCCAAGTCCAACCCCTTTCGAGCTTAAAAACCCCATCCTCGTGTTGGAAAAGTGCCCTAGAAAGCCGATTAGTCATAATCCGTTTTGGGACTTTCCTAGTATCACAGACAATCTTTGAATAAAATAACGAATTGAGGCAACACTTCTTTATATGCTCTTGTTTAGTATGCGTTTACTTTAGCTGTGCATGTATGAGAACTCCCCTAATCCTGATGACTTTAGGACTCTACCATTTAGGTGAAATGGTTCATGAAACGAGCCCTATATCACATAAGTCATGATTAGTAAAATACTCCAAGCTGATGAGTCCTACAGACAGTGGGAGTGTCAACCTGACTCCTTTAAGGCTTGCTTGTGGGATCACGCCCTTAAGGAGGACCACCTTGTTTCATGGAGGTGCAAAGTGTATAGTTGATACGTGCGTGATACATGAGGGTGCTTACTTCCATAAGTAAGTTCACTGAGGTACCCCGTGTGAGAAGATTCCTAAATGGGAAAGGAAGTTTCTATTTCAGGAAATGGAAACTTCCAGATTAGGAATTATCTCACGAGTCATTGATGCGATTAATTGATCCTTAAACTTGAGGTTCCACGTCACTTTATGAGTTAACTCTGTAGTCTTAGGTATAAGCTTTAAAGGGTGTCGCCTTAGACAACTGATTCAAGGCTTATGCTGGGGCTGCACAAGTGATTCATGAAAGTGAATGAGAATCAAGAAAGGACCTACACTTGCATTTGCAAGGTGATCTCTTATTGTGTAAGTCATTCATATGCCATATGGAGTCCTTGGCCAAGGCAACAGATCAAGACATCAAGAAAAGGGTTTCTTGGATTGAGATCAAATGGATATGAAATGCACTTAGCTTTAAGACCAGATTATTAGGGTTCTAGTTATTCCCTTACCCTAGATCTTGGTTGAGAGATGGGATGTAGGAGGATTGTATCTCACATGAATCAATGACTTAAAGGTTCTGTCGAATCGAGACATTCTTATTCAGCTAGGGGTCAAACACCTGTTGCTAGACAATGGTTGTTTGATCTGTGGACTAATTAATTAATTAGAGAATTAATTAATTAGGGTCACTGCTAATTGAATTAAGAACCTAGAGGGTCACACACAACAACCCGGGCACGTGGGTAAAGGCTTGAATCGATTAAACGAGTTGATCGAACCATTAAGCGAATGGTGGGACCCACACATGTGAATCACACGTGTCCTTATGGACACGTGTAGTCACGTGCAAGCATGTGTATAAATGTTAAATAATTAATGTGTTAATTATTTAATGGACTTTGATTTAATTTTGAATTAATATTAAAGTCCTAATTTGGAGAAATAAAGTCTGATAAATAAATAATTATGAATTAATTAATTATTAGTCTTCAAGTTATTTATTGTAAAATAAATAAAGTAAAATTAAATGTATAAAAGAGTTAGACTAGATTCTTGCTTTCCAAGTTGATCAAGAGGAGACTTTTGGTCAAAGTAAGAGACTTGGTCTCCAAGCAAGATATCCCTTTCCAAAAGGAGTTTGGAATCCTTTTCCAAAAGGGATAAGGGGTTCGAACCCTAACCTTACAAATAGAGGGGTTCGAACCCCACAGGAAGATGATACAAACTTTCTCCTTCTCCATAATTATACACTAACCCCTTAGATCCTAAACACCGAATATAGAACTAGCATCCTCCCTATTCGGATCGTGGTCGCGGTTGGTGGACTATTTTCTCTAGAGGGCTTCTATCGTGAAGTCTTGAAACATTCGTAGGAACTTTTGGGGATCAAGCAAAAACGACCACAAGGGATGATGAAACGATTCTGAACCCAACAGAATAGAAGTGAAAAAATCGAACCAAAGAAGATGGCAAAAACCGTTCGTCCATATCCTGAAGGATGAATTTTTTCACGAGGGTTTTATGGCGGGCAGATTTCTACTTTTGCAAAACTAGTTTTCGAAGGGAGTTCAATCAAGCCCTTCTCGTTTCATATTTCTTTCTTTATGTTATATCGTTAAGCAACTTTCCCTAACATGATTTGAATCTAGGTTGGTATGGATTGCTATCTCTACAATGGATTCTGAAGTAGAAAGAGATTTTCGAGGGACGGGTTGCCATTACCGCATGAAGCGCGTTTGAGGGTGGCTCAAAACGTGTCAAGAAAGCTACTACCTAAGTGAGTTTCTTGATCTCTACGAATCTGGAAATAGGAATTGCAAGTTTTCGATTCTATCTTTTGGGAAAAAATTTACATTTCCGCTACGTTTCTGTCTCGTTTTCCCAACAAGTGGTATCAGAGCCACCTTGCAAGGCCTATTTTTGCTTCGTCTCTATTATTCTGAATTTGGTAGAAATTCTTAGGCTTAGATGCGAATTGAGTATTCTTGAGTTCTTTTAGAAAGCCTGAAATACGAAACTGTATTTTTTCCTGAAAATTTCTGAAAACTATTTTCTTAAATCTGTTTTTGAAAAGCTATTTTAGTTGAAATTCATTTAAATCGTAATTTTTAATTTTGGATTGAATTGGGTTTTGGAGAAACCTGAGATACGAAAAACGAAACGCGAAATGAACGCGCAGATTGGGACGTGCCAATGTGTAGCACACCCCAACCCCGCGAGCACCTCCCGCAACTGCACGGGAGCCGCCTAGGCCACCCCCCCCCCCCCAAAAATCGTGCGAATGCTGCTGCGCGCGCCAGTTGCCGCATGCGTGCGCGTAGCCGCGTGGCGATCCTTCGGGATTCCGGGGTTCCTGGCCCTTTTTCGTGTTTTTATGTTTTTCGTATTTTCGATCCTCGAAATCCCGATTTAATTTTCCTGTAAAATTTTGTTTTATTAAATTTGAATTATTTTTGAAATAATTGTTTAAATTGAGATTTTGAGAAATTAAGAACGATTTAAATTTTGGAAAAAATTACGAACTATATTTTCTGAAAATATTGAAGGAATAAAATTATTAATTTTCAGAAATTAATTGGAATTTTATTAGTTTATTATTTTTCGGATTTTATAGAAAAGGCTCTTGAACAAGAATTGCATCTAAGTCGTGTTTTAAGCCATTAGGGCTTAAGGCGAGAATTTTAATTTATGTGTTTAGACTTATGTATGGTTTTAATTTTTAGGTGATCATGGGTTTAAACTTATGTATGGTTTTAATTTATGCACATGAATGGTTTAAATTGGGGTTGGAGCCCCATAGTTGCGTTTTTCAATTGGGGTCGGTGCCCCACTTATGTGCGTACTGTTATGTGTTTATTATGTGGCTTTTCATATTACTGTTTTTGAGGCCGGGGTATGCCCCGTGTAATTGTCTAAGGCCAACATGAAGATTGAGCCTTATTACTTTATGTCTTTTTCTTTTGTAATTTGAGAGTAGAGATAGGTGGTGAGGTCTTTTTCTTTCATTTTGGAGACAATGCACCCATGGAGTAAGATGGATCCACACAACAAGTAACAACATGGAGGCCATAAGTGAAGACCTCTCGAATTGTTAGAGAGGACTACTATTATTGTAATAGATAGGGCATCGTTTTATTTCCAATTCCCTTATGTGATTTAAACTGTTTATGTGGCATGTATGTTAGAACTTGTGATTGTGGAGTGGCTCCCACATATCACGCATAAGATAGGTAGAACCCATGATCATCTCATGTTAGTATCATGCTAAGACATGTTATCTACTAAGTGCTTGTGTGAAATGCATTTAAGTTGTACTTGCATTAATCAAGACTAATTAAATTAGATAACATATATGTTTGTGAGGTTGAACCAAACAACTCTTGGGTTGATTCGAAAATTCCCATTAAATATTAAGCTCATTTCGAATAATAGGTGTTTAATTCGAAATGCAAATTTTGAATTAAATTCCTAGCATTCCATCAATGGTTTTTAAGTTTAGTAAGTGAAGCTAGTTATTGTCCGCGAGTCGTGGGATAGCTAGTGGAGCTTATTAGTTCTTAGTTACCTAATTGATCATTTTAAATGATCAATATTTCGTGGTCAATTTTGGCAAGGGCGATGTCCGCGAGTTGTGGATCGTTCGAACTAAGTTTTGATCATGATCTTATGATTGATGGGTCTAGTTTAACGCCTAAGTAAATATGTATGTCGCACGAGTCGTGGGTCCGTATTGAAAGATAGGTGATGCAAAAACAATTACTAAGAGTTCTAAAGGTGTTAGAATTGGTAAGTAGTACCTACCTAAGGTTTTACTTAGAATGTCCGCGAGTCGTGGGTTCGAGGTAAAATGCTTAGGATCTTAGTACCCATTGGGAAATGTGTTCCTCTTAGATCTTTGGGAATTATAGATCTTTGAAAAACAGTGGGAGCTACATAGATTAAAGACCTAATCTCATGTATATCGTTATTATTCGGCATGCTCACCTAGTTCTCTGCTTAGCATTTAGGTTGTAGTTCTGTGATTCTCTACAATATGAAATGCAAACCCATTCGTATCCATCCTTAAGTCAAACAAGTTGACTAAGTCCTAACTAACTCTAAATGGCTTCGGATCTTAAAATTCATTTTAGAATCCGAAAAGAAAAAGTGTTCTCTATAAGGCGAGATTTTCAATTATTTGAAAATTCGACCCGGGCCAAAAGAGAAACAATCTGAGGTGAATGGATTTTTCCAAACCACTTAAGAGCAATTGAACCACCTCATAAAAATGTTACGAGGTATAACATTACGGAATTATTCAATATTCCAAATGAGGAAACAAGTGCACACGAACTAGGTCTAAGGATCTTATTTGAAGATCTTGTGGTCTCGATCATCAAATGAGAAAAGAGTTCTCAATGCACTGATTACTTACATTGCTTCCACCATCATTTAAACCCTTCATGCTCAACTAGAATGATGCCATTGTAGCATAGTTAATCATTTAGTTGATAATGGTTGAGAGCATCCTTAAGAAGGAAGAAAAGGTTGTGATGGTTAATTCTTCTTCTAAACTCACTAAGTTAAAGGTTTGAAGGCCTAAAGAAGAAGAAACCTTAAGAGCCCAATAGAGGGGTATGTAAGGGGTACGCCCAAAAGACACTAGAGATCAAATAGGAAGTTTACTTCTATGGTAGCACATAAGGACTTTGGAAGGGAACTGCAAAGAGTATGAGTACTTTGAAATGTTACCTCGTTTAGTAATTCTACTAGGAACAGAATTCACAAGTCTTGAGTTGATCCTGCATAATCCGTTGTGCAAAGACTCAAAGCACTAATGTTCTGACTATACAACGAGATAACAAAAGTAAGTGAGATGACAAAGCTTCGAATTACTTTGACACGTTAAGAAACGAAAGGATTAGTGAGTTAGACAACTTAGGATCATTTTTACCAAAATGAACTTAGAGAGTTGACCTCCTGTGAATCCTGTCTTAAGGGAAACGTTCCCAAAACCCAGTTTATGAGAAACGTGGAAACGTGCCAAAACGCTTAGTGGATTTCGATCCACACTGATGTTTCACTGTTGCTTAATGTAAGCACTAGAAACAATTATCAGTTTAATCATTATGAATGAGTGTACTTAATGAAGTACAAAATTTGAAACTTACATGAAATTCTTAGAATTTCAAAAGGAGGTTAGGAACCAAAGTAGTCATAAGTTATGAACAACTCGATTTGATCGAAATATTGAATACCTTATTGACTAATTCCTTAGTTATCTTAGAGATAATAGGACTATCTTTCAGTAAACTAATTCGAGAACACCTTAGTGTTTCCGAATGAGGGAATGAAACCTAATAGGATATAATCCATTCCATAGTTAGCTTTACTGACTTATAATCATTCTAGGAATAAACTCCCAGAATATGCAATTAGAGATTTTGAATTTAGTACCTTCCAAAATCAGTCCTTTAGTTGCACAATGCAATGTGGCATACCAAATTTCCTAATTATTCTTGTCTAAGAATCTAGGGAAATCCTCTTAATTAAGTGAAGAGAATAGTGGGAGATAAGCTTGAAGCGAGTTCAAGTTTACACAACGATACAGGATATTGTTTCTGCAAATTCCATTGAATAAAAGTTATTTGTTTCAAGGAATGTACCTTCTTAAGAAATCATTCTTATAAGAGAAGGAAGGCAAGCAAGCAGACCTCAAAGGAATTTGAGGATTAATCCCACGCCACATATAGAAGAAATGAGCCCATCTGATAAAACCTAGCCAAATTTTAGAGTATAGTACACGTGTGAAAAACCTCCTCTTAAGACGCGTTCCTAGATAGCCGAGGAATTACTTAAAGAGGAGACACTGTCAGATTTGGAATCTGAGTAGTGTAAGCAAGCCTTGAAATCCAATATGAATTCCATATATTCAAACCAAGTTTGGACCTTGGTTGATCCACCTGATACGATCAAGCTCATAGAGCTTCGAGTAAATGGAAAGCAATACAACTTTTTTTACGGTTGAAATGCAAAAGTCCCTTTTGGATTGTGTTTACCACATCCTCATATTCTGACTATGAGATATGATAAATAAATATGAGAACTGTCTTGTTCAATATGAGATTGAAAGAGAATAAAATAAGGTATTTCTATAAATCTCATATTCAGTGGGAGTATCCATAAGGTATGCAAAACCCTAAGTCAATCTGTGGATTGATAAAGGCTTCTAGGAGTTAGACAATTCGATTCCATAGGATAGTCAAATCGTTTGACACAGATGGAAGTCGAATAAGTCTCAAAAGTGTACATATGAAAGTTAGTAATGTTAGCCTCAACTTTTGGTGCTTTAGAAAAATGGCGTCCTTCTTATTAGGAATGCGAAGGATGTGATGAAAGTAACAAAAATTCTGTTTAAGAAATAATTTGACATGAAAGATCTTAGTGATTATCCTAAATTCTCGGAATTTAGATCTATAGAAGATAGATTTAAGAGAATAAAAGGATTATCACAATCAAGTGCATAACCATGGAACTAAAGGGAGTTTAGTATAGACAATGGAACATCTCTGTTGAAGAGTATGTGTCCTAAGTTAACTTTAGGAAAGTTAGAATGTCCAAAACCCCTTTAAAAGGGGAGCATAATGTATGCAAAGTTATGTACAAAAATTAGATATGGCACAACACTAAGCGTAGTGGGCCGAATCTAATATGACCTCAGAGAAGGTCATTAGATTTCTGTAAAGGATGTCCTCAAAATAATTAAGAAGAAATGAGGATATGTATTAGTTTACAGAGCCCAAAAGGATCTTATTATTGAAAGGATATTTTGATGTAATCGTTACATCAAACGCAGATAATTGTAAATCATTAAAAGGATGCAATTTCGTCTCAATGACAAAGCAACGTGTTGGAAACGTTCCAAGCACGAACGTTGCAAAATCTCGACTATTGTAGTTGAGTACTTAGTCGTATTGAGTACTACTAAGTTAAGTGTTTGGGTAAGAAACTTCATCTAACTAGATAGATGAAGTTCCTAGCATGAAACAACTCCTTTATCATATTGTATGATATAATGGATGGTTGCTCAAGTAAGAGAACCAAGACCTCACCAAGAAACTGAACATGTGATTACGAATCACATTATAAGGAAAACGTGTTTCCTTAGAGATGTGTAAATAAGAGGGTTACACCAGCAGAGACATAGCATATCCACTTTGGAAACGTCCAAAGTCAATAGGCTCTCAAAATAAATCTTGAGAAGATAGGACCTAGAGTACCTTAATGGCTTTTACGGGCAAGTGGGAGATTATTGGAAAAGTGCCCTAGAAAGCCGATTAGTCATAATCCGTTTTGGGACTTTCCTAGTATCACAGACAATCTTTGAATAAAATAACGAATTGAGGCAACACTTCTTTATATGTTCTTGTTTGGTATGCGTTTACTTTAGCTGTGCATGTATGAGAACTCCCCTAATCCTGATGACTTTAGGACTCTACCATTTAGGTGAAACGGTTCATAAAATGAGCCCTATATCACATAAGTCATGATTAGTAAAATACTCCAAGCTGACGAGTCCTACAGATAGTGGGAGTGTCAACCTGACTCCTTTAAGGCTTGCTTGTGGGATTACGCCCTTAAGAAGGACCACCTTGTTTCATGGAGGTGCAAAGTGTATAGTTGATACGTGCGTGATACATGAGGGTGCTTACTTCCATAAGTAAGTTCACTGAGGTGCCCCGTGTGAGAAGATTCCTAAATGGGAAAGGAAGTTTCTATTTCAGGAAATGGAAACTTCCAGATTAGGAAATATTTCACGAGTCATTGATGCGATTAATTGATCCTTAGACTTGAGGTTCCACGTCACTTTATGAGTTAACTCTGTAGTCTTAGGTATAAGCTTTAAAGGGTGTCGCCTTAGACAACTGATTCAAGGCTTATGCTGGGGCTGCACAAGTGATTCATGAAAGTGAATGAGAATCAAGAAAGGACCTACACTTGCATTTGCAAGGTGATCTCTTATTGTGTAAGTCATTCATATGCCATATGGAGTCCTTGGCCAAGGCAACAGATCAAGACATCAAGAAAAGGGTTTCTTGGATTGAGATCAAACGGATATGAAATGCACTTAGCTTTAAGACCAGATTATTAGGGTTCTAATTATTCCCTTACCCTAGATCTTGGTTGAGAGATGGGATGTAGGAGGATTGTATCTCACATGAATCAATGACTTAAAGGTTCTGTCGAATCGAGACATTCTTATTCAGCTAGGGGTCAAACACCTGTTGCTAGACAATGGTTGTTTGATCTGTGGACTAATTAATTAATTAGAGAATTAATTAATTAGGGTCACTGCTAATTGAATTAAGAACCTAGAGGGTCACACACAACAACCCGGTCACGTGGGTAAAGGCTTGAATCGATTAAACGAGTTGATCGAACCATTAAGCGAATGGTGGGACCCACACATGTGAATGACACGTGTCCTTATGGACACGTGTAGTCACGTGCAAGCATGTGTATAAATGTTAAATAATTAATGTGTTAATTATTTAATGGACTTTGATTTAATTTTGAATTAATATTAAAGTCCTAATTTGGAGAAATAAAGTCTGATAAATAATTAATTATGAATTAATTAATTATTAATCTTCAAGTTATTTATTGTAAAATAAATAAAGTAAAATTAAATGTCTAAAAGAGTTAGACTAGATTCTTGCTTTCCAAGTTGATCAAGAGGAGACTTTTGGTCAAAGTAAGAGACTTGGTCTCCAAGCAAGATATCCCTTTCCAAAAGGAGTTTGGAATCCTTTTCCAAAAGGGATAAGGGGTTCGAACCCTAGCCTTACAAATAGAGGGGTTCGAACCCCATAGGAAGATGATACAAAATTTCTCCTTCTCCATAATTATACACTAACCCCTTAGATCATTAACACCGAATACAGAACTAGCATCCTCCCTATTTGGATCGTGGTCGCGGTCGGTGGACTATTTTCTCTAGAGGGCTTCTATCGTGAAGTCTTAAAAGATTCGAAGGAAATTTTGGGGATAAAGCAAAAACGACGACAAGGGATGATGAAACGATTCTGAACCCAACAGAATAGAAGTGAAAAAATCGAACCAAAGAAGATGGCAAAAACCGTTCGTCCATATCCTGAAGGATGAATTTTTTCACGAGGGTTTTATGGCAGGCAGATTTCTACTTTCGCAAAACTGGTTTTCGAAGGGAGTTTCAATCATGCCTTTCTCGTTTCATATTTCTTTCTTTATGTTATAACGTTAAGCAACTTTCCCTAACATGATTTGAATCTAGGTTGGTATGGATTGCTATCTCTAAAATGGATTCTGAAGTAGTTGTGGCAAAGTATAGTTGTGGCAAGGTAAGCAAAGTATAGTTGTGGCAAGGTACGGTACGTATGTATGATACGTAGGATATGGTAAGTACGATATGAATAAATTATGTTTGTCTATAGTGCGGGTTAGGATATGAATATGACTCTGAATATGAATATGAATCTGTTTGTCTGTAGATCCCGGAGATTTGTACTAAGGAGCCCCGGGACTGTGTCAGGCCGTCGGGTATACTCCTGAAGTACAGTCTCTATCTGTTTGAAAGGATGTACCAGAACCCCTAGGAGGTTTGGTTGGGGGATGAAGTCCTAAGGGTTAGAGAAGCATTGAGCACTCCCCTCATCTACTTGAATGGTTAAGGTCGAGCAACACTTCCATCACCTGGAGAAGAAGTTGGTACGTTTTGATATGATATGATATGGTATGATCTGTTTTGTTTTGTTACATTTGTTTTCATACAATATGTCTTGGGGTAAGGTTGGTTTGAAATCGTACCTCGTCGAGTCTCGTTATGTTTGTCTTGGTTCGTGAAACGGGGATAGATTCGTAAATAAGTTAAAATATGCTTAAGTTTTGAAAAGATAAGAATTGATAAATTAAGCTTTGATATGATTCGATATGAAACATTTGATATGAACTTATGTTATGCTATGTATAAGTTTGTTTTGTTATATTTTGTTAAGCAACCTTATATGTACCTATCACGAGTAAATGCTTTGGTGTGCAAAAATTATCCCCGGGTTCATGAATTTTATGGTTTTTGTACGTGCTGTGCTCTTATGTATATATAGGTGTGTGTGGGTAGCCCTTCACTCAGTGTTTGGACTGACCCTCTCCCTCCCCATGTTTTTAGCTTTGCAGGTTTGACTCTGAAGTTCGAGCTAGGCGGTGTGTGTCGAGTCCTTCGAGTTGGTCAAGTTTTGTTAAGTTTGGTCTATCGCATTTCATATGATTTGGAATTTTGTATAAGTACAAATGTATGTATATTTATGCATTGTTTTAAGTTTTGATTTCGGGACTGGCTTTTAGGGATAAATTGAACCCGTTTGATTTATGATTTATGTTGGATTTCGGGATTAGGAATTTATGCTAGTTGAACCCGTTCCCTGTTTATGTTCGAATTATGTATGGCATGTTTACGCTTCGCACTTGTATTGTTTGAATTTTGACGTTCAGGGTCTACGTTCCGTGTAGCTTAGGTGTGTGTCTGTCAGTCTCCCGTTAGCCACTGCTTGGTTCATGTACGGACTTCCCGTATGTGGATTGGGTTTTAGTGCGGGGGATGTGATGACCACCGTGCGGGGTGTTACACTTGTCACCTGTTCGCTATTGCTTGGTTTGTATACGTATCGTTCATTTCGTACATGGATCGGGTTCTAGTGCGATAAATGTGGCGGTCCGGAGTCTCGGGCGCTACAGCGAGAAATGCAGAAGAAAGTTGTGTTGGATGGTTCTCAAATAGAGGTCAAGGTCGATGAGGTGCATTAGCGGTAGAATTAGGGGAAGCTTTGGCGGCGGTCAATTAGCAGTAAGATAAGAATGGCAGTAAGTGGTGATTGAGGGTGAATGTAAGGGAGTATTGATAGGTTGGTTTCTATGTTATAGTATAGATCTATTGTTGGTCATATTATATTAGATATTAGGGACGTTATTTCTTTGATTCCGTTTTTGAAATTTATGTTCTTTAGAAGGTCGGGTAATAGAATTATTCATGAATTAGATTATTGTTCAGCTAATTTACAAGAAGGGAATTTTAGTATCCTGATATTGTTCCAACTTTTGTCACTACTGACTTGATGATTTAATATAATTCATTTCTTTGACTAAGAAAAAAATAGAGTATTACAGCATTTTTATAGAGTTTAGGGAGTTTAAGAAAAGTTAAAATATGGGAAATAGTTCAAATAGCACATTTTTACTTTTGAGTAATTTACAAAAACTCTGAGTGCTATTGTGGATTAGAATCCCATTCTCCATATTATTTTTGCGAGCAAATTACATTTTTAGTCTCGTAGGATTAGACTTTTTGCAATTTTAGTTTTATATCTTTATAATTAGATATATTTAATCCCATTATTTAAAAAAGTTACAATTTTAGTCTCATTCGTCAAATAATTGATGGAAAATGCATTTTTGTCGTTAATTACAATTTGCGGGGAAAAATTATTGTTCATTAAATTTTTTTTTGCTAGAGTTTGCTTATTAATACCCCATTTTAGCACCCTAAATCAACTTTGAAATATTACTCTGAATCATTCTCATTAAGATAATGTGGTGCTAAAATGAGTTATTAATAAGCAAACTCCTACAAAAATGATTAATAACTTTTTCCTCAAATTGCATTTAATAACAAAAAATATATTTTTCATCGATTATTTAACGGATAAGACCGGAATTACTAACTTTTTAAAAAGAATGGTACCAAAGGTATCTAATTTCAAAAATATGAGACTAAAATAACAAAAGATATAAAATTAAAAATGTAATTTGCTCTATTTTTGCTTGGGATTGATTTCCTCCGGGAAAAACTAAACAAAACAATATTTTTGTCTTTTAATAAACTTTTTGTACGTCTATATATATATATTTTGTACGTTTATAGTTTTGTACTTTTATATTAATACATGGTTTGGCCAACCCATGTGAGATATACCGTGATGTGACCCCTCCGACCATCCTATACACATATACACATCATCCCCAACTTTGCCAGTCTAGCTTTTCCTGAATTTTACTCCTAACCCATAAATCCCTTTTGTTATATTAGGATTTAGAAATAACCACAATACTTCAAGAAAACCTAAAGTAGCCCCACTATCCTCACTTATTTCTTTTAGCTTTTTGGCAAATGGCAACAGCTTTCTGAAGTATACGAGGATCTAGAAATTATTAAAAAGGTGAGATTTTTCCATTTTTCTTTTCTTCCTCCACTGGTACAAAGAAAGAATCTCACAGCCACAGCGTGTATATCAGGCAATTATTTTCCTTAAAATAATCTCTTTTAAAAAGAAATGCTTCACCATATGAAATCGTATTTACTCTGTCGAGTATGTGAACTAGTGGAAAAGAATTGTTGTTGGGTCTCTGTTTTTCAATCTATGACTATACCGTGAACAATTGTAGCAGGATTTTCAACAAAAGTGGCCAAATTTCCAAACCCTTCTCTGGGATTACCTTTTCATTTAGTTTCCCATTTGGGTTTTGCAAATTTTCGAGTTTCTAGTGCGAAAGTTGTCGAAAAGCCACAAATGTGAGCGTCTTTTACCCACTTTTATCCGATAAAAATATGGGATCTTTTAGTGGTTTAGGCATCGGTTTGAGTTTCGTGTTCGGTTGCATCTTGATGGGTCTTGTTGCTGAACTTTATTATTTACTATGTTGGAAGAAGAGATTAGCTTACAATTCGAGCCCAGAAATTGGTCATTTCTCTTTTTTCTTTTGTTGGAAAAAGCCAAATAGTTCATTCACCAGCACCAGCACCAGCACCAGCACCAGCCGAGAACTCGCCGACTCAGTGAGTCACTCACAAGAACCGGCCGATTTGGAGATAGGCTCGAACAAAGATTTGAAACTAGGGTATGGTGAAGATATAGGCGTGGAAACAGAGTTGATGCGAGTCCACAACCTTTGTGGGCCTCCGAGATTTCTTTTCACCATTAAAGAGGAAAGCAAAGAGGATTTAGAGTCCGACGATGGCAGATCTAGAAAAGGATCGAGAACTAATAAGAGTTTGAGTGAACTGGTTTTTGCTGTGGATGGTGGGACCCCTTTCCTCACACCTTTGTCTTCGCCAACTGTGAAGGTATCTTCGCGCAGTTTGGATTCTTATCATGATCATGGATTTAATCCTCTGTTTGAGTCGCTGACTGAGGCGGAAGTTAACAGATTGAGATCTTCTCCACCCCCGAAGTTTAAGTTTTTGAAAGATGCTGAGGATAAGTTGATCAGAAAGCTGTTGGTTGAAGAAGCTGAGAGAAAAAGGTCTATGAAGAATGGAGAATTTCAGGATGAAAAAGATGCGTCTTTTGTTAAACTCACTAACCAAGCAGCTCAGATTCTTCCCTTAGTTTCTTCTCCGACATTCAAAACCACTACTTCTTGAAGTAGTACCTTGTGCAGTATTACTACCCAAAAAAGAAATGATGGATCGAGGATGTAATGATTTAGTTTGTAGGGATGATTCTTTTTGTTGTTTAGTTTGTTGTTTCAAATGTTCATTGAAATCCGAAATTTCGTTGAATCTGTATTTTGATTTTGTATGACATCTCCCCTTCCACTAATAGAGAGCAAAGATTCATTCCTTAATCCTTAGCCTCCTCTGTTCTTTTTATTTTTTCCCCCCTTAATCCATAGCTTCATCTGTTCTGGGCTACAAAGCTCTTAGTTTTTCTTTTTTAAATTGAAATTATTATTATTATTGTTGTTCCTTGTTCCTTTTGAAATTAAATTTATTATTTTTGTCGTTATCCTCGTCTTTTGCCTTTGGTCGTTGTATTTAAATACTTGAAACTTTGAAATCCCTTGTTGAAATGAAGCTTATGTCAGTGGCTTTTCTTGGATTGATTTGATTGTTATTGCAAATTAACCTGATTAATGTTTTAAGAATTCAGCTAGAAAATCTTTTATATGGCGATAATGCTAATCAGACATGGCATACTTTGCGAATTGCAATTAATGTCTAGACATGGTAAGCGTTGCCTACAAATGTCTGCAAGTGTTAATTAATGCGCCAGTTATTATTAATATGTCGGGTCGGCCATCCTTAATTCCTATAGGAAAATGAGTAGCGATAATGCTAAACTACTCGTGTATGTCAGAGGGATCTTTTATTGTAGTTCGCTAATATTTTTTTGAAGCACAAGACCCCTCAAACGAGGAGCAAAATTATCCATTAACACAGATTTGAAAGAACAAAGCTGATATCCTCAACAATGTTGGCCGAAATTGTATTTCTAATAAAAGCGTAACTACTTTATTAATATCGCGATGAATAAAAGAGAAACGCATAAGATCGAAATAACAAAAAAAATAGAGTGAATTATTGGGTAATAAACTCATCCCACATCGAAAGATTGGAGGTAAATTTGTCAAATATATAAGTGTTTATCTAACTTCATTAGTATGAGGCTTTTTTGGGAGATGCCCAAAAACAAATCTGTGCGGGCTTGACCAAAAGTGATTAATATCATACTAATGTGGAGTTAGGGTGAAGGGTCGCGGTCATAAAACGAATATCCTCCACTAAATTATCAATGTGGAGTTATCAATGTGGAGTTAGGGTGAAGGCGCGCAATCCTAACACGAATACGAATATCCTCCACTAAATCTATCGTAGTTCCACTAAACCTATCATAGTTTCCTAATTCATTAATGGATTAATTACGTTAGGAAATCAAATAAACATATGAAATGTTAAAATGATAGTTGGTGACCTCTTAACTAATTTTTTTTTTTTTTGACAATCAAATCCCTCAAAGGGGAATATTATAGCAAATCACGAGGAACAATAACAAGAATACAAGAAGCAACAATAGAAAAATTAACGCAGGCTGAAGCCGCAATTCCAACATATTTGTGAGTTATTATATTAGCATCACATTTAGTAAAAGAAAATGACTCTTTGAAGATTGGTCCTCTCAAGTTGATGTCGATCTGATGCAGCTGTAGTTCCACAGTCGCTTTTCTTCGAATTGAGCACAAATAGCTGGGCCTACAACAGATAACTCGGTCAGAAAATTTCCTTGATAAACACAGGAAAAGATAAAACTAAACTTCCAAACGGAAGGGACAAAACTTTCATACGGAAGGGACGAAACTTCCATACGGAAGGGATAAAGCTTCCATACGGAAGAAACGAAAGAAAACATACCAAAAAGAAAAAAAAAAACAGATAAAGAAATCGTTTGTGAACAGAGAATCCGCTAGATCTGGGAGGACGCCAGAAACTTACCTTAGATCCGTGAGAGTGATAAGAGGATCCCGAAGGACGGAATAGAATGAAGTAAAACAGAACAAATTTGGGTCGATCCGATGGTGGAACTGTGTTCTTCACCGGCGGATCGGAGTTGAGAGGGAAGCTTTTGCTTTGTTCAGATAGAGAACTCGTGTGGGGGATAGGGTTTTTCCTTAACTAAAATATTATGTACACATGAATTGAAGAATTAGAAAATTATACTTGACGTGGCATGTACCCGCTGTCAAGTTGGACCAATCACCTCACTCCACCTGTACGATCGAGGATCATATCTCGATCGCCTGGTCGGATATCCAGTTACCACACATAAATTACCGCTTTAGCCGTCGACCCTTGGTCAGGCTTTTAGACCGGTTCTTGCGACCCAATCCCCCCGACCGGACAGCACATTAGTCCACTAGTAGTGGCCGACAGCACATTAGTCCACTAGTAGTGGCCGACCACGCATTTAATGCACGGTCTTAGTGGGGCACCTGTCAGCTCCCCGTGCCGACACGTCGAGGCGGTAACTTCTCTCTCTTCACCATATATATAGTTCCCCCTCATTTATTGCACGGGAAGTTTTTTCACCTAACCTCTTTCACCGCTCAATCACTTCGATCATCCTCTTCGAACCTGACTTGAGCGTCGGAGTGCCGACCCGGGTCTCACACCCACCTTCCCCGAGTTGGCCTCGGAGCTTACGTTTGCCTCGACCTGTGCAGATTTCGAGTAGTCGGACGGAAGTTTCCCCTCAACAAATAGAGTGACCGTGTCGGATCTCTCGATCGGACCTCAAGCAGGGATTTGGCTCGATCATTTGGTGCCGTCTATGGGAACCGCAACGATAAGCCATCGAACATGACTACCAAATGGTAAAATTGCCCACCCCCTCTGGGGTCGGGGAATTGAGGTGCGATATATCGACCGCTTGGAGTTGTTATTCCATCTCATTAGAAAAGCCCAAACCATCCACAGGGAAACATGTGCCTCTGATTATTGACGACCCCATCATCGAAGATGAGTTCGTAGACCCAGAAGCAATCGATCCAGAAAATTCTAAGAAAATGAGTTCCTCTCATGCTGCAAAAAGAAAGAAACAAGAGGATAAAAAGCTCGAGCCCATAGAAGAGCTCGAACAAATTCAATTAATTCCGGGGCAAGCCGAGAAAATTACACGCATAGGGATCGGTCGAAAGGGCAAAGAACAATGCATGCTCGTACAGTTCCTCCGAGATAACCTTGATGTATTCGCTTGGAGCGCTTTCGACCTTGTGGGAGTTAACAGGAAGGTGATCGAACATCACCTGAATGTGGACCCTTCCTACAAGCCGATCAAGCAAAAATTGCGCCCTCAGAGCGACTCTCGAAACGCCATCATTGAGTCCAAAGTTAACAAACTCCTCGATGCGAGATACATCATGCCGATCCAATATGTCGAGTGGCTTTGCAATGTTGTCCTTGTGCCCAAGCCTGGAGGAAAGTGGCGAATGTGCAACGATTTCACCGATCTGAGTAGAGCCTGTCCGATGGATCCTTATCCATTGCCACGAATCGACCAGCTTGTCGATTCCACAGCCGGATGCGAGCAATTGAGCATGATGGACGCTTTCCAGGGCTACTACCAAATTATCATGGCCATCGAAGATCAACCCAAGACAGCCTTCATCGTTTTCAATGGCATTTACTGCTTCAAGGTTATGCCATTCGGGCTCAAGAATGCAGGAGCAACGTACCAGCGAATGATGAAGAAGGTCTTCGAGCCAAAAATCGGGAACACCGTCGAGGTATATGTCGATGACATGCTCGTGAAAAGTGAAAAGGCCGTCGCCCATCTCGACCACCAAAAGAGAGCCTTCCACTTTCTCCGAAAATATAATCTGAAACTCAACCCAGCCAAGTGTACTTTCGGGGTCGACGGGGGGAAGTTTCTGGGATACATGGTCAGCCAGAGGGGGATCGAGGCCAACCCTGCCAAGATAAAAGCCATACAGCTGCTTCCGACTCCCAATTCGATCCGCGACGTACAGAGGCTAGTCGGTCGCATCATCTCACTGAATCGGTTCATAGCCCGATCTTCAGAAAAGAACTTACTATTCTTCAAAATCTTGCGAAACATCAAAAATTTTGAATGGACTCCGGAATGCGACCAAGCCCTTGAAGATCTGAAGAAGTATCTTTCCTCCCCACCTCTACTTGCCAAACCGGTCGATGGGGAAACATTGTATCTGTATCTGGCCGTGTCCACGAAAACAATCAGCTCAGTACTTGTCACCGTTCGAGATCGAAAACATCTCCCTGTGTACTACGTGAGTAAAATTCTCCACGGCCCTGAAATACGTTACCTCGAGATCGAAAAGTTTGCTCTTGGAGTGGTCCACACTTCCCGCAAGCTTCGACTATACTTCCAAGCACATCCCATCGTAGTCCGCACCGACCAACCACTGAAGACCGTCATGGACAAGCCAGAAGTTTCTGGTCGACTCACGAAATGGGCGATCGAACTCGGACAGTTCGAGGTGACATATCGACCCCGGATAGCGTATCAGGCACAGATCTTAGCCGATTTTTTGGTCGAAAAAGATCCTCACTCGACTCCCAGAAGCGATCAAACCGTTTGGACTTTCTCGGTCGATGGCTCTTCGACCGCCTCGGGGGGAGGAGCCGGTATATCCCTCTCTAATACGACGGGTCAACAAACCGAATACGCCGTCGCCCTTGAGTATCCTGCAACTAACAACGAGGCAGAATACGAAGCTCTTTTAGCAGGATTGAGAATCGCAAAAATGCAAAACATCAAAAAACTCAGAGTCTTAACCGACTCACAACTGGTCGCCGGTCAAGTCACTGGCGAGTACGAAGCTCGAGAGGAGTCCATGATCAAGTATCTCGCCTTAGTTAAGAAGGCTATATCAGAGTTCGAAGAATTCAAGATCTCCCAGGTTCCTCGAGAAGAGAACCTTCGAGCAGACGCTCTCTCTAAGTTTGCGAGTGGATCGATTGGCGCACAAGATCGAACCATAACCTTCATGACATCCTCCGCCCGATCCATCGATCCAATAACTCCAGAGGTCAACCCCATCGTCGCAACCGAACCCTGTTGGCTCGATGATATAGTCTCGTATCTACAGGATGGTACCTTACCCGAGGATTCGATCGAGACGAAAAGACTCAAACAACATGCGCTAAGTTACGCGCTAGACCAAGAGGGTCGTCTGTACAAGCGTTCATCCATCGGTCCGACAAAACGATGTCTCCGACCGTCACAAGGTCGAGAAGTCTTAGCCGAAATCCATGAAGGATCATGCGGAAACCATGCCGGGGGGCGATCCCTCGCCCAGAAAGTATCTCGATCTGGATTCTTTTGGCCTACACTACGCAAGGATGCGCTCGAATTCGTGAAAAAATGCGATCGCTGTCAGAGATATGCCAATTTGACTCATCAGCACCCCGCAGATATGATCCCAATCGAATCCTGCTGGCCTTTTGAGCAACGGGGAATCGACATTATCGGCCCTTTCCCGATAGCGAGTCGACAAAGGCAAATCATTATCGTTGCGATCGATTATTTCTCTAAATGGGTCGAGGCATTAGCAGTTGCAAAGTTTAATTTCCATGCCCTGCAAGACTTCCTTTGGAAACACATCATCACTCGATTTGGTGTGCCTCGAGTCATAGTATGCGATAACGGACCCCAGTTTCGAAGTTCAAGATTCCGAACCTACTGTTCGGACTTCAAAATTAGCCAAAGGTTCACTTCAGTCGGACACCCTCAGGCCAACGGGCAGGTCGAGGTCACAAATCGAACCATCATACAGAACTTGTGTACGCGACTCGAGGCCAAGAAGGGTCACTGGGTCGATGAACTCGAAGGTGTCTTATGGGTATATCGAACAACTCCTCGAATCCCAACCGATCAAACACCTTTCGCCATGGTGTATGGCTCGGAAGCAATGATACCGGCCGAAATTATACACCAATCCCCTCGAGTGGCGCACTTCCAGCGCGAGCGAAACAATGAGCTAAGGGATTTCGATCTCGACACAATAGACGAAACCAGGGAGAAGGGGAACATGAAGATGCATCAATATCGAGCCACAACCGCTCGAGCATACAACAAAAACTTACGACCCCTTCATTTTCAAGTCGGAGATCTAGTTCTTAAAAAGGTTGAAACCACTAAGCACGTGGGCAAGCTAGATGCTAATTGGGAAGGACCGTACCGTGTGGTCGAGATAGGCAAAAATCGAGCGTATCATCTCGAAGATCTCGATGGACAACCCATACCTCGATCATGGAACGCCCACAACTTGAAGAAGTACTATTTGTAAACAAATTATGTAAACTCTTGGTCGATGAATTAATGAAGTTTTCCCATGTCTTTCGATATGCATGTTGTTCGATCTTATTCATTCGAAAGATTAGAGCAATTTGCCTCAACATCTTCTCGATCAAAGATATCGATAACGTTCAAAGATTTATCAAAGAATTCGAGAGAACACTTAAATTGATCATTCATTAAACTCCAGAAAAGAAATTACATAATAAATCTAAAATAAGTGCATCGATAACAACTTTTCGATCGCACTCTTACACAAATTTGGATTTTGCAAACGGGAACAACAAACGCTCGGATTCTTACCTATTTACAAATGAATCTCGAGCCAACGACTACAAGAGTCCGACCCCAACAGTCGATACTCTGTAAAATTTTGGTTCACTTTGGCTAAACTCCCGAGCACGGAGATAGGGCTAGTCCATTTTCTCCGACTCATTTCTCGGCCGCGTATGGCCCATTCCCCTCGTCGATCGGTACGATGGCCCCATCTCCGAAGTACTCCGGACACATATCTTTTGGATCAAAAGAGGCATCGAGGTCGAGATCAAAGGTGGCAATATTGTCCGGTTCTCCTGCAGCCCTAGACCGAGCCAGCTACACAGCAAAGCCGTACTCATCATCGTCCTAATTTGGCTCAGGTGTAGGGGGTCGGGTGACTGGGTCTACGGGACGAGGGTCGTCTTGGTACAGGCCAACCTTCTCCTGATCATAGTCAAGTGGAAGATACTTGGCCGCCTGTACTTGAGCCAAGCACAAGTTGAAGCCCTCCTCGACATCCTTAAAGCTCGCGATCGACACGGCCTTCTCATAAGCTTTGGACTTCATGAACTTGTACATGCCTCGTCTCTCAAGGTCGGAAACGGATTCTTCCAGTCCTCTTTTGGCTCGACTCAAGGCCAACTTCGCACCCTTCCTTTCCCCCTCCGCAAGACCACGAGCCCTTGCGTCGGCATCCTCCTGGAACGACCTCGCAATCCGGCCTCGGCAATCTTCAGGATTTTCTCGGTCTTGGAGAGCTTCTCGATGGCTTCCAAGAGGCCGTGGTCGAGTTGCTCCTTGTCCTTGTTGGCCTCGGCCAACTTCTTGTCCTTCTATTGTAGCTCGAGCCTCATCCTTTCGACCTGTTGCTCCGACCTTGTCCTCATTTGCCGATGGACCCAACCCCTTCGAGCCACTTGAAAGAAGTCCTGACCCATCTGCAAAAAAGAGAATATCGGTCATCAGCATCTTCGAGCCAACACTTCATCAAATACAAGTAAAAAATTCTACAAGTGTACTTACAGCGAAATACTTTTGGACCCAAGATGCCTCGACCTCATCATTCGAGAGCGCCCACCTCTCCTTATGGTTGACCGTCGTCTGGATTGAGCTATACAGCGCCCCGAGAGCATTATAATCCTTAGGGGCTGTACCGATCCGCCTAGGCTCGCCATTTTCGTTGACACTCGAGAGGCCGTTCGGAAAGTGGGGCTCCTGGAGGATCGGATAGTCGAAGAACAGCCGCTTGTCTTCATCGCTGGGCTTCCATGGTACGGCGGTCGCCGCTCGAGTCCCAGGAGGCAGCCTTTGCACTCCTGCCAGGATGCTCGCCACATTTCGAGGCACGATGGCCCCTCTCCAGCTTGGACCTCAACGATCGGTCCATACGCGGGTGGCATGGGCAGCGAGGGGGTTTTCTCCCGACCTTTCGCTTTTGTCTTTTCCGCCTCGACCGCAGACTTTGTGTGGCGGCTAGTTTTTTTGTTTTTTGGACTAGGGGCTTCTGGATCTTCGACCCCCGATGGAGCATTTTCCCTCTTTTCAGAGGTGTCAGCTGTCCCCATCGAGAGGACCTTGGGTACTGCATCGACCGTCGTGTCGTTAGCTGCAGCAATCTCTGCCTGGGTCGGCGGAGGAATTTTCTTCTTCTCAGCCGCCTTCTTCAGTTCGGCCATCTCCTTCCTCCTCGCGTTCAAAGCCGCCGACATAATGTATTGCTCTACACGAAGGAAAAATATTCGATCATAAACTTGGACAAAAAAAAAAAGGGAAAGACAACAGAGACATGTAAATACGCTGCTTCGAGGAATGTATTCGAGGTACCGGGGTCGAAATGTTTTCTAACTCCAAGTGCGAGTCCCAGCTCGATTAACGACTGGGGAGCGATCATGTCTTCCGACTCCATACTTCCCATAATCCTCAAGGCTGCCATCAAAGTGTTAGGCCAGCCCGGTTGTCCCCTCGGAAGATCCGATCGAGGGACCCAACTCCACCCCGGATATTTCAGACCGGGCCAACCCTTCTCGCATTTGATGAAAACAAACCTTTGTTTCCATCCCACTCCATTCGATGAGGTGGGCGACCTAACGACCCGATAGTTGCTTTTCGACTGAAGTTGAATGTACCCCGGGCCCGACTTCGAGGTCTCGGTCGCTAGTCCAGCCTGGAGGATCTCGGAAAGACAGTAAATGTTGGTCTCCATCCCCAAGCACCTCAATAAGGCCCTTAACCCATTCACCATCGCGTAAGAATTGGGCATCAACTGCAGATGGCTAATTCTAAGGGTATTAAAGAATTCGACCAGCTCCTTGGAAATGGGCACCCTAAACCCGTTCTTGACCGCCAGATAGTTGATCGCGATGCAGTTCTCTGGCGGATTAGTCATTCTCTCTCCGACCTTGGGCCGTATCACCCGATAACCCCCAAATTCTGGGGCACCCCCGAACAGCCAGTGTTAGATTTCTCCAAAATTTTCATCCGTTATAGCGGGGATTATTGCTCGAGGGTCCTTCACTAAGCGACCCTTTGGCTCGAGGTTCTCGACGACCTCCTCCTCATCTTCCTCCTCCTCTCCTCGACCTGAAGTCGATGTCTCCTCTTCAATCGACCGAGGTACGACCACCTCTTCTACTTCCGCCTCAGGCAATGGGTCGGATACCCCCACCACGTCGACATCCTCATCCCTTCCTTGCGGGTTAGTCGACCTCGTTTCTACGGTGGCTCTCGAGTCCGTCTAAGCTGAGCTCGATTCTGATGAACCCGAGCTCGACCCCACACTTGTGGTCACCACATCCATTCCCTTTGGGTCAGTCTCCGCTCGATTTGTTGACATCCTACAACGATAGAATCATATTTTACTATTGGATCGGATACGAACAAATCGAGAGAGAGGAAGCCTTCGAAGAGGGAAGTGGTAGACCTCTCCCTCGAAGCGATCGAGAAGAAAAGAAAAATAAATAACACAGAGAAAGAAGATCGAGCTAAAGATCGGAAATATTACCTTTTTGGAGTTTGGAAAAGATCTGGAGATTGTCTTCTTCTAAAACCAGCGACCCAGAAATTCAAAGCACAAAAACGCTTAATCGATCGAAAACGGCTCAGAGCTCTCTTCAGTTCTCTCTCACAAAAGTAACAAATGAAATTACAGAGGGAACTATTTATAGGAGTGAAATTGGGCAGGAATCGAGAAGGTGAAACGGTGCAATGATTGCAGCAGGTCCCACACCTGGGGGTTGAAACGTCACTGCCATGTCAGTCCTAGCAGATGACGTTTCGGGGGGCTTATGACGTGGCATGTACCCGCTGTCGAGTTGGACCAATCACCTCACTCCACCTGTACGATCGAGGATCATATCTCGATCGCCTGGTCGGACATCCAGTTACCGCACATAAATTATCGATTTAGCCGTCGACCCCTGGTCAGGCTTTCAGACCCGTTCTTACGACCCAATCCCCCCGACCGGACAACACATTAGTCCACTAGTAGTGGCCGACCATGCATTTAATGCACGGTCTTAGTGGGGCACCTGTCAGCTCCCCGTGCCGACACGTCGAGGCGGTAACTTCTCTCTCTTCACCATATATATAGTTCCCCTTCATTTATTGCACGGGAAGTTTTTTCACCTAACCTCTTTCACCGCTCAATCACTTCGATCATCCTCTTCGAACCTGACTTGAGCGTCGGAGTGTCAACCCGAGTCTCACACCCACCTTCCCCGAGTTGGTCTCGGAGCTTACGTTTGCCTCGACCTGTGCAGATTTTGAGTAGTCGGATGGAAGTTTCCCCTCAACAAATAGAGTGACCGTGTCGGATCTCTCGATCGGACCTCAAGCAGGGATTTGGCTCGATCAATACTCAACACACTTGTATTACGATTTCGTTCCAAAATTGACCACATTATTAAAATTTTAAATTATATTATATATATAACTATTGAGCAGTTTTAAAATTTAAACACAATACCACTATATTTAAATTTGGTTAAAATTTTGATGACCCCATCAAATTTTTTAACTGAATTTTCTATGATATCTTTTTTTTATTTACCTTATAACTTTTTTATTTCATTAGCAACCTCTGGTAATATACAAAGTTGCTTTTAGTATCATTTGTTATAAAGTAAAATTAATAGTTGTGTTGTTTATTGTAATTATTTTTTAAAATTATCAGAAAAGAACAATATAATTGTCGCAAGTTCGTTTAAAGTCTATAATATATAATTAACATTGCAAATAAGCATCCTCTAAAACTTCAAACATAGAATAGTGTCATAGAAGAGAGATAAGTGCTACAGACACCGTAGCGCCAGAGCGCGTGACACCACATCCCCCGCATCAAGGCTCGATATCCGTATATGAAATGGGAAATCCATACACGTACGAAATCAAGGCGAACGGGAACACAACACACTCGCTATGCTAGGCGGGAGCTAACCCTTAAACCAACAAGTAACAAGATAGAATGATAACAAAATAATGCATTAGAAGCGGAAGCTATACATAACCATAGCATTTACAATGAGCTTACAAGCTCCATATTACAAAAATAATTACAGGTTTCAAGTATAAATGGCCCACATGGCTATCATAGATACAAAATGCTCCCAAGCGTTCATAATCATAATATCAACTTGTAATATGAGTGTATGTGTAAAAAGGAATGCTAGACACAAAAAAAAGACTCGGCTTCCCCGTCTAGCACTTTACCCTGCAAGAAGAAACTGAAAACAAAAGAGGGTTCAGTCTAAAGGAAACTGGTGGGTATAGCGACAGGGCATAATATATAAGTATTCCGGAATTTAAACACATACATGCAAGTTATAATCCCATACGAGGTTTTTAGAATATTTTCCAAGTGGGTGAAAACTAATAAGAGCAACGCGCAGGATTACAACATTCATATTCATTCATTAGGTCATTCGTGAGCCCGACGAGAGGGCTAAGTCTCCAACCTTCACCTTGTGTAATCATTATCATTATTTCATTGGTTAACACACACATAATCTTTTGTGCACATTTAATCGATCATTTACACCTTTTTCCTCCGGTTAGTGGACGGGGTTGCAAGACCCGGCCACCCATTCATTATGGCTAGTGGGGCACATGAATCCCCAAGAGCCCGGTTCCTGTTCCTCGCTAATTTTCTAGCGAGGACCGGTATCACCGTAGTTTTGGTGGAACTAGCATACGGGGTTCCCCATCAGCCCGTGCTTCCCCGGATAGCCACGTATACATAGTCCCAGGGCCCGCATTCAGTGCATTCATTCAATCTCACCAAAACATTAGGTAGGGATACTTTAAAGAAAGGGTTTTACGTTAAAACATTTAGTTTTAAAAAGGACTCGATATATAAGTATAATAAGTTGGCTTAGAACTTTGCACATTGGATATATCGGGTAAATTTTAGCTAATAGAAGAGAAATCCACTTGTAAGAGCAAAAGAACGGCACAAGAACCTCATTGATCGGCCTCGTCTCCGTCCGAACCTAAATCTGTATAAAAGAAGTGGTGTGAGACTCAAAATAAGCACAAATGACGCACGACAATGCATTAAACATGATATGAAATGCAAATGAGATAAAATCATGTTATGAAGATGTTCATGTGCACAATTAATGCCTTAGAGACACATAAACAAGTAATTCATTCAACAAATGAAGAGATCATGTTCATTCGTGTTCATAGCTTTCATAAATCATATCGAATCGATCCATAAACTTCATATAATAATTATAACACATATATTGTAACAGCCCTAAACAGGGCCTAGTTGGAATTGGTAAACCTTGAAAGAAAGTGAAAGCGTTTATAGACTTTGATCCGTCAAGTGTTCTTCATGCATCACATTTCTATGTGTTTTAAGTTGTTCTTACGTGTTATTGTGTGACATTGGGAGAGATCTCATTTAAAACCCCAGATTGCTGTTCATTTCCCGAGCCTTCATTCCCTCAATAGAATCCTAAAGACTCAAATCTGTATCTCTTGAATACCTTAACTCACATCTCTTGTCCTAAAATCAATTTCGGAAATTTAACATCAAAGTTACGATTTATCCCCATGTCATTGTTTATCCACTAAGTCATATCCTCTTATCTCATTCATAGAACCTTAGAGGCATGAAACTTATATTTTTTCTATTGCTTACATATGATTTCTATGACCCGAAGCTCTTTACAAAAATTGTTGATCAAAATTGCCATTAGGTCCCTTGATCACTATTCATTCCATAAAATTAGGAATTTACTCGAAACATTTTTTCTTATCAAATATTACAGTCAAATGAATCATCGAATCATTTCAAGAATTTTGATATCATCCACAAACCCTAATTCCTATTCTAACTCCATTAGTATCGAAAATCATTTCAAAACCCTAGTTACTATTCTTACCATAAACAACGTTTTATTCATTCACTTTTTGCTATTTAATATTATAGTCAAAATGATCCTTGAATTATTTTATGAATTTTCATACTCATATTAAAACTTAATTCCAACCGTAGCTTATTTCATAAATATTTTCCTATTAAAAATCATTATATTTGCCATAAAATTTTAACTTACATTTAATAATAAAAATTATACCTAAAACGTTCCTTGAATTTTTCTCTAACCATGACCACTTTCTCGACCTTTAAATTCATCGTAGATTCGTTTTATATAATTTATCATGATTTTCATAATTTCTAAAGTCTATAACTTTCAAACGAAAAACTTAAACGCAACATGTTTACCATCATTACAAAGCTCATTTTACACTCGTTCTTTCGATATTTTCACCACTTTAAGCCCTCGTCTCTAGACCCTTGAATAAATATTACATTATTTTATATTTATTTTTAATATATTATGACCTCATCCATGACATCATTCCCTCAATGACATCATTCATGACATCACCCTCCCAAAATAGAAATGCTAAGTGTATGATCCTCAATCTTCCACATTTCTTATACAATTTAGAAATTCCCTCTAGGTCCCAAACTCCTACCTATAAATACCCTCCAAGAGACTCATTTCTAACTCACAAATTCCTCTCATTTCCAACACACAAATCTCTCTTCTCTCTCTCTCTAAAGCTCACGCCACTCTCTCCCATTCCCAAGGTTAGTTTTTATTTTTTTTTAAATTATGTTTAGTAGACTTATGTTCATTAGGAAATTATGCTTTAGGAATTAATATTTCATGATTTGTTATAATATGTTACATTTTCATAAATTATGTTTAGTTTAATTCATGATTTATTATATGATATAATTTGAATATGTGTTTATATATTCATGAATATGTTCTTGATGGATTGAATAGATTCATGTTTAGGAAATTTATTTATGAATTAATCTTCATGTAAAGTCTATATATTATGCTCATTTATGCTTTAATCTTATGTTATGAATATGAATTTAATCAAGAATGCCTAGAACATCTTATTAACATTCAAGTATGATCAAAAACATGTTTTTAGTGTTCTTGAACAATGTGTGAAGTGTGTGCGTGCCATGTGTGTGTGTAGTGTGTGTTAGAAAGATTAGGTGTTTAAGTGTGTGTCTAATTCCCCACACTTAAATAGTAGTTGTTTTCAAATAATGATTTCAAAATGAATAACAATAAATTGAAATTTTAAATAATAATTCTTGATTGATATTTTAATTAAATAAAATAGGGGATTAAAGTTTCAAGAATCATTTAAACGTTTCATATTTCAAATATCGTTTTGAGATTCAAAAACGTTCAAGGTTTCAAATATTAAAGAATCAGGATTTTTATTTTAAAAGAAATCCAAGTTTTGACTTTTATTAAACTAAAATAGGAATTTCAAATAATAATACTCGTGTAGGATTTTCAAATCGGATATCTCAAATATCCTTTCCAAAATAAAGATTTCTTTATTAAAATTTTGGACTTCGTTTATAACATAAAAGCTTATTAAGATTCCTAATTTGATTAATAATTAGTTGATATAATGATGGACCTTATTTTATAAACTTTATTTGAATGTTAAAGTTGTACTTTACCGAAATATTATTTGACCTTATTTCGTGTTATGTGTTGAGCGTAAAATTCACATGAATTTGAGCGTTAATTAGAGTATATTTTATGCTGTTTCAAGAGCTTATCTGTTAAATTTTCTCCGTTTAGGTACTTGTTGCAACGGAGTTAAAAAACGAGAGAAAAATGCGAATTCAAAGCTAAGTGCGAGAAAAAGTTGATTTTTGGCGGATATAAGGGGACACGCCCGTGTCCCACCCACAGAAGAAACTAAGACACCCCCGTGTCTCGATACAGAAGGTTGAGAAGAAAGGAGACACGCCCGTGTCTCCTGGCAAGAAAAAATCGAGATACCCCCCGTATCTCGGTACAGGCGATTTGAGCTTCGCGAGGTAGAGGTGAAATGCCCATGCCACCCAACATGAAGAAAAGGTGACACGCCCGTGTCACCTAAGAAAAGCGCCAACACATTTTTGTTAGACAGGGGCATGTACGAGTTTTGTGAAGGAGAGAGACACGCCCGTGTCTCTTGTCGGCTGATGTTTCCTGAGGTAGCTATATAATTGTGCGAGATATTTTATTTTTGGGGAAAGCTTTCGGAGATCGGAACCCTAGCATCTTGGGAGCGAGGCGAACATCAAAAGAAGAGTTTTGAAGAGATTCGAGAAGACGAAAGGATCGAATTCTCCAAACAATTTCAGTTTTTCCGATTTTATTTATTGCTTTAATCATCAAACTAATTCCTCTAAGTTTCGTTTTAATTCGTTTTACATGTTTAGAATTGTTTTTCCAGAATTCATGAATGTTTAGGGTTTCATTTTTGAGAATTTGTTTCGAGTTGATGAACATGAATTCCTTTAATGCAATTCCTTTGATCTTCATGAGTTTTGAGTTAATTATGAGTAGCTAAATCCCTAGGGCTAGGGGAGTGATGATGAATGCATGCTAAGTGTTTGATATAATGCTTGAAAGACTTATGCTAATTTTTAGTTGTGAAAACTTGATTTAGTTTAATTGCAACGGTTTGGCCAACCTTAGCATAATCTAGGATTACCTAATTGTCGAAAGATTGATGGTAATTGTGATGTTTTCATAACTTGTAGATTTAGAATTTAAAAAGAATTAGTTCTTAATCTTTACAACTTGTAAATCTTCTTCCATGCCAAGCCATTAGAGTTTGATTTGCACTAGTCTTGATCATATTGGTTTAATTGGTTATTAATGATTGTGAGAACAACGTTGAAATTAATTGAACACTCGTTTATACTTTGAAAAAGGACAATACGAATCTAAGTGACTTGGTTGTAGAATTGCACTTGTCAAACATGTATTATGTTGAATCATGCATGCATAGTTATTACTCCCCGGCCTAATTAGTCTCTTGATTTTATCCGTGAATTGAATTACTATTTTGATTAGTTTGGTTAATTGTTTAGATTTTGTTGCTAGTAATTTAGATAATCAACCAACTTGATAATTGTTCGGTCTTTAGATTAGTAGTGATTGATTTCCCTTCTCTGTGGGTACGATCCTGTTGTGCTACGCGTATATTCACTGTGTACACTTGCACGATTGGTTTTAACTTAAAATCACAACAAGTTTTTGGCGCCGTTGCTGGGGAAGGCGTGTTAAATCAATATTACTTTAATACCTAAATCTAGTGCTTTAGACCATTTATTTGTGCTTTTCGTCACTTGCTACTGTAGAATTGAACTAAGGATTGTCTTTCCTTTGTGCAGATATATGGTGCATGCGGCGATCTCTAGGTTTGGAACTAATACCTTACGATCCACAGATTGAAAGGACGTTACGTGCTATTCGAAAGAAACGCAGAGAAGACAGACATTCAGCTCCTGAACCAATGGTTGCGGATCCAAACAACGGAAGAGATGGGGTAATTCAAGATCCACCACCACCACCTCCTCCTGCACTTAGAGACTACAACATGCAAAAGGCTGGAGCAATTCAGAACAATGTAGTCCGTCCCCCTGTTACAACAAACAACTTCGAAATTAGGCCTGCTATACTCAACATTCTGTAGCAAAATCCGTTTGGGGGAATGGTTTCTGAGGATCCCACGACACACCTTGCTCGTTTTCTTGAGGTGTGCGATACTTTGAAGATCCACAATGTTTCTAGTGATGCTATCCAAGTCAGGCTATTTCCCTTCTCCCTGAGGTATAGGGTCCACACATGGATCAGTTCTCTACCCAGTGAGTCTCTTTGGACGTGGGAGGTTCTATCTCAAGCATTCCTGGCGAAATTCATTCCACCCAGCAAGACTACGTAATACAGAAATGACATCACTACCTTCCGACAGTTTGATGGAGAGTCCCTATATGAGGCTTGGGAGAGATACAAGGATCTGCCGAGAAAATGCCCACATCATGGCATTCCGGGTTGGTGCTTAGTGTAGACATTCTATAACGGGATGTCTCAAATTACAAGAGGTGTGATAGATGCAGCAGCTGGCAGGGCATTCATGGCAAAATCTGAAGAAGTTGCCCTTGAACTTCTAGAAAAAATGGCCATCAATGATAGCTATGTTCACGAGAGGAGTAATCCTCAATCAGTCTAGGGCGTGGCTGGAGTTCTTCAGCTAGATGGATTGACAGCTATCAATGCCAAATTTGATGCACTGAGCAGAAATTGGACCAATTGACCGTGAATGCAGTTACCACACCTTCTCAACCAGTACAGGTAACTTGTGAAATTTGAAATGGTCCACATGCATTTAACGTGTGTCCTTATACCAATGCAGGTGAACAGGTGGTTGTCAGGCAAGAGCAAGTGAATTATGTGAACAATTCGAAGCCGGTGAACGACCCTTACTCTAATACCTACAACCCAGGTTGGAGGAAACATCCCCACTTCTCTTGGTCTAACAATTAAAATGTTCAACAACCACAACCACCCCAACGCAGACCACAATTTCAACCTAGGCCATAATTCCAACCGAGACCACCAGGCCAATACCAAATGCCACCACAAAACCCAGCTTTCCCTCCCCAAAATCAACCTCAACAGGAACAAAAGCAAGGATGGGAAGTAGCCCTTGAGAAATTTATCAGTGTGTCTACGGATAGATATCAGAAGTTGGAATCTCAAGTGGAATAGGTGGTGAATCAGAATAAGAACTTGGAGGTCTAAATTGGTCAGATTGCTAATTCTTTGAACATGAGAGGCCAAGGTATCTTACTAAGAAAAATGGAGACGAATCCCAAGGAGCAGCGTAAGGCTATCACTTTGAAGAGTGGTAAGGAATACGAGGGACTATCTATTTCTAAGGAGAAAGAGGTTGATCTTGGAGTTGGTGATAAAGTGGGTAGAGAGAAGTCGGTTGACAAGGAGAATAAGGAAGCAAAGAAGGAAGAGCTCCCCTCAAAGCCAAATATGAAAGTGGTACCAAATCCATATGTGCCACCGGTACTTTTCACGTAGAGGTTACAGAAACAGAAACTTGAAAAGCAGTTTGAGAAGTTCCTTAGTATCTTTAGGAACTATACATTAATATTCCCTTCGTAGAGTCATTAGCTCATGTCAAGTTTCTGAAGGAGATCCTCTCTAACAAGAGGAAATTAGAGGAATATGCTACAATTGCACTTACTCAGGAGTGCAGCGCGAACATACAACATAAGCTTCCCCCGAAGCTTAAAGATCTAGGGAGTTTTTCGATTCCTTGTACTATTGGCAATTTAAATTTCAATAAAGCTTTATGTGATCTTGGTGCGAGTGTCAGTCTAATGCCTTTGTTTATTTGCAGGAAAGTAGGATTGGATGCTCTGAAGCCGACTACCGTTTTCTTGCAGCTAGCTGACCGATCTGTCAAATATCCGACCCGACCGGAGTGTTGGAGAATGCTCTAGTTAGAGTAGGCAAGTTCTACCTTCCCGTAAACTTCATCGTGCTTGATATAGAAGAAAACAGAGAGATGCCATTGATCCTAGGAAGACCCTTCCTAGCCACAGCTGGAGCCTTGATCGATGTCAAGAATGGAGTTCTAACTTTAAGAGTAGAGGAGGAACAAGTGGAGTTCAACTTGTTCAAGGCTGTGAAGGGCCCGGTGTTAGAAGAAAATGCTTCATGGTGGATGTAGAGCCCAATCAAACAGTGATTTCCACACTACAGAATGATCCCCTTGAGTTGAGTTTGCAAGGAATGGAAGACCGAATTGATCAGGAGGAATTGCTTGAGGAACTCGCAGCCTACACGAAGGCACTTGAGGTAACCCAATTCGTACCGTTTTGGCAAAGGTTTGTTTATGAGGAGTTGGGTACAGGTAAACCCACTCCTGCTCCTTCGATTGAGAAAGATCCTATTTTGGAATTGAAACCCCTCCCCAATCATTTGAAGTATGATTATTTGGGTGATTGAGAGACTTTACCTGTTGTTGTTGCTTCTGATTTGTCTGATTCACAATTAGATGCAATGTTAAGGGTTTTGAGGGAACATAAGAGGGCAATAGGTTGGACAATCTTTGAGATAAAGGGGATTAGCCCGTCTATTTGCATGCATAAAATCCTTATGGAAGATAAACACAAACCCTCTATGTGACACCCCGCTCGTTCGAACGTACAGGTTTGTACCACGTGTGAGTTTATTTTCCGTAATTGTATTCATTTTTATTTTTATTTGATACATTCATAATTTATTTCTATTGTTTTCTATATGAATTATTTGAAATTATATGAAATATGTGATTTAAATGTCAAGAAAATGCCTTAAGTGAAACTATGATGTGGATTCTTGTGAATTATGAATTTATGATATGTGAATTTTATTCCCGAGTATACAAATTTCATGAATTATGTCAAATACGTGATTTAAGGATGTAATTGTATGATTTTAAATATGTGGACTTAATTGAAAATTTGGTTTTTGGACTTGATTGCAACTTTCTGAAAGTTTTGGACTCATTTGGAAAATGAGTCATTTTGGTACACTTGTGTACGTTTCTATTTATATCTTGAGCTCCGGCACTCGGATTTGAGTGTCGTCTTTGGAGTTCAACTCCTTTCGATGACCCGGACGTAATGGAACAAGTTTCGTAATTTTTTGATGTCGTTTCGACCCCCGACGGAGCATATTTCAGCCACTCGTGCCCTATTATGCCCATATGGCCTATGATTGAGCATTTAAACCTAATCCCTCATCATTTCCTTGATTAAATACAACCTAAATCACTCTCTCTCTCTCTCTCTCTATTCCCATACCTACTGCATCAATTCACAACAGAGGAAAAAGGGAAAAAAATGAGACAAAAAGAAGAAGAAAGAAAGGAAGAAGGGAACCTCCATTCTTTGCCAATCTTTGAGCTCTTGAGTCCGATTCTTTGCTCTTTCTTCAAGATCAAGGTAAGATTCTTAGTGTCCATGTTCTTGTGATTATTTTTCCCTACATGAATCATATTTTATGTTAGAGAATCCATGATTATGCCATACTTGATGAATAGTTAGGTTAAAATGGATTTCTTGAATATCTATGCTAGCTTGTACGTGTGTGGCTGATTTACATGATTCTTGAGCCTGATTTGTGTTGTTTTAGCTGTTGTTTTATACCTCTACATGCCGCTACATGTGCTGCTTTGTTTCATGAAGAAAAACAGGGGATTAGCAAGCTTTAAAGCATGAAAAATGTGGAGATATTGTTGCCTTGATTACTGTCAACTGTTGTGTTTGTTTTGTGACTAAAATTTGCTTAGTTTGATGTTGTTCTTGCCGTGTATTTGCTATTCTTTGTTGCCTTTTTGCTGTTCCAATTCGTCTTCCCCTGCTGCTATGTTTCCACGGTGATATACCCTGCTGTTGTGTCTGTTGTTCGTTGCTGCTGCAAGTGTCTCCTCGGGCGGGGAGAATTTACAAGGGAAGAGTCCCCGGCCAGGGACTTTTATGCAGAAACTATTTTGCATGTTCGTCCCCGGGAGGGGACCTTTTTGTGTAGATTTTTTCCCGCACGGGGGACCTGCATATTTGATGTTTAATTTATAGTATGCATGATTTTGTTGTGCATGTGGTGCTACTGCATGAATTAATAGTGTGCGTATGGATTTTAATTGTGTAAGTGCATGCATGTGTATTACGTGTGTGTGTGTGTGTGCCTGTATATGTGTGTGTGTGCTCCTGTATATCTAATGCATGAGTTGTGTGTGTATACTTTATATATGATATATTTATGTATATGTAAATGTAATTTGTGTATATGTGAGTGCATGCGTTTATGTTGTGTGTACGTGTGTATGCATGGTAAATATATATATGTATATGATTTGTATTTTGTGCATATGTGTGTGTACTTGAGTGTATATACACGTGTGTATATATATGTTATATTATATGTTATAAATGTAATATAATGTATGATATATTTTGATTTTAATCATGGAATTGTTTTATTAAGTTTATATATGTTATGATCTTAAATAATTTGATCTCGCGTGCATGATTTTCGTATTTAATTTCATGCTCTTTAAATGCCTTATTTCTAATTGTTTATGACTTATATGCTATGTGAATATGTTGGATTATATGTTAAGTGTCTTATATTAATTTTATGGATTCATTTGATACGAGATTTACGTGATATGGATTTCTTATGCTACGAAATTGAGGGGAAAAACGTGAAATGAAATTTGTAAACGTTTAAGTGCTTCATTTGATATTTCCTCGCATTCATTGCATCGCCGTGCATCTAATTGGTACATGTTTGAGTCTAAGTCTTTAGTGTTACGTTTGTTTGTCTCAGGGGTACTTCTGGGAGGTGTTGTACCCGAAGTTTAAGTTGTTTGGGATCGTTTTCTTGCACCACGACACTCTTTTGTTCAAAGGTGAGGTTTAGGTTCTTTTCTTTTTAGTTAAGCGACCTAAAACCCTTAAATGCTCATTTTCTAGCCTGAATGCGACTATATATTATATATATAGTTAAATATGTGTAACGTACGATATGTTTATGATCTTGTCATCAAGTTTTGGCTTTCGAAAGGGCTATATCTACGAGCATATATGAGCTCATGGTTTTAATGAAAGTTTAATGACTTGTATTGAGCAAGAATGCAATGAAAGGTAAGGTAATGTAATGGTAATGTTGGGCCCCGGAGACGTGGGTAAGGGAGACCCGGGCCGGCCATGGGGTCGCCGGTTATGACCCCTGTGCACGTTCTCCATCCGAGGTATTACGTACGACCCCGGGAGGTTGGGAAGGCGTGGTGCTCTCAATGCCTTCGGTATGTAGCTGGGGAGGACTCGTGTGGGTTAGCTACCCCTCGTGGAATTTATAATGGCACTCGTGTGGGTTAATCGCCCCTCGAGGAATTTACTAATGGATGGTTAGGGTCGCACAACCTTTCCATCACCGAAGGGGAGGATTGAATGTGAATTCCGTTTTATGTAATGTAATGTAATGAGAAGTAATGGGGATGCTCGTACTCGCCGAGCTTAATGAAATGGTTGGATTATGGAACGAGAATAGAGTCTTTAATAATGTAATGTATATGTATATGATACGTAATGTTCTTTGAAAATGATTTGGTATGCAAAACCTATTACCGGTTCATAGCCTTTATCTTTTACGTGCTTTGCTCTATTTATGTATAATGTGTGGGTGTGTGTTAGCCCCCTCACTCAGTTGAGATATGACTGACACCTCTCTTTTACCACTTTTAGTTTGCAGGTCTTTTCAGCACGAGCTAGGCGGAGAAGTGGGTCGTTCGAGTCTCACTTTTGGGTATAGGACGTGCTAGGTGCATTACATTCATTTTTGTCTTGTATTTAATGAATTGATCATGTTATGAATTTGCATTTTGGAGACATAAATTGTTATGGCTACGTATATTTGATCATTTGATGTATATTTTAATTTTGGAATTTTATATTACTAGAACTCCTTTACTTCCACTACTTATCTATTTGTTGCGCGCTCTGGTTTAGTTTTAGCTCCGCCTAGCCTAGTGAGTGTGTGGTCTCCCGTTCGCTTAGACTTGGGCTCGTATATGGACTTCCCATTTCATATGCGGGTTTGGGTTTAGGTGCGAGGGATGTGGTGGCCCGCGCTCCGAGTGCTACACTCTGTAGAGCATCAACGCAGGTTAAACCCCGAATATAAAAGAAGTTGTTAGGGCTGAAGTTCTAAAATTGCTAGATGCTGGGATTATTTATCCCATTTCGGATAGTAAGTGGGTTAGCCCTGTTCAGGTTGTGCCTAAGAAAGGGGGGATGACTGTAGTAAAAAATGAGAACAATAAATTAATTTCTACTAGGATAGTTACGGGGTAGAGAGTTTGCATTGATTATAGGAAGCTTAACACTGCGACACGAAAAGATCACTTTCCCATTCCCTTCATTGATCAGATGTTAGAGAGATTAGCTGGGCATGCATATTACTGTTTTCTGGATGGGTATTCGGGTTATAATCCGATAGCTATAGCTTACTAAGACCAGGAAAAATGCACCTTCACTTGCCCCTATGGCACTTTTGCTTTTAGGAGAATGTCGTTTGGATTGTGTAATGCCCCTGCTACGTTTCAGAGATTCATGTTGGCTATCTTTTTTGATTTTATTGAGCGTACCATGGAAATATTTATGGATGACTTTTCTGTGTTTAGTTCTTCTTTTGAAACTTGTTTGCAGAATTTAACCCAATTTTTGCAAAGATTTGAAGAGACTAACCTAGTATTGAATTGGGAAAAATGGCATTTCATGGTGAAAGAAAGGATTGTACTTGGCCAGAGCATTTCAAAAAAGGGGATCGAGGTTGATAAGGCTAAGATTGAAGTGATTTCTAAGTTGCCACCACCTACGAACATCAACAGAGTTAGGAGTTTCCTTGGTCATGCCGGATTTTATCATCGGTTTATCAAGGATTTCTCCAAGATTACTTTACCTCTTTGCAAGCTTTTACAAAAGTATGCTAGATTTGTGTTTGATAATGATTGTTTGCTTGCTTTTGACAAGTTGAAGAAGGATCTTACTTCAGCTCCGATCATGGTGGCACCGGATTGGAACCTATCGTTCGAGTTAATGTGCGATGCGAGTGACTTGGCCAAAGAAGGGAGAAACGTTTACATGTTATTACAAATTCTAGCAAAACACTTAATGATGCACAATTAAACTATGCCACCACTGAAAAAGAATTATTAGCAATTATGCATGCTTTTGATAAATTTCGTTCTTATTTGATAGGTTCGAAGAGTGTGCTTTACACGGATCATGCGGCCATTAAGTACTTGCTATCAAAGAAGGACTCCAAACCGAGATTGATTAGATGGATCCTGTTACTTCAGGAATTTGATTTGGAGATCCGAGATAAGAAGGGAACGGAGAATGTGGTAGCTGATCACTTGTCTAGATTGGAGTTTGAGAAGAAGGTTGAGGATAGAGAGGAAGCTATTGTGGAGAACTTCCCGGGATGAGCAACTATTTAAGGTGGATTATGGAGTACCAAGGTATACAGATTTTGTGAATTATTTGGTTAGTAAAGTGGTACCTTCAAACCTTAGTTTCCACCAGAAGATGAAGTTCCTTTCAGATGCGAAGTATTACTATTCGGAGGAACCGTTGGTGTACAAACACTGTTCAAATGATTTGATGAGGAGATGTGTACCTCAGGATGAGATTGAGAAAGTGTTGTATCAGTAACATGCTAGCCCTTATGGTGGTCATGCAAGTGCGAGTAAAACAGCTGCAAAGGTGGCACAGTCTGGATTTTGGTGGCCTTCGCTGTTTAAGGATGCGAATGAGTTTGTTACAAAGTGTGACTCGTGTCAGAGGACGGGAAATATAGGGAAGAGAGATGAGATACCTTTAAGATATATTTTGGAGATTTAGCTTTTTGACATTTGGGGCATCGATTTCATGGGTCCATTCCCGTCATCCTATGGAAATAAGTACATCCTCGTGCGTTTTGATTACGTTTCTAAATGGGTGGAAGCCGTGGCTACTCCTACGAATGGTTCTAAGGTTGTGTTGAAATTTTTGCGGAAGAACATTTTTAGTCGATTTGGAGTTCCACGTGCTTTTGTTAGTGATGGAGGTTCCCATTTTTGCAATAAGCCTCTTGAGATCCTCTTGAAGAAGTATGGAGTTCATCATCGAGTGGCGACTCCGTATCATCCCCAATCGAGTGGGCAAGTTGAGATATCCAATAGGGAATTTAAACAGATTCTAGAGAAGACTGTGAGTAGATCGAGGATTGGGCAACTAAGTTGGATGATGTGTTGTGGGCATATAGAACTACTTTTAAAATTGGGCCATTAGGGCCATTAACTTTGATCTCAAGCAAGCCAGAGAGAAGAGGGCGTTGCAATTACATGAGTTAGAGGAGTTCCGGTTAAATGCATACGAGAATGCCAAGGTTTAGAAGGAGAGAATGAAGACATGGCATGATAAACACATCCGGGTGAAGGAGTTCGAAGTGGGACAATTGGTGTTGTTGTTCAATTCTAAGTTGAAGCTCTTTCCCGGGAAATTGAAGTCCCGTTGGTCCGGTCCATTTCAAGTGGTTAAGGTGATGCCAAGTGGGGCTGTGGAGATAGGAAATGAGACTACGGGCACGTTTGTGGTGAATGGGCAGAGATTGAAGCCGTATCTAGTTGGCGAGCCCATCGAAAAACACACCTCGTGTGTGTTAACAATTCCCTCAAACTAATCTGGGTTCCAAAGTCAAGCTAACGACTATAACTTAGAACTACTTCCTCTCTTTTCTCTTCTCTTTCTTTCTTTTCTTTTCTTTCGTTCTCGTTTTCCTTCGTTGATCTTGTATTTTTGTTTCTCGTGATGCAGGTTTGTTGATGCTATTGAAGGATTTGGATGGATCGAATGCAAGGACCGTGATTTGAGCCACAATGTCGTATTTAAGGTCCATTTACTATAAATTATGACTGTGCATGTGTTTAGTTTATGTGATATTTTGAGGGATGAACTAATGTGTTGACTTGCAAAACTTTCGATATTTGACTGCTTCTCTGTTATTGATTGGTGTACTATGGTTATCTTACAAAATCTGAGTTAATTGGTTATATTAACATGATTAAACACCGAGAATTGTGGGATAGGAGTACTTTTCGAGCACTCAGAACTGGGACATTTTTAAGGGGACACGGGCATGTCCCATGGAAAGAGCAAACTATGACACCCCCGTGTCTCAGTACAGACAGTTTAGGTATAGAATCGCCACGGGCGTGTTAGGTCCCTAGTACAAACTAAGACACCCCCGTGTCTCAGTACAAGCATTTCGGGTAGGGGATGACACGGTCGTGTCTCCTGGTTAAGCAAATGTGAGATACGGTCGTGTCTTATTGAAAACTCAGATACGATTTTTCTTAGTGGGACGTGTTTTTAGGCCTTGTTTTTTTTATTAACATTGAGATTTTCCCCCCCTTCACAAACATAACACATAGTCAGTTAATACCCTAGAAATGTGTCTCCTACACCCCCTTGAAGAAACCGAGTACCACCGCTTCCTCCACCACACGAGCGGCGGCGTAGCCCTTTTTTCGGCGCACTCTAGGCACACATCAGCACTAACTCGTCTTCTTCCAAGTGGTAAGTGTTTCCCCTTCTCCCTAGAGTACTTTTAAGCTAATTTTTCTTAACAAGAAATCCGAAACCCTAGGTTACAATTGTTAAATCTTGGATGAATTTTGGGTTATACATTAGGGAATTTTCAAGATATTAAGCATGCTAGAGTTAGGGTCTGCCTGAAATGAATTTTTGACTTGAATTTAGTTGAAGTTAGAAAACCCTAGTCTCTGTTTTTCCCCTCTAGTTGTTGAGTCCGATTTTGAAGCATTAGTGGGTTGTTGTGTATTTGAATTATGCTAATGTAGGGGTGAGATATCATTGGTATTGAGTAGCTTGAACAAATTTAAAAAGAACTCAAACCCTAGACTATGCCCACAAGGTGTTCGATGAAATGCTTTTGTGAACTTTTCTTGATATATGTGTGCTTGGTTGTTGTTTTTGTGCTTTGCAGGTACTATGGGGAGAAGTAAGCACCTTAGAATTGAGGGGGCCTCATCGTCCTCGTCGTTCTCTGCTCCTACAAGCCATCAACCGAAGGATTCGGTACATATCTCTTCGGAGGGGGTGGGTAACCCTTATAACCGAAACCTCACATGTAACATCATGCCAACACGATTTTTCAAGAAAGATTTGTTGGAAAGGTTGGGGATTTGGGACGAGATTGAGGTGTTGTTTAATAACATTGGTTGGATGTCGTTTCTAACAACAGTGGCAAACACCTATCCCGAGTTGACTGCAGCATTCTTCACAGTGATGAACTATGATCCGGTTGATGGGCAGCTCTATTTCTCATTTGACGGAGCAAAGACGCACTCCTTAAGCGGGGGTACTATTAGAAGACTTTTGGGATTTCCTGTTGGGGCCGAGTCCTGTAACAGCCCGAAAACCCGCCTGTCGATATTGTCCGCTTTGGTGGGCTAAGCGACACCACCCTCACGGTTTTGTTTCTCCCGCTGGAATTTAAACTCGAAGGTGCCCAGCCAGGAAAAGGCCTCAACAGGGAAGAGGTATCCACCCCCTTATAAGGCAGGCTTCGTTCTCCTCTTCTTCCGATGTGGGACAAGCACTTTGAGCCTTACAGTCCACCCCCCCATAAGGGCCCAGCGTCCTCGCTGGCACACCGGACCGGGTCCCAGCTCTGATACCATTTGTAACAGCCCGAAAACCCGCCTGTCGATATTGTCCGCTTTGGTGGGCTAAGCGACACCACCCTCACGGTTTTGTTTCTCCCGCTGGAATTTAAACTCGAAGGTGCCCAGCCAGGAAAATGCCTCAACAGGGAAGAGGTATCCACCCCCTTATAAGGCAGGCTTCGTTCTCCTCTTCTTTCGATATGGGACAAGCACTAAGAGTCAAAGTGCTTGTCCCATATCGGAAGAAGAGGAGAACGAAGCCTGCCTTATAAGGGGGTGGATACCTTTTCCCTGTTGAGGCCTTTTCCTGGCTGGGCACCTTCGAGTTTAAATTCCAGCGGGAGAAACAAAACCGTGAGGGTGGTGTCGCTTAGCCCACCAAAGCGGACAATATCGACAGGCGGGTTTTCGGGCTGTTACAAATGGTATCAGAGCTGGGACCCGGTCCGGTGTGCCAGCGAGGACGCTGGGCCCTTATGGGGGGGTGGACTGTAAGGCTCAAAGTGCTTGTCCCACATCGGAAGAAGAGGAGAACGAAGCCTGCCTTATAAGGGGGTGGATACCTCTTCCCTGTTGAGGCCTTTTCCTGGCTGGGCACCTTCGAGTTTAAATTCCAGCGGAAGAAACAAAACCGTGAGGGTGGTGTCGCTTAGCCCACCAAAGCGGACAATATCGACAGGCGGGTTTTCGGGCTGTTACAAGTCCAACCTGCCTGACTGGGATAATGCACAACGAGAAGCAGTTTGGAGGTCTTTTATGTTGGAAAAACGGAATCAGAAAGAAGCGGAAATTTTAAAATTTTCCAACAAAAGGATCGAAACTCGTAATTATGAATCCAAATTCGTAAGGTAAAGAAACTTACTTTTCAATAATCTTTCTTGAAGCGTTTACAGCCACCCAAGAACGCTCTTCTCGCGGCTTGATCCCCTCTCCTTGGTAACGCTCGAATCTTTAAAAACTTCTAACTTGAAGCTCTCTAGAGATAGTCCACCAACTTGACTACAATCTAACTAGTAAGTATGCTAGTTCTCTAGTTATTGTTTAGGCTTAACCTAGGGTTTATGTGATCTTGGAGAAAGGATGTTGTTCAACACATGAACCAAGAAGAATCGATCAATCCATAAGGGGAGCTCGAGCTCCCCTATATATAGCTAGAGAGGGGCGGCCGAACCTAGTCCTTTTGGACTAAGGATTTGGTCCCTCTCTCTTATTACTTGATCATCAAGTAATTCCAAACCTTGATTTTGAATTCTAATTCAAATCAACTTTTAAGAGAGCTAAAATATCCAAAACCCTTTTGGATAATATTATACTTTATTTATTAATAAATAAATAAGTTATTTATCTAATTAATTAAATAGATTAATTTCTCCAAAATAAGACTTTCATTTTAATTCAAAAATTAAACCAAAGTCTATTAAATAATTAACACATTAATTATTTAATACATAAACAATATACACGTGTGACACATATGTCCCCAAGGGCACATGTCAATCACGTGAACCACAGGTGTGTTTCACACGTGTGGAACCCTCTTGGTATGATCAACTCGTTTAATCATTTTAAAGCCTTAACTCATGTAACCAAGTTATTGTGTGTGACCCTCTAGGTTCTTAGTTCAATTAGCAGTGACCCTAATTAATTAATTCACTAATTAATCAATCAATCCACAGATTAAACGACCATAGTCTAGCAACAAGTGCTTAACCCCTAGCTGAATTGGAATGTCTTGATTCGACAGAACCTTTAAGTCATTGATTCATGTGAGATACAATCCTCCTACTTACTATCTCTCAACCAAGATCTAGGGTAAGAGAATAATCAGAACCCTAATAAGCTGGTCTTAAAGCTAAGTGCATTTCATATCCATTTGATCTCAATCCAAGAAATCCTTTTCTTGATGTCTTAATCTATTGCCTTGGCCAAGGACTCCATATGGCATATGAATGACTTACACAATAAGAGATCACCTTGCAAATGCAAGTGTAGGTCCTTTCTTAATTCTCATTCACTTTCATGAATCACTTGTGCAGCCCCAGCATAAGCCTTGAATCAGTTGTCTAAGGCGACACCCTTTAAAGCTTATACCTAAGACTACAGAGTTAACTCATAAAGTGACATGGAACCTCAAGTCTAAGGATCAATTAATCACATCAATGACTCGTCAGATATTTCCTAATCTGGAAGTTTTTATTTCCTGAAATAGAAACTTCCTTTCCCATTTAGGAATCTTCTCACACGGGGCACCTCAGTGAACTTACTTATGGAAGTAAGCACCCTCATGTATCACGCACGCATCAACTATACACTTTACACCTCCATGAAACAAGGTGGTCCTTCTTAAGGGCGTTATCCGACAAGCAAGCCTTAAAGAAGTCAGGTTGACACTCCCACTGTCTGTAGGACTCATCAGCTTGGAGTATTTTACTAATCATAACTTATGTGATATAGGGCTCGTTTTATGAACCATTTCACCTAAATGGTAGAGTCCTAAAGTCATCAGGATTAGTGGAGTTCTCGTACATGCACAGCTAAAGTAAACGCATACCAAACAAGAGCATATAAAGAAGTGTTGCCTCAATTCGTTATTTTATTCAAAGATTGTCCGTGATTACAACAAGGAAAAGTACAAAGCGGATATATAATCGGCTTTCTAGGGCACTACTCCTAACAATCTCCCACTTACCCATCAAATCCATTCTAAAGCTACTCTAAGTCCCATCTTCTGAAGATGACCTTCGAAAGCTTCTCGACTAAGGGGTTTAGTAAGTGAATCTGCCACGTTCTCTGTTGATGCGACCCTCTCAATTTGCACATCTCCTCTTTTGATAATATCACGGATTAGGTGATACTTCCTCATAATGTGCTTGGTCCGTTGGTGAGATCTTGGTTCTCTTGCTTGAGCAACCGCCCCAGTGTTGTCACAAAACACAGTAATGGGGTCTTTCATGCTAGGAACAACATTCAACTCTTGAATGAAGTTTCTAATCCAAACACCTTCCTTAGCTACATCATTTGCAGCTAAGTATTCGGCCTCAGTGGTCGAATCTGCAGTGGTCGTTTGCTTGGAACTCTTCCAACTCACTGCTCCGTCGTTTAGGCAGAAAATGTATCCTGACGTTGAGTTAAAATCTTCTAAGTCAGATGCAAAGCTTGCATCGCAGTATCCTTCGATAGTAAGATCTTTCTGACCTCCGTAAACTAAGAATAAATCTTTAGTACTTTTCAAGTACTTAAGAATATTCTTCACGGCAGCCCAGTGACTTTCTCCAGGGTCAGATTGAAACCGACTTGTTACACTAAGTGTATAAGCCACATCCG